>OX438746.1:17992680-19437055 GCA_949316235.1 Oegoconia quadripuncta
GGTATAGAGATCACACCGCGATGCCCCAACAGGGAGTTTAATACTGATTAGTTGCATACGATTCAACATTGACAGATGAATTGCTCTAAGCGGCTTGTTAGCTCACATCATAAACATTACATTAACTGCCTTGTAGTGTCCCAAATATTTATTTTTTTAATTTCATAATGCAGGCCAATCCCTCGACGTCATATACATATAACAATGTTATTTCTGGTGTATATATCTAACTAATCAAATTAATAATATACATCATCATCATCAGCCAGTAAAGATTCCACTGCAGGGATATAGGCCTGTCCTCGTATATGAGGGAGTATGGGCCGATGGAGGGAGTATGGAATTTGTATTGCTCGTAGTAAATACAAATTGTCTGTTTCTTTTTAGTACCCCAGTCATTTAGCAGTTCGCAAATTAAGTCCCTTTTTATGCCCAATGCGGATTGGGTACTTAATAATATTATAAATGCGAAAATTTGGATGTTTGTTTGTTTGTTTATTGCTCAATCATGACGAATCGCATGAACGGATTTGTATGAAATTTGGTACATAGGTAGAACATACCTTGGATTTTGGATATTTTTTATTCCGATAAAGTGAGTAGACCCGCGAGACAGACAAGTTAAACATATCCGCGATAAAATTATTATAGCCTATAAAAATGTCATTTTGCTATATAACAACAATCTATATAATAACTACCCATCTTGTCTGACCCCACAATTTGCAAGGACCCGGGCGATATTACCAAAAGTTGTATTATCGTTCAATCAATCAAATCTGCAAAGAATCCTTGACACAGGGTGCGAATCAAATTTCCGGCGCAGACATCTCTACGAGGTGACGATGCTGGTCAGAAAAATAACCTCACATCAACTTGGGGTACGGGGTTGGATAGATACTACGTAGTACCTTATCGGTCTTATCATATATTCAGTAAACAAATAATGTTAACGTTTACAAACGATCACAAGAGATTCGTCGACGTTTCACAAAATAGTAAACTGATAATCTTATGATGAATGATGAACCTTACCCTCTCGTTTTGCTGCAACATTTATCGTTTATCGCGCGGGAGCTACTTACTTTATAGGCATTACAAATATGCTATGTTTTAATCCAGGGTATGTTCTACGTGTTTACTAAGATTCGTCCAAATCCGTTTCGCCGTGATTGCAACAAACAGATAAACAAAAATCCAAACTTTCACATTTATAATATTAGTTAGATTTAAATATTTATTGAACACTTGATCATGATTAAAAATGTACCTCAGAAATCATGATTATTTCCTTAACTTTAACCTACATTATGTAGTATTGACACATGCCGTACTCTAATAACACAAAATCAAGAAATAAATAGGGCCCTGGATGAGGGCGTTTCCAATTTCGGTATAATCTTACTTATCATGGTGAATAATTATTATATATTCATCGAGTATTACTAAAATCAGTAAATGAGATTCTATTTTTAAACTCCGACGAAAAATTATGGGCGTCATTTGCTTGACGGCGTTTTGTGTGTGTTTCTAGTTTTTATCTGAATGTATCTTAATAATGAGTTCGATTTGAATTTGGTTTCTTTATTTTTAAGATTAAACTATAGGAGAGGGTCTTAGCCATGTTTGATGATGTTATTACGATTAGTTTCTCGAGTTTTCTAAATATTTGATTTATACATTATAATTAATTATTATTATAAAAATAATAATAATATTTCGTTGCAAGTATTTTAGCGTACCTACATAGTATATGGAAGACCCACCACTACAACAAATTTCTCGTGTCCGCTAAAAATATTTGCTCCTCAATAAACTTGTCTGCTAAAAGGAAAAATAACATCATGGGATGATTTGAGATTGCGTGTGACATTTCGTAATATTTTGACGATATTAAACAAAATTCCATTACACTTTTTTTTGTTGTTGTAATGAAATGTTTATATTTCATGGATATTCTTGATAGACAGCTGCAAGCCACTGTTTAAAAATTTTAATATACTTCCCCTACCGTGTATGTATATAAAAGCCGTCTGTCTCACTATCAAAGCCAATCCAAGCTATTTTAAAAATCGAAACGAATGTAACGAAAGGCACACCAGAAGTCAATACAGAAACTTATTATATCAACCTCCTTGCCGCACATACATTTATAGTAAGAATGTTTATAATATGTGTATTTGCATTTATAATAAATTACCTGACGAACTTAAATTAGAGAATAGCATATATAATTAAATTTTGCATGCCAGTGTCTGGTAAAATGTGTGAAACTTTATATTTGTGAATGAGATCTGTGTAGGTACCACATTTAGAGCAAAATAAATGTATTTGTATTTGCATAAATTTATTTAGAACGAAATTAATAAAAAGGCTTACGTCAAATTGTTTCTATAGTGTTAAGGAATATTTAGAATTTAAAAAATAATTAGATGATATTAAGTGATAATACGAATTGTTGAAAAGTATCTGTTACATTAGTAATTAAACGGAACCAGAAACCATTTGCACACCTGCATGCAGGTTGAACTCATTGTGGACGAACTATACCTAACATCTCTTTTACTGTGTTCTGGCAAATAAACTATTTGTGTTTGTATGGAAATGGTGAAATACAGTGTAAATTAATATTTTGGTGAAGAACGAAATGCTTTGCCCGAATCCATCATACTTAGTCAGCTTCGTTTTTGTATTTTGCTCTATATGCAATCGACAACCCTTACCTAACGTAAATATGAAGAAACGGCACAGTTATTTCAGAAGACCGATCGAGCAATTTGTTCGCAGCAAATGGCTATTCACAATTTTCCTATTCCTTAAACTGGAGCAGACGGTAAAACAAAAGCACCCCTATCGATTCAGACGATCGCTCAATACGGGGAAACATTCACCATATCCAACCAGCTCCTATGTAAAGAACATGAACCATATAGTGATCTATCATTTTTATGAGCTACCCATAAAAGCCCTAAGCCCGCAAGCCGAGTGTATGTAACAGCCTATATAAAACCATTCTACCGAGAAATTCACTAAAGTTTACGTTGTAATATCCACTATACTTGGTAATGTATTGCCGGTACGAGCATACGAAATATTGTGAGCACTGCACAAGGCAGAATGTTTGATGACTTATGCTCGATTTTTTTCAACTTTTTTTCGGCGCAGCAGGTGTGGATGAATAAATCTCGTGCCGAAACCCGCCCTAGCTTAATACAATGAGTACTATGAGAATGGGAAAGCCGCAGACATAATATATAGGGTAGCAAGAATGAACCCAGACCTTTGTAAGGTGTAAGGCATTGAAAAATACGGTACTGCGCTAGACAATGCATCGTTATTTACGGCAAGAACTTAATTTTAGATCAGAGTATAAACTAAATGGATTATTAGATTTTTGTGTACTAAAACGCACACACTAAACTCACTGTTTCATATACTGCAGGTTACTATGATCATTTTAGAACAGCAGGAGAACAGTTGGCCGCAGCAAAGATAGTCTGTGCAGGTGGGGCTTCTCCGATGGCGGGAGTGATCGATGCGAGTGCGGAGTCTCCCCACAGACAATGGATCACGTATTGTCTTGCCCCGCGTGTCCTGACAGCTGCACCTTTGACGACCTCCTTAACGCCACAGACAGTGCTGTTAGAGTGGCTAAGTTTTGGTCCAATAAAATTTAAACGAAACGAACGAAAAGAAGAAGACTATGATCATTTATTGGAACAGTGGATGACTTGGATTGTTACAGTATTGCACGTGATGTAATTGACTTGTGCAGTTTTTCTCTGTATTACACTCTAGGGTGATGATAATCATTTTACAATTTCCAGCAGAAAGTGACCAATATGCAAATCTCAAGCATTAAATTAAAAACACCAGTAAGACATGAGAACCAAGGATCTTTATTGGAAGCTAGCTTTCCGCGCGCGGCTTGGCCTGCGTGGAATAATTTTACCGCGGAAAATTGTTTATCCCAGGGAACTACTCACTTTATCGGGATAAAAATATCCTATGTCTTAATCCAGGGTATATTTTACCTATATACTAAACTTCACCCAAATCGGTTAATCCGTTTCAGCGTGATCGAGCAACATACAATCAAAAATCCAAACTTACGCATTTAGATTAAACAGTATATAACAGTAATAATAACTCATCATCATCACCGTCATACTACAGAACAAATAATCTACATCAACAATAAATAAATATTTCGGACACTTACACCAATCATCTAGTCCCAAACTAAGCAAAGCTAGTGCTATGGATACTAGATAACGGATAAACATACATAAATATTTTTATAAACATCCGTGACTCGGGAATAAATGTTCGTATTCATCACACAAACATTTACCCGTCGCGGCATTCGAACCCGCAACCGTGGGTTTCGCTGACAGGGTCACGATCCCTACACCAACCGGTCGTCAAAAATCTTACACATCCTCACTGTTGGAGTACATCCTGTTCTCACTGGAAAAATACAATCCACTATTTAAACACTCAGGATAGATACCTACTTTTACTTAAAAGATAGATGCTATAAAACGGAAAGTTATTGAGAAAACATATTATAAAATATCAGACTATTTAGATGATATTCGTTTTTGAGTTTGAGTTTAAATAGCCGCAGTGCACCAGGCGGGCTCGTGGTTGGCGGAAATTTTGGGCGCTCCATAGAATCGAACGCTAAAACAGCGTCTAAGAAGCTTGGCATTCTCCTTAAGGTCAGGCGATATTTCACACCAAAATAACTTTTGGTGCTTTACCAGGCTCAGGTCCGCTCGTGCATGGAATACTGCTGTCACCTCTGGGATGGTTCAGCCAAGCACCGTACCATAGAACTCGATTCTGTGGAACGACGTGCCATAAGACTCATGGTGAAAATTCGATGACTGCTAAATTGCGGAGCCTAGAACACCGTCGTAAAGTCGCCTGTCCTTAGTTTTTTACAGGATGCCTTTCGATGAGTATGCGTTGGAATTACATAATCTTATTCCACCGTCGCCCTTCCACCTTCGGACCACTAGGCGTGGGGAGGGATTCCACCCGTATGTAGTTAATATACCGAACATTTGCACTAAGAAGTTCGACTCTTCATTCATCATCCGAACAGCCAAGGCATGGAATTCTCTTCCGGCGTCAGTCTTTCCTGAATCCTATAACCTTGGGATCTTCAAGGTCAGAGTGAATAGGCATTTACTGCGATTGCGTGCTACATTTTCGACCACATTGTCACTTTCCATCAGATGAGATTGTGGTCAAACGCGAATCCAATCATAAAAAAATTTAAAAAAAATAAAATGATAGCTTCTGGAAGATTTGTTTTAAAACGCATTCTGCATATTTGTTAGGAATAGCTAGCTCCTTTTCATTCAGTCCATGAAAATTAAGTTAACAAAATTTACTGGCGGATCAACTCTAACCCACAACTTCTCACACCTTGATTTGATGTCGGAGCTAAAATGAAACAATACCCTGAACTTAATTAAACAATATCAGTTAAATACTTAAGGCCTATAGGACACTTAATCACAACTGGAAGAACTCGACACGATTATTAAAACTTGAGTACAATTCTTCAGAGAAATTGCTTTCAAACAGCGATTTCAAGCAGCTCCCCTACGCAAGTATAAAACGGTCATAAATTTCTTTGTCGTGAATTTTGCGAGTCATTTGGAAGGCCATAATAGTAAATGGAATCATCTGCGAATTGATTCGCGTTATGTGGAAGCCATATCGTGGGAATTATGTTATCTAGAAAGTATGACTGCTAAAATGACGCCAGCTAATATACAATGAAACCCTTCGAAACACCAGTTCTTCACCGTTTGAGATGAATATATATTTCGGGGAAACGACGGGGTGACGGTACCAGTATCTCATGGTGCTTTCGAGGCTCGAGGATTTGCGATCTTATGTCAAGCTACTAAAGGCGAATAGAATGTCACAATGAACTAGGAATTTAACAAAATAAGATAACGGTCTGTCAGTGATGGAAGACGGATCCAGGAGACAATACAGACTACTTCCCCACACTCAAATCATAAGATTCATTTATGATCATTGAATCTGAGATGTTTGCGGGTAAAGGGTAATCATTTGCATTTTCCCTGATGCCATCCAATTCATTTATCTGAAGTAGTCTACAATCCCTCCTGGTCAAATTCAATGACCAACTTCTTATTAAGTAACGACTCGTGGGATTCTTCAAAGCGTCTTCGGTGATAATAGGCAACAGTCACTCACGCTCGTTGATGTGCTAAGTGGTGATCCATCGACTTTGATGGCTGGAATTCTTTTTCTATGTGCAGTCCGAACAATACTGTCAACGCCACCACGCTATTTTCGTCGATACCAGCGCCATCAGATTCATTTCTTGTAACAAACCGTATATTATCATGCGACCGTCCAAATTATAAATTCCGTCGCTAATTTATAGCTATCTACGACATCCTGGTTGTAAATTTTCATCATGTCACAGTGACTGGTAGCACTCCGAACTAATCTAATTTCAAAATTATGATATGCTTGATCCATGAAGCTATAGTTCAATTTAATTTTCAAATGTGAATAATTTTCTTCAAAGCCTCAAAAATTACACTTCCGATTCTAATGTCGGCGGTAACGACATAACAGCCGTGAATAACATGGAGTTACAAGAGGCATAACGACACCACAAATATCAGCAACCGCTATAGCGAAGCACGGCGCCATGGTGGTACAATCTTACACCTATGAGACAAACTAGCATACAACCAATATATTATAAGCTCTATATTAAAGATATTTCTAAAAACAAGCTTTTAGCTCTCAATAACGATTATCACATATTATTATAGCACAAAAAATAGTAACATAAAATCAAAATCAAAAATGTTTTATTTCGTAAGTTATAAGAATAACATAATAAAGTCAATCAAGAAGTTCCTGTGGCAATCTTCTGGCTCCATCTTCAGACCCTCGTCATAATGTGTAATGGAAAGTGTTCATGGCAACAAAACAAACCTTCCAGTCCCTACATTCTGGCTCCATCAGCAGATCAGCTCGATGGTACCATAATATTGCATTGTCACCCAACTTACATAAATATGCTGAATTTCAGCGCAATCATATGCCAGCAAGTGGTTGAAAAATGGTTTGCTTTTGAAACGGATAACTTACATACATACTTATAGTCATCGGTAGCTCAACGATTAAGACGCGGTCTGCACATTTGGGGGATCCGGGTTCGATTCCCAGACAAGCCATGTACCAATGAGTTTTTAAATTTAATTTCATTACTTATGTGCATTTATCCGACTGCTCTTAAATGGAGAAGGAAAACATCGTGAGAAAACCTGCATCCCTGAGAAATAATAATTCTAAGGCATGTGAAATCCCCAACCCGCATTGGGGTAGCGTGGTGGATTATGGCTCCAACTCCTTCATTATAAGAGGGAAGGCCAATATCTCTGCAGTGGGATATTTACGGGCTGAGATGATGATACATACTTACAATACGTACATTGCAAACTAAATAAAAACTTGTAAAAACATCAAACTTTAAAGAAAATATCGGATATTTCCACTGCAGCTTTTGCAATGACATCAACACTGTAGATACTCATCATTCGCTTAATGAATCTAGATGAATGAGTTCACCATTTTTTTTTATGCACAACGGGTTGGTACTTGACCTCAATCACATCTGATGTTAAGTGAAGATGAGGTCGAAGGTGGAAGCGTACTGACCCGGAAACCACAACATATTTGGGGGACTGGTTATCTTATCTCTGACAACCGGAACACAACAATGCTATTAACATTGCTGCTTGGCGGCAGATTTAGATAAGATGGTGGTAGCTGGCCAGGCGGACATTTAAAATGCCCTACCACCAACCAAACCGAGTACTTAAACATGCACCCCGCTGGGATCGAGGTATTAAAATCCTTTAACCTGCTTTAATACTTGTATCAATAAGATATAATAAGAGCACATATTTTTGACAATGAAAAAATATATTAAAGCTTACCAAGTTCTTTACATACTATATGTTGGAGTGCCCGAGATTGCAACAGTAGTTTTTTTTTCTTATTATAAATAAATAAATAAATAAGTTGAAGTGAAAGTAGCAGTATTTTACCTCTTACACACCTTGTGGCGATTTAAATCATTTCTGCTAGAAATTTAGTATTTCAGCGCAATTTTAGTCTCACGTACTAAAATGTAATAATAGACTTTGAAAGTTCGCCAATAATGTTCCGTAGTAATCTCTCATAAAGTGATTCTTTCCTAAGTAATATTCGGATCACAATTGGATTATGGTTCTTTGAAAGTTATTGAAGGGCGCCTTCGCTGATCGTAGAAGGCCGCGTCTGTTTTGATAGTTTTATTTTATTATGTAAGTATAGTGAGTGTTTGTAGTAAATATGATTACTTTTATAGGTTTCAACGTTATTCGTTTCAGTTATAAGGCAAAATGGCCGAATTGAGAAGCTCCTCCTTTCTGAAGGCGGTTAAGAAAAATTAAATCACTCCTGTCTTGTAGATTATTACGAATTTCATTTTGACAAGAAAATATTATAGGTAAGAATTGCTCATAGGAAGGGATTCTTCAAGGGAAGTTTATATATATATATAAGTTTTATGTCACATAACAAGTATCTTTATGTATTTATTTAATTTACATAGCACATTTTAATTTCTTTGACTTGTCCTGTCTTTATGCAACTAGCGACGGTAACTCGTCTGCTCTGGGTGCGACAGTAAACCAGCGCTGAGCTCTTATAGGCTCAGCATATAGCTGAGTCGTTTCCCTTTCGCTGCTGCGACACTTATCTCAGTGTTCTGTTATTTTACTTGCCTAACAATTGTTGTATATGTGTCAAAGTGGCGAATAAACAGTTTCTTTCTTTCTTTCTTTCTTTCGTAGTGTTACTCAAATTCACGATATTTCAGGGGGTCTAGCATGATCATATTCAATTGAAAACAAACGGGACCGCTTTTACCTGTTTGTTTTCTTATTTAAACCTAACACTCTACTACCAACCTAACATACTTTTTTATGAAAAATTATGCCCCATCTTATGAATGTTAAACAAAAAGCAAGGAATTCCGTAGACTGTTTGGAGTATGCCCGAAAGTGCGACTGTTTTATCTTTTGTTTACGAGCTCTGAGCGTTATATGTGGCAGTTTGGTGAATTTTAAGTCTCGTTTATGCTTATTTTACATTTTGTCGGCGAAGTTGGAACATCGAGTCAGTACGTAAGATGTTAAAGTGAAATACGTGCGATGAACTTATGGAAATTATTTTTCGTGTCTTTTGCTAGTATTAACCAAATTGTTTATGTATAAATTTTACTAACATAGTTATTAAGTTGTTTGTTACTAACACTTTTGTGTATTTTTGTGTATGTGTAAGTCCGAAATAAGTGTTTTCTTTTTTTCTTTCTTTCTCATACAAATTTAATAATAAATAGCTTTATATATAGTTATTTTCGAGAATTTTAAATCATTGATAAAAACGGCCACTTTTTTTTTATAATAGCGAATTCTGGAAAATAATCAAAGATTTTAGGTTTCTCGGGTGCAGATCAGAGAGATTCTTTTGATTTATTCTGTATTTATAAAGAAATCTTGATTTATACAATGGGCGGACGGAATAAGCCCTCTTAAGGAATAATAAATTGTAGCGATAAGCGGAAACTAAGCAGTAACTGAATTCGCAACAATACATTTTAAAAACTTTAGTTTTTCTAGCCATTTTGATTACAAAATATGTAATTTAACCGCCTCCGTGGCTCAATGTAAACAACATAGCGTTTACGAATCGGAGGTCGCGGGTTCGATCCCCAGCGGGGTACATGTTTAGTACTCGGTTTGGTTGGTGGTAGGGCATTTTAAATGTCCACCTGGCTAGGTACCACCATCTTACCTAAATCTGCCCCAAACAGCAATGTTAATAGCATTGTTGTGTTCCGGTTGTCAGAGATAAGATAGCCATGTTCCTTATTTTGTACGGTTTTGACTATTCGGGTTTCCGGGTCAGTACGCTTCCACCTTCGGCCTCATCTTCACTTAACATCAGGTGTGATTGAGGTCAAGTGCTCACCCGTTGTGCATAAAAAAAATAATAATTGGAGTGTATCGGCTTTGGGTATACAAAATATAACTTTGTATAACATTTTACCTATCAATTGTATTGAATATTCCAAATTTCCGTATGGAAGCCCAAGTTTCACATTTATAAGTATCTTATCTAATGATAATATAAAGTTATTCACTGTTACGTTTTCTCAGTATAATAGTGAATTTATGCAAAGCAGTGAACTAAAACAAGCATCCGGCGACGGGCGTTCTGTGGGTACGTTCCAACATGTAACCCGCAGAACGTCTAACTTTCATTAGTGTATAGTGCATACTATTAACCAGGTGGGTTATTATGTTTGCCTCCAAGTGGTATGCTCGAACGACTTACTGTTACGAATAGTAAGTACCAAAACTAATCCAGTAAGTGAACGATCTTTGCTTCCGATAATTTTGAAGTTCCTAATTTTTTGAATAGGAATAGAATTTAGATAGCAATAGAATGAAGAATGGAATAAAAATAATTTCTTACCAATCGGTTGCTTGCTTATGTTTGGTTTTTAGTTATAAAACCGACAATGGTGTCGATTCGGATGGACACCAACTAAACTAAATTAAAACCAGTTTTGGAGTGGTGCCGTCGCATCGTACTGTTCCAGGGAGAAAGGGACAGTACTGTTTTAAAACTGGTTTTAGTTTAGTTTAGTTGGTGTACATCCGAATCGAGACCAATATTAATTTAAAATAACGGTGAATTTCATTGCATCGCAGTAGATCTCCTATTGATTATTTTCTAAAAACAGATTAATAACTTTTCGAAAAGCTTTCCAGAGGGCAAATGTCATGACTTACAAACATTTTTAGAAAACCGTTAGGTATTTAACAAATGTATTCTTATTATTGTGTAATAGCCTGGTATGCGAACGAACTGGTCATCTATGGTTGATTGATGAACCATGGAGGCGGTTACGTTCTTATTTAAGAAAACGAATTTAAGCTAGGTAGGTGTGTTTGTGTGCATGTCGTATTTATATTTGTCGATTTAAGTGTGTGCATGTGTGTGATTTTTGTAAGTATAAACAACATGTAAACACCGCCACCGCACGCTCGCTGCAATATTTTTACATATTGAACGTTGTCACGGCAAACGACTAAGGCGACGACGACACTTGCCTCCGCTCGCAAATCGCTGGCGTTGCCAGGCTTTATGGGCATGTCGGTACATCGAAAAATTCACCGAAAAAAAACAAGTTTTCCTTGAGCGGAATGAACATTGAATTGAAATTGAGCTAATAATAATATTATATATGTTATTATTTCAATACTACCTTTATCTTAATTACACTGTTAAATATATATAGATTTCAACTGTGAATAGGTATATAGAATTATATATTATGTATATTATGTATATTATGTATTGTATAAGTATGCATTATATTTATGTATGTATCTAATTATGTAAGTATGTATACACATCTATTGTAGTACAGTAGGTATATAATAGGTACCTAGATTCATAGTTTTAATGAAAATGTTTAACTTTTTGTACGCCCAGTCAATGTGTTTTTTTATATTTACCCTGGTTGACTAGAAGAGATCCCTTTATGGGATAAGTCCGCCTTTGTACTTAATTTTAAGTTACATTTAATTTATCAATGTATATTTATTCATATGAAATACAATAAAGCGTTTACAAATAAAAACAAATAAACATTATTTTAACGCAATAGAACAATTTACTGATAATGAGTGATGAAAAATTTAACGACCTGGAAGTACAATGTTAAAGTTTTCATTTGGCAAGGCATCGAATTACGTAATATAACCCTACTCTAATGTGCATAAATCCTCTTTTATACTACACTCTAATATACAACCAATCAAATATAGACGTAGAAATGTACCACAAGGGTAAGGATTAAAGTTTAAAGCTCCTACAAGCAGCCACTACATTATGCTAGTAATTATTTCAAGTATAAAAAGAAGAAAAGGTAGACCGGCACTCACATGGATCGCTCTTGGCTAGATTGCTTTTAGTGGAATATTTCAGACTGTTGCCGTATATTGCATACATGTTACATTCCAGAAACAAACCTCATTCTTGAAAATTTGCATTCTTACACCTCTATTAAATTAAACTATTACCCGCTATCTTAAATATTATGTAGAATATTCTTTCTAAGAAACTAAATTTTATCATCAGTTTCTCTTACAATTTTTCAATCCTTCTTTGTTCATCTTTTCTTTTAACATATTTGAATAAATCATTTCTAATTGTCTTAAACATTTTTGATTCTGTATTCAACACTGTCGATTCCGTGTCATCATCTTTCTGCCTTTATTCCACTCTAGGCGAGGTCGCCACTACATGTTTTCGTTTTCCAGTCTCCGCTAACAGTCATCATCTCCATACCCCTTTCACAGACATATCATTCCTCACGCAGTCTACTCACACCTTCGGTCTTCCTCGGAATCTGTATCCCTCCACATTCATTCTTAGCACTCGGCTCGTTACGTAATATGCTAACCTTGTACTGTCGATTCAGTGTAATTAAAGAAAATAAAATATTAAAATATAAACTCGAAAAATTCAGACTTCTGCTAAGAATTCAGGAATTGAATACTGCACAACCGTACGCCTTGCATCTCGATAGTGGTTCTTAACTGCATTCAAGAATTTTATTCCGACATCTGTTCATGATATACGAGCAGAAATCGACTGTTACGTGATGAGATGATATTGGAAGTACTTTGAACGTAATGTAAAATGCTTTTGATGTTCATGCTCCACTCGTATGCTTCCATGATGTAAGTAGGTACGTGATTCCGAATATTCTAATGTATGGAGTGTTCAATATTGCTTAATATCGACTAAAGGTAACCTGCGTGGCTCAATATAAAATTTCTATATTAAAAATACTTATAAATACAAACTTTTAATACGCCATCATGATTATCACATATTATTCTAATACAAAGACATCAAATCAAAATCAAAAAATGCTTCAATTTGTAGGTACACAGGGTACACTTAAAATAGTCAGATTTAACATTTTTTAAGCTAATGCTTGTTCAAAAGGCAATTTTCTCATGAGAAGAACAAGCAAGAAACTCGAGATGTTCAACAAAATCATTAATTATTATTTTATGTTATAATATTTCATTATTATAATTGTGAAATAGCCTGGTTATGCAAACGAGCTGGTTATGTCCATGATTGTTTATCATCTAAATAATCTGATATTTTATAATATGCTATTTTAATAAGTTTCTGTTTTATAGTATCTTTAAATTTATTGAAAGGAAGATTTTGTATATCAACAGGAACCTTATTGAAAAAGCGTATACATAACCCTTTGAATGAATTACTGACTTTGCGGAGGCGACTTATGTGACCTACAAGTTTATCTTTATTTCTTGTATTGACATCATGTTTATCACTAGTTTCCTAATTTTTGCTATATTTTTTTTGGCATTGGATTTGGATTTTCAAAAAATAAGTAAAATAAACTCCATCAAGGAGTTCTAGTAGTCTAATAGTCTAATGGAAAGTGCTCACGGCAACAAAACAAATTAGCCCAAATTCGAATATCTTGTCATTTGCCATCAGATAGTTCCGGTACCTACATCCTGGCTCCATCACAGATCAACATACCATGGTACCTTAATATTGCATTGTCACCACGCTAACATAAATTTGCCAAATTTCAGCTCAATCAGATACCAGCAAGTGATAGAAAAATGCTTTACAAATGTTTGAAACTAACAACTTACATTGGAAGCTAAATAAAAGTTTTTAATAAACATCATAAGGTTTGCAATGTGGAGGACGCTGGTTCGGTTCCCAGTGGGGTAAATGTTTAGTACATTGTAGTAGTCAGATGTTGGTGGTTCGCTTCGGTCTCATCTTTACTTAACATAGTTGTGATTGAGGTAGGCCGAACCAGTTATGTTTATAGAAGGTTTTGAAGGTAAGGTTTCACCGATTTTTGTGGTTGTAATTTCTATATACTATCAATGACAAAAGTGATAGTACGAGTGATTTTACATTCATACGGTAACTGATTGATAACTATAACTGTATCATTATCTTCAGCTTTATACGTCCCCACTGCAGACGCACAGTCTCCTCTCACTGCATAGGCCCATACCCTCTATGGTCCATTATCCAAAAAGCAGGCCTAGTGCAGACTAGTGGATTTGTGACATACTAGTGTACCTTGTCGGCTTCCGACTTATCTAAACAACTGCGTTGACCACATTCAATTAAAAACAACCGGGACGTCCGATTTTTAATGTTCCCCGTGAAGCATGGTAACACTCTGATTATAACGCCACTAGTGGTCACCATCCAAAGAGTGATTTATTTTAACTAAAATTTTATTATGGTCTTATAGTTTTAAGCTTACTACCAACTATTTGTTATTTCTATTTTATATACATATTTGCGGCATTGCTTAGCTACGGTTTCACACAGTGCAGGTGCCACGGAAGATCAGCGCTGCAAGAGCGACCGCTACTGTGGCTTATGCTGAGTGGTAACCTTTTTTGATAATCAATGTTCCTGTGTTTAGTTACCACCATTTATGCTAACTTTTACTATTAATGTTATCAAAATAAACAACTTTCTTTCTTTCTTTCTTTCATTACACTTGATATGAGTGTATAATGAACTGGAAAGAAAAGAAGTGTAATAATAGAATTGTAGGTATTTTAAATTATAAAATACATCTATACTATATAATCTGGGTTACTATAATTTATTTTTACCTAAGGTAGAATGTAGAGGTAACATGTATTATTTTATTGCTTTTCTGTTAATTTTGTATCAAATCTATTTCATTATTTTTTGGTCACCGTCTCGATTAACTTCTCAAATTGAGTCCGATAGAAGATATATCTTTTAGAGACAGGCTCAGCTTTGTTTTCCCGACAGTTTATGCTGAATGTATTTCTATTGCAATAAAGAACATTCTAATAATATTATTGAAGTCATAAAGTATACAAAAATATCCAATTTTATTAATCCAATCCTGGAAAATAACGATGAATTTCGGAGGTAGACAAACCGCTGTTAGTTTGAAACATTCTCTAAATTTTGTCAGTTACTTTTTCGCGTACAGAATTTTTCCTGACCTGACAAAATATGTCCGAACGTGTAGCTGGAACGGTTCGTTAAAGATGTCGAACGTGATGTCAAATGTCCACTCGAGTGATGCCACTCCAGTGCTTCTGTGCCTCTATATTTTCGTCCACAGAAAATAGAAGTAGATAGTTTCCAGACCAGAATAACGTAAAACACATTCTTTCCGATATTCTGTTCGGTTGATGTAATTTATGTCGACGTATTTGTGACCATTCCGTCAAATTGTTTATTCATAGTTACTTCGTTTATTGGAACCTTATTTACTTAAGTAATTGTTATGAAAATTAATTCAGAATTAATACACTTGAAAACGGGTTAACCAAATTTTGCAAATTTCATTAAATACGGAAAGGCTCTTCTAAAATTATTCGTGCACATAAAATAATTTAAGCTAAAACATGTGGGTTCCCCATAAACAAATTCCTTTGCTCTTCTGCCCACTTAGCAATTAAAACTTACATATACAACACACGATTAGCAAAAACTGTATACACACGCACCCGACCATTGACAGGAGATAAATTGGCACAACTTTTAATTAATTTCGAGGTTGCACAAGTTTAGTTGTTAGAACTAGGGAGCGGACTATGGTTTTACACGAGGGATTGGGATCACAGGTTGGCCATGGGCTAATTTACACTTTAATTTTGAAGCACTGGCGATACAGTCACCTTCACTATTCGTTTTCAATTATTGACGTTAAGCATCGTCAGTTCGCGGATTGGTCAATGAAATTGGAGTTTTGGATGAAGAATTTCATTAAGACTGTTTTATCCATACAAACATTTTTGATTTTTTTTTTGGGAACGGCTAATCCAAATTTAGCTAAACTTTGTGTGTATTATCGGATAACATTAAGTTAAGTATAAGCAGCCTTAATTTTTAAAAGTAACCGCATTATAAAAGTTTCAGCGAATCTAAGAAATGATTATGGGAAGCACATGAAAAGAGCTCTCTTCAAATTATTTTTATTATATGATTTAGCCCAGAAATTAAAAAATATTTCATGTGAAACCTTGAAATAATATTCCATTTTCCAAATAAAAAACAAATTTGGATATAGCTTTGAAAATCGCAGGAATTGGTACATATGATTAACGAAGAAAAAAAACTCCAATTTCATAGGTAAAGACCCAATACATACATATTGTATGTATTGCCTATTGGTGACCATTAGTTCTTTTTGTTGTAGTTTTTCAGTGTATTAAAGAGCACGTTAAATAGCCTATCTCGGTTGTTTCCAGTTGAAGACAGTCGTAAAACTAAGTCCTAAGGACTGTCAAATAGCACTAATCTGTCCCAAATCCACCAATCCGAACTTGGCCGGCGTGGTGGTATAGGCTGTATCTCAATAGCGGAGGTGTAAGGCTTCTGAAGCGTGTCAAATTTTTGTGAAAAAATGAAATTCATGAAACGGAGTCTATTATCCAAAACACATGTTGACAGTAAGTGTGGCTGACTGAATTACTTGGGGCATTATAATTTATGAATTTAGATTTATTTAAGTTTATTTTAAGGTTATTTTTGTTTGCTCATATAATTATTGAATTTAATACATTCAAGTAAGATAGGTAAATATTATAATGTAAATTTTTTGTCAGTCTTTACTACAACGGAAATGTTATCTGCAAATATACTAGTTTCGTGATTCGAAACTTCGGGTAAGTCGTCAATAGGTATATGTCAGAAATAAAGTCACAGGCAACTAATATAATGCTTACATGTTTTATATCACCCTCCAGCTGATCGAATTATGGTATAGTTCGGATGACTTTTCACACAACTCTCAAAATATTGTAATTACGTGGTAGCTTAAGCACAATTTATGCCATTTGATGCTGTTGTTTTCCCAAATAAAGTAAAAGTGGGCCAAGCACGCTTCCTTGAGGGACCCTATAGGATTTTCCTTAAACTCTGAGAAAAAAAATGAGTTACATGTTTAGTACCAAGTCGATGCATCTCTACAAACTTGTCTATTCTTTAAGTAAGACCTTATCCAGTTATGTAATGGATCTTATGTTAAGAATATGCTAATTTTGATTGCTGGAGAGCTTCCAAATTACTTTAAATTTAATAATCACTTTAAATTTACCTTTTAATATACTATTAAGTTGATTCTAGAATGAGACCTCTAGTATTATGTAATCTTTCTATATTCAACCAAACACTCGAACGGCATCCACAAGCGATCTTCGTCGATGTAGCTCTCTCGTAGCACTTGTAGAAGATTCTATTACCGCGTAGCAGAAGATGCTACGATATTGTGCGCCCTTATCTTACAATTATGTTTGAGATATAATATCTGCCCACCCAAATTGGAACATAGGTCGTGACGTTAAGTATGTTAATTTATTAGTATATTAGTGCACTGAGCAAACTGTGATAAATGAATGTATCGAGCATTAATTGAAATAATAATAAATAAATTTTTCGGAACCTTTACACCAATTATCTAGTTCTAAGGCAAGCAAAGCATGTATTGTGGATACTAGATAACGGATTAACAAATATAAATATGTATTTATAAATATCCATGACTCGGGAATAAATGTTCGTATTCATAACACAAACATTTACCGTAAATCAAATCAGACCACACATTACTGAGATACTTCCGGATAAAAACTGAACACATACACACAGACACACACAAAACGACATCAAACACATAACACCCGTAGTTTTATTTGTTTAAAAATGAAATATTTAGTAAGGTCAGTTTTCACTGAGGTCCGCCATAGTTGTGCGCAGCCATGTTCTTTTTAATTCAAATTTAGAACTCGCTAGTCCTGCGCTTGGCGAGCCAAGATTGTTCATAATTTGATATTCTGTCGACAAGTGCCTACAATTATGTTAGGCGTATGGGTAGACGACGCGACAGAGGATAATCAAACTTTTTCAAGTAATTTTATTGGTCTTCCACTATAATTAAAAAAACCATTGTAATAATGCATTTACATACAACTTAACTGCACTGAGGACAGTAATATACTGCTTTCTGATCGCCACTTTGAAAAGTTATGAGGATATTACAGCATGAAGAAAACAGTAAAAGTCTCTTATTTGCACTGAAAAGCCAGGGTATTGACCAGCCAGCATCAGGATTCGTCTTGATCTACTATTGAACCCAGTAGTGGTACCCAGCGGCTATATGCTCTACGCTCCTCTTCTATATACTTAGAGACAAATCGATTCCTATCGGCCGCATAATATTACACTCTACCTAATGTGCTTCGACTTGTGAATCGGTTGACTACTCGAACATACAGCACTTTACGCTTCGATGTATTCGAATGCACTTCCCTTTTCAGCTGATTGGTTGCTTGAGTTTGCTCTGCTTGCGCCAAAATGTGATTCGACGGGCATTGCCCTCCAAAACATTTGGTTGCTCGAGCCCGCTTTGCACCAATGTTTCGATATGAGCTGATGCTTTAAACCTCTGATCACTACGCTGCTTCAATATCAACATCCACGGCAAGGACATGGTCGGACTTTAAAATTTACAATACAGTACACACATCACATTAGAAAACTCCATTTGGTGCCATTTTCATCGCTTTTCATTGGAGAATTTACCCTAAAGGTTAGCGATCACAGAACCAGTGACAGCGAAGGGGAGCTGCTTGAAATCGCTATTTGAAAGCAATTTCTCTGAAGAAGTTTTAATAATCGTGTAGAGTTCTTCCAGTTGTGATTAAGTGTCCTATAGGCCTTAAGTATTTAACTGATATTGTTTAATTAAGTTCAGAGTGGTATTGTTCCATTTTAGCTCCGACATCAAATCAAGGTGTGAGAAGTTGTGAGTTCGAGTTGGTCCGCCAGTAAATTGTGTTAATTTAATTTTCATGGACCGAATTAAAAGGAGCTATTCCTAACAAATATGCAGGACGTGTTTTAAAACAAATCTTCAAGAAGCTAACATTTTTATTTATTTTTATTTTTTTAGTCTAAGTTTTTAGTCAGATTCGCGTTTGACCACAATCTCACGCACGCGATGAAGCACGCGTACCCGTAAATGCCTATTCACTCTGCTCTTGAAGATCCCAAGGTTGTACGATTCAGGAAAGACTGATGCCGGAAGTGAGTTCCATTGATGAAAGAAGAGTCGAACTTCTTAATGCGAATGGTGGGTATATTAACTACATACGGGTGGAATAAGATTGTGTAATTCTAACGCACACTCCCCGAAATGCATCCTGTAAAAAACTGAGAGATAGACGACTTTGCGATGGTGTTCAAGGCTCTGCAATTTAGCAGTCATCAAATTATCACCTATGAGCAGCTAGTTGGTACTTAGCTGAACCATCCCAGAGGTGACAGCAGTATTCCATGCACGAGCCCGGTAAAGCATCAAAAGTATTTTGTTGTGAAATATCGGGAGAATGACAAGCTTCTTAGCCGCTGTTTTAGTGTTTGATTCTATGGAGCGCCCAAAATTTAGTTTACTGGATCAGAATGGATGGTCTTATTCTACTTTCTGCGGAATTACAATGCCAACTATATAAATATATTTATTGCACAAAGTGTAACCGTGGATTGTTTAGTAAGTCTGCCTAATGGGGTTCTAATTTTATAATTAAAAATTACTATAAATTAATTTATGTAACAAAGAGTATTTATATTTTACTGTATTGTCTGCAATCTGCAATGTTGATAGCATTTTTTTTATAAACAGCCAGTCAGACAGCCAGTTCCCCAAGTTTCAGGGTCAGTACGTTTCCACCTTTGGCCTCATCTTCACTCAACATCAGGTGTGATTTGAGGTGCAATAAAAAATATTTCGGAACCTCACACCAATCGTCTAGTCAACTAAGCAAAGATTTTACTGTGGATACTAGATAACGGCCAAATATAGGTATTAATATTATTAATATATAATTATGTATTTTTATTATAAGCATCCATTAGTCGGGAATAAATATTCGTATTAATCACACAAACGTTTACCCCTAGCGGGATACGAACCCGCAGTCGTTGGTTTCGCAGACAGAGCCACTATTGTAGTTTTAAAAAAAAATCTTCATTCTTCATTGTATATGAGGGCGCCACTGGAAGGAATAAACCCTCTTCACACTCCTATAATTGAAATCACGTAAGAATTTTTGTAACCTGAAAATAGAGAGTGAACTTTTTTTTTCATTTATTTATTAGGACCACAAACAAGTTCACAATATATTGTCATATATAAACAACTTATACTAAACAGACAGTAGTAATTGTGAACCCAACATCATTGGTCACAACGTAATTATCATGTAATAATGTGAGGCTTAATACAGCAAACAGACAACCAACTACAGAAACTTATATTAAGTTATATAGGTGGAGTATATATATACATTTAATCCATGAAATACATTTATCTATTAATACAAGGTGTTTTGAGTTGTGTCACCTGTGTATTCTTATGAGTTTGTTAAATGTAAATTTGTTAAATTTGACGTAAAATGATATGGTTTGTGTGCAATTTTTAGTTTGATAAGGTAGACTGGGTATCCGATATTATACCTAAACGGTATGTAATAGACTTTTTACTATGATACTATATAATATAGATAAGATAACTTTACTGATAATATCAAAAAAAAATTTTTTGTATCATTTATGCGTAGCTTTTTATAACTTAACTTTGACTTCCCTCAGGATCACCGTAAATAAGCTTCGTCTGATATTACAACTTAACATACATACTACATTCTACTCAAGTTTACAAAGTTAAGTACAAAGGATTACTCCCTGTGTTGAGAACCTTGTTTTATTTATTTTTTCACTTGAAAAAAACTCTATCTATCCTCCCTTTTTGTTGCATTTGCCGTAGTGAAACTCCATGATCCAACATATCTACCCTACAGCATCACAGCCGAGGGAGTTAAGTAATTAACCCCGGCTTCAAGCGGAAGTCAGATCTACAAGTAGCGAAAGTTTAAAATTCAATCAATTTTGCGCTTCGCGGAATCTATTCCGTTCGGCTATACTTACGAGTACTCGCTCCTGTGATTTACCTTTTGCCATTGTGTTTTAGGTGATCGTTTGTCCTAGTTGGTAGTTGATTGTTCTGATTTGAAGGGGCTTACTCGACCTAGTTTCTTGTTTGACCGACTTTTTGTTTCCTTTATTATTTTTTATTCAGTAACCGTTTCTTCCATTAGTCGATGAGCTTATTAGCCTTTAACGTTTCACCGCAGGAGCACCTTTTGTTTTATAATAATAATAAATATCCTTGACATACCACACAGCGCCATCTAGTTTCACTTTAAGCAACTATAAGCTTGTGTTGTGGATACCAGATGGTTGATATACTAAATAAATACATTTTTTTTGGAAATAAATACTTATTATAAATGAAAACATCCATAACTCGGGTACACATGTCCGTATTCATCACACAAACATATGACCCTAGCGGGATTCGAACCCGCAACCTTTTGGTATAGCGGTCAGAGTTGCTAACCACTACACCAAACAGGTTGTTATGTTATGTTAGTAATAAAATGGTCACATCATTATCATCAGCCTTACGCGTCTACACTGTTCGGGCACAGCCTCCTCTCTTTGAAAGGATATAGGCCATCATCTACCACGCGGGTCCAGTGCCCACGAACCATTTGGAGCCACTTTTGCACTTCCACTTAACTATTTGACATGCATGTGTACTATTTTACTCAGGTAATATGAATTCGAATATTTGAATTTTTCAACCGCCTCCGTGGCTCAATGTAAACAACATTGGGTTTACGATTCGGAAGTCGCGAGTTCGACCCCAAGCAGGGCACGTGTTTAAGTACTCGGTTTGGTTGGTGGTAGGGCATTTTATGTTAATAGCATTGTTGTTTTCCGGTTGTCAGAGATAAGATAGGCAGTCCCCCAAACGTGTCGGGGTTTCCGGGTCAGTACGCTTCCACCTTGACCTCATCTTCACTTAACATCAGGTGTGATTGAGAAGAAATGTAGCTTAAATAGTTGCTGAGATAATGATTTTAATCACAACAAACACGAACAAGAAAATAATAAACGAAACAATATTTTACAAAATAAGAGTAGGATACCTATAAAATAATCTACGTCAGTACCTACAGACAATGAGCTCACGATATTACACGGCAAATCATACATAAGCCAGCTATAAAATTTTGCATCAAATCCACCTCACGTGCACCTTCGTTCACCGCAAAACATATTTCCTCCACCCCAATTTCTGAACAAAATATAAACATAAAAATATAAAAGCGTATTTTACGGAGCAACTTTATTTTGCAGTTTGCGGCGTGATTCGGGACGGGCTCGCTAACGAACCAAGAGTTGCGGGACGCTGGTATTTGCACAACATTGTCTGCCCGTTCTACGGGCGAAAACTAAAGGATATTTCTCACTGTTGACAAGGAATCGATTTGTGTGGGAATGAGATAGATAGATAATAGATGAGATAGATAAAGCATTTATTTGTTTCTCCAGTCACGTAATCATTATCAACAGCCTTACACGTTCCCACTGTTGGGGCAAAATCTGCTGACGAGTTTTTGGTTTTGAAATATACTTAAATAATCCATCCGTGCCAGTCCATCGATCGCTGTCTTTAGGAAAAGAGTTAAGGAACATTACCTTTCCATTTCATAGTGTTATTCCGTGTATTATATGTATGTTATATTTTATATTCGTATGTATTGAAATATGTACTTATTTATGTACTTATTAGTATGTAGTTATATTTATATTCAGTTAGGTTTTTTATCTATCATATTTATTCATTTCTTTAGATTTCCCTTGTGCACGTCTTATCTGCCTCTTCCATTCATATCTCTCTTTCGTAGGTCTGCTGCAAGATTATTTAATGCATTGTAAAAATAAGCTGAACCTGTTGTGTCGTCTCTATTATGTTGTATCTGTATGTTTTTTTTTTCTTGTGTACAATAAATAATAAAAAAATATAAAAAAATATAAAAAAAATTTTTTTTCCTCTATTTCTCACATTTTATATCTTCTAAGGCAGTTAAGGATTCAAATTAGCAACCCTGTTCTCATTGACATATATGTCAACCGTTGGCAGTCATCCATCATCATTAACAGACTTACACGTCCTCAATGTTGGGGCACAGCCTCCTCGCACTGTGAGAGGGTATAGACAATAATTCACCACGCAGTGCTGACTAGTGGCCACCTCAGAGTCAGTGTTCTTAAGCCTACCCTGTAGGCCATTGTCTTGGCCTAACGACTTATTAAAAAGCCACTAGTGGTCTTCCATCGAAGGACTGACCGCGCCAGACATGGCTTAACTTTGCTAATCGAAAATGAATAGCGAAAGCGACTGCGCCACGAGTGCTTCTAATTTTAGGCATAATAACAAATATAGATCGATACAATTATAATAATGATAATAATAAAAATAATTTATTGCCTTAGTTCCTATTTAACTTAATGCTATTGACATATTAATAATTTTGAATAGTCAAGGCAAAAGGAAGTGACATCAGCTTTGCTGTACCGAGACAGATGTCACGGTCAACGCTGTTTTTCAGTCACCCCTCCGTCTCCCCGAGGTGAAGGGCGGGACGATAGGTTTATTAGTAATGGGAGGGCTTAAACATTACAATTAGATAAATAATTATTAGGAGAACAAAAAATTACAACAAAATAGAAATTAAAATATTGACAACTTGAATTTTTGGAAAATTTGGACAACTGAACCTTTATGTAATGTCAACTTCTTACAGGATTATTGTTAAAGTAGGTACCTATGTGTGTGCTGCAGCAGCACAAAATGGTAATAGTCCAGTGGAATTATTCAAAAAGCAAACACTGATTGTCAGCTATACCCAAGGAGAACATGGGTGAACGTGCAAGAACAAGTGAAACGTTTTTGGATAATAAGGGTACACTTCCAATTACATGTATTGTTTATGAGTAGTATGAGGAGTATGAATGACAATGACTCTGACATGACTACCTAGAAAAAGTTATCTAAATATGGATAATGAGCCTGAACTATAAATGAATTTTAATTTAATTAATATATTTTATAAAATAAATTAAATCTGAAATGAGTTAAATAGATGACAATCAAAATCATCATCAAAATCAAAAAAATGCTTTATATTGTAGGTACACAGGGTACACTTAAAATAGTCAGATTTTACATTTTTTAAGCTACTGCTTGTTCAAGAGGCAATTTTCCCCTGAGAAGAACAAGCAAGAAACTCGAGAGGTTGCTCTTTTAAAAAAAAGGTTTTTATATTACAAAATTATTAATTATTATTTTATATTATAATATTTCATTATTAAATGTAAAATAGCTTGGTTATGCGAACAGGCTGTTTATGTCCATGAATGTTTATCATCTAAATAATCTGATATTTCATAATATGCTTTCTGACGAATTTAACGACACCATGCACTTCGAAACCGGTCAAGCTGTTTAGGCTACAGGATACGCCAAAGGAACGGACATACATACATACATACATACACCCGAAAAACATTACCCTCTTTCTCTGGGCAGTCGGATACAAACACATTTCAAAACAAGCTTTTAATGTTCCATCACGGGACCATCACAATTAATCTAGTACTTACATAGACCAGTAACATAAGTCCAAACTCGAAAATTATACGTTATGACATTGCTGAGTTCTAGTGCTTACCTGCCTTTCATCAGGCTCTGGAGCAACTAGCTTACGAGGTTTCATTGGTTCATTACAGAGTATCAATGGTCATCTTCTAGTTTCAGCTTTAACAGCATAATCATCTGAAAGCACAAAAAAACAGCGAACTGTGCTCTTCGATGGAACGAAATTTATGCATATAAACTCCACACTCATCTATTTTATCAATCTTTACTTATACATATAGTAATGAATTGAGTGCCTATAGTCTCTTATGGAAAAAAATTAACTACAAAGCGTTTTTAAAATATTCAAACGAAGTGCATAAATGCGGAAACATACCCTTCTAGAGTCCTTTCTGTTTCCTAATGGACGGACACGAAAACAATTACACGGAAAATCTTTCCCTTTCTTCCAGTGCATCTTCACAAAAAAGTTGCGGATAGTAGTTACAAAGCGCTGAAAAGCACCCGGAAGTTTTGTCGGTCTGTGAAAAGTCCGACAGTAGAAAACTTTTTGTTTAGTGCGCTGGGCCCCAAAAAGTGTTCACGTAAATCTTCTTTTTTTGTTATGCACGACGGTTTCGTACTTGACCTCAATCACACCTGATGTTAAGTGAAGATGAGGTCGAAGGTGGAAGCGTACTAACCCGGAAACCCCAACACATTTAGGCGACTGGCTATCTTATCTCTGATATCCGGAACACAACAATGCTATTAACATTGTTGCATGGCGGAAGATTTAGATAAGACGGTGGTAGCTAGCCAGGCGGACATTTTAAAATGCCCTCCCATAAACCAAACCGAGTACCAAACATGTACCCCGCTGGGGATCGAATCCGTGACCTCCGAATCGTAAACCCAATCTTGTTTACATTGAGCCACGGAGGCGGTTTGATAATCTGTGGGCTCTATTTGATTTTAAAATGGAAAAATGTGTAATAACAATTCCGGTTATCTCTAAATTTGTCTAGTGGAAATATAGTTAGCCAAGCTCAAAGGCAGCTTCGGATCGTCAAAATTTGATAAAGACTAAGCGTATTAAAATGACAGAAACACCGGTGAAATTGGTTTACTGCCGCAGCTAACAAGTTCTGTCATTCAACAAAATGGCCCTGTGTCAGATTTAAGCAAGTTTAGAGGAGTAACAATTCACAGAGTTTGAGTGATATAACATGCGTGATTAAAATGAACGAATCACAAAAGTGATTAAAAACCAAATTGGACAAAATAGTTTACAAATTTCATGATAAAGTTAGGCTACGGTTACAGAAAATTTGTAGATAGAAAGCAGGTAGGGTGCACGAAATTGAGAAAATTATAGATATTACCAACTCAATATATATAGAATTATATATTATGTATTGTATAAGTATGCATTATATTTATGTGTGTATCTAATTATGTAAGTATACATATCTGTTGTAGTATAGTAGGTATATAATATGTAGATTCATAGTTTTAATGAAAATGTTTAACTTATGTACGCCCAGTCAATGTGTTTTTTTTATATTTACCAAGGTTAACTGGAAGAGATCCCTTTATGGGATAAGTCCGCCTTTGTACTTAATTTTAAGTTACATTTAATTTATCAATGTATATTTATTCATTAGAAGTACAATAAAGCGTTTACAAATAAACAAACAAACAATATTTTATTTCTGCCACCTCAGACCATGAAAACGTGATAGATTATATCAAAGAGGCGAGCTGGGATCTCTTCGATGTTTACTAAATGTGCATAAAGTGTATATATTGCGCAAGATACATGAAGGGGCTTCTTTTTAACTGCTGAAAAGGTAGTCCATTCGAATTTGTTGTATGTGTTGCGACATTTCTAGCATTTGTAAACCGATTTCAATACAAACTAATATATAAATATTTGTTTGTAAGAAGAATAAAAATTCTTTGTTGTACACAACTTTAAAATATACACAGAGAAACAGTTTATACAGATGTACAAATGCGGTGTTATCGCTCAAAGCGATCTCCTCCAGACAACCATGGCAAGGAGCTTGAAACATATACTTCTGCTGCATAGCGTAAAAATTTCAAACAAAAAAAATTGAATTGTTATGCATGCTGAATATTTTTGTATGAAACTTTAATATTGTCCAATATTTGCATGTCATTGTAATGACTGAATTAGGCGGATCTTATCATAACAACACCTATATAAATGTACCCTATTAAAGTGGAAATAAATCATATTCTATTCTATTCTAAAAAATATAATACATCATCATGATGTCAATATCATTTTACTAAACATGAATAATATAACTTACTTTATAACAATATAATTATAAATACATTTAGAATAATGAGCATAACTTTAAATTTATATCCATACAAAAATCGATACCTGCGTATGAATGCTATATAACGGTTGCCCCATTAAACTTTGTGAACTTCTAATATTTAAGATACACAACAGAGGGCGGAGTGTGAGTTTTGTTTCGACTTAACTTTGCTACCGCGTTCACGTTTACGTGACGATTTGTATGGAAAAATGTGCAAAGCCTCTAGCGATTTTTTTCATAGGCACTTTTTTTGACTCAACGCGATTGTAAAGTTAAAAACGAGACAAAACTCACACTTCGTACACAGAACAGGGTTTTAACGCGGTTTGTGCTGTGTAGCTACTCTTGATGTGTCATGTCTCCGTATTAACTCCTCTGTTTAATTATTTATTTACATATTTATTTTATATATTTTATAAAGATATTTACTTAGTTATGTATTATTATTAGTTAAGGTATTTACTTATTTATGTATTATTGTACGTTATTCATATATATTATAGTCATTAGTTTGTAGTTATTTGTTTAGTTAAAATTTGCTGTAATTTGTATACGCCCAATCTACTATTATCAAACTAACCCTATGGTTGACTGGAAGAAATCCCTCTATGCGATAAGTCCGCTGTTGTATTCATACTCTGTACCTATGTAAAATTAATGTATCGCCTTTTTGTACAATAAAGCGTTTACAAACAAACAGAGCTTTACTGAAGTCGTTTTGACAATTTATGCCTGTTTTTACTGAAAACATGATTTCGCCTATGCGATCACTAA
Source organism: Oegoconia quadripuncta (assembly GCA_949316235.1). Taxonomy (NCBI): domain Eukaryota; kingdom Metazoa; phylum Arthropoda; class Insecta; order Lepidoptera; family Autostichidae; genus Oegoconia; species Oegoconia quadripuncta. The sequence continues at coordinate 18,020,569 of OX438746.1, forward strand.
TCTGAGCATCGCAATCTACTTGATGTATTGATTGAAAACAGTGACACTGGAACCCTTACTAATTTTCAATAACAACATATCGCACGTTTAATAATAAAGCGAAATAAGTCAAAATATACTATTTTTAGGAATTCACTGTTAAAGTTTTGAGTCTCCATGTAGCTGCATAATTTTGACGATTTTCACGTGTTTTGTCGTTATCTTTGTTTTTTTTTTGGTTTTAATCTTAAGTGGGACGTATAACAAATTTAATTCCATTGAAAATTTATAAAAATATCTGTAAATAAATTTAAAAAATCTTTTTTCTTCTAAAAGTTTTTACTTATCCCTGTTTATTACAAAAATAAATGCTAAATATTTGAAATCTTTTTAAACTAATACAAATTAATTCAGTTTAGTATTTATGAATAATAACATATGTTGGGTCCTTTAGTATTTAGTACACTTTATAGGTAAAATTGTAATAAAAATATCAAAATGTTTCGCAATGAACCCTTGTATTTTATAAATATAAAACAATATGGACAATAAAGTTTTATCAAAACAGCTTTTATTCATCAGTCTGAACGTTAGCTTACAATAGTAAAAAATAAAAATACTAACTTCTGTCTGGCATTACAATTTGTACTTGTTAATAAGTTTCGTAAACAACAATAATAATCAACTTAATATTAATCAGTCTATATAAGGTTTTATATCTTACTTGCACTTGGTAACTATAATTAGTAATTAAATATCAGTAACCAACAAATCAGTCTTGAGATTCTAATAGTAAAAAACAGTCTCATTTAAGTTCTGACTAAAAATAATACTCATTATAATGCATCTTGTTGTTGGTAGGTGGTAGGACATTTTAAATAGCCGCCTGGCTAGCTACCACCATCTTATCTAAATCTGCCGCCAAGCAACAATGTTAATAGCATTGTTGTGTTCCGGTTGTCAGAGATAAGATAGCCAGTCCCCCATATGTGTTGGGGTTTCCGGGTCAGTACGCTTCCACCTTCGACCTCATCTTCACTTAACATCAGGTGTGATTGAGGTCAAATACCAAGTCGTTGTGCATAAAAAAAATCTACTCTGTAGATATTTTACAGTTAAGTTAATAAAAAATTTATAAAAAGTTAAAAAATTGAGTTATAAAAACTGGCGTAATAAGATGGAATACGACCTTTCCTGATTAACTCTTTCAAGTCCTTCTTTTTATTAGAGCTTAATTCCTGCTTTTATGTATGCTTTGTTCCTGCTTATTTCTATAGCGGCCTTCATCTTTCTGCGTTTATTCCACACATTTTCTTCCTTGTAGTTTTTCTCCTGATAAGAAGTCCTGAAGTAAAAAGTGAACAGATTTTCTTTTGTTACCTTCAACACTTTTATGTCATTCCAGTTGACATTTTGGCCGCTTTCATCCGCACCAAAATTAAAGCCCTATTCCTCTTGCAATAGTTTCCAATCCAGAAAACTTCCAAACGTTAGCTCATGGACATTGGAGGATTACTTTATTTCGAATTTGATACGTACGATTTACCGCTGTTACGCAAACATTTGGCTTTAATTTAGCAGTGTCTCTCAGACGTTTACGGCTTTTCCGTACCTTTGTAGTTGAGGCTTTAGAGTCACAGGAATTCGATGATAATGAATCGGAAGACTGAACGGAAAAGTTTCTTGGCTTCTTTTTGTTCAAATAATTAATTGTATGCACATAATTGGGATCAGCATCGCTTAAATCTACGTCGCTCTCGTCAATATATACAGGTGAAATCGAATAAATTAGATTTGTATTACATTTTCTAAATGCCGATTAATCAGGGATTGCATTCTGAAATATATGTGAAAGTAAACAAGTAAATTATAAATTGTACATGAAATAGTCCGCTGTAATTACCAGTTTTTGTTCAGGAGGTGGAATATTCTCAATAGAACTTGTTACAGCCTGAAAAATATAATAAGGTAAGAATTTGCTTTGAAGTTGTAAGTAACTTTGTAGTTGTAGTAGTTATTTACCTAGCTGTAAAATAAGTAGTAGTAGTAAATAGTTGTTGTTTATGTATGTGTTTGAGTTGAATTATATGATTCTAATTAATTTTGGTAGATAACAAGAGTTTGTTGTAATTACCAGTTGCTGTTCAAATGGTGGAGCATTCTCAATAAAATCATTAATGTAATTTTTATTAGGAGGATTGGTTTTCTTTTGGAGATCTTGGTCGGACTCGTCAAAATTTTCAGAAGAAGAATCAGAATAAGGAATTGAAAAATTTAGAGGAGTTCTTTCTCTTGACTCATCGTTAACTTTTCGTATCTCGTTTTTATTAGTATCCACAGAAAAAAGTCCGATCCAAGTTCCGATACCTTCTTTATCTATGTATGCAGATTTGTCACCATTCTGAAAGTAACAGGTGAGTACAATAAAAAATTGATAGTTTAAATACAATAATAAGTAATTAGGTACCTATAACTATTAACAGATACTAACTGTGGTTATTTTCCAGAAGAAGCGCGGAGGAGTATCTTCTATTTTTTTTTATGGTTAACTGGATACGCGTTTGACCACAATCTCACCTGATGGGAAGTGACGATGTGGCCGAAGGAAGCACGTGATCTCAGTAGATGCCTATTCACCCTGCTCTTGAAGATGCCAAGGTTGTAGGATTCAGGATATCATTCTAGGATATCATTATCATCATCAGATACTTCGTTGTTAAGTGGCTTAGATAAATTTTGTTTGGACTTATATAAGTCAGTCGATTCATCAGAATCAGGGGATTGGCCTTTGTGGTGTTCCTTGTCCTGATCCGATTTACCGTTGAAGGACGAGTTTGAATACGATGTTCCAGCTGAAGATGAGCAAGGTAACGAATTTATTACCTGCTGTTTCATAATGGTTCCGTAAACCCTAAAATAACATGAAATCACTATGAAGTTCCATATAATAATTTAGCTACTACTTTCCAGCTATTAAGTATAATAAAAGTTTTCTAATATACCCACCACTTTTACTTTACCCCCCACTTTTTCAACGGGGTCGGATATTCGTCGTGTTTCTATACCCTTAGATGATGACGACGAAGATGAGCTACGTGAAGACCTTCCACGTTTTAGATTATCTGCTGTTTCATAATCGTTCCGTAAACTCTAGATTAACATTAAATCACTATGAAATTCAATATAATAAATAATTAGCTACTACTTTCCAGCTAAGCTATGCTAAACTGGAAAGTAGTAGCTAAAACTTTTTCTAATCTGAAATATAAATCTAATTCTTTATCCACCTCTTTTTCAATGGGATCGGAATTTCGTCGTATTTCTTTACATTCGTCATCACTGCGACCCAGTGCCACAAGATTGTGGCACCTTTGCTTCCTCGCAGACTCCGTCATTTTGAGTCCGATCTCACAATACCTAGCTATAATTTTAAGAGATAGGTATTCAGATTATTATTATTGATATCGAAATAAATAAAACAAAGTTTTAATAATAGACTGAAATAATTTTTACAATAATTTTATACATTCGGATCGTTTAAATAATGAACAGAAATAAACAGAAATGTTATATAAATATGTATATTTTTTTTATAATAAAGTGTCGTAACACAAATTGTTCCCCAAACTTAAGTAGAAATTTAGAAGTAAACCGCAATAATACACAAATTTCGTATAAAAATCAAAAATGATTTGAAATTAAACTGAAATAAGTCCAAACAATACATGGCGAATTGGGTCTTTGTTTTCAAGTAAAGTGAAATCAAACTGAAAAAGTCTGTTTAAGACAAAATAATACTAAAATATTCTTACCTGCGTTTGTACCTACACAGAATTATTTCGTCTCACTACTCTATTATTATAACAAATTAACGTCCACCTCACATTGTGGTCGGGGCGGCACTAAATATTTCACTATCGCACAAAGCACTTTGACGCGCGCTTTTGTGTAAGAGAGACGGGTGATCCAACAAATCCGACATTTTGCTATAGTTTGCGTAGCGATTGATTGCACACATTCTTCGTGTTCAGTTAGTCCGTTTTATTACAAAAAGTTCAATTCTTAAAATTTTGACTTATTTCGCTTTATTATTAAACGTGCGATATCTCCTTGCATTTACAATTTGAGGTTACTCTAAGTTACTAGTTCGATCCAATAAACAGTATCAACGAGCGTCGAAACTGATTTAAAGACTTACACTGTCGGAACTAACGAAGTTTGTGCCTTGTCCCGACATATTTGTAGTGGGTATTGTCAACTTAGCGACCGTCTGCTTCAGTGATACTTCTGAAACTATACCACATAACCTTCCGCTTGGTGCAACTCAGGAGAGGTTTGTCTTTGTGAGTGACGGGATTAAATGAATTTGAAACAGTTTTCATTGGACAGATAGATGATTTGCCGCAAATTTATCCTTTATGGACCTGAAGTACTACTTCACTTTATTTAATGCCCTAAGGCTTTATAGAAGCCAGTTTAGCTTTGCTTTCCAAATGCTCACGGAACTTGACTTCATTTGAGATGTCAACCAAGAGCATTCTAACACTTTTGAAAATATGACGCTCTTCATGCAATAAATGATTTCGTTTTCCCTATTCTTAGTTCCCTTCGAGCGACACAGATAGTTACTAAAAGGACGCATTTAGCAAGAACTTTAAAAATACTCCCAAAAAATATTAAATTGTATTAGTTGGATACAATCGCCGCCTTCGTTCGACGGACAATTTACGGCTTTACGTTCCACCGAACACCTCAAAATTCTATAGCCAATCATTTACCCTCCAAGCCATTCGTCTTTGGAACTCCCTACCTGAGTCCATCAGACGAGCTCAAACTTTGAATGCTTTCAAAGTCGCCGTCAAGGAGCATTTCCTGGTGCTTTAATCTGTGTTCTCTTCTTAGCTTCTCTCTATACCTTAGCACAATCCTGTTGTCGCTTATTATTATTATTTTATATATCAATAAATATTTATTTAGTACACTTATATATTTACGTTTGTATTTTGTTGCTATTTTATAGATGTTATATTTAAGTAGGTATATTTGTCTATTGATCTATGTATGTATGTGTATGTAAATATATGAAATGTATTCACGTAGTTTGTATCTGCATCCCTATTTAACACCGCACAACCCACCTATTTCAAATGTACTCCTTATACCCAAAGGTTGCCTGGAAGAGATCGCTTTTAGTGATAAGGTCGCCAAATTGTACGTTCTATTCTTACCACTTTTCTCAAACTGTATTTTCTTATCTGTTGTGCAATAAAGTGTATTTGTATTGTATTGTATTGTACTTTTATATATATATAAAAAAACGGAAAGAACAATGATCCTGTGGGTTTCTTTCGCCGCTTCTTTTCCAACAGATAATTTCCCTTTCCAAAGCGGTAGTAGCTTGGACGTACTGACTGACAGATAAATGCCCCATTTATATTTCCAACAGATTTAAATAGACATTCAACAACCTAGAAATTCAGATCTGTGAAAATGTAGTGTGGGGACCAGAGCTACCTCATTGCTTATATTGTAACTCTGTTTTTGACAGAATAAATGATTTTTACATTTACATTCAACAAATGATATAATGTATCTTACGTTGAAATAAATACTTGAAGTTTGCTTCAAGTATTTATTTCAACGTAAGATATACAATAAGATATAAAACTTGACGAATGTTTTACGGTCAATCCTTTAAATTGCAAGCTATTCGGCTATGGAACTCGCTACCTGATTCTGTTAGACGTGCTCAGTCACTGAATGTATTCAAGGCACAAGTGAAGGAGTTGTATCTAGCCCTCTAGCTCCTCTATCTATCCTCTTTTCGTTTCATACTCGCGTTAATTACTGTGTGCTTAGTTACGTACTATTATATTTAATTAGTATAAATTAAAATATGGGTATATATTATATGTATTATTATTATTTTTTTAAATATATTATTATGTATGTATGTTTGTATGTATTCAATTAACGTATGTATTTATTTAGGTGATTTATTTATTTTATTAAAATTAGTTTACCGTGCACGCTACCTACATGTCATGTGCATAATGCTTCTTAACCCAAAGGTTTATGGAAGAGATCGCTTTTAGTGATAAGGCCGCCAAATTGTACTATCCCGTTTTTCTTATTTTTTTGTATGCTTCTTATTGTTGTACAATAAAGAATATTTTGTTTGTTTGTTTGTTTGTAATATTTCAGAACTTTTTAAAGTTCGGACACAATAAATGAATTTTACATTTACATTCAACAAATGATTATAATGTATCTTACGTTGAAATAAATACTTGAAGTTTGCTTAAGATACATTATATAATTTGTTGAATGTAAATGTAAAAATGTAAAAATCATTTATTGTGTCAGAACTTCAAAAAGTTCTGAAAGACGGCGCAATTTTGTATATTATATAATTTCTAAGAAATTCTAAAACGTATAAATGCTTCGAATATAGACTAAAAATATTTGTTACCGTCTCACTTATACCGTCTCCTGAAACTTTACCAACAACCTTCTGCCTGAAGCAATCAAAGGCGTTTCTCGGTCGACTTTACTTATTGTTTGCAGCAACGCTACTTTACGTTTCTCTTTTAGTTTTGTTTTAAGATAACCAGCGTCGTGTTTCCAGCACTAATGGTATTATAGAAAGCAGACCGGGAACTAAAGATAAAGTCAGGATTTCTTTCCGTTTTTATAAATACCATTATTCGTTTATTTGCTTTAACCGCCTCCATGGCACAATGTAAACAACGTAGGGTTTACGAATCGGAATTCTCAGGTTCGATTTCCAACGGGATAGAGGTTTTTTTTATGCACAACGGGTTGGTACTTGACCTCAATCACACCTGATGTTAAGTGAAGATGATGTCGAAGGTGGAAGCGTACTGACCCGGAAACCCCACCACATTTGCGGGACTGGCTATCCTTATCTATGACAACCGGAACACAACAATGCTATTTACATGGCTGCTTGGCGGCAGATTTAGATAAGATGGTGGTAGCTAGCCAGGCGGACATTTAAAATGCCCTACCAGCAACCAAATCGAGTACTTAAACTTGTACCCCGCTGGGGATCGAACCCGCGACCTCCGAATCGTAAACCCAATGTTTTTACATTGAACAGGTTTAGTAGAAAGAAAGAAAGAAATAGTTTATTCACTACCTCTAACACATAACAATGGGTATAAAAAAATTGGACATGTTTTATATTTATAGAAACTTAAGTAGGGGAACTCTGACTCCTAAACTAAGATGCCCCGTATTATAGGAGTCAGCGCTCTTCACAATTTAGGAATATAAGTTAGGTAATGTAATGAGCTGATTACAAAGTAAACAGGACCTTATTGTGTTACTCTAAAAACTAAATTACAATTACATAAGAAAACATTTAGTACTCGGTTTGGTTGATGGTAAGGCATTGTATGACTACCATCTATTTAAGTCTGCCGCCAAGTTAATAGCACTGTTGTGTGTGTATATCCCCATGGGGGTTCCGGCCAAGCAGGTTTGCAGCTTCAACCTCATTTTCACTCAACATCAGGTGTGATTGAGGCCAAGTGCCGAATCGTTGTGTATAAAAAAAATCTTTGATTTGTTTTAATGTTATGTTTTAACCTACTTTATGATAAGCAGTATATCTAATGATAAGCTTAGCAAATGTATTGATATTTTTTTGTTCATTAATAAAGGGGTATGTAAGGAAAACTGTTGGTGCTGGATTCAAAAACTAACTTACAATGAAAAAATTTAAGGGAAATTTTATTGTATCATCTAAGTGGCGAAAATGTTAATTAGGTCTCTGTATGAAAGAGTTCTAAAAGTGATTCGACCTGATAAGTATCGAAAGATATCTCAAAATTGATGTTCAACTTTTTTTTAGTAGTAATATGCATATGTAATACATACATACAGTTTAAGTAATGTAAAACATAATTTTAAATAGGATGAGATAAGATAAGATAATAAAATAAGACATGAACTTTGCAACATAATGGATAAATGCAACGTAATTTGGATAAACTCAATGAAAATAGTCTATGTACTCTTGCAAGAAAAAAAAAAACTGTGTTAAGATCTACAATCCCGTTGGTTTTGCTAACTTGCGTAACAAGCCCGCAATACAAAGATATAATTGTAACATATGTTGAGGGCAGGCTGAAAACCAGTGCTGAGTGATTCACGTCACTCGGTGTTTACTGAGACTGTCCCCCACACACGCACTCATTGTAGTACCTAGTTAGTCATAGAGCCGTGTTGGTGGATCGATCTTGAGACTGGGATCGCGTCTCGATCACGATACTATAGTTTTCTTTTATTTTTATTTTTTCTGATACTGTTTCAATATGAAACAGGAACTCAAGCGTGAGCTGGTGGCCATCTCGGTCTCGAGAGCGGTTTGTGAGATGCGGACCTTGATTTCTTGTATGTTGTTGTAGTTTTTTTTTTCTGTGTGTGGAAATAAATGGTTTAAATGGTAAAAGTAATCAATAGTAATACATGACGACCGATTGGTGTAGTGGAAAGTGACCCTGTCAGCGAAACGAACGGTTGCGGGTTCGAATCCCGCGAAGAGTAAATTCGAATTCGAAAAGAGTCTGTATGATGAATACGAACATTTATTCCCGAGTCATGGATGTTTATATAAATATTTATGTATGTTTATCCGTTATCTAGTATCCATAGTACAAGCTTTGCTTAGTTTGGGACTAGATGATTGGTGTAAGTGTCCGAAATATTTATTTATTATTTATTAATATATTGTAAATGCGGTATTAAAAAAAAGCGTATGTTCTTTGTGTAGTTTATCAACCATCTGGATTCATAATAACTAGCCTAGTTGCTCAGTCTGGAACTAGATGGCGTTGTGTGTATGTGCAAAGAAAGATATTTATATTATATTATTTAAAAGGACTCAATTACTTATATAAACAACACATACACTCCTTACTCACAGAAACGCATATTCTCACAATCTATTAAATAAGACGAGATCATCTACCCACGTAAAAGAACCGTCATTTACATCCCATTGAAGTGAAATATTGAATGTTAGATTTCATGGTCATCCTTAAATGTAAGATGGAACATTTAATGTTAATTTCAATAGAAAAAACATTTATTTGTGTAACGCATATAATAACTATTTATAAATCAAAAAACCCGACAGCATATATTATATTTTGCGGGCGCCATGTTGGATTTTTTACCATAAAATGTATCCTATTGCACTCTAGGGATCAAAACGAATCGAACAACACCTTGCACTTCAAAATCCGTCGAGCCGTACACTCGAAAAACATAACCCTCATTTTTGGAGCTGTCGGGAAAAAATATTCGACTACCCAATCATTCTGCTTGGGGTAATGGTTATCGAAATATAGCCTTATGTCACAGCAATAACAAAATTAAAAAAACTTATTTCAGAGATTTATAAAGCTTTCCCCTTTCGGTTAGTAGAGTGAATACGTTCTTTTTGCATTTTAGGCGGTTTGAATTCTAATCCAGGTAAGTTTGTTAACAAAATACTGCAAAAACCGTTTTTCTAACTTTTATGAATAATATAAATTTTCCTTTTAATAAAATTCGGTATCTTTATATATTCTCCTAGCTACTTACTTTAATAATGAATTAGATGAGATAATCTCCCATCCGACTATATTTTACTGATGTTTCATGCTCTCCCTAGAGATTTTATGCCGGGTGTATTTTCTTCAGATAACTTGCGAGTTGGTTTTTAGGTCTTAGTATTATGTATGGTAATTTTTATGGAACGTTTATCATCACCAAAAGACTAGAGATAAGCTGATAGATGATTATGATGACTCTGAACGTTAATGAAGCTACCCCTACCGACCCGTAAACTAAACTACATTAGTAGTTTTTAAAACCAAATAAACGAATTAATTTCTTTGATTAATACATATTTTATATTATCATAACAATGGTTATTTATTTTTATTATTTTACTAGATTTCCGCCCGCGTGGAAAAGTTTTAATTTGTTTATCCTGCGGGCACTACTCACTTTATCGAGATAAAATATATCCTATGTCTTAATCCAGGGTATATTCTATCTATATACCAAATTTAATCCAAATCCGTTCAGCCGTTTCGCCGTGATTAACCAACAAACAAATAACAATAATAATAAATATTTATTAACTCACCACAAAGAAATAGGTACATTGATGAAATAGTAATGTTAAGTAAGTACAAAAACGAATTTCTTTGTGAGAGACTGGAGTCTGAAATAGGTTCGAAACCTGTGCTACAGATCTTCAGGCTCACACTCCCTTAATATGTCTACAGCAAACATCCAAACTTTCGCATTTATAACATTAGTTAGATTAATTAATTGAGTAATTCTGTAATTTTTTATGTTCATGTTTGACAGCAAACATCCAAACTTTCGCATTTATAACATTAGTTAGATTAATTAATTGAGTAATTCTGTAATTTTTTATGTTCATGTTTGACAATCAATTTTGTTTTCGACATCATTCATTTGACAAGGGTATCGATTCTGTGGTGTGCTTCTTAAAAATACACTAAATCAAGTTTTTGACTGTTATTGTGGGAAAAGAATACTTGTGTTACAATGACATTACAGTTAGTTCGCAAACCAATAAAGTTTCCCACAAATTACAGGAAGTCCAGGAAGAAGGCGACAGAACTTCTTTAAGACTCGTTTTAAAGTTTAGAGATTGCATATCGGAATCAGTACCATCGTAAAAGTGAGTTAAATAAATGTAATAATTATATATATATATATATATATATATATATATGTAATAATAGTAAATAGTAAAAGCTAATTCAAAAATCTAACCGCATCACTCTATTAGGACTGTACTGTACCTAGCTACTGTTTTACTTAATTCCTTTGCGCGAGCCGTAATAGTATAAAATCGCTGATTAATTCTCACAATAATTGGTTCCGCAGTAAAACTTGCTCATATTCATGGGTACATGGTATTTAAAAATCATTTGCCACGAAAGTATTAACACAGATATTTTGATATATAATCTGCTCAAAATTTTTGAATTATGAAAACTATTGACCGTTTTTCTACCGCAGGAAACAAAGTAGATCATGTCTGTTGAAGGCTTTTAATGCTCATTAACTAACAAATCTACAGGTTCTAACAGTTATAAGCCCACAAAATACATATTCCTATCCAAACTTAGCAGAATGATTTACTATACAAGCAATATAGCTAGACATTAATAGTGGAGTATGAGAAATAGGAACATTAAACTAAGTGACAATGTAATACCGGACAGGACACCGGCGAGTTTCAGCACAGGTGGGGAACTGGGGACGATCCATTATGTCATAACGTAACTTCTAAACTACATACAGTTCATCCAATAGAAAAGTAAATTAACTTCATAAAGTGAAGAAAAAATTTATGGTAACAATGCTGGATTTTAAATAAATAATAGATTGGAGATTTTGACATATTTTTTTTTTAGAACCTGTAGATTTGCTAGTTAATGAACATTAAAAGCCTTCAACAGACATGATCTACCTTGTCACGCCTTTGTTTCCTGTGGTAGAGAAACGGTCAATAGTTTTCATAATTCACAAAGTTTGAGCAGATTATATTTCAAGATTATCTGTGTTAATACTTTCGTGGCAAATGATTTTTAAATGCCGTGTACCCATGAATATGAGCAAGTTTTACTGCGGAACCAATTATTGTGAGAATTGATCAGAGGTTTTATACAATTACGGTCCGAAATATTTTTATTGCACCTCAAATCACACATGATGTTAAGTGAAGATGAGGACGAAGGTGGAAGCGTACTGACCCGGAAACCTCAACACATTTGGGGGACACTGGCTATCGTATCTCTGACAACCGGAACACAACACTGCTATTAACATTGCTGCTTGGCGGCAGATTTGGATAAGATGGTGGTAGCTAGCCAGGCGGACATTTAAAATGTAAATTAAATTCGCCATTGTAATTACTTCTTTCACTTAGAAGCCTGATCATTGCGTTCCAACCATGGCGGCTTGGTTGTCAATCAATATTTTATATAATAGGAAATAAATTACAAAATTTTAAGTAGTGTCATTTATCTTTCGATTAGTAAAGAGCTGTCGTACTCTCCTTTTCAGAACTCATTTGTAAGGATGGCTGTCAATCAAACGACATCTTCCTTCGAATGTACTTCGTTTATTTGTACTCTTTCTAACTACTACAATCGTCTATTAGTCTATCCCTTTCACTCAACGCACGCAATAACCACATTTCTATTTTTCCATACATTCTATCTCCTTCGCACTTGAACATTTTATAATAAATCTATCTCTTTCATACCTCTCGCTTGCTTCGTTCCAAATAATACCTTACATGCCCTTTGAAATTACAAATTTTAATTTATTACAATTTTAATTTCATTCATACAATACCTTACGTGCCTTTCATACTTTTACTTATTTTATTGCTTATACTGAATTACCGTTGCTACTATAAAAAAATATATTTCCTGAAAAATTTCTACTTTATAAACTGTTATTCTGGTTATACATTTTGCAAGTTGGAAAAAAAAATGTTTGATAGACAATGAATTGATTTAAATTTTTTTTTTTTTACATACAAATTTGGAGTTGAGAACACACTGTTCTAAGGGATTTACTTGTATACTAGAGGTTTTTGTTTATACATAACTATAATATTTGTTAACTTATTGTGCACTAGAACTTCTATGACATTAAACTTAAACTTGTTCGTTACATTATACAAAAAGAACCTTCTGACTTCTTATATGGAAGAAAAAAAATAAAATAATAACTACTTTTACTTTAAACAAAGACTCCAAAAACAAAACTGTGTTTCTCTTACTTAACTATAGGTAAAATTAATTTCTTGGAACTTAAACCTGTAGTTCCTAAAGTGTTTGAGCTTAAACTTTGTGGGTATATATATTGTACAAAAATAATTTATACATAGGTAATATTATCTACTTACAGCATAAATGAATGACTTACAGTACTAAGCTACTGTTATGGAAAATAAAGAAAAATGTGTAACCTTATAATACATACACTATACTATGCAAGAAAGATGGATATTTCAACTAAATTAAGTTTTGATTATTTCAACTAAATTAAGTTTTCTAAATAAATCGGTAAATTAATGCAATATTCTACACAACATAATGACATGCTTATAAGTATAAATAAACTTTGAATGTTTACATGAGATTGTTTTCATTTAAGTTGTTCACTTAATAACTCACTTAACCTATTTATTTTTTTGTCGTATGCTGAACTACTGTAATTTTACTGTTTCTCATATGTATATAATTTTGACTGTAAATGCCGAACAAAAATAAATAAAAATATATTAATAAACTATAAAATAAACTGGTATACTACTTTCAAATAATGCTCTCTATTTTAACATAATAGATTAAATGTATAAATAAACAAATGTCAGTCCAGTGTTTTATAAATATACGTCATATCCGATAACTTAACTGCTACACAACTATAATAGAAGTCCTACGAAAATTAATTCTTGGCATCATAGACAGCTAACTCGTATAAAATTGTGGTTTTCTTGTTACCCGACCTCTGCTTGTGGTATACACAACGTTGTCATCGTTTGGATGTTTGTTAACCTCATCATCTGGTAACTGATGGTCATCATAATATGGGAACTGGTTGTCATCATCACTGTAAATTTGGTTATCTGAAAAATCTGAAAAGGAATCTAAATTTTGCGGTTGGTACAAAGGTTTCAAAAATTGTACATGTACTATCTTTTTAATTTTTGGTTTGTTCACATCTTGAATCTCATAACATACTGATCCTATTTTCCTGATAATCTTAAACGGTCCTTTGAATCGGGGTGTCAATTTAGTGTCTGTGGGTTTTTTCCACTCATAAACTACATATTCTCCTTGTATAAATTTTTGTTCCAGTCTTCTCAAATCGAACTTTCTTTTGTTTTCTAAATGGACTTTCTTGATATTTTCTAATGCTGTTTCTCTAGCTTTTGACAAAAACTCTAATTGATGATTTCGATCTGTTTCTTGTATGATTGATCCAAAGTGAATTTCCATGGGTGGCATTCTGGGTGTATATCCAAACATTAAATAGAACGGTGAATATCCAGTTGTTTTCTGTTTTGAAGTATTTATGGCTAATATCGCTTTTGGTAATAATTTATCCCAGTCACTTGTATTTTCTAAAGCAAACTTTGTTAATGTTGATATTATTGTAGCATTTGCCCTTTCGACTAAACCATTGCTTTGAGGTGTGTAGGGGGTTGTTGGAATATGTTCTATGCCATATTTTGAAAAGAACTTTTGGGTCATTTGGCTTGTGAAACATGGTGCACTATCGGATATATATGTCAATGGTGGGCCATACATATAAATTATGTCATTTTCGATTATGTCAATTACACTCTGTGCAGATAATGTACACATAGGTTTTGCAAAAGTATATCTTGTAGCGTGATCTATATGAACAAATATGTATGTGTTACCCGATTCTGTCGGTGGTAAGGCCACTATATGGTCTGATGAAATTACTTCCATAGGTGTTTGTGATATAGGTCTTTGTCCTAACTCTCCGTATGCCAATTTTGTTCGTCTATTCGTCTTTGCACAAATTATACATGACATTGTATATGCCTTCACATCTCGACGCATAGTCTTCCACCAATACTTGTTTTTAATTTTGTTAATTGTTGTACTGAAATCTAAGTGTCCATTGTCATCATGAGCAATTTTAATTATGGTTGATCTCAAACTATGTGGAACAACAATTTTTTCTTGATTGAATAAATCTTGTTTATTGATGTGCAATAATATTCCTTGTGATATTTTAAATGAGTCTTGTATTTGTTTTAAATGCTGGGTGGATGGATCTTTAGACAATTTAGAACTTATTTGTTTGATAAATGGGTCTTTACTTTGTGCCAATTCTAATTTCTCTATATTTGTACTGATTACCAACATACATACGTCTTTTATGGGAAAGCGAGACAAATGATCTGCAATGACATTTTGTTTACCTGGTCTATGGATTGGTATAAAGTCAAACGGAGCTAAGTCAATAACATACCTTGCAAACTTTCTGTTTAATTTTGCCTTATTAATTATATAGGCTGTTGAGTAACTATCAGTTATTAAGGTGAATTTCGTTCCTAGTAGAAATATTCTGAATTTCATTACAATAGCCCAATGAACAGCTGTTACTTCCAGTTCATTAATATGGTACCTTGTTTCGGCATCCTTCAATCCTCGACTGGCATATTCTATTACTTTTTTTTCTCCATCTTGAATTTGCAATAAACATGCGCCCATACCTTGGTAACTACTATCAGTTTCGACTATTGTTTCTGCGTCCTGTTGAAAATTTGATAAAATTGGTGCTGTAATGACACTATTTTTTAATGATGTAAATGAATTTTGTTGCTGTTCTGTAAGACAAATTTTTTTATTTTTCTTGTTATTGTCAATATTATTATAAATTTGTAATTTATCTTTCTTTAAAATTTCTTGTAATGGTTTAGCAATAATGGCATAATTTTTTATATATTTTCTAAAGGTGCCTGTGAATCCTAGAAAAGAACGAACTTCTGTAACTGTCGATAAGGTTTGATATTTCTCAACTGCAGTTATTCTGCTCGGGTCTGTTCTCTCTTGTTTATAACCAACAATTTTCCCAAATAGTGGTATTTCAGTATCAATGAATATGCATTTTTCTTTATTTAATTTTAATTTTTTTTGTCTAGTAAGTTCAAATATTTGCTTCAAGAGTACAAGGAATTTTTCAATATCATTTGACCCTCCTGTGATATCATCGAAGTAAACTCTTACACCTTCATTATACAATTTTCCGTATGTTGAATTTACAACTTTTGACATTATTGCTGGTCCTCCAACTAAACCAAACATAACTCTCATAAACTCTACATGATAATCTTGTGTTATTACGGCTGTTTTGAAAATATCCTCCTCTCTGACACATATATTATGGTATGCCTGAAAAATATCTAACTTAAATTTGAATATAAATTGAGAAATCTTGGTTACAATGTCATCCATTCGTTCGATTGGTTGTGAATCTAAGATGGTAATTGGATTTATTGTTTTTGAATAATCTACAACTGGTCTATATGGTGTTGTGTCATGAAATGGTTGTTGAACAACGAACATTGGTGCAGCATATGGTGATTTCGATAATCTGCAAATTTTTTGCTCCATCCACTTTTCTATTGTCTGTTTTAAAAATATTCTTTCAGGCTCCGGTAATCTATATGGCTTACATGCGATAGGTTTGTCATGTTTCAAATTTATTTCCAACTGAAAATCAGGAAATTTTCCTATGTCATTGGAATCATTTTTGAAAATGTCATCATATTCTGATACTAGCTGCATAACCTTAATTTTATTTTCTTGAGAAACTGATATATCCTGAATGTTCACACAACAAGCTAGTGAATTATTGTCTTTTAAAATGCATGGGAAATATTCTGTATGTGTTGGTGTGATTATACAAATTTTACCATCTGGGTCATGAATTATACGGGCATACACAGCCAACTGCCAATCTTTTCCGATGATCATTGGTACTGGTAATCCTTCACAGATTGCGATTTGAGGCATAACATAATCAATTTTTCCTATTTGTATACGTGCTGTCATCCATCCTATTGGAGTAAGTATATTTCCTGCCACCTTATAGTTGCCTTTTTGCCATGGATAAACTTGTATGTCTTGTGGTAACTGGTCTTTGTCAATAATTGTAATAACAGAACCTGAATCTGGCAGAGCATTTAAGTGTAAAGACTCGTTTATGGTTACGGGTATCAAAGTAACATTTGGCATTTCATTTTGTACACAATTGACTTGTTTTTGATCATTTGTGCTGTTAGGATATGGCTTTATTTGTTTATTATGCTGATCCATGGGTAATTTTGCATATTGAATGGTATTTCGCTTATCTGTAGGTTGGAATGGGCAATTGTAGGAGATGTGACCTTTTGTTTTACAGCGGAAACATGTTTGTTTTTCCTCTTTATCTACTGATGGATTAAATTTGGGAATAAAATTGCTATTTCTATAGTTTTGGAATACTGGTGTACTGTTACTTACGGTATCTGTCTTGATATATTTTTCCCTTGGAAGTACCTTTCTGATGTTGTCCATTGTTGACGAATGGTTGAGCAAATCTTCAATATTTTTACAGCAATGCGAAGCTAATGGGATTGACCATCGGTGATCTGTAATACCTTCCAAAATCAAAGAAACTTTATCTGCATCTGAAATTTTTGTAGGTGATTTTTCTAACATCGCATTTTTATTATAAATGTACTCCGTAATTGTTTCCGTTGGCCTTAAAACTCTCTTTGACTGATAGGTAATAAATTCTGCAAATGACATTTTTAAACTAAATCTTTCTATAACTTTATTTTTCCACTCATGCCATGACAATATGTCTTTTCCAATAGCCCTGTGCCAGTCGTTTGCTGTGCCCCTTAACCTCATAGATGCATTTACTAAGGTCAAATTTTCAGACCAATTCGCTAACGAAGCGACTCGTTCTACTTGTTGAATCCAAATGTGTGCACTTTCGGTTTTACTACCACCGAATAATGGAATAGCCTGGCTTGTATCTGTAGTAGAATATACTTGAAATGTGGGAGATTTTTGTTCTGATAATTTTTCTATGAGTTTGCTTTGCGAGTCGAAAAATTGTGTAAATAATTTTGAAAAATCTGGTTGAGGTGAGTGACATGGAGTTTGAGACATACCTGGGTTTTCATTGGATTTTACCTGCCCTTGAATGGTGAGAAAGTCCAACTGTTTTTTCAGATTTTCGAGTTCAATTTGTTGAGATTGTCTTTTTTCTTTTTCACTTTTGTAATATTCCATCATGTTGTTTTCGAGTTTTTCGATATTATCCGACATTAACCTTTGAATTAAATCCGTTTTCGTACCTGTAACTGTTAAATATCGACTTCTCAGCTCATCTTTTAGTTGTAATACGGTAAATTTATCCAGATCGTCTTTGTTTGTCGAATCCATAGTGAGTAAGATATAGCGTGCTGAAAGTAAATCGTATTAGATCCCGTTCGTGGCGTAATATTTTCGAGAAACCTTTCGTTATTTTTGTTTATTAACACTGGAGACGTAGTGTTTTTGGTTTATTTCACTTATCTTTAAACGTAAGATAATAAAATAGAATTTTTTGTCACAGCGCCATGTAAGGATGGCTGTCAATCAAACGACATCTTCCTTCGAATGTACTTCGTTTATTTGTACTCTTTCTAACTACTACAATCGTCTATTAGTCTATCCCTTTCACTCAACGCACGCAATAACCACATTTCTATTTTTCCATACATTCTATCTCCTTCGCACTTGAACATTTTATAATAAATCTATCTCTTTCATACCTCTCGCTTGCTTCGTTCCAAATAATACCTTACACATTAATGTTTCATTATCAGTTCGGAATATAACATTTATATTGTATAACTGAAGGTACAAATTATTATGACAATTAGAATACTAACGTTATGCATTATGAAACGTTGACCCACTTTCTATTCACAATGGGGTAATAAACGTAGCGTACAGAGAAATATGATCTTCATGCGTTTGGAAGGCTTCCAGTATACGAGTTTAACACTGAAACATTGTGTATACATACGAAGTTATATCAATTTCATAAATATGCCTATACAGGGTGTCCCTGGAAGTATGGATCAAATCGAACAGGGGCATGGGGAAGGTCATTCCCAAACTTTTTAACCCTATGAATGTCGGTGCCATTTTTGACGGTTCAAAAGTTATGATCAATTTTTTACATTTTCATATTATCGAATAGAGCTTATACAAAAAAATTTTTTAAAAGAAAACTAGCAAAGCTATCAGCTTAATTTTTTAATTAAAAATAATTAATTTTTTTTTTTTTTTTTTTTTTTTTTCAGCTTAAGTTTGGGAATGACCTTCCCCATGCCCCTGTTCGATTTGATCCATACTTCCAGGGACACCCTGTATATTGCAATAGACCAGGAGGCAGCTCGATCTGGTTCAGTATTTATTTCAATCAATATATCAATCAAATACTCTTTATTGCACAATTAACAATAGCTACTGTTAAAGGCGGCCTTATCGCTAACAGCGATCTCTTCCAGGCAAACCTTAGGGTAAAGATACAAGTTACCAGTAGGTGAAGTTTGCACTAATAGTAGCAATACGTGTGTATTTTATAGTTGGTAATTATTATACAACGTAAAGATAACAATACATAAACTAAGCCTACAAACTATAACTAGATAATTTAACTGCACGTAATATATTATTCACTATATAACACACACAAATTTATATATATTACATATATAATATTAAATATATAAAAAAATAAATAAATAAAAAATACGTGCCATTTGTTTGCTCAGAAATAACTTGGAAATCATATTGACAACCACGGAGAAGATAAGAGGACTTTCAATGATTATTTTTTTTTTTTTTCAAACAATATGCTCATTTGCTGTGTGGTTTCGGTATTCAAATAGAACCAAACTGCCTCTTAGCGTTGATGTCGTAAAAGGCGAAAGGAACTTTCCACCTAAAAACATCTACAGATTTGCACGTTTCACTCCTTGTCACGCGTGTAATTTCCGTATATGTCATAAGGTGAACCGTGGATGTTGTTTCGATTATTAAACTCATAATATTTGGAATACCTAAACACTATTGGTGTCGATTCGGATGTACACCAACTAAAACCAGTTTTGGAGTGGTGCCGTCGCAAGGTACTGTTCCAGGTAGAAAGATACAGTACTAGTTTAAAACTGGTTTTAGTTTAGTTTAGTTGGTGTACATCCGAATCGACACCAATGTTTGGCATATATCTGACCATTTGGAATAAAGTTTGCGACGTTATGTAGGTATGTAAATAATATACTTGGACATATACAGACAGCGCCATCTAGTTCCACACTAAGTAACTAGGATTGTGTTGTGGATACCAGATGGTTGATACACTACACAAATACATTTTTTTTTTTGTAAATAAATATATAGGTATATAAATGAAAAACATCCATAACTCGGGTGCACATGTCCGTATTCATCATACAAACATATGCCCCTAGCGGGATCCGAACCCGCGACCTTTTGGTATAGCAACAGAGTTTCTAACCACTACACCAAACAGGTCGTCTATAACTCATATCAGTTTAGGTTTTAGGACGAATGTACTACAACGTGATTTAAGGGTCGACTCGGTCTAGTTAGGCAATCATTTCACATCGATACGCAAACTCAATATTTCGCTTCGCTGTCCCTACCTCTAAACTGTTACTGATACAAAGCCTTGTGATAGGAATGGACAGATTAGAGCCGCCATCGTCGTAAGCTTAACCTACTAATAAGGTCTCTTTTGCCGTCTTTGTTTACTCTATTCATGTACCTCAAATTTGGTGGTAATTTTGTAAAAATAATTATTTATTTAGTACACCTATATATTTACGTTTGTATTTTGTTGCTATTTTATAGATGTTATGTTTAAGTAGGTATATTTGTCTATTGATATATGAAATTTATTCACGTAGTTTGTATCTGCATCCCTATTTAATACCGCACAACCTACCCATTTCAAATGTACTGTCCTTATACCCAAAGGTTGCCTGGATTATTTTAGTGATAAGGTCGCCAAATTGTACATTCTATTCTTACCACTTTTCTGAAACTGTATTTTCTTTTCTGTTGTGCAATAAAGTGTATTTGTATTGTATTGTATTGTAAAAAGGACCAAGTTGAAAATCAGCGCTGGTATAACTTATGTCACAATAGTACAAAGCTGAACTTTGATGCCTTAACCAAAACTTCTGCTGCTGAAGTTTTAAGTATCTGGGTACTTATTGTATACGTATTCTTAGGAACGATGTGCAGGTGTACTTCTTTACTTATAAATTATTACTCTTAAGCAGATTGTACATCAGATTGTTTGTGATAATAAGTATGTATTTACTAAATAGTCAAGTGTTTATTATATTCGAATCTTGATATTAACTAGCGTGTGGAAGCTAAAATATTGTCATTAATTTTGAAACTTTTTTTTCAATTTTTTCAATAAGGTCCCAGTTGATATACAAAATCTTCGTCTCGAAAAATTTAAAGATACTATAAAGCAGAAACTAATTAACACGTTCACGGACAGTAAGTCACCCCTTGTGGACACAAAAATTTTGTATGGAGAATTTGTGACTGCTATAGAAGCGTCGTCATATAGAATGTCATGTTGCCTATGAAATGTGACACTATATGCTTTGACAGGTGAGTGCTATAGCAGCTCCGTCACATTGTAAGTATATTTAGGGGTAGTATTCCGATTCCTGGATGCTAGACTGTTCTCCCGATGATCCCTCTGATACTTCGTCGAGCAACTTCTTTAATTTTGCTTTATCGCCGACATTGACCGCGAGCTAGGGGCGTTTTTTTGGAGGCATCTGGAACAAAACTCATGCGGTGATAGGTATGAAATCACTAGCCACTTTTTACGTAGTGTTTATAAGATTATTACCCAATAACTAACCAAAATGCAACTCTACACAAGTAAGGAACCTATATTATTGGCTTTTATCTTTATAAATTGGCTTTTATCTTTATAAAATTTGTTTAGAATGTATATTCACAAGTAGGTATTTGATTAAAAAAATTGGTTACTTTTCGTATCTTGCTTACTTGCTCAATTTACGTGTTTATAGGTTAGCATACAACATTTCAGTAGAACTAAACAAGTAATAGTTGTTTACTTTTGATATAAAACCATAAAATACAACTGCAAATAACAGAAAACATTACTTATGACCACCGTAAATATGAACCAAAATGCCGTCTGCGCGCGAAAATCACTCAACTTGCACGTATCCGCTCTCCGGCGCACTCGCCGAGTGACTGGACTGAACAAATTTGTATAGACCCACGAGCGCTATAGCAGGTGTATGCGTGTGAGAGGGGTCCAGGGGTCGGGGGGACATCAAACTTTGAAAGTGTGCAAAAATCGTCTTATTGGACAGTTAGAGCCTCCTGATTCAATAGAATGTGACAGTAAAGCACGCTCTCTTAAAATTAGTATGGGGAGACGAATGCGTAAGCAGGTTTGCTACGTAAAAAACAAAGTCCTACGCCTGCTATTGCAGGGGTGACACAATTAATTCGGAAAAATCGCCAACTATAGCAGGTCTGTCCGTGAACGTGTTAACAAAGCATATTATAAAATATCAGACTATTTAGATGATAATCATCCCTGGACATAATCAGATTGTTCGCATGCCAGGCTATTTCACGATTAATAATGAAATATAAAAACCTTTATGTAAAATCAAAGCCTGATTTTAAAAGAGCAACCCTTCGAGTTTCTTGCTTGTTCTTCTCAGGGGAAAATTGCATTTTGAACAAGCAGTAGCTTAAAAAACGTAAAATTGACTATTTTAAGTGTACTCTGTGTACCTACAAAATAAAGCATTTTTAACCGACTTCAAAAAAGGAGGGGGTTCTGTATTCGGGGCGCATTTTTTGACTTTGACTTTGACTTTGAACAGCCACAGAACATATGCCAGTAGCGGGATTCGAACCCGCGACCATTTGGTATAGTAGCAGAGTTTCTAACCACTACACCAAACAGGTCGTCACTGTGTAAGTTAGTATGAAGAAATAGAAATAAAAAGCACGTTGAAATTCAAACTAGACGAGTAGAGCACAGGATAAAGCTGGATAAGTTTCTCAACAAATAGAAGAAGGTCCGGACAGGGAAGCGTCTACTCAGCAATGAGGCAGGATATGCTTCTAATAATTATCTTAATAGTAGTATGAATCATACTTAACTCATAACTCGTTGGCACTTATTTGCTGACTAACATAGAATCAATTTGAAATATTAAAGCGAGTGTAATTCACATAATTTACGGCAGCCTATTAAAATTTTTTAATAAGAGAAAACAACCGACTGCAACCACTATATAAAGTAAAAAATAATTTTCTGAAATGCTAGTATCACTTAATCAGTTATTATCTATGTGCATTATCATATTATTTCTAGAATATGAAAAAATATCTTTTGAAGTCGTCGTCAATGTCCCGCTCCATATCTATAACAATATTTATGTGTGTTTGTAAATCTAGGGGATGATGATGGACCTGCTATCCTCCTGTGCGAGTTTGGCTTCGGCTTGTAATGGGAACTACAAGCCACAGAGCAGGGTGAGTATATTATATGTATGAGTAACATACCACAGAAAATAGAACCTCCTCCTTTTTGATTGAAGTCGGTTAAAAATGATGATTTGTCTTCATGAGGGTGATATTTACAAAGTGAAAAAACCCTCTGTAATAAACAAAAATAGCAACGTAATTAACAAAGCAATCAATTGTGAAAAAGCACCTTAACACCTAATTATCGCCTGAGTTGAATTCAATGAGCATTTACATATTATTTATTGTAAACAACTTTGAATTATCCACTGAAATCGACAACGTTTTCGTAAATAATAAATATTTCCCGACAGTCATGAAATTCAATGTTAGGTATAATAAATATTGACACCCGAAACGTTGGACGAGTGAAAATTCTGATGTTAATTCGCCGGATGATCGAATGCTTAACGCGCAAGGGATTCTGTCTGCAATCTACCCAGAATTTTATTCAGGTCAGTAAATCTATCCGGGTTCGTATTTTTTGAGATGCGTCGCGGGAATTATTCTTGGTGTATCAAATTTTCACTGGAAATCATTTGGGAATATGTACCTTTTCCTTTTGGTATATTATTTTTGCCATATTCAAATTTTCAAAGAGGTATTATTGTAAGTAGGTTTGGACTCCACTAAATTTAGCTTTAGTAGATACGAAGAATCGATTATGTATTCTTCGGAGAATTTCCCATTTCATTACATGTATATTTACATATTTATACAAAAATATTCGCTTAAACTGTCCGACTGCCCAAGGAAGGAGGGTAATGTTTTTCGAGTGTATGTAAGTATGTATGTATAATTGAATGAATGAATGAAATTTAATTTGTATAATTAACTCCACTCCTGATTACGAAAAACTTTCCAGTAGAAACCATAGCTGAATTCAGCCGAAAATTGTTGGACTTCCATACTAAAGGTGATTTCAGAATGGACTATTTTGTATTTTTTTTAAGCACTACGGATAGGTACTTGACCTCAATCACACCCGATGTTAAGTGAAGATGAGGTCGAAGGTGGAAACGTACTGACCCGGAAACCCCACCACATTTGCGGGACTGGCTATCCTTATCTCTGACAACCGGAACACAACAATGCTATTTACATTGCTGCTTGGCGGCAGATTTAGATAAGATGGTGGTAGCTGGTCAGGCGGACATTTAAAATGCCCTGCCATCAACCAAACCGAGTACTTAAACATGTACCGCGCTGGGGATCGAACCCGCGACCTCCGAATCGTAAACCCAATGTTGTTTACATTGACCCACGGAGGCGGTACAGTTGTTTCGTATTGAGTGATATGACAATTGTTGAGGGGGTTTTATAAATTTCTAATTTATAGTTATTATAACAAATTATTTATGCTCCCTCATACGACGCTAATCATCACATATTATTCTAGTATTCATAAAAACGTACATAAGACCAAACTCGGCAGTTTTTGCTGAGTTCCTATGCCCACCATCCGGCTGCAACATCCAGCCTTGGATACCACTGCGATCCGACTATTCATCAAAAACTTCCTTCAGGCTCCATCAACAGACAAGATCAATAACACCATAATATTGCATTAACATTCGACTCATTTACGTAATGCAATACAATACAATACAACACAATACAACACAACGCAACGCAACGCAACGCAACGCAACGCAACACAATACAATACAAATACTCTTTATTGCGCAAAATAATTTACAATAATTTTTGAATATACGTTCAGCGCAATTGGACACCGGAAATTCCGTCAAAAACTAGTAAGATTTCACCAGAACGTAAATTTACAAACAATTAAATAAAAAATATGTAGTTTAAGAAAACTAAACACGCTGGAGTTCCGTCGTCCACCTTCTGGCTCATGTTGTTTACATTGGGTTTACGAATCGGAGGTCGCGGGTTCGATCCCCAGCGGAGTACATACAGTCTCGGTGTGGTTGGTGGTAGGGCATTTTAAATATCCGCCTGGCTAGCTACCACTATCTAATCTAATCAATGTTAAATAGCATTGTTGTGTTCCGGTTGTCAGAGATAAGATAGCCAGTTCCCCAAATATTTGGTTTTCCGGATCAGTACACTTCCACCTTCGGCTTCATCTTTACTTAACATTAGGTGTGATTGAGGTCAATTGCTAACCCGTTATGCATATAAAAAAGCTGTATTAAAAGCTTCAAAAGCGGTTTAACTATTTTTCATCAAACTTAGCTAATCCTCTAAAAACCTATCCGCTCATTTAATTAAAAAAATAGACCACCTATTACTGAAATACAGACTGGATACACATACACACAAACACATCATACCCATTGGTTTTAGTCGGGGCGGTGAAATATAGTTCACATAAACCTAATGTTCGTTGTCCGTTTCATACAAGTTACTCCAGTAGAAAAATTTATAGCTATTTGAATAGTCTAACTCCATATTGTAAAGCGTAGGTACGTTACTTATATTTCATTTGAAATAAAGTTACAACGAGTTAACTCGTATTTGAGTTGCAGGCGAACTCACAAAAATTCGCAACGCAATTTAAAAGTGAGAGTCGTCGGAACAACCCAACGTTCAGACAAATAGAACATATCTCGCCGTTCGCTAAAACATACATGATTTCAAGTTCGCAGACTGTAGATAAAATATTCTATGAATAATTCACGTGTCATACATCGACAGAGCTGAATAAGATCCCTTATATACGTCTCGTTGTCATCGTATGCGAAAAAAACTCGAGATGAATATATTTTCGTAGGCATTTGAGAGCGTTCCGGAGATATATCGGCTTATTGCGGCTGGAATAGCTTATGGTGTGTAGCTTTTCTATTGATTTGTTTAGATATCCCTTTGATAGGTTTCGTTAAAAACGTTGCTTTATTTTTCGGTATACATAAATCGACTTTGTCATCATCATATTTAGTAGCATATATTACACAAAGTTTACTATGCATACTCTAAATCACACCTACATTTCGGAGAGCTGTAGACAGAGCCGACAGAATTCCACTTGAAAAGGACCTGTCACAACTCTCTAGCCTCATCCGGTCTCAACGATCTCTTCAAGCTCGACGGTTCTAGGTACTCCTAATCTGGCTTTCTTCTTATTTCGCTAAATTGTCGGTGTGGCTTAAATTTACGGTTTTTACTGAATTTAGAGATATTGTTACGTTTAGGGCTTACGGTAAATAACCTACAAAAAACGATATTGATAAATTTATTTGATTAAGTGAAGTTACAGGTATTATATCATACAAATTTCAGATTGTACTATTATTATAAATGCGAAAGTTTGGATGTTTGTTTGTTTGTCAATCACGGCAATACAGATGAACGGATTTGGAAGAAATTTGGTATATAGGTAGAATATACCCTGGATTAAGACATGGGATGGTTTTTATTGCGATAAAGTGAGTAGTTCCTGCGGGATAAACAAATTTCCGCGATAAAGTTATACCACGCAGGCGGAGTCGCGGGTCGAAAACTAGTACGGAATAATGTTAGAGTTGCTCCAAATTAAAATAAAATAGAATGTGCTCTTCCAAAGTTGATGGCATTGTTGTGTTTCGGCTACTTGAGATAAGTTAGTCAGTCTTCCAAATAAGATAGATAGATGGATAAAACATCTATTCACTGTACAGTAAATATAACCTAAATAGAAGAATATAAACAATAAACACTGCGTAATTAACACACAGAATAAATAAATAATAACAATATGAGTATAAAAAACAAAAAACCCGACAGAATATTTTGTACTTCGCGGGCGCCATATTCGATTTTTTTCTATAAAATGTATCTTATGATACTCCCCAGGAGTCGATAGACTCAAAAAGATTCACTATTTCTGGGACACCTTGTATACACATATTACAAAATGTTAACAATGTCTCTAGCGAGATTCGAACCCACAACCGTTGGTTTAGATACAGGATTACTACACACTACATCTTACGGGCATCAAAATGATCTTAATCATGTAAAATAGATAGATACATTTACTTGCATCTATGTCAGACACATAACAATAAGAAGGATAAAACTAAAACAATAAAACACAAGTACAGAAACATCAAATATTATGTGGGTATATATAGACAGTAAATTGTCCTATGGTCTTTGGTCAGAACACTCCTTTATTTTGTTTCAACAGACTACAGATTTTTTGTCGGAAATTTACACTGGAAACTTTTAAAATAATTAAGAACTTGTAAACTTTAATAACGAAGCATTCTCCCGGAAAATCAGAAAGAAGGGAGAATTTTTTTTTATAACAACGTAGCCTATTAAGGAACGGGTAATAAGCAATTTTTCACACGTAATTTGTTTAAACATTTTTAAAAGGTAATTTAGGAACTCGAATTTATGAGACAAGATTCGAATTGGATGGAAACATTCAGAATTCATTTCGTTCAGTTTTTCTTTACAATTGTAATAAAACCACGGGATTCGTCTAACCGAGATGTGGCATGGAAATGTTTGACGTTAACTTGAATTTGGCAGGCGAGGCACGACTTTGTTAAATTTCCCTAAAGATAATAAACGTTTCAGGGTAAATTAAACAGTTGTTACATTTTATTTTTTCGGGCCGCCTATAAAAGGTATCTTGAGCATACATATTACTGATTGGGGTGTTATTTTAATTCGGCACGGTTGCATTTGGCCTGGTCTCTGTTCTAACATCAAATCGCGAACGTGTGTCAAATTGAGGGTATCCTTCATACGTTTTAATCTCGCCGCGAAAAGGGGAATAACCCACCACAGTCCCTTACCACCTCTCGGTATACAGGTCGAAGCTGCGAGTGGTGAGCGTGGTCCTGAGGCTATTCCCACGCACACGTTCTTGACACTATACCAAATGTTTATCTTTATCCTGTCCCTATGTCGTCATTCTCTCCTTTCTGGGGCTGACGCCATACCACGGTACTCCGCTCCCGGGCTCTGGCTCCTATGTGTGACGCGTTGCGCTGATTGGGTACCTCGCCTATCTCCATTGCTCGCCTCTTCCTGTGCCAGTCTTTGGCCGCCGAAATTTCGAAGTGCCGCGAAGTTTGCAAAAAGGGGGATATACACATTTTGAATCATAAAACCGCGTCCCCACTAGGCAACTTTTATCAAGCAACATGTGTCCCCGGAGATATCGGGTAACATTGCTAGACTTCACCGGACATGTCTGATAGGTTCGACTAAACTGATGTGAACGGAGAAAAAATATCGGGCGACGTGGGGCGATGTCGACCGATATCTCCAGGGGCACTGTCGATCGACAACTATCCTTTAGTGGGGACGCGGTTTAAGTCTATCTGTGTGTGGCATTGTAGCATCGAAACGGATGAACTGATTTGAAAATGATTTTATTTTTTAAAGCTGTTTAGCTTTTAACATAGTTTGATCGGTTTTATCTGGATGTTATTACCATTGGCTCTCTTGGGATTTTTCAAAATCTTCAATTTTTTTTAAATCTTCAATTAATAGTTACAAAACTAGATATTACACACACACCAAATATATGAACAAATATTTAAGACTGTATTTGAAACTGATTGTATTCAAGAAGTACTATAACAAATTTCTAAATGACAAGATCATCTGGACGCAGATCAGACAAAACTGACCAGTCAATAAAATCCGACAGTGGAAGTATATTTATCGTCCCGCACTTGACTTGCAACGCCATAACTGAACCAAGTAAAATACGGACGCCACTACACGGCAGCCATGATGGATATAGGGTTACTGGATACGGATCCGATCCAGTAGACTGCGCTACGGAAAGATGAAATCCTGTAGTATTCACATACGGTAACATATCACAGCGATATATTCGCAATGCCGATGGAAACGAACTCTGAGGTATAATGTTGACTTGATATCGCGGAGTTGGTAGCGGCGCTGTGTGGGTTAGAGAATACCATTCCATTTATATAAGAGCCTGGAGCTAATTACCTAATTACAATCGGTGCGTCCTATAGTATTGACCCACGAAGCTGAAACATGGACACCGGTGGTGCGATTATAAGTTTGAAGTCATTTGGTGAGATATGGCATTTTAGCTAATGAGCGAGAATAAATCGTATGCTGCTCGGTCTGAGCTAGAAGCGAGTACACAACGAGAGCGGTTTGCGTGAACTCATACTTTACAACTGATTGCAGGTTATAAAATTGACATCAGATTTGCAAAGGTTTGCTGCAATTGATGACTATACCTACCAGGATACTAAAATAACAACATATCAAAGTAATTCGAGTGACCTTTTAACACAATAGAGTCATTCACTCTCAAAACGCATGTACAATGGCTCTTGACGCTCTGTTATTGTGATAAACATTAGGTTAAATAATTAAAACTATAGTATCATCTGCCCATCCGAATATCATAAAAAACCCATTTTTAAATACCGGAGTTGCAGTTTTTCAATGGAAGACCGGATTAATGTTCAAAAAAAAATAAAAAGCAGACCAACCTCCATATCTGCTTTTGTCACTCCTGTTGGTACTTTGCATAGCGAATACTGATGGTGTGAAGGTAGACGATACCCTGCTTAAGTAGTCATCTCTTACCTCTGGAACTTTAGTTAACAGAATCAAGAGCAATACTCAACAAAGCGTCTACCGAAAGCGACAATGAGTGACTCCGATATCTACTATCATCCGATAGGTACTAGGCTAGAATAACGGAGCGAGAGTCACCTTCTCCCACTATATGTAGCTTTGGTAAACCATGGGCCTACATTTAGTGAACACACTTACAAAACACTTACTGATGGTAGACAGAGAGTGGTTCATTTGCGTTGCGACCTTGTTCTTCATTCCATTTGTACAAGGCTTGTATAACCAAGCAAGAGATCAGTTTTCCCTTTGAATCAAAGAAAACTTTATTAAATAAGCCAGTGGTCTAATACTGTATTTGACTCTTGACGCACTTGCTACTGATTATGAATCGGTTGGTACTAGACTAGCATCATTACACAGGAAGGTGAGTCCACTTCTCTCACTGTTAGAGTACTAGCTTACTTAAGTTAAATTTTAGTATCTACAAAACACTAACTGAAGGTGTATGTTGGTGTCGCCAATACTAGGCCCGCATAACCAAGAAGAATAATATTCTCACTCTGTATATTAACTCTACGTATTACTGTGGCTTACTAAAGAGAAGCCAGAGTCACAGTGATACTTCACAAAGCACCTCCTCAAGGCAGTCGGTGCTTTATAAGCATGCCTCTGATATTTTATTCTGGTTATTATATTGCAGCGAAGTATATTAGAATTAGTCGTTAAATTCAAACAAATTGATTCTCTTGATTGGATTATCTAGTAATTCTAGCCCTATGTCTAAATGCATTTTGTATACGAGCCACGTAGTTGCACTAGCAACGGTTGAAGGCAAATAAATTCCACGATTTGTGGTTGGAAAGCTTCCAGGGCGGTGTTGGTGGTTGACTTGGGATGTTACCGCCAAACTAGGCCTGAGATACTGGTTTAATGAGTGTTTACACAAACAATGAGAATTGATATAATAATCTCAGTCTGATACATACAATTCCGTAGAAACTCGATCATATTATTTGTAACTGGAGTAACTATGGCCAATACGAAAGTTTAGATCTCTTGTATTATGTTGATGGCAAAATAGTATCTGTCACCTACATAAAAATGTTCTATTTCAAATATCAATAAACGTCAAGTTTTTATTAAATTCATACTCAAGTGATGTATAGACTGGATGATTATTTATAGGAGAGTCTTCTGTAGGTATTGGTTTTTGTCCAAATTTAATTATAATAGATGTGGTTTGTAGATCGCTTCGTAGGGCGCGTACAGATATTCTAAATAGTGCAAAATATCAGCGCCCGGTTTTGTTTACCAAACCGCCTCGCAGTCATGTACCCTTATATTAATAGAACGAATATATTAAAAATGAAGGCTCGCAGAGATATATATTTGGTAACGCTGCCTTATCTCGCTGAGAAGTTAATGTGGTGTCGTTGTGAGCTGAGTTATACCACCAGGTCGGCTTCCTGGGCGCTGGCTCATTTCGAGGTAGTTTCAAGTTTGCCGCGTTCTGTGCATAGTTCGAAATCAATATAAACCTTTATATTACTATTTAAAATACACATTTGGATACCAATGCAAGGTAGGTACACTCACCTCATTAGTTTGACGCGTAATAAGGTATGTGAGTTCGTCACAGCGGCAGTACTGTCGCGGTAATAACTTATTAGCGGGAAATGTAAGCAGGTTCAAGTTCACGGTGTACACGAATGCTTATTAATAGAATAGGTAACGGTTTTTTTTCGCATTATGGATATTCATACATGGGCTTTTAGTTTCTGAGCTCACATAGGTGTTACTTACTATCACTGGTGGCAGCCGTCAGATGCATAATTATTTACATTATAGTAGTCTGCACATTCACAGATTCACTATAATTATACATATTCAGACGTAATTATCTATAACAGTACTATAAATATTACTTACTTATTTTATATTTACACTACACTTTACATACACTAAAATTACAGACTAGGTATAACTAATTATACTGAAATAGCGTCCGTGCATCATTGGGTATCTGGGAGCATAGAAAACCAGCGCTGCGATCCGTCGCAGAATGTAGTGTGCATCTTAATTATATTTGTATTTTTAGCCACAATAACTACGTTTTTGTTTTTGTATCATGTTGTGGCGTCCATTATAAATTGTTCTTATTTTATATCTTACTGTAATTTATTGTTATACAATCTTGTATATATCTTAAATACTAATTTGATGTCTTTTAACAACCTAACCTTGCATAATATTCTAAGTTTGTGATGTCTAATGTGACTTCTTACTTGTGAAGCGTGTATCAAAACTTAAGCTACCATAACTCTACTTTGTCTAGCGGTCATTGATCCATAGTGATTGCATTGGGTGCGGCAAACGCATGCGATTCTGGATACTTCTTCAATGTATAAATATTACACTCTTCAATTTTGAATTTATTACAATGCTACTCTGAATATTATTATAACAATACCAACACATCACTCTCACTACGATTTCGAATCAGGAATGAGAAAATTCTAAGAAAATTTCCATGTTCAAGTGACAGTGGGCACATAGCTCGAAAAAGTAACAGCTGTTGGGGCATCAAAGTTTTTAAAGTGAAGACCATGCACCGGAAGCGTGGCATGGATTGTCCCCTCACAAGGTAGTCGGATGAACTAAGGGTCACGAGAAGTCGCTGGATCAACCGGTCTCTCTTGAAATCTATGGGGAGGCCTATGAACGACCTGTGGCTGATATGATGATGATGAAACTCACTATTCGAAAACTATCTGTGATTCTGTCACCAGTGCACGTAAAGAGATCAAATTCAAAATCAACAACCACATGGGATATTGCAGAACATTACCTTTCTTAGGCGATGGAAAAAATAACGATGAAGCTCCCAAATATTCCAATCATGACTTGTACGTGACGTCGAAATCGCAGACCCTTCAGACCCCACAGCCACACATTTCACTCTTCCACCTACTAAATTATGTACGTACCATAATCTAGAACTCCCCCGGTCTCGCGAGTGCCCCGGGCTATAAATTCATGTAACTAGTTGGGTGTAAAGTGGTGACCCCGACACTCTGAGCGCCACCTGACGGCGTTGGACTGTAAAATGCTGGTGCGAACTCGTTATTACAGGTGGCTTTTAGATATTACTGTGGAATTAAATTATTTCCGCTCCACGTGGGAATTGTTTTATGGTAAGTGCTTGTGGAAATAGTGGATGTGGTTTAAGTTTTCACAAAATGTTCCCATTTTTTAATTTCTTCGACGTCTCCGAGTTTCGCGGCGTTATTTCTTTCGCGCCGCAGTTCGATTTCCGGTGGAGATAATTTAGAAAGCGTTCTTTTCAATTTTTGCCCACGACGAAACGGGATTGAAAGAAATAAAAGAAGGAAAAAGTATTTTTTGCCAAGAAATATAGGAAATTATGTAGGTATCATTATGTATATTTGTTTTCGTGGCAAAGGGATAGATCGTCAGAATTTGCTGCCAATATGTTATATGGCACTTGACAGCACTGGTTTTCACCGTAACCACTCTTTTTTTAAGATTGGCTTATGAAGCATGATTCAGATGATTTTACAAATAAATATTGTCTTACATTGTCAATATTATTAACTTAGTCAAGTTTGTCAATATTTTCTAAACATAATTATCATTAAGTCTATTCCATTCATCACAATTCAATTCACTAAGTAAACAATTCAATTTCTATTGGTTTAATAATGCAATAAATAAACAATTTAATAACCCGTCTATTCAAAATATACAGTGAATAAACGATCTAATAATTCATTAATGCACAAAGAAACTTGTTTTTATTTAAAACACGTCCGAGTAAATTAATCACTCATTTTATCTATCATTTTGTTTCTCTATTTTCTGGACTCTGGATGCCGTAAATATATTTACCTAAAATAGTAGCTTAATTAAGCTGTATAATGCGTGTATTTGAGGGTACATCTTCAATATGCAAATTCATCAACTGAAACAGTTGGCACGGCAGGCGCAGGTGACGTAAGTGGTTTAGCGTGTAGAGTCGTAACAAGGCTACAAGGTATTAGGAGACTGTGAAGTTGAGCAAATATAAGGGTCCAACAGTGAAGCTGTACCATGAGTGTTCTCTTAAGAGCATGCAAGTCGGTGATTCTCATGAATTAAAACTTTCTAATAAAAAAAACAATCGACATCAGTCACAAACTAAAAAATAATTTTACTCAAACGCACATATCACATAACATTTGTTACGTTGTATGGTCGTATATGACCTATGTTTGTACTATGATATATGTAAATGTTCTGGTAACAAAGAATATTTAAAGTCGATTGTTTCTTCTTTGTGAAAAAGTTCTCATTTTTTGCTTTAGTATTTGAGCGTGCTGGCCAATCTCTCTAATCATATTGGTGCGATAGCGACCCTTAGTTTCTACAGTTTAGTGGGCAGTTGGGGTATAACTAATTAACCTGACGATCTTCGATTAGTCATATTTATTGGTAATCATACACTTTTTGTGTACAAACCCAAACTCTTCCCTTATATATATCCCTTATATAACCTCCCTCGCAGGGTGGAAAGACTAGACAATCGGATAGCTATTCTTCTATTTACTTTAATTACAAAAAAAAAAAAACACCAAACTGATTATACTAATATTAGTAATTTCTTTTTTCAAAAAGAATCACGCGATGTTGTTGATGTTGACGTTGTTGATGAGTGATATTGTGTTCCGGTTGCCAGAGATAAGAGAGCCAGTCTCCCAAATGTGTTAGGGTTTCCGGTTCAGTACGCTTCCACCTTTGACCTCATCTTCACTTAACATCAGAGTGTGATTAACCCTACCACCAACCATTATACGCGTATTATACTCGTAGTGCCAAAATCAAGTTCTAGCGTAGTAGTCTCAGTGTCTATCATTTCTGTTTACCATTATTTCGTTTGGAATTGTTAGTGCACTTATAAAATTCGTAATTTTTACCCGGCAGCCACAAAAGGAGGGTATTGTTTTTCGAGTATATTTATGTAGGTAAATATTTAAATGTAGAATTCTATGTTACATCCTGTAGCCTAAACGTCTCGTCGTTCGATTCGTCTTGATCTCTATTGTTAAGACAATACTATTGTTAAGATACATTTAATGACAAAAAAATCCAACATGGCACCTCCAAATAGGTTATAAGTAATACTTAAGTAGTTATTTAAATTAGGACTTCGAAAATTTTATTGGACGGGTTTCCAAAAGTTTCTAATTTATAAAATATTAAGTTATATATTATTTCCGAGCTTACCTATCAATGTTTATCTTGCTTCAATACTAGTACGTTGATGCGATATGAAATAGCAAGCCGTCAGGCCCGTCACTTGCGTCTATTTTTCTCATAAAAATGTGGAACAAGTAAGAAATACTAATGACATTCGAGGAATAACCTTTGCAGAAGGTTAACGTACAATGTCTATTGGATCAAGCAAACCAACCGGGTTACTTGCCACATGTATGTCACGTATGAATTTAATAACACAAAAGTCTTATTATTGTTAACGTACAATGCACATTGGATCAAGCAAACCATCCGGGTTACTTTTAATCGCCCCCGTGGCTCAATGTAAACAATATTGAGTTTATGAATCGGAGGTCGCGGGTTCGATCCCCAGCTGGGTACATGTTTAAGTACTAGGTTTGGTTGGTGGTAGGGCATTTTAAATGTCCGCCTGGCTAGCTACCACCATCTTATCTAAATCTGCCGCCAAGCAGCAATGTTAATGGCATTGTTGTGTTCCGGTTGTCAGAGATAAGATAGCCAGTCCCCCAAATGTGTTGGGGTTTCCGGGTCAGTACACTTCCACCATCGACTTCATCTTCACTTAACATCAGGTGTGATTGAGGTCAAGTACCAACCCTT
This sequence comes from Oegoconia quadripuncta, assembly GCA_949316235.1. Taxonomy (NCBI): domain Eukaryota; kingdom Metazoa; phylum Arthropoda; class Insecta; order Lepidoptera; family Autostichidae; genus Oegoconia; species Oegoconia quadripuncta. Next base: position 18,056,214 of record OX438746.1, read on the forward strand.
TGTTCATAAAAAAAAAAACTTGCCACAAGTATGTCACGTACGAATTTAATAACACAGAAGTCCTATTATTGTATTTGTATTACAGAGACGACTTATGTAGATAAGTCTCTCTTTTGGCGAGATTTTCATCGCTTTGAGTGGGAGCTATGTCCTGATATCTTCGCTAGAAGACTGCGTTTTAGCATTAGTTATCCTCGTCTACTCCAAAAATTCTGAAAACGCAATTAATCACAGCAGAAAACGGTTGATATTTCTACGCCGGCAAACACTCAAAATAATGCTACTAATATAATCATATATATATTATAGATAAAGCTAGACTTACTCGTAATTTAATTAGGTACGTATATTATCACAGGCTATTCGAAGGCATCAATCCTCCATTATCAAGCAAGAACTTAGACACTTGAACATCATATATACGGTCTAAAGCGGTGTACACATAACGTGGCTTCGCAGTAAAGCTGGCCATTCATTGCGGCACCAGAGCTAAGCGAAACGGAGTATGCAGTTAGCAGTAAATATCGCGACTTAGTGACTATGTGAATGAATTTTAGACTAGAAATTAAGTGTAGGCATTTACTTGAATTTAGACTTCACTCAAAATATGACATGGAGTCGGTTTAATAAAATAATTCCGTTTCGTGTTTTAAGCGGGCTTTTGAAGTTAATAAGGTGGCAAGTGAACTCGAATTAAGAATAAGATCAATTTATTATGAACGCCACAACACGATACAAAAAAAAAAATAAGTAGTCAATTATAGCTAAATACAAATAGAATTACAAATAAAATGCGCACAGTTCTGTAACGTGTGCAAAAAATGCATGCACAATGGTCATGCTGCGACGGATCACAGCGTTGGATTTCAGTGCCCCTAAATGCTCAAGGACGCACGGACGATACGTTAGTGTAATAATGAGCAGCATAATAATAATTATAGTTTACAGTTAGTGTATGTATAGTATAGTGAAAATATATAAAATAATAATAACTATATGCGGTGTGGTAGGACTCGCAAGAGTTCGCCTGGCTCGCGACCACCCTCTTGTTAAAATACGGCGCCAAGCGATTTTTCGTGTTCCGTCGGCGAGTGCAGGAGAGCCAGTGCCATTGTAGGGGTGAAGGGTGCTGTCAGTTGTGTTGCGCAGGGCGGATAGCAACTTCTGGGGGAAACTGTATCGGGTAGCTCATTCTGGAGGGTAGCGGGATCCATAGCAAGGTCTTTAGCCGTTGGCCGACCGCAGACAGTAGGGGGCCCAAGTAGCGCACTAGCCATTTGCCAAAGGCTGCCCCACACATCTTGCGAAAAATCCCAGGATGCTCCACCGTGCCAGTTGGCGACTGGAGGGGAGAACCCGGTGGTCATCTTTGGGGGGGTATGGGCGTCCCCGCAGTCTCCGAATGAGTTTCCCTATGATCAGTTGAACCTATTTGTTGTGAGGTCAACTGCGCGCACCTAGACAGCGCTCAACATTCCTAACCCAAATTTAACCCAATATGAAAAGCGAAAGTACAAGGAAAAAGGTTTATAAACGGCTGCACTTTCTCCCCTACAAAGTGCACCTCACCAATATTAGAGGCTTGCACTCCAATCTCGACCCAGTCCATCATCATCTTGAGACCGAGAAGCCGCACCTGTTTTTCCTTACGGAGACGAAGATAGCGACACCGTCGGATGCGGGCTACCTCAACTACCCGGGTTACTCACTTGAACATAAGTTTAAGAAGCCAGCAGGGGTCTGTGTGTATGTCCGGGATGACGTTTGCTGTCGTCGTCTCCGTAGCTTTGAAGCAAAAGGGTTTTCTGCTTTATGGCTATTGGTTGACTCAGGAGTAGAGAAAACGGTATACATCGGTATATACCGATCGCACAGTGGGGATCAAGATACAACCAGGCTGTTTGATCATCTTGCTGTGACGGCAGACATAGTGCACCAGAGATATCCGACAGCGGAACTTGTATTTCTGGGGGATTTTAATGCCCACCATAGCGAGTGGTTGTTCCCGTTCCAGAAAACGGACCATGCTGGAAGAGAGGCACGCAAATTTGCGTTATCGCAAGATCTCACCCAGCTGGTGGATCGAGCAACGCGGATACCAGATATTGATGGTCACCCGCCCAATTGCTTGGACCTTCTAATGACAACTGATCCAGATAGGCACTCAGGTTCTGTCTCAGCACCGCTAGGGACATCTGATTACTGTCTGGTGAAATCCGTGTCACTATGTCTTCCTCCAGACAGCAGACAGAAGGGAGCGAGGAGAATGTGGAGATACGAATCTGCGTATTGGGATGAGATGCGTCATTTTTTTGCGTCCTTCCCCTGGCGGCAGACATGCTTCTCTTCTAGCGACCCGTTGACCTGTGCTGATGCGGTTACGGATACAATCCGACAGGAAATGGAATATTTCATTCCATTCTCGGATATCCCACTCGAATTCAAAGCCCGACCTTGGTACAATGCAGATTGCATCCGCGCTGAGGCTTTCAAAGTCGCAGCCTACCAAGCTTGGGTTAAATCTCGTGACCGCAAAGACAGACCACGGAAAGTACGGGCGAAGAAGAGAGCCTTCAACTCTGCCGCCAAAATCTGCAAGCGGGTTCTACGCAAGGCACGTTTCGACCATGTCGGCCGTATTGGGGCCAAATTAGCATCCTACCCTCCTGGTAGTAAGCAGTTTTGGTCCTTGTCGAAATCGGTCGAAACTAACTTCTGCCGCTCTTCGCTACCTCCTCTCCAGAAACCGGATGATTAATTGGCTTTCCCCGCAGTAGAGAAGGCAAACGTATTTGCCTCTCTCTTTGCGAGCAATTCCCGTCTAGATACAGGCTCTAATCAACCACCATCATTACCTCGATGTGACTCTTCGTTGTCGGAGATCACAATCCACTGTAAAGAGGTACAAAGAGCGCTCTGCAGTCTAGACGTGAATAAGGCTAGTGGTCCAGATGGTATTCCAGTGAGAGTTCTTAAAACTTGTGCGCCTGAGTTGTCTCCTGTGCTGACTCGCCTATTTCGCCTCTCTCTTTCTCAAGGAACTGTGCCATCAATCTGGAAGCTTGCAAATGTGCAGCCTATCCCTAAGAAAGGGAGTCGTGCCGACCCTGTCAACTACAGACCTATCGCCATCACCTCCATCCTTTGCAAGGTCATGGAGAAAGTGCTTAACAGCAAGTTGTTGAGGTACCTAGAGAGCAACGATCTGCTGAGCGATCTACAATTTGGCTTTCGCCAAAGGCGATCGACTGGCGACCTCCTAGTGTATCTGACACATTGCTGGGGCGAGGCCATTGAGAAGTGTGGAGAGGCATTTGCTGTCTCTTTGGACATCTCAAAGGCTTTTGACAGGGTCTGGCATGCAAGATTTCTCAACAAGCTTTCAGCATATGGTATCCCCGTTCGGTTCTGCAACTGGATATCTGATTTCCTGAGCAGACGGTCAATCAGGGTAGTCATTGACGGCTGCTCCTCTGACCTCATGGCTATTAATGCCGGAGTTCCTCAGGGATCTGTTCTCTCTGCGACCCTTTTCCTGCTCCACATTAATGACCTGCTTCGGCCCGGTATTGTTGGTTATGCAGATGACAGTACGGTCACAGAGAGATATATATCTAGCCAAGGAACCGACGGGACAATCAGTTCCTTGAGAGAGGCCATGTGGGAGCGGACGAACCTGACCTTAAGTCTTGTTTCTAAGTGGGGAGATGACAATCTGGTCGGATTCAACGCTTCCAAAACACAGGCATGTCTCTTCTCCACCAAACGGAGTCCACCCAACTTGACTCCGACTTTCCGAAATATAACCGTTCCTGTCTCTGATCACTTGGAGCTACTTGGCATGAAGTTGTCATCCACCCTAAACTTCGGCACATCCATTGAATCTACAGCCCAAACTGCGGCCAAAAAGCTAGGCATTCTCAACAAGGTCAAGCGATACTTCACACCTGGACAGCTTCTTACCTTATACAAAGCGCAAGTCCGATCCGGTATGGAGTATTGCTGCCACCTGTGGGATGGATCTGCTAAGTATCAGCTTGCCGCTTTAGATTCGGTGGAACGCAGAGCCAAGCGATTGATAGGCAACAAAGAGTTGGTAGAATCCCATCTACACAGCCTTGAACACCGACGGAAAGTCGCATGCCTTTCAATCTTCTATCGGATATATTTCGGAGAGTGTGCTGAAGTACTGCATGAGTTGATCCCGCCATCCCCGTTCTTACATCGAAATTCAAGACGTACCGCAGGATATCACCCGCACTTAGTTGACGTGCCATTTATAAGGACCAAGCGTTTTAGGTCTTCGTTTCTCATGCGCACGGCTAAGGAGTGGAACGCATTGCCTCCGTCTGTGTTTCCAATCGCATATAACCCGCAGCTCTTTAAAGTCAGGTTAAATAGGCATCTTCTGGGAAAGCTCGTTCCATCTTAGACCTTATCTCGACATTAGTCCAGATTAAGGTCAAGAGCGATCCCATTCTAATTAAAAAAAAAAATAACATAATAGTTTTATAGATAAATACGTCAGAATATGGATATAGTGAATCTGTGAATATACAGACTAGTATAACATAACAGTATAACAATTAAGATGAGTCTTAAAATTTATTATATTCTTTCTTATGTTAACTGTAAAAAACAGGCCAAGTGCGTGTCGGGCTGCGCGCAGTGTAGGGTTCGAAACTTGCTCGTCACAATATGCGGCCTTAGGCTTTTTGTTGCTTGATAAATAATTTTCAACGGAAAGTATAGATCATTATTATTGCTTTTTTGACTATTAATAACTCATGAACTTTATTCTACCGCCATTTTCACGTACCTATCCAAAAATAACCGTTTAGCTGGTAGGGGCAAATTAGCATTTTTAAGCTTAATGTTTCTTAAACGGATCGCTGAATCGAAAAACTGTTCAAGAAAACATGTAATCATTTTGAACCACCTTTCCCACGAGATCCCACACGATGGGATACGAAAATAAAAAAACATTCCCACTTAACGTTTAGGGAAGCTTCCCTACCCCTACCTACCCTCCAAAAAAAGTATTTTTTACAACTTTACCGGCGTTAAATATGTATGCCATGCCAAATTACATTTCAAGTACTTCAGAGCATCTGAGCTAAGCAAGCAGCAGACAGACAGACAGATGGACAATCGGACATGGCGAAACTATAAGGGTTCCTTGTTGACTACGGAACCATTAAAATGAAGATATGAAACAATTCAGCATAAAAATGGAGCCTTCAAAGCTGAACTCATTAATAACTTCGATGGGTCTGTCCATTTGCTGTCAAAGTTCCCTCGTTTTAGTAGACTTATTGCAAAAAAAATTAAAATCAATAATGTTCCGTTGACAAGTTGACTGCTCAAGAAGTCATTACAGTCGCATTCGCTACTTGTTTTCGATTAGCGAAGTTAAGCAATATATGGCGCGGTCAGTCCTTGGATCGGTGACCACTAGTAGCATTATGATACGAGTGTTTCCGTGCTACGGGGGACACGGTCGTAAGACAAGTCGGTAGCACACAGGGGCGGCTTAAAATACTAACTATTAAGTGGCCACTGATCTGTCTGACACAAATCCATTAATCCGCACTATGCCCACGTGATGGGTTATGACCCATACCATAAACAATTTTTATTGTACCTATATTTTTGTGAGAGAAAATAAAAACTTTTTGTATTGTATTGTAATTTGCGAACAATTAGGTTAACATCTTAGAAACTGTATGCAGTATAGTATTCTTTGACTCATAAATTGAGTTGATTTCTTTTTATGCACGACGGGTTCATACTTGACCTCAATCACACCTGATGTTAAGTGAAGATGAGGTCGAAGGTGGAAGCGTACTGACCCGGGAACCCCGACACATTTGGAGGACTGGCTATATTATCTCTGACAACCGCAACAATGCTATTAACATTGCTGCTTGGCGGCAGATTTAGATAAGATGGTGGTAGCTAGCCAGGCGGACATTTAAAATACCGTACCACCAACCAAACCGAGTACTTAAATATGTACCCCGCTGGGGATAGAACCCGTGACCTCCGAATCGTAAACTCATTGTTGTTTACATTGAGCCACGGAGGCGGTTAATTTTTCAGAACTCGTGTGAAGAACGTGTGAATCGGTGTATGAGGTAAGTATTGCTACTAGATCTTCAGTAACTATTGCAAAATTCGAATGCTTCCTTAATTTTTTTCCAAGGTTTTATTATTCATCATTAAATCAGCCATAGGAGGTTCATTGTTGAACATGAGCCTCCCCCACAGACTTCTCAAGCGCCAAATTGGAGACTGCCAACATCCAGCGCCTTCCGGCGACTTTCATTAAATCGTCGGTCCACATTGTGAGTGAACGTCCCACACAGAGCTTGCCTGTGCGTGGTCTCAATTCCAGAACCTTAATACCCCAACGGCCACCTGTTCTTCGAGCCACATCAACTTAACAATACCCTGGGTTATGTCGTTGACATTCCGTCTTTTACGGATTTCAAGTCTAGAGTGAATAGGCATTTACTGGGTGCTCGTGATACATCTTCGGCTACATCATCACTTTCCATCAGGTGAGATTGTAGTCAAGCGCGAAACCAGTTTTTAATAAAAAAAAAAAAATTTCCTTATTCCTTATTCTATCTTGTATTGAAACTCCAAGCATCCTCGACTTCATAGGTGGTTGGGTGACATTAGAAAGAATACCACATTTTCTTCCGTTTCTCCAAACTTAAGCATAGAACAATCATAATGTCAGTTCATCTCAGTTGAGAATTCTCTTCGGGCAAAACTCATTCCATCATTATAATTCCAGGCAGGTTTTCGCTTTTGTTATACAAATTTCTGCTACACTTATTAATTAGATGCGGTTGCAGAAGTATAACAATTTCCATGACATCTTCTCAACTGTCATAGCCATGAAGGTAATTTCACTACATAACCGCCTCCGTGGCTTAATGTAAACATCCCACCAAAAACATTCTGTAAAAAACTAGCCAAATCTCGATGGAGCTGCTTGATTATCTCTAAAAAGTAATGAAATCTATACAAAGTCGTGCCAAGTGTAAGGTTGCTTACTGCGATTTCTTTATTATTATAGTTAATGTTGTGTGACTTGGCCGTTGAAGGGTACACAGGGGTACAAAACCAGGTGCTCCATGACACCATTGCACCAATCTGTCGCCAGAACCGCTATTAATGTTATTAATTATGTTATTAAGAATGTTCAACGGCAAACTATTAGCGAATAATCTGTGTGGCGTTTACATAACGTTCTTTATACGTTAGTGGCTTTATCAAGCCTACAATTGACTGGTTATTGAATCAACGTTTTCCAAATGGCAATTTTCCATCGTCAATGCGTAGCGGTTCTGGCGACAGATTGGTGCAATGGTGTCATGGAGCACCTGGTTTTGTACCCCTGTGTACCCTTCAAGGTACAAGGTACTACCTACCTAGTACTGAAATACAGCTAAATTAATGATATTTTCAAACGAAACGAAGTAATATCTAACTAAATAAACTAAACTAGAATACTAGAAAAGTACTTATAAACACGAACGCGATTCGAAGTACTGCCTAACTGTAAATTAAACCTAGAAAACTAAAAGTAGGTACTAAATAATTAACAATTAAATAAAGTATTCAATTGAAACTTCTTTCAATTCTGATAATTAAGTAATAATCAGTAATCCGTCACTAACCATATAATTCCTAACCTGTTTAAATCTTTGAATTAATATAATAACAACCTGCCAATTAACTTTAGCAAACCTCACGAAATAATCAGCGAAATCAACGAAATGCAAATAATCCCTCCTAATCCCTAGGAAACATTTTCAAGCGCAATAGAAGAATGTCGTAAACGACTGTAACGCGGCCGGTTACCACTTTGCCATATAAGGTTATCGGAAAAACAAAACGTAAGCGCGTTTTAAAATACAGTCAACGCCATCTAGCGACGCGTGCGGGTATCACCGCCACTCTTAGCCAATGCATTATATTTTGACCAAATTTTCGTTTGTTTATTTAATTTGTGTAATGTTCGAGTAGAATAAAATTAATCGTTTGACTATTTCTTCTTGTAAACTTGTAATAAGTATAAGTAAGTATAAGTATAAAAGCCAGTCTAGTCTTATCCAGAGTTTTCCTTTAATTTTATTTATATTCGTATTAAAAACAGAAGGGGAAGCATGCGCTCAGCAGTGGGATGCTATAGGCTAGATTAAATTAGAAGATGTGTCCCACTACGCTGGATTTTTGCAATGACAGTCGATTTTTCTATGTACCAATAGTAGAAGGGGGCATTACCATATCTCTAATACAGCTGAGACCAGCTGAGGGTTCTTCATCAGATACTTCAGACCTTCGATTTTTGACATCAAATGAAGCGGCCCACCAAGTTGAATATTTTTTGTAAAGGCGGTATATGTCGATCTCTAATAGTTTGGTTGGGCTCTTGTGTTTCCTAATTAGGGTCACCAGGTACTCCAGATCTTCGATTATCCTAGTTTTTATAGTTTTCCCTTTATGTGGCCATTGAACCATAACTCTGTACCAAATTTCAGCTCTCTGAGTTTATGGGAAGTACTAGTTCTATTTTGATGATCATGAGTGAGTGAGTGAGTGAGTGAGTGTCATAAATGCGAAACTTTGCTTTCGCTTAACTTCGGAACTAAATGACCTACAGACTTGAAATTTTGGATTTTAAGTATGTGATTATGAATGGTGCTTACTGGATGACGAAAACTTCTGCGTTCTAGTCTTATCCAGAGGTTCTAAAATAGGGGCCTGAAAATGCCGCGAAATGGTTCCAGTAAAGGATGGTACGGCAGTGTTTGCTTCGCGCTCGACTTGGCGGGGGCACTGCCGTGCCCCCAGATAGGGTTCACGAATCGGAGGTCGCGGGTTCGATTTCTAGCAAGGATGTTTAGTACTTGGATTGGTGGGTGGCAGGGCATTTTAAATGTCCGCCTGGCTAGCTACCACCATCTTATTTAAGTCTGCCGCCAAACAGCAAAGAAAAAGCATTATTGTGTTCCAGTTGTCAGAGATCTTCCACCTTCGGCCTCGTCGTCATCTAACATCAGGTGTGATTGAAGTCAAGTCCTATCCCATAGTGCATAAAAAAATTACTTCCTTGATTTTACAAACATTGAGCTTGAGAATATTTATAACTTTTCAGTTCAAATAAATAATGAACATGACGAGTATACAAAAGATGAAACTTATAGTTTCTCTTTAAGAGATCTCCTTGAACAAATCTCTCATAGAATACAACCCTCTATGTTGACAATCTAATTAAAGGCGTACTGTCGGATTTTGCAAATGAAAATGCCTCTTTACATTGCCATCCTTATGAGTGCGTTCTAGCGAATTAAGCGACACATTGTGAAATACGGAACATGGTTGTGTTTAGCGAGGCATTGTAATTTGCCCACTAAAAGACATGGGCTCCTCCCGATAGATAATAGTGGGTGCTACTATTATATAAATGAAACAACAGATATTGTTTAGAACAATGTAGGAATGGCTTCACTGACCATTGAAATTAGATCAGTTTCGGATATTACGTAAGCATCTCTTTCCATAGTTGTAAACGAGGATAGAGCAAATTTGCTATCTATTTCAAATTATTCTGCCAGCGCATACTTCTGTCGTACTTTAAACACATACAACAATTATGTTTCTCTCAGTTCGATATGTTTAGAATGAGAAGTGTATCCAGCAATAAAGCTTTTGTAAAATTCTTCTTGACGAATTTTGATATATTTTTATTTATTGTTGGATTGCATCGTTATGTGGGTATACACGTTTAGCTAGTAACTCAGTGGTCCGCATATTGAATGTTTAACAATTATTATTAACCTAGTCACGGATTATGAACCATACACAATAGAAGTTTTATTATTCAATAGACAATAGAAGTCTATAGGCGTTCTGTGTCCGCGAGTGTTAATAATATATTCTTTTATTTTGTCAACAATAACTTGGTTCTAACCTCTACTACTTCATCGTAATATCTAGTTGTAAATGTGTATTTCTACATATTATTATTTATTTTTTCTAAATAATAAACAAATAAATATTTCCTACACTTACACGCAACCATCTAGTCCCAAACTAAGCAACGCTTGAGCTATGGATACTAGATAACGGATATATTTATATTTATAAACAACCATACTCGGGAATAAATGTTCGTAATCATCCTACAAATATTTACCCCTGGCGGAATTCGAACCCGCAACCGTTGGTTTCGCTGATAGGGTCACTATCCACTACACCAATTTGTCGTCGTGATTATTGCTAAGAGTGTCGTGGCGAGTTTATTTTGTTTTTTTTTCTGCGTCTGGACGCTAGCGTACCTAAGTGTATGTACAAGTAACTGGCGTCTTGACTCGGACACAAACCAATAACCCATACAACTTTGGGCACTCCAAGCCTTGCTATTGAAACTTTATGAAAATTGCTATTGCTATTGAAAATTAATGGTTTGCTACAAAGCATTGAATTTTTTTGTTTTTTTTTATTTATGGACTCATATTAGTGCAGTTTAATGTATTATAATGTATTGTATAGGCTTGTTCAGTTCTTATCAAAACAAAACCTGGACAGCTAGCGCAACTTAACGTGACTGGAGAAAGAGTCACATAGAAACTATGGAATGAAAGGATTCAGCAAATGTATGTCGCCGCCGAGATAGCTATGTGACCTCGGACCATTCATGTGATGCTAATTTTCTAAATATGTCAAGTTGGAATACGTAAAGGCAAGATTTGAGACACGAGCCCCCTCAATAGCTCAATGTAAAAACATAGGGTCCACGAATCATACAAGCATAGGGTCGCGGGATCGATTCCCAGCAGGTGCATGTATAGTACTTGGTTTGGTTGGTGTTGGGCATTTTAAATTGCTATGGCGTATCATCATCATCATCAGCCCGTAACTATCCCATTGTAGGGATATAGGCCTTCCCTCGTATAATGAGAGAGTATGGGCCATGGTTCACCACGCTGGCCCAATGCGGGTTGGGGACTTCACATGCCCTTGAATTTTTATTTGTCAGGCATGCAGGTTTCCTCACAATGTTTTCCTTCACCGTTTAAGAGCAGTCGGATAAATGCACGTAATTAAATTAAATTTAAAAACTCATTGGTAAATGGCCTACGTGGGAATCGAACCCGGACCTCCAAAATTGTCAGACCACGTTTTAACCATTGAGCCACCGACACTCGTATCTTAATTAAATTATAAATTTATAAACTCTTACAGTGATGTCGTTATAAATATTTGATACAGAAGGTTCACAGACACTCGAAACCTACTAAGATATACAAAGTTGCAAGAAAACTAATTAAATTTCACTTAGCTCAGAAAAGTAACTTGCACTTTAACTGGACAGTTACCTACTTACTTTAACTATCCATTCCCAACTTAACTTATTAAGCATTTCACGGATTATCGCAGTTTAGTGGGTAGATTAAAATTACTTTCGACACTTGTGACAATTTGAGGTGTTGCCGTCGTGTGATCACCTCAAGATGGAGTGTCTATTAAAGTTAGAGAACGAGCCATTAGCTACTCTAATTGCTTTCACCTGAGAATTATCCTTTCGAATGTGAAATAGAATTCGTTAACTAATTCTCAGCCTGAACATAAATTGGAATATGTTGAATTGATTAATATAGTTGTTGAATTCTTATAAAGTGTAACGAATGTGTTGAGAATGAAATAAAAATATGTCACAGTAATAGAAGGATGTAGATACATACGTACATTATTCTCACGTCTGTTTCCCGTCGGTGTAGACCGAGACTATTGATTTCCACTTGCAATGATCCTGATATACTACTTTTGCTTCTTCCACTCTCATCAAATGCTTCATTATCGCTCGTCGTTGACCGCACCTGACCTTTTGCGAGTACGTCAGTCACTCGATTGTCGTACGTCCTTCTTCGGCGACCTTTACCGACCCTTTCATTCACGCATTCGTTATAATATATTGGTTTCGTTAATCCCCTTTCATTCATTCGTTCTATACGCCTAAAACACCTTAACATACCTCTTTCTATCTTACTCATTACATCACATTGACCACCACTCCTTTCTCAAATTACACAATTCTTTCATCTATCATTAAAAGTCACACCACACATACTATACTACGTAGTGAACGTATTACTACTGCGTTGATTCTGCTTTCATGCTTCTTCTGTCATACTCAACATCAGCTCCTATACAGCCATCGTGGATGTTGAAACGTAATAAATAATTAACAAGTCTTGGAGAATTATAGAGCTTATATTCTATGTGTGTATGAAGTGAAGGAGTATAAATATTTACGTTTGGTTATCGATAGCAAATTTACTTGGAAAAAAAACATGTAAATAAAGTATGTGAAAGCCTCAGATCTGTATTGGAGAAATTTGGGCACTGAACCAGGCCACACTGTACACCGTTTACTATGCGTTAGCAGATTCACTACTCTCTTATGGGTTGGCTAGCTACGGGCAAACATTTAAAACCTATCTAGATAAAATAAAACAGCTTCAAATACGCTTCACGAAAATGTTGGTAGGCAAAAAGATAAAAACAACAATGTAAAAATAATTACGATAAACTTTTTATACACTGCAAGAATGCTGCGTTAGAAGAATTTTCAAGTGATAAGTTTAAGCAACGAGTAACTTATACAAAGCTAAAGAGAAAAAAAGAAAAGGGAATATTTATTGTACCTAAGATTAACAACTATTATGGTCAAAGAACCAGAAAATTCCTAGTGCCAAAGATATTTAACAGTTTTCCTCGAGATATAAAAAGTGACACTGTGCCTAAATCATTTAAGACTAAAATAAAAAATTTCCTGTTAGAAAAGTTTAACAAATCATGCTTGTAAATATATATGAAACGAAGCACATATGTTTTTGTTCCATTTACCATGCATACTCGTAATATTGTGACATTCACAAAAGTTTAAATAATGTACCTATTACAGTTACAATGTAAGAATATTAAAATCAAGGGAGTCTATTTTCTGGCCATAAACTATTTCTAGTTTGGTAGAAGCGTGTGAAATATGTCACTCTAAAAGAAACTCGAAATAAACGTTTTATTTTATTTATACTTGATTGGTAGTATCAGAATCAGAATCAGAATAATTTATTGTCAAGAAACTGGTACAATAGATATTATAATAAAGTTGGCTCACAGTTTTACCATATCAGGCATACAATATATTATTAATTACAAATATATAATTAATTAAAAACATCACTCTGTACTTAGCAGTAGGATATTTTAAAATGTGCGCCTGACTATCTACCACCTTCATATCTATGTCTGCCACCAAACAGCAATGTTATAATAGCATTGTTGTGTTCCGGTTGTCTGAGTTAAGATAGCCAGTCCTCCAAATAAGATGGGATTTCCGGGTCAGTATACTTCCACCTTTGGCCTCACTTAACATCAGGTGTGATTGAGTCCAAGTGCGGACTCGTTGAGCATAAAAAAGACTTCCGAATTAAATTCGAAATACATTAGTTCGCCGACTATTCGAATTCGTCTGCCACCACATGAATATAACTGGCCGCCTGTATCTTCATAAATCTACTTTGGCCTCATGAAAATAAAATTATTATGTCGCAGTCAAGAAATTACTGTCGCACAGATGTTTAATGGACTCTTCTTTGTTGCCGGCTCTGTAAATTAAATTTTCAGTCAGGATGATCTTATATGAGGGCTCTCTTGTACCGTTGTGGCTAATAAACACGCCCAATATATAACGATTTTGCACTCCGTTAAATAAATAAATATTAAATATTTCGGACACTTACAGCAAACATCTAGTCCCAAACTAAGCAAAGTAATGTAAATGTTTCTTTTCTGTTGTGCAATAAAGTGTAATTGTATTTGTATGGATACTAGATAACGGAAACTCACATAAACATTTATACATCCATGACTCTGGAATCACACAAACATTTACCCCTCGCGGGATTTGGTCCCGCAACTGTTGGTTTCGGTGACAGGGTCACTTTCCACTGCACCAATTGGTCGTCAAACGTCAACCTGTGATTTTTTTTAATTTCATCTGTAATAGCCTTCGACTAAAAACGACGGTATTTATGCATTTAATGGCGTGGTGTGTGTCCAGTCTTTGTACTGATCATGTCCTGATACATATTGAGTGGGTTTTTTTAATATTTAATATACATATTTGTTGGAAATCTGTTAATTCGTTTCGACGGTATTAAAAACACAGTTGTTTGTAAACGCTTCATTAGAAAATAAATACAAAATAAACGTTAAATCTATGCAGAAAGGTGGACGTATCCCACAGCGCGACTTCCTCCAGTCAACCATAGAGTTAGTTAAAGAACAATAGTTGTTTGGTGTATTTGGATGATTTGATAGATTTTCGGGGGATTTCTAAATTTTCATAGTAGCTTCTGTTCAATAAAGCTTTAACAAACAAACATGAAGAGGACACATGACTACATCCTTTGCATAAAAACTATCATTTGCCTAAAACAATTGTAAAATAGAAAGAGAACGCCGCAAAGTAAATATGGGAAGTTGAATTTGTGCTCGGTAGTGACTACACATGTATGTGCATAGGTCCTCCAGCGAGGCGAGACTACTTCTTCAAATTTGAAGAGACACGCCACTAGAAAGCGGAGCGGCAATATACGTTTCACTAATTTATTAAACCGATTCGAATTTTGAAACTGTGTAGTATCACTCAATTGAGTACCCAAATAGTTGTTTGGTAATCTGGTATTTACTCCAGGAAAAGATGTATTAGGATTTTAGTTATGCCTACAAAACCATTTTTTAATCCCATGGTCAAAGTGGATTTAAGCACATGTCTCTTTTTCAGGATGCATTTCGTTGAGTGTGCGTTGAAATTACGGAAGAATTTACGATTCGGAGGTCGCGGGTTCGATTCCCAGCGGGGTACATGTTTAAGTACTCGGTTTGGTTGGTGGTAGGGCATTTAAAATGTCCGGCTGGCTAGCTACCACCATCTTATCTAAATCTGCCGCCAAGCAGCAATGTTAATAGCATTGTTGTGTTCCGGTTATCAGAGATAAGATAGCCAGTCCCCCAAATGTTAGGGTTTCCGGGTCAGTAGGCTTCCACCTTCGACCTCATCTTCACTTAACATCAGGTGTGATTGAGGTCAAGTACGAAACCGTCGAGCATAAAAAAAAAAGAATTACATTATCTTATTTTCCACCATCGCTATTTCGTCTTCGAACTAGGTACTAGGCGTAGGTAGAGATTCCATCCGTATAGCTAACATTCCAAACATTCGCACTAAGCGGTTTGCCTTTTTATTCATAATGCGAACAGCCAAGGCGTAGAACTCCCTTCCGGCGTCAGTCTTTCCTGAATCCTACAATCTTCGACACTTTTCGTCATTTAGTCATAAAAAAATATATTCAATCCCATGGCAAAAGTCATCAATCGATACTCATATACGTTACATTATCTTATTCCACCATCGCTATTTCGTCTCCGAACCAGGTACTAGGCGTGGGGAGGGATTCCACCCGTATGTAGCTAACATGCCAAACATTCGCACTAAACGGTTCGACTTTTTATTCATAATGCGAACAGCCCAGGCATAGAACTTGCTTCCACAGTCAGTCTTTCCTGAATCCTACAACCTTCGTCACTTTCCATCAAGCGAGATCGTGGTCAAACGCGTATCCAGTCAGTCATAAAAAAAATATTCAATCCCATGGCAAAAGTCATCAATAGATACTCGTATACGTCCCCTGATTGGGCACAACCTCCTCCACTGGGAGAGAGATAGGCCTATAATTCATCACGCGGGCCAACTGCGGTTTGGTAGATTTGAGTCAGTACAGAAACACTCATATTAAAATTCCACTAGTGATCACCCATCCAAGGACTGACGGCGTCAGACATTGCTTAACTCCGCTAATCGAGAACACATGGCAAACGTAAGAATAGAAAAATAGTAGTATGTCCACCTAACCTTGACGAAGCGTCAATAGATAGATAAACCATGTTTTATTCATGTGCTCGTGCCATTTATAAATTAGGACCTAGAGTGTTTTTTAGAGATAAGTTTAAGGAAATTAATAGCTTAACAATGGCATCTCAATACATTTATGAGAATTTGTTATATGCAAAAAAAATCAATCAATCAATCAAGTACACTTTAGTGCACAAAATTTTACAATACACTTCTTAAATATAGCTTCACAAGAAAATAATAGTTGTACAACCAGGCGGTCTTATCGTTATTAAGCGATTTCTACCAGACAACCTTTGGGTAGAGAAAAAAGTAGAACGGGAAAAATATAACCTTATTCGCTAAAAATAGTGATAGGCACAATGTTAATACAAGGAATTCTTATTCCTTAACTGGTTCTTACCAGTTATCTGTTTATGTTAGCCGACTTCACAAAGTTAGTAAATCCTTCAAAGGGCAATGTATACGCTTTTATAATAATGTTCCAATAGACATTCAAAATTTGCCTTTAAATAAATTTAAAGCAATCATAAAACCGAAATTACTGACTACTTGAATAATAAGCAAGCATGGACATAGCTGTCTTATTATTCATATAATTATCAGATCGCAACCCATAGTCTGTTTAAAAGAGCAACCCTAGATTTTCTTGCTCGTTCTTCTCTGGGGAGTCAGCTTTGTGAATAAGCAGTAAATTTAAATGTAATATTAATATTAATAGTGACGTTTTCAAGTGATAATTTTATCGTATGAAATACAATATTTTGTTTTTTTTTTGATTTCATCAACAAACCATTCGTTGATTCACATTATCAAAAGTTAACATTATTTTGTGAAATTCACATCACTTGCATTTCCGACGAGAGGATCTACCTTCTAATCCAAATAATCGGAAGTTTGACAGCTTGACATTGGTTCATTGATTCTGGTATATTGAGTTATACCTCTATTCATCTAACGCTTTATGACGATAAATTTGACTTTTTGGCGAAATTGGCAACACAGCTGTCGAATCCCGATCATCATTTGGTTAAAGTTAGCAACTCATCAT
Organism: Oegoconia quadripuncta; assembly: GCA_949316235.1. NCBI lineage: Eukaryota > Metazoa > Arthropoda > Insecta > Lepidoptera > Autostichidae > Oegoconia > Oegoconia quadripuncta. The sequence goes on from OX438746.1 coordinate 18,073,265, forward strand.
TTTCGCTCTAGAGGATAGAGGATGTGTGTGACCATGTCACCTAATATGTCAGTAAATGTGGCGAAGGAGGGTGAATAAGTAACTGTTAATATTAGTGTATAAGGAAGTCACCAGTCAGCGTCAGATATACTTTAAGAAAGTATATCGTTTCACCTTTAGACTTTCCGAGGCCAAGGTCACAGGAGAGGGTGAAATAATCCTATTCAGTCTCCTCAAGATAACAATGGTGTTATAAATGGTTTCTGACATTGTAACAATTTATCTTCATTCGCTCTAAGTATTTCTAATAGGACTCTCTGTCTGTGCGGATGTAATTTACTGCCTGCGAATGGTAGCTTTGATTGTTGAAAGTACAGTGGTTAATGATAGGGCATCTCGGCTGCTGTAGAGTTCAGGAGTCGAACAATTGACGGTCGATTGACGTAGTGGATATATAGAGACCTTCAAGAGCGGTGTGAATAGGTAGTTATTAAGATCTCGTGTTTTCTCTTTGACCAGTCTGTCGCTTTAGGGGAGATTGTGGTCAAACTCGTTTCGAGTCTATCATAAAATCTGTCTTCGAAACCCAACTGAATATTTTATAGAAGAGATCGCTTTTAGTGATATTTTTTTTCGTCACCAAAAATTACTCTAAATTATTTTGTACAATACAGAGTAGGTATTTATATTGGAAATATATTAATATCATCCAAGTATACAGATCAATTGTGTTAAAAGTTGAACAGATTTTCATGAAATATGGCTAACAAACTGTCCCATAGTTTAATATTAAATATAATAACAATTTAAGAACTTCGAAAGCTTGTTTCGTATTTTTCACCATAAAATATACCCTATGACGCTCTTATAATAACAAGACGGATCAAATGACACCTTGCATTTCAAAAGCAGTCAAATCGTTTAGGCTACAGGAATTAATATGGAAATCTGCATACATATATGCACCTAAAAAAAACCTTACGCTCCTTCCTGGGGCATTCGGGTAATTACTGTCATTCAACATCAATAACCCCCACACTTCGCCGACTATGTATGACGTATGACGATGAAGGATGGGCCCTTGGTCATCAGACACGCAGAAGTTCGTCCACGATCCCTCAACCAGATTGGTTCTGGTCTCGTGTGACCTACGGGCTGGCGCGTACCTCGCTCAACGTCTTAGTCTAACTGTTCAGCAAGTTAACGCGACAAGTATGTTAGAGTCTATAGCCGCCTCCGTGGCACAATGTAAACAACATTGTATTTACGATTCGGAGGTCGCGGGTTCGATCCCCAGCGGGGTACATGTTTAAGTACTCGGTTTGGTTGGTGGTAGGGCATTATAAATGTCCGCCTGGCTAGCTACCACCATCTTATCTAAATCTGCCGCCAAGCAGGAAATTTTAATAGCATTGTTGTGTTACGGTTGTCAGAGATAAGATAGCCAGTCCCCCAAATATGTTGGGGTTTCCGGGTCAGTACGCTTCCACCTTGGACCCCATCTTCACTTAACATCAGGTGTGATTGAGGTCAAGTCCGAACCCATTGTGCATAAAAAAAGAAGTCCATGCCCCAAACGAGAGGTCTGGAAGACGTTTTCATCCTTTAGTTTAGCTTAAGTTTTTCGCTTTGTATTATCTAAAAAACTTTATGTGTACCATATCCATTGAATTCTTCTCCAAAATCAACTATAAGACTCCATGAATCGTATTGATAAATTCTTAAAGTTCGCGGCCTAAAATCTTTTCCTTGCAAGTAAATCCTTGTAATAAAAATGTGTATTCATCCCATTAGCCCCAATTTGCCTACGAGGGAAAAGGCCTCAGTTTTACACGTGATCGGTTATGCTTCCATAACAACGTGAGTGGATAGTGAAAAAGAATCTATTTATCATCACTAAATATATTTTTGAAAATGAGTAATAAATAGGTTGGAATTTTTTTTGTTCGCATGACGTACGCTCTCCCTGGAGCTTTAACTATTTAGTGGAGTTACTATGTACAACTGGAATACAATAAATCTAATAGTGAAAAGAATCTATTTATCATAACTAAAAATATATTTTTGAAACTGAGTAATAATGGGTAGGAATTTTTTTTTGTTCGCATGACGTACAGCTCTCCCTGGAGCTTTAACTATTTAGTTAAAGTCAACGTCAAAAATGCTTATTTTGTAGGTACACAGAGTACACTTAAAATAGTCAATTTTACATAGTAAATTTTACATTTTTTAAGCTACTGCTTGTTCAAAATGCAATCTTCCCCTGAGAAGAATAAGTAAGAAACTCGAAGGGTTGCTCTTTTAAAATCAGGCTTTGATTTTACATAAAGGTTTTTATATTACAAAAAGGTTTTTATGTTTCATTATTAATTGTGAAATAGCCTGGCCTGCGAACGATCTGATTATGTCCAGGGATGATTATCAACTAAATAGTCTGATATTTTATAATATGCTTTGTTAATAAGTTTCTGTTTTATAGTATCTTTAAATTTATTGAGAGGATGATTTTGTATATCAACTGGAACCTTATTGAAAACGTGTATACATAACCCTTTGAATGAATTACTGACTTTGCGGAGGCGACTAATGTGACCTGCAAGTTTATCTTTATTTCTTGTATTGACATCATGTTTATCACTATTTTTCTTAAATGATGCTATATTTTTTTTGACATACATTAGATTTTCAAAAAGAGTGGGGTTACTATTTACAACTGGAATACAATAAATCTAGGTATTAACATTGCAAGCGGGGAATCCAACTCTGACGGACAGCACTCGGGAAACTGCGCAGTCTTCTCAAAGGAGATAAATTTAGCAACATTAATAGCTTGCATTTAGTAGATAGATAATTTTAAATTGAAATTGCCGCTGTAAACTAATAAAAATCAATGAATAGCTTCATACAAAAAGGACTTTTTTAGAAAATTATTTCGGAATAGGTCTATATTGCCGATTTGTTAGAAGATATTTTTATTCTATCTATATGCAAAAATTTAATGACTTGAAGATTATCTTACTGAACTAAGATAATAAAGATAAGAAGGGAGAAAACATTTATTCAAAAAAAAAACATATGATGAAGGGTAGGGTACATATAATTTCAAAGCATAGATAAATAAAGAAAAGGGAGATAAAGATAAATTCAATCAAACAATCAATTACACTTTATTGCACAAAATTTAAGATAACCTTAGATAATCATAAACAAAGCTTACATGAACATTGTATAACCAGGCGGTCTTATCATCATTAAGTGATTAATACTAGACAACCTCATTATACGAGGGAAGGTTGTGGCATGTTTACGGGCTGAGATAATGAACCTTTGAGTACTGAATAGAATTAGTAAGGAATAAAACAGCTAGGTTCTGACCAATTTTTCATTCAACTCAATTCAAATATTTCGTTAAATAATTTTTTTATAAATGCTAAATTCTCTACCTAACACTTGTGATTTTAGGCACGGAATCGTTTCACAAAATAGCAACCCGACTCTGCGGTACCGAGCGATGCACACTCCAATATGCCAAAGAAAACACACCCTGTTTGCTACTTCATTAAATAGAATAAACAAGGTGCTCAGTGCAGGTACGATGATACGTGAAGAGCTGTTGTTAGAAAAAACATCGGGCTATAAAGTTGGGAAGTTTTTGGACATGTAGAGTGAATTAGTTTGTGTGGAAGCTTCTCGGAATTAAGTGAGACTTCAGAATATGAAAAAAGTGTAGGTTTGGAGGGCATGTAATTAAGGCAGAACTGTATAAGCTAATTCATGAAGTGAATTGCGAGGAAATTAGGATTTGTATACCGGATGATTTATTTTACGGTAAGGTAAAATAGGGGCATATTAGGTAAGTTTTTCCTTACGGTAAAAACACTCATCCTTTTTAATTTAATTCCGTGTAAATTTTAACGACCTCCGTCAATGTCAACTATATACGGCTTACAAATCGGAAATCGCGGGATCGATTCCGAATGGCGTAGACATCGATTTGTTTCATGGTAGGATATTTTAAGATATGGCCCAAATAAGTTCCTCAGTGGCTATCTTGTCCTAACAATAACATTCAACAATAATATAACATTCATACAGGACTTTTTTGCTTATGAATTTTAATTTGTCTTCCATGTATTAGTAGTTAGTATTCGATTGGTTCAGTTTTTAACCGGTCCCTATTAGGGGCCTCCACTAATAAGAGGAGGTTCCTACTATGTTCGTCTGAATGTTCATCCATGTTTTCGTCAATTCTTAACCGATTTTGATGTTTGTTTATCATCTGATTGGTCCCATGTTTGATTAAAATCTGCTCTTCGGAGACAGAGAGTGGGACCTTATAAAACGGTTGCTTTGCCAATTTTTTGCGGTTCAATTATTAATATCTAATAAGTATTGAATGAAGGAAGGAGGAGGAATGAGAAGGAAGGAGGAGGAAGGAGGAGGAAGGAGGAGGAAGGAGGAGGAAGGAGGGGGAAGGAGGATGAAGGAGGAGAAAGGAGGAGGAAGGAGGAGGAGGAAGGAGGAGGAAGGAGGAGGAGGGAGGAGGAAGGAGGAGGAAGGAGGAGGAAGGAGGAGGAAGGAGGAGGAAGGAGGAGGAAGGAGGAGGAAGGAGAAGGAAGGAGGTAGGAAGCAGAGGCGGCGCAGTCTCAATTCGCTATTTGTTTTTGATTAGCGAAGTTAAGCAATGTGTGACGCGGTCAGTCCTTGAATGGGGTAGTGGCATTTTAACATGAGTACATCCATGCTTCGGAGGGCACGTTAAATAGCCGGACCTGGTTCCTTTCAATTGGAGGCAGTCGTTAAGCCAAGTTGGCTTAAAAACACTGACTGTCAAGTGACCACTAGTCTGACACAAATCCACCAATCCGCACTGGGCCCGAATAGTGGTTTATGGTCCAAACACTCTACGTGTAAGAGGAGACTGTATCCCAACAGTGGTTCGACGACCTATTTGGTGTAGTGGTTAGCAACTCTGGCCCCTATACCAAAAGGTTGCGGGTTCGCATCCGGCTAGGGGCATATGTCTGTGTGATGAATACGGACATGTGTACCCGAGTTATGGATGTTTTCATTAATAATAAGTATTTATTTACAAAAAGAATGTATTTATGTAGTATATCAACCATGTGGTATCCACAACACAAGCCCATAGTTGCTTAGTGTGGAACTAGATGGCGCTGTGTGATGTCAAAAAAAAAAGTGGGGACATGTAAGGTTGTTGATGATGATGTTTGAACAGTTAAGAGATACATGTTTCAAACTTCATTCTAAACATCTCCAAGTAATATGCAAGGCCTTCTAAACCAGATTAATTTGAAGTAAACATAATATAGTGTGAATTTCTAAAGGACATTGTCACACAATCGAAAGCCGAGCAACTGGATTGCAAAGTTGGTTCCAAGTTGCACTTTATACAATAACTAGGAAATGTTAATAGAGGACTCTGTACCAAATTTACGGACAGAATGGACGTACGGAGCGACGCCACCGCCCGCTTGGAAATCGCGAACCGCTGAATGGGATCTACAATGTATAACTTTAGTAAAGTTTGACTTTCTGTCGCACTAATTTTACTCTCGCTCCAAGTTGACATTGAAACGAAAATCAAGGTTTTATCAGAAAATTATATAGGGTCTAACAAAATTAACCCGACAAACTTTGGCAATTGCACGTACATGACAAAAAATAATATACTCATTAAAAAAACTAGCCTTAATAATTTTGTTTCCGAGTAAAAAAATTAAATATAAGTGCAAATGAAAATACAAATTAACAGACTTACTTCATTTCGATTGTACCTTATTTTATCAATGAGAAAAAAAGGCAACGTTCAGATGGAAGACGCCAAAGGGGGTGGCGGGGCACAGGGCGCAATCAATCACAGCAAGTTGCGGCGGCGCCGGGGCAAGCGCGCGGCGCCGGGGCAAGCGCGCCGCCGGCGGAGATCATGCGGCACGTGTTTGTTTGCAAGTACTTAGAGCGGACGGCCATTAAGCTCCAACTCACAAAATTTACATTTGTAAATTTTATTTTTTGAATAAAATCTGTTAACTTTAATTATTTTTTTCGTAATAGGTACATCCTATACATACACTCTGCAACGTTTGATTGATTGATTGTATGATTAAGGTTAAGTACGAACCCGTCGAAAACGGGTTAATTTTGTTAGACCTCATACGTCGGTTTCGGCCTCGCCGAATGTTATACTCGCGTAGAGTACTTATAAGATCACGTTTTACTTACTTCGGACGCTTGTTAACATATCATCCACAAGCCGTCCACTGTTGAACATAGGCCTGTCCCATAGGAGAAAAATAAACCTATTATATCCCAAGTGAAGAGGACTAATGGATAGGAAGAGGGTTTTTGACAACTCGGTACAGTGATGATACTCGAGGTCTGCGATCGCCAATTCGTTTGCCTAGCATGGCGATTTTGTACGACAGACCGAAAGTAAAATACATTTAGTCTCTATTCGGTTTGCGTTTCGGCTGAAAATTTTGTTTCTAGCGGTCACTAAATGTAATTAATTTAAAATTAATTATGATATTAATTATTTATTAAGAATGATAAAATTTAATTATACGATTGCACTGGAGTTATCAACCGAATACATTTCAATTAATGTTGCATATGCCCATAACATAGAGACGACAGAAGAAATTCAAAAGTAAGCAATAAGGATTATAATTTAATACATATGGGATATATATTTGTGTGTGTTTCCGTCACGGAATAACACAATATAAGTATTTGAAAACTACAAATCCCAATTGCTAATTTTGAATTAAACGAGCGCTATATTCCAATATTATCGAATATGGCGTCGCCGGAAAATATAATATGAAACTCTGGGGATTAATACATACACCCGAAAACTATCACCCTCCTTCCAGGGATCTCTTCCCGTGGGTGTCGCTAAATATATCATATGAGTCTTTCTTTGAAGTAAATGCTTGATTTTTTTATGCACAACGGCTTAGCACTTGACCTCAATAACACTGATGTTAAGTGAAGATGAGACCGGAGGTGGAAGCGTACTGACCCGGAAACCCAAATATTTGGGGAACACAACAATGCTATTAACATTGCTGTTTGGCGGCATATTTAGATAAGATGGTGGTAGCTAGCCAGGCAGACATTTAAAATGCCCTACCACCAACCAAACCGAATACTAAACATGTACCCCGCTGGGGATCGAACCCGCGACCTCCGAATCGTAAACCCAATGATGTTTACATTGAGCCACGGAGGCGGTTAAGATTATACAAATTAATCCTTGGTCATGGTTGTAAACGCGTCAGCTGCATCTATTTGTGTTGCAGATATTCCATTAGCACATCTGCAATTCCGATGATGCTACAAATATGCATAGGCGAGGAAAGATAGGTATCCATTTGAAACAACGTGTCGGCTAATTGCCTTTTGTACATAACCACCTAATTACAAACATTAAAAACCCAATTGTGTAAAAAGCCAACTTAAACATGGAAACATATCTGCCGCCAAACTGCAATATTAATTGCATTGTTGTGTTCCGGTTGTCAGAGATAAGATAGCCAGTCCTCCAAATAAGATGGGGTTTCCGGGTCAGTACGGTACCATCTTCGGCCTCATCTTCACTTAACATCAGGTGTGATTGAGGTCAAGTGCTAACCCGTTGTGGATAAAAAACATAGAGCCACATGATATCCACTGCTGAACCTCGCCCATAAAATTCCAAGGTGACCGGTCGGAAGAGGCCTGCTATCAGCGATTTCCCGCGACCTTTGAAATGAAATGAAATAATTTATTTGCTTGATTTTGGGTATAAAGATAGGATGACACATAATAGAAGTCCCATTCAAAATCTACTTAAAATCTAGCGTGCAAATATTGAATAAACTAGGATAGCATTAGATAGGTTATTACTTAAATATAATATAATAATGTATGTTGTCACAATATAAAACTAATTAATTGTCAATTATGTGTTAATGTCTGAAAAGCGATATTGACCGTTATATAAGTATTTTAAAATAGTGGTAGGTATTCCTTAATTGAATAATAACATTTGTTTGTAACGTCCTACGCTGCATAAAGCAAAATACTCTCTTTGATATTGATGCAATATCTTATAAATTTTATAAATGAATTAGTCTGCTATTAAGGATATGATTTCAAATCAGCAAGCTCTTCAGCTACAACGAGAATTGCACTACAAACATTTCTGCTAACAAAGCTGTTTCGGTATTAAGTGAAGTTTGCGTATTTCGTTTACTACGGTCTGGTTCGGTATAGTCAACAACTAGACGAAAATTTTATTTGGGTTTTTTTGTCATTAATTGCAATTAATTTTCCGAGTGGTTTTTGGTAGAGTAAGAACCTCATTTCCTATGCATGTTGTAAAATGCAACTGAAGGAATGTGAAGATAACTGCATAGACCCCGGATAGGCAGCAGTATTGTTGGTACGTTGATCTTACATCAATCATCTAGTCCCAAACTAAGCAAAGCTTGTACCATGGATACTAGATAACGAATAAACTTACATAAATATTTATATATAACATCCATGACTCAGGAATAAATGTTCATATTCATCACATAAACATTTACTCGTCGCGGGATTCGAACCCGTAACCGTTGCTTTCGCTGACAGGGTCACTATCCACTACACCGATCGGTCGTCAAAGAGTCTACGATCGCAACCCGCCTGCCCAGCGTGGCGAAATAGGCAAATCGTTCCATGGACGTAGATCGCTACATCAGAGAGGTTTATGCCAAAGAGGTTAGTATATATTGCCAACAGATGGCGTTGACATGGTTATAATATATTTTCATAAATGATTGGTCACTTTTGTATGGGGTGTCGATATTTTATAATTAACATATTGGAACGTGGTGTGTTCCACATACTTGAACCTAGCTTAGAACTAAGTTACCTTAGTACGAACATTGTAAAATAGTAGACTGCTACAGGCTTCTTCTTAGTAAGTCGATAGCAAAAAGATCTAATGCTTGACGACCAGACTACAGGCTGTTGTTGTCACACGGCACCCTTATATTTCTAATTGATCATACGATAATTCAATTGGCCTCTCTATCGAAGATTTAGTCGGATATCTTGTCACAAATTGACATACTTGCTTACAACTTCAAAAATGGAGATCCCAACTGATATTAGTGTGGACACGACATGGCCATTCGCCATAATTTTAGTTTGGTCCATGTTTATCTTAAAGCCCACTTGTTCAGATACTCGATTGAGGTTCTAAATCCCATGATAAATATGTTACTTGGTGTAAATGAGAGATATTTTTAATCAAAATTTCTATAAATTCGACGAATTTGAAGGTTTATTTAATTAAAATAGACATTCAATAATTCTTTATGTATTTAAAAACCAAAAAAACCCAACAGCATGTTTATAGTTTTGAGGTCACCATGTTGGATTTTTTACCATAAAATGTTTCCTATGACACTCCAGGTATCAAGACGAATCTAACGATACCAAGCACTTCAAAATCGGTCAAGCTTTTTAGGCTACAGGAAGCGCTAAAGGACTTACATACATATACTCGCAAAACATTACACGTCTTTCTTGGGCAGTCGAGTAAAAATAATATAAATTTTCCGTTGCTGACTTTACCACTCCAAAATGGAAATAAGCACAGCGAGCAAAAGGCAAATGTGTACAAGTGAAAATGTTGAGTGTGCTTCCTTGGATGTATGCTAACTGAACAACATTATTGTTTACAAGCCAGTTTTGTGGCGAATGGTATGTAAAATTTCAATTCTGAGTTAGCAGCTTGCTTAACTGTATTGTGTTCGCGATTACTCGTTTTTGCTACATCATAATTTTTTCGCATATTGAAACAAGTTGTGTGGAGCTTTATTTAAGTTATAAAATATTATGATTAACCGCCTCCGTGGCTTAATGTCAACAATATGTGGCTTACGAATCGGAGGTCGCGGGTTCGATCCCCAGCGGGGTACATGTTTAAGTACTCGGTTTGGTTGGTGGTAGGGCTTTTTAAATGTCAGCCTGGCTAGCTACCACTATCTTATCTAAATCTGCCGCCAAATAGCAATGTTAATAGCATGGTTGTGTTCCGGTTGTCAGGGTTAAGAAATTTCCCTAAATATGTTGGGGTTTCCGAGTCGTACGCTTCAAAGGTCGGTCTCATCTTCGCTTAACAACAGGAGTGATGAGGACAAGTGCTAACCCGTTGTGCATAAAAAAAAGGAAGATCGTTCTCATGAAGCTCATAGTGGACAATACTCTTTTTTAGAAATATAAGTTATTCCAAAAATATAGGTGGAGGCGGTTATAATATGTATAAGGGAATATGAAAAAAAAATGTCATCCAAGGCCTCGCAGTTTTTGATAATTATTATCGAGATTGTAAAAACTCAATATTTTGACATTAGCATTGTAGTACAAAATATAATTCAGGTAATGGAAAATACATCCGCGTTTGAGACATTTATTAGAGCGTTATGAATAAGCGATAATTTTTTTTAAATAGTTACCATTTCTGTCTTTTGCATCCTATACCGGATGAGTTTTTTTACCGTAAGGAAAAAAATAGAACAAGTTAGGTAAGTGAAATAGAAGGTGTTGGCATAGGTAGTTTTTTTTTTTTTCAAAACCCATGCGCCGGCCTGAGCTTGATATGGTACTAGCGGGACTCGTAAGGTTCCTATCATGAGAAATTTATTTGGAACTCATACATTCTCCAAGTATTTTTATTTATTTAATTAAATGATGTAATTATGTGAAATAGGCTACAAACGCTACCGTCAAATGAGAAAACGTTTTATTATATTTTATGGTTTTGAAGAAAAAAAAACATTAAAATACCTATGCCAATTTCACTTACTCACTAATATATCCCATTTTTTTCCTTAAGGTAAAATAACTTATCTAGGTTTTTTGAGTATCTCACTTACCTACTTAATAGCAAAATATGGTTCCAAGTCACTCTTATTTCAAAAAATATTTCCTAAAGGCCTGCTTCAAAATCTTCGCCCAGTAAAACGCATTCGCAGTAGTACATTTGTCATTTTAATAACCTAACGCCACCGTCTGCGGTAATAAAATTATTTCACAGTAAACATTTTGAGAATTAAATTTTAAGTACTCCTCACTGAGAGTAATAGCCTGTTTCGAGTAGTGCTGTGGCAATGAGAAAGAATTCTTATTGGTGTCATTAAGATGGCAGATAGAGCCCAAGACCGTACCGTACATTACATATTTTTAAGGAGTACATTTTTTTTATGTACGAAGGGTTTGTACTTGACCTCAATCACAGGTCGAAGGTGGAAGCGTACTGACCCGGAAAGCCCAACACATTTGGGGGACTGGCTATCTTATCTCTGCCAACCGGTGCCAACAATGCTATTAACATTGCTGCTTGGCGGCAGATTTAGATAAGATGGTGGTAGCTAGCCAGGCGGACATTTAAAATGCCCTACCACCAACCAAACCGAGTACTTAAACATGTACCCCGCTGGGGATCGAACCCGCGACCTCCAAATCGTAGACCCAATGTTGTTTACATTGAGCCACGGAGGCGGTTAAAAATGTGGTTTCTGCACGAAAAAGAATCTCCCTCTTCTCTTGTGTCTTCTCGTGTGTGTCGCAAAATGTGACTTTTCACTAAAAAACATTTATAAATTTGCACGTTTCAACGGCGATGGGCTCACCCCCTGTCATGTATAAGGTGAATCGTTGATGACTTGGGACAAAAAAAAACTTGGGATAAAGGTCGTGGTATTATGAATGTATGTAGTCTTTTACAAATATGTACTGTTCTCTGTAGTAAACTTATCTTATTGACGTCTCAATCATTAGGTTAACTCTTAATGTTCGGAACACCCAAACTCATGTTTGGAATATCTCTGACCGGGGTGGTCAGAGATATTCCAAAAAAACTTGGGATAAAGGTCGTGGTGTTATGAATTTAAGTATTCTTTTACAAATATGTACGTTCTCTGTAGTAAACTTCTGTTATTGACGTCTCAAGCATTAGGTTACTCTTAATGTTCGGAACACCCAAACTAATGTTTAGAATATCTCTGATGGGGGTGGTCTGAGTTATTCCAAAAAAACTTGGGATAAAGGTCGTGGTGTTATGAATGTATGTATTCTTTTACAAATATGTACGTTCTCTGTAGTAAACTTCTGTTATTGACGTCTCAAGCATTAGGTTAACTCTTAATGTTCGGAACACCGAAACTAATGTTTGTAATATCTCTGACCGAGGTGGTCAGAGATATTCCAAAAAAGGATAAAGGTCGTGGTGTTATGAATGTATGTATTCTTTTACAAATATGTACTGTTCTTTGTAGTAAACGTTTGTTATTTTGATGTCCCTTGTTTTCTTTGGTTTGTTTAGTGTAGCGTTGACGACCTGTTTGGTGTAATAGTTAGCAACTCTGGCCAGTATACCAAAAGGTTGCGGGTTCGAATCCCGCTGGGGACATATGTTTGTGTGATCAATACGGACATGTGTACCCGAGTTATGGATGTTTTCATTTATAATAAGTATTTATTTATAAAAAAAAAAGTATATATGTAGTATATCAACCATCTAGTATCCACAACACAAGCCTATAGTTGCTTAGTGTGGAACTAGATGGCGCTCTGTGTATGTCTATATAAGGATATTTTATTTTATTGTTTATTTTCTTCTCAGTAATTAGGTATAATTTATTTTTTAAATTATCATAATTGAGGTAAATTTAGAACACTTCATTATACATATTTTTTATTTTTGTAATCGGCTTACTACATCACCTGCTTCATATACTACACTACAGTATAGTAACTGATTAGATAGGTACCTATATAAATGTTTACCGTATTTGTTATCAATAAACTCTCTTTAAATCCACTTTGTAAATAAAACCCAACTATAAATTGAAAATTTTGAAAGCTCCAGAAAGATTACGATATATTCAAAATACACCAAAAAAACTTTGTAAAAATTAAATATCTTCGAAACGACTTAATAGAAAGAAAGTAAGAAAGAAAAGTTTATTTAAGCACATCTCATGACACAAACAATCAGGTACAAATATTACACAGTCGAGACACATACAAAAAATAACATTGTGTTTGCCATCTAATTGTCGGTGTCGCAAGGTGGAGTCAAAAAGTCTCCAAATCAGCATGGGTTGTAGCCGTTCACTACAACGCTGGTTGATCGATTTTCATAAAATATAAATAAGAATCTGTAACCTCGTTTAGTCATTAATATGAAAAAAACTCACTCAAATCAGAAAGATTGGACACACACACATTCACCGCCGTCAGACACATAATACCCGTCGTTTTTCGTCGGGGTTTTTAAAAACGTGTAGCGGTAAAATTTTATCTGCCAATCAGTTAATCAGTTTCAACATCATTAGGTATTCGACAACATGAATGACGCACAAGTTATTTTGCTACCAATACACTTTAGAATATAAAATTCATCACTCCATTTTCCCAACACTAGCCCGCAGCAATAAAATGCTTGGAACACAAAACCTCACTCTGTATCGTACCCAATTCGCTTACCTGTAAACGCAAAAGTAGATTTACGAACGTCAGAGTTCAGTGAAATGCTGAATTTTGCTTTATTTATCGCCTGGTACAACTTACTGGTGCTATCCTATTATTTTGTTCGTTCCACGTACAATAGTGCCTTAGGAATCGTTTCGAAAATCATTTTCGTAGAAGGGTTCTAATTATGAAAGTTTTATTTTTCCTTTTTCAGAGGCCATGCAAGATATTGTAAGCTTATCTGAAAGGACATTCTAATTTCGAATCGCTTTGTTTTATCGTAGTCCGATGCGATTCTAGTGACACACAACTGGAACACCCCCGAGGGACTAATATAATAAGATCATTCAAGTATACAAAGCAATTTTGTTAAAAAATTAAATATCTTAGACACGGCTGAACCGATTTTCATCAAACATGGCTAACCGATCCCCTAGTTTATTGTTAAGTGGGTTTATTTCGTCCAGTGGATTGGATAAAATAAGATTTCTTTTTAAATCTGAACTTCTGTTTTGTTTAATATTAATATGTACCTATGCTTAGACATATATTTATGATGAACTGGATACACGTTTGACCACAATCTGACCTGATGGGAAGTGACGATGTGACCGAATATGAAGCACGCGATCTCAGTAGATACCTATTCACCCTGATCTTGAAGATCCCAAGGTTGTAGGATTATTATAAGCCTCTACCATGGATTTCCTGAACGACCAGTTGGAACCGACCTGCACCCGGCGACTTCTCGCGACCTTCATCATGTCGGCCGTTCACCTCGTGAGTGGACATCCAACGCAGCGCTTGCCGATGTGTCCAAACTGTTTACTTTTGTAAATTGCGTGGATGCTGATTTAAAAAAATCACGTAAGTACCAGAATCTACAGGAAGGTTACGTGTTCGTACCGGTTGGGGTCGAGACGATGGGACTCTGGGGCCCTGAGACAAAACGCCTGGTCTAAGACCTGTCGGCGCGTCTCATCGAGGCTTCTGGTGACCGCAGAGCGGGCGGCTTCCTAGCTCAGAGAATAAGTTTCGCTATTCAGCGCTGGAACGCCGCTTGCCTTTTGGGCACTGTGCCGCCTCGAGGAGATGCGCTAGACGCAATTTTTTACCTGTTTGTGTTTGTAAATGTTTGTCAAAATATAAATAAATAAATTTAGGAAAGAATAGGCAAAAGACGACTGTAGGAGACGTCTTGTGCGATATAGAATGAAGCGGGATCCGCATGAAAACTCCAGCAGCTCACTTTCAATAAATTGGGATTATTTTCAGAAGATCAAAAAATTACAAAAATTACGTTACGTGTTAGTATGTTACGTGGCGAACGAATCGGTGGAAAAGTACAAACTTTACACCAGTCTTTAAAAAATCACATGTTACATTATGTAGCTATACAGTCTAGTGCACATTGTAGGAAAAGGAACACAGGTACAGTCATGCAATTGTACAAAGACGGAATTAAAAAAAAATTCATATAACTATTTATATTATTGTAATACTATAGTGAGTGACGTAGGGTCTGGAAACTAATAGAAATTACGTAGGCGTCATTTTGATTGGTAGAGGTAATACAGGCGCCTATATCGTATTCAGTTATTCCAATTAGGAAAGTTCTCTCGATAATATAGTTTTGATAACTCACATAGGTAAATAATTTGGTTCTATCGAATTTCATTAATGAATTGAAACTCAATTTAAACTACAGTGTATTTACTACCGGTAACTATTCTAGTTAAGTTATATTAAATACTATACGTTGACTATCAGTGCTTCAGTCCTCCCACGGGGAATTACTCATCGCGGACCCTTACATTTTTTTATGCCTTTTGTGCAAGATCTTGTCTTATCTCAACTTATCATAAAGAGAATCTATCCTTCTGCAAAGCCAGTACTACGTCTCGACCAAATTTTAACATCAGTCATCACTCACACTTTTAGATTAAAACTATTACTCGTACAAAACCAATATTATTTGATAATTACTATAAATATGGTGAAAAAGAATAAACACCTGGAAAAAGATCATCGTCGTAGCAGTACCGAAAAACGACTGTCCTCTGTTTCAAAAAACAATTTAGAATTTCGAATTTTGAATCCAATTCCAACAAAGTAAAAAGCCAAAGAGTATCGAAAAGAAAGAGTATGGAGGTTGAACATCTCGTCACATAGCAATTTAAAAACGGTTGATTGATTGAATAATATCATCCAGGTATACAAAGCAATTATGTTAAAAGTAAAATATCATCGAAACGGATCAACAGATTTTGATCAAATATGGCTTACGAACCTGTCCAATAACATAATTATTTATTAGAATTACCTACAGCTCATACATTTTACATTATTGAATAAATTATAATAAAGTGTTCTAATATGCGCCAATCAGAACACAGCATTCATAAGGCTAATAGCTACAATAGACACAGATTACACGCAAGCTGTGTCTAAAACTTAAATTAAATGTTACATTTCCTCAAACCAAACCTCACCGGAACCAAATCGGACCGCGCATTATTGAAATACATCCGGACAAAGACTGCCGCACAACGCCGTCAAAGCATTAAACTTCAAAACTTCAAACTTCAAGCATTTATTTCAACGTATGATACAATGATATCATTTGTTCAATGTCAATTTAAATCTATTGGAAATAAAAATAGGGCTAAGCATTTTTCGGTCAGTCAGTATGTCCAAGCTACCACCGCTTCGGAAAGGGAAATCATCTGTGGGAAAAGAAGCGGCGCAAGAAACCCACACACACATTACACCTTACATTTATGGACATTGGTTAAAAATAAGAGATAACATACTATTAGATATATAAGGATTGTCGGTAGATATAACGAAATATTTAAATATAGTAGCAGCACAGATGCCAGCAAATAACAACGGAATAGTTAATGATTTTATAATGAAGCTTTGACATGTTGGCTCATTCGTAATAGCATAATAGATTGGACGTAAGTGAAACTAGGAAATAGTTAGATTTTATCGCGGGCCACATGAATAATAAGAGGCCTGGAATGGGGCGGCATTAATGAGTGAATTACGGGAGACCTTATGAATAAGTGATTGGTATTGAACATTCCGTGTTCCAATGGTAATGTAAAACGTTATTTATTACTCTGTCTTCGAAATTGGAAGAGGTTTTCAATTCGACTGTGTTTTTTTTTTATGCACAACTGGTTAGATCTTGACCTCAATCACACCTGATGTTAAGTGAAGATGATGCCGAAGGTGGAAGCGTACAGAAACCCAAATATTTGGGAAACTGGCTATCTTATCTCTGACAACCGGAACACAACAATGCTATTAACATTGCTGTTTGGCGGCAGATTTAGATAAGATGGTGGTATCTAACCAGGCGTCCATTTAAAATGCCCTTCCGCCAACCAAACCGAGTACTAAACATGTACCCCGCTGGGGATCGAACCCGCGACCTCCGATTCGTAAACCCTATGTTGTTTACATTGAGCCACGGAGGCGGTTTTAACTACCGACCGAACAAGACCGGGTGTTATGTGCTTGATGGTGTTGCATACAGGGTAAATTCCCATTGTGGCAGTAGTATTCGTAAGGGAGCCTGCCCCGCCCTTCATAGACGTAGAGGGTTCATCGCGGGGTTTTAGTGGGTCACATAGTGGGTATACCGGGTAATCGCCCGGGAGTCCCACATAACTGCGCGGCTCCCCCCCCGCGGAGCTGTGTAGTGTGCGGAACGCATTTCCCAGCGTCACAAAAAAAAAAGGGTAAATTCCCATAAACGAATGACGCCACTCTTGATAACGAACAACTTACCCCAAGGAACCATAATAGAAATCTTTCAAAATATTTTCGATATCCATACAAAGTAAACTATTCTGCAACCACATTTATTATGGAAGTCCAATAATTTTCGGGCTGAATTCGGCTACTGTTCCTAGATTAAAGTTGTTCGTAATCAGGAGCGGAGTCACGCGTAAAAAGGATTTAAACGAATTAAATTTCACCCCGTATGTCCAGTCTTTGCAGGAATGTATCTCAATAACTTAAATATAACGTATATGCTTTTGGTACCCGCTACATTATAGCTCCTTCTATGTATACTATTTTGAACTGTGTGTTTCCTGAATAATGAGATTGAAATAACGCGTAGTGCGATTTGAGGGTAATATTTATCGAGTATATGTAAGTAGATTTTTATGGTACATCCTGTAGCCTAAATGTTTTTATAGTACAAGGTGTCGTTGGATTCATCTTTATCTCCAGTATTATAGGATAGATTTTGTAGTGAAAAATCCAACATATACATCACAAACCGACGACCGATTGGTGTAGTGACGCTGTCTGCGAAACCAACGGTTGCGGGTTCCAAACCTTCGAGGGGTAAAGGTTTGTGTGATGTATACGAATATTTGTTTGATGATTGATGTTTATCTAAAAAAAATTTATGCTTATCCGTTATTTAGTATCCAAATTACAAGCTTTGATTAGTTTGACACTAGATGATTGGTGTGAGTGACAGAAATACTTATTTATATTATATCTTTTTTTTTTTAAACAGTACTACTACACCAGTAGTTATAGAGTAGTAGGCTTTGGAATTCGTGATGCGTTGCTCCAAGGATTTTACTCAAGTTAAAACATTAAAAATCTTGTATTGTACATTTGTGCGGAGTACCTTGGAGTACAGATCTAAATCTGGAACCCTAGTTATGCTACCTATATTTCTCGGATAGAAAACATTGAAGAAAGTTTAGTACCGATGATAGGTACCACCTAATAGCGCATACTGACAAGCCCCGCTGGTACCGATCGGTACCAGTCGACCCGACCCAACTAGGTAGGTACTCTGTAATCAACAGGTTATTATTTGTTTAGTAATATAATACCTGACCTGATTTGTTTATAGTTATGCGGCTCTGTTATTCAAAAGGCCAAAAAAACAGTTTACAGAAAGAGATTAGACGCAATAGAACGTGAACCAGATGTGTTTATCTGAGACCTTTGAGTGTGCACGGGAGGGGGGGTCTGGAGATGTGGTGACGTAATCGGCCCAGGACTTTACATGTTAAATATATTTGTTATCGTACTAGACACCTTTACAAGTCTGAAGATTACCTTCGTCTATGTAGAAAGCACCATCTGTTGCCACTTGAAGCATGTATCGCGAGAGCAAAAAATGTGCAAGTGTGATAATGCATATTATTGAATTTTATAATGTATTTGTATTTGTGTGGACCTGTAACTGACTCTCTGTTTCCTATAATAGTTTCTATTAGTGTTATTGCAGCTGTTGGTTTTCCGAATAAATAAAAAAAAATAGAATGAATATCGTCGGTATTTAATTATCGCTTTTGCTAACATTTACAAATGACTTCGCGTCAAACTATAAACACCTATGAATAGTTTCAATGTAGTCTACCATACTCACCTACAAAAACATTAAAGCAACTTTTGAAATACAATATTGTGTTTATTAGGTGCTTAATAATGTTGATTAGCGTACAAAACCACCACGTGACTAATGAGACGCGGAAGTTAATATGAGCAATTTCTCGATGTTCCAGCGAACAACGCTCTCTGTGTATTTCAGGTCAAGGACGTGAGTGGTCTGTACCTTACAAGTTATTAGGATTATATTGAAATGACTAAACTCAATACATTCTTCCCCTTTAAGTGTTGCTTCAAACGGTACAAGTCCCGGGCATTTTTAAACGACTTCAAAAAGGGAGGAGGTTCTGTATTCGGGGCGTATTTTTTTTAGGTCAAAATGTTCTGTACCACACGAAGTTCGCCTTGATCTTCTCAAGTGTCCCAAACTGATATGGTACATTTTCAATCTACAATGTAGGGTTCTCGTATTAGTGTTATCTAGGAGCAAACACATCTTCTCTATGCGGCGGTTTTGTATAGCTCAAGACGACAGATGGTATAAATGTCTGTGTATGTTCTGTATTTATGAGTCATACATTTCATCACAACTTACCTGTTTAAATATGTTCTTACTATGTCTCCAAATCTCTTACATGGATACTTCAGACACAAAAGGAGTAATGGGATATACATACAGGCCATCTACTTCCACACTAAGCCTATATTGTGTATACAAGACGGTTATACCATATTATTATATTTTTTTTTTAGAAATATATACATATTATTATAAACATCCATAATTTGGGTACACTATATGCACCTAGCGGGATTCGAATCCAAGTCGTCGATTGTTTCTAATTAATCTAAAAGAACACTGATTCTTACAAATGTGACGCCCAAAACCTCGAAAAGACTTATCCCCAATGACCCAATAAAAGCAAAATCCGTAAAGGTAACATTCCAAGTATTGTATACGCAACTAATGTCTAAATAAGCTAGCAAACATATTCTCGTATACTGCTGATAGAACGTGTTCGTAGCAGCATATTTATTGAGTCAGCAGTAGATAATCAACTCGATACTCGGCTATATTGGCAAACTTCCGAATATCGGGTAAACATAATAAGTTACATATGTACACGCGCTCAGCTATCTCTTTATATAATACTACTACGTATTTATATGTGTTAAAGGTGAATGTGTATATAATGTGTTTGTATCTCATAATTACTTGTTTAACAACAACGAAGCTATATTGAACATTGTTAAGAGAGGTACACATGGCACGGTAAGCTTGGGTTCCCGACGGAAAAGGATGAACCTATTTCTTCCCGTTGGTAATAAAGGCGACTAAACGATCACCGGCATAATAGTATGAACCAGTGATAAGCAACAGCGTCATTGATGCCGTGCAAAGGATTAGGGCAAATCCTCCCGTGGAAAAGTGATACAAATCGCTCCGTTAGAGATGCTTGTGACCTTCCCAGCCCACCTATGTCCAGCTGGGTCGAGTCACGAGGTGTATATGTACAGAAGGGGCGGACTAGCTCTGGTCAGGGTCAAAACAGAACACGGATCACCACACCTACTTATTTATTGCATAAAACAGAGGATCAAAAGGGTCTTAAAATTAAAAAATGAGTAACGGTGAGTTGAAATCTGGAAATCAATGTACCAAAAAAAGGATCCGTCAGTTCATCAGTCCGTCAGTCAGTTTAAAATTTTGAATTTGAACTCCAATAACCCAAACCCACCAATGAGTATCAGCTCAAAAGAACGACACCGTTACATGCTTATGACCAGATCATATTAGCCCCAGGACGTCCGCTGCTAAACATGGGCCTTCCACATCGATTTTTAGAGAGACCGTATGGAAGCGACCTGCATCTAACGACTTCCCGCGAACCTTTATCAGGCCGTCCATACCTTGCGAGTGGACGTCCTACTTCTTAGATGCTTGTGCTCTGGTCACTGGCACTTCAACTAATATTGGAGTTTTATAGGCTACTCATATTTGTGAGGATTGGAGCTCATTGGCATCAAGTGATCAGGTGCCTCCTACTAACTAAACAAAGTATTTTCTGCTACTTCCCAAAGTCGACATATTTGATCGACAAAAATTTGGCATATACTCAAGGAACTGCCAAATTCTTCTCAAGCATATTGATATTTACCTCCAAAAATGTCTACATTATGCTTTCTTTTTATTACTGGCTGCGACCATGACATAGGACTGCTGATGCGACTCAATTATGTAATTTCGAATGAAGCGTCATTATCATTATTATCTTATCAACCATAGCTGGTTTCCCACATTTTCAAAGGGGTCGGTTATAAGCGGCCTACAGCCAACGACCTTCGGCGACTTTTACTAGGTGAATCGTATGGGTGTGCCACTGCATGGTCTTCCCCCCAGAGTCTGAATGCCCCACTGGCCATCAGTTCTTCGAAATAAATGTGTCCACTGCCACTTAAAATTACTAATCGGCTGGAATAGGTTGGTGACTTTCGTTCATCTGCGGATCATCGTCCTATCCAGAGCTGGTTGCGTGACTTTGAGCTTTCGGGGCCATAGTAAGAGATCACGTTTGAATGTCACAAGTCATCAATGTTATGGATGTTTTCATTTATAATAAGTATTTATTTACAAAACAAAAAAATATTTATGTAGTATATCAACCATCTGGTATCCACAACACAAGCCTATAGTTGCTTATTGTGGAACTAGATGGCGCTGTGTGTATGTCTAAGGATATTTATTTATTTATTATTATTATTATCAATGGATCTTGTCGTTATCTCTAAAATTACATAAGTCGTTACCATTTGCCTCTAGTGTAATGACCACAAGGCGGAAAGATAGAGTGGCTACAGCAAACCTTGTTAAAACGAAATTTGCTCAACGACAGTACTCAACACAGTCTACACATGTTTATAATGTATTGAACAAAAAATTAGACATATACCATCTAACTTCCCGTAAATGTAAAGATATTGTAACAAATTGGCTTTACTCAATCACTTACAATGACACTGAAGCACTGTTACAATACGTTTGTTAGCTGAATGAAGTAAATCATAAAACATAAATTTAGATATTACATGATAAATTGGTTCTACTACGCATATTCATATATGATCATCGTATACGCAAACACGCACGCGTACATACACACACACACACACACACACACACACACACACACACACACACACACACACACACACACACACACACACACACACACACACACACACCACACACACACACCCATGAGCAATAAAGGCAAGAACTAGAACTATAACTTTTATTTACCTATGTCTAATAGAAATATTATATTATGTTTTCAAAATTTTCAGTTCACTTTTTTATCTTGTATACAGTCAATTTCAAAGTATGTTCGAGCAAAGGAAGAGCGAGGCCTCCTGGTACAAGTATCCTAAATACTTAAAAGGTTGGTCTCAACCTCTGATTTCAATTAATGTACGACTGTAATTTGAAAATAAAGATTTTTGTATTTTTTTTGTATTTGTATGGACTGTCGTCTTTAAGCACTGAGAATTTTTGAGAAACAAAGTCTAGCTCGGATTATTTGGTCGCGTCTTAACATTCCAATTTTTCTGTCAATTATTTGTTTATTTTGGTATATGACAGTAGGCGTTACGTGAAGTTGTAATTAATTTCCGGAAATTGTCGTGTTACCATAGCGACAATACCTGTTGAGCCTGTCATGCCTAAAGGAACTTCCGTATTACTTGTGTTGTATTCAGTCTCCTTTAAATACGTTAATATTGTTCTTATTTTTGTGACGATCGATTGATATTGTGCCTTTGTAACCATCGCTTGTAGGTTCGCATTCCGCTACGGGTAAATGTTTGTATGATGAATACAAACACTCCGAAGGCCTGGATGTATGTTCATAGTAAGTTGTTCTTTGCACTAGATTATTTGTGCAAGTGTCTGAATTTAATTTTGCGCAGTGTTAGTTTAAATTGAAAACAAGGTGGAGTCGTTTGGTATCGCGAGGTTCCGTCGATAAGAGATATTTAAACGAATATAGAAATTACGTCACCCAGTAAAAAAATATATAACATACATAAATTTCTTAATTATAACATATGTTAACGTGTATGAAATTATGATTTTTGTTGCTACCATTATGTTACTATGGCAACCATTCAACCAACGTCAAATAACCTACTTCTTAATGAAAAAAAAAACCAAATGCATATAATTTTCACTACCTAATGTCAAACAGGTAGCTAGTACTATTTTAATAAAAAACGAGGAGTTGGAGCTTGTGGACACACCTCTATTTCTAGGCATTATGTTAGATAAAGGACTACAATGGGGTCCACATATCGAAAGGTTGTCGAAACGTCTCAGTTCTGCAGTGTTCGCTATTAAAAAAATCCGCTATTTAACCGACGTGGACACCGCGAGGCTGGTATACTTCAGCTATTTCCATAGCATAATGGCTTATGGCATTCTGTTATGGGGAAATGCCGCGGAGATAAATTGTATTTTTGTTCTGCAGAAGCGAGCGGTTCGTGCGATCTACAAGTTAGGCTCCCGAGTATCTCTGAGGAATAAAGGACTTGTCCCAGTTTGGTTTTTTAATATTTATAAATTCCGACAGGGTTATGTTTTATATATCTGGATAGGTATTTGAATATCCAGCTGTTATGTAAAATTATAGAATTTTTGAGACCTCCGTTTTCGAGAAAATGTATTTTTTAGTTTCTAACAATTTACTTAAAACGAACGCTCCTGTCTATAGAAAGAATGAAGCTTCTGGCAATTCATACCTTGAAACGAACATTCCGTCGTTAATTAAAACAATATCCACTCACTGTCAAACAAATGTCATTGTCAAACTTGTAACTTCGGTCAATGTTGGTGTACAATTCTTTCTGAATTTGATGGAATTTAAGTTCTTGGAGTATTTTTCTGTGTATTCTACCAAAGCTTATCTAATGATGATGATGCTTCCGACCGATTTCGGCCCTGGCGAACACTTCAACTCCTAATCGGTTTGGCGCTGGATATAAAGCTTTTATTTATAATTCTGGTCGCAGTATAGCCTATTGCTTTCTGTACATACATTTTAAAAATATGTCGTGATACCGCGGCAATAAATATAACTATGTATGGTATGACATCTCGATTGAAGTCATTTATTTTTAACATGTAGTAGCATTTTCTGTCTACATTTTAAAAATACAAGAAATGGTTCTCTCGACATATTTTACGTGTGAGATACATCCGAAAAGCGCCCCACTGATGGTTGTTGATTGTGACGCATTGATGAGGAGTAGATAGATGTGATCACTAAGCCCTATAGTATATAAGTATAGGTATCGCTAACGATGTATCCACTTCGTATGTGTGAAGGATTACACAGTTTAGTAAGGGTATATGTAAACTCCTTTTTTCGAAGTTGGTTAAAAAGTGCGCCCTGAACGATATATCCAATTATTAACCTCGGTGGTGTTACATACATTTGTAATCTTACTTTTCTCCTCCCAAACTGACAAACAGATACTAGAGACAGAGTGAATGAATGTTCAGTCTGCTAGAGACTCAAACAATAAGTGCAAGACTACTAAACCTACAAACATCCACTTTATTGGATCGAGTACATTTTTACTAAATTCGCAACAGCTCAACATCTTTATGAACTTACTGCTTCAAGAATGAAGAATTGAATTAGAGAAGTTATTGAGCTGGAATGTGCATAATTTAAATTGTATAAAATAATAATAAATAAAGTAGTATAATAAATAAAACACATTTTTGCCTAAAATATATTATTAATTTTCCTCATTTTCTATGTCTTCTCTCGCTAGTACATAGTCCAACTGAGTAGTCATATCATTTCTGAGCCCATCCAAGGTACCAGGTAATTGTCATCACATGAGCACAGTTCCCTTGCCAATAATACAACTGCAATAATAGCCACAAATTCGGTGTTACCACAAGTTTACTTTTAACAAGATGTCCTTAACTGTAATAAATCTTGTTGCTTTTGTGACGCAACCCAATTCTTCCTCTAATTAAAGCTGTGTCTTGTGATGTGTTTAACCTGGTAAATGCCTTCTTCTTCAATGTAAGAGCTATGCTCTTGTCGGTGGAGTGACCTAAATTGAACAACTATTCTTTTTTATTCTTGTTTTGTTTCTATTCTTGTTTTCTTGATTTTGTATGTCAGAACTGGAAACAGTACGTTCGGCTACGGAGGTAGAACCACTTGCTAAGGATTGGTCTTGGATTGTGACATCTTCATTTTCACGAGATTGTCTGCCTGTCCTACTAGACATTGACAAGCCACAACAGACACAAACTGATTGATGAACCAGTTGCTGTTCACCTGTTGTGCCCTCAGTCCTATTATTTATTTCTCTTAATAAAAGATTGAAGCATTCCCGGCAAACATGGTCTTCGTTTGTCACCTAAAAGCAAAAGATTTTTTAAATACCAACAAAATGTCACATAATAAATATAGTTTCACCATATTGGCACTGTGGACAATGATTGAGGCTTGGTTACATGGAGCATGTGCAGAGTCCAACACTGATTCTCCAGGCTGTCAGATTTTATTTATAGGTTTAGGGAAATCCACATACAGCGCAATTCCACAAACATACAATTTATTATTACAGATGTTATAATCCCAGAAAAAATTTATACCGAGTCCATACCTCGGCTAAGCCTAAACAGAAAAGATTATATAATAAACGGATTGGCCCACTTTGTAAGGCTGCCACTACAATATTACCTGCATATCTTTTACTTACAATGTTGTACAAACTTTTACTTGTACATCATACATATATTCACGACCTTGGTTGGACCTCATCTTCACTTAACATCAGGTGTGATTGAGGTCAAGTACCAAGCCGTTATGCATAAAAAAAAGGTAGCTATTTGCAAATCTAATCTTCGACCTCATCTTCACTTAACATCAGGTGTGATTGAGGTCAAGTAACAACCCGTCGTGCATAACAAAAAAAATTATACTAACCTACTTTGTTTAGTGTATGATTACTTATGAGGCAAATGTACTTATATATAAATATATTAATACTTACATTCAAGAGTAGGTATAGATCCAGCCGCCGATGTCCAAATCCCGTGCAACATGAAATAACCGTTGTAGAAATTCAGAAATTCGTATATCACCGGTCCAAATCAAGTGCAATCAAAAAATTCTTGTAATAAAGTCAAGTCATCAATTGTTATAAAGGCAATTCAATTCTTTAGTTTTTGGCAAACAAATTATAAAACCAAAAGAATCCGAGAAAGTACAAATTGAACACCATACAACACGCACGCTTAAAAAAACGAATAACCAACAACAAGAGCAATAGGGTTGTTCGATCTGAGATTGGCTAATCGATCGAGTATCGATTTCTGACTGATCGGTACTCGATCCTGTCACTCAATCCGAAAATACCTATAACCAAATCGCATTAACAGGCTGGTCACTCAACAACAGACTTTACGGTGTATAACAGCAAACAATGCTGGTTCTTGTTTGTGCATTATAATATAATTATGCATATTTGTGATTTTTTATCATATTTATGGATTTTTGTGCCAATCATAGTACCTACCTAATTGTAATTTCAAGTAATTTTTGTTTCCTTGTTTTTTACTGTATTTTCTTTTATGCAAAATGATCTCAAATCTTTCAAAAATATTTCAAAATCTTGTTCACTGTGTTTGGGATATTTCTGACCAACCCATTTGGGATAAAGATCGTGACTTTATCAAACACATAAAATACAGAAATAAATAACTTAATGTCTTTTATATTTTTCACTATAATTGGTGTGATCATAATCTATTTACGTATATATCCTTGTGTATGATTTCATACAAATCTATCAAATGTAATTATAAAGATAAAGACAAAAATTATTTTATATATAAGTGTTAAGACGTTTAAAACAATTTTTGCTAGAAACCCAGGTCATAATAAAAAAAAAATATTTCGGTGACTTATAATTCGATCTTTCAGTGCTCGATTTGATGTAGAATTTATACTTCAGTCCTACATTGAATGCGTTATAATATTTTCCTTAATAATCGTTTTAATTTCTTTTGTTTTAATAATCGATTTGCTTTATTGATCGTCGTGATCGATTTTTTGTGGAGTAAATAATCGCCAGTGTTGCCAATGGCATTAAAATAATTTCACCATAGTTATTTCATTAATTTATTTTATAAAAACGGAGGTGTGCAAAATTCATATTAAAGCGGTTTTACGATCTACATTTATGTACCTTTAATATCAGTGTAGTACCAACCCGGTCGGAATTTACTCGGAATAAAAAACCACCCTCCATATAAAACGCGGACATGTCCTTTCAAGAAATCAATATATTAACTTTGGCATCGGAATATATTTACGAAAACTTAATGTACGTAAGAAAGACTCTGTATTTCTTTAATTTTTTTAAATAATTAAATAAAATTGTGAAATACACAATGTTAATACAAGATATAAAAATAAACTTGCTGTCCATGGCAGCCGCTTACACAAAGTCACTAAGTCATTCAAGGGACTATGTATAACGCTTTTACAATAAGGTTCCGGTAGACATTCAAAATTTGCCTTTAAATAAATTTAAAACAACCATTACTTTAAAATATGACACATCCTGCAAGGAGTTAGGGGAGCTCACGGCGGGAATGGATGAGCTTTTACAATTATCAAAGTTCAATACTGAAAGGTTTGAATCATTGACCAACAATTACCAGTGTAATTGTGACCAAGCCTCATTGCATTGTGTCTCATCCATGCCACCTGTGCATGAAATCACCCCATCCTTGCCAATGCTGCAAGCGCCCTGTGTTGCTGCTCACTCTGGTTCCTTCTCGCAGTCGTCGGTCTCTAATGATGTGCATGATATAGTGATGTTCAGTGATGAAATTGGTAAGAGTATGGGTTTACAACTTACCCGTAATCTGGGTCAGGCAATAATTAATTATTGTCTGCCCGGAGCCACCTATATTGACATTTTAGAAAAAATACTATCTTACAATTTTAAGAAAAACACAACTCTTGTTGTATTCATCGGTAGAAGGGGAAATGCCAGCAGGAAAAAGATTGTTTAATTATTTTCAAAATTGAACATTTTGACCAATGTTGACAAAATTATTTTATTTGCGCTGCCTTTCAGCCAAAAGAGAATGAAAATATTACTAGACATAATTTAAATATGCTATTGCATATCATGTCATGTCATGACAATAAATTTCATATAATAGATACAAATAAATTTATTAAGAACTGTTATACTTTGACTAAAGATAATTACTATCTGTCTAGATATTTTAAGCGACAAATAGCTGAGTTGCTATCATATTATATAATTAATTCTGCCAAATCCTTGGCAAACACGACAACTGTTTCTATTGAGCAGTCAACTGACATTGAACAATCCTTGGAATCGATTCCAAGTTATTTAAATTAATATATAAGACAACAGAGGGTAACTCTGGCAATTTGTTAAAATTAAATAAAAATCAACCTTCATGTAAAAAATTTGAGCCCTCATCTAAATGTAAGAGTAACAAATTAAACCTAGTACATCAAAATATCCAGGGCATTTTGGGCAAAGAGCTGGAGATTGAGCTATTCATGAACTGTCACAATATTGATATATTATGTATTACAGAACATTGGTTAAAACAGGGTCAGTTCATGTTTAGCTTTAAAAATCATCAGGTTTCAAGTTCGTTCAGTAGGGATAAAGCGGTACGGGGCGGTTCCTTAATTATTACCAATAATAAATTAAAACACCGGGAACGCTCGGATATAGTGAATCTCTCTGTTGAGCGAACTACTGAGTTGGCCTGTGTAGAGCTTGAGCGGCTTATTGTAATGAGCGTATACAGACCCCCCAGTTCATCTTATGACTTATTCGAGGAAATTATGGACGAAGCATTAGGCAAAATTAGTAACAATAATAAATTTATTGTAGTTTGGTTTGTGGCGATTTTAATGTAAATTTATTAGAAGTGAGCAGGCTCAGTAATAGACTTAAAACTATATTTTTAAGTTATAATCTTGTTCATAATTTCTCTGTGCCATCTCGAATAACACCAACTTCATCGACCTGTATTGATAATGTTTTTGCAAACTTCGATCTGAGTGATAAATCTATTATAAATAAGTTAACATCAGACCACTGTGGTCAATTAGTCTCGATTAACATACCCCTTAGCAAGTCTTTGGAAAGAAATATTATGTGTGTTCCTGTAAATGATGGTCGGCTCAAGCAATTTAGATATAATGTTATGGCAAAATTATATGACTTGACAAATGTTATGTATGAGAGTCCGAATGAATTATATAATTCATTATTCACTTTGGTAGAAAATGAGTGCAAAAATATTTTCAAAGAAAAAGTTATAAGAATAAATAGTGGTTTAGTATTTACTGATTGGGCGACTGTGGGAATCCATAAAAGTCGCCTGAAGTTATATGATCTTTATCATGAAAGGACATATAACACTAGTCCAGCTTTTGCTGATTATGTAAGAAAATATTCCAAATTATTTAAACGTGTTTACACCTTAGCAAAGACAAATTTTATAAAATCCAAAATTATAAATAGTACAAACATTGTGAAAACCACATGGACAGTTATAAAAAGAAAAGTTAAGGCTCGCGATTCAAATATGGAACTAAAAATTAACGATTGCATCCTTATTACAGACTTGGAGGTTGCAGAAGCATTTGAAAAGTTTTTCACAGATATCTGGGGGCACGGCAGTGCCCCCGCCAAGTCGAGCGCGAAGCAAACACTGCCGTACCATCCTTTACTGGAACCATTTCGCCGCATTTTCAGGCCCCTATTTTAGAACCTCTGGATAAGACTAGAACGCAGAAATTTTCGTCATCCAGTAAGCTATAATCACATACTTAAAATCCAAAATTTCAAGTCTGTAGGTCATTTAGTTCCGAAGTTAAGCGAAAGCAAAGTTTCGCATTTATGACACTCACTCACTCACTCACTCACTCATGATCATCAAAATAGAACTAGTACTTCCCATAAACTCAGAGAGCTGAAATTTGGTACAGAGTTATGGTTCAATGGCCACATAAAGGGAAAACTATAAAAACTAGGATAATCGAAGATCTGGAGTACCTGGTGACCCTGATTAGGAAACACAAGAGCCCAACCAAACTATTAGAGATCGACATATACCGCCTTTACAAAAAATATTCAACTTGGTGGGCCGCTTCATTTGATGTCAAAAATCGAAGGTCTGAAGTATCTGATGAAGAACCCTCAGCTGGTCTCAGCTGTATTAGAGATATGGTAATGCCCCCTTCTACTATTGGTACATAGAAAAATCGACTGTCATTGCAAAAATCCAGCGTAGTGGGACACATCTTCTAATTTAATCTAGCCTATAGCGTCCCACTGCTGGGCGAATGCCTCCCCTTCTGCTTTTAATACGAATATAAATAAAATTAAAGGAAAACTCTGGATAAGACTAGACTGGCTTTTATACTTATACTTACTTATACTTATTACAAGTTTACAAGAAGAAATAGTCAAACGATTAATTTTATTCTACTCGAACATTACACAAATTAAATAAACAAACGAAAATTTGGTCAAAATATAATGCATTGGCTAAGAGTGGCGGTGATACCCGCACGCGTCGCTAGATGGCGTTGACTGTATTTTAAAACGCGCTTACGTTTTGTTTTTCCGATAACCTTATATGGCAAAGTGGCAACCGGCCGCGTTACAGTCGTTTACGACATTCTTCTATTCCGCTTGAAAATGTTTGCTAGGGATTAGGAGGGATTATTTGCATTTCGTTGATTTCGCTGATTATTTTGTGAGGTTTGCTAAGGTTAATTGGCAGGTTGTTATTATATTAATTCAAAGATTTAAACAGGTTAGGAATTATATGGTTAGTGACGGATTACTGATTATTACTTAATTATCACAATTAAAAGAAGTTTCAATTGAATACTTTATTTAATTGTTAATTATTTAGTACCTACTTTTAGTTTTCTAGGTTTAATTTACAGTTAGGCAGTACTTCGAATCGCATTCGTGTTTATAAGTACTTTTCTAGTATTCTAGTTTAGTTTATTTAGTTAGATATTACTTCGTTTCGTTTAAAAATATCATTAATTTAGCTGTATTTCAGTACTAGTAGGTAGTACCTTTGGTAGAAAGTTCATTGATAATTAATTATATTGACACTTGTCTAATAATTAAGAGTTAACGTTTTGCTTATAGTTTGTATAGATTGAGTAGGCAGAGTAATATTTTCTTTAAGTTTTTTTTATTAAGACAAAAGAAGTCTTAAAGATATAAGTAGGTTTTAGTCTAAATATTATCGGTATTTCTGATTTGTTGTCCATATACTAAAGGTCGTTGAGTTTAATTGTGTTTGATTTCGCAAGATAATAATTATCGTAAAAAATGTCGATATTATTAAAAGACGACGATGAACTTAGTGGCTACCAAGTAGTTGGTATGCCCAAAGACGGGTCTTGTCTCTTCCATTCAATATCTTTCTTGGTGTATGGTAGAACTGACTCAACTTGCAGTATCAAGTATATTTGTAGAAACGTGGGCATATTATGTAATATGCCCACATTTCTACAAAAAGAAGTGAAATCCCACCAAAAACATTCTGTAAAAAACTAGCCAAATCTCGATGGAGCTGCTTGATTATCTCTGAAAAGTAATGAAATCTATACAAAGTCGTGCCAAGTGTAAGGTTCCTTACTGCGATTTCTTTATTATTATAGTTAATGTTGTGTGACTTGGCCGTTGAAGGGTACACAGGGGTACAAAACCAGGTGCTCCATGACACCATTGCACCAATCTGTCGCCAGAACCGCTACGCATTGACGATGGAAAATTGCCACTTGGAAAACGTTGATTCAATAACCAGTCAATTGTAGGCTTGATAAAGCCACTAACGTATAAAGAATGTTATGTAAACGCCACACAGATTATTCGCTAATAGTTTGCCGTTGAACATTCTTAATAACATAATTAATAACATTAATAGCGGTTCTGGCGACAGATTGGTGCAATGGTGTCATGGAGCACCTGGTTTTGTACCCCTGTGTACCCTTCAACGGCCAAGTCACACAACATTAACTATAATAATAAAGAAATCGCAGTAAGGAACCTTACACTTGGCACGACTTTGTATAGATTTCATTACTTTTCAGAGATAATCAAGCAGCTCCATCGAGATTTGGCTAGTTTTTTACAGAATGTTTTTGGTGGGATTCCAATAACAACCACGAAGTCACTTAAGTCATCTCCCACCGTAGCCGAATCTTTACTCAGAATGAATAGCGATGTCCCGAATGTGCAACTGAAAATATTTAGACATGTTAGTCCAAATGACATCATGAAAGCGTATACATCACTGGAAATGAAAAAAACCACTGATCTCTATGGTATTTCTGTTAAAATAGTTAATTCCATCATTGATTGCATTGCACCACACTTAGCTTGCATCTTTAATAAATGTGTAGACAGTGGTGTATTTCCTGACTTGATGAAACAAAGTAAAGTAATTCCATTATTCAGACCCCACTAATTTTAGACCCATTTCAATTCTACCAACTTTTAGTAAAGTTTTCGAAAAACTAATTTTAAATCAATTGTTGTCTTACTTCAATACTAATAATTTAATGACTTCAAAACAATTTGGATTCACACGGGGTCGCTCAACAACCGATGCCGGTGTTGCGCTTATTGAATATATATTTGAAGCATGGGAAGATTCGCAGGATGCGATAAGTATTTTCCGTGATCTATCCAAGGCCTTTGACTGCGTTCATCATGATGGTCTGGTCAGGAAATTACGCTACTATGTCATTATAGGCGGTGCCCTCAACCTTTTGGAATCGTACTTGTGTAATCGAGTTCAAAGGGTTGATGTCAATGGTAAGAGGTCGTCAGGGTCTCCAGTTTGCATAGGTGTTCCACAGGGCTCAATTCTCGGGCCATTCTTATTTCTTGTATATATTAATGATCTACCCAATTGTATAAACGGAAACCATGAGATAACAATATTTGCTGATGACACCTCCTTGCTCTTCAAAGTTAGGAGACGACAGAAAACTCTTGACGACGTGAATAGTGCTATCTCTAAGGTGGTTGAATGGTTTACGTCAAATAACCTACTTCTTAATGAAAAAAAAACCAAATGCATAAAATTTTCACTACCTAATGTCAAACAGGTAGCTAGTACTATTTTAATAAAAAACGAGGAGTTGGAGCTTGTGGACACTACTCTATTTCTAGGCATTATGTTAGATAAAGGACTACAATGGGGTCCACATATCGAAAGGTTGTCGAAACGTCTCAGTTCTGCAGTGTTCGCTATTAAAAAAATCCGCTATTTAACCGACGTGGACACCGCGAGGCTGGTATACTTCAGCTATTTCCATAGCATAATGGCTTATGGCATTCTGTTATGGGGAAATGCCGCGGAGATAAATTGTATTTTTGTTCTGCAGAAGCGAGTGGTTCGTGCGATCTACAAGTTAGGCTCCCGAGTATCTCTGAGGAATAAATTTCAAGAAATCAATATATTAACTTTGGCATCGCAATATATTTACGAAAACTTAATGTACGTAAGAAAGAATCTGTATTTGTTTAGGAAAAATTGTGAAATACACAATGTTAATACAAGATATAGAAATAAACTTGCTGTCCATAGCAGTCGCTTACACAAAGTCACTAAGTCATTCAAGGGACAATGTATACGCTTTTACAATAAGGTTCCGGTAGACATTCAAAATTTGCCTTTAAATAAATTTAAAACAACCATTAAACGGAAACTATGTGCCAAAGGCTATTATAAAATTTCTGACTATCTGGATGATAAGAATGCGTGGACATGAACCGCTCGCCATTATCCAGTATATTTTATTCTTATTTT
Source organism: Oegoconia quadripuncta (assembly GCA_949316235.1). Lineage (NCBI taxonomy): Eukaryota > Metazoa > Arthropoda > Insecta > Lepidoptera > Autostichidae > Oegoconia > Oegoconia quadripuncta. The sequence goes on from OX438746.1 coordinate 18,107,094, forward strand.
CTTTGTCGAATCATAAATTTTACAATTAGGTATCTCAAATTGTATTTGTATTGACTTATTTAAAAAGAGCAACCCTGGAGTTTCTTGCTCGTTCTTCTCTGGGGAGACTGCCTAGTGAATGAGCGATAACTGTATGTCATGACGATTTCAAATGTTATTCTTATAACTTACGAAATAAAAACATTTTTGATTTTGATTTTTGATTGAAAATATTATTGTACGATGGACATCGGTTAAGCCGGTAAGTAATCTACCTGAACGATATAATCATTTGTTTCATTAATGATATCGGCGGTTTTCTTAATATTCAATTTATAGGTATTAAATATAAACAAATAAATAAATATGCATAAACAAATATTTCGGACACTACATCAATTATCTAGTTCCAAACTTCTTACCACGTACAACCACCCTGTGGAATGGACTTCCGGCAGCGGTATTCCCGAACGAGTACGACATTGGAACCTTCAAGAAACGAGCCTACACCTTCCCCAAAGGCCGGCAACGCATCTGTGACCCTTTTGGTGTTGCGGGTGTCCATGGGCAGCGGTGATTGCTTTTCCATCAGGTGACCCGCATGCTCGTTTGCCGCCCTCTCATATAAAAAAAAAAAAAAGCTAAGACATAGACATATATTTATTTGACACAACACTATAGGAACAACAATATTATTAAAAAACAAGAAAATTATCACAATATACAGAAACAGATTTTGAAATGCGGTGAGTGCAATGTGATGTCAAAAATGGACTCCATCTCAGCATATGCTGTAGCAATTGTTACAGCGTTGGTTTTCAGAGGAGCCCAACATCAAGAGCCTCCGACGCGATGCGGAAAGTTGTACTAGTTGTGCAAATCCATCCACGTAACTAAATATAACAGTTGCATATAGATAAAATTAAACATTATTTAATATATATACTGAATATTTATACAGGTAATTTATAAAATTATAACGAAGATAAGAATAACATAGATATATGAAAGAGTAATACAGTAATATGGGGCAGCAGTATGATAATATAATATCATTGGTTTGTCTAACAAAGCTTGTGCTAGATAACGGACAAACAACATTTTTTAATTTAAAATATTAAATTATGCTCTTCACCGCCTGAAACACAAGAATACCTAGTTCTGGTACAAGTGTTTACATACCTATGTAAGTTATTCTTTGTGATTTAAATTTTGTAACTTAACCTTTAAGCACCGACGTGCATTTTTTGTTACGTTAGTACCGACGTGAGGCCTGAGAGGCCGCTTATATTATGTAATGTTTTTTTTAAAAAGTGTTGATTTAAATATTTGTCTGTGCGATATAATGAAAAATAAAGGGATTTTAGAAAAAATAAGCATAGAAAGAAAATAAATTTTATTAAATTTTTAAATTTTAGACTACAACAATGTTTGGCACGAATTTTGGGGGAAAATCCGACTATTAAATGTAAAAAAATTATATCACAAAAAATAATCCTCCAAAATAACAAAAAATAGTTTTTTTTACGTGACACTAAAATAACTTTAAGAAAAAAAAATTTAGTAGGAATATGAACCTTCTGGGAAAAAAAATGTCCATAGTCGGACTACACCTTAAATTCTAAGCACAGTCAGGGCACACTTGTTTCGCGCGCTGTAAACAAATATGTTTTTTGCACGAATAGCACCTATACGTCGATTTTCTTTTGAGCTTAGGTTGACACGAAAGACAAGTCTTGCGTGTTTTGACTTCTTCAGCTTGATCTTCAGATGCCTCTGGTTTATCAGAACCAAGTACTCTAGCTAAACTCATCCTAAGTTCACGAGGCAATCTTAGGTTACAAAATCTTCTCTTTACTTCTTATTCATTTATACCAATCGGAAGTCTCCTTGAATGCTGTAAATCTATCGCAGATCTATTTCTTTTACTACCTGAAGGTCCTGGTATATCCATAGTTTACAATATCTATAAAAATAACAGTTTAATGTAACAAAGAAATAAAACAAAAAACTTACCTAAGTACCGACGTGAGGCCTGAGAGGCCGCTTCGGAATTTCAAATCGTAATAACTCACCAAATACGCGCGCGACGTCACGCCTTCCTGCTTCAACATCAACGTGGGCACTGTCCATGCAGCTACCCAAAAGCGGGGATCAGGATTCCGCGAGGAGAGGGGTAAAGGAGCAAGTCAAGTGCCTGCCGGGGCCTGTCAGACCGCACGTCGGTACTTAAAGGTTAAGTATTTCAATAAAAGATCCATGACTGGGGAATAAATGTTCGTATTCATCACACAAACATTTACCCTTCGCGGGATTCGAAGCCATAACCGTTGGTTTCGCCGACAGGGTCACTATCCACTATCACCTATCGGTCGCCATTGTTGTTTATTTGCACCACTCTTATATAAAACTTTATCATAGTAAGTAATTAAAGAATATTTTTGGACACCTTCGAGTTTTAGATGAATTTTCAAGTCCCTAGTGATTTAAGTGTTCTAATTGTGGGCAAAAGCATGACTAATCCATTTAACAAAAGATTTTCTTAAACCGTGCATCTATAACAATAAAGAGTAAGATGGTTCCGTGGTAGGGGTCTATTAACACAAATTAGAATTTATTGAGTAGGTACCTAAGGAACAGTATATTTATAACAGGTATATTTGTATTGGCTTTTGGTTTACGGACATATTGTTACAGTTGAAGCATTCCATCCGTAAATAATTATATGTAGAGCTATGTCCAATCATCTAGTCCCAAAATAAGCATTGCTTGTACTACAGGGTGAAATGTAATTCGTGTAATTTCTGTTTACTTGTGACGTCACTCCTGATTACGAACAATAGTCGAATTCGATCAAAAAATTTTCGATTATCGATACCAAGTAAATCATTCTGATACCACCTCTAGTATGGAAATCCAACAATTTTCGTCTGAATTTGGCTATGGTTCCTGGTGGAAAGTTGTTCGTGATCAGAAGTGGAGTCACATAGTTTATTTTGCGGTTTAGGTATCCATATGTGCTTGATGTTACTGATATAACAGTTATATAAAATATATAAAACATTTATTTAAGCCACTGCGTTCACACATTATACACAATTTTTTTTATTAAAATGTAATATACATACAAATAAAAGTAAAGCATCACAAAGAAAATACAAAGAGAGAGTGTGTGCCGCAGTACCACAAATGGGTCATAACTCAATGTGGCACATCACTCAAAGAGCGAATACTGGTTTTCAGTTACAACCCCTACAAGAACGAGTGCAGAAAACTACGCGCATGTTCCCGTCTGCGTGTACATTTGTGGTCAATCGTGAGTGAAAAGTGTCCGTTGTTGTTATAGCTATAGTGTTGAGTAATAATTAAGATAATAAGTTAAATGAGTTACATGAAGTGATATGACATAAGGAAAAAGAGCATAGAAAGTTCCACTACAGGTAACGCTTCGGAATTCCATCAAATAACATTTTATTTTATAATTGTATTGTTATTTTAGTAGTTATTACAATAGCATAACGAAAGTTTTGTAGGTAATTAATGTGTCCCTACTTTTATAATTGCTGTAAAACAACTGAGAATACAAAACACTCATTGCCCTGTACAGAAGCGCACTTGACCCGTTTTATTTTAACGTGCCGATGACTAGCAGTGCAATTGCGTTCAGTAATCTTGGAACAACCTAAGAATTTAACTGAACTCATCGTATTTGAAATTTACCTAATGTTGAAATGTAAGGTAAGAAGAAGAACTGATGGCAGAGAAAAAATAAACCTTATAAGCAATAGAGAGCTCTAGTTCAGACTCATACGTGGCCGCGTACTCATACGATGCAACTTCGTTCAACAACCTTGGAACAACATGATGGAGTCTATTAACTGATGATGAACTTATTTGGAATTTACCTAACGTTGAAATGTATGTAAGAATAACAGATGTCTCAATTTACAAATTACAAGCGAGAGAAATATAAAAAAAGAAATTTATGTCGAGCTAGAATAACCTTTACATAGAAATATCTCCTTTGACCTCCGTGAATGCGGAGCAACGGAAATTCGATTTCAAACTTTTCTCAAGATCTTTGATGAAGCAAAGCGGAACATTTCCTCGGGTATTGTGCGAGAAATGCGCCCGTCGTTGCTTTTCTACTGTTATCGTTACTTTTTTTATTACTATCTAAAGGTACTTTTATGAGAAAGTACTTATGTTATAATACAGACATGTCTTGGTTGAATAATGCATTTGATAAGTATTCCGATACTTCAGATCCTGAATTGTAAGTCGCTCTTAAATTGCAGGATTTCTCCATGTTGACTGTTGATGAATATTTTTTTTATGCACAACGGGTTGGTACGTGACCTCAATCACACCTGATGTTAAGTGAAGATGAGGTCGAAGGTGGAAGCGTACTGACCCGGAAACCCCAACACATTTGCGGGACTGGCTATCTTATCTCTGACAATCGGAACACAATAATGCTATTAACATTGTTGCTTGGCGGCAGATTTAGATAAGATGGTGGTAGCTAGCCAAGCGGACATTTAAAATGCCCTACCACCAATCAAACCGAGTACTTAAACATGTACCCCGCTGGGATCGAACCAGCGACCTCCTATTCGTAAACCCAACGTTGTTTACATTGAGCCACGGAGGCGGATTAAATATACAGTATAAAGACCATAAATACAAGTAGTTACTAGCTTTACCTAACCCGTACCGATATACACCGAATTGTACGCCAGCTTGGAAAGCGGTTTACACAATTTCACAAGAGTTTTCTAAATATAAGAGATTTCATGCAATTTTTTCACACTCGAAAATCACGTCAACTAGAGGCAAGGCTCACAACTATGAGCTCATTGGGCTTCTCGAAATCTTTTTTAATTTACGGCCTTCCAATCTTGGCTGTCAGCAGTGCATTGGAAGTCCCAAAATTAAGCCCAAATGTAATTGAGGGGGACATAAATGTCAAACAATATATAAAGTCCCTAAAATGTATGTAATTAAATATGCATGTATTTTATATCCGACTCAAAATCAAACAGTATTATTGTATAATAAACACGCCAGGCAAATCTTAAAATAAGAAAGCCACTTTCATGCATGTACTTTTGGGCGTTAGGGGAGATGAGGGATACGACCGAAGGCTGGAATAATACTAGTTTATTAATAAGGAAGAGCTTAATACATGCTTAAGTATGGTATATATGTTTCTACATCACATGCATAACAGTATGTGATGCCTCAAGATGAGGCCAAAGGTGTAAGCGTGCTCACAAATTTTGGACAAAGATCAATCTTTGCAAATTGATGGAGGGGGTGTGTAGAAGATTCGAGTCTCAAGTTTCATACTTTGCTTAAGTGTTTTTGCACTTGGTTCGATTAAAATTGCACTTCCATAAATGTCACGGAAATGCCCGCGCGGGGTCCGTTTGAACCAAAACGCACCAGACACAACAAAGCAACCCTGGTGCATGCATGAAAGTGAATTATGAAGTAATGAACGTTTAGGAAGCTACTAGGCGCGAAGAGAACATAGTTTCAAAATTCTTCTGTATCTGCTTTCAAGTAATTAAGGGTTACAAATGATCTACCCAAAAACCAAAACGATGACTCAACGTGTACCTCTGAGGATTGAATCCGCCCCACCGTTTCATAAACCTAGTTTACATTAAGCCACGGAGGGGCTGAAAAACAAAAATTGCATGTCAAAGTTTGGCTCGCGAGCCTGCATTATTATTTGTTTGAGAGATCTTCCTCTATGTGATGAAAGAATCACTTGTTTCTTGTGAAGGGCTGATAGATACAAGTGATCCAGTGTGACACGTGAGTTAATTGCACATGTCGTCAAAGTGCTGATTGCCCTTACAACCAACCAACAGACATTTGTCGGTAAATTGGCTAATACGAGTTTCACTCTATACATAAACACTAGAGATCAAAGCTGTGCGTTTAACGAAATCAAAGAGCGAACGAGGTTTTGGTCTCGTATGGCGCTCACCGTGCATTCAGATTTCGTTTGACGCCCAAACCTTTTTGATGACTTAGTTAGTTAAGCTTAGCTGGGCTTTTAACTGCAAGCTTTAACACGTTGGCCTGTTTATACATACTCGCATAAATCACGTCTGTTTCCTGTGAAAGTAGGTAGCGGTCAGGGGCCACAACATTGTTCATCCACGATCGTCGGTATAGGATAATCTTGACTTGGTCTTTCTTTAATACGCCCCCAATTTGTTCTGGGACGTTCGCAATGGCCTTCCTTTTCGACGCTGCCATCCATTGATAACTGATTGGTGAAGTAGGTAGTGACGTTGCCTTCAAAATCAACAGTAGCGGCTACGAATCCCGTTACTGGCAAATAATTTTCCGATGAATACAATTTTTTTTCCGGCGTTGTCATCATCTTCTTGCCCTGGTCTCAATTGTACATCTTCTTAGAAAGAAAGAACACACCCACACACACACACATACACACACACACACACACACACACACACACACACACACACACACACACACACACACACACACACACACACACACACACACACACACACACACACATGCTACAGTTAGGGGATGGCTAACCTAACAAGGTAGTCCCCTGAACCCAAGATCTCTTTTGTCGTAGGACTAATTGTAGTACCTATTATTATTATTATTATTCTCTTATGTAATTGTTAGTTTTTAGAGTGACACAATAAGGTCCTGTAAACTTTCTAATCAGCTCATTGCATTCATTACCTAACCTATATTCCTAAATTGTGAAGAGCGCTGACTCCTATAATACGGGGCATCCTAGTTTAGGAATCAGAGTTCCCCTACTTAAGTTTCTATAAATAAAAAATTGTACAATTTTTTTTATACCCTTTGTTATGTGTTATAGGTAGTCAATAAACTATTTCAACAGTCGAGGTACATGCAAACAAAAAATAACATTGTATTTGCCATCTAATTGTCGGTGTCGCAAGGTGGAGTCAAAAAGGTCTGCAACTCAGCATGGGTTGTAGCCATTCACTACAACGCTGGTTTTCAGGGGAGCCTCCAAATAACGCACGAACACTGGTCAACAAATGTACATACAAATAATAATTACAATTAATAGGAGTAATCAGCAAGATGCGATGAGAGGACACATACGTGTATACATCTCTTCTCTCAATAATAAAATGATCTCCTTAACAATCCTCCTCACCTCCTCCTCATCACTCAGCGGCCTTTCATTCATACCATCACTCGCACAATCCATCTTTTACCGTGGTCTTCTTCTTTCTATCCATCGACGATGATCACATTCATCACTCTCTTAGTTACTTCAAACCTCCTCATAATATGTCCATACTGAGCCAAATGATTTCTATTTAACTTTTCTGTACGTTTATCCTTTTCATATTTAACACTTTATTGCATATATATATACACATAAAATACACAAAAAACGAGCTTATCTCTGTAAGTGATTACTTCCAGTAAACCCTTATAGTTTCCATAGGTTTTCCAAGTTCACATAGGTGGACGGACAAACTAATGGAGGTCGCGGGAAGTCGCTGGATACAGGCTGCTTGTAACTGGTCGCTTTTAAACTGAGAATGCCATGGGGACATAAGACTATTGATTGTAGTAGCTTGGACTTTTTTTTTATCCACAACGAGTTGGTACTTGACCTCAATCACACCTGATGTTAAGTGAAGATGAGGTCGAAGGTGGAAGCGTACTGACCCGGAAACCCCAACACATTTGGAGGACTGGCTATCTTATCTCTGACAACCGGAACACAACATTGCTATTAACATTGCTGCTTGGCGGCAGATAAGATGGTGGTAGCTAGCCAGGCGGACATTTAAAATGCCCTACCTCCAAACAAACAGGTTACTTAAACATGTCCTCCGTTGGGGATCGAACTCGCGACCTCCGAATCGTAAACCCAACGTTGTTTACATTGAGCCACGGAGGTGGTTCAGAGTAAAGACCTAAGCAAAGGAATTAAGTAAGACAGTAGCTAAATATAGTACAGTCCTTATAGAGTAATACTGCTCGATTTTTGAATTAGCTAATATTATTACATTTATTTAACTCACTTTTACGATGGTACTGATTCCGATATGCAATCTTTTAGAGATTAAAATGAGTTTTAAAGAAGTTCTGTCGTCTTCTTCCTGATTTAAAATGCCCTACCACCAACCTAACCGAATACTTAAACATGTACCCCGCTGGGGATCGAACCCGTGACCTCCAAATCGTAAACTCGATGTTGTTTACATTGAGCCACGGAGGCGATTAATCACTGACTTACTGTAACTTTACGGAAGTACTTACTGACTGACAGAGAAATAAAAGCCCTATTATTATTTCTAATAGATTTAAATTGATATTCAACAAATATCATGTATCTTTCGTTGAAATAAATGCTTGAAGTTTGTAAGTTTGAAGTTTGATTGATGTGGCGTAATAATGATTAATCTGACCATGCGTACATTCCAACTTTTATTTGTAACACTTACGTACCAAAAAATTCTCTTTCAGACCGAAATTCCTAAAAAGTCGATGAATAAATCACGAATCACGAAGTAACTACGTCCGCAAAATGCTTGTACATTCGACTAAATACAATTTTAACGACAACGGCGAGAGGCAGCACAGATTTGTTTAGAAAAAAAAATATTTTTTTTATTCAGGCAGCAATCCACAAGGGGACTCTCCGTCACGTAGAGGTGTCGTGAAAACGTGCTGCGACGAACATAGCTAACCCTTAATGTGCCTACTCAGGCGGAGTGGGTTGGGGAATTTGGATAGATAAAATGTTTGGAGGGACAGTGATAATGATATATCCGGTTTCAGATATTATTTATAAAAAAAAAATACAAATTCACTACAAGGTCCTATTTTATTAGTATCGATCCATTGCTAATTTATCTATCTGCCTATGGCATATATATTTTAACTTAGTTAAATATATTACTAAAGAGCATAGGAAGACCTGTGAACATACAGTGGATAGAAACTTAAAAGTAGGAACAAAATTGATTCATTATGTGTTGATTATGTCGATAACAATTTTCTGAGCCACTTTTTTTTTTTTTTTTTTTATTCACAACCTCAATCACACCTGATGTTAAGTGAAAATGAGGTCGAAGAATTACTTTACATGACTGTTCCTGAACCGTGAAGTTCATGTGTGCTTGTATGTATGTTTGTGAGTTCCTTTATTCAACCATAACTTCTAAAAATCTTGTGGGTAACATAGGTTAGGGTGAAGGTCTCGAGCACTTGATGTGGAACCGTAGATCAGCTAAACTGGTAGAGAAGAGTGGGTATTACTTGCATCGTCCATAGTCATATCAACCGCCTCCGTGGCTCAATGTAAACAACGTTGGGTTTACAATTCGGAGGTCGCGGGTTCGATCCCCAGCGGGGTACATGTTTAAGTACTCGGTTTGGTTGGTGGTAGGGCATTTTAAATGTCCACCTGGCTAGCTACCACCATCTTATCTAAATCTGCCGCCAAACAGCAATGTTAATAGCATTGTTGTGTTCCGGTTGTCAGAGATAAGATAGCCAGTCCCCCAAATGTGTTGGGATTTGCGGATCAATACGCTACCACCTTCGGCCTCATCTTCACTTACCATCAGGTGTGATTGAGGTCAAGTGCTAACCCCTTGTGCATAAAAAAAAACGCACTCGAACATGCCCGACGCACTGCAAAAACGAGGCCACTTCACTAACATACGGTCTGGTATGGTTAACACACGCGGTAGCGTGTCAAGCCAAGTTCAAGAAATTTTAGACTCAATGCCCGTGTTCCGACTTGGCCGGTATTTTATTTCATACTCGTACTTTCTACTTAGACCGTTGAGGTGTCACAGTTGTTTTCACTTCTCCGTGCATTCTGCATAAATAATGTTTCTTTTGTAGATAAAACTGTTTGTTAACTTTACGTTAAGATGTTTTATAATAGTTCGTTGTTTGCGTTGCAACGAAAGGCTTGTAGTTTTCTATTTCTTTTCAAAAGAAAATTCTTTGTACGTATACTGTTCAAGATTTCTCATCTCCAGTGGGAATATTTAAGTGACATTTATTTAGTTTGTAAAATAGCTTATATTTTGTGACGACAATCACCTTATAATTTAATTATTGTAAGACAATATGCATAAATAATATTTTGAATCATGAAATTTACACAAATGAAGGTCTTGTAGTACAATTTAATGAACAAATATAAACGGACCTTTAAAGGTTTGTCAACGGGGATATTATGCACAGAACCTTCAGTGCACGAGCTCTATTAGTTCTGGATCATCTTTATGTAGCAACAGAAAAAAAATGCAGTGCTGAGATTATTATAGTACCTAGACAACATTACATAATTATAGTAAAAATACACCGTCCAACTCGCTTCCGTGAGGCATGGTACCCAGTACCTACGCTAGCTTCAAACTACTTTATATAATTTTAATTATTTATTTATAATACTTGAAATAGTTTATTATTAAATTTATTTGTGTCATAGATATTTAGTATTAACTATGTATATAATACTTGGGATCTTCATTTTTAATTTGTTCCCCTCCCATGTAACATTTCTAGCATCCAGTAGGGATGACTGGAAGAGATATCTGTAGAGTTAAACTCACATTTGTCTAAAGTTCTGACTGTAATCTGTTTGTATTTCTTATGCAATAAAGAATAAAGTAATGTTTAACATCTAACTTACATTAAACCAGCTTCTATACCTACATAATATGCAGAAAACACAAATGTAACACAAATACTTGCCATCAAAGCAAAGTTAAAGCGCGAAACATAATTTTCCACGTGACTAAGAGCATATTCAGATAGAAATCCAACACCACACGAGCCATCTTTTTAGAAGCACTCGTTGCGGCTGGCACTGTCACTTGCAACTCATTTTGCATTTCCCCGCCACGACCGCAATATGCGGTCGCAAGATGTAGGAGCAACGGATGTGCCGACCATTCTCGGAATTCTCGGGTTTGTAGTTTCCTTGCTGTGTCTTGGTGAAAAATTATAGCGCTTACCAACATTGTCTTTGAAAATAGAACGACTTTAGATTCGCTCGTTTGGCATTTTTCGTTTATAATTTTAGGTTTAATAAAGATTTGTGTCAGAGGTAAATTTTCCTTTATCTAGTTGAATATATCACTTATCTCTTAGACTTGAAAGTATATATTTCTATACTTACCTTCGAGAACAAGTAAATAAATTTAGAGAATCTTTGCTGTCATCTATGGTACTCTAGGAATAATATCTATAATTTAGGCTTTGTTTACTTTTCAACATAAGAGAAAATCCCCCGGCTTATCTCATGTGAACTAATTTTAAGTGATAAGTCAACCTGTGCTATTAAGATTGTTGAAAAATTAAAGGTTAATGCAGGTGCCCTATGTGAAAATGCCGCGGTCCTCACAAAGACTTCTGATTCAGTAAAAAAAGTTCGCATGCCTAATATTCCCAGACTTGTGAATGACTTCAATGGGGTTACGAAATACATAGTATTATTATTCACCAATAAAGTCTTACTAAATTTTACCGTTTTTAAATAAATTAAAGTTTTAAATAAAAGTTTACCGTGGTATATGTCCACTTTGTACATGACCTATTGTTAGTACTTCGATAAATGTAATATTTTGGTGCAATAAAGAATAAATGTAGGTATCAGGAAAGAACACGGTGAAACTTCAAGTGTCTAAACGTACCGCTTAGATTATTGATTTTAGGTAATTACCATAAACGATGCAAAAAAAATATAAGGTAAACATTTTTTTTTTATTCACAACGGGTTGGTACTTGACCTCAATCACACCTGACGTTAAGTGAAGATGAAGTCGCAGGTGGAAGCGTACTGACCCGGAAACCCCAACAGATTAGGGGGACTAGCTATCTTATCTCTGACAACCGGGAAACAACAATGCTATTAACATTGTTGCTTGGCGGCAGGTTTAAATAAGATGGTGGTAGAATTAAAGTTATAATAATCATAATCATAATCATAATTATTTATTGCATTTCCATGTGTTAGTTATAAAGGTCTTAAATCTATGTTAGTGTACAGACATGGAAGCTATAGCTATATATATATAGCTAAACTAAAGCACGAAAACGTCATTCAAGCCTCCCGTTTGGGGCATAGACACACTAGCCACGTTGCCTCGCTGAACAGGTAAACTAAAACCTTGAACGAAGTACGCGCCAGAAGATCATACGAGGCCAGTACCAATCTGGTTGAGAGATTGTGGACGAACTTCTGCGTATCCGATGACCACGGGCCCACTACAGCAAACCCCACAAACTCATGGTTACCGAGTAACGATTTGCGGCGCTTAAGTAGATGAGCTTCCTCAGCCACGGCCTTGTCTCTCGTGGTGATTTTGAGACGTGATTAGATCTACTATATCGTGTAGCATTATCCTAGGCAATAAAAAAATAGAACTTTCTACCTGTGTGCCGAATTTCAGTTTTTGCTGTGATTGAGCAACGAAGAAATTGTCAAAACCTTCGCAATTATAATATCCTTTACATTTCGGCCAAGAAGGACGTATAACAATCAAGTGACTGATGTACTCACAAAAGGTCAGGTGCGGTCAACAACTAACTGACGACAATGTATGAAGCATTTGATGTGATTGGGAGAAGCAAAAGTAGTATGTCAGGATCGTTGCAAATGGAAATCAATAGTTTTCTGCATACGGTAAACTTTTAAGTTATACTGTATTCTACATAAGGTGTTTTGGTAACCAACGAACGCCAATTGCACAGATTTCTTCAAATATATGTCATGTATTTATGCCAATTCCATTACTAGCGACATCCTCAGTCCCGTGTCATCTAGTAAAGGTTGCATATCCCGTTCCTATCTCTTTCCGAATGGAGCGCTCCACAAATAGCGACGCAGCCTGACGTTTGAACGAAACGTTTCAATGACTGCAAAATGCGGCATACACCCGAAAGAAGTTCGAATTCAATTTTCATATTCAAGTCAATAACTGTATTGCTCATGACATGAGTGATATTAAATTCAAGATTAAGTGACTACTAGTATTTTACCAGCGGCTTCGCCCACTTGGAATTCGTTTATAATGTGTCAGTTGTTTATTGTTGGTATAACAAGCGTATTGTATGTCCTATTCCGGGTTGTGGGTGTAAATTCTCAAATATATACATTTAGTAGTTCAGGAAACGCGCAACGTCTTCTCTTAGAAAATGTCGCAGAGTTCAATCAATGTGGGTTAACAGTGATGACTTAGGGCACGAAACGTGGTCTGTCACTATAGGCCTCATAAGAATCATTCATTCTTATGAGGCCTATAGTGACAGACAAACGTTTCACTACGAGATCGAATCAGGAATGAGCAAATTCGTAGAAGAATGATAGTCACCGATATAACCCAGCATATTAGTAAGTTGAAGTGGCATTGGGCAGGATACACTCAACGATCTGTGTGGGTCAGAATGGCGGGTGTATTGTTTCAGAAATGATTATATTATATACGACAGAAAAGTACCTACCATGTACTAGTATGTACCTTTAATGAAGGTCAATGTACCTCAATGAAACGGGAGCAATTATAATAATAAAGTGAGCCGCGGTCCTGACGGTCAGAATCGCGGATGTATGCTGAAAATGAATGTAATAGAATAGCTATGGGTATGTACTATTTACCAAACGAATGTACCTTCAATGTACCTCACGAAAATATAATCTAAATCAAATTGAATGATTAATTAATGAGGAAATCAAGAAAACAAACTTTTGACGCCTACAATTTTTTTTATAGAAACATGAATAGAGTTCTATTTTACTCGTATTAAGAATGTAAAGCCAGTCATAAGAGAAATATTTATGGGTTTGTATATGTGCTTCGATAAAGTAAAGAAACATGGATAAGACATAATCATTTACTCATCGTTTATCAAAAGTTACAAAGAAAAAGCAAAAAGCGTGATTACTTTTGTCCATATAATAATACAATGCGCAATTATGTTTTTACGGCTTCTTGTAGTTCGATTACATAGGTCATCATAACACACCCACTTATTCTGTCTATAGCAATGGGCCTTGTAAAGACCGATTTTGTCAAAAGTATTTGATATCGGCGGTAAGAATTCAATAATCCCTATGATCTTGTATATTTTTCATTCTAGATTAATTTCCAGTGGCACTTCATCTATACACACCAAGTCACTTTGACTGAGCTCAAAATTTATAACATTTCTTTACTTTATCGAATCACATATACAAACCCATAAATATTTCTCTTATGACTTTACATTCTTAATACGAGCAAAATAGAACTCTATTCATATTGCTATAAAAAAATTGTAGGCGTCAAAAGTTTGTTTTCTCGATTTCCTCATTAATTACTCATTAAATTTGATTTAGATTATATTTTCGTGAGGTACATTGAAGGTACATTCGTTTGGTAAATAGTACATACCCATAGCTATTCTATTATATTCATTTTCAGCATACACCCGCGATTCTGACCGTCAGGACCGCGGCTCGCTTTATTATTATAATTGCTCCCGTTTCATTGAGGTACATTGACCTTCATTAAAGGTACATACTAGTACGTTGTAGGTACTTTTCTGTCATATATAACATAATCATTTCTGAAAGAATACACCGGCTATTCTAACCCACACAACGATTTGATGGCTGTTGGAGCATTAATGTTCTGGAATGGAGGTTTAAAATAGATTGCTGTGGAGGTTTTTTGGGGAAGCCTTAGTTCAGCACTGGACGTCCTGTGGCTAATATGATGATAATAACATATTTAATACTTGGTTTGGTTGGTGGTAGGGCATTTACAAATGTCCATATAGCTAGCTACCACCATTTTCTCTAAGTAGCCATGTTGAGAGCATCTAGTGCTACTTCGATATTAGGCACCTACGTTATTTTACACATAAACAACATTGGATTTATTGATTGTTTCTAAAATACGATGGTGATTCATTTTAGCTTACATCGTAAGTATATCCGCCTGTTTAGCTACCGCCATCATCATATTATGGAATTCCGGCTGTTTTAGATAGCCAGTTCCTGGAGCCTGGAGTTCGAATTGGGAATTCTGGGTGGGGCGTTTTCATCTTCCCGGCCTCATATTCACTTTCATGTCAGGTGTGATTGAGGTCAAGCGCTGACCCGTCTGTATACTATATTTTACGAATTTCTAATAAACAACTTAGATATTCCTAAAATTGCCTGAGTTTACTCAATAGCAAGGCACAGAAACGTCTTCCAAAGGGAAGCTAATTTGTGTCTATTATTAAAATAATCACGATTACGACTACACCAGAATTACTCCAAGAAACAATATAACAATTCCGGGAGGCCAAAACTCAAAACGTTTCACAAAAGTAATGAAAAGC
Organism: Oegoconia quadripuncta; assembly: GCA_949316235.1. Lineage (NCBI taxonomy): Eukaryota > Metazoa > Arthropoda > Insecta > Lepidoptera > Autostichidae > Oegoconia > Oegoconia quadripuncta. The sequence goes on from OX438746.1 coordinate 18,122,463, forward strand.
AAAATAAGAAAGATTAATTGACGTAAAATTAAAACAGTCTGGCTGTAATCTAAAAGCCGTGTTTAAAGCCGGGGAGAATCCCGTCTCTCCAACAAATTAGTTGAGTTTACTCCTTAAGTAGAATCTTAAAATCCTTCTCTTGAATGAAAATGATTTATTTTTTTGAAACACGAGAAGTTGTGAATTGGTGGACTAATTACTCGTGCGTTCTCGTATTGCGGAGATGTCCGAATATTAATAAAATGTTTATAAAATTTGCGTACGAAAAAGTTATGTAGCTACCGAATATACCAACCGAATTTCAGATGGTTAGAAACTCGATTAGATAGATAGATAGATAAAGCATTCTGTTTACGCCATTGCGTTCACACAACTACACAATTTTTAAATTACAAAGACATACGTACAAATAAAAGTAAAGAATAGAAAACACAAAGAGCGAGTGTGTGCCGCAGTAGCACAAATGGGTTATAACTCAGTGTGGTATATCACTCAAAGAGCGAAACACTGGTTTTCAGTTACAACCCCTACAAGTATTAGATTACATATTCTAATGGCATGGCTATGACGATCATTCACGGTAATGCGCATTAAAGTCTAGTGCATAGAAATCCAGTGACTTTGCCATGATGACCTTTCATGTTGACGTAACAATGGTTACATTTTTTTTTTTATATGAGAGAGCGGCAAACGAGCATGCGGGTCACCTGATGGAAAGTAATCACCGCCGCCCATGGACACCCGCAATACCAAAAGTGTCACAGATGCGTTGCCGGCCTTTGAGGAAGGTGTAGGCTCGTTTCTTGAAGGTTCCAATGTCGTACTCGTTCGGGAACACCGCTGCCGGAAGTCCGTTCCACAGGGTGGTCGTACGTGGTAAGAAGTTTCTTGAGAAACGTACAGTGGTAGACTTCCACTCATCCAGGTGATGTGGATACATACTTATACTTTATTAATTAATTTTGACATAGTTACATATAGTAATATGTAGATGTTTAATTTCTATCTTATTTTGTTCATTTTGTGGCTTAACAAATAATCTAGTAATTCTACAAATCTTTAAGATGTAATTATGTGTATAGTTATTGTTTTATATTTGACAATCACTTTTATTTTAGAAATCATAAATTTACGGAACTGTATGTATGACTTAATATTGTAAAAGTGAACTAAATAAATCTAATCTAATATAATCTAATCATGGTGTGCATCGAAGTATAGTAGCGTCGCAGTGACGGTCTTTTGTTTTGCATAGAAATACAGTGACTTCGCAATGACGATTTCACGGTATCAAAGTGTATTGGCTTCGCAGTGACGGTCTTTTGTTGTACCGTGCATAGAAATACAGTGACTTCGCAATGACGATTTCACGGTATCGAAGTGTATTGGCTTCGCAGTGATGGTCTTTTGTTGTACCGTGCGTAGAAATACAGTGACTTCGCAATGACGAATTCACGGTATCTAAGTATATTGGCTTCGCAGTGGCGGTCTTTTGTTGTACCGAGCACAGAAATCCAGTGACTGCTATGACGACCTTTCATGGTGCGCATCGAAGTTTATTTTGTAGGTACATATAGGGTACAATTAAATAGACAGTTTTACACTTTTTAAGTTACTGCTTGTTCAAAAAGCATCTTTCCCTTGTGAAACACAAGTAAGGTACACGAAGGGTTGCTCTTTTAAAACTGGTTTTTAAATTAAAAAAGGTACAATTTATTTCAATATTAGATAGTGTAATCACCAAGTTTGCCAACGAGTTGGTTACGTCCATGCATCATATCATCCAAATATTTGACTATTTAAATATTGAATAGTCGACCTGTTTGGTGTAGTGGTTAGAATCTCTGACCACTTACCAAAAGGTCGCGGGTTCGAATCCCGCAAGGGACATTATGTTTGTATATGATGAATACGGACACGTGTACCCGAGTTATGGATGTTTTCATGTATAATAAGTATTTATTTACAAAAAAAAAATATTTATGTAGTATATCAACCATCTGGTATCCACAACACAAGCCTATAGTTGCTTAAAGTGGAACTAGATGGCGCTGTGTGTATGTCCAAGGATATTTATTTATTTATAAATATTCTGATATTTTAAATGTAATATGCTTTAAGTCCCCAACCCGCATTGAACCAGCGTGGTGGACTATGGCCCATACTCCCTCATTATACGAGGGAATGCCTATATCCCTGCAGTGGGATGTTTACTGGTTGATGATGATGCTTTCTTATTAACTTTCTGTTATATAATATCTTTATTCTTTTATTGAATGGAAGATTTTGTATACTAACAGGAAAACGTATGCATATATTTCATTGTATAGGTAAAATTATTAGTATAATATTAAAGCACAAACTTTGTAAAAAGTACAATATAATACCGAAGGAAAGCGAAACGAATAAGGTATTACAATATCAAATTTCTGAGAATTTCCATTGTAACCAACAGTATTTCCATATGGGATGTTTACAAGAACTTAGGTCAGTAATGTCGGATCAGCTACTTGAAATCTCTGTTTGGGAAACCATATCTTTAAGGTACCGACGTGATCTGATTTACATAATAGGCTCCCCGGGTTGCCTATGGAAATGTAGAGTTTTTCGTTCTCATCCCACTGTATTAACTGTTTGCCTATGGGATGATTGATATGAAATGGATCCTTCCAGATGATTTATGTGAGACTTGTAAAGGGTTGTGTATAATACCCATTTCGAGGACAGGCCTGTGCATTTCTGTTGATAAAATATTTTAATATTACATTATTTGTTATTAGTTATTATGGCGTGGTGTATACATTTTCATCCGCTGGTTCGCTCGAGGAAATAACTTTTTTAACTAAAACGTAAATCTTAAATTGAACTAATTTAAGCACCTCCGTAGCTCAATGTGAACAACATGGGGTTAAAGAATCGGAGGTCGCGGGTTCGATCCCCAGCGGGGTACATGTTTAGTACTCGATTTGGTTGGTGGTAGGACATTTCAAATGTCCACCTGCCTAGCTAGCACTATCTTATCTAAGTGTACCGTCAAACAACATAAGTGCATAAAAAACAAAAAAAAAATCTGTTTCTGACTATACAGTTGCTGTATAACTAAAATATATTATAAGTTATTAATTATAACTGAAAGTCAACCGAGATGTTTGCTCCAACGTGTAATGTTACTTGTAATGAACTAGATTAATTACCGCTCGTTATCGGCGCACCAAAGTTCTTGACGACTAATTTGTCAAGATACGAAATACTTACGACCCAGTTTCCGAATCGTATCATAGCGAGTACTTATTAATAACCCCTTGAAGTGTGACGCTTTTAATAACATATATATAGTTATATATTGGGTCTTTACCTATGAAATTGGAGTTTTTTTTTCTTTGTTAATCATATTTACCAATTTTTGCGATTCTCAAAGCTATATCCAAATTTGTTTTTTATTTGGAAAATGGAATATTATTTCAAGGTTTCACATGAAATATTTTTTAAATTCTGGGCTAAATCACATAAAAAAAAATTTTGAACAGAGCTCTTTTCATGTACTTCCCGTAATCAATCAATCAATCAATCAAGTACACTTTATTGTACAAAAAATCTACAATGCACTTCATAAATAAAGCTTCAAAAAAAATTAATAATTGTACAACCAGGCGGTCTTATCGCTATTAAGCGATTTCTACCAGACAACCTTTGGGTAGAGAAAAAAGTAGAACGGGATAAAAGCAAGTAGGTTGTGCACCAATGACTTAAAAAATATATAAAATAATACATACCAAACAATAGATATAAACTTACATACGTTAGATATGAACATCAACTTACATGCAATGATAGTGTAAAATATACCTATATATATATATAGCGTGATCATTTCTTAGATTCGCTGAAACTTTTATAAAGCGGTTACTTTTAAAAATTAACGCTGCCTATACTTAACTTAATGTTATCCGATAATACACACAGTTTAGCTAAATTTTGATTTGCCGTTCCCAAAAAAAAAATCAAAAATGTTTGTATGGAGAAAAAAGTGCTAATGAAATTCCTCATACAAAACGCCAATTTCATGGGTAAGGACCTAATAATAGGTCTTTACCTATGAAATTGCCGTTCTGCAGTACTGGCCATTTCAAATCAAAATAATTTTTGTTTGGCTAAGAATTCTAATTTCAAATTAATTTTATTTTAAAAACATGGAATTCTTTTTTCAAAAGTAGTCATTTGTTTATTGATTAGTGTTACATTTTCATCGCATTTCAATCTTTTTCGTCATCATGGATACGTTAAAAATTCGAGTAATTATGGAATATGAGTACCGTCGTGGCAGCAACGCGGCACAAGCGGCACGCAACATCAACGACGTTTACGGAGCTAACACTACAAACCAATGCACCACCTGTTATTGGATTGCTCGCTTCCGTTCTGGGAATTTCGACCTGAAAAATGAACCTCGCGGTCGTCCGAAGACTTTGGGCGGCAATAACGAATTAAAGGCGATTGTGGAAGCTGTTGATACACAATCTACGGCTGAATTGGCAGCAGCTTTCGACGTTAGCGTCAAAACAATATTGGTCCATTTTCGTCAAATTGGCAAGGTAAAAAAGCTTGACAAATGGGTGCCCCACGAACTCAATGATCGCCAGCGCAAAGTACGCGTCGAGACGTGCCTTGCACTGCTCAACAGACACACAAACGAAGGAATTTTGAACCGCATTGTTACTTGCGATGAAAAATAGATTCTGTTTGATAACCGCAAGTGCTCAGCAAGTTGGTTGGATCCTGGTTCAGCACCTAAACAATGCCCTAAACGAAAACTTACCCCTAGAAAAGTGATCTGTTTGGTGGTCTAGCGTCGGTGTGATTCATCACAGCTTCTTACCAAACGGGATGAGCATTACTGCAGATGTGTACTGTGAAGAACTGAACACAATGATGGAGAAGCTAGCACATCTCCAACCAGCATTAGTTAATCGCTCCTCTCCGCTGCTCCTGCACTACAAAGCGCGACCTCATACTGCACAGCAGACGGTCTCCAAGTTGCAAGAACTGGGGTTGTAAGTTCTCCGTCATCCGCCCTACTCACCAGACCTTGCGCCTACAGACTACTACTTTTTCCAGAATTTGGATAACTTCTTGGCAGGAAAAAAATTCAATACCCGAGAGGCAGTACAAAATGCCATTGAAGAATTTGTTGCCTCCCGTCTAGCTGATTTCTTTAAGAAGGGCATCAATAAACTGTCACTGCGTTGGCAAAGATGCATTGATTGCATGGGTGATTACTTCGATTAATACAAATAAAAAATACATGAAAAAAAATGGTCTATAATGTTACATATTATATATGACTAGTTTTCCGCCCGCGGCCTCGTCTGCTTGGAATAACTGTATCGCGAAAATTTGTTTATCCCGCGGGAACTGCTCACTTTATCGGGATAAGAAATCCTATGTCTTAATCCAGGGTATATTCTACCTATATACCAAATTTCATCCAAATCCGTTCATCCGTTTCGCCGTGATTGAGCAACAAACAAACAAACAAACATTCAACCTTTCGCGTTTATAATATTTGTAGGATGTAATAAATAAGATAAAATAAAATTATAAACTATTTTAAAATAAAGAAATATACATAGGTAAATAATAGTTTATTTCGTTCTTAAAGTTTGTTTACCGTACAGTGGACGGAGTTTCCTGTCCCCGTAGCATGCTACAGGCGCGATAAACGTTAATGTCGCGCGACATAATATTTGTCCTGCTCATTTCCCAGGATGAAATATACAACTATCCCACTCTCACTGCTACGTCGCGCGCGACAGACGATGACATGCTGCGCAGGCTGACAATTATGAATATACTTGTTTTAAAAAACACCGCTGTTCAATACGTACAGATATGGGTATGAAAATTATTCGATCGCTAGATAATAGTAATTATTGTGTAATGCATGTGTGTCCGGTGATGACATAGGTACGGTGTTCGAATAAACCTATGTATAGGTTTTATGACACCTGTAATTATATATTGGTAACTCTTTAGATAAATAAATATAGCAATAAGAAAAGAAAAACAAGAAATAATGACAGATGTCCATCAAACACCACTCAAAATTACGGTGAATGTCATATGTATCTATGAGTTTGTTAGTGTGAATATGTATACGTGTGTAAATCTGTGTGTGTGTACGATCGCATACATGCCTAAGGGTACGCGTGAGTTGGTAAATTTTAACGGCCTCCGTGGCTCAATGTAAACAACATTCGGAGGTCGCGGGTTCGATCCCCAGCGGGGTTCATGTTTAAGTACTCGGTTTGGTTGGTAGTAGGGCATTTTAAAAGTCCGCCTGGCTAGCTACTACCATCTTAGCTAAATCTGCCGCCAAGCAGCAATGTTAATAGCATTGTTGTGTTCCGGTTGTCAGAGATAAGATAGCCAGTCCCCCAAATGGGTTGGGGTTTCCGGGTTAGTACCCTTCCACCTTCGACCTCATCTTCACTTAACATCAAGTGTGATTGAGGTCAAGTAACAACCCGTTTTGCATTTAAAAAAATAATTCATAAAACAAGAGTATCCATGACGATTTCTACACATGAAAACGTTACTTCACTTATGCATGGAATTATGTACAGGTACTTTTTTTGCAAAATGTTCACAAATAATTACAATTGTTAGCATTAGGTACGAATATGGTCATATTTTCTCACTGCCTGTTGGTTTTATACCCTACCAAATTTATGCTACGTCACACCACGCCTGAATATTCATAACATTCATAGCATAGACGCAAAATATACGCGTTATAAAACCGCAAAATATTATCCTTTTTAACCCCCACGAAAAACGACGGGTATTATGTGTTTGACGACGTTGTGTATGCCCAATCTATGTCTGGATAAACGTTTTAGAGCCTTACTTGATAAAGATTGGTTTAGCCGTTTCGAAAATTTTTAACACTGTTGCTTTACAGGCATGTAGCATGACAGGTGCGACAAACGTTTATGTTGCGCGAGATAATATTTATCCTGATCATTCGCTTGGATGAAATATACAACTAACAAATTCTCAATCGGTAAACGCGCGCGCCAAACGATGTCATGCTACGCAGGCTGGATGATATTAATATGCTTGCATCGTCAGGGGTTTCTAAATTTTCTTTTTATATTTACTTACTTATGGGGTGGGGTAACACTATGGTTCAAGACTGGGATCATGCGATCCTAGAAAATTCTTCTTCTTCAAGTGTTTGTGATTGGCGGTTGTTAAGCAGTAGTGCAGTTTGACATGATACAAGAACTCTGAGCTCGTTTGCCACGGTTGTATGGAAGAGATCGCTACAAGCGATAAGACCGCCTTTGTACACCAGTAATTTAACTTTTAATATTTAATTTAACCGCCTCCGTGGCTCAATGTAAACAACATAGGGTTTACGAATCGGAGGTCGCGGGTTCGATCACTAGTAGGGTACATGTTTAGTACTCGGTTTGGTTGGTGGTAGGACATTTTAAATGTTCGCCTGGCTAGCTACCACCATCTTATCTGAATCTGCCGCCAAACAGCAATGTTAATAGCATTATTGTGTTCCGGTTGTCAGAGATAAGAGAGCCAGTTCCCCAAATATTTGGGTTTCCGGGTCAGCACGCTTCCACCTTCGGCCTCATCTTCACTTAACATCAGGTGTGATTGAGATCAAGTGCTAACCCGTGGTGCATAAAAAAAAAATATATTTTTAAATTTATTCTGCCTCGAAAATCGTACGAGCATGCTAGAAGATTGCTCCCAGTAGTCGTCCACTAACACACGATTATGGATTGTTGTTCGTCAGTTGGATTGTGTTAGTCCTCGTAGGTCATCACTAGTTACATTTTACATACCGCCGATACCGCTGTTAGGTGGCCGCTAGTCCGGCTCTATACACCAGTAGTGGGCGCGTAAGTCCACGGTGTCTAGCGCTTCAACGCAATTTCCTGTATGTACGTTTTCATTTGGCCTGCAGAGGCGGCGTAAAAACACTGTTAGGTGGCCTCTAGTCCGCCACTGTACCCCAGAAATGGGCGCTGGTCAACGGCGTTTACTTCGACCTTCGACCTCATCTTCACTTAACATCAGGTGTGATTGAGGTCAAGTACGAATCCGTCGTGCATAAAAAAAAATCTTGAGTATCAAAAATGGCAGCGTTATATCGCGATTTGTAATACTGTATGTTTTCATCATAGGTTCAGTTACTAACGGTATATTCATATATTATTTCGAGACATACTCAAATAATATTGACGCAGCGTTAAGCCGTTACATAATACGGTCTCGCAGAAGGTTGCACTCAGTTTTTATTACGTGATATAATATTACAAGCCGTAAGATATTACATTTGCAAATAAAAACGTCGCTTCTCCTTCGCATTTGAACATTTCAAATAAGATAAATCTGTCTCTTCCAGACCTCTCGCTCGCGTGAACCGTGGTTTTTACATGACCTCTAAAATTAACAAATTATAATATCTTATTATAATTTCAATTTCATTCACACATACCTTACACTAAGTCCCCAACCCGCATTGGGCCAGCGTAATGGACTATGGCCCATACTCCCTCATTATACGAGGGAGGACCTACGAGTATATCCCTGCAGTAGGATCTTTACAGCTGAGATGATGAGATAGATTATTGGTATGGGCATATAGAACGAATGAGTGAAAGGAGATTAACGAAACCAATATAATTAATGAAAGCGTGAATGGAAGGGTCGGTAAAGGACGACCAAGAAGGACGTACGACTGGCGTACTCACAAAAGGTCAGGTACGGTCAATCACTATCCGACCACCGTGTATAAAGCATTTGATGAGAGTGGAAGAAGCAAAAGTAGTATATCAGGATCGTTGCAAAAGGAAATCAATAGTCTCAACCTATCCCAACGGGAAACAGGCGTGAGCATAAATGCATGTTATGAAATAAATAGTTTTATCATTTTCATTTCATTATAATAGAAAGTCTATTTGCAAAAACTTAGTTGTTACAGAACTACCCAAATCAAAGCTCCAAAGTAATACTGAATTAACACAACAAACCAAATAAAGCCCCAACAGCAAAGTTGGGAGCAGGACCGATGTCAAAGTATTTTTAAACAATATGGACAGTCACAGTGGTTTTTAATCAAAAGTTCAAACAATACAAAGAGTATCCCCATTCGAAAGGGTTTCAAGCTGACACTTCCGTAAGTAGGACGACAGTTATACGTCCAGGCAAAATTAAATATCTATCTGGATATTATTTAATTAGAATGATATTAAACTGATATATTAAAATGTCAGACTTGTTTTAAATATTTTATTAACATACTATTGCAGTCTGACCTATTGTTATTTTGGACGGAGAAAGTTAGTAAATTTAAGAGGCCTTATTACGTCCAGTATCATTGGATAAATAAAGATTTCTTTTTAGATACAACAATGTTGCTCTGATCTGCCCTTGAAAAACCTTAAAGCTTAAATAAAATCTAAGTAGCCTTAATTATGGTTATTTTTGAGAATTTAAAATTATTGGTAAAAACGGACACTTTTTTTATAATCGTGAATTCTGGAAAATAACCAATATCAAAGCTCTTTATCTATAATTATCTTTTAGGCTTCTCGAGTGCAGGTCAGTACATTTTTTTGAATTTTTTTCTGTATTTAAAAAAAATAAAAATTTATCCAATGAGAGCGCCACTGGACGGCATAAACCCTCAACATAATTTTTGTCCATGACAAGAGCTGTAGGTATGTCTATTTAGTCGTAAACGCTCCGCGCACACTGTCTGTATGTAAGAGACGGGCAGAGCGCTCCCGCGCTCGCCCACCCGACCGGTGAATCTGAAAAAGTCCCGTGACCATCAGCAAACGATCCTGACAAAAAAAAGGTATTTCTTTCACAAGCAGCCTGAATACAATAATAATAATGGCGTTGTTTGGATTATATACTAGCGGGAGTGTGCGGTGGAACGGCGGTGCTGCGCCAGGACATTACCAGTTCCCTAAGCACACGGTTGCGTAGATTCCAGTAAAAGAGATTTTATTTATCTACCCTACACTCACAAGTGTTACCCATGATACAACAGACTTACCGTCTTATTCTTAAAAATTTACAAACGCTTTATAAGCCTGTTTTAGTTTATAAGCGTCTCTGTCGTTCATAAGGAAAGGTTATAATGAAAGAAAGTGACAAAACATACTTTAACTAAAATAGGCTTATAAAGCGTTTGTAAATTTTTATGAACAAGAATTGTTACCCACAATGGTAGTAGCTATTCGCAGAGGGCCATTAAAAGCAGTTCGACTCGACAGTTTTTCCTCGAATATATTCAATTAAATACATCCAAAACGTTGTTATCTAACTTCTAATATTATAAATGCGAAGATTTGGATGTTTATTTGTTTGTTGCTCAATCACAGAAAAACGGATGAGCAGATTTAGATGACACTTGGTATAAATATGGAACATACCCTGGATTAAAATATAGGATTTTCAATTCGATAAAGTGAGTAGAAATTTACATATCCGCAATAAACTTATTCCACGCATGCTGTTCGAAACGAACGGGCTTCCTTGCCTCTTCCCTCTCCCTCTCTCATCGCAATGGCCGATGAGGCATTTGTTTTATTTGAAGAAACCAATATTATAATAAAACCGTTCAAAATCTTCTAACGAAATATTATTTTATGTTCCTTGCCCGAACACATGCGAAGCCGCGGGCGAGAAGCTAGTAGATAATATTATTTAGCTTTTTGACATATGTCAAAAGTTTAATTCATGCATAAAACCATCAATTGAGTACGATGCTGGTGGTTGCTGGCGTAACCGGTCAGCTAGGGATCGAATCTGCGTTTTTCGCAACTGTAAGCCGATCTTTTCAACATTAGAAAGAAAGTTATTTATTTTGTAAACACGAAAACAAAAATGTATACAAATTGTGGTCCCAAGCATAGGAACATAGTCATCAAAAAGATTGCCACTCAGCATAAGGCACTAGTGGGCGCTCCTACGATGATTATCTTCCGTGGCACCTCATTAACTTGTCTCTAAATTTTAGGTAAAACGTCAAATAACGTATACAGGCCTTACGATTATAAATTGTATACCCAACTAGAAAACAATTCACGTATATGATTGTTTGAAATTAAGAAACACAAGGAGAACCATAACTTTGTCCGTAATTGTAAAGAAACCACAGAGCAGCCTGCATTGAGCGCGCATTACAGCAGATGACTCTACAATACAAAATGGGAAACAAAGAAACTGGTGCATTGCATTTCACTTATGAATTCTCCAAGCTTCAGTCAACACGACATCAAAACGACGTGATGCTTTAATACGCTTCTCTGTGCATATTTAGCTGCCATGTTATTAATGCCGGATTCAAATTCGTTCGCATCGCACTAAAAGACGTCCTAATAATATTTAGGGTAGAGAAGCTGCAAATTTACAACAAATCTATGTAATAATAATTATCCTTACACATACCTACACACAGCGTCATCTAGTTCGACAGTAAGCAACTATAGGCTTGTGTTGTGGATACGAGATGGTTGATATACTACATAAACCACCTCCGTGGCTCAATGTAAACAACATTAGGTTTACGATTCGGAGGTCGCGGGTTCGATTCCCAGCGGGGTACATGTTTAAGTACTCGGTTTGGTTGGTGGTAGGGCATTTTAAATGTCCGCCTGGCTAGCTACCACCATCTTATCTAAATCTGCCGCCAAGCAGCAATATTAATAGCATTGTTGTGTTCCGGTTGTCAGAGATAAGATAGCCAGTCCCCCAAATGTGTTGGGGTTTCCGGGTCAGTACGCTTCCACCTTCGACCTCATCTTCACTTAACATCAGGTGTGATTAAGGTCAAGTACGAACCTGTCGTGCATAAAAAAAAAAAAAACACATTTTTTTTTGTAAATAAATACTTATTATAAATGAAAACATCCATAACTCGGGTACACATGTCCGTATTCATCACACAAACATATGCCCCTAGCGGAATTCGAACCCGCAACCTTTTGGTATAGTGGTCAGAGTTGCTAACCACTACACCAAACAGGTGTAATGTGTCAACTTATTTGAGGGCCTGGTTATCTTATCTCAAACAGTCTGAACACAACATTCATCATCAACAGCCTTAGACGTCCGCACAGATGGGGCACAGCCTCCTTTAACTAGGACCATAATCCACAGTTGCGCCCTATAACAAGGTGCGCTCCAAGCACCAGGGTACTAAGGCGCCTCCATCAGGTGTTTTCCCGACGTCTCTGTATAAAACACAAGGCTCCAGAGACACCGGAACCGTTGCAGTGGCGAGAGCGCGCCTAATTAACTGATTAATTGCACCGTGGCGATATGCGCGACCGTCACAAAGTGGACCTTTCAAATTTGACGTCAAAATTCAATGTGAATATTACTTTTCGGTGATCGCTACCAGTTTTAACCATATTGATCACGGAGACATCATTAAGTCTCCTCTTTGTAGTTAAAATGAAGTCTTTCACATTTCTCGCGAAACCAACGGGACTCAGTCACTTCAATCAAAAATGCGAAATGTTTAAGTAGGGCATTTATAAATGTCAGCTTGGTCGATAGTGGACCATCTTATCTAAATCTGCCGCAAATCTTATTGACAACATTGTTGCATTTCATCTGTTTGAGGAAAGATCGCCCGTCTCCCTGGGATAAGCATGCATTTACCTTCTATCTCATCTTCATTTAACGTAAGGTGTATGTAATTGAGGTTAAGGCTAACCTAACCTATTGGGCTTTAAAAAATAATATATATATATATATATATATATATATATATATATCATTGGACATTCATATAGCGCTAGTTTAGTTCCACACTAAGCAACTAAGCTTGTATTATGGATCCAGATGGTTGCTACTACACAAATACAAATACAAGTCCGCCTTTGTACTCAATTTATGTATCAATGCAAAATTAATGTATTGCCTTTTTGTGCAATAAAGCGTTTACAAACAAACAAACAAATATCATATACCATAAAAAAGGTTAACATGTGTTTCTGAAATTTTATAATCAACACTACTTGACTACACACTATGATATTGTTGAGTTTTTATAAATTAGTGGCACAACATGGTTTGCCACCGAGCTAGAGTAATTGGCTATTCTGTTATCTATGCCTAGGTTCTAATAATTCCGGATAACGACTTTAAAATGCATTGCTAACGTAAAATCGATATGCCTGCTGCTGCGTCCGGTAAGCAAGGACATTTACGGCAAAACACGTACGTTTTGTCCACGTATGAATCTCAACTCGGAAACTGACAATGTGTTAGCGACTGGTCGTGTCAGGAAAATGTATCTGGACATCGAAAATATTCTATGAAAGTGAAATATTAAATTATGTGGACACTGTTGCACTGTGAATATAAAAATGACTTCAAATATTATTGTAAATATAGAAATGTGAATTTTTCTACAGTCGCTTCTGCCTTAACTGTGTCATTGCAAAATTGGTTTCCTTTATCACTGTAAGCCCACAGAAACGACGGAAGAGAAAGATAGCTTCATCTTGATGTAGTTTCCCAAAAGAGGTTTGCAACTACAGCTTAAAATGTGGAAAGTATGTGATCTGCCGAAACCCTAGTTATTGGTATTCCAGGTCTCCTGCCTATAATTTTACCTTGTAGACAAGACTGGAGTTTCCTTGTCTTGGCGATCATCATGATTCTTTTAACATTGTAAACAAAACAAAATGAAAAATTTTAAAATGAGAATTTCATAATTTTCGTCAGCGATACATAAATTATATTGACCAATAATCATCTCCATATTGCCGAATGAGAACTGAGAGATCCAATCACACGTCAGAACGTAATCGATAGCGAGACTAGTATATTTACCGCTTAGCTGATCAGGATCTTAGCAAGTGAGTGAGGAGTGATCTCATGTGCTCTCTCAATACACAGGCGATATTCAGTATGCACACTTGTACGTGTTTTGAAAAATTTGGAAACATTAAAGATGTGTTTTTGATTGTAGATCTTAATAAATTTTCCTACAAAACTATGTCATAATCTGGAGAAATATATCCAACAGTACACATGGAAGGTAATTTTATAATATCACCTATCTACTAGTTAAACTTTTATAATATGAGTAAGTTTATAAAAACACAAAGTAAAAATAAGGAAACAGATAGGAATTCGCCCTCGACTTGGAAAGTTGGCTTTGGCGAAAAGTATAACTTTCCTTTTTCAGATGTGGATCTATATTAAATATTAATTAACGGGAGGTCTAAACTATTCTTTGCACCCGTGGAATGGATAGCGAATATACTGCACCTCTCAACTCCCAATAAAAGCATGCAGGAAGCGGAAACCATCATCACCCAAGCCGAGCACCATATGATCCAAGTCAGTACGAATTAAATGCGTTTCGTCCTTCAGGGTAACATCAGCAAGTACAGATCCTTGCACACGGTATCAAGGCCTAGTTCTTTGACAGATTTTAACATACGCATTTTGAAGGTATCGGTCGGCTTCAGCATTATGGGGGAATAAAACTGCCACCGTGGCTCAATGTAAACAACATTGGGTTTACGATTCGGAGGTCGCGGGTTCGATCCCCAGCGGGGTACATGTTTAAGTCCTCGGTTTGGTTGGTGGTAGGGCATTTTAAATGTCCGCCTGGCTACCTATCACCATCTTATCTAAATCTGCCGCCAAGCACCAATGTTAATAGCATTGTTGTGTTCCGGTTGTCAGAGATAAGATAGCCAGTCCCCCAAATGTATTGGGGTTTCCGGGTCAGTACGCTTCCACCTTCGACCTCATCTTCACTTAACATCAGGTGTGATTGACGTCAAGTACCAATCCGTTGTGCATAAAAAAAAATATAAAAAAATTTCATTTGAAAACTCACCGATATAGCCCAGCAGCAAATAGGACTAATTGCTGATGGGGCGTTAAAAGTTCTAGATTATGTGACCAGAAGAAACGCAGTGAAGGACGTTCTCTCACAAGGTGGATAGATAACTTAGTGAAGGTTTGGGGAAGTCGCTCGGTAAAGGACGTTTCCAACTGGTCGCTCTGGAAATATATGAGGAGGCTTATGTTCACAAGCGGATTTCACTTATCATAAAGTGAACTTTCGGAAAATGGCACCTTCGGATTTGCTATATCATCATTGGTAAAGTAAGGAAGTTCATTGCCAATTCTTTTGGCAATGTTGTAATTGGAGAGTTGAATCATTACTATTGGTCGATTTGACAATTGATGAGGTCGTTACCAATTAAATCAGACAATAAACCTCAAACCAAATATTTCAAAAGAACGGCGTTGTATGGACATATGATACATTGTTTTATTCTACACATGTGTAGCTTATACGAAAAGTTTTGATTACAGAAACAGCAGTTATGGAAACGAACAACTGGACCGATGTTTTGTCGTCTAATATACGGAGGGGCGACCAGCATTATTTATTGTGCGACTCCCTTTTATTGGAAAACCGAACTGCTATATGTGACTCGTGGATTTTTGATGAGAAAAATTTTTCAACGGTTTCGCAGCTGGCCACACTGGTGAGTACGATATTGGGCAACGTGTATTATGACTTTGTAAAATACGATATTGTGTGAGCCCAGTGTTGAGATTTATAATAATGACACGTCACATACGAGTACAGTCGGTTCCATAATTAATTATACAGAGCTAGTTTACATGATTCATGGTATCGTGTTGGCAATATCAGCCGCATCAGTAAAATGTTAGGTAAGAGGGTCATTTTAGCGATCTGCGGTTGGTATCACGCTACCATTCGTTATTTTATATAGCGCTGTATGAATATATGACGGCAACTGTACGTCATAGAGTACTTAGATTACCTCGGACCTTTCTCTCTCTTATATTTAAGAGCATAGCTCTTGTCAGCCTACGGTACATAAAATTATCATCATCGTCATCAGCCCGTAAACGTCCCACTGCAGGGATATAGGCCTTCCGTCTAATAATGTGATTTTTCCTGTTTTTGAATTTTTTTTTTTTTTTATGAATTTTTAATTTTAAATTTTCCTGTGGGTTTCTTGCGCGGCTTCTTTTCCCACAGATGATTTCCCTTTCCGAAGCTGTGGTAGCTTGGACATACAGACTGACCGAAAAATGCTTAAGCCCTATTTTTATTTCCAATAGATTTAAATTGACATTCAACAAATGATATCATGTATCTTACGTTGAAATAAATGCTTGAAGTTTGAATTTTGAATGAAAGGAGTATGGGCCATAGTCCACGAGCGCTGGCCCGATGCGGGTTGGGGACTTCACATGCCTTTGAATCTGTATTTCACAGGCATGCTATTTTAGTCACGATGTTTTTTTTTTACCGTTTAAGAGCAGTCGGATAAATGCATATAAGTAATTAAATTAAATTTAAAAACTCATTGGTACATGGCCTGCCTAGGAATCGAACCCAGATCTCCCAAATTGGGTGACCGCATCTTAATCGCTGAGACACCGATGCTCGATACATAAAATATGTTAACGTATTTGCAAGTGTAACTTTGTTATCAATGTTGCGTTCGACTGTAATGGGTATTCATATCAGAACAAAACTTCTGTGTAAAGTATCGTAAGATTGTGATAATAATTACACTACTGGTGTTCATAATAAAATAAAGTATTTCATTCATTCATTCACAGCTTCCGCTAATACTGATGTACCAAAATGGGAACAAAATATTGACAATAATCTTTACTAAGAAATGGATAATTATAGATTTCATGAGAAGCACTTTAATATTCATAAAATTATTTTAAAATGAATATGGAAATAACGAACGTAAATGGAATTACCTTCAGCGAATTGCATTATTATTAATTAAATATGCAACAGGAGTTCAGAGGAATTGGAAAGAAATGTGAACTTCTAGGAATATTATGAATAAATAGAGAATGAAAGTTATGTGGTTCTATTTATTTTCGTAAATAATATGTCCAATATAGTCCAAAGATTTCCGCCTGATTAGACAATACAATACAATACAAATACTCTTTATTGCGCATTAATACAATAATTTTTGATGATAACAGTAGAACACAATTAGGCGGTCTTATCACTAAAAGCGATCTCTTCCACAGAACCCACAGCTATGGGACATTTGTAGGTAGAAATGATGATTTGTTGTGGTTGTGGTGGAAATACGTTGTGATGAATGGGTATATGGACTCAGCAGTGTTGCTGATTTTCAGTAGCCCGCCCAGCAGAGTAGTTGCTGCCACCAAAGAAAGTATGGGCGACTTTCTAATGGCTGATTTTTTTTAAATTTTTGTTTTTATGTTTAGGCGTGGCTCTAGAAATTAAATTAAAATGTAATAAATAAGAGGCCCCATCTGTTAGCGCCATCTTTCGAGCCACTTTGAACTACTAGACTACTAAATATTGAGATTACTGATTCGTAGTACACACCAACTGGTTTAATATTGCTAAGTGCTCTTCTCCATGTTTATATGTTGACGTAGATTTGCTATAAGAATAGTGTATACTGATATGGTTTTATATAGTAATAAAAAATAGTAAAAGTAAATAAAATTGAAAACCAAAAAATGTTTCAAATTGAAAAATACTTCTTGCATATCATTTCTATCTTCCTGGAGCAGTCGTCTAACAATCCACAATAACGTCCGCGGAATTAAAAAATATTTTGTCTGATATTTCTTTTTTAAATATTTATGTTGTTTTTCATTATTGTTATTGTAAATAATCCTTCCTCATCTTCTAGTTACATCTAAATACTTATTCACATTGATATCACTTTCCTAGTAAGTAATTTAGTCAAAATAAACAACAATTTGTTGAATAAAGCTATCAGGCTCATCCATTCCAATATGTCTAGAATGGTCTCAATACGTCCCTCTGTCCCCTAAAGTTACATTATAGCGTCCAAAGGACATTTTTCAACTGCTTATTGCCTCTTTGGCGCTGTAAATAAAATTTATTTGTACCGAATACGACGGTTGTTTGCTATTCCTCTTTTGGTCGACAAATGGTTTTTTGGGTACAAAACTAAAAAAATTTAGTTTTCCTCCTTTTCCTCCTTCCTCCTCCTTTTTGTCGGGTTGTCGGATAAAAATCCGACAACCCCAAAAAGGAGGATAAAGTTTTTCGACCGATTTTGAAGTGCACGGTATGGTTCTTGATCTGTAGAGTCTCTTAGGATATATTTTATATAAAAAATATAACATGGCCCCTGCAAAATACAAAATTTGCTGTCGGGTTTTTTAGTTTCTAAACACTTATATAGTTATTGTATTCAGAAGTGTTGACAGTTATATTTATTGGATTTTTTTTATTATTATGGACTGGAGATAAATAAAAAAATAATAGTTTATTTCATTCTCAAAGTTTGTTTAACACTACAGTGGCCGGAGTTTTCTGGTAAGTATAAAAAACGTATTCGAAAACACCGCTCTTCAATGCGTACAGAGTATAGTATGAGAATTAAAGTCAAAGTCAAAAAATATTTATTTCGTAGGATAAAGATTATCACTTGAAAACGTCACATTTTTTATCTTATTATTAAAATTATTGACATTATTGCTCATTCGCAAAGCAGATTCCCCAGAGAAGAACGAGCAAGAAACTCAAGGGTTGCTCTTTTAAATAAGTTTGGGTTACAATCATATTATATTGTATAATTAGGCTGAATATCGCCGAGCGGTCTATGTCCATGCTTGCTTATCATCCAGATTGTCAGAAATTTTATAATAGCCTTTGGTAAATAATGTATGTTTGATGATGGTTTTGAATTTATTTAAAGGTAAATTTTGAATGTCCACTCGAACCTTATTATAAAAGCGTATACATTGCCCCTTAAATGACTTAGTGACTTTGTGTAAACGGCTGGCATGAACAACAAGTTTATTTTTATATCTGGTATTAACATTATGTATATCACTAGTTTTCTTAAACGATTCTATATTTTTTCTTACATACATTAAGTTTTCGTAAATATATTGCGATGTTAATGTTAATATATAGTAATTTCTTTAAATTTATTCCTAAGAGACACTCTGGGGCCCAGTTTGTAAATCGCGCGAACCGCTCGTTTCTGCAGAACAAAGATCCTGTTACTGTCCCTGCATCACTAGTGGCATTCATCTACGAGTATTTTCGTGTCTTGCGGAGTACGTTAAATCGATTCCGGTTGTTATCGATTGAAGGCAGTCATGCAATATCATCATCGAGCGACTTAAAACACACACTCTTGACACAATATTGACCTGACTGAAATCTTGATATATTTTTTAAATTTATTAATAAAATACAAAAAAACTAAATTACAAATCTTATACATTTCCATGGAAACCTTATTTCATGTGTTAATGGGAACATTGGGATTGGAAAATCTACGCCCAAAAGATCGAGCTCACGAATCGAATCGAGAAGTACGAGATCGCACGCCAAACGATCGATCCGATGAAAATAAACCGAATTGCACCCGGGTATTATATCTCGTGAACCTACCGTACTACGTACGTAGCTTGTACGTTGCTTCAAGCATTAAACTTTTAATGCTTGGAACACCCAATCCTTTACTTTGGGATATGTCTGACCAAAAAACTTTGGGATAAAGGTGTGACCTTATGAATGCATGTATGTGTTTTAGTTTCTTAATTAGGAGGTAACTTTTGATTTCAACCTTTAGATTTTAAGCGAATATGAAAAATCTGATCAATAGCGGATATTGAGTCTTCAGTAAAGTAGGCTGTCTACCTCTTATTGCTTTTATCGATGTTAATAAAATTTATTCAAGCTTAAATCGGAGTCGTTTTTGTTTGCCGTCCCCTTTTGACTGCCTAAAGATTTCTGAGAAAATGGCATGATCAGGGCCGATGCAAGGGTTTTGTTTTTTCCCGACTACGCTGCCGCCAATGCGTAAGCGTAATCTTAGCAGTCTATGTTTGTATGTAGGAATTAGCCCAATCAAGAAGAATTTTTTTATATGGTAATTACCGCCCTTTCGTCCTGTAGTCCTATATCACATTGTGTCATGTTTTTACATTTTTTTTTATCATCAGCCCGTAAACATCTCACTGCAGGGGTATAGGCCTTCCCTCGTATATGGGGGAGTATGGGCCATAGTCCGCCACGCAGCCCGCTGGGCCGCCGACATATGTCGGCAACTTTTTGTCGGCGGCTTCACTTATTACAAGTCGGAAAATTTGGTCGGCGGCATGTCGGCGGCTTGAGATGAGAAATTTATTTGGCAGTCAGTGACTACAGGTCGAGCGTCGCCGGGCAACTGAGCGCAGGCGTACCCAAGCAGCCTACATGTCGGCGGGTAACACGCGCGGGTGCATGTTCCCGACATGATTCTTTTCATACATGCCGCTGGGTTGTGTCGCCGGGTTTTGTCGGCGGCCCGGCGGGCTCAGTGTGTATTGCGCTTTAGAATTTTTATTTCTCAGGCATGGTTTCTTCACGATGTTTTCCTTCACCGTTTAAAAACACTCGGATAAATGCACATAAGTAATTCAATTTAATATCATCATAAATAAAATCATATACCAAAATAAAAAGTTATTGGTACATGGTCTATCTGGGAATCAAACCCGGCCCTCCCAAATTGGGAGACCGCGTCTTAACCGCTGAGCCACCGATGCTCCTATTTAATATAAAATAGAATTGTAGAGAATGAACGCGGTAACAGCGTTGTGTGACAATAGAAGGCCTGTGATTGGTCAAATAAATACAAAAATCTGAATAATCCAATCACATGACATTTTAATGACGGTCGTGCAATAGGACATCACCATTTTGAAAATCTTTTCTGCAAATATTTCCCGACGGTTATAGCTAATTTGTGGATAAGATAAAACGAGTAAGTAACCTATTTTCGAATTAAGATAATAGGAATATTGTCGCCGTAGATGTATCAATCATGTAACGTTATGAAACAACAAATTGTTTGCTTTAATAAGCAACGAATTACGTCGTAATCCTATTTTGAATCAGGAGCAGGGATCATAAAACTCGCTAAACAAAATAGCATTTGGGGACTATGTCCTCTCTTTCCTTTTTATAATTCCGCGGGTCAAGTATCTCGGCGCGCCTGTCAAATTTTCGAAAATACCTGCGGTGTTAAAAACGTTTATAGATACTCTTCTACTGGGTGTATTTGTAATCTGTGAAAAGCTATAGCTACGGGAATATATTATCTATGGATATAATGAATGAACACTACTACAGCTATAATACAAAAAATCAGAAAAATGTTACGAGTTGTAATATGTAGGTATACCTATATCCACGATATAGGTAATTGGTATTTTTACGGAAAGTACAGATTTATTTCATGTTTTTCTTAAAAAAACGGGTAATTCAATAAATTGTTATGAGAATTGGAAGCTCTATGGCCAGGTTCCTAAGCCTGTTCTAATAAAAAACAGTAGTTGGAATTCTATGCCTATACTCCCACCCAAAGAGAAAAAAAATATTTTCGCAAATACAGACTAAATATCATAGCTAACATGACATGGCGCACATTATTGGATGCGGAATTTAATAGAGAACAAGTTCAAACACAGTCCAAAGGAATTGGAACTCTATAATCATTACAATTGAGAGTTGAAAGTCGGGTGTACCGCCGACACCGATCGGTGTTCGCGTCCGCCTAAAGGTATTTCAACAGGCGCAACTCGCGAAAATCTTTGAGGTGACGAGAAATGTTAATTATTACGAGTTTCACTGACTGGACATACATGTGTCCAGAACCTCGTATCCAGTTGGTACTAACCCGGTAAAATTTCGTGATAAAGTGCAATACCTCAGTATTGCACAAATATTTACATTTGGAGTATTTGTCAATTGTTACTGTAAAATCTACTTTATCATAGGTACACTACGTTTCACTCCCGAGGGAAATAATACCTCCTCATTTTGATTCATTAAAGTACTGAAATTATTTCAAAAGTACGGTTCCTTTGAGTTCCTGATACTATCACGAGTAAACATACGAGTGTATAGAAACGACTGTAAATTGAAAATTTAATTATCCCCTAAAATACTGCAGTTTAATACATTCGTGATTCACCACAGCCGTTATTTTAACTCGATATCTAATAGCATTTCATTCAACAATTGGATATTGAAAATCGGTTGTGCCGTTTCGAAGATATTTAGCTTTTAATACAGTTGGTTGGTGTATTCGGTAGATACCTATCACAAGTACCGCCTCCGTGGCTCAATGTAAACAACATTACGATTCGAAGGTCGAGGGTTCGATCCCTAGCGGGGTACATGTTTAAGTACTCGGTTTGGTTGGTGGTAGCGCATTTTAAATGTCCGCCTGGCTAGCTACCACCATCTTATTATAAGTCTGCCGCCAAACAGCAATGTTAATAGCATTGTTGTGTTCCGGTTATCAGAGATAAGATAGCCAGTCCCCTAAATGTGTTGGGGTTTCCGGGTCAGTACGCTTCCACCTTCGACCTCATCTTCACTTAACATATGCATAAACAAAGGCCTAGGTGTATCGTTTAGGGCGGATATTTCTTGCATTTTAAGAAACTGCGCTATCCCCACGTGGGACTGCTCGGTAGTATACAAAAGAAAATTTATTCCACACGGCTTTCCATACAAACTTTTAAATCCAAATTTTCCGCAAGGAATAAACCGATTCTAATTTAAAGGTATAAAAGTTAGTAGTAAACATTTTCAAAATATCGAATTTAAAAGAATTCATAACATTTTTTCTGTTAGTATGGGTAAATTGTGGGTGTCGTAAAAAGCGTAAAAGCGTATAGTTTTGCATGTTCAACGAAGATGGGCTCTCCCCCTGTTACGTATGCATTTCTGTATATTCCATAAGGTGAAACCTGGATGTTTTAATAATTAAACATTAATGTTTGGAACACTCAAACACTGTTGTTTTGGATAAAGGTCCTGACATTATGTATATTATGAATGGGTAAATTTAAAATTGCTCAAATTCAAGTTCTATATTCTTTATCGAAAATGTGCCCTACTAAGACTAGATAAACCCTCTTAACACAGTATAATTTACTCTCTCTGAGCACTATTGGTGACCGGCACTTTCACCAGCCAACCTTTTCTAGATAGTTTACTTTTATACTAATTTTGATATTAGTTTGTTTTTATGACTTTTGTCGGTTTATTGATTTACTTGTCGGAGTGCAGGTTATAAAGCCCTTCAGTTCTATTGTATTTAGTTTAGTCGGAGACACTAAAGAACAGGCTCCCTCCATTTACAAGTACAGTTTTTTGTAAAACCGAAAATGTCTGTCATACATTACGAACCGTCTAGGCATTCAATGGAATAACTGATTTATCCAACATCCTACGACATTATCTAACATTAAATACGGCCCTGGCCAATATTAGAACGATATTATCGAGGGTGCCGTTTGTATAACGATTTGCGCTGTTAGTCGGCGGATCAAGGTATTTGCCTTTGATTTTATTTCGTTATCGTTCACGAATCACGAACATAAAGAATTGGAGCTTGGAACTACCACAGACTGCTTTTTCAGTCAAAGTCAAAAATGCTTTATTTTGTAGGTACACAGGGTACATTTAAAAACTTCAGTAGTGCACAGGGTGAATTTGAGTTCATGTAATTCCCATTAAATAGTGACGCTACTCTTGATTACGAACAACTTTCCCCAAGGTTAGCCGAATTCGATAAGAAAAAAATCATTTACATATTGAGACACAGAGGCGGTTATTAGACCGAAGCGTGTAACGTATATTTATGGTTTGTTGCCTCAGACCATAGACTGAAGGGTTTTCGGGGCGACATCTCAACTCATTACTAATTATAATTAATTATTAATTAATTATCGTTCCTCCCGCTCGAAGAGTCTCTTCCTCCTGGGCACGATTTGCCATGGCCAACATGGAAATCCCTAAATCGGCTTCGGACTCAGGTTGGCCGCAGCAAAGATAATCTGTGCAAGTGGGGCTTCTCCGGTGGCGGTAATAATCGATGCGAGTGCGGAGTCTCCCCGCAGACAATGGATCACTTATTGTGTTGGCCCGCGTGTCCCGACAGCTGCACCTTTGACGACCTCCTTAACGCCACAGAGAGTGCTGTTAGAGTGGCTAAGTTTTTGTCCAATAAAATTTGAAACTTGCCTCGACTCGAAAAGAAGAAGAAGATTAATCTGTGCCTTAATTCTTTGTCCATCAATCAACCATAGAATATGCAGTTAAACTACACATTTTGGGAATTAAACATTTTGAAAACTGGTCATTTTGGCACACTAAACCACTTAGTCTTGCATTAGGGCAACAAATCTTTTAGTATTTCTTATTAAAATTTAAAATATGGATATTATGCAACATTATGAAGATCATATCTACTTGTTGGTTACGTTACTACATGAATTTTGCAAATTGATGTATCATCTGTCTATTGGTAAGATTTTTGTAAATATGCATGTTTTGTACAATCGAATTCATAACTGCATACTGATTTCAAAAGATTTAAATTTTGTCGAACACATTTGTGTATAGGGTAAGTACAACACGTTTAAACACGTTCGTATGTATAAATAAAAAATTTTACTCTAGACCATGTTGATTCTACGGTATTTATGGGCATTACATTGGACTCCAAATTACGATGGGGTCATCATGTCCACAAATTGGCGAAGAAGCTCAGCTCTGCAGCGTATGCAGTCAAAAAATTAGACAAATATCGGACGTTAATTACTGCTAGATGAATATAGTTTAGTTGTTGCTGTCACCTGATAGGTATCTTATGCCGCGGATATAAATACCATCTTTGTTTTATAGAAACGAGCCGTTCGCGCAATTTATCAATTGAGAGTTGCAGTGTCACTTAGATAAATTTAAAGATGTTCTAAACTTTTCTTCACAGTATATTTTTGAAAACCGAATATATGACAAAAAATCTATAGCGTCATTTAGGAAAAAATAGTGATAAACATGATGTCAATACAAGAAATAAAGATATAAACTTGCGGGTCACATAAGTCGCCTCCACAAAGTGAGTATTTCATTCGAAGGGTTGTGTATACACTTTTTCAATAAAGTTCTGTTGATATACAAGATCGACCTTTCAATAAATTTAAAGATACTATAAAACAGAAACTTTTTAAAAAGCATATTATAAAATATCAGAATATTTAGTTGATAATATTCTGATATTATAAAATATCAGAATATTTAGATAGTAATGCCATGCTATTTCACGATTAATAATGAAATAGTATTGTGCCTTTTGTATATAAAAACCTGTTTTAAAAAGAGCAACTCCTTCAATTTCTTACTTGTTCTTCTCAGGGGAAAATTGCCTTTTAAACAAGCAGTACTAGTAGCTTAAAAAGTGTTAAATCTGACTCTTTTAAGCTGTGTACCTACAAAATAAAGCATTTTTGACTTTCACTATAATACTATGCTTTTTACATTTTTACTCTACACTAATTACAGAATACAGAGATACATCATTATACTGACGTAGCGCTCGTGAGTTATTGGGCAGAGGTCACTGAAAACCAGCGCTGCGATAAAACTCGCTGCACGAGTTCAGTGCTAACCCATTTGTGCATGCCGCAACACGTGACAGCTTTGTGTACATTTATATTTATTACTGTAATTCTTCATTTACACACAAGTACAGTACAAGCGACAGATTATTTTATTTATTTCTGGGAAACAAACAGTAAATATTACTACAATAAGTTTGTTACAATTATACAACACATAAGCCGAAACAGTTTCCACTAACTAATGATGTTACAATATCATGATACACTTGCACACAACAGGTTACTTTGCTTACTATTCAAAATTAATTATAAAAAAGATACAAATAGTTACATGGTAGAATTATATACCCATATATTATGTACTAGCTTTCCGCCCGCGGCTTCGCTTGCGAGGAATTACTTAATCGCGGAAATTTGTTTATCCCGCGGGAAATACTCACTTTATCGAGATAAAAAGTATCCTATGTTAAAGTCCATGGTATATTCTACCTAAATACCACATTTCATCCAAAACCCTTCAGCCGTTTCGCCGTGATTGAGCAACAAACAAACATCCAAATTTTCGCATTTATAATACTAGTTAGATACGTATTACAAAATATTCACAGTTATGACCCATTTATTTGTGGCTCATGGACTGTGAAAGTGTTAAACTGTTCCTGAACACTGCTGAACTTTTAAGATTCCCCTTTACAAACGTGCAAACTCTTCATACGCGGTGTTCGAAACTCAGGTAAAGTAAGCCAAAGCAAGTTCGCCGGTTATTTAAATTAAAATTACTAACTCGGCGCACCCAAGATACCCTGTTTATTCGGAACTTTCCCGCAGATTTCGTTTAAAGGAGGCTATTAGACGCAAAAGCGAGTATTTAAAATTTAATTCCCGTGATGTTTGCCGTAGTATAATTTTATTAGGGCCGACTGTTTCGCGCCGCTATTAAGATGACAAATGTATGAAGGGTGTCTGGGAGGGGACTAATCGGGATCCTTCTTCGACGGGGACTGAGGGCGTTGAATTAAATTTTCGCTTCGACCATTTCTTACAATTGATTCCTTTTATTTTTCTTTTGTCAAAGCAATCAACACCATCGTGACTTGAGCTATTTCGATAAGCTGTCGCTCTTTGAGTGAAATGAACAGTAACTGTCAAAATATTGTACAGTCATTTGCATAGATGACCTCTTCACATAAAAACTAACTACTGGGAGTCATTGTTTCTCTGTGGCTAGCTGTTAGTTTGGTTTGACGATCAAAATGAAATAGCGCAAATAAATAAAATAAATTTATTTAAAAAATTACGTAAGTTTACACAACGGAACGTAAGTTAACCGCCTCCGTGGCTCAATGTAAACAACATTGGGTTTTCGATTCGGAGGTCGCGGGTTAGATCCCGTACCGTACGATCGAGCATACTGACCCGGAACTCCCAACACATTTGGGGGACTGCTTATCTTATCTCTTACAACCGGAACATAACAATGCTATTAACATTGCTGCTTGGCGGCAGATTTAGATAAGATGGTGGTAGCTAGCCAGGCGGACATTTAAAATGCCCTACCACCAACCAAACCGAGTACTTAAACATGGGGTATATGTTGGGGAGGGGGGGGGGGATCGAATCCGCGATCGCCGATTCGTAAACCCAATGCTGTTGACATTGAGCCACGAAGGCGTTTAAAATCTTATTCTACCGCTAAGCTTCAATGTTGATAGCTTTATTGTATTCCAGCAGTTTGAGATAAGTAATCAGTCCGCCGGATATGTCGCAAATTCGGGGTGAGCGCGCTTTAATCTTTGGCCTCATTTTTACGTCAGGTGTGATTGAGGACAAGTGCTAATCCATCGTGCATTAAAAAAACCGTATAGCAAGACGTGCGAGCAGCAGATTTTGGAGTTCCGTAACTCAAACGGAAACCTTAAAAGGCTCACTTCACTGTCCGTCTTTCCGTTTGTCTAGGTTGTTTGTAAGGAGGTATGACGTTGAAATTAATGTACACGTAGGTGTACCGTTCCTTGGACCTGTATAAAAATAAAGTTTTTAAATTATTTATGCCGCGTATTTTGACACTTGTAAATAAATCAAAAGTCATAGAGAACTTCCCGTTGACCTAGAATTCTGAAAATTGCCAAGAAGCAAGGCCTTGTGAGGCACAAATAAAGAAAAACTCTAAAAATGATTAATTTATAGCGATTAAACAAATATTTTTATTTCTTATTCTCTATTTTATGTTTAAGGGCTATGCTCTAACGGCGGAGTCCTTTCCACACTCCTCTTACATTCTGCATTTTCTTTGACTTCCTGATACGACACGGCATTTACTTTTTCTTTTACTTGTACCATGTATGTTCTTCTATGCCTTCCTTTCTTCCTCTTCCCCTCCACTTTTTCTTCAATGATGTACTTGATAAAATTGTCGTGGTCGTATCAGATGACCCAACATCTTTCCCCTTCTGTTTTCAATTATTTTCAAAAACACTCTCTTCTCATTAACAGATGGCAGGACCTCCTCATTTCTCTTTCTTTCCATCCAGCTTATTCTCTCCATTCTTCGCCAACACCACATTTCAAATACTTTCATCACGTTGTGTCATAGTCCACGTTACATTTCTGATCACATACTTATATTTCGAAACTAGATTCCTGTTGTATTCTTGGATGTAATTAATTAATACACCATACTATAAACTCAATGCTTATATTTCATCTCTTTTAAACCCACCACAGTTAACCAGTGTTGCCAACTTATAGATATACAGCAATTCCAATGAATCAAGTTTGTAGAACCCTGAGTGCGTGAGTCAGCTTCGCATTTGTCAGGTTTATTTTTCACAGAAATTTATTCATAACAATCTTTTTTTTTAATTCCTTGTCTAATTGAATTTCCCGTTGATACAAAAATCACATCGCCGAAAAGAAAGGAGAAAGTACGTAATAACACTTTGTAAAGTTTGGGATCCTCGTTATATTATTTTTGGCTTAAACATTGTTTTTGGTAAACATTGTGATTAATATTTTCCTATCGTAATATTTCATTCTATATTTATAGAATATATCAAGAATATTATAGACAGAAATGGAAAACAGTAATAATGTTTGTGCTATTTCAAGTGAGTGCGTGGCTTAATGTAAAAAAAAATAAGGTTAAGAGGTCGCTGATTCGATTCCCATCAGGTGAATTTTAAGCAACTATTTACTTGGACTTGCATATAAAAGTATTACAAAAGTCCCAATTGGAACAACCACGACGGTATTCTGTGGAGATGAAGCCGCTTTGGTTGGTGGTAAATCTCATTAGCTACCACCATCTTGTCTAAGTATGCCGCCAAGCTACACAGCATTTTTGTATACCAGTTGTTATAAATAAAATAGCCAGTCTTAAAATCAATATTAAGTCAAAAATGTTTAGTTTATTACATTTTAGGCTTCTCTAGTGCAGGTCAGAGCAATATTTTTGATTTATGCTGCATTTAAAAAGAAATTTGAATTTGTCCAATGAGTGCGCCACTAGACGGAATAAACCTTTTTAAGTTGTGCATGAAAATGTTTACTGTGACAAAATGGGAAATTCAAAATTTTTAATTCACTTACTCCATATTTGTTAGTATATAGCTTATGCCTTTGTTAGTTTTGTTAATTTAAATAGAATTTAATGTTCAAGAGGCAATGGTGGTAGTTTTATATAAGCTCAAAAGCCCGGCATGCCTTTGCCTTAATAAAATACTCAATCAAGAATATCAACGTCAAATTTTATGGATCTTTACATAGTACAAGAATTGCATATGATCATCCGGATTGAATAGAAAAGAGACAACAAGATATATTTAACTTCATTAACTGGGTAAAAACTACAAAATATTAAAACAGGCACGCCACTATCAAGAGGGCGCTGTGATGTGCACTCTCGTCCAGTGTGCCAACTCCGTATCCATTCGGTCTACCACCGTCTGCAGGACGCTGAACCCGGCGAATCAGGGATGCAATTCTCTTGTGCATAATTGCATGAAAACCGTCGATGCGCGCCTCAGCAAACATCCGTGATATACTACAGTATCGCGGCAACCTCTCCAGCGCCCGGAGTGCATTATTATATTGGACACGCAGAACGTTGTAGGTCCTCTGCGTGTATTGTTGTCAGAGATAAGATAGCCAGTCTCCCAAAAGTGTTGGGGTTTCCGGGTCAGTACGCTTCCACATTCGACCTCATCTTCAGTTAACAGCAGGTGTGATTGAGATCAAGTACGAACCCGTCGTGTATAAAAAAAAAACAAATCTGTTCCATAGGCTACACGTGTAAAAATATTGGTAGAACGCTCTAAACAGGCATCAAAATAAATAGACCTTTAATTTTAATTTTATTTATGATGATAAACCTTTACAATTTCGAATTATCAAGATCCTCTATCTATGGGAGACAATGTAGCACTTATGAACATTTTTAAATGTGGGAGAACCAGTCTAGACTCAGCCTGTGTCTTTGGGGACCGGTAGGCATAGTTTACAACGTTGTGACAGCTGGCATTGTGTGATAATAGATGTGGTTCTGGGTGATTACGCTTTTACCTTTCTTTGACCTCATCTTCACTTAACAGCGGGTATAATTGAGGACAAGTGCTAACTCGTGCCAAAAAAAAGTCAGAGCCTTTTGCAGCCACGTTTATTCCAGACATCACCTGGAAAATATTTGGAGCCAATTTTATGGTTAGTTTATACTTCTTATTTATGATCTTTAATTAGTTTTAGAAGTAACTACCCAAATTCAAATTTTATTACATGCTACATTGTAAGGATGTCTAGAGGTCGTGAGTTCGACATCCGCTAGGGCATGTGTTTGTGTGACGAGTATGGACATCATACTGGTACTGGTTGCTTCGGAAATGAAGTGGAAATCTTTGGAAATCTATGTTCTCCACTGGACTAAAGACAGGATGAAAAATTTAACATGAATACGAATATTTTTTTTATGCACAACGGGTTAGCGCTTGACCTCAATTAAGAATAACAATGAAGAAACAATATGTCCATAACAATTAAATTGAACCAACTCGGCACTTCCCTTGGATGTCGTAAAAGGCGACTAAGGGACTTTACATAAAAAAAAAGATCTATAAACTTGCACGTTTCAACCGCAATGTAATTTGCAATAAACCACCCCATTTAAAATAAAGGTCGTGACGCCATTTTATAAAAAGTACCTACATTGAAAATTAATTAATAAAAAACACGCTAGGTTCCATCATCCACGCCCTGGTTCCATCTTTGACCCACCAAGTGCAAAATATTGGACACATCAAAACGGCTACGTTTTGATGTTCGACCCTTCGAGTTTGGGATTATATGCTTTTATAATATATATATAGTAGTATAAATATAGTAGCCACTGAAGAGGAACCATCCACCTCTTGGCTCCATCATCATATCAGCTCCAAGATACCAAATTTCATTTCAATGTGACAATTAGAAATAGGTTAAAATTTACTTCCAAGATTTTTTAGTCAGTTACAAGTAAAGCCAATAAAAAGCGTGTATTTGTGTTCATTAAAAACAAAACCTTAGAAAACCGGATATCAAGTCATAAAGATGCTAAAAACTTGGTAGTCTTTGAAGTGAAATATAAATAATCCCAAACGCACACCTATACCTTCTCTGTTTCGTCGTGGGAAACCAAATAAACCACACTGAAGAAGGACCAGTTTTTTGTTCCAATTCTTGAATTCTGAAGAACTGTTCGAGCTAATACCCGCTGCTCAATTTAACCGATACACTTCTCGCCGAAAATTAAAATTCTATCCACATCACCTGGATGAGTGGAAATCTACCACTGTACGTTTCTCAAGAAACTTCCTACCACGTACGACCACCCTGTGGAACGGACTTCCTGCAGCGGTATTCCCGAACGAGTACGACATTGGAACCTTCAAGAAATGAGCCTACACCTTCCTCAAAGGCCGGCAACGCATCTGTGACCCTTTTGGTGTTGCGGGTATCCATGGGCGCGGTGATTGCTTTCCATCAGGTGACCCGCATGCTCGTTTGCCGCCCTCTCATATATAAAAAAAATAAAAAATTCTCCATACACAGCTCTCATTGTAAACCCAACAATCTATCGATCGCAACGCTCGTAACATAATCCAATGATAACAAGAAGCAAACTGAATAAGAAGTTACCTCCTACATACATGTGCGTCACAAACCATAATGCGCCTCGACAATGTGTGAAAAAAATCCCGCATATTATATTGTAAGGGATCCAATAAAGGCCCACGGGAAACATCTGCGGGGAAACAAATTGATTATATCTCAACACTTCGCCGAAACGGTTAAAATGGTTCCGACATAAAATTTCACTTACGCTAAGTCGGCTTAGCAAAATAATCTTCGTTCTGTATCCAGCTCCGAAGGCTTTCTTTTATGGATCTTAGTTGCAATAGTAAAGATAATTTATTTCATATGATAAAATTATCAATACAATAGAAATACACTTTATTGCACAACAGAAAAGAAAATACAGTTTCAGAAAAGTGGCAGGAATAGAATGTACAATTTGGCGACTTATCACTAAAAGCGATCGCTTTCAGTCAACCTTCGGGTATAAGGTCAGTACATTTGAAATAGGTAGGTTGTGCGGTATTAAATAGGGGTGCAGATACAAACTACGTGTATTATCACTTGAAATCCCAACGTAAAACAACTTTATGTTATAATTTTCACGGCTTTGTGTGTGTATGTGTATCTTTATACTAAAGACTAAAGGACGTGACAGGTTAAATATCAGATCATTTAAAGAGCAAGTCTAAATTTCATTAGTTTGCCAGTTTTTGCTTGGTTGGGTTGTCTTGTTAGGTCTTAATTTTATTTATAACCATCTTACCGCCTGCGGCTCCGCTCGTGTGGGTTCAGTTTGTCATCCCACAGCATTTATTTGAAACTAGCTTTCCGCTCGCGACTACACCCGCGTACTATTTATTTTGTCGCGAACACTCGTCTTTCGTGTTTCTTGTGTATGTATATTTAATCCAATACAATTCCGAACTTCTATAATTTTAGGTAAACATATTTTGAATACTGATTTTCTTGATTGTACAAGATATATGACATTGTTATTTTAAAAACTTGCAACAAGTTATATTTAACTAGCGTCAGTGGCTCAGCGGTTAAGACGCGGTCTCCCAATTTGGGAGGTCCGGGTTCGATTCCCAGGCAGGCCATGTACCAATGAGTTTTTAAATTTAATTTAATAACTTATGTGCATTTATCCGTCTGCTCTTAAACGGTGAAGGAAAACATCGTGAGGAAACCTTCATGCCTGAGAAATAAAAATTCTAAGGCATGTGAATCCTTAAACCCGCATTGGACTATGGACCGTACTTATACGAGGCTACCATCGTAAAATGAGGGAGAGGCCTACGCCTGCAATGGCATGTTTACGGACTGAGATGACGATGATGATATTTGACTATAAAATATTGTTTATAATGCATCATGTGTCTTATGTATTGCCTTTGTCTTACCTTAATGTAGCCTTTGTTATCTTGACGGTCCCAGGCTACCTTTCTGCTGAATTTCTATACGATTCTTTGAGAGGATTAGTCGTTCGATCAATTGTTACCAGTTTTCATACGAACGATAATCTGCTAACCGACGAACGTAAAGCATTTGATGAGAGTGGAAGAAGCAGACGTAGTATGTCAGGATCGTTACAAATGGAAATCAATAGTAGAGACGTAGCGGCGAGCGACATGCTGAGACATGCAGTTTTGGCCTCCGCGTGGGCGCGCATGTGAAGCGAGAGCCAGTCGTTCCCCGTTACGCGTCCCGCCGGGTAAACTACATTTTCCACGTATGTTACCAATGTAATTTTGTGCCTCTGTTTTGTGTACACCCTAAAGTGACAATAAAACTTTGACCTTGATTCAGAACTTTTATTTACGCACCCTTCTGATGCAGTGAACTATATAGGTACATAACATTATCCCAAAACTGGTGGCGTGAATAAGTAGACTATTGAGAGAGGCAGACGCCTACCCCAACGGGAAACAGGCGTGAGCATATGCGTGTATGATAATCTACAGTCATGAAAAGATTAGGCGATATTTTCTGTATTTTACTGTTGAAGTTGGTAGTAGTTGTAGTGAATGAAACAAGTTTAAATTTATAAAATATATTGTTTGGATTATTTCCGCACTTTTGTATTTTCACACAAAATATTAAATTTGGGAATAATCATAAT
The DNA here is from genome assembly GCA_949316235.1 of Oegoconia quadripuncta. Taxonomy (NCBI): domain Eukaryota; kingdom Metazoa; phylum Arthropoda; class Insecta; order Lepidoptera; family Autostichidae; genus Oegoconia; species Oegoconia quadripuncta. Next base: position 18,156,205 of record OX438746.1, read on the forward strand.
AAAATAAAAAAAAATCACACATCATCACGGCAACCAACTTTATCTTTTATTATTAGACGTACAAAATTTTTTGAAATGTGCACGATGATAATTTATATGAAAATTAGTTACTACGGCCCGATTTATTCGCCGACTTCTATCACCAATTTTTCTCTATCATATCTCTACCCATCTCTATCATCATAGGTTTTATTTTTTTCCTGGAAATAAATCGCTTAACTATTGCCGGGTGAGCGGGCAGCCAAATATGTAACGAACAGAGAGACAGATTGACACACTTTACTTTGAATTAAATAATATTAGTGTGGCTTTCGCTATAAAAAACCGACACCCAAAATCTAGATTTCACATTTTACATAGTTTCTGAAATAAATTTCGAAAGTGGCTTATAAAAATATAAGTTCCATTTTTTTTTAATATGATTGACTGGATTCGCGTTTAACCACAATCTCACCTGATGGAAAGTGACGATGAAGCACGCGATCCCAGTAAATGCCTATTCACTCTGCTCTTGGAGATCCCAAGATTCAGGAAAGACTGACGCCGTAAAGGAGTACCATACCTTGGCTGTTCGGATGATGAATGAAGAATCGAACTTCTTAGTGCGAATGTTCGGTATAATGTGCCTAACTCAACACGTAAACTCCTTTTTACTCCCTGTTGTAAACAAGAACATTTCAGTCGCCGTGCTCATACCAATATAGTTTGTTCCACAAATCTGCGGGTAGAATTGAATTGCGTTCCAAATCGTTGTTTTCGGTCCCCGAACGTAGGATGTTAGTTCAAAACCAGAATAATGCATAATTCCTTGTTTCTTTTTTAATCGTTAACCCCCGCAGACCATGCGTCGACAGAGTTAAGTTCTGGTGGAACTTCCTGGATTAGGCGCCAAGCCTTCCTGTTATGTACCTACATTTAGGTAAGTTCACAGATTTAGCACTTTTGTTATGCATGACTTAGGATGAGTATGTTTTTATAACGTCGGAAATTCAATAACAAACTAGTCACTGTCTGTCAGTGGTTTCAAGACATTTCTGTTGGCCACCGAAGTGGCTTAACGACTACCTTCATTTACCAAGCGGCTTCCCCTCTTTTCTTCTCAGGTATAAAGATATAAAAGCGTATACATATAAACAAATTACATTTTTATATATAAGTTTTTTAGCAATTGAAATCACACCTGATGTTAGGTGAAGATGAGGCCGAAGATGGAAGAGTACCGACCTGGAAACCCGATCTTATTTGGGGGACTCCACCTTTCCATGACCCTATTTACCATCATGGTTATACGGGCCGAATCGTTGAGAGGTGCATGCTAGCCACATTTCGTGACTCTGGGCAAGTTATTTAACTCTATGTCCTTGTCCCTATGGCCAATTCTCCCTATTCTGGGGCTTGACAACACTATCATAATCACAGGCTTTCTCACCCGTCCACCAAAGTAATATTACTGTAATATTGCTATAAGAGGTGATTGTAGGCCCCCAGATCAACCTTCGGTCGTGTCCCTTCTCGGGTTCTTCTCTATCTCGAGCCGAGCTCGCTTTCTGTACTAGGCGTGGGCGTATCTTCTAAACTGTGCGAAGTTTGCCTCTGTCCCCATGAGATCGCCGTGCCCAATGGGCCCATAGGGGTATGCCCAGATCCTCTCAAACATCTCCCGTCTCTCTTATTTGGGGGACTGTCTATCTTATCTCTGATAACCGAAACATGCTATTATCATTCCTGTTTGGCGGCAGACTTAGATAAAATGGTGGCTAGTCAGGGCGACATTTAAAATGCTCTACCACCAACCAAACCGAGTACTAAACCGTCGGGGATCAAACTTGCGACTACGTAATTCGTAAACCCTATGCTGTTCACATTGAGCCACGTAGGTCAAATGTAGTAAATGCATGGATGTACTCTTAAATAATTTCACCAGTCTTTTGTATTAACAATTACTTTGTCGTAAATAATATTAAGTTATCGAAGATGAACGTTAACACAACACGTGCCTATACACTATGGACCCCAAAGATGTTTCTAGGACGTTGGCAATGCCAAAACTAATATTCTTAGCAAGTTCAATTCCCCAATGTCTGCCTTATTATGAAGGATGGAATCAAAGTTTTTTCCTGCTACATTGCTAATGGCCCTTCCATTATTATCTATCTAATTAACACAAGGTTATATTATTGTGAAGCTTGCTTGTATTGCGAAAATATTATTGTGAAATGGAATTGCATTCCTTGTTGTTCGCGTTGCGACTTTTGCATTTGAGTACTCATGGGACAGTTGCATTCGCTAAGCGTTTTCGATTGGTCATCATATCATCATCATCTCATCCCGTAAACATCCCACTGCAGGGATATAGGCCTTCCTTCGTATAATGAGGGAGTATGGGCTATAGTCCACCACGCTGGCCCAATGCGGGTCGGGGACTTAACATGTCTTAGAATTTTTATTTATCAGGCATGCAGGTTTCCTTACGATGTTTTCCTTCACCTTTTAAGAGCAGTCGGATAAATGCACATAAGTAATTAAATTAAATTTAAAAACTCATTGGTATTTCTGTGTAAATTTCGTTTCAATGGGCTTCATTAATTTTCATAGACACAATATTAAAGTAGTAATATAAAATTCCTTTTGACGCTTTCTATCGCCGACTTCATTCGCGCGATGATGAGTTTTATGTAAATATGCAGATGAATTAGGCAACGTCCATAATAGAGGTCAGTGAGGTGTTCAGGCTCTCTTCATCTTATGCAAACCTAAAAATAGCTTTCAGCAAGTTCTTAGCCCGGTTGTTCCATTTTGTATTATTGTCTAAATTCAATCATAAGAACTTCATTGTTATCCCACAAGTGTTAATTTTCCTTTTGTTATGCACAACGGGTTAGTACTACCTCATTCACACCTGATGTTAAGTAAAGACGAGGTCGATAGTGGAAGCGTACTGACCCGGAAACCCCAACATATTTGGGGGACAGACCATATATATTTTTTTTTAATCATTGGTTACGAAATGTAAAAAATCTGGAAAATTATGATTTGGGTTATGGTGTGTGAGATCAATATTAAAATTAATATTTAATAAAGATTCTTTAAATATTTTAATCCGAGCTTCAGTGATGGGCCTCTTGTTAATTTGAAAAGAGACTGCTTTCTCAGGTAGAGAAAATCTAACAAATTGTCCACTATGATAAGACTTAATACTTCTTCTTCAATTTAAGAGCTGTGCTCTTGTCGGTGGAGTAACGACCATGTCTCTCTACTTTCCGCCCTCGTTTTAACCTCTTGGTACGACACGACATTCACCTTTTCTTTCACTTGGTCAAAGTAATTACGCCTAGGTCTTCCCCTTCCTCTCTTTCCTTCAATCTTTCCCTCAATTATGTTCTTCAAAAAGACTTAATACAATTTAAAATATTTCTTTCCCCTATTTCATATTCACAATAAATATTATCGAAGCATGTAGGGCTGTAGTTTCAGTTATTCGAGTCGGCTCCAAAAAAAAACATTCATGAGGTTAAAATTACTAAATAAGTTTTTTATTCTGCCAGTCATGGTACTACAAAAATAAAACTTGTTATATGACTGCAATGTATAATGACTGCAAAGGGCTCATGAAGTTATATGAAGTTATATGACTGCAATGAAGATTCTGAAAATGTTTATTACAAGTGAGATATACTATGCAGCAGACGTGTGGAGATCTTCTAAATCACATAGGCCTTTTTAGTTGCTTCTGCATAGTCGGGTTGTTAGTACACTCATTGAATTTAAACAAAATACCCTGTAATAAACACACTTAAGGGTAACTGCACTAAGCTCGGTTTATCCGCTAAAAGAGCTTTTACAAATTGGACTATTTTAATTAGGGCCAAGAAAGAAGTGCCCCTCTATACGCTCCGACAAGTAATCTGTTTAAGGGCTGTTAAAAAGATTAATACTATGGAAGGATAGGTCATTGGATCTTATTTAGTACTCTCAAGGGTTGTGTACAACGATCCCTTTATTCGGAATCTTTCTGAAGTTAACAGTTGCTCTCGATTAGGTATCGTGTTGGGTCCATTAATGGATATTGCTCGAGGTGGATGGGTTTTTATGGTTGTAATTAAACTTGATATTTGAGGAGGGATTAGAACGAAGGGCAACGGAATTATTTCTATCCGTTTTGGTCACGCGAAGGGGAGTAGCGTCGGTGGATCGTTGATTAACTTTATGCTATCGTAGGATAATATCAGAAATTATCGCATCAACGGCCTATAACAGTTTACTCTTTGACATATAATAAGCATTTCATGAAAGGGTTTGTCATAGCACCACTTTGGGCAAGCGGGTTGGTGATCGCAGATTTTGCACTCTGTGGATGCTGCTGCCCATCACTGTTCTAATCTGATATGCTCATAATCCCAAAGTCGCCGTTCACGATTTTATCGAGATGATAAGGTTGGTTCTACTCTACCGGGAACTACACGACGCAAATCCGAAAATTATTCAGAATACACACATTGAACTATCCAATACCTAATACGATTCTTACCATGTTCGTTTATTCTGACATGTAATTGGTTGGCTCTTAATAATTCTTTACTGTGCTTTCTCTTCAGTGTCAGTGTTATGTTAAGCAACAATGAATTTACGTTATATACTTTCAGATTGACAGATAATTATTATCATTTGCCTGATCTTATGCGTTATTATATCTTCAATTTTCCTCTTTCCTCTATATATAATGTGTACTTTCAAGTACAGAGTGAAGTCAGGTTTTGTATCCTCGTGGCCTCTTCACAGTCAGTGTTGTCAAGCCACATCTGTAGATCACTTGGCCTAATGATTACCTTTAATTATAATGAAAACAACCGGGATTGTCTACTTAATATACCCCGAAGCACGGAAATACTTCTACGGAAATGCCATCAAAAGGGTGATTTGTCGAAAGACTGATTGCGCCAGACGTTGTATAACTTCGCTTATCGAAAATCACGCTTATCTTTTACTCCTCAACACTTCATTACTGACGTTTAACTGTAATAAAACTAGTCTAAGATAAGTGTTTAGCTTCGAGGAAGAAATCTTAAGAGTCACAGTATGAGCTCGTGAAAACCAGCAGAAGTCTTTAGCTAGCTCCGTTTCGCTAGAGAGACGACTTTGCAGGTCCTATTAGGTATGTAACTTCGAAAATGCGACAAGTATAAGTAAAAAAAAAAAATATTTTGATATCAGTTTCTGCTATTAGCTCGGAAACGCTTGAGGTCATATAAATGTAATAAAGTCTTAAATAACTTCAAACCATCACTTCTTAAATAGTATTGACTGTAAAGGACAATCACAACTCTTATTTACTCTGTTTAATCCCATTACAAAAATAAATGCTGAATAAATTAATTGAAGAAGCCTTTCGACGATGACCCGAGCCATAAAATGTATCCATCCTAATAAAAAAAGATACGGCTACCAGTACGTAAACACAGGACGACTCATAAGGGGAATCTTCAAGAATCGGGTGACCACGTATCATAGGGTAAGTACGGATAAAGAATACTAATCGGCTATGTCGTGTCAAGGGCGACATGTGATCATAAGATAGATCCCCACGGAGAATTTTGTGAGGCCTTGGGGTTGAATATGACACGGCTAGGTTTTCTGTTACTCGTAAAAATGGAGACGAAAATTATATTATTGTATTTCTTAGATCTTAAGGTTGTTAACAGATTTGATGGAGATATATACCTATAAGTGTAAGTAATTTGGACATTCACAATTAGACAGAATATTTTTTGTTTAGGTATTTGGATATTACTTTCTGAACAGGGGTGTAAGCAAAAGGTAATGCCTCTTTTTTTTAAATTGTAAGTGTTATACCTGTACATTCAAACATAACGTCACGACCTTGATCCCATATGGGGTAGTCAGAGATATCCCAAACATTAGCATTAAGAGTTTAATGCTTGAAATAACACGGTTTGTGTTACGAAATATGCAGAAATGCGCATGTGATGGGGTGAACCCATCGAAATTAGAATGTGCAAATCTTTAGATGTTTTTTTTATCTTTTGTTGGTGGAAAGTCCCATGATCGCCTGTTACGACACCTACGGGAAGAGAGGGGTTTGTTTCTATTCTATTTGAGTGCCGAAACTACACAGCACATAACTGTAATATAAATTCTAATATATTGCTGCATTTATAATTTTCTTACTATGTACATTTTGTAATGGAAAGTCTAGATTTTAGATGAATCTTAGTCATCCTCTTTGCGAACAATGGCCGGAGGTCAGTAAAGGTTGTATTAATATACTTCCCGATGTTGTATCACCCTCGCAGGGATACTACTTGGGCAGCGTCGCAGGTAACGGCCTCATATAACTAAGTACAATGGCGGACAAATACAGTGCTGTAAAAGTACTGGTCGTAATCTATTTATGCGAATGTTCTATGTATGTACAAACGCCTTTATGGATGATTTTAACACAGTTCATAAATCTGGCGTCTTATTGATAAAAATCGATAAAATCTTGTCAAGTTTCTGGTAGGATTCTTTTAATTACTTAAAGAGCCGTGTTCTAAATCTGATGCTAATCATTATATTTGTCTCTCTTCGAAGCAAGCTTTTTTAATCTTCTATAAATTACAGCTGACTTAGTTTTAGGTTAATTTATATAAAATTTATTAATAACTGATAAGTAAGAAGCTGGACGATATGAAACGCATGTTACCACTAAAACTAACAGTCATAATGTTTCTCTAACTTATTAGAAAAGTTAGCACAACACTCTCCAATGGCTATAGAAGAATTCTGAGTTCGTGTTACAATTTTTCTTACAAATCGGGAAATATGAAAGTATATTTTCAAATCTGACCTGCTCATTTAATGTAATTTATAAATTACATATTTAGCATTATATTATCGCAATTAACTTTTTACCCGGCTGCCCAAAAAATGAGGGTAAAATTTTGGAGTGTATGTAAGTAAGTCCGTTCCTTTGGCGCATCTCGTAGCCTAAATTACTTGACCGATTTCGAAGTGCACGGTGTCGTTAGATTTGCTTTTGCGAAATACAAGATATGCTATCGGGTTTTTTGGTTTTTGAATACTTAAATAATTATTAGTTTAGTTCTTGTATCATGTTATGGATGCACGGAATTAGTATGCTGGCGAAGCAATCCAGCAGGACCATCCACGTATCGTCACGTAGTGGATTACTGGGTTTTAGAACATTCCAAGGAGACAATATCCAAACAAAAGTTTATAATTAGCTATATCCCATAATAACTTGATTAGGCCCCTCACTGTGTCCTGCATTGTATCTAAAGCCAAAATGAATGTCGCCTGCGGGACCATAAATCCTTAAATATTAAAACTGGGGCGACAGTGACCATAGACGACGCGCGAATTTCGTGCAAAATGAAGACGACCATGATTTAAGCGATGAAAATTGTTACAAATAAAATTACGACTGATGTTAGACAGAGTTACCGATTTTGGAAATTCTACCGTCGAATTCATCCGGTGTTATATTATTATTATGGATTAATAGGCGAACAGTAGATGCTGATGTGCCTATAATCAAGCTGGTGTATTGGTAAAGAATAGGAAAAGTCATTATTTTGGATTAATAGTCCTCAGTTTGGTTTCAGAATTTGTTCTATTTAGACCACTTGTTAAGTCGATTTTTAGAACTGTTCACGGAGCTCACGGAGTTCATCACTTTATTTAAAAGTGGACTTTGATTTCAAACTACATATATCTAAACCGTAAAGTGTGTCAAGAAGTTTTCTTTATTTCTTTTTGTAGATTTTGACATTCTTTCTAATTCTCTATAATTTTGACATTCACTTGAAGATTTGACATTAATTTTGTAAAGTTGACAATTTTCGAACATTCCTTGCAAGTTGGGTTATTTAAAATTGTGTAATTAATTATTAATAGGTAATTATAATTTGATATAATTAAATATTCGTTAAATTTTGCATGCTCAAAAGGCAGACAGTAATAGGCTTTATTTTAATATTAAAACACCCTTGTGTATCTATCTATATTTAGGCAAAAAAATGATTTTGAAACTTGAATTTTTGAAATTTTTAAGCTTATGGTGGATCATATAGGGCTGTTGTACATTATTAATTGAGGAGTAATGCCTCTTCTTACAGAAGTTTTCAATAAATAACCGACTTCAGTATGGGTCTATTCCCTATCTCCGGAGTGCATCATCAAATTCGGACCACTTTGTCGGTTAACCTTATCAAACAAAAAAAAATATCAAAATCGGTTAACAGTTAAAGAAAATATGGAAATTCTCCTTTTTTGAAGTTGGCTAAGATGGTTTTCTTGTATATACTCGTACCATCGTTTTAGAAAACTGCGAATCAAACTAGTGGACTGCCACAAAAGTTCAATATTGGACGTAATATATAAGCCCACGTTGGTATACAGTGGCCCACCAAAACTCTCCAATCATGCGCGCACGTCGCAAACTCAACACCTTGTTATAATGTTTATATATAACGATAAAAGAAACGTCTGCTGAAATCTCATGCTTCATCTTTGACTATAGTCATACCTCTTCGGACTAAAATTGTACAATAACATTGCTTGTAATTGTATTCTCCTGGATTTTAATTGGATTAATTTGTATCTAATAATATAAAATATATGAAATTTATTCACGTAGTTTGTATCTGCATCCCTATTTATTACCGCACAACCTACCTATTTCAAATGTACTATCCTTATACCCAAAGGTTGCATGGAAGAGATCGCTTTTAGTGATAAGGTCGCCAAATTGTACATTCTATTCTTATCACTTTTCTGAAGCTGTATTTTCTTTTCTCTTGTTCAATGAAGTGTATTTGTATTTTATTGTATAAAATGTGATAGTCGATACGATAACACTTGAAATGCATACAACGTAGGAATTTCTTTTGGACTCTTTCAAAACCATCAGAGTACTTATTGTAAGACAGGTCTCCATATACAAACGGCATATTCTAGTTGTGAACGTATCAGTGATTTATATAAATGAAGGTAGGAGTTTCCGAAGTAAATGGCAGTAATAGACGGACAGACGTACAGACATAGAGGTGGTGATAAGTGTTCCAGTTTTTGACTTAGTACGTAACAATAAAATGAAACTTTAGCTTGCTGTTCGTATTTGCTATTCTTGTCTAGTTACAGAAGAACTTAACATAATAAAATTTAATATAGTTCATAACGTACTTTGCAAAATCCCCCTTCACAACCAAACTCAATCTTGATAATAATCGCAATGTTAAACAGGTTATAAAATGTTCAAAAGGAAAAGTAAAATTAAGAGCGAATTTTTATTACTCCCCTTTGTTAATTTACCAGAAAGTAAAATGGGAAATCAAATTTGTGTTACGGTAACCTAAGCCCGTGTAAAACATACAAAAATTAATAAATCAAATACCCGCAAGCTGACTTTTGCAAATGATTGCGTATCAACTGCGGAGCGTTTACGGGAAAGCAATAAAGGGATATTAAGGTTTTCGTACACGAATTATGACAGCATGCAAAATATGGGGCATCAGTCATTCTGTCGCCTGTAGAACAACGGGAAAATTCAATCTGAAGTGTCTCCCTTGCAAAGTCAACCAGAGATGTATCCAGAGCATGTAATGCACGCCGCATGATTCCCTGCAAAGAATACAAATACACTTTATTGCACAACAGAAGAGAAAATACAGTTTCAGAAAAGTTGTAAGAATAGAATGTACAATTTGGCGACCTTATCACTAAAAGCTCTTCTCTATCTCTTCCAGGCAACCTATGGGTATAAGGACTGTACATTTGAAATAGGTAGGTTGTGCGGTATTAAATAGGGATGCAGATACAAACTATGTGAATAAATTTCATATATTTACATACACATACATACATAGATCAAGACAAATATACCTACTTAAACATAACATCTATAAAATAGCAACAAAATACAAACGTAAATATATAGGTGTACTAAATAAATATTTATTGATATATAAAATAATAATAATAAGCGACAACAGGATTGTGCTAAGGTATAGAGAGAAGATAAGAAAGGAGCACAGATTAAAGCACCAGGCAATGCTCTTTGACGGCGACTTTAAAAGCATTCAAAGTTTGAGCTCGCCTGATGGACTCGGGTAGGGAGTTTCAGAGACGAATGGCTTGAAGTGTTAATGATTGGCTATATAATTTTACGGTGTTCGGTGGAATGTTGGAAAATTGTAAATGTATGTACGCAAAAATATATGCCTAATTCGTAAACATTCAGATAATCATAATTTGAATACTAGAAACAAAAATAAAATTGAAATTCCACAATTTAGACTTAGCAAGGTTAGCACATCCTTTGTGGGACACAGCATACGCTTTTACAATAAAATACCAGAACATGTATTGAGTTTATCAGAGCAGAAATTCAAACGCCACATTAAAGAAACTCTGTGTAAGAAGGGTTATTACAGGATAGATGATTATTTAGGCGATAAGGAGGTCTGGTGTTAGCTGGTCGTTATGTTAATTGCTATTGCTTTGTAATATGTTATATAAAATGTAATATTATTATAAAGATGGAAACAAATTGAAAAGATGAGTTGTTGCGGAGTTTCTTGTCGTTTCTTCTCCCTAACCATAAAACCTTGCGAAGCGATGTATCCTCGGTAGATCACATCAACGGTCTCAAGTCCCCACTGCTGCAGCACAGCCTAGGGTAATGACCATAATCCACCGACTCAGTGCGGATTGGAGGATAAATGTCAGACTTAGTGGCCACCTGACTAACGTAACCTCCGAAGTACGGAAACCTCAAAGAAATGCCAGGTGGCCCGACTACCTTAGAAGGCTTGGATGTGGTGGTCGTTCGTCCAGTATTGATCTTAAGCAGTGTCGTTTTTACGATGTTCTTAACAATACAATACAATGCAATGCAATTCAATGCAACACAACTTAACAGTCCGGCAGTAAATGCTCTTGGCAAGTAGGGTTTTGAAAAGGTTATGATTCTGGATGTTAATTAGGATCACCTACAGCACATACCTTTTTGCATTAGTGAAACTAATTATAATAAAGAAGTGTTCTAATATCAAATGAACACAGCATTCATAAGACTAATAGCTACGAAAAGGTTTTTAACACTCGAGATATGTCTAAAATGCTTTAAATAATAAATAAATATTTCGACATTTACACCAATCATCTAGTCTCAAACTAAGCAAAGCTTGTGCTATGTGTATCAGATAACGGATAAACAATACATAAATATTTATATAAACCTCCATGACTCGGGAATAAATGTTCGTATTGATCACACAAACATTTACCCGTCACGGGATTCGAACCCGCAACCATTGGTTTCGCTGACAGGGTCACTATCCACTACAAAAATCGGCCGTCTGGATTGGATCAAAATGGATTTTGTATACACAGCAGAAAGCACAAATACAACTGTTATCATACGATAACTAATTTGTAGTTTCTATAAGATATTTAAATGTACCTTCCTTATTTAACCAATAAAGCGTATTTGATAACATACAGATTATTTATACAAATAGTGTTCGTGGCTCTCCTTTAAACTTACCAGTTTGTTATCATGATGTGAAGACTATATACGAGGAAATAATAGTCTGAAAAGCTGATTAAACCGAGCAACGTGGATGAGGTTATTTTCACGTCCATAGAGGCCGTTTATAACTTTTGCAATGTAACTTTGGCCTCCTAAAAATGGAAGTAGTTCTTGAGTTTTATTTGGCACAGCTCACAGCACATCTTTAGCTTATGTATGACATCTTTCGGTCGATACTCAGCTGCAAAGAGAGCTCGCGTGACTTTAAACTATCAATCAAAGATTAATCAACTGGATAAACCTTGCGGTCATTTTCGCTTTTCGTTGGACATTACACTTCCATTTGCTGAGGAAGGAAGTTGAAAGTAGAAACCTTTTTTACCCGATTGGCGCTGGAAGGAGGGTGATGTTTTACGGATGTATGTATGCTTGTAGAATTCTAAGTTACCTCCCGTAATCAAAACTGCTTGAAATGCTCTTGCACTTTGATTTCGTTATCGTTCTTGTAAAATTCGTGTTGATCCTCAGAGTGGTTCATTTTATGGTAAACCTCATTTCATGTGTACCTCGCATTATGGTAAAATCCATCACGGCGCTCCCGAAATACAAAATATACTGTCGGGTTATTTGGTTTTTAAATACTTCACTTGTTATTAATTTGTCTGAAGCAATGCTATCATGTTGGTACAAAGAGGTATCGTGAGCACTTAAATGTATAGTCCACATAACTTATAGTGTTACGGCCAGACTGCATACAATACACACATATGGCTCTGCTGTAGTACTGGGTTCATAAGTTGGAGCAAATCTTAAGAGTTATTGCTTTTATATATGAAAAAATACTAAAGACGAACGTCTTTTACTAAAGTTTCCTAATTCTTCTTCAAGCGCGTCGATGGCAATAACATCAAATTTTGGTCTAATTGTAAATGAGACACCTGTTGAGACGATGTAACCGATTCTTAATGTAAAAGAATCTATAAAAATTTATCTCGTTTTCTATTGCGTGATTCTTATATCATCTGTCAATTATATTTTTTCGTGTGTCTGATATATTATGGGGAACGCCCGCCTCACGGGAAACCAGTTTATGTCAAACGTGTCTAATTTGACAGTCGTTCGTATAGATATGAGTATTTGTTCCCTTAGGGACTCTATATGACACGCATGATTGGCCACCACACGATATTGTCTTTTAGAGGACCTGTCACCATAGAGGACTTTTTTAATCCTTGACACCAGCTCACACGGTTCTATTTGAAAGTAAAATTTAAATTCTAAAAGCACAAAAAAATTAATTAGAATAGTTTAAATTTAGACAAGCCGCTTTTGAGCAAATTAAACTCTAGAAAATGCATTCCAAAGTAAAAATCACCTAAATGGAAATTAACTATGTCAATAGCTAAATATTCTCGAAATGGCTTAACCGATTTCCATTGAACAGGCTAAAAACCATCTCGCAAATACCATCGTTCGAAAAATTAAAAAAAACGATTTCAAATCGATTCAGCCACTTCGGCCACCTACAGACATTTAACCTTATAACACTGTTTTTCACGTCGGGGATTAAAAATAGACTTGAACTAGAATCGGGTGATCACAGGGCTGGCTACCTGGGGTAGCGCAGAATTCTGGCAATACAATGTGATAACGCAGCTAGCCTTCTATGGGAACCCTGCCTTAGAGCAGTGATCTGGAACATGGTGTTCTACCTATGACGTAAACATTTGTGATCCAGACTTATTTCTTTTAAAGATAGATTTATTAAGATCCATCAAGAGATATTCTTGAAGATAATCACCTAAAGAAACGTTACTTAGTGCTCGAGAAGGCAAACAACTTTTGTAATATGACTTTTTGAAATAAAAATAAAATTCTCTAATTTCAATCGTCGTCGAGCGTCGATGGCTCATTGGATGAGACACAGTCTCCCAATATGGTTCGATCCCCAGGTAGGCCATGTACCAATGAAACTTTAAATTTAATTTAATTACTTATGTGATTAATCCGATTGCTCTTAAAAGGTGAAGGAAAACATTATGAGGAAACCAACATACCTAAGAAATTTATAAAAATCGTAGGCATGTGAAGTCCACAACCCGCACTGGGCCAGCGTGGCGGACTATATCCCATACTCCCTCAATATGAGGGACGGTCTATATCCCTGTAGTGGGATGTTTATGGACTGATGATGAATCAAATTTATATGGGAAAGTCCAAATTTTTGCTTAGCTGTTTGAGGGTCGAACAGGGTTTGGTTACATATTTTTTATATAACAACACAAAAGCTCTATCCACCTTCTGGCAAAGTCGGGTAATAAAAACACTTCGATTTTGCGTTCTAATCTAGCCCCCCCAAAATGAATTCCCTGTTACGCCCCAACGTCGTTTGAGCCACCACGCGTGTCCCATTACACTTTATTAAAGCGTGTCAGCATTACGCCTGGGCGCTTTTCAAACGAACCTGCACCGTGTAAACAAAGTTTTATTATCTGTGCACGATCTAGTAAACAGCTTTGGAATAGCATCACTGTTTGTGAAGTTAAGCATGCAGTTACCCAAGTAAAGGGGTATAGAGAAGTAATTTTAAAACAGTTGCCAGTACTCTTAACAAGGAATGTATTCAAATGAAATAATATGTCACTTTAAAACTTGATAAAGAAAAATTTAAACTTAATTTAATTTTAGAAAACCCCCCAGAAAACAAATGTTTATATCATCCGACATCCGATTGACGACCGATTGGTGTAGTGGATAGTGACCCTGCCAGCGAAACCAACGGTTGCGGGTTCGAATCCCGCGGCGGGTAAATGTTTGTGTGATGAATATGAACATTTATTTCTGAGTCATGGAAGTTTATATAAATATTTATGTATGTTTATACTTATCTAGTATCCATAGTACAAGCTTTGCTTAGTTTGGGACTAGATGATTGGTGTAAGTGTCCGAAATATCTATCTATCTATCCAAATACAACTAACTAATCTTATTTCATCGAGAATGGATAAAATAAAGAATGAGTAAGAAAGAAGGTGTTTAAAAGTGGCACCCGTTACAGAAAAGTTGACAGGAAAAAAGAAAAAGCTAAACGCTTGGTATATTAGGAGAGATGAAACGCATATTACCAAGAGAGTGATGAATATGTATATGTCGATGGTTGGAAAGGTAGAGGAAGACCACGGAAAAGATGGATGGATTGTGTGAAGGGTGATATGAAGGAAAAAGGCGTAAATGATGAGGTAACGGCTGATAGAGGAGATTGGAAGAAAAAGACGTACTGCGCCGATCACAAATAAATTGGAACCAGGACAAGGAGATGATGATGATAAATGAATACAACTGGATATGGTGCTAAAACTCACGAAAGCCTTCGATATTATCCAATACACCAAAAGACCGTGTTAAAGCTAAAAGTCTTCGAAATGGCTTCACCGATTTTGAACCGATATTAGAAATTATTTTGTTAAAAGATGCTGGAAAATATCAGCCACCAAACAGAGTAAGTTTAAAAACTTGTGTGTAACATGATCAAAGCAAAATCTCAAATTTGCACTTGAGAATAGTCTTACTTACGTAGCTGGTTCTTGTATTAGCATTGCGTCTCTCATTGTAAGTGGGTAGTGAATAGGGTTAAGCTTTTTTTTTTCTTGGCTTATAGCAAGTTGTCCTATCGCAAATCCATTGAAATGCCATTGTACCACTTTACTAGCCAATTACTGCGAGCATAAATTTTATGGTTGCATACTTGTACGTATGTACCTACTATGAGGTGTTATACTCTCCAGTCTCCGTCCTCCGGTGTCTACAGAATACCAGTGTCGTGTCACTGGACTATAGATAGTTCAATATCGCGACATTATGCTGAGTGGATGCCTTTTTGGCACCATCATGTTGTTTTAACTAAGCTAAGTATTAATGGTGTGAAATAAAAATTTTTCTTTCTTTCAATAAGAGCGCCACTGGACGGAATAAACCCTCTTAACCAACTTCAAAGTAAAGGTTCGTAATTCGGCCGTGTGTATGTTTTTATCTTCTTCTTCTTCAATTTAAGAGCTATGCTCTTGTCGGTGGAGTAACGACCTTGTCTCTCTACTTTCAGCCCTCGTTTTAACCTCTTGGTACGACACGACATTCACCTTTTCTTTCACTTGGTCAAAGTAATTACGCCTAGGTCTTCCCCTTCCTCTCTTTTCTTCAATCTTTCCCTCAATTATGTTCTTCAAAAAAATATCGTATCGTATCAAGTGATCTTTGCTCTTCGGTTCTCAACTGTGGCTAACAGGCATCTCTTCTCCTTTACCATCATTAACACCTCTTCATTTGTTAAAAGAAGTATATATAACATGTATATAAAAATGTCAAAAATATTAAATTAATATGTTTTATGTTTTTATCTAGTAAACCAAATTGAAAGAAAACCAGAACTAGGTTATACGTGTAAAACTTTATTCTGCATATTGTAAGCACACGCACATGAAGGGATATAAAACATCAAACGATAAAGTTTTATTTTGTCTCAAGATTTATTCATAGATAAGTATGAATCTAATAAAAATTGTCACGGTAAATCTTCAAGGCCTTTTTCGGTTCCATTTTAGGTATAAAAGTTTTATTAGTCTTTCTGTATTGCAGTAAATTGAAACATTTTGAAAATAAAGAAAACCAATTTTGCAATACGAATGAAAATTTATGACAAAACTACATGAATCAAATTCAAAAAAGAGATATTAAATGGGCAGACCAAAGAGGTCTATCGCCACATCCTCAGGGGATTTTTCTTTCGTATAGCAAAAGTGGGTTTCTTTAAGTTCGAATTAAATAGCTTCTATTGACATGGTGACCGTACAGGACCACATCAAGCAAATTCAAAAAAAGAGATATAAAAATAAATGACCACACCAAAGAGTCCTATCGCAACATATTTCATATCTGGGGGCACGGCAGTGCCCCCGCCAAGTCGAGCGCGAAGCAAACACTGCCGTACCATCCTTTACTGGAACCATTTCGCCGCATTTTCAGGCCCCTATTTTAGAACCTCTGGATAAGACTAGAACTTTCGTCATCCAGTAAGCTATAATCACATACTTAAAATCCAAAATTTCAAATCTGTAGGTCATTTAGTTCCGAAGTTAAGCGAAAGCAAAGTTTCGCATTTATGACACTCACTCACTCACTCACTCACTCATGATCATCAAAATAGAACTAGTACTTCCCATAAACTCAGAGAGCTGAAATTTGGTACAGAGTTATGGTTCAATGGCCACATAAAGGGAAAACTATAAAAACTAGGATAATCGAAGATCTGGAGTACCTGGTGGCCCTGATTAGGAAACACAAGAGCCCAACCAAACTATTAGAGATCGACATATACCGCCTTTACAAAAAATATTCAACTTGGTGGGTCGCTTCATTTGATGTCAAAAATCGAAGGTCTGAAGTATCTGATGAAGAACCCTCAGCTGGTCTCAGCTGTATTAGAGATATGGTAATGCCCCCTTCTACTATTGGTACATAGAAAAATCGACTGTCATTGCAAAAATCCAGCGTAGTGGGACACATCTTCTAATTTAATCTAGCCTATAGCATCCCACTGCTGGGCGCATGCTTCCCCTTCTGCTTATAATACGCATATAAATAAAATTAAAAGAAAACTCAGGATAAGACTACACTGGCTTTTATACTTATACTTACAAGTTTACAAGAAGAAATAGTCGAACGATTAACTTTATATCTGACGAAGAACCCTCAGCTGGTCCCAGCTGTATTAGAGATATGGTAATGCCCCCTTCTACTATTGGTACATAAAAAAATCGACTGTCCAGCGTAGTGGGACACATCTTCTAATTTAATCTAGCCTATAGCGTCCCACTGCTGGGCGAATGCCTCCCCTTCTGCTTTTAATACGAATATAAATAAAATTAAAGGAAAACTCTGGATAAGACTAGACTGGCTTTTATACTTATACTTACTTATACTTATTACAAGTTTACAAGAAGAAATAGTCAAACGATTAATTTTATTCTACTCGAACATTACACAAATTAAATAAACAAACGAAAATTTGGTCAAAATATAATGCATTGGCTAAGAGTGGCGGTGATACCCGCACGCGTCGCTAGATGGCGTTGACTGTATTTTAAAACGCGCTTACGTTTTGTTTTTCCGATAACCTTATATGGCAAAGTGGCAACCGGCCGCGTTACAGTCGTTTACGACATTCTTCTAATGCGCTTTAAAATGTTTGCTAGGGATTAGGAGGGATTATTTGCATTTCGTTGATTTCGCTGATTATTTCGTGAGGTTTGCTAAGGTTAATTGGCAGGTTGTTATTATATTAATTCAAAGATTTAAAAAGGTTAGGAATTATATGGTTAGTGACGGATTACTGATTATTACTTAATTATCAGAATTAAAAGAAGTTTCAATTGAATACTTTATTTAATTGTTAATTATTTAGTACCTACTTTTAGTTTTCTAGGTTTAATTTACAGTTAGGCAGTACTTCGAATCGCGTTCGTGTTTATAAGTACTTTTCTAGTATTCTAGTTTAGTTTATTTAGTTAGATATTACTTCGTTTCGTTTAAAAATATCATTAATTTAGCTATATTTCAGTACTAGGTAGGTAGTACCTTTGGTAGAAAGTTCATTGATAATTAATTATATTGACACTTGTCTAATAATTAAGAGTTAACGTTTTGCTTATAGTTTGTATAGATTGAGTAGGCAGAGTAATATTTTCTTTAAGTTTTTTTTATTAAGATAAAAGAAGTCTTAACGATATAAGTAGGTTTTAGTCTAAATATTATCGGTATTTCTGATTTGTTGTCCATATAATAAAGGTCGTTGAGTTTAATTGTGTTTGATTTCGCAAGATAATAATTATCGTAAAAAATGTCGATAATATTAAAAGACGACGATGAACTTAGTGGCTACCAAGTAGTTGGTATGCCCAAAGACGGGTCTTGTCTCTTCCATTCAATATCTTTCTTGGTGTATGGTAGAACTGACTCAACTTGCAGTATCAAGTATATTGCCCACGTTTCTACAAAAAGAAGTGAAATCCCACCAAAAACATTCTGTAAAAAACTAGCCAAGTCTCGATGGAGCTGCTTGATTATCTCTAAAAAGTAATGAAATCTATACAAAGTCGTGCCAAGTGTAAGGTTCCTTACTGCGATTTCTTTATTATTATAGTTAATGTTGTGTGACTTGGCCGTTGAAGGGTACACAGGGGTACAAAACCAGGTGCTCCATGACACCATTGCACCAATCTGTCGCCAGAACCGCTATGCATTGACGATGGAAAATTGCCACTTGGAAAACGTTGATTCTATAACCAGTCAATTGTAGGCTTGATAAAGCCACTAACGTATAAAGAATGTTATGTAAACACCACACAGATTATTCGCTAATAGTTTGCCGTTGAACATTCTTAATAACATAATTAATAACATTCATAGCGGTTCTGGCGACAGATTGGTGCAATGGTGTCATGGAGCACCTGGTTTTGTACCCCTGTGTACCCTTCAACGGCCAAGTCACACAACATTAACTATAATAATAAAGAAATCGCAGTAAGGAACCTTACACTTGGCACGACTTTGTATAGATTTCATTACTTTTTAGAGATAATCAAGCAGCTCCATCGAGACTTGGCTAGTTTTTTACAGAATGTTTTTGGTGGGATTACTACTTACAAAATAATAAGAAATTCTGAAATTATCGTTACCAGCCTTATACGTCTTCACAGATGGAGCACAGCTTTCTCTCGCTAGGACAGAGTATGGGCCATGAACCATCACGTACATTGGTGAATTTGTCAGACTTGTGGCCTGACGATCAGTGTTTTAAGCTACTCCTGTGGTGGCCAACAGGAGCAGCTTCAATTGAAAACAACCGGTACTTACTATTTAACGTGCCCTCCGAAGCATGTAAAGACTCACTTTGCTTAACTTTGAAATTCAACAACTTTTACTATGAGACAAACTCTGAAATGGGAAAGAAATGTGACCCATGTGAACTGATAAAAAATTGCGTTTACGGAACTCCTTGCCGGGGCGTTTGGTTATTTGTAAGCGCTTTATTGTACAGCGGCGTCTATGTTCCCCGTATCCGTAATGTTGGGATTTTCAGGTATGGGGTGTTTAGGCATTCACTAGGTTCGCACGCTTATCCTCGGCTACATCGTCACCATCTCCCGTCACCGTCATCATTCGCCATAATTTTCGTTTAACTCATGATCATCTTAAAATTCACCTGTTTTTGTTATTTTTTTATGCACAACGGGTTAGCACTTGACCTGTACCACACCTGATGTTAAGTGAAGCGTACTGATCCGGAAACCCAAATATTTGGGGAACTGGCTGTCTTATATCTGACAACCGGAAAACACAACAATGATATTCACATTGATTAAGATAAGATGGTGGTAGCTAGCCAGGCGGACTTTTAAAATGCCCTACCACCAACCAAACCGAGTACTAAACATGTACCCCACTGGAGTTCGAACACGCAACCTCCGATTCGTAAACCCTATGTTGTTTACATTGAGCCACGGAGGCGGTTACAACAACACGGTGACGGGTATCCATAGCTATATAATGACCATGCATCGGTTAGCGTGGCGTGTGACGCTCTTCAGCAAGGTTTGTGGATGACTTGATAAAGGTCGGGGAAGTCCGAGGATAATAATAATAATTATAAATCGATCACTTACATCAATCATCTAGACCCAAACTAAGCAAATCTTGTACTATGGATACTAGATAATGGATAAACATACATAAATATTTATATACACATCCATGATTCGGGAATGAATGTTCGTATTCATCACATAAACATTTACCCTTCGCGGTATTCGAACCCGCAACCGTTGGTTTCACTGACAGGGTCACTATCCACTACACCATGCATGCCGCTTCCAACCGGTCGCTCTGAAATATCGGGGAAGCCAATGATCAGCAGTGGATATGACGATAGCCTACATTGAGGGGCCAAAATCGTAAGACACAATCACCCAACTTTATTGATTCGCTTTTAAATCGATCTGTAAAGCTCTGCAAAACAAGACTGGACACACACTGGTCAAATAAATAACACCCGTCGTTTTTCGTCGGGAGTGAAAAAGAGGTTATAACTACTTATTACACGTAAGTAATATACATTATTTAGGAATAGACTCTCCCATATGTACATGAAGTAAGTGAAACTACATCTATAACTAATGGGGATGATCCGAATATACTGAATCTACCGCGCCAGTAAATGCACTGCCATTAGAGCTACGGAACCTACCCTGTTGATGGATCACGTGGCATCAACTAAGGGTGGCTAACCGTTGTTATACTCCAAAGCTTTATATTCGACGATAGATTGGGAAAAATTGTCGAGTACCTATATTGTATTTTTGGTTAGTGGTAGAAATTTTTAAAATATCCGCCTGGCTAGCAACCACCATGTTATCCACCATAATTATATATTATCTTAATTGTATTGTTGTGTTCCGGTTGTCAGAGATAATATAGCCAGTCCCCCAAATGGGACGGGTTTTCCGGATCAGTACAATTCCACCTTCGGCCCCATCTTCACTAAATATCAGGCGTGATTGAAGTGAAGTGCTAACATGTTGTGAATAAAAAAAAATCCTATTCTGCTTAATATCCAATATATTTTAGCCAAGACACTTATTCAGATAATAAAATCACCAACATAAGATTACCCGTACATCACTTAAATCACATCACAATATGTACAAAATGATCACCACCACTTCGTCGAACTCAGACTGCCGGCCGATCAACTCGACGGACGGACTCATGCAACTGTGCCACCCCCATCAATATTCCAGTGTTGTCAGTACAATGTTTAAAAATAGTAACAATAATATAATAACGAACGGAAATAGCATTATGGTGGCTATAATACACGAGGCGGAAATTCAGTCCGAGCCGAAAGCGAGGGCGTTATTACGCCCTCGCTCTATTGAGCCGAGTGTGTTTAACTAATATACGCACGTATATCGTACGACGTTTCCCAACATACTTGCCAGAATAAAAAATCACACGGCGGTCAGCCTACTGGCTGGCGGCGGGCGGCGAGCCAGTTCGAAATTTGCAAAAAAAAAACAATTAAAGCATATTTTAATACTTCTTCTTCTTTTCGTGTCGAGGCAAGTTTCAAATTTTACCTAACATAGCCACTCTAACAGCACTCTCTATGGCGTTAAGGAGGTCGTCAAAGGTGCAGTTGTCAGGACACGCGGGGTAAGACAATACGTGATCCATTGTCTGTGGGGAGACTCCACACTCGCATCGATCACTTCCGCTATCGGAGAAGCCCCACCTGCACAGATTATCTTTGCTGCGGCCAACTTGAGTCCGGAGCCGATTTAAGGATTTCCATGTTGACCATGGCAAATCGGATCCAGGAGAAAGAGACTCCTCGAGCGGGTGGAACGACGCAAGAGAGTATCTTTAATACTGATCTCCTAACACATGGAAATCAGCGATGTTTTAGATCAGTGTTATCACTTGACTGTATGAGACTTATGTTCTTTGGCAGCAAATAGTGCGGTTTTAGAAATAACCTCACTATTTGCCTTTATAATACACGCGTATTTTATGAGCTGCTTGATATTAACACCGGTGAAATTTCATCCACATTACGAGCAAGTATGTTGAAAGTAAAACTTAACAATACCTGTGTAACAAACTCTTGTTCCTGGTGATCTCGAGGTACGTTCATGTCCGAATCAGAATAATATACACGCTCGCTGATGTCTTTTTAAACCATTCTGCGACATGTCTCGCGCCCAACATTACTCTCAACTAAAAACCCCCGTGTGATCGGGCCTGTATTACGAGGATCTATCTGCCGTATTCTGCAGACTTACGAAACGAAACTAACGACGAAGCGTTTAGTCGCCGACTGGAAAACCTTTTATTGGAAAATAAATTTTACTCGGCTAAGGAGTTTAGGAGATGGCGGGATGAGTTGGATAAGTTCCTAACCAACTGGTCGGAGGAGGCCTGGGATAGAGCCGTGGAGAGAGAGGAGGGAGGCCTTTGCCCAGCAGTGGGACAGTATGGGCTCCTAATAATAATAATAATAAGGAGTTTATGACCAATTTAATTTAATTTTTTTGACATTTTTATACTTGTTATATATATATATATAAACACCTCTTTGCACACTTAGTTGATCAAGCCACGATCCCGTACCTTGCTGACTCCGCCTTTAGCACCGAATAACTTAAATCCAGTTGCGTGTTTCTCGGGCGGAATGGCAACGTCGCATTCTATTAGGCGATGTTGCCACATGTATTCGTCGATAGTCTCGATACTCGAAATATTTTTTTTCCACAATTTCATGCAATAGTGGATCCGTAACGGCTAAATTTTTTAAACGCACGAAGACTTTTTGGCTCTGATTTGTATTTCAAAAATCAATTACTTGTGTTGATCCATTTATATACTCACACTTCCAGTAATACTTATTTTGATCCGAATTGGTACCGATACCGTAACTTTTACGTACCGTAAATTTCATGCAATAGTGGATCCGTAACGGCTAAATTTTTTAAACGCACGAAGACTTTTTGGCTCTGATTTGTATTTCAAAAATCAATTACTTGTGTTGATCCATTTATATACTCGTACTTCCAGTAATACTTATTTTGATCCGAATAGGTACCGATACCGTAACGGTCGATCAATTATTATACCTAGTCTGGATATTTTATATTCGCAATTCTCCATATATTGTAAGATCCGCCTAGGTTGTAACGGTGGAGGCACGGGGGGAGCACCGTACACCGCACTCCGCGCCCTTTAGGCCTTTGCGCAAAATTTCCTTTGAATTAAAGAAAAGTTCAAAAATTCAAAAAATTCAAAATATTTATTTTCATTCAAGCATCTTGTACACAATTGTGAGAGTATCCTGTTAAGCTTCTTAAAACTTGTTTTAGGATACTCTGCTCTTCATTCTTGTACATTTTACATAAGATTTTTACTTAATGCTTAATTGAAATTGAAAACCTGGATTAGTTGCTTATGTGAGTTGTAAATATAATATGAGAGGTTACTTGGTCAGATATGTGTCGGTGTGCGTGCGTGTATGTATTTATGTATGTGTGTGTGTTTATGTATGTGTGTGTATTTATGTATAGTATTTTATTTTAAAGTTATAAGTGAGTAAGGAATTGCATAAGATACAAATCGTAAAGGATAAAATTTCAGAATTTGGCTATCTGCAGAGATAAATTAGTTTTTCTGTAAAGGGTAGGTACTAGATGGTGTCTGCACATGCCATACGGATGTCATCCTTGGGTTCAGAAGGAAGCAGTGAAAATTTCTCCACTTCCCTCCACATCTGCAGAATATGCTGACACCTACATTTATAAATATTTAAAAATATTTAAAAAGGAATACTTATGGTTTTAGTTGAGCACCATTACAACTTGTGTTATTAATGTAAAGGAATTTATATCGATCCAATGGCTTCAGTCTCTTGATAATTTAATGTCTTTAGCCATTCCGTTAGTGCCTTTTTGACTTCAAATGAAGTTTTGGAGTAGATATTAATATTTCGGTTTATTTTATTAAATAAGTGAGCAGACCAAAAATTGAACTGTTTACGTGCATATTTAGTTTTAGTAGGAATAGCACTGATGACGTTAGGAATCCTTCTCCCAGTTGATGTGATAGGTCTGTAGGTAAGACTTTTATGTCGTTTAATAATATTGTACATAATTGCCAATTGTCTGACAGTCATCACATTGCAGAATGAGTAAAGTTCTGAAGTTGGAAATCTACAAGGTTTAAAAAACATAACTTTGAGAAGAGCTCTTTGAGCCCTCTCCAGTTCCAGAAATTTTGTTTTGTTGGAGCCGCCCCATGCTGGGATGCAATACACCAATAAAGATTGACCGAGTGCTAGATAAATTTTTATTAAAAGCTCTTTTGTGCAGACGTGTCTTAGTATTTTGAATATCCAAATGAGCTTTCTGAGTCGACTGGAGATTAAATCCAAATGTTGGTGCCAATTTAGTTTCTGGTCAATCTTCACTCCCAAGTATTTGGTGTGATCAACTCTCTCTAACACAGGGCAACTACACGTTGCGTTAACACCGTGACGCTCAGAATGAGTCCTAATACTGAGATTGGATGAGGGTTGTGACGAATTATATATGGAAAAACAAATGTAATTTGTTTTTCCAGTATTTAATGTCACCAGGTTAATTTTCAGCCAATTGCCAATTTCAATCAAACCCTCCTCAGCATACTGAAATACTTCTTCCCATGGGTCCCCGTAAAAGACAATGGCTGTGTCATCTGCATAAGAAAATATTTTTCCATGATTAATTATTTTACTGCAAAGGTCGTTTATGTATATTAGGAAGAGAGTTGGTCCAAGAACACTTCCCTGGGGTACGCCAATAGTTATATCCCTCTCCTCACTAATGACATTACCAACCTTGACACATTGTGTGCGCTGATTAAGGTAACTCTGAAAAATTGCAAGTGCAGTGCCTCTGACACCGATTCTTTCCAGTTTATTTAGTAAAATCGGGATAGAGACGGTGTCAAACGCTTTTTTTAGGTCTAAGAATACTGTTAAACATTTCTTTCCAGTATCCATTTTCTCAACAATAAAAGAACTTATGCGAGAAGAGCGTCTTCAGTTGACGTACCCTGCCTGAATCCATATTGTCTGTCG
Organism: Oegoconia quadripuncta; assembly: GCA_949316235.1. Classification (NCBI taxonomy): domain Eukaryota; kingdom Metazoa; phylum Arthropoda; class Insecta; order Lepidoptera; family Autostichidae; genus Oegoconia; species Oegoconia quadripuncta. Next base: position 18,181,479 of record OX438746.1, read on the forward strand.
CCAAGATGTTATTTTTATTTAAGTAACCGATTAATCTAGTATTTAAGATTTTTTCAAAGATTTTTGAAATGGCTGGCAGTACCGAAATTGGGCGGTAATTATTTACATCGTCTCTGTCCCCATTCTTGAAAACTGGTGTTACTATGGACTTTTTAAAGGTTCTCGGGAACACACCATTCTCTAGGCATAGATTAAAAAGGTCACAAAGAATAGGTATTATCTGTAATTTTACTGTTTTTAAGAATTTGGTTGCTATATTGTCCCAGCCTGGGGCACTATCCGAGTCTAGTCTCATAAGAAGATTTTCTACCTCCGAGCAATCAGTGTCAAGCAGAACTAATGATGGTAAGGTTGTGTTGCAATTTTTATACACATTAATCTCAAAACTAGCTGGCGCGTGTATAATTTCATTTTATTGGGCTTCACGGAAAAGTCTGTTTCAGCTGAAAAGAGCTCGAAGTACTCAAGATAACAATTATTTTTAGTTTTTTATTAATGCTAGCCACAATTCTTGTTCACAAAACTTAGACAAGAAAAAATGCATAAGACTGCATTGAATTCAATATTGTGTTTTAGCATAAGGGAAACAATGGTTTATTTATATAAGTGGTATATTTTGAGTAACAATGTTTTCCGATGTAACCGTTTGTTTTTTGAAATAGATAAATAAATTTTCTTATAATTAATACCATTGCACCAACACTCCGATCGTGCAAAAAATAATAGCTGTTTCATTATTTTTTAATGAAAATGATGGATAAATAACAGTGAAATAGCTGAAGTTTTACTATTTTAGGGTTGATTAGATATTAAAAGCCCCTTTCGTCTAGCACCTACTTACATTTATGAGATGATTATGAATAACTCTTTGCGAGTTACCATTGTCTTTTTTCTATTGTAAACATCAACACTACAATAAAGACTTTATTATTTTTCGAAAATGAAAATAAAATCTCTTTCGATCAACATTAAAGTTTTTTATTCGAAATCAACAAAATAAACACAAGCACTTTCATTTCTACAGATGAGTGGAGCGACTGCTTATTCAGTCGCTCCACTCATTTATAGGTACTGCGTCGTCGTCGTATGCTTTTCATTATTTCACTCCTTTGTAATTGTTGGTTCTTCTTAGTTCATTGTAACCGCTGCGTCGTCGTCCGGCGATTCACTATTTGCTGCACTCAGCTGTAACCGCTGCGTCGTCGTCCACTGGTTCACCACTTACTTTACTCTTCTGTAGCTATTGCGTTGTTATTCAGTGTATCATGTCGTTCAGAGAATGACAATGCAATAGCAAGTGGAGAGGAAAGACAAGTAAACCAATAGAGGACGATGTAGCGACTACAGCAAAGTGCTGTGAGTGAAGAACAACTGAATGGCAAAGCAACATCTACAACGGAGTGGAGCAAGTGAAAAAGCAGTACATGACAACGCGACAGCTAAAGGAGAGTGGAGTGAGTGGTGTACCAGTTTTCACTGGTTGCACTTCGCTGTAGTCGTTATTTTGTCCCTTAGTTTACCAATCGCTTCATTCTGCTGTGGTTATTGCGTCACCATCCTCTGGTTCTTTTCTCATGGCATTTTCTGTAAACGATGCGTCTTCCATGGGTAATTCGCTGCACTCCACTCTAGTCCATCGCTGTCTCGTATACCACTTTGTACACTCAGTTGTAGCCAATGCGTCATACATATTTCGCTAGTTCACTAATCACTCGAGCATCATCTTCTAGTTCACTCGCTCCACTCCGCTGTGGCTGTTGCACCTTTGTATACTATCTCTTCACTCGCTCAGTAACGTTGTTACAAAAGGAAAGAGTCCCGTCCAAAAAAATAACAAGTATTGCGGTTTGACCTGGAGTCACGTTACTCCAGACTAATATGTCCTCCATATTGTGGACATCGAAATCGTCGAGGTTGTCGTGGGCTTCCGCTATTTCTGACCAATCCTGTTCAAGTCGTGAGCGACACAAAATTTACAGCAAATTCAACCTTATGCAAATTCAACATCTTTGGATTCAACAAGCTGCAAATTCAACTTTATGCAATTTCGACTTTTAGAGATTTCAACTTTATGCAAATTCAACATTTTTAGATTCAACATACCGCAAATTCAACTTTTTGCAAACCCAACATTTTAAGAATTCAACTTTCTGTACCTGGATGATTTCTTGTGAGTTTTCCTTTTTTTAAGGAAAGGTTCTCTACTACTTTGAGGAGAATTAGAAATACTAGGTAGACATTATTAAGTTACTGTAGCCAGTAATATTAGCCCAAACCTGCCAATGAGGAAGGACTTGGCAAATGCTGCGCCCTGATTGGCCCATTTGAATTGGATCAACAACTGCTCAGACGCCAAAAAGGTAGATTTGTATAAAAATCCCTTAATTATTATTATTACTCATCGTGACACTTGTGGCTCCAAAAGGAGCTACATATTTATGGTCAGCTGGCATTGGATCAACAAAAGACGCCCGGATCAACTTGTGAAAATGGATCAAATAATTACTACCTATACGGCACGTTGGAGCCACAAAGTGCCCAAAGGGATATCTATATATATATATAGTATGTATATAAAACGAAATATATATATACTTCTTTTAATTAATTTGTGAATATGTTGAAATCAATTCATTTGGATATTTATGCCGTCATGTAATTTTTAAATCAAACTAATTAATATTATTACTTGTGTGCCATTATTTTTAATTATTTTTATGTCTAGACAATCACTTTTATTTTGAAAAAAAAACCATGATTATTACTATATTTATATATTTTTAAATATCCTAGGAAATCAGACAGCACCATCTAGTCGGATGGATACCAGATGGTTGATACACTACACAAATTCATTTTTTTTTGTAAGTAAATACATATATAAATGAAAAACGTCCATAACACGGATACACATGTCCGTATTCATCATACAAACATATGCCCCTAGCGGGATTCGAACCCGCGACCTTTTGGTATAGCAGCAGAGTTTCTAACCACTGAACCAAACAGGTCGTCATAATGTATAGATATATATAATGGTATCTTGACATTCTAAGCTAAAATAAATCTAAATCTATGGACTAAAGTAGAGGAAAAGTTCATAGCCTTATTAATTAGTTAGCAAAGGGCGAACGAAAATTTATTAGAAAATTGTTAAAAAATTACGTTCAACACGTAGAAATATAAGTTACTAAAAGTTACTAACAATTACTAAAACAAAACTCCCCTTGTTCACGGCCTTTTAACTTCACTAAGGCAAACTTAGGTCTGTATACAGGTCTCGGTTGCCGGAAGCTTGAAGGAAGCTTATTTGTAAGTTAAGCAGTCTCCCACAACTACCGACAAGATTTATATTACATCACCTTACATTTAAAGTTATATTTAGAAATGAAGCTAGTTAATTTATATGCGTCATATCACATGTATTGAAATGTATATGGTAAGAGTTCTTGAGTTGTGTGATGACGATTTAGTTTTATTAATGAGAAACAAAAAGAAATCATTAGATTCAAATCTTAGTTCAAATGGTTTGTTTGTTTTTAAACGCTTTATTGTACAAAAGAAAATAAATACCCAACAAATTTTCTTAAATATATCTACAAAGGCGGACTTATCCCATAGCGGGATTTTTTAGGCAACTTTTTTTTTATGCACAACGGGTTGGTACTTAACCTCAATCACACCTGATGTTAAGTGAAGATGAGGTCGAAGGTGGAAGCGTACTGACCCGAAAACCTCAACACATTTGGGGGTCTGGCTATCTTATCTCTGACAACCGGAAAACAACAACGCTATTAACATTGCTGCTTAGCGGCAGCTTTAGATAAGATGGTGGTAGCTAGCCAGGCGGACATTTAAAATTCGGCGAGTCGAATTTGGGTTAGTTTGTTTTTTTGCCAAGAGCTCATTCCATACACATGATGACGAGAGTCTGAAGATGGAGCCAGAAGATTGCCACTGGCACTCCTTCATGGATTTTATATTTATCGTCTTTGTATTAGAACAATATGTCATAATCACGATGGAGCATTAAACGCTTGGTTTTATAACTATTTTTAATTCAGAACTTTAAAACTTACGTATGTATTTTATTTAATATTAAATAGGTATTTGTTTTATTATATTTGAAGTATTTGAAGTAAGAATGTCTATCCTAGCGAACCTGTTTTCCTACACATTTGCAGGGTCTTGCTGGAAGAAATCTCTTTTTAGAGATAAGCTAGTGCCTTTTGTATATCCTGTATCTAGAATGTATTTGACTTTTATGTGTACTCGTGTGCAATAAATTATAAATAAATAAAATAAACTTTTTTATTAATCAATTTGCTAACACTTTTTATAGGAGTCAATGAACAAGTCTCACATGTATCGCATTACGGGGCAACATACAACACGGTATAAGCCGAATCCCTTCTTAATTTCATTAGATCGACTGACAGAGATTAACGATGGCTGTACAATGCAGCGAAGCCAAATTAAACAATTCCAATTTATCCGCTAACGAATACCGAGCTAGTTAAGCGAAGGTGAAGCAAAGCTAATTGCTCAAGTTTTCTAATTAAAATTAACTCGAAGCTGTAAGCTGGAATATCTTCAGGTGAGATTTCAGTTTGAGCTGAAAAGAATAATTCAATGCACGGAATGTTTTAAAGTCGGAATTAATAGTACCTAAAGCTAGAATTAAGGACAACTTTCAATTTCTATGTAATTTAAACTTTGGTCCAGTCTTCTTGATTTATACTATTGACATCTCTTTCGTGACAAAACGTAAATAAATTTCTTCTTGAATACTCGATTTAGTCTGTAAAACAATTTTTAGTACATAAAAACAAATTATATTATATTCCATTCATTCCAACTAGACTTGAGATGATTCCATGATACGTGACAAAAACTAAATAAATTTCTTCTTGAGAACTCGCTTTAGTCTGTAAAACAATTTTTAGTACATAAAAACAAATTATATTTTATTCCAGTCATTCCAACTAGACTTGAGTTGATTCCGTGATACGTGACAAAAACTAAATAAATTTCTTCTTGAAAACTCGCTTTAGTCTGTAAAACAATTTTTAGTCCATAAAAACAAATTATATTATATTCCATTCATTCCAACTAGACTTGAGATGATTCGTGATACGTGACAAAAACGAAATAAATTTCTCCTTGAAAACTCGCTTTAGTCTGTAAAACAATTTTTAGTATACATAAAAACAAATTATATTTTATTCCAGTCATTCCAACTAGACTTGAGTTGATTCCGTGATACGTGACAAAAACTAAATAAATTTATTCTTGAAAACTCGCTTTAGTCTGTAAAACAATTTTTTGTACATAAAAACGAATTATATTATATTCCATTCATTCCAACTAGACCTGAGTTAATTCCGTGATACGTCTGATTAAATTTTCTACAAAGCATCGTATCGCCTTTCTATTTTCCGATGTGAATTTCCGGACCCGAAATTCCGGATAAGATATCCAGTAAAATTACAAGATTAAGATCTTAGTCCTTAAGCCGTCTTATGGCTTGGCGGCAATGCATCTGTGACTTCTATGAGCTCCACCAGTGTGCTACTCACTCGTTTGTCACACCATGACATAAAAAAACAACAGAAAATTTGAACCAAATTGTATCTTTGAATAGTTCTTAATAATTGCCAATTATATTACCTCGGCTAACTCACCCAATGTGTATTTCAACTGTGTATAATTATACAAATATGCTTTACGCAAACGATCGTAATATTAGATATGAAAATGTAAACATCGTTGAAACAACAGCAAATATAATCACACTGAATGTCAATAAACCTAATATAGTCTGAATGTAAGTTGTGTGTAGCTAAAGTACCAACATTCACAATCAAACACGTGAATATCTCTTAAAAAACTGCACATTGAACTGAAAAATAATTGTGAAGAAGAGTGACTCTAGCCGCTCACAAGTATGTCGTAGATAGCGATAAATTAGCGATAGAATTCATTATTCAAACGGTCAACTGACTATCATAATACGCGGTTAATGGGAAGTAAACCCTGGTGGCGCTGGTGTCGCCGGAAACGGAGCGGTGACGACGTTAACGGTAATATAAGGTCTGCACATCGAAAATGATGGACACTTTGCTACCAGCCATCGAAGGAGTCGGACCACCACTGGACATCAACGACCATGAGACACTTTACTACGAGCCTTCAAAGGAGTCGGAGCTCCACTGAACACATCTACGACTGTGAGTGATTTGATTACCATTATCACCGCAATTACATCAATTACAATAAATACACAATTACATTGGAGGAATCCGGTGAGTCGTTAGCTAATAAGAAGTTGATCATGGGATTTGGCAAGGAGGAATTGTAGACTACTCCGGTTGAATTCCACAGACTGCACGCGGGGGCCAAGTTGTATGGCATGAGAGGCGTGCACATGTTTTCTATTCAATAGAAAGCATCTCAGGTTTCATGGTTATAATCGAATGTGAATACGTTGTCGATTTCCTATAGTAGCTTGCAATAATGTCGCTATTGCCCGAACCACCCTTACCACGCGACTGGCATTGTCCCGGTTGCTAGCAACGCCCACACCCCCGAACCCACCATCTCCGACAAGTACGTTACCTCAACTGTTGGCGGTCCCATTGCAATACGAGAACCTAAAATTGTAACCCCCTCAACCAATACAGCATTTGCACAACGGTTCCCCAGATTTAGGTTGCCATTTATCTACAGGCAGGTTTGCAAATTCTGTGGTTTTAGAGACCTAACTAGATTCCATCTAAGGAAAATGGTTAGGACGTGGCTCATGCAGATGGATTATAGAAGTATCGAGAATATTCTGTTGATGGGGCTGAGGTTTGGAAACTAGCATTAGTTTCCATTGCTGATTTCTAGATTTTAGCTTAGTCTTTACCACTTAATGTGCTCACAGGATTGTAGTGTTGACAGGCGATGTAGTCATCGGACGCGGCTCGGGAGAGAATGACACCCGCCAGAGCGACCGGGGGGGTGTCGTCCCATCGGGCCATTGGTCTCCCATTGTTACCTGGAGCCGCTTATGCGTTCCCAGGTCCTCCCACATAACCGTCTCGCCGTCCCCCAGGCGAGCGGTACGCGTAATGCGTTTCCCCGCGAAAAAAAAAAAAGGACGTGGCTCATGCAGATGGATTATAGAAGTATCGAGGATATTCTGTTGATGGGCATGAAGTTTGGAAACTGGCATTAGTTTCCGGTGCTTATTTCTAGATTTTAGCTTAGTCTTTACCGCTCAATGTGCTCACAGGATTTTGTATACCTATATTTGTCGCGCTTGTGTGCATTACTTTTTATTCCTTTTATTGAAAACTTTTACTCGAACAGCTTCATATAATATGTTGTGACTCCTGCGTCACAGGCTCTGCCTTGTGCGGAACTCACAGGTAATGCGTCTTATTTTGTTAGCTGTAGTTTTGTAGTAGCATACTTATTGATTTATGTATAACTCCTTTGCGAAATTCAATAAATTATTCTTATTCTAATTATACGTACACTTTAAAAATTGTGTGATCGGTGATATTCCACACATAGGCGTTTAAGTCCAAACATTAAAAGATTATTGCTTGAAATGACCACAGTTCACTTTTCGAAATATACAGAAATGTACATCTGACATGGGAGTGAGCGCCTCACCCTTAAAACGTGCAACTATACAGGGTGAATTAGAATTCGTGTAATTCCCATTAACTGGTGACGCCGCTCTCGATTACGAATAACTTTCCCAAGGAACCATAGTGGAATTCGAAAATGTATATCTGACATGGGAGTGAGCGCAGCACCCTTAAAACGTGCAACTGTACAGGGTGAATTTGAATTCGTGTAATTCCCATTCACTGGTGACGCCACTTTTGATTACGAATAACTTTCCCCAAGGAACCTGGTCGAATTCGATAAAAAAATTACCCATACAATAAACCATACGAAACCACCTTTAGTATGGAAGTCCAACAATTTCCTGCTAAATTCGGCTATGGTTCATAGTGGAAAGTCGTAATCAGGAGTGAAGTCACCAGTAAACAGGAATTACTTGAATTAAATTTAATCCTGTATAGATGTATTTTCGTTGTATGTCCCATAGTCGCCTTTTATGACACTCACGGGACGAGACGGTTTGGTTCTATTCTTTAATATGCCGAAACCATACAAAAATTGCTTATCACATTAAAATTTTTTCAACATACTTGCTCGTAAAGTCGATCTATAATCACCGGTTTTAGATATATCAAGCAGCTCATGAAACATGTGTGTGTTATAACAAATTGTGAAGTTATATTCTACATAACCGCACCGTTTGCTATGGCAAATAACATAAGTCTCATACAGCAAGTGATAACACCATCAGCCCGGTGAATAAATTATCGCTGATCTTCATGTGTTATGGAAATTGTTTTGTTTTCTTTTTCAAATTTCAAACTGGCCCGCCGCGCGTCGCCAGCCAGTGGGCAGTGCGTGATTTTTCTATCTGTTTCCTCACAAGTATGTTAAAAAACGTCATACAATTTACGTGCGTACATTGGTGAAACACACTCGGCTTTATTACTATATGCCTTTTGAACATGCAGTAGCTTAAAAAATCTGACTATTTTAAGTACCGTGTGTACGTACACTATAAAGCATTTTTGACTTTGACATGAAATTGTATAAAGTCCCTGTCGCCCTTTACGACTCCACTGGGAGAGAAGGTTCAATCATTTTTACGTGCCGGAAACCACACGGAACTTGCTTCTACGATACACATATACTATCCCCACATGTTCATAGCTTATGAATATGCAGATGTAGAGTATCCGATGGCCATTCATAAAACTGGAATTTCTGCTTACAAGATAGCAAGTTTTTTTTTATGCACGTCGCTTTCGTACTTGACCTCAATCACACCTGATGTTAAGTGAAGATGAGGTCGAAGGTGGAAGCGAACTGACCCCGAAAACCCAACACATTTGGGATACTGGCTATCTTATCTCTGACAACCGGAACACAACAATCATATTAAACAGAAACACAGATTAAACAGAAAAGATCATAGTACAGTCGAATACAAATTAAAATAATACTTAATACTTAACTAAAATGTAGTAAAGCTTCCGTCCTTGACTTGCTAGTGACTTAAAGAAGAAAAATTGCAAATTAAGCAAGCCGAGGACATTAAATTGTATAAAAATACGAAAACCTAAACCTAATGTTCTTTTGTGTTTACCGGGGTGTAATATGATAGAAACGTTGAGGCTCTACTTCGTTAGCGTGTTTCACTACAAGTAGATAACAATTTTGTACAGAAATATTCTAAATCTAAATAGAATTTTTAATTTTAAGAATGTTCATATTAGGTCCTTACCTATGAAATTGGCGTTTTGTATGAAGAATTTCATTAAGACTGTTTTCTCCATACAAACATTTTTGATTTTTTTTTTGGAACGGCAAATCCAAATTTAGCTAAACTTTGTGTGTATTATCGGATAACATTAAGTTAAGTACAGGCAACGTTAAGTTTTAAAAGTAACCGCTTTTTAAAAGTTTCAGCGAATCTAAGAAATGATTATGGGAAGCACATGAAAAGAGCTCTGTTCAAATTTTTTTTATTATGTGATTTAGCCCATAAATTAAAAAATATTTCATGTGAATCCTAGAAATAATATTCCATTTTCCAAATAAAAAACAAATTTGGATATAGCTTCGAAAATCGCAGGAATTGGTACATATGATTACCGAGGGAAAAAAACTCCAATTTCATAGGTAAAGACCCAATATTTTGGTTTATGAGAGTATCTCATTATTTCGATACAGGCCTAATACCTCACGGATTTCCATTTGGAACAGCCCGCTGCTATGCCATAGGAAGTACCTTTCAATATAAAATGTATCCCTCTTAGCACGACCATGGCAAAAAAATCAAGTTCTCGAGGACCAGAACGCGGCCACACATACGGCATTGTCTGTGGCATCGTAGAGGTTTGCGTACGAGCTTCGGTCTAGCACAGAAGATGCCCAATTGCTTTTGGCATGACACCACACAAACACTGGATCTTTGACATGTTCTCTCGTCATCTACCGACTTCGGTGCGCAGTTTATTAAGTGACTTCCATACGTCCACTCCAGATCGTGGTCCGATGGAAGCTTCGCTGCATGTGGAATAAAGGTCGGTAGTAAAAGCTCTTCCCACAATTGGACGCGAAATTTAGAGCATCATTCAGTGAGGCAATACGAGCGAGGAAACTATTCCTGCTTTTTAAGAGACTGCGCTGGTTGCTCGCCGTGGAAGGGATGTCGTCGTTCTTTTTCATGGCGCAGTTTTTAATAGGAGGCAGCAAAGCGCCTTTCCGTATTTCCAGCAAGTGGATACAGAATCTTCACTAGAGTTGATTTGAGACAGCCTGTAATAATCCGGCATGTCTCGTTGAGTGCTACATCCACCCACCATCCTTAAGTTAAGACAATGCCCACATCATCAAATTGTCAGCCTCTAAATATCCTATTGCAGGCATAAAGTTTTTCGGTTGAAGATGCTGATCTATTATTTAAAAATCTAATTATAATGATAATCAATATAATAATAAATAATCAATAGATAATCATCATCATCTCAGCCCGTAAACATCCCACTGCAGGGATATAGGCCTACCCTCGTATATGAGGGAGTATGGGCAATAGTCCACCACGCTGGCCCAATGCGGGTTGTGGACTTCACATGCCTTTGAATTGTTAATATATAATAAATAACTTTAATTGCAGTTATTTTCAATAATATCAAATAATTGATAAAAAACGGCCACTTTTTTATTATGTTATTTACCAAATGCTATTATAAAATTTCTGACTATCGGGATGATAAGCAAGCATGGACCTAGACCGCTCGGCGATATTCAGTTTAACTATACAATATAACACAATTGTAACCCACAACTCATTTAAAAGAGCAACCCTTGAGTTTCTTGCTCATTCTTCTCTGGGGACTCAGCATTGTGAATGAGCAATAATGTCAATATTTTTAATATTAACATAAAAAATGTGACGTTTTCAAGTGATAATTTTTATCCTACGAAATAAATATTTTTTGATTTTGATTTGATTTGATTCGAAATGGAATTTTGCTATTCCATACACGGATTTCATGTTGAACTAATATCCAACAAGGATTTACCTACCCCTAAGATGTAATCATAAATTCAATATGATCATTAAAATCATTTCCACAAACTATCAAGTCGTCCAGATAGACGTAACAATTTCCGAAGGGTGTCGTACCCAGTAATTAAGTGCATTAGATTAAACATCTGCCAGTCTCGGAGATAATCATCCTGGCCCGTGCTGTTACTTAACACCAATTGTAGTGTCAAATGTTTTAACTACTCGAGATGAGTGTCAGGAATGTTAACACCTGCTTTGTGTTATTTAATCACTATAATCATGCGAGGACTTCGAGAGGCCTTATTTTTTTAATTCAACATTGTGTTTTTAATTTGGATATGTAAATAGTTGGTGCACCCGACAATAAAATAAACAACATTGCATCTATCAATTTCGCTTATAATTTCTATGGATAGATTAGATTCTTAAATAAATAAAATAACTTCGAGCAAATATGAGTTCACGAAGTAATTGATGGCTTTGATAAAAAAAAAATTAAATTACCTTTGTCAATAACTTCTATTTCACTTAACCTAATATGCCCTATTTTTTCCTTACGGTAAAAAAACTCATCCGGTATATAACGTATCGAATTATATTCCAAATGGAGTGGGTAGATATATTCCAAACATTAACATAAATAAATGATATAAATAAATAATATAAGAAGTATTATCATATAATTTGGATATAATAGTAAAAACACATTTTATAATATAATAATTTAAATATCTAGCTAGTAACAGCTAGCTAGTTTTACAACTTCTGACGTGTTATGCGTTCTGTTTTCAGTGAATGCACGAGGTGGAGACTGAAAAACAGCTATTTTGCTGAGGCTCCAATCTATTTGTCCACTAAGTTAGAAAATTTAACTATAATTAATGATCACGTGGTATATTTTTTTTAAGTGGATGAATAAATATATTTTTATTTATTTATTATTTATGGTTAATTGAACTTACCTAAGTGAACTTCAACCAAAATTATACGAGTTGCTGCATCCGTAGAGATTTAATAAACCATGTAGTCCGTTTTCTGTCGTACTGCATCACCACACGATTTTTAGATCTATATTTAACAAATCTAAAATAAAAACAAGGCATTTGACTCCCGTAGTAGGTAGTTGCGTTGTGGTCCGGCAGGGGGCTCTGTCTTCATTCGTTTCAGAGTAGATGTAAAATTATTTTTCTGCAATTTTCTTTGGGGGTGAAGCAAGCGTACCTACGGGCGGGTTGGGAACTTAAATCTCTACGGATGCAGCAACTCGTATAATTTTGGTTGAAGTTCACTTAGGTAAGTTCAATTAACCATAAATTATACTTCGTTGCTGCATCCTATGAGATTTAATAAACCATGTAGATGTTTAGCGCCTATACTTGCAGAAAAAATACCAGATTAATCAAGTAATCTAAAGAGATTTATTTTAATTTTCACAAAAAGAAATTAATCAATATAACATTATTATTAATTATCAGTAAGAACCCCATCAGCGAAAGTTCTGTCCTGATTGGCATCTGGCAAGGGTAAGTTATAGAACTTAGCGAAGCACAACGAAGAGCCGGTCCAGCCGGCTGCGCGTTTAATCACGCCCACGGAGACGCCGGCGCGCTGAGCTGCCGACGTCGCCGCGTGCCGCGTGCTGTGCGATGAGAACACGCTTACATCAATGCCGCTATCTCTGAGGACTTGTTTGATCCAGCGACTTATTGACTGGGCACTAGCGTTTCGAATAGGTTTCTTAATAGTTAATATTAGGCGATCTGTATCTGGACTATTACGCAATGCTCTAGTCTTATCTAAGTAAGCAGAGAGAGCTTTCGCTGGGCAAATACAAGGTTTATCTGGGAAAAAAGGGATATTCAGTCTTGGATTTACTCTATTGGGTGCCGAGGTCTTAATGATATCATCTATATTTATATTTAAACATGTTTCGTTGATCATAATATTATTCACCTTGATAAGAGATAACGTCTGCACACGTTGTCCCGTGGACAATGCGAGCAGAGTTACGAGCTTTTTAGTCATTAACTCCACATTTAACGATTCATTTGGAAATTGATTTGACAAATAAGACAGCACTACATTTGGATCCCAAGAGTTGTGATATTTAGGTAGGTTAGGCCTCATTCTAAAAACTCCTTTTAAAAATCTGCTCACACAATCATTATTGCAAATTTCTTTGCCTAGAATTAGTGACAAAGCTGATCTGATTGAATTCAATGTTCCATATTTAGCTTCATTTTGAAATTGATCGGAAAAAAATAATTTAAGTAGAGTTGGCACAGACACTAAGTAATCAAAATTATTTTCCTTACAAAAATTATACCATAACTTGTATGTTGTATTATATTGTCGTAATGTATTTTCTAACAACGATTGAGTCATAATATCGATAGTGCGATTATCTAACGATTGTCTGGCGAACGCTTCCCGAATAACGTTGCGCACGCCAGGGTAAGGCTGGGCCATAAAGGATGAGACGTTCTGGAAGGAGAAAGTAACATATTTTCATCCGGCTTAAAATACAAAACTTTAGAAACAGTCAAGGACATAAATAATGGAAACCAAGGCTGGCTTGGCCAGTAAGGGACGACTAATATACCCGCAGCTCTGTCATTAATTATCTTTCTTAAACATTTAAGAATTATCGAGAAAGGAGGGAATGCGTAAAAATAAAATCTGTCCTATCTCAGAGTAAAAGCGTCGATATCAAACGCTTCTGGATCTCGCTTCCATGAGACAAATATTTGACTTTTTTTATTAATTCGAGACGCAAACAGATCTATATCTGGTCTACCAAATGTATTTACGAGGTTTTGGAAACATGATTCGTGCAGTTCCCACTCTGTATCGATATTCGAGATTCTTGAGGCTTTGTCAGCCTCAGTGTTGTCACGTGACCGAGTATATGACGCAAATATGAACAGCTTGCGCTGTTCGCACCACTGCCATATCTGACCTGTTATATTATTCAGATGTGGAAATTGAATCCCACCCATCCGATTGATATAAGAGGTGGCGGTTGTATTATCCACTCTCATCAGAATGTCTGCATTATTAAGGTTCTTACAAAAACATTTTAGGCCCATAAAAAACCGCTAACAATTCTAAATAATTAATATGTTGAGCACTTTCTTCCATTGACCAATAACCGCTAACTGTTTCCCCATTACAAAAAGCTCCCCACCCTGAGAGTGAGGCGTTTGTAAAGATCTCCATTTGAAAATGACCAGTGCGAATTGGATTATCTACATCACGTATAGTTTTTTCCCACCATGAAAAATCATCTCAATCATCTAATTAAAAAAAAAAAAAAAAAAAAAAAATCTGTAAGCGAAGGGCTAACTTTCATATTAGCGTCATAACTTTGGTGCTTTAATAAGGCTAGGTATTTTTCCCTCTCAAAGCGCTTTGTATAAAGCCAGCCATATACTACCGCTGGGCAAGCAGCTGTAAGAGTGCCTACAAACCGAGCGAACTCTCTGATTGTCACTGACGTTTTGTTACACATATTACGAACCATTTCATGAATTTTTCTACATTTATCATGCGGTAATTCCAAAGTCATATTTTGTGAGTTTAGTTGAAATCCAAGAAATTTGCAAATTTTGCTAGGCGTAATGAGAATGACAGACTTTTCATAATTGATCGCAAAACCCAATTGTATTAAACTATTACAAACCATACCTACTGTATGGGAACAAGCATCATAAGTGTCTGCCATACACCAGATATCATCTAAGTACCCTACTAATGTGTGACCTTCTGCCCGTAAAAAGCTAAGTACAGGTTTCATTAGTTTTGTAAAAACGCCAGGCGCCGAACAGAGACCAAATGGCAAGCATGTAAATTCAAAGAGTTGATTTTCATAACGGCAGCGTAGGTATTTTCTGTCGGATTCATGAATGGGTACTAAAAAGTAAGCCTCTTTGAGATCAATCGTTGCCATGTATGACTCATTAGATAGTAATTTGGACGCTGTACGAATGTCTTCCATTTTAAAATGTTGTTGTAAAATTAATTTATTTAAGGCCTTCAAATTTGGGATAAATCTGTAAGTATTGTTATTTTTAAGTATAAGAAAAATAGGAGAAATAAATTGATCTTCACAATCATCACATGGTTCGATCGCTCCCAAGAGCTGGAGTTTCTCAATAGAATCCGACATATCCACTTTTGAGTAAGGTGGGTTAGATGGTTCGACAAGCTGGAAAGGAGTCTCCTTAAAGGCTAGTTTATATCCTGTCACTATATCCAAAATTTGAGGATCTTTAGATATCTGCAACCAATAATCTAAATAATGCTGAATTCGACCAGCATGTAGTACCTCTAGCGGCAACCGCGACGATCCTGCGACCGATTCGGCGGCGGTGGGGGCGGTCGACGAGCAGGCGGCGGGGGTGGCCTCCTCGTGTTGGCGTGCTGTGGAGGGGCCGGGTAGTAGCGCGCAGGCGCCGGGTGAGCGCGCGCTGCTCCAGGTCCACTCGCTTGACGAGGAGGCGCTCGGGAGTTCCCGGCTGAGCTGCAGGTCTACGAGCTGCACTTGTTTGCGAAGGGACTGATTTTTTAATCTGAAGACTGGATTTTTCTATGGATTTGGTTATGGATATGGTTGGAAGCCTAGATGCTTACTGTGGACGTAGATGGCGCAGTGTGTTTGTGCAAAGACATTTATTATTATTATTATTATTTGGTGGTCTTTATGTTCTCGCCCAAATTGTCTCCAAAGAGAAATTTCTCACGCTTTACCCCTTGAATTATGTTTATGAAACTTTTATCTAACATCGGAATAAGAAGTCTTCTACGATTCATTGTCTCCTCATAATGAAGGTCGAGTAAAATTTGATTTATTTCCGACAGACTTTTAATTATTTCCATTTTAGAAAGGTCTTTGCTTATTAATTCTGACGTCCAGTTCACCAGTCCAGCGATTCCAGAACCTAGCTGGTTTTGCATCTTTTCTAATCGCTTATCCCGATTTTTTGATGGCTCGTTAAGAACTGATGCTACCTCAGCATTCAATTTCGGCGCTTTAGCAAGCTGAAAGTTTTCTGGGATTAGTGTTTTGGTTACCTACTAAATTATCCTTTTGTTCTTTATCCAGCCCTTCAATGAGTATTTTCCCCCAACGTTCAGAGACTTCCGCGGGAATTTTCTTACCGAAACGTTCCTCAGACTTTTTTGCTTCACCAAGCATAACCAATATTTCTGTAGGAACGGTCTCTTGCTCGTTTTGAGGAGGAGAAGGAACAGTTGGAACCGCCACTGACTTAAGGCGATCGTCTTCTGGACCCTCGGCTCTTCAGGCGCTGCTGTCTCGCTACACTCACGTCGCGTATAAACCTCTGATATATAAATATCAGAGGTGTCCAAGTCAAACGGCAGCATTGCATGTATGTCCTCTTGACTAACGCCGCCATCGGCGAACTCCGTCTCCACAGGGTATTCCAAGTAGGATTCATATTCAGGACCTGAATAGATAAGTCTAAATGAGACTTTCGGGCGTTGTCACATGCCAGCACGTAAGGAAAGTACCTATATACCTAGATAGGTATATTTATTTATTTCCGGATGACATAGCGTGCCATCCCTGAAGAAATATTAAAGGGTACGTAACGTACGTATAATTATGTACGTACTACTTAAATCCAAATTAATTAGATTCATTAATCTATTTTCTGAATGATATCGCGTATCATCACATTAAGAAAATAGTAAGATTATTTCCGGATGACATCGCGTGTCACCACTGAGGAAATAATAAAGGGTACGTAACGTACGTATGATTATGTACGTACTACTTAAATCCAAATTAATTAGATTCATTAATCTATTTTCTGAATGATATCGCGTATCATCACATTAAGAAAATAGTAAGATTATTTCCGGATGACATCGCGTGTCACCACTGAGGAAATAATAAAAGGATTACCGAGAATTATTGCATACTGAGAAAGTAAACAAACAAAATATACTATTTCATTATTTTCCGGCGGAAATTTTTGTCGGGATACTAGCTCCTTTTCCAAACGTCTAATTTTACTTCGGATTTCGTCCTCACTCTTCTTACTTTTCCTTTTTCCCATTTTCCAATGTAAAAGTCAGCACACACACCTAAAAACTTCACTTTACACCGCGAAATTATTTATTTTAACGGAGCGAACGTGGATGATGCAACACACGGAAAACGAATGAAGACAGAGCCCCCTGCCGGACCACAACGCAACTACCTACTACGGGAGTCAAATGCCTTGTTTTTATTTTAGATTTGTTAAATATAGATCTAAAAATCGTGTGGTGATGCAGTACGACAGAAAACGGACTACATGGTTTATTAAATCTCATAGGATGCAGCAACGAAGTATAATTTAATGTGAATCACGACCTGATTCAATATGGATACACGCAGGATATCTCTGTAAATATTTAAATTAGTGCATGCTACTCTCTCATATTGTTGTACCATCGAGATTCTTATTGGTACTAATACATTGTAATGCCATCTATAAAATGGAATGCAATAAATGATAAGACCGCCTGGTTGTACAATTGAAGCTATATTTATGAAGTGTATTATTAAATTTTTGGGTAATAAAGTGTACTTCATTGATTGATTGATTTGAGTTTGAATTTGACAGAAATATGTCAACGTTGAAGTATTATTAGTCATACTATAATGAATTGTATCTATAATTTCTATCGTGTTGTAAATAACATTGTATAAGTAAGATATCGGTTACTGATATCACTTCGGTTCAATATTTACGTGTGTAAATCACATATAGGTACTTTCTTGAGAAAGATGCAGTTCATATTTATGAAAATAACGATGAAGAAGTCAAATTATATTGAATTCATATTTATGTCGCTATTAATTTATCGATAATTTTATTTAATTATGATACAATAAGTTAATCAATTTTATACATATCAATAATAAATCATTTATTTCAGATTTCAAATCCATTTTTGTTAGTACTTAATTAAATGTTATCAAAATCCATAAATAGCCGTTTCATGTTCATGGTCGGTCATTTTGTTTGCTGCTGTTGAACCGACAGGATTAAAAGAAGGGTATATCTAGTTTCTGTTCCTATCCAGCTATCCGTTTACAAATGTCAGTAATGCTTCTATTCACGATTCGGAGTTTGGCGTTCATATAGAGCATGCATAATTAACTCTCCATCTAACAAGATGACGCTCTTGTTACTCTGACCAGTGCTCCTAGATGTTGCACTTTGCTTTAATAAATCCAATCAGCATTATACGACGTACCTATTCCGTTGCAAGCAGAGGCCTGTTACGAGACTTGGAAGTAAATGGATTAGGTAAGTAAGACACATGCTTGTGGTTCCTTCTGTACATGTTTGTTCTTGTTGACCTATTATTCCCGTAGGTATGTTAAGGTAAGTAACGAATATAATTAATGTAATGTTTTAACTTGAGTTTGGAAAGTCGGGCTATATCGGTCACCTCGGTTCTCCTGCGGTTCTCCTGCGGATCTCCTCATCTCTGATACAATCCTGGAGGGAGATTCCGAACATAGCTCTGTCCATAACCCTTTGAGTGACCTTGAGCCTTCTTATGAGGCCCATAGTGAGCAATCACGTTTCAGTTCCATATGTCATGTGAATCGACGATTTGGTAAAGATTGCGGGAAGCCGCTGGATGCGGGCAACAGAATACAAAATATCGTTGAGCTTTTTGGTTTTTAAATACTTAAATAGCAATCATTAGAATAGTCCATCGTTCGAAATTTTCAAGAAAAGAGTAAAAGAGTATTATTTGTCTTTATGATTTCTCCTCAGTATTATAGTAATTATTTAATTATTTATTATAATATGAGTATTGTTAATGTATATACTTGTTTATATTTCGTACTATATATATATGTATATTGGATAAGTTATGTGGTATATTTATTTATATATATAATATATTTTATTTTATTTTTTTATAAAATAATTTACAATTGTTGTGTACACTATTTTCTGCCCAATCTAATAAACACTATGTACCTCTAAGGCTTGCTGGTAGAAAACTCTATCGGAGTTAAGCTCGCCTTTGTACATTTTATATACAATGCATATTTCTGTAACAATTTTGTGTACAATAAAGATATTAAGATATCATAATTAAGTATTAATTAGGTAATCAAATTAAATATATAAACAAATACAAAAACATCATAGTAGTAACAAAGGAAAAAGAGAAGTAAATTCACAGATCGAAGATAACGCCGCTGTTTCGCATGTTCTTACCCGAGTCTTTTTTGTGTGCATATGTTACCTCCTGTAGCAATTAGACCAATTATGAAAATGTAAGATGTGATCTACAGATTATGATAGCATATATTTTATGGTAACAAATTCAACATGCTAACTAATATTAGAAATGCGAATGTTTGGATGTTTGTTTGTTGCTCAATCACGGCGGAACGGGTGAACGGATTTGGATTAAATTTTATATATTATGTAGAACATACCCGGGTTTAAAACATCGGTCACTTTTTATCCCGATAAAGTGAGTACCTAGTTAACGCAGGATAACGAATGAAACATATCCTGCGAAAATATAGTACAAAATAAGTTGTTCGATTTTTTAGTTTTTCACCCGACTTAAATAGTTTTTGTTTAAAATTTCATGCAAAAAAGAATATTGTGATACATACTTCATTTTCCCTACAACATAATTTATAGCCGCTGCAACAGATACGTCAGTTTGAGAGTACATTTATTTTTAAAGCGCTCGCATATTCACATCCCTTGTACCCGACCTCATGTGACGCCATGTTAGTCCCTACTTTATGCACCGCTAACCTGTACGGTCAGCTTAAAGCACAGATTACCCCCAATAGATACCGCATACAGGGCCTACGGCGCGCGCCACTCATCTATGATTTTGCACTGATGTAAATAATTACTTGATTAAGCCACTTCAGTACCGACCAAGTATGGGATCTGTGTGCACGTAATTTTAAATAACTTTCTTACGTATTTTTTGAGCTTTGAATTACTGAAAAATGACAACCTGTGTCGTAAAATGGTGTGGAAAGAACTCGAGGACGTCCAGCTTCAAGAAGGATAACATTACTTTCCATCGGTAAGTAAAATTATTATTTATTTTATATTTCGCGGAGATTGAGTTATAATGGACATAAAACGGTTGCAGATGAAAAATTTTAGCTCGCGTTGATGTCTTTCTTGAATGATCCCTTTCTCTCATTACTATAATTACTATGTTCATCTCTTTTTGTCATTGGCGCGTGTAACGCTAGTGTAGTAAGTCGGATGGGTTTGATCGCTATCGATATTCTACTTGTAAAATAAATTAAGGCTAGGATGAAAGTGGTCGATCGAAAGTATTTCAAGCTTTTATTTAGTTTCATTCACCTATCCCGGTGGTGTCTGTCTGTGTTATATAAAATCATACAAGTTACATTTGATACATTTCCTGGTATTCGATTGAGTTAGAACTTGGTATATAGGTACATATACAGCCTGTTTCACATCCCCTAATGCCGAAAGGGGATGATTCTACCCATCAATATGAACAACTTTTACTACGGGACCATCGAATTCGCGAAAAAAAAATTAGCTGTTGCATACATTTTTGTCGAGTAGGTATGAACTTTTTCTATGGAACAGTAGATTTTTTTTCGCGAATTCGAAGTTGGTCCCATAGTAAAAGTTGTTCATATTGATGGGTAGAATCATCCCCTTTCGGCATTAGGGGGACCTAGGAAACAGGCTGTAGAAAGAATGTAATAATAGAAAGCGATGACAATGTTATTGCATTGTCAATTGTGTCAGCAACATGATGCTGTTCCCAGAATTGTCTCCGTTAATAGACCTCGACACGCCAGCGATTTGATCTTTGAGGTCACTTTTCGTGTTCATGTATTAATTGTATGATTTTTTTACGCCAATTTTGTTTTGGGTGTTCACGTACTTAATCGAACGTGGTGAAAATAAAATCGTACGATTAATACATGAACACGAAAAGTGACCTCAAAGATCAAGTCGCTGGCGTCCCCCCATCAAAATGTTTAATTAATTATTAGGCCACAAACTAAACGACAACTGACAGCAAACGGCGGCGGTGGCGGTCTAATGCTAGGTTTATTGTTCTCGACGAGTGGGTAGATCGCGCAACTGTCATCGCTACCATCGAGAATAGTTACATATAAAATGCATTCGATCAAATCGCGGGCGCCGACTTCCTCGTCATCGCCGCCACTATCGCTTCCCTACCTGCTGTCGGTTGTCCAGTTTGTGGCCTTAAGGCTCGTTCAGGGAAACGGGGCAATGCACAACGCGTGGAGCCACGCGTCGCCCAGTCAAATTAAACCTAATGCTATTATATGTGAGCGTTCATGAGCTGGTCGCTCGCTACGTGCGATATGAACCCTCTCATAGTATAGCATTTGTTTTATTTGCTCCGCGTCTCCCTGAATTATCCCAAAGAATGAATTCGCACGAATGTACGAATTTGCGAGTCGACGCTCGGTCTCATTTCGCACCGTCCTCTGTGACACTCGATCTTTTAGACTCTACGCCTATGTGAATAGATTCTATAATTTTAAAACATTGACGCACGAAATAGCGCTCAGTGTGAATTCGACCCCAAATCGACCCTATCCTTTTATAATATACTTAATCGTGTAAAAAAATATCGACATTTTTTATTACACAGTCACATCACTACGGAGTAGTGTAACCTTGACATAGCCAATCACGTCGCATTTGTTTCGTCTCCCGCAACCGGCACCTACCGCCTAAAATGGTCACTTCATGCAAGTACAAATTGTCCATCATGCGGAATCTATTGGGGGTAATCTGTGGCTTAAAGTCTAGATCAAACGTTGAAATATAATTCTAATGTCATTTCTTCCGCCCTGTAGTGGCACAGTTTGCCACTGGTGTCACAAAAAGGAAAAAATCTTCTGTCTTCTTATAATGTCACTGTTCTAGAAATGAAGTAAGTATAATCTCTTTGGATAAAATGCATTGGCCAGTTATATTGAAGGTGATTATTATCATAGATGTCTATTTTATATCAATGTCACGTTCGTGTCAATAAAACGTTTATTGCGGAACATTGAAAATGTATTTTGGAAAAGAAATAGATAAATATATCTGAAGATAATGATGTTAGATATATTAATAGAGGTGGTGGAGTAATTTATTTATTTTTATTTTATTTATTTAGGATCACCAACAATTGTTACATCAGTACATAGTCCACCTAACAATTAAGGTAGCTGGTATTAAATTTAAATGTACAACCTTTTATAGGTGAACACATCATGCAAAAAACTTCAAAATAAAACAACAGCAAAACAAAAACTTATTTAACCTAAATTTACCTCTACTTTGCTTCGATTGGTTGAGCAGTTTCGTGCCAAGTTGCGGTGATAAGGTAGTGAAAATAATAAATAGAAAGTAATAGGTATATTATGTATGTTGTTGAGGCAATGTTCAACGTATAAACAATAGTATGTTAACTAAGTATTGAGGCTACTACTAATGGTTTTGTAAAACTTAGACACAGTGTCTCAGTGAATGTCGATAAGGTCACTGTTGGCATTCAAAATCCTACACAGCCTTGGGACTGAAGAGCCGAGAACTGTTCTGCGCTAACTTATAGTTTTATATCGTGGACATCGGTATTATAAGAAAAGAAACTATGTGAACGGATCTACGATTTATCGGTGTTCATCTGTGGTAAAAGAGATATGTAACGGTACTATCACAATTAACAACAATTTAAAAGAACCATTAAACGGAAACTATGTGCCAAAGGCTATTATAAAATTTCTGACTATCTGAATGATAAGAATGCGTGGACATGAACCGTTCGCCATTATCCAGTATATTTTATTCTAGTTTTTCTTTGTCGAATCATAAATTTTACAATTAGGTATCTCAATAAATTGTATTTGTATTGACTTATTTAAAAAGAGCAACCCTGGAGTTTCTTGCTCGTTCTTCTCTGGGGAGACTATTTTTTTATTTTTTTTTTATATGAGAGAGCGGCAAACGAGCATGCGGGTCACCTGATGGAAAGTAATCACCGCCGCCCATGGACTGCCTAGTGAATGAGCGATAACTGTATGTCATGACGATTTCAAATGTTATTCTTATAACTTACGAAATAAAAACATTTTTGATTTTTGATTTTGATTTTTTGAACAATAATGCCGAGTAGTTTACTAGTGTCCAGTTGTGTTGCCAGTTGTACCGTGCATATATTGTCTTGACATTAGGTGGTGTTCCCGTCTAGTGGTTGCTAGGATTACTTTGTCAACGTCTAAGGGAACTTGGATAGGACACTATGCGAGGTGGAATTAATTAGGAATTAGTCTGTTACAATTTTGACGGTGCTTGTATCTGAGCAGATCTATATGAATATAACTAATATTATGAATGCGAAAGTTTGGATGATTGTTACTCAATCACGCCGAAACGAGTGGATGAAATTTGATATAATATAGGTAGAATATAAATAATAAAGTTATGGATGTTTTCATTTATAATAAGTATTTATTTACAAAAAAAAATGTATTTATGTAGTATATCAATCATCTGGTATCCACAACATAAGCCTATAGTTGCTTACCGTGGAACTAGATGGCGCTGTGTGTATGTCCAAGGATATTTATTTATTATTATTCAATCAATCAAATACGCTTTATTGTTTAATAAGGAAGGTCCATTTAAATATATTATTATTATTTGTTTATTAAAACATCGGATATTTTTACCCCGATAAAATGAGTAGTTCCCGCGGGATTAATAAATTAAATTTATCTTGGATTAACTTTTTCCACGCATGCAAAGCCGCGGGCGAAAAGCTAGTGCAGAATATTATCTTCCAAATATTTCTAGTCGTTTAAATATTGTTAATATTGAACAATGTGGAGTGATTTAAAATATTCGAAATGGGAAAATAAAGAAATATAACGTAAAAGATTCTTCCCAATTTTCGAAACTTCTGTGGGTAAGTATTTCGTATTTCGTGAATTACAACTAAATACAAAAGTAACAGAAAAACAGTGAAAATGAAAAAAAATTTGACTAAATCCACATAATCTAACGAAATAGAACCATCTTCAAATCCTGGGAGATATATGTAAATTATTTCTCAACTTTCGTCGGCTCCCGTGGGCATTCTGATCAGTCCGGACCCCCGAACTTTGGTGAGCGTTACATCAAAGGTGATTCTAAACTTGTAACTTAGTAACCCCAACAAAAGATATCCAAATAAATGTTAATAATAAATAAATGGAAAATTTAGAAAACCCTCGAAAATAAACGATTATGTCATCTAGGTTGATGAAACCATCGTTAAAGCTAAATATCTTCGGAACAGCTAAACACATTTCCATGGAACATAAGAATCTATCTCCGGGCTTAATCAGTTGGAAATAAATAAAATTGCTGATAATGGTATAACTAAACCCTGCATATGTTTGTATGATGAATACGGATACAGTACTCGAGTTATGGATGTTTGTCAGTTATATATATATATATATATATATATATATGCATTTGTTACATTTATTTACCAAAAAAAGTATTTAATACTAGCTTAGTTACTTAGCGTGGAGCTAGATGACGCTGTTTGTATGTAAGGAGATTTATTATTATTATTTTAGTGGTAAACATAAAGTAGATTCATATTTATTTGCGAGTTAGCCTATTATATAAATTTACAAGACCATCATAAGACCTGTCACCGTCAAAGAAACGAATGAAAGTAGAATGCATGTGATAGAGATGAGAATACTAAGATGGGTATGTGGTGTGACTAGAATGGATAAGATCAGGAATGAGTAAGTATATCAGAGGAAGTCTGAAAGTGGCACCAAAAACAGAAAAGTTGAGGAGTAATAGGTTAGCATGGTTTGGGCACATTATGAGGATGAGTATGAAAGACATGTAACGAGACGAGTGCTAAGTATAAATGTGTGGGATACAGAGGTAGAGGAAGACCGAAGAAGGTGTGGGTAGAAGGGAAGGACTAACTCATCAGCAGCAGACTAATCTTTGCGATTATTTTCTTTATTAAGTATATAATTAACTTCGCCATAAAATGATGATACTGTATCTTGATCGAAATGACTCGACATCGATTGATTTGTCTGATTGACCAAAGCGAAGGTTCAATGAACATAGATTTATTAAATGAACGCGTCTCATATAACGTACATGACTTATTTATAGTGTACAAACGTCTAGTCTTTTGCCCGCGACTTCACCCGCGTGGAATTACTTTGGCGGTGACTTCCTAGGAGGACTTGCCTGGTCTCTGGCTGCCTCGTTTTTCAATTTGATATGCCTAAAGCTGCCTCCGAGGTGGCATCGGAGGTCGCAATTCCCAGTACATGTTCAGTACTCGGTATGGTTGGAGGTAGGGCATTACATGTCCGCCTAGCTACCACCATCTTACCTATGTTTGCCGCCAAACAGCAATGTTAATAGCATTGTTGTGTACCGGTTGTCAGAGGTAAGAGAGTCAGTCTTCCAAATACTAATTAGTGTAATTCCTGTTTACTGGTGTTCCACTTCTGATTACGAACAATTTTGTACCAGGAACCATAGCCGAATTCGATCCAAAAATTTTTAATTTCCCTTACAAAGTAAACCATTCTGAATCCATCTTTAGTAAGTAAATCCAATAATTTTCGGCTGAATCAGCTATCGTTGTGGTAAGTTATTCGTAAAAGTCACCAGCCGAAAATTGTTGGCCTTCCATACTAAAGGTGGTTTCAGAATGGTTTACTTTGTGGAGACAGTCGAACATTTTTTTATCGAATTTCGACTATGATTCCTTGGGGAAAGTTGTTCTTAATCAAGAGTGGCGGAGGAATGACATGAATTCAATGTACTACTGTATATCAGTTGTTACGTAATACTATTAGCTATCAAACCGCCAAAGCAACATCACAAAGTTAACAAGGCTCTTACGTCATCATCTTGTTCATTAATCTGTAAAGTTATAAACTTAAGTGCTTAAGCTTAAGTCGCTTCCAAGTCCACCTATGGACCGAACTTAAGACAGAAAATGGAATTTTCAAGTAATTTACATACATTGCGATGAGTATCGTAAACGAGACGGACTCCCAGAGATCTTTCTACTTCTAATTCACTTTTATTCCCTTAAGTTAAATTTCAAAAGTTTCACGTTTATGTAAATTATAAGGCGATTTTGTTATTTTGGATTGTTGGTTCTGAATTTTGTTGTGGGGAAGTTACTCGAGACAGTATTTGAGCAGCAGTTTTTAATAATCTCAATTGGAATTCAAAACAAGTGGAATATGGAAATAAGCATGTAAATACATTTTAAGTGACGTATGCAGTAAAGTTAAAGTTTTACTTGTTATACACTATTCAAAAAGATTTGCAAAAAACTTTTTAAATAGTGTATAACATGAAAAATTGGTTGCATTTCATCTCTCTCTCTCTTTATATATAGGAAATATACGTCATACATAACGATCATCTTAGACATTTCATGAAATGGCTAACTCAACTCTGCTGCTATATCAAAAGGTCGCGGGTTCGAATCCCGCTAGCGGCATATGTTTGTTTATCAAATCACGTATTTCACCACTGCCGATGTAACTACGCTAAACATTTTTTCTCTTATATACGATTCAATAAAATAATTAATTCAGACGTAATCGCAGTATTAATTAATATATAATATCCCTTATAGTTTACAGGTAACTAAGCTAGTTATTAGGATTAGACTTAGGTAGGCATTAACGGTAATATCAATAAGTCAGTGCATGCATCATGCGACCGAATTAGATCGGCTGGGTTAGCTTAGGTCAATACAATTAGCCGTAATTGGTCGGTACTGAGGGTGTTATTAAGCTCTATGTTGGGCCATTAAATAAGCGTCAATTGTCAATAGTCAAAAAATCTTTATTTTGTAGGTTATATATTTCTAGTTGGATCTTCCTGAAGTTTGATAGCATTGGCCGCGAAAATGAATTATTCTTTTAAAAATTTGTATGATTTTGATAATCAAAATATAAGAAAAGTTACAGTACTTAGTTTGTTTTGAGAAGAAAGATATAGACTGAAGAATGCTGTAATTATAACAATTTAAAACAAAAAAAGATCCCACGGATATAATCAGTTAAAGGAAGAAATACAATGGATAAATGAAGCCCTTAAATGTCTGTTTCTTCTTAATGCATATAAGCTACGTCCCTATTTTTTTCGTAAAATCCTTTTGAACACACTATGCACCAAAATATTGAGTTATTGTCGACTACCCCTGGAAGAAGGGTAATAAGTATGTATGTAGATTTCTATCTCAGCTTCTGTAGCTTAAACGGCTTGACCTCTGGAGTGTCTAGAGTCTAGAGTTTATGTTTTATGGTAAAAAATACGACAAGGTGCCCGCTATACACAAAATATGCTGTCGGGTTTTTGGTTCTTAAACTTATCGATATTGTTATTTCATTATTATCATTACAATACATTTTCAGAGTAATGTTTAAACTAACGGTGGCACGGTCAGTAGTCAGATGAGTTGGCAGTTTCATGCTTCGAACTAGGTTAAATAGTCGTGTCCAGCTAGGCCAAATGTGTAGCCAAATAAGAGTTTCAAAATATTAACTGTGGCCAGTAATTTGATGCTAATTTACTATAGCCCACATTACCGTCTCCTAGCCGCACGCGCAGTAGGAATATAAACCTGTTGATAACGGCCCCAGGCACTTTATAGAAAGTGACCTATAATTTTTTTATAGCTATAATTAACTGGATAGAATATATTATTTTCCAATAACCATACCAACCGTTGATTTCGAACCACACTGTTAGTCTTAACTTATTTTAATTACAAGCACACACACGATATTTTAGTCTTGTCACTTTCTTTCATGCATAAATCATAACCTCATAGAAATTCAAACATTTTACGTGACAACTAATGTCATATCTACATAAGGCTCTCTGTGAAACTTTGCAGACATTATTTCGAATTAGAAATGGATAAAACTAGCTTCAATGTAATTTTATGCATATAACTCGTACTTTACATTTCACGCGCTTTTCTTGACGTTCTCGATTATTTAATGGCCCACATCTTAGTGACTTTTACAGCCGAGTAATGTGCTCATATGATGGCATAGTCTGCTCTCAGTATCATTGGGAATTATGAACTGATGTGTCCTGTGTATTAAGTGCAACGTAGGTTGGAGAATAATGTGCTTTTAGTAGTGGAGTGTTCATTTTGTGAGTTTATTGGGTAAGCTTTCTATACTAATTAAGATTCAAATGAAGGTGTCTTATCTCTGCCAGCCCGTGATCAGCCAGTGTTGGATAAAGGTCTTCCATGGGCATCACAAGATTATCACTCACCAGATTATCAACCTCATTATCTAACTTCTTCTTTGAATTTCGTTCACCATTAATTGAAGCCTCAACGGCATCACATTAAGTACAGGATGCCCACATTTGATCATAGGCCTCCACTATTTACTTCCTGAGTAACAGGTTGGAAGCGGCCTACTTTCAGTGACTTCTCGCGACCTTTATTAAGTCATCCGTCGACCTTGTGGGTGAAGCCCATCTGATCATCAATTGGTCGAACATGATAATTGGCGTTGAAGTTCATGGCCTTAACGTTATACTCGTACAATAAGAGAGCTCGCCTTACATTTCAGTACCCATTATAAATCGGCCATCCTTCTACGTCCAGAACTCGTCCATCCCTTCATCATTGTCCTGGTATAGACTTTGCTTCTCCTTTTGTGGATGTGAGATGCTTATGGCAAAATAAATAAGTGTGATTAGGCCTATACTCCCTCATATACGATATATCCCTATATCCCTGCAGTGGGATGTTTACGGGCTGATGATGAGGAGTCGGACCAAGTTTTACTTTGGAAGCAGTTCGTTACAGTTGGCATACTTTCCAAGATGTTTGAGAGCGTTTTAGACTGGACATTGCGTGCTGTCAAAAGAAGCCATAGTACACTTTGAGTGAATTATTCGCATTGGCGTCACAAAACTTCGCAACTAACACAATATTAAAATAAAATTAATTTTGATTACCTGCGGATGAGATGTTTTGATTATACTTGTTTCTATATATGTAGGATTATCAAGTATTATGTAATGAATGACGTATTATATACAGAATGTCAGGAAAAGTGCATTGCACCTTTAATCACATGTTCTAGTGCGAATTGAGTAGTTAATAAAATCCATAATTTGTATCTATAAGTAACCCGAGTATCAGCTGACCGCGAGACGCTTTGTAATAAAACGTAATTGCTGCAAGACCAGCTTACAATGGTAGAATACACGTTTTATGTCTCGCGGTCTGCTGATTCTGGCAGTACGTCTGTCGTACGACCAACTACATATCTCAATTTTTATAGGAACAACTTATATGTATACATACATAAAGTCAAGAGTTTCATCTCAAATGGGGTGGTCAGAGATATACCAAACAGTAATATTTGGGTGTTCCAAATATTAGGAGTTTAATACGTGAAACAACACCCACTTACGAAATATTGGGTCTTTACTCATGAAATTGGAGTTTTTTTTCTTCGTTTTTCGTATGTACGAATTCCTGCGATTTTGAAAGCTATATCCAAATTTGTTTTTTATTTGGAAAATGGAATATTATTTCAAGGTTTCACATGAAATATTTTTTAATTTCTGGGCTTAATCACATAATAAAAAAAAATTAAAGAGCTCTTTTCATGTGCTTCCCATAATCATTTCTTAGATTCGCTGAAACTTTTATAAAACGGTTACTTTTAAAAATAAACGCTGCCTATACTTAACTTAGTGTTATCCACACAAAGTTTAGCTAAATTTGGATATGCCGTTTCCAAAAAAAAATCAAAAATGTTTGTATGGAGAAGACAGTCTTAATGTAATTCTTCATACAAAATGCCAATTTCATAGGTAAGGACCTAATGTATAGAAATGCACAAGTGTCAGAAGAGAGCTCATCGTCGTTAAAATGTGCAAATCTGTTGATGATTTTTGGTGGAAAGTCCCTTAGACGTCTTTTCCGACACCCACGGAAAAAGACGGGTTGTTTACATTGTTTTTACGTATCGAAACCACACATAAACTTGTTATAGTTTAGTTTAGAGAAGTAACATCAGATTCGACAATAAATAAATATCTTTAGACATACACACAGCGCCATCTAGTTCCACAGTAAGCACCTATATGCTTGTGTTGTGGATACCAGATAGTTGATATACTACATAAATACATTTTTTTTTGTAAATAAATACTTATTATAAATGAAAACATCCATAACCCGGGTACACATGTCCGTATTCATCACACAAACATATGCCCCAAGCGGGATTCGAACCCGCAACCATTTGGCATAGTGGTCAGAGTTGCCAACCACCACACCAAACAGGGCGTCAATAATTGTCTTAATTTTATTCAATTACATTTAATATTTTCGACTCAGTAGTGAATCGGTCAGTAAAGATTATGCTCTTTTATGTTCATATTGTTTGATTTATGACTGAATATTTATACTTCTTACTGTATAACTCACCCATGGGTAGAGTGTCTTTTTACAAGCCAAAAACCACAAAGCGCTGATGGTATAATGAAATGTACTCAACTCGTAACTACGAGTATATGTGGTTTAAGGGTTAGAAATACTTTTTCAGGCACCATGAGCAATACTTTTGTAGTATTCATCATTTTCGCACTTAAAAAACTAATAACTGATATAAGAAAGAAAGAAAGAAAGAAAAAATTCTTTATTGTACACAGCTTAAATAAGATCCTTAAATAAGATAGATGGATTAAAAAAAAATCAAAATCAAAAATCGTTTACTTCCTTTACTACATATTGGCAATACAAGTTGTAGGATCCTCCTTTTAAGCTTAGAAAAGCCTGTAGTAGGAGGAACCACTCTTCCATTATCATAGGTTAGCAAAGGTATTTTTTTACAAAACAAAATGTCTAATAAAATTTTTAAGCTAAGAATACATTTTACATAATCATGTATTTGTGTGTGTGATGATGTATGTGTGTATGGTGTGTATCAGTGGTGTGTGTGTATATATATATATATATGTATATAAGAATGAAAAGGGTATGAATGGTGAGTTTACGGCTGATAGAGGAGATTGGAAGAAAAAGAAGTACTGCGCCGACTACAAATAAATTAGGACCAGGGCATGAAGATAATTCATTCCATAATTAAATCCTATTGTAATATTTCATATCTACAAAATTTTTATTATTCTGATAACCGCGGAATCCACAAACCGATAATTTGTGCATTTCTACTATATATTTATTAATAATATATCATGGATTCAGTCGGAGCAAATTATAGAAAATAACATACTATTTGGAAACATTTTAAGGTTTCGCTGCATTAAATTAACATGTAACAAACCACTAACCGCCACGCACATACCAATCGTCGGTAAATACAATAATTCTATTAAAACCTCATTAATACCTAACCAAAAGTTCACATATTCCCGCGGGATCAAAGTTGAAAGTAAACACGAAATCAAGTAACTCTTAAATTAACATCCAGAAACTTCACCCGAATCTCATTTCACGAGCTCAGGAAATTGCAGAGAGATTAAAGAGTAAGGTCACATCAATCAGCGTAGGTAATCAGGAGAATTAGATCCAGCTAAATATCTAAGTGCTCTTATATTAAAGCAATTCTCTTTGCTTAAGTGAAACTTCAGATGTTGACTGGTGTCTAATATTTGCACTATGCATAAACGTGAATATCATTAAAATTACTTAAATTTGTGTTTGTTTAACACGAGAAATTAACACACGAAGAAGTCCTGGTAGGATATGAAATAAATTGAAAATGTTGAAATCTCCCGAGTATACAAATGATTATGTCGTCGAAAGGTTTGTGTAGGTTTTAACATCGAAACGGCATAAACTATTTCTATTAAACGGCTAAGAACCTGTCCCCTAAATGACTAAATCCTTCATATAAAAAACACGCTTAAACCGGACCACGCATTACTGACACACAAAGAGTGAACTGAACACACTATTTTTCTATAATAATTTGTATAATGCAGCTTTTTTAATGCATTTAATTTAATGCAGCAAAAATTTACTTAATCTAGCTATCAAGTAATGTGTAGTGTGATTGGTTGCTTAATTTCTCAATCTACAATTTGACGTTGTTTCATTGATCAATGTTGCCGATGACTATAATAATGAAATAACGTAAGCGCCGGCAGCGAGCGGCTTGTGGGTGCCTTTCGGCTTATTCAAAGATACCGCGCACGGATTGTGTCACAAAATTGAAACCTACGTACTTTGTGTTTGTGTATTGTAGTATTAGGGTCCAACTTACAAAATTCACATTTCTAAATTTTATTTTTGAATAAAATCTGTTAACGTTAATGTTTTATTTTTTTATTTTTTCGTAATAGGTACAGCCTATATATACACTCTGCAACATTTGTCGGGTTACTTTTGTTAGACCTTATAAGTATAGGTTAAAACAACACTTACATTGTGTAACAGTTATTGGTTTCAAACTATAATTATAGTGATAAAAATGTAATTATCAAATTGCTAGGAGAATATAATATAGGAATTTGGAATACCATTATTTGACTTAAGGCAACAAACGTGTACATATCAAGGACAGAAATCTCAAAGTCTGTATAAACAAACTAGATATTGTGAGCGATATTCTAAGAAAATATGATGAACTATCTTGAGAAGCCTGCGGCCAATTCACGGTAAGGTATGCGTTTAGACAAGGTTTCTCCCATGTTCGCAACACAAATAGACCCACGTGTTTCAAATCTACTAGAATCACCTGATATTAATATAATAAAAACTAAAGGTTAATCTTTACAGTGTCTTATCAAATTAAATCTTTTAAAACTACAAAAGGCCAGAGACCGCGAGAGAAAATAGATAGGTAGTCTAAGCCAAATAAACTTAGGTTAAGAATTTTGATAATATTAGTAGTTGTTGCCTTAAACAATGAAATGAAGAGAAATTAATGAAGACTGTTGAAATTAATCTAGGCGATGGTTATTTATTGCTAATCTTGGAAAAGTAATTTGGTTAGGCGAATAAATTATAAAACTTAGGTTACAAAGATTTCATAGTACCAACGCGAGTGAACTTCACTCCAGTGAAAGGTTAATGAATTGTGTTTTTTAAGGGTCACTTATTGAAATCTGAAACTATGACGGGTATATGAAAATGAATTGAATTTTGAACACGGGTTCAGTTACCGTAAAATTGATACATGCCTTTCAGTTGACCTTAAAATTACTTCATTATTTCTGTACTTGATATTTGTTTGATATCAAAAAAACTTGCTTCGCTTGAAGCTTATATGATGCCTTTCATATAGGAATATCAAGTGGCGCCGCATAATTTAGAAAGCCACTGCACTTTCCGTACATTATTTCCCCATTGGGTGGAACGTTGCCTAACTTCCGTTCAGATGTCGCCGGCCAACTCTTTATAAACACGTACAAATTCGCTTTTAACTTTTACTTGAAACTCGTAATGTTATTCAGAATCAACGGTTATCTTAAACTTTATACCCGGTGTAATCACCATAGAGTGTGAGAACATCGAAACTTTGCTGAATTTATTTCACATTGCGTTAGTAAAGTGTTTGTGTTTGCAACGTTCCATTTGGGTCCTGTTGTTTGGGACCGCTTCTGAGTTGATAGAACAAAGTGACTTTTTATCACAGGAAGATAGATGTATGTATCTACTTTTGTATGTAGATTCCTATTTACATAATGTAGCTCAAATAGATTGCTCATTTTGAAATGCAAGTGTTAGATTCATTCTGATCAACAGAGTGTCATGGGATAGATTTATAAATAAAAAATTAAAGATGGCGCTTGCAAAGTATAAAATAAGAGATAAAATTTTTTAATAAATTTTTAACCAGCCGGATTTTTCTATATAAATAATAAATAAATAATTAATAAATATCCATTGACATACACACAGCGCCATCTAGTTCCACACTAAGCAACTATAGGCTTGTGTTGTGGATACCAGATGGTTGAAATACTACATAAATACTTTTTTTTTGTAAATAAATACTTATTATAAATGAAAACATCCATAACTCGGGTACACATGTACGTATTCATCACACAAACATATGTCCACAGCGGGATTCGAACCCGCAACCTTTTGGTATAGTGGCCAGAGTTGCTAATCACTACACCAAACAGGTCGTCATATACAGGGTGGGAGGTAATATGTGGATAACCTATCATCTTCTGATAGTGGGACACTAATTCCCTTCAAAAATTTAAATATAATTTTATATTTAGTAAAACATTCACGGTTTTCAAAAAATATCGACGTTTTTGATTTGTGCGAAAATAGATATCCATTATCACTTTTTGGGGCCTCGGCCTTAAAAAAGGAAATTCCTCGGTCTATTTCATGCATAACAGTTTTAAATAGTTCTTATATCATAAATCTCATAAAAATAGACTGAAAGTGAAAGCTAGGTAACTCATAAAAATGTATAAACAGGTAGCAATTTGCTATTTATAGTAAATTGGAGCACTTTTTTTATTATAAACTAGCGATCCGCCCCTGATTAACACGAGTCCAATTATTTTCTATAAAATATAATATGCATATAGGTAAGTTCTCTACAAAGCATTATAACAATAATATATATATCGACTTTTATTCGTAGTGGGCTGGTCAGTGATATTCCAATAAACGTTAAACAATGTCCACGACTCACCCATACAGATAAAAAGATAATTCACAAGTGAGATGCATGAAAGGAGCCTACTCGAGCGACGTATCATAGTATTTCATACGCTCGGCGCACCCTGGGCAACCTGCGAGGACAGCGAGCCGGTAACGCAGATTATCTACGATGCCACAGACAATGTACAGCATTGTCAGCGTATGGCCAAATTCCGGTCATCAAGAATTTGATGTTTATGCCATTGACTCGCTAAGAAGAAGAAGGGTCATTTATGATACCCACGGGAAGAGGTTCAATTGTGTCTACGTGTCAAAAACAAAAAAGTATATGTGGCACAATTACTATTCAGTTACTACTCAGTTTGGTTGGTGGCTGGCTACCACCATCTTATCTAAATTCTGCCGTCAAACTGCAATGATAATATCATTGTTGTGTTCCGATTGTCAGAGATAATTTCATGAAATAGCTAATTCAACGATCTGCCTGCGACAGATAATGCGACATGTTTTCCTCTATCTGCTTTTCCTATCTGTAATCACAAAAGATAACTTCCATCCACTCATTTCATCTTAATAATTACGGATTAGTTCACGGTCTATTATTTAGTAACATTACTCTTATATCATTACGGGAATAATGATCATACTTAATTAGCAGGGCTCATAACGACCCTTAATCACAGACAGTGAAGGTTGTAATTAAGTTAATAGAAGATAAAACATTATATTATCTAACTATAGTATATACGTATATTATATATTACAGTTTACTAATGTAAATAAATAAAACAATTCTGTCTTTATTAAAGTACTAGCTTACCGACCGCGGCTTCGCCTGTGAGGAATAACTTTGTTTATACTGCGGGAACTACTCACTTTAACGAGATAAAAAATATCCTATGTCCTACTCCATGATATATTCTACCTATGTACCATATTTCATCGAAATCCATTCATCCGTTTCGCCGCGATTGAGCAACAAGCATAGAAACAAACATCCAAATTTTCGCATTAATAATATTAGTTATATAAGTTTATGTAATTCGAAACCGCCAACGGAAAAATTAACCAATAAAGCAGTGTTTTATTTATTTTAATACTTTATTGCATGTAAGCTACACATTAAATAGAAACATAATGGGACAATGCTTAAATATACAAACGGAAAGCTTAGCTTTGTAAGAGTTTTCTTCAAGCGATTGAGCAACAACCATATAAACAAACAACCAAACTTTCGTATTAATAATATTAGTTAAAAAGCGAAAACGCGAACCGAAAAATTAACCAATAAAGCAATGTTTTATTTATTTTAATACTTTATAGCATATAAGCTACACATTAAATAGAAATATAATTGGACAATACTTAAATATACAAACGGAGAGCTTAGCTTTGTAACAGTTTTCTTCAAGCAACCCCAATAAGGAGGC
Organism: Oegoconia quadripuncta; assembly: GCA_949316235.1. Classification (NCBI taxonomy): domain Eukaryota; kingdom Metazoa; phylum Arthropoda; class Insecta; order Lepidoptera; family Autostichidae; genus Oegoconia; species Oegoconia quadripuncta. Next base: position 18,217,806 of record OX438746.1, read on the forward strand.
AATTGAGAAGTAAATTACAAGTAAACATAGAGTATACTGACAATAACAGAAAAATTCTTTAACAGCATAATATGACTAATGCAATCTACATTTAATAAAGTTATAAATAAAGATAAAACTGAGAATATAAAACAAACATGTCGACTACAAACCGTTAATACTATATTTAATATTAATATTAAATACTATATTAATTAATACTATATGGTTGCTATAATAGAAGCAAATAATATATATATAGATATTTACATACATACAATAATAATAATAATATTTATTGCGACAATATTAAGGTAATGTTCATTCAAACGCAATTTTAATACAGTTTCTCAGCTTAAGTATTCATAGAGGTTAGTAGGTAATAATTTAATAACTTAGCGGTCAGTTTCGTCATAACCTTTATTATAGAGATATTATTATGTCAAAATTTAAGCATTTGGGTGTTCCATAAAAATTGAAAGTTTCAACTTTATCAACAGCCACGGCTCACTATTCGAAACATACAGACTTTTTTTTATGATTGACTGGAGTTGTCTTTGACCACAATCTCACCTGATGAAAAGTGACGATGTGGTCGAAGATGAAGCACGCGATCCCAGTAAATACCTATTCACTCTGCACTTCAAGATCCCAAGGTTGTAGGACTCAGGATATGTACACCTAACAGGGAGTGCGTCCCTCGCCGTTGAAACGTGCAAGTCTATAATTTATTAATTTAAATAACTGGGTGACTAAACGTTCAGGTGGCAGGCTAAAGAATTTGAGGCTAAAGATTCGAGTAGTTAAACTTCGGGGTGGCGAAATGACAAGGTGGCTGAAAACCCTGATTAACAGTGTCATTATTAAACATAATATAACTGTAGTAGATGAAGGGAACTTAAGTTATTTATTAAGCAGTACTGGAAAATATTGCAATGGATTTCAAAGGTCACAAACGGAACAAATCCCGCGTGCTAACTTTCTCAAAAGAGAAAAGGTAATGTATGCAAATGAATGTAACTTTATTCCCTTAGAGCTATTAGGAAGACTTTGACCGTTTGATAAGTAAGGAGGGGAGTGAACCCAACTTTTCATTGGGTTACCTCTTCAAAGAAGTGAATGCAGATTTCAGTAATTTAATAAGCCCTAAAATAAAATTTCATGGATCATTTGCCGTCTACGGTTATTGATCTTATGGTGAACAACAAATATTCATTTGCTTTTTGTGATTGGAAGCACTTTTTGAGAGCAATGTCTTCTTCATGAGCTTCCCTTTATAGCTTAAGATCTATTATCTTAGATACCTACATAATTCTGTTTTGATTACTTGAGTTACGTATCTCTTTGTTCAAGTTTGGAGTCACTCAGCGAGAAACGAAGAGGGCTATGCTGAGCGTTAGCTTTTATTATAAAATATCTGTGAAGATGAGGCTAAAGGCGGAAGCTATTAACGCTTCGAGTTCGTCTATATTTTGCCTTTGTGTCTGTTTTATTAGTTTCAATGCCGTAACCGTTTGCCTCTTAAACCCGCGTTTGGATGTGGTTCTGTGCAAAGTGTATAATTTTTTTATGCAAAAAATACCCCATTGGGTGCCGTTGCCGCTGATCCAATTTGTAATATAATCATGCGGTTCTGTGGTATAATTAGTAATAAATATTTCATATATAAATAAATATCCTTAGACATACAGACAATGCCATCTAGTTCCACATTAAGTAACTATAGGCTTACGTTGTAGATACCAGATGGTGGTTATACTACATAAATACATATTTCTTTTGTAAATAAATACTTATTATTATTATATGAAAACATCCATAACTCGGGCACAGAATTAATATAGTACTAACGACACGGGTACACATGTCCGTATTCATCATACAAACATAAGTAAACATTTATTTACAAAAAAAACGTATTTATGAAGTATATCAACCATCTGGTATCCACAACACAAGCCTATAGTTGCTTACTGTGGAACTATATGGCGCTGTGTGTATGTCTCAGGATATTTATTAATTTATTTATTTATATCCAGTAGATCAGTTGTTCATCAATAGTAGGTAACAACATTAAAAAAAAAAATAGCTTCATGATCTCTTTTTTCTAACGAGAAATGTTTTAGACATCTCTAAATGAAATCTACGAACCTTTAAACTAAGTAATACCAGTTGAAATGGTTGTAGAAAAATGTGTTGACATACGAGAAATGAAATATCAAACGCGGTTCTGGAGAATCCCGTAGATAGGGGAAATCGAATTCGGGCTGCATCCAGCAGTTGACTGGAATCGAAGCTATTCGTTCTATACAAGATCATTTTCTTGTATTGATGTCATGTTTCTAGCGATAGTTGGTAGATCAGTAAGGAAAAGTATATTTTTGAGTGTAGATTGCGTCCTAACAATTTAAATAAATAAACTCACGACTTTTATCCCAAATGGGGTGGTCACAGATGTCCCAAAACTTTTTAGACATACAAAATTAAGCCTATCAGTCAAATAGAAAAATGTTTATTAACAAATCGGAAGCTTGATTTAATATATTTAGATTAATTCAACATACATACAATATTGAATATAACCTCTTCAGTACCATAGCCCTTAAAACGTGCAAATTTATACATATTTTCTTTATGGTAAAGCCCCTTATTCGCCATTTATAACACCCTAACCACCTACTCATTTTTAAACAATATATTACAATATGGGACAGTATGGGCTCCTAATAATAATAACATTACAATAATACAATTAGCGCCTTATTCGCCATTTATCACACCCTAACCACCTACTCATTTTTAAGCAATATATTACAATATGGGACAGTATGGGCTCTTAATAATAATAAAATTACAATAATACAATTAGTCCCTTATTCGCCATTTATAACACCCTCACCACCTATTCATTTTTGAGCAATATGTTACAATATGGGACAGCGTACAAAACTGGAAACCCCAACGCATTTGGAGAACTGGCTATCTTATCTCTGACTACCGGAACACAACATTGCTATTATATTTAAAGATCAATTGTTGGACCATATTCTAGTGAATAAATATTTCATTTCATTTCATTATTAATATTGCTGCTTGGCGGCAGATTTAGATAAGATTTAAATGGCGAATAAGGTACTTTACACTAAAAATATCCTTTTTGCACGTTACAACGGCGATGGGCTGACGCTGTCACATTTGTATTACTGTATTTTTCGAAAAGTGAACCTTGGGTGTTGTTTCAATCATTAAACTTTTAAGGCCGCGTTTTAATAATAAATTGTAGATATCTTTGTCAGACCTATAATTAAATAACTATAGTAACCCGTTAGTATATATTAACCCTCAGCCGCATATTTTCCGCACCATAATTACGATGTGGCCTTAAGTGACACACGGCTCACTTAATTAATCATTTCTAATTTATTAGCCATGCGGGTGTGTCCGACTGAACGCCCCTGGGAACTCGATGATTCCGCAGAATTATTTCATCGTGTACCAATAATAATTTGTTGCTCTTTTTGGTAGCGGTTATTCTGTTTAATTTAATCGGGGATATGCGATACATGTTTTTATAACTCGTACAGAATTCTTATTTTTCAATTAGCTACCACCGCTTTATCTAAATCTTCCGCCAAATAGCAAAGTTAATAACATTGTTATGTTTCGGCTGTCAGAGATAACATAGCCATTACCCCAAATAGGATGGGGTTTCCGAGTCAGTACGCTTCCACCATCGGCCTCATCTTCACTTAACATCGGGTCTAATTGAGGTCTAATTCTAACCCGTTGTGCATAAAAATATATATAAATTAATAGTGAAATATGTTTTACAAGCTTTTATTTAACTTGCAATGTACGTATGTTATGTAAAATTAGAACCATTTTCTGTTTATCTAAGTAACTTCAATTTTGCATCTTTCAGTTCTGATGACAACATATTTGACTATCATAAGTCGTTCTATCGTGTCCTCACGAGGAAAAATCCTTAACGGTTAATAGCACGGATACTGAATTTTGTTTGTACGGTTATTTTTTTTTTATATGAGAGTGCGGCAAACGAGCATGCGGGTCACCTGATGGAAAGCAATCACCGCCGCCCATGGACACCCGCAACTCCAAACGGGTCACAGATGCGTTACCGGCCTTTGAGGAAGGTGTAGGCTCGTTTCTTGAAGGTTCCAATGTCGTACTCGTTCGGGAATACCGCTGCCGGAAGTCCGTTCCACAGGGTGTTAAATATGATTTCTGCGATGAGTTGATTTTGCAACCAGGATTGTCTCCCCAAGAGGGATTTCCTCATCGGTTAATAGCACGGATACGAAATTTTATGTACACGGTTAAACTCAAATAATATATGGTAATCATGATGGGGCAATGACTATCCGTGTTTTCGGAAGCCGTTTTCTAATACCTACCTGCTCCAAAAATAAATCCTGCGCCTGCATCCACTAAGATACATATTTAGGTAGACCTCAAATATCATCATATCCTGTTAAAGTTGTAATAATTATTGTCAATATAAATTACGATACGAGGGGAGACATTGTATAATTGAATTACAACCCTGAATCTATTCTTGTTTATATCGTTATGGCGACTGTAATGAAATTAGCATTTAATATTTATTCAATAAGGGAGAAACTGTTCTAGATTGTCGAGATAGGAAAAGTGAAATATAGTTTGATTTATATTTCGGATGAGAAATATTTGATTTAGTAATCAATATGGCAAAAATTAATATATTGTTGCGAATTCCATTACTGTTATGTTTTCGCTTGTAGGGTGTTTATCATTCCTTAATTAGATAAATAATTAAAGAAAAAATAGAACTCCATATTTTTATAGCAGGAATCGATTCTATACGTGCTTCCGACCAATCAAATTTCAAGTTTCAGATAATATAACATAAACTTTATTAGAATAAAGTTTACGCGGTTTAGAAACCGCGTATCTAGTTAATAAAAAAAAAATCGGAACACGCATTTCTGAGATACATCCGAACAAGGACAGGACGTACAATATATAAATACAATGCTGTCAAATACATAACACCCTTTCTTTTTCGTCGGAGAAATTGATGACACTGACACTAAATTTTATTCATACAACACGTACGCAAAAAAGCCATAACCAACGAGTCTATTTAGTGTCAGATCTAATCTGGCAATGATCGGTGGCCAAGCATAGGTGTCTATTCATAGCCTAGCCTAGCTCATTGTTAGCCACGCAAGGCCTTGAGCTCTATAACCTTTGTGTCGAGGAACAATGCAAAGTATTTAGGTTATATAGGCGAGCAAGTGAACACAAAATTTAAATATGCTTTCATCTATAGGGCTTTGGGTAAACGATGATTAGCTAATCTCTTGTCGTTGTCAAAATTTTGTTAGGATTATATACGTTCAATATGAAAGGATTAAGTAATACCTCATTTTTATTTGTCGTTAAATTACAAAGGTGCCTTTAATAAAACACTTTAGTTTATGGAGGGTCACATTCTATCATAGGGACATTTTAATACCAATGTTTCCGTGTTTCGGAGGGTACGTTAAATATTCAGTAACGGTTGTTTCAATTGAAGGTAGTCTTAAACTAAGTCGGTGGCCTAAAACGGCGGCTTAAAAATACTGACTGTCAGGTGGCCACTAGTTTTAGACAAATCCACCAATCCGCACGGGGACCGCGTGGTCAGTTATAGCCCATACCCTCTCCTAGTGGGAGAATGCTGTGCCCCGATAGAGGGTTCCTGTAAGGCTGTTGATGTCGACGACGACGATAACAGATAGCATGAGTGTGTAATGCCATTACTAAGAAATACATTTCATATAAATGAAAGGTATGCTGAGATGGTTTGGACATGTGGAGAGGATGAGTGAAAGAAGACTTACGAAAGATATATACAAAGCGAATGTGGATGGTAGTGTTGGCAGGGGAAGACTACGGCGAACGTACCATGATCAAATCAGGGACGTCTTAAAGAAAGGCCAAGTCAAGAGTAGACGAGCATGTATGAACAACCTTATGAGAGTGAAGGAATCAGAAAGGGTGTATCAGGATCGTAGCAAGTGGAAGTCTGTGGTCTCTGCCTACCCCTACGGGAAACAGGCGTGACATTTTGTAAGCATGATAAGGTACATTTTGTTTTTCATAGCTGAGACAATCTAATTAATTTATCTCTTAGTAAATATTTACTACCTAATTTTGTTGCAATCTTAACTTTATTTTAATGACGCAGGTACAGTCGCTCGAAGCGCCATCTATATAAATTTTGCACGTGCCACTTAATTTTTTAAATCAACAACCGGGAAAATTACTACCAAAGTGCCGCTTAAGCTGGCAGTAATTGACATAATAGTTACCTACGCTTCACCCACGTCGATTCCACTAATCAAATCGTGAGCTAAAAATAATAATTCTGCGAAATACATTATTGTGACTCACCAAGTTTCCCTGTCTTAAGTGTGCGCTGTAAGCTCAAGTCAATAAACGAAGAACCAATATTGACGACCTGTTTGGTGTAGTGGTTAGAAACTGACTGCTTTACCAAGAGGTCGCGGGTTCGAATCCCGCTAGGGGCATATGTTTGTATGATGAATACAGATATGTGTTCCCGAGTTATGGATGTTTTTCATTTATATATGTATTTATTTACAAAAAAAAATGTATTTGTGTAGTTTATCAATCATCTGGTATCCATAACACAAACCTAGATGCTTACTGTGGACCTAGATGGCGCTGTGTGTATGTACAAAGATATTTTATTTTATTATTTATTATGCCATGTATTGCCTTTTTGTACAATAAAGCGTTTACATACAAACCATTTTTATTTGTAAATTAAAAGATCAATTGTCATTGAACTTCGTTCGCGTGGAGCCTTTCACCGAAATATTAGTCTATTTACCAACCAAATTTCCTCCAAATCCGTCCAGCTGTTTAGGCTGGAAGAGGTAACATGTATATAGGTACAAACTTTCCCTTTTATAATATTGGTGTGATTAATATTGAGGATTGTGATGGTTTCGGCACGTATAAAGAATAGAACCTACCCGTCTTTTCCCGTGGATATCGTTATGGGACATTCCCCCAAGAAACCTCTATAAATTTGCACGTTTCAACAGCAATGGGCTCACCCCCTGTCACGTATGCATTTGTGTATTTTTAAAGTGAACCGTGGATGTTGTTTCAAGCATTAAACTTTTTAATGTTTGGAATACTCAAACGCTAATGTTTGGGACATACCTGACCACCCCATTTGGAATAAAGGTCGTGACGTTTGTCTAACTAATATTATAAATGCGAAATGATGTTTGGTTATTTATTTGTTTGTTGCTCAATCACTGTGAAACGGATGAACGGTTTTGGATGAAATTTGGTATATAGGTAGTACATACCCTGGATTAAAATATAGGATATTGTTCACCCTGATGAGCTGAGTACCTAGTTCCCGCGGGATAAACAAATTTTCGCGATAACGTTATTTCACGCAGGCGAAGCAGCGGACGGAAAGCTATTATTTATTTGTCTTTATTACACAGATAAAAAATATGTAAACGATAAGTTATCTATATTATATAAAATGTCAATCAGTTCCAACTTGGCATAAAATTGTCCTATTCAGTTCGATTGTAATTTACGTTTGTATGGAGACTTGAGTAAAAGCCGAACATTTATTGTGTGCCATCACAGTAAACATTTGCATGTCCTTAGCATTCGTTAGCAACACTCGAGAAGTGATTATGTAAGGTTACATGGAAGGGAGTGAGATTCAAATTGTACGTTCTAATTTCACCAACTTTCTGTAATTGCACTTTCTTTGCTATTGTGCAATAAAAGTGAATTTGTATTATTTCGTAAGCCGAACTTATACGGGTCGGTTCATACTGGCTTCATTTTGTATCGGCACATCGTGTAGCAACATTGTTGCAGCACTATATATTCTACAAGTTTTTAAATGTTAGCTCATAAAAATAAACTATTATAACATGCGCAGATAAATGTCGCGTGGCTGAAATAACTAAGCCGGATTCTTTGTTAAAGGATATAACGCTGTAACAACATATTGCCTTTATAAAACGCTGATAATTCAAATTTGTTAATTATCGCATTTATGGTTAAGGTATCTCTGAGTATCCCGTTTGAAATTTATTCATGTATAAATGATACAAGGATTGTTGCATCAGGGACGGGTGCAACGTAATAAAGGAGACCAGTATATACGAGTGAGTTGCCAGTTGGATTGTACGACCGGTGATGGAGAGGAAGAGAGCAGGTATTCCTTTCTAAGGAGACGGATAAATGTAGCATGTTTAGACTCGTGAAGAATGATATGTGTGTGAAAAGGTACGTAGATGAGGAGAATGGAAAAGGAAAAGATGTTGCGCCGACCTCACCTAAAGTGGGATAAAGGGAAGGAAATGACGATGATAAATTTATTGCACAAAATATACAAACATTACTTTAATAACATGCAAGTTACAAATCAAAACAAATCAAATCAAATATTTTATTTCGGATAATTCCATATTAGGTTAGTAAGTCTTAGTTTATGGTAGTATAAAATTGGTCATACAACGATAATAATAAATAGAAATAAAATTTAGAAAAATATCAAATGTCAACTTCTAACCTACTAAAAGCACTGTCCAGTAGCTAGCAAGAGGACACTCCTGTTTGCCTCCCACCACCCTCAGGATACTGTTAACTATCTACAATATAATTAACTATCTACTACAAATACAATAGATTAAGGTATACCGATATGGAAACAGAATTTGAACTGTTCTTAAAATTTTTGAACTGAAATTTATGAACTTTGTAAATTTTGTATTTGAAAGACATGCATTTGAAGCATAATGTAAAGTGAAGTTGGATGAAGGTGTGACTTAAATGTATATCATACACGTTTGAGCACGGTACAGTATAATATGATCTTGTATGTAGCCATATCATACATTCATATGAGCTGAAATGTTCGTGTCAACGGCTGACAGCAGTAATGTTCGTTCTGAAAAGTTATAAGTATACAGGGTGGAAATAGGTTCTTTTAGATTTGGATGACGACCGATAGTGTAGTGGATAGTGACCAAAAGTCAACGTAACCAACGGTTGCTTGTGTGAAGATTACGAATATTTATTCCCGACTCATGGATGTCTATATAAATATTTAAGTATATTTATCCAATATCTGGTATGCAATAGCTTTGATTAGTTTGGGACTAGATGATTGGTGTAAGCGTTTGAAATATTTAGTTATTTATTTACAATTAATAATAAAATTTAAAAGGAATACTCGTATCTAAACTTTTAATTTAAGAACAGTGTTTATTTACTAAAATTTTTTTTTTTCGTTTGACTAAATTTTGTTGATTCCATTCAATGTTTTTATCATTTGATAAGTTTAATATCTCCCTTCACCGACCGCCTTTTTCCAGTCTGTATACACTGGATGAGTTTTTTTACCGTATGAAAAAAAATAGGGCATATTAGGTAAGTGAAATAGAAGGTATTGGCAGAAGTAGTTTAGTTTTTTTTTTCAAAAGCATCATCGAATAAAGCGTTAATTGTGTCATTTAATGGTCGCGTTTGTAGCCTATTCCACATAATTACTTTATTAAATTAATTAAATTAAGAAAACTTGAAGAAAATATGAATTCCAAATAAATTTCGGACGATAGGAACCCTATGAATAACGCCAGTCTCATATCAAATTCAAGACGGAGCGTGCGTTTTTAAAAAAAAATAATTAAACTACAATACAATACAATACAAATACACATTATTGCACAACAGATAAGAAAATACAGTTTCAGAGAAGTGGTAAAAATCGAATGTACAATTTGGCGACCTTATCACTAAAAGCGATCTCTTCCATGCAACCTTTGGGTATAAGGACAGTACATTTGAAATGGGTAGGTTGTGCGGTATTAAATAGGGATGCAGATACAAACTACGTATACGTATAAATTTCATATATTTACATACACGTACATACATAGATCAATAGACAAATATATCAACTTAAACATAACATCTATAAAATAGCAACAAAATATAGCACCAGGAAATGCTCCTTGACGGCGACTTTGAAAGCATTCAAAGTTTGAGCTCGTCTGATGAACTCGGGTAGGGAGTTTCAGAGACGAATGCCAAAACCTTCTATTTCACTTACCTAATATGCCCTATTTTTTTCCTTACGATAAAAATACTCATCCGGTGTATACAGACTGGAAAAAGGCGGTCGGTGCAGGGAGATATTAAACTTATCAAATGGTAAAGACATTGAATGGAATCAACAAAATTTAGTCAAACGAAAAAAAAAAGTTTTAGTAAATAAACACTGTTCTTAAATTAAAAGTTTAGATACGAGTATTGCTTTTAAATTTCATTATTAATTGTAAATAAATAACTAAATATTTCAAACACTTACACCAATCATCTAGTCCCAAACTAAGCAATATATATCCGTATAAACTTTCGGTTACGAGACACCATGATCCTTTAGATTAAGCCTTGACCCGTGAGTGATTTTGATGTCTAGATCAAAATTTCCCATCTGATCCTATCGGTTAAAGGAAATTTTATCACTCTGATGGACATTCTATTTCCTGCATCACCCTAATGTAATATTTGGCAGATTATTGTTGCTACATTTGATCTCAATGAGGCCTAAGGTGGATAGTCCACAACAAGTGTATTTAATTTCGTTAGGTTTATCAACATCAGCTCGTAACCATCCCACTGCAGGGATATAGGCCTTCCCTCGAATAATGAGGGAGTATGGGCCATAGTCCAACACGCTGGCCATTGCGAGTTAGGGACTTCACATGCCCTTGAATTTTTATTTCTCAGGCACGAAGGTGTCCTCACTATGTTTTCCTTCACCGTTTAAGACCAGTCGGATTAATGCATATAAGTAATTAAAGTAAATTTAAAAACTCATTGGTACATGGCGTGCCTGGGAATCCAACCCGGACCTCCCAAAATGGGAGACCGCGTCTCTTAACCGCTGAGCCACCAACGCTCGTCGTTAGGTTTATAATTTTGAATAATTCGAAGATTTCATCAAAATCTATTTCGAATTGAGTTTAATTATTGAAAATTTAATCAAGAGTAAAAAATTAATTTACACGCGTGAATTACATAAATCGATTCATAAATTGGCCTCTTGTTTGTAGAACCGCTAAGGAACTCAACGAGAATACGTCTACGAATTTTAAGAGAGACACGTAGCGCAGAGGCTCCGCATCCGTTTTGTTTTGCTACGACGGCGTAGGAGTGCTACGACAATTATTAAATTTGTTAATATTTTCTTAACTTTACAAACAGGAAGTATGTACAAAATACTCGTCAGATGTATAATTAACCGATTTAAAAAAAGGAAGAGGTTCTATGTTCGTCTGTATGTATTTTGATGATAATTTTTTAGATTGATAAAATTTACTTCTAGAGTATCTCATATAAATTTGTCTAAGAACTGATGTTACGATCCGGAGGTAAATCCAATATAGTGTTTAATTAGTTGTATACTTTGGAGACATAATGATTGTTACTGAGCCCTAAAGTCGATTGTTTTGCCAATTTTGGCCAGTCAATTATTTTAGATACATTATTTATGACTTTAAAATACCGAGTCATCGGATAGAGCGTTTTTTTTCCACGTATGTAAAAGCGGAATTCTTTTGGATTTCTTTTCTTTTTCTTTTAGCATGTAATGGCTCGTTTGCCGCCCTCTCATATATAAAAAAAAATGGATTTCTTGTCTTGATATTATTGACAATTAATATTGATATCCTATTTCTAAATAAGCTGATATATAGATAATTTATTTATTAAAACAATAACAATGATATTTTCTCTTGAACGGAATTGCATATCATACTCAAGGATAAGGAAGTAGTTACTTTAACCTAGCAAAATGGAATTGTTGTTCTCCTGGCTCCCAAAGTCGGTGTGAATCTGTGCTCTGGGAGTCAGTTGTAGTTTTACGAGTAATAAATGCAGTTTGTTTTTAAATACTTTGAAATGTTTTAAATATTTGTCAGCTTAAGCAAATTTTATATCACTCGTCTAGCGAAAACGCGAATTATCGACTGAAACTTGATACAGGATAAACAGATGTCACCTTAAATTATCTTATTAACACCTTAATGGCTTACTTTGGTACGGAAAATTCCCCTGTACAAATTTGACCCTGTCAAACTTTGAGCCCACAGCGAGAGACACTAAGCCAAATATTTTATTAAGGGAGACGGTTAATACAGGGGACCGAGAAAAGTTGATATATTAATTAACTCGTGAATAAGTCCGTCGGGCCAAAGAGTCACTTCGTTTCACGCAAGCGCAATAAGGATCCGTCAAGATACGCCCTTATAGGTAGTGTGAGCGCGGCAATCGGAGAGTGAGCACGACAGTCCGACGTACCTCAAACATACGATGTTTTCATTAACCTATAGAACAGTTCGAATTTGAACTCTAATGGTGACGTAGAGAAGTTGCGTGAACATGAATGAATTATAGGACAAGTGGAATTCAAGGTGGCAACTTTGTTGTACGATATGTTAAACGGTTTTAAAAAATTTTGTTGAGATTTGCCACATTATTCGGTTGTGTTGGGAAGTGTTTGTGAACGATGTTTTTGATGATGGAGGAGGGAAGTTTATTTCAGTTTACGGTAAGTGGGCCGAGAGGATTTAAGTGTCGCAATGTTAGTGTGTATGTTTTGCAGGAGATATTTTTTCTTTTCATGTAGGGGCGTTTCGTATATTTTATGATGTACGAGTATGTATTCCTTTTGGAGGTGTAATACTTTGATAAGGAAATAAATATTGTTGTTATTAAGGAGAAAAGTTTTAAATGCTGGGCTAGAGGATTGTAGAAATATAAATGATAGGCAAAACTAAATAAAAAATAACAGAAAAAAAAATATTAATCATCTCTAAAGGAATTCAATAAAATTCAACAATCCAAAGTTAAATCTTCAGTACTTTGTATGACTTAAGTGAATAAAAGAACTATACTGGATTAGTAAAAATATTACACATAATAAATTAAACAAAATTCTGAGACACTAATATTTCGTAACTTACAGATAAAACATTTTATTTATATAGCTAATATAATTATACACCTATTAACGAATTTCTTTTTTCTTTGAAAGAAGTAGAAAAAAATGTTCCATTTCAAGATAACATGCAGACTAGCTATATGAATATCATATAGTTAATTGTTCTGTGAGTTGAACCATTAAAATTTATAAAATCACAAAACTTTGAAAAATTTAACGAAATATTTCCATCCAAAAAAAATGTAAGAAATTATTTCATATTTTATAATATTTTACTTATGTATGTATTACATAAATTGTAACATAAATAATGTTATCCAAACATGACGATGCTGCGTGTGGTTGCTTTGTCTGGCTCAAGGAGTCCACGGAAGACCAGCGTCGTGGTATCTTACTGGTACCTCGGCATATGCTGAGTGGATGCCTTTTCAGTGCGGGTGCTGGTATTTAAGATTATTGTTTAATTTACGATATGTGACACTGAATAAATACTTTTACTTTCTTTCTTTAAAATGGATATAAATAATTTAGCATAAATTAATTACTTTACTAAATCTAGGAACTTTATAACGATCGTAGAAGTTTCCTCTCATTCATAAAGTTTATAATTACCCTTCAATCACTGCTTCGAACACCCCAAAATTTAAATAACGCGATAAAAATTAGATGAAAATATAAAAATATGCCAAAGTTCGCAAATTTGCTAAGGCTTTATCCCTTATTTGGAAGTTAAACATTTTTAATATCCCACTGTCTGAAGGCGGAACGGGGATTGGAACGAGATTTCCGTCAGGAAGTATACGAGTAACATGATTGTCATAATCCTTAGGATAATGCGCTACTAACTTTTGCCTGCGATTTCGTTCGCGTGGAACATTTTATCAAAATCGGTTTAGATTTTTTTTTGCCTCTATTATATTCATCAAAATATTTAGCCTATATATTAATCCAGGTCCTAATAGTCTAAGAATAAAGATTCAGCCAACTCTGTTCAGGCGTGTAGACAACAAACACACACAAACTACGCATTAATTTATATTATTTCTAGTGTGATGTGATGATAATGATAAAATCAGACAAATTCACCAGCATTACTTTACATCCCTTATGTTGTGGCACGTTCTCTCTCTGGGAGTGGGTATGCGCCATGCATCATGTGAGCCCAGCGCGCATTAATGAATTTAGACTAGGTAGTGGCCATCTGATAGGCAGTGTTTTTAAGCGGACCTCTGTAGTTCACCGACTTGGCTTCACGACTGCCTTCATTGAAACACTCTTAACGTGCACTCCAAAATACATTCAACGAAGGATTGACACCGCCAGACATTGCTTAACTTCGCTAATCGAAAACTAATTACGAATGCGAATGCGCCACGAGTACTTTTCATGATAAGTATAATACGACGTAACGTAAATTTGCTCACCCATATTTAGAATTACCCTTTAAAATATTCTGGTACCCATCACCTGATACAATAGTAGTTTTACTGTCCTGAAACCGGTTAATAGATTTCCGGTACTCATTCTTATTAATATGTAGTTTTGTTTTATCTGACAAACGAAATATATATTTGTTGATCCAAAAAATACATTAAAACAAATCAACATACAAATACTTTAGTGAGGCTGTAACACAAGTTTACTTACAAGTTACTTTAATACAAGGACTTCTATAACATAAAATAATATTTATTCTCATATTATCCTGAGACATACACACAGCGCCACCTAGTTCCACAGTAAGCGACTATAGGCTTATACCAGATGGTTGATGTACTACATAAATACATTTTTTTTTGTAAATAAATACTTATTATAAATGACACACTACACATGTCCGTATTCATCACACAAATATATGCCCCTAGCGGGATTCGAACCCGCGACCTGTTGGTATAGTGGTCAGAATTTCTAACCACTACACCTAACAGGATATGTTTTGCTTAATACATAATTAGTGTAAATATATTTGACGACCTGTTTGATGTAGTGGTCAGAAACTCTGCTGCTATACCAAAATGTCGCGGGTTCGAATCCCGTTAGGGGCGTATGTTTGTATGATGAATACTGACATGTGTACCCGAGTTATGGATGTTTTTCATTTATATATGTATTTATTTATAAAAAGAAATGTATTTGTGTAGTGTATCAACTATCTGGTATCCACAACACAAGCCTAGTTGCTTAGTATGTAACTAGATGGCACTGTCTGTATATGCCCAAGGATATATTATTATTATATTATATATAAACTAAAAATCTTTAAATAAGATAGGTATATATAATAGATCTATGTTTAAGGTTTAAAGATTCATGGTCATCACATAAGCCATAGGATATCCACTGCAGAACATAGGCCTACCCTATAGAATTCCAGAGCGATAGTTTGGAAGAGGCCTGCATTTAGCGATTTCCAGAGACCTTTATCAAGTCGTCTGCCCACCTTGTAACGGTGACGTTCTTTTGAGCTGATACTCATTGGTGGGTTTGGGTTATTGGAGTTCAAATTCGAAATTTTAAACTAACTGACTGACTGATGAACTGACGGATCCTTTTTTTTGGCACATCGATTTCCAGATTTAACTGAGTCTCACCGTTATTTTAATCGTTCTTACATCTCAATAGTTTTTTTTTAGTTTTAAGGCCCTTGTACTACCTGTTTCACTCAATAAATAAGTTAGTGTGGTGATCCGTGTTCTGTTTTGACCCTGGCCTGAGGTGTCTCGCCCCTTCTGTTCATATACACCTCGTAACTCGACCCAGCTGGGCACAGATAGGCTGGGAAGGTAACAACCTTGTGAGTAGACGTTGTACGCTGCGCTTACTTGTGCGTGGCCTCCACTCGAGAATTTTAATACCCTAACTGCCATCATTTCTTCGAGCCATATGCTATGCCTACTTCCTCTTCAACTTGTTTATCCACTGGGCTATGTTAGTGAATTTCGTTCGCCTACGGCATTATTAATTCCTGTTTTTTTTAATATTTTTAATATTTCTGCCACTTACACCAATCATCTAGTCCCAAACTAAGCAAAGCTTGTGCTATGGTTACTAGATAACGGATAAACATACTAGATAACGGATAAACATACATAAATATTTATATAAACATCCATGACTCGGGAATAAATGTTCGTATTCATCACACAAACATTTACCCCTCGCGGGATTCGAACGTGCAACCGTTGGTTTCGCTGACAGGGTCACTATCCACTACACCAACCGGTCGTCTGACTCTGTGTGTGATTCTGATAATGAAACTATTACGTCAAGACAATCAATACTTCTATGTATTTTTGTAGGACACGGTTTGAAGAAATTCTTGAATCAGGATTGATATTTTTACATAGAAATATATGATCAACATGATTGTTGTTAAAATATTATTAGTAAAAAATTGATAATAAGTCGGTGGCTTACAGGGGCGGTTTACGAACACTGACTGTCAGGTGCCCTAGTCTGATACAAATTCACTAATCCGCACTGGGCCCGCGTGGTGGATTATAGCCCATACCCTCTCTCAGTGAGAGGTGGCTGTGCCCAAAAAATGGAGAAGTGTAAGGCTGTTGTTGATGACACTAAATATTTCACGACTAATTAGAACCATCATAATTCAGACTATTTAATGGTAACGCCTAAAAACTCACATAGTCGCATGGGGTTCTTACGGAACCCATTTTCATAATGAAAATGAAACTACTGGTACTTCAAAATTTGAGTTTTTTTTATTTAGGGCTCTGAAAAATCAACAAAAGCAACACTTAGCGTCCATAGAGCTCAAATTATTATATGTAATTTACAATTTAGTAAATATATTTTTTTGTAGATAATCAGCACATGGCATGGTCAAATGTTCCTTACAAATTTAGCACATCGTGATTTAATTTCTGAGTCTGTCTGGGATATATTTATCCGCCTTTGCAAGTTCAAGCAGTGGGTGTCTTCGCTTCATATGTTTTGCAATAGTTCACCGAAAATCTCACCTCCAAAAAAGTCACGAAAGTGCTCGCACGCGGTCCGCTTGAACCCCAAATTCACTCTCCAGATACATTAAAACAACTCTGGGAAACGCATGCAAAATATGAAGTATGAAATAATGAGCGTTTCAGGAAGCTACTAGATGCGTAGAGAAAATAGTTACAAAATTCGAGGAATGACACAACTTTGAATGTGCTCTATTCATCTTGCTTCGTGTATATGTTTGTATGTTGCATGGATGTAATCCGTTCAAACCTTGGCAGTTAAATTAGAACCATTTCTTGTTTACCTAAGTATCTCAAATTTTGCTAACTTGTTCAGTTCTACAGACATTACATTTATATTATAGACATTAACTGATGCTGCAGCAAGGATCGTCTCGTTCCCCTCGTGAGGGGAACTCGTAACGGTTAATAGCACGGATACGAATTTTTGCAAACACGGTCAGTTTTAGTTAAACATGATTCGCGGAGACCTGATGCTGCAGCCAAATTGTCTCTCCAAGAGCGATCTCCTCAGCGGTTAATAGCAGGGATATGAAATTTTACACACACGTTTAAACGTGTCATAATCATGATGGACTATTAGCTTGGTTCTAATCTTCTTCTTCTAAATTTTTTGGTTGTTAATATAGAACTTATTAAAATTATAGTAGAAATCAGAAAAACGTTCTAATGACTCACTTTTAATTATAATTCCTGTTTATTCATAGTGGATTGACCCTAATTATTCTCCATTTGTAACGATTGCTGTAGCGGATATTGACCCTGTCAGCGAAACCAACCGTTGCGGGTTTGAATCCCGCGAGGGGTAAATGTTTGTGTTATGAATACGAACACTTATTCCCGAGTCATGGATGTTTATATAAATATTTATGTATGTTTATCCGTTGTCTAGTATCCACAGTATAAGCTTTGCTCAGTTTGGGACTAGATGATTGGTGTAAGTGTCCGAAATATTTATTTATTTATTTAATATTTTTATTTTATTAGCCAATTCTGCGAGCACTTAAAAATACTCGTATAAGCACTGTGCGGTGTTGTAATCTCCAATCTCCGTCCTCCAGTGTCCACAGAATACCAGCGTCGCGACACTGGGCTTCGATGTCGCGACATTATGCTGAGTGGATGCCTTTTTGGCACCATCACATCATGTACTAATTTAAGTAGGTTAGCAATAATGGTGTCATATAAAAACTTTTTCTTTCTTACAATTACTTTTAATATTGCCAAATGTTTTATAGTATAAATTTACGCCCAGGTTGACCTCTATAATTTTAAGTGATATTTTCGCAAGCTTAGATAGTATTCAGCCAAGCTAAGTTGGGTATTTTAAATATCCGCCTGGCTAGCTTTCACCATCTATTCTAAGTCTGCCGCCAAACAGCAGTGTTAATAGCATCATTGTGTTACGGTTGTCAGAGATAAGACAGCCAGTTAGTCAGTAGCTAGGATGGGGTTTCCGGGACAGTACATTTCCACATTCGGCCTCATTTTCACTTAAGATCAGGTATGATAGAGTTAAAGTGCTAACCCGTTTTGTATAAAAACATAGATAACTCAGCAATCACTAACAGTTAGTAAGGATTGTGATATTATTAACAATATTGTCGACATGGGAAGCCTTCTAAGTTGGCGCGTGTCTACTCGTTTAACTTTACTCGTGTGGTCCATTGACCGTTGTTACAAAACTCAATGAATGATGTAAACGGACAGCGGGAGAGGATCAGAAACTAGACGACTGTACACTTCTTTTAATCGAGTTGTGTATTAGATAGTAACCTGAGTATATTTTTATGCACATTTGAAACGTCCAAATCTATAGATGTTTTTGGTGGAAAATCCCTTAGTCGCCTTTACGACAAACACCGGAAGAGAGGGATTGGTTCTATTCTATTTGATCGCCGAAACTACATATATGGTTATTTACGATAATTTTTAATAATATTGCTAACAAGCTTGCCTTTCCTTTTTAAAATCTTTCTAAAATCTAAATAGAATAGAACCTACCCATATTGACGACCGATTGGTGTAGTGGATAGTGACCCCGTCAGCGAACCCAACGGTTGCGGGTTCGAATCCCGCGAGGGGTAAAGGTTTGTGTGATGAATAATATAAATATCCTTAGACATACACACAGCACCATCTAGTTCCATAGTAAGCAACTATAGGCTTGTGTTGTGGATACCAGATGGTTGATATACAGTATTTATTTATATACAGTATGTACAATATTTATAATCAACTTATTATAATATAATAAGTATACTTGATATACTA
Source organism: Oegoconia quadripuncta (assembly GCA_949316235.1). Taxonomy (NCBI): domain Eukaryota; kingdom Metazoa; phylum Arthropoda; class Insecta; order Lepidoptera; family Autostichidae; genus Oegoconia; species Oegoconia quadripuncta. The sequence continues at coordinate 18,237,105 of OX438746.1, forward strand.
CATAAATACTTTTTTTTTTGTAAATAAATACTTATTATAAATGAAAACATCCATAACTCGAGTACACTGTCCGTATTCAACACATATGCCCCTAGCGGGATTCGAACCCGCTACCTTTTGGTACAGTGGTCAGAGTTGCTAACCACTACACCAAACAGGTCCTCAATTTGAATACGAACATTTATTCCCGAGTCATGGATGTTTATTTAATATTTATGTATGTTTATCCGTTATTTAGTAAGCTTTGCTTAGTTTGGGACTAGATGATTGGTGGTAAGTGTCCAAAATATTTATATAGGGAATATCATTATACATCTACAGACTGTTACGTGTGTATTTCTGTATATTTAAAATGGTGAACCGTGCATGTTCTTTGGGATATCTCTGACCATGCAATTCGGGATAAAGGTCGTGACTTTTGAAAACGGAAAAGATTATTTTATATTATTTAATATTCAGAATTAATTAAAATACACACTGTTAAAATGGCGGTGTATTATGAAAATTATTTTTGAATGCTTACTTTATTAGACCTACCTGTTGTTATAATTAATGTAACCGTACAAAATAATGATGGAACAGTGAAAATTGACAATGTAATTTTAAACTCTATTTTGTAAATATTTTTTTAGTTTCGACATAATGAAAATTATGTTAATGGTTTTATTTGTTGATGACTCACGTAACGAGTATATTTTTATTTTATATTCCTGTCTATTTTACTAATTGCTTCAACACCTGAACAAACTATTCTCTCTAAACTTCATGAGAATTAATCATTTGTGATACGAGTAGGTTATCGTATTTTTTTTTATGCAGCATTTTAGCACTTGAGCTCAATCACGCCTGATGTTAAGTGAAGATGAGGACCGAAGGTGTAAGCGTACTGACCCGGAAACCCAAATATTTGGTGAACTGGCTATCTTATCTCTGACAAACGAAACACAACAATGCTATTAACATTGCTATTTGGCGGCAAATTTAGATAAGATGGTGGTAGCTATCCAGGCGGATATTTAAAATGCCCTACCACCAACTTTAATTTATTTTATTATATTAAATTTTCTTTTTCTTCTTGAAATTTAGCCTCAAAAGACTGTAGTATCATATAAGTTCTTCATTGAAAATACTGCCCAGCAGATTGTAGTATCATATAACTTCTTCATGACAAATACTGTCCAGCAAACTGTAGTATCATATAAGTTCTTCTTTAAAATTACTATCCAGCAGATTGTAGTATCATATAAGGTCTTCATTAAGAATACTGTCCAGCAGACTGTAGTATCATATAAGTTCTTTATTAAAAATACTTTAAAAAACAAGCTTCTAAATAGTCCATCATGATTATCATATATTATTAAATTTAATAGATTCAGTTGGGAGTTTCTTGAAATACGTCTCGGTTAAATGAACTTCTAGAGCTTATAAGAAGTTAAAGATAAATTTACTGGAATTAAAGTTAGGGTTAACAAAACGAGACATAATATAACTCCGTATATTGCCACTATCTACACTAGGTTTATACTATATTATAACATACCTATTATTTTTTAAAGATACTCTACATGATTATCATATATTAATCTACTACAAAGGCGAGTAACATGAACTCCATCAAGGAGTTCCACTGGCAATCTTCTGGCGTCATCTTCAGATCATCCTCATCATGTGTAATGGAAAATGCTTATGGCAACAAAATAAATCAAATTCGACTATTTTGCCATTCGCCATCAAGGAGTTCCAGTCCCTACGTCTCGGCTCTATCATCAGATCAGCTCCATGGTACCATAATATTCCATTAAAAGCTAAATAGGCTTAACCGATGTCCATCAAATGAATAAATATCCTTAGACATACACACAGCGCCATCTAGTTCCACAGTAAGCAACTATAGGCTTGTGTTGTGGATACCAGATGGTTGATATACTACATAAATAATTTTTTTTTTTTGTAAATAAATACATAAATTAAATCAGCCATAACTCGGGTACACATGTCCGTATTCATCACACAAACATATGCCACTAGCGGGATTCGAACCCGCAATCTTTTGGTATAGTGGTCAGGTCAGTTACACCAAACAGGTCGTCAAATTCCATTGACACCGAACTTACATAAATATGCCACAATTCAGCTCAATGAAATACCAGCAAGTGGTTGAAAAATTGCAAATTTTGAAACGGACATCTTACTTACGTACAGTACAAGCTAAATAAAACAGACCGGGAAGATGATTTCCGCAATAGATAACCTTACTTATCCAACCACGCGAGTCAACGATAGAACAGTCAATTTCCGAAGCTAAGTCAAGATCGAGTTTAGCAGATTAACGCCTAAGGCTCCGTAGTTCGGACAGTTGCAGTAGGTATATTACGGATTACTAAGATATTATTAATGGAACTTGTAGGTAAGTTCGATGAACTTCGACTTTATTCCTCCCCCCCCCCCCCACCCCCACCCCTCATAACATCACTTAGGATTTAGCGAAGCCACTTAGCAAGTTCAGAAACTGTTCGGTCATTAATTTTTTACAAGCTCTCCCAACTTTTATCTTTCGCTCTTCCTAGTCTTATGGTTAGTCAGGGCTGCCATTTGTTCGATTTAAATCCTATTAATGCTCCCCGTAGATCGATGGTCGAACGAAGTGGAATATAAAATTCCTGATAGCCCGACATGTCGGACAGCAAAGAATTCAAATTCCTCGTCGTCCGACATGTCGGTTAACGTTGTCGAACCACGTGTCGAACGACGATTAAGCGACTCGAACATACAAACATTGATATCGTACGGGAAATGTACAAATTTTATAATTAAAAATAATCAAACTTTTCACATTGCTTTATTTAAGATAAGCCTGCCAGTAATAAATTACGAAATATTTTGATTAATGTAACCATAAAGTGAGTCGTTGCTGGTAATGCAACTTCATCAGGACCAGGGAAACCGCACTGATATTAAGCCGACAGAAAATATTAGGTTGATAAATATTTATTTGCCATATTGGATTTTCTACAATAAAATGTATCCTTTAATATTCTGGGGATCAGGACGAATCTAATAACACCTTGCACTTTACAATAAAGGAGATCACATAGAATTTTTTTTATTTTTTTTATTAAAAACTGGTTTCGCGTTTGAGTACAATCTCACCTGATGGAAAGTGACGATGTAGCCGAAGATGTATCACGCGCACCCAGTAAATGCCTATTCACTCTAGACTTGAAGATCCCAATGTTGTAAGTGTCGGGAAAAATCGACGCGGGTTAAGGTATGTTGACAACATATCGATGGAAATCTGCATACATACATATATACAATACATCCGAAAAACCTAATCCTCATACAATACAAATACACTTTACTGCACAAATGGAGAATATACGTTATTTTAGTAGATTTTCCTTCAACGTAAGACTATATTTAAGCTGCAGTACAATTTCTTAATTTTTTCACCTGGCAGCCCTGGTGTAAGTAGATATTGGGATATTAATTCACTGAAGAATTTTGTGAAAACAAAAACATTATATTCTCTGAAGCCACATTAGTTGAGTTGGCTGAGCTCCAAACAAGAGTGGGTTCAAGCTTCGCCCAAAACAAGTGACCCTCAGGCGGGTCAGATAAGAAGCCCTAATAATCTTCAATCACAGCGAGGCCTACCTGCTTTGGACGTACCCAATATAGGATGATGTTTGGGTGTTACAAACATTGTTAGTTTAATGATTGAAACAATATCCACAGTTCACCTTGTGAAATATATAAAAATGCACACACGACAGGGGGTGAACCCATCGCCGTTGAAACGTGCAAAACTATAGATGTTTTTTGGTGGAAAGTCTCTTAGTCGCCTTTTATAACATCCACGGGAAGATATGGGTTGGTCCTATTCTATTACAGTGCCGAAACCACACAGCACATGACAAACGTACTCCGTCGCTTTTACCCCACTGCCTCAGGAAGGAGATTAATGTTTTTCGGGTCTATGTAGATTTCTACATAACTTCCTGTAGCCTAAACGGGTTGACCGATTTTGATGTGATTGATTTCCAGAGCAACCGGTTGGAAACGGCCTGCATCTAGCGACTTCCCGCGACCGTGTATTCTTCGAACAGAGACATCCCAAACATTAATGTTTGGGTGTTCCAAATATTAAGAGTTTAATGCATGAAACAACATTCACAGCTCAATATAGCTCAACGTGCAATATATAACGGTTTTTTTTTTGTGAAAAGTCCCTTAGTCGCCTTTTATGACACCCACGGGAAGAGATGGGTTGGTTCTATTCTTTTTACGTGCCGCAACCACACATTACTTCTTCATTTCTAATTCGATTTATAGTGAAACGTCCATAAATGGCTTTGAAGTTGATTATTTTCCAGAATTTACGATTATAAAATAGTGGACATTTTATCAATAATTTGAAATTCATGAAAATAACCGTAATTTAAACTATATTTATGTATTATTTACAATTAGCTTCTCGAATTATACAATAGACCCTCTTAATACTTACCGTACACAATATTCTCGTACTCTCGTTTTGCATGTTATGAATTAGATTTTACTTTTTGATGAAATTGCCAACACAGTCATGGTTTAAATTTTGGGAAAAAACGAGAACAAATTCAAAAAAACATCGGTGAACGTTAAAACATTTACCTCTCTCGATATCAGATGTGCTAACAACTTTATTGTTAATAATAATAATAGATGGAACATTAATCCCCAAAGTGTTTGTAGTTTTAAGTTAACAAGAGTGATAGCGTAACTTTGACCGGGTTTATGTTGTCCTAATTACTGTATCTATCTAAGCTTTGGAGCTCGTTAATTTTGGGGTGATTGTTACAAAGGTTCCTACAGCAGCGGTGACATGGCCTTCACTTTGAAATCTGTAAAAGGCTTAATTATTAATGGGCGTGTCATTGTCTGTCAACCTTTAGTCGTTAATATTTATTGTTTAAATTGAAAATTTAGAAAAAGCTCAAGAGAACATGATATCTAAATACACCGTACAACTGTGTTGAGAGCTTGAATCTATCCCTCGCTTAGTCTCTAAAATTAATACATCGTTCTGCTTAAAAAAAACTACGCATTACTGAGATTAATTCGGACAAAATCTGCACACAAATACAATGCCGTCGAATACACAACACCTGTGGGGTTAAAAATATACCAACACACTCACTATCACATCCAACTTCCAACTAATAATATAAATGCGAAAGTTAGGACGTTTGTTTATTGAACGGAATTGGACAGTGGTCGAGTAGAATATTCTCTACAATAGGACAAAGAACATATAAATGAATTCGACGTAGGCAAAACCGCGGGTAAACACTAACTTATAATAATTACTGTTTCTATCCAGGCCTATCACCAGCCTTACACGCCGACCCCACCTTCTCACTCCTTCCATCGCATCTCCTATAAACCAGGATCAACAGTGATACTCTCAACTGCACCTACTGAAAGTAGACGGACGGACGTAACTCCATAAATACGTTGGATTCCAGACTAATTAAAAAAATAAAAAGGTCAGCGAAATATTAATATCAAAGTTCAATTCTTCATTCATAATGCGAACAACCAAGGCATGGAACTCCCTTCCGGCGTCAGTCTTTCTAGAATCCTACAACCTTTGGCAGAGCAGGGTGAATAGGCATCTACTGAGATCGCGTGCTTCATCTTCGGCCACATCGTCACTTCCCATCAGGTGAGATTATAGTCAAATGCGTATCCAGTTGACCATAAAAAAAAATGGTTTTCCACTCTCCCACGGCAAAATGGGAGTATAACCAATGAGATGGTAATTAGTATTTGGGCTATTTCCTACAGGGAGAGGGTCCAGTGAAGCTAGACCTCCTGATTTATAGTACACTACGGACTGCACCACATTGCAGTGAGCGTCGATAATCGAGCAGCAGAAGGACGTGGTGTAAAATACACACAGTGGAATTCATCAATTTGATAATGTCCCAAAATTTAGCTCAAATCGTGTCCAAAGGAAAAAAAATTGTGCCACTGTTCAAAAATTAATATAGTACTACTATTTAAGGGTTACAAAATATTATTAACCCTGCGACGAAAAAGTATAAGTATCCTCAGACATACACGCAGCGCCATCTAGTTCCACAGTAAGCAACTATAGGCTTGTGTTGTGGATACCAGATGGTTGATATACAATACATTTTTTTTTGTAAATAAATACTTATTGTAAATGAAAACATCCCTAACTCGGGTACACATGTCCGTATTCATCACACAAATATATAACGGGATTCGAATCGGGTGGTCAGACTTGCTAACCACTACACCAAACAGGTCGTCAAAGGATGTGTGTTATGTTTTTGACATCAATCAATTCAATTCTATGTGTTTATTTGTGTGTGTATGTCGTCCAGTCTTTGTCTGGATGTATATCAGTAATGCGTGGACGAATTTTAGTACGGTTTCTTATAAACATACATAAATGCTCGCTCACGCCTCTTTTCGTTGTGGTAGGCAGAGACTATTGATTTCCACTTACAACCATCCCGACACACTACTTTTTCTTCTTCCACTCTCATCAAATGTTTCACACGCGCTCGTCGGTTAGTGGTTGACCGCACCTGACCTTTTGTGAGTACGTCAGTCAATTTATTTACGTACGTCCTTCTTGCTCGACCTTTACCGACCCTTCCATTCACGCTTTCGTTATATATTGCTTTCGTTCATCTCCTTCCACTCATTTGTTCCATATGCCCAAACCACCTTAACATACCTCTTGCTATCTTACTCATTACCTCATCTAAATTACGGGTTCCAATCCCGCGAGGGGTAAATGTTTGTGTAATGAATATGAACATTTATTCCCGAGTCATGGATGTTTATACCGGATGAGTTTTTTACGAAAAAATAGGGCATATTAGGTAAGTGAAATAGATGATATTGGCATAGTTAGGTAAATTTTTCTTTTCAAAACCATCATCGAATTAAATGTTAATTGTGTGTTCTGTATATTCTGTGTTTGTACTGTTCGTCGTAAGAACATCATTAAATAAAATAAATAAAGAAAATTTGGAGCAAATATGAGTTCCAAATAATTTTCTCAAGATAGACACCCTACGAATCCCGCCAGTGAGTTTTTGAAAAAAAATTAAACTACATATACCAATAACTTCTATTTCACTTACCTAATATGCCTTATTTTTTCCCATACGGTATAAAAAATCATCCGGTATAAATTATCTAGTAACTATAGTACAAGCTTTGCATAGTTTGAGACTGATGATTGGTGTAAATGTCCGAAATATTTATTATTATTATTTAAGACTAAAAGTGGGAACAGGTTAATAGGGAATATTTGTTAAGTCATATCGAAAATATGTAGATTTTAATATTGTTGTTTATTGTATTTGGATGATATAACAATCTCTGATTGTTTTTAAACATTCAATTGGTGTTATAGTTATCAGATTTAAAAAAAAAGTAGAGAATTAATAAAAATTAAAGGTCAAGGAAGTTTTAATGTTCGTGACATCATTATAATGCATTATAGATTATGTAATTTCCTTTTGCCTAAACATAATAACGGTCACGCAGGTTGACCAACCTTGACCGATCGACCAATCACGATTAATGTTTTATTAAGTTTGATGACACTGACTATTTCTATTTTTTAATTTTCACTGCAAACCAAACCTATACATCTGATGTAGGTCAGGATCAAGGACATGTTAGCAGAAATGTTTGAACGCCGAATTCGTGGTGGTTTTGTAAAAGGCCGCCGTAAAGCACGTGGTCAGTAGAATACGAAGCTCCAAATTAAGGTCTTAGCATACGTGACGTGTTTATTCTCGTGCCGGACGGAACGGGACGATTTTTTGACATCGTTGCATTTAAAAACATAGCAATAAAATACACGTGGCGAGAAACACGGGCGGAACGGGACGGCAATAGAAAAAACATCGTTATGGCATCTTCTTCATCTAATACTACGGCAACCATTGCTAGTTCTTCAAAAGTAAAATCGAACATTTTGTGCTGAAATATGGTTGCAGCACTAGCACGACTATCGTTGAACACCGTCCTGTACGTATGTTTTAAAACCACTTTCACGTTAGGAACTATACCTGTCCCGTCTCCGTTCCGTCCGAGAAATTACCCGTCACGTATGCTAAGACCTTTATTAGGTAATAATATTATATACAATTACTTGCTTTTTGCCTACCTATTGTATGTAGCTAATTTGGCTAAGTTAGTACGCCCAATCTACTGTTCCTTAACGACGATCGTGGCTGAGTGGAAGAAATCCCGCTGTGGGATAAGTCCGCCTTTGTGCATAGTTTTAAGTAATTTTGTTTTGTATTTATTTTATTGTGTACAAACAAACAAGTGCGGAAAAGAACGTATATTGCACACATTTTATGTGGAATTAAGCCAAGAGACACATGCAGATCACATTTTCATAATTCTAAATAATATTGACGACCGATTCGTGTAGTGAATAGTGACGCTGTCAGCAAAACTAATGGTTGCGGATTCGAACCCAGCAAGAGGTAAATGTTTGCGTGATGAATATACGAACATTTACTCCTAAGTCATGGATGTTTATATAAATATTAATTTATAAATAAATATTTATTTATATAAACATTCATAACGAACGCTGGTGCACCTTAAAATATCCTGCACATCTAACAGCTTCCGTTAATTAGTCAGAAGCATTATCATCATTTATTTATGTATGTTTATCCGTTATCTAATAACCATAGTACAAGCTTTGCTTCGTTTGGAACTAGATGATTCCGATATCCGTAATATTTATTTATTTTATATCGACGGGTTCCGGGCTATTTGTATTAACCGCCATTTTTGAAACTTCACACCAGAGCAGTTTAAAGTTTCGATTTTCAGAAAAAAAATCATAACTTTAGCAAATCGCATTATTTTTTCAAAGCAAAGGAAATTTCTGTTTCTGTTACACATTATTCATATATTGATTAATGTTTTTTTCTGATATTCCTATTTTTAACGAAAATAAATGTCGATTAATACAAAATGACCCACATTTTCCTTTTTTTTGTTCCAGGCTAAATGACTTAACCGCCTAGGTTTATTAATATATGTTCCAAGCTACTTGACTTAACCGCCTAAGTTTATTAATACAAGTTTCAAGCTACTTGACATAACCGCCTAGGTTTATTAATACATGTTCCAAGCTACTTGACTCAACCGCCTAGGTTTATTAATAAATGTTCCAAGCTACTTGACTTAAGTACCTAGGATTGCAAATAATAGCTCTAAGCTAAGTGCTTTAACCAATGAGTTGGTCATATTTCAAACCTAAGCTAATTGATTTAAATACCATATCTCAAACTTATTGATGTATGGCTAATTAGTTTATGTGACTTATTTCTTTTTTTTAAATTGTTTGCAATCATACTAAAATAATAAGGTGTGCAGAAATTGACGGCTAAAACATTGATTAACTAAAAGGTACGTTGAAATAATAGGGGGTTTCAGGGGTGTTAATTATTATGAAATGAAAAATAAAACATAGGTAATAAATTGTTCAAAGATAAGTTTTTTATTTAAAATAACAATTACCTAGAAACAGCAATAACTTTTTAGCTTACTAAGGTAACAACTAAGAAATTATCACGTCATATTTTTAGGAATCACAAGTTAAACAGCCTTTTTATTAGATAATTGGTAAAACAGTCTTTTCCCTGAAATTATAATTCTAATTATTTGAGATAATATTGCAGTTACTCATTCTTCTTTATTGTTAATCTTTAACATTTAGAACTGTTCCCATCCTAATTCTAAACAAGTTAAAGAAAAGTCTCTTCAATGACGCGGCGCGGGGGAGACGCCTCAAGCGCCCGCGCGCCTTGGCCCCCGGTATTCGAACTCGCGCGGTTAATCACGCTGGCGCCAAAATCAATGTTTTAACCAACGTCTTAATAGTCAATCCATACAAAATTTCGATTGTATTAATGTGTATACTATACTTATTCCGTTGAAAATAAACTGTTTGATGTGCTAGAACTTTACTTTTGTTATAGCTGAAACGATAGTGCAAATCAAATATAGACTAAGAAAAATAGGTTTAACCATTATCTGTAAATGTTTACTGTTGAAACCATAAATAGTTCATACGACCGGTATACCATAATCTACTACAAGCTAAATGGTTGAAGTGACAACATCTAGCATTTCAAGTACCAAGCTTAATGTATGAACCGACACTGGACATAAATTTGACAAAGAGGCTAGTTGTATTAAGCGACACTGGATATGAATTTAAATAAGAACCTAATTGTATTAAGCGACAATGGATAAGAATTTAACTAAGAGGCTAATTGCATGAAGCGACATTTCTATATATTTATAAGGTCAGGCTAAATGCTTGAACGTACACTGCCTGTAAATTGTTGCTCCAGGAAAAAAGGTTTAAACGACTATGTAGTATTTGGTAGTGAGCTTAAGTACACAAGTCTTAAATTTGACAATATTTTGTGTCGGTCCATACATTGCAGTGCAAAATAGGCCAAAAAAATGCGGTTGTATTAAGCGACATTTTTATGCTCCGATCGTCACCTAACTGAGCTCAAACGACGCAGAAAAATTCGCTGATTCCAAATATATATAAAAGTCTAATAGCAAAAAAATGGCGGTTAATTCAAATAGCCCGGAACCCGTCGATATTATTGTGCGTGGAAATGTGTCTAATTTGGCCGTTGCGTGGACAGAAGTATGGTCGCTTATATTCGGTCTCACGACGCACTACACCCGCGGCAAAAAACCTACGTACTACAAGCATCGACCTACAGACATACGTAATGAAACAATTAATGACGACATGGTAGTAGATATAAAACACGGGTCCTGGACCAGTGGCGCGCCACAAAAAAATATTTTGATATAAAAAGTAGTAGTTTTGTCATAAAAATAAGGCAAAAAAACCAAAAATCACCCAAAAAATATTTTGATATAAAAAGTAACAGTTTTGTCATAAAAATAATGCAAAAAAACCAAAAATCACCCAAAAAATATTTGATATAAAAAGTATCAGTTTTGTCATAAAAATAAAGCACCATCAATGCAAAAAAAAAAAATAGTAGCTGGACCACCCGGCGTGTCACAAAAATCATAAATACTTCAATTTCAACCCCAAAATCTCGATAAACAGTGGACCACGCGGTGTGTCCCAAAGAATATCGACATAAATACTTCAATTTCAACCCCAAAATCTCGATAATTGCTATATATAAAAAAAAAGCGGCACGACCAAAAAAGTGGCACGACATGATTTCAAAACTTGGTTTTTTGCAACTCATACTTATAAAAGCTGCCTATTATTTCCTCGTCGTTCAAGTCCTTTATTCGATACGTAATAGGATCAGTGTACTGTATTTTGCTCACTGTGAATATCTCTCTCCTCCATCGACTCTGATATTTATCCTGAAAAGTTTCTTTTTTTCTAGTAATCCTAACGCGATCACCGACTTTAAACACCGGTTTGTTATCATAAGATATGTCTTGGTATACAGTTTGTAACAAGTGCTTTTCATTGCTTTTATTTACTTCCGCAGGTGTCATTTTTATGGTTCTGTGTACGTCTCTATAGTTGTATTCGTTTATTAATTTATCCAACACGTCTACCCATCTCTTGTTTTTATTTACTTCAAACATAATTCTCAACTTGTCGTTCAGAGTCCTGTTGAACCTCTCAACGACGGGCGATTTTTCCTCGTTTTCGGTATGATATAATTTTATTCCATGATTAACCAATATCTTACGAAATTCTCTATTCTTAAACTCGGTGCCCTTATCCGTATGCAATAACTTTGGACATCTTTTGGTTAATATTTTTTTAAAGGCTTCCGCTACTTCCGAACCCGTTTTCGTCTTCAATGGCAAACTCCAAACAAATTTCGAAAACACATCTATGACGTTTAAGATATATTTATAACCATTATTTATTCTAGAGTATTTATTCATTATCATTAAGTCAGCGGCCCATATTTCATCAATACCCCTCGGCAATATCCTCCGTCTTTCGAACTTATTGATTGCGGGTTTATGTAGTTCACGAGCTAATCGCATTTCATCCGCATGCGACAGCCCAAACCCTACGAGTTTTTTGTAAAGCGACATTTATTCGTTCCGCAATTCTGACACGTGCTTTTAATCATTGTTTTATTGTTTTTTGTTGTATATTGCAAAGGGTTTACATCCATCGTCGTACATTTACACTTCAAACAATACGAATCCATTTAATAATAACAAAAAATTGCAAAACATGCTCACAAAGATTCGCTTCTACTATTTCTATGTTCCCACCACGGCTACGAGGTCTGTTTATAAGGCCGAACCACACATCGCGTCGAATTGGCTTTTTTCAAAGCCAATCGAGCTATGCTTTCTCCAGAACATAGTAGAAGTGAAAATAGGTAGCATATTCCAGGATATGGCTTGCACTCAGGTTGAGGAACAAATAAAAGTTCTTTAACGGGATATGCGCATCTCTCCCAGAACCTAGATTCGAACCATGAACCTGCATCCCTACCGCGAGGCGCCAACCGTTAGACTAGCGCTGCGGATAGCGAGTGTGGCAAAAATCGCAAGGACTTATTACACACATGACGCATCACAGACTGTATCGGGTCATCGATCCCGATGTGACGCGATATTGCGCATTCACGATGCACGAGAGTGACACTATTGCAATTTATTTAAAACATCTAGAAAAAGGTGCTGGTTAATTTGTGTTGGGCTGGGTTGTCACGATTCATTGTAATATTTCAGTTAATTTATTCAATACGCCTTTAATTTGATTCAAAACGCTTTCATTAGGGCACTGGATACCCAAAAGACTCCAATCGAATTGACCCGCTCGCAGCAGAATTTTTGTGAACTCATTGTATTCGAAATAAATATTATCTTTTAAGAAGTATATGTTGCCGTTTATATACCTAAATGCGGTATCAACGTCAGAAGGAATACCGGGAAATAATTCGCTTATCAAACCATATGACTGCGTACTCTGGGTGCATACGTTGAGTTCTAAATAAAAATAATTATCATAAAACATGTAAATCTTTCCAGTGTTAGTATTGAACAAACTCGTCAGAATATTTATTTTAGTGTCGAGATTCATCCGGGAGACATTCTGTAAACGTAAACTAGGGAATCCTATCGTATACTTAGTCATGTTGGAGACCAAAATTATATCGTTATCGATGTTTTGATATATATTTGAGATCTTACCAGGGATATTAACATAATCTTTAATGAGTCTAGGCGCTCTGTATTTGTTATCGGTGGTCTTCATGATCCACACCCAATCCCTTATAAAAATATACATGTGTTGATTCGACGTGATCAATACGGAATCCGGTCTCGGCTCTTTGCATAGATCCGGAGCGGCACCAACGACTTTTGTAGAAGTCGTTTGAACGGAAGGAATACCATAAAGATATTGAATAGCGTTGATATCATCCTGTGAAAGAGCGGTTCTTGCGGCATTATAATAACTATACATGATGGAATCTTTGACCGACGAGTGCTCTAATCCCAATGTATGACCAATTTCATGTATTAATGTGGCATACAGACTAGTCTCATTACTTGGAATATTTTCAGTTCCGTAGTACCAATCTTCGCTCTTGTCCAAATGAATCTCTACACAGCCGTCCTCGTTGTTTGGAAAAAAAGCATGCGCTAGGATAAACCCTTTACCATCAAACTTATATTGGCATTCGCCTTTTTGACACTTTGAATTTCGATCGTGATTATGCGGTTTGTTAGCAAAACTCACCAAAATATCAGGGTCCTCGTGTGAGAATATAAATTTTAAGGTAGACGCGTTTTGCCACACCTGAAAGGCTTTCGCAGCCACGTTCTTGATCATCACGTTTGCCAAAGGGAAATACCACCTTAATTCGCGTTTCTTCCAAGACGTTCCATGCATTCTGAATGAATTATATGGATTATCGTCATTACCACACCTAGGCGTCTTGATTAGGTCCATGGTCTCACTATTTAACGTACCGTCGGCCGTGATATTGTAATATTCTTGGAAATGAATCAAAGAGTCCTCAATTTTCGAAATTGTTTCATTTGCTCTATCTAAATAACCATATTTCTCTAAGTATAGACCAATTTCCTCATCGTTGAAACAATTCATTGTATTAATAAAACAAAATAATAATAATAATCTCATTTATATAAAAATAAAACCAGTATCAATAATTTTCCTTGAGATGTAAGTAGATGGTAAACTCCTCAAAACCAGTGAAATCATCACCTTTTATATCCAATAGGCCTATGTTGATCTCACGTATGAACTCGTGCTTGATAGGTATATATAAAATATGTTTAGGTGTGTACATAATTTTATCACTGTCATAATTAAATACATACAATAATTCCTCCTCATCATGGATATGCGGATGAGTGTCATGAGAGCTCAGACTGGAATCAACAATATCACAATGAATTTCAACCAGTTTATTATAATTATATTTTTCCTTATCATTCTTGAACCCTAAAAAGGCCTGAAATTTATCATCCATGTCGATGAACATCATGGACGATAATCGTATTCTACCGTCTTTTAAAATCGAAAAATTTATAGCCCCATCGGATTCGGTTCTAAGTAATTTATCGAACACATTGACATCGTAAACATTTTTCTTAATATTAATCGACTTATTACCAACTTTAATACTACAGTCTTCAAGAATATTTATATAGCCTCCTGAGGGGTGAACAAACATCAATTCTTCATCACCATATCTGATAACCACATCACGTATATCATGTATAGGGTCAAAAACATCACGAGGTTTAGTGTTATCATGTCTAGGAAATTTGTGACCCATCGCCTCGCTAAGATATTCATCCATGTAAAAAGAGGTATTGGAGTGTATGTTTATTTTGTTTTTCTCATTTATGAATTTTAGTGTACAGTCTTTTAAAAACAATGTAAACTTATCTTTAAGTTTCGAAGCGACTTGTTTATTGATTTTTTCTATGGAATAGAAACCCATGTGAAATTTAATAACAACAACGCCCAAAGATGATTGAACTAACAGCTCACATTTATTCTTAAACATTATATAATCACCAGGTGGATAATCCAAATTTATCGGGTGGTCACTATCAATTGAACTATATTTCGCTGAATCCTCATTATTTGCTGGTATATAAACAATGCTGAACAAACCCAGACTACAACGCTTACTATTCAAAGGCAGCTCGGTCCTTATACGACCTCTCGAACCTTTGCCTTTGATTTTCAATAACACCATTTATATCAGAAATAAATGAAGAAAAAATATAAGATATCTCCTTTTATCATTAAAAACACTGAAAATATGGATATCTTTCCTTCTCCGTTGAGATGTTTAATTATAGGATCATCGGGAAGCGGAAAGACGAGTATAGTGTGGAATATTGTAACCAAAAGATGGATAAAGTATAACAAATTATATATATTCACCAAGTCTCTTGATCAACCGATTTATCAAGCACTACAAGATATATTTAATGAGGATTTACCAATAGCGGGCTTCTACGAACACTGTGATGAAATTATGCCCGTCGATGAATGTGAAGACAACAGTCTGATCGTATTCGATGATTGCATTCTAGAAAAACAGGAGAAAATGAAGGATTATTTCGTGAGAGGAAGACATAAAAACATAAACTGTATTTATCTAACACAATGCTACACAATGGCTGATTTGAAAACTATACGCAACAACTGTAATTTCATCATAGCATTCAAACAAAATGAACATTATCTCAAGAAGATATGGGAGGAGACCGTCAGCGGTGATTATATTTTTAACCGTTTCAAAGAAATGTGTGAGAACGTTTGGAAGAACGCGTACGATTTTCTATCGATCGACTTGTCTAGAAATCGATGCATGCAATGTTTTGACGTTATAAATGAACGATGAGACAGAACGATATTTATGTTTATGCGCATGTTTTTCTATCGATCGACTTGTCTAGAAATCGATGCATGCAATGTTTTTGACGTTATAAATGAACGATGAGACAGAACGATATTTATGTTTATGCGCATGTTTTATTTCTACTATTAAATGGATGATCAAGCGATTAAGGAAATTGAAAAAATACGAAGACAACTTCGCAAATCTCTAGGGTATCAGAAAAAACCTCAGCAAAATGAAAACGATATACAAAATTATGAAATGCACTCACCAACGCCAGAAAAAATTTCACCCGAAACCGCATTACAATTGAAATCAGAACTCAAAGATAAGTTTCATTCGGCTATAAAAAATCAGAGAGAAAGCGAAGAAGTCTTACAGAGACAGTTCAAACCGGTCACTAATGCGCTGTCTAAAGTAGAAAATGCTATAGAGAAATCCGAACAAGATCTTAAAAATTTACTAACTACTACAAATCAAAATTCCACGGATATCGTCCCAACAGTTGTATTATCAAGACCGTCTTCACCAGCATTTTATGATAGCTCACAAGAAAACTCGTCTCGGAGATCGCCATCGCCGATACCGAAAATTCCATATTTAAAAAGAGACATAATAGGCGATATTGCCACCGATCACATGGCGTATGCGTTTGACAAGAAATACAGTGATGTCAGAGGATTCGACCCCGTTTTCGGTATATATTACGATAATGAGAGCAACAGCTTCAAATTTGGCAAAAAATCAGTAACAATTTCACCACAGAGCAACATCATCATGGATGGTGTTGAATATATAGGCACCCCGGGTGTGTGGGTTCTATCAACTTATAGAGGCGCCCCTCCTAAAAACACATACACGTCTATTGATCTAAAGACCTATTTGAAAATATTATTGCAATCTGATGCTATATTCCAAAATAATAACAGCGACGCCAATAGAGTGAAATCATCATCCTCATCAAAATACAGAGAACTCATCTCTCCCCTCTGGGCATATATGAAAAATACACAAAGCGATAAAAACACCGTAAATTTGCACGAATTCATTCTGAATCTTAACTTAAAAACTGGCGGCGGCCTTGTGAAGTATACGGAAAATCCCATTGAATATAAGTACATTGATAATATTACCGAATTACTGAAAAGACTGTACCTGATCGCGGCCGAAGAAAGAGCCGGTCATAATAATTTTCATAATGAAAAATTAGGTATTTTACATTTTTTTACACATCAATTGGAATCACTGATAGATTCCCCTAAAGGCGTTGAATATTTGATTTCATTCGTATCCCGTCTACCGAAGCGCGTGATCAAAGAAGGAGCCGGCGTGTTCAACAATATCTTGAATAATTTACCGTTTGAATTACACGTACCGGGTTATAATTATCTGGGTCCTGGCACCAAACTCGATAAAAGATTGTCTAGAGGCGACAAACCAATAAACAAACTCGACGAGGCCGCCATGGAACACGATATATTCTACAAAAACCACAGTTCTACGAAGGAAAGACATGAAGGTGATAAAATACTAGAGAAGAAAGCATGGTCAAGAATCACCTCGAAAGACGCCGATATCAGTGAAAAATTAGTGGCTGCTGGTACGGCCGGAGTCATGCGTCTCAAACGGAAACTCGGTCTCGGCCTGAAATTCAATGAAGGAATTCTACCTATATAAATGGAGACGACAAAATTGAATCTTTCCGAATATCAACTGAGAAAAATATCGGATGCGTACAAAAAGAAATCATCGGTATCGATCAGATTGAACAACGGCCAGTTGTCCGGTGATCATAAAGTGTTATTGACTCCTCGTCAAATGCAAAAGCTAAATACGGCTAAGAGGGATAAGACGGGGATCACGTTAAATTTAACTTACAATCATATGAAATCCGGTGGTTTCTTACCATTGTTATTTGCCGGTCTGGCCGCCGCCGGTACTCTGATCGGTGGGATCGCCGGAGGAGGCGCCGCAATAGCGTCTAGCGTTTACGGAAAACAACAAAGGGACAAAGAGATCGATGAAACCAAGCGTCATAATTTGGTGATGGAGAACCTCGGAAAGATGAAAGCCGGGATGGGTTTGAAGAAAAAACAAAACAAAAAAATTTTGAACCGTTGAGTAACATAGATATCGAGGAACGTTGTAAGAAATTCGAGAAATTCAGGGGATGTTTCATGAAAGACGAACTGCCCAATAAACCAAAGAAAATCGAATTCGGTGTTCTCAATCTAGAGAATTCTTATCAAAACGGTTCACACTGGGTATCGTGGTACAAATATAATGATTACAAATATTATTTTGATTCTTATGGCGTCACCGAGCCTCCCAAAGAGCTCTTGAAATACTTGGGAAAGAATAATCTCTTTTGCAATGACCATGAATATCAAAATATCAATGATCCGCCCATTTGCGGTCACCTATGTTTGGCGTTCATCGAATATATCGATAATATTTTATCTAATAAATGGAGCATCTATTCCAGAAATATGCGCATGGTATAATTAGGGCCGAGTACAGAGATTATCAACCTGATTCTTTATTGAATTTGAATTCGCCGAACAAGAGAACGATTTTCAAAATAGACGCCGAGGACAGTTTCCTGCTTCCGTCGTTTCAATATTTTATTTATGGTGAATATAAACCTGAAGATGATACGAAAACGTATGCGTCCAACGTTAATGTTAAGCTATTGGATAATTTTGTAGGACATTTGTTCTCACAAATACAAGTGAAGAAACATAACATACTTTTGGATGAAATCGAGCATGTCGGTATTGCGAGTTTGGTTAAAGGCATAGCTAGTTTCGGACCTGACAACTCCGGTGGTCTATGGAACTCTGGATTCAAATCTAAATATCATGGCGGAGGACATTTTTCAGTAGTTGGACGACTATCGAATTTGGGGCTGGGATTTTTCAACGATTTTAAAAGTCCTATTTACAGAGGCGGGTTCGAGTTGACATTCATTAGAAATTCTGATAACGATGCCGTATTGAGATGGAAAGGAAAGACCGACGCCGAACCGGTGCCAGAACCCGCTAAAATTATAATTAAAGAATTTGTCATTCGAGTACCTGAAATAACTTATGACGATATATCTAAAGTTCAGCTACTGAAGGAATTGCAAGACTTGTCATCTCAAAAGAAATACACGTTTAATTTCAAATCATGGCAATGCATTGAACACAAATCCGTCTCAGGAAACTCACTTAATCTCGATATCACAAACATCTACAGAAATATAAACAAACCCCTGTTCGGATTCGTGGTCTTTCAAACCAATAGACTTAGAAATCAAGAAAAGGATACGAACATATTGGAACACTGTAACGTAAAAAATATTCGATTTGAAGTGAACGGAAAAAGATACCCGGAGGAGAGCCTGGATCTGGATTGGGATAACGAGAAGTATTGTGTCGCTTATGACATGTTGCAGGATTATAAAAGGATAATCAATTCCAGTTTGATCGATTTCACTTTTCTTTCTATTGACGCATTTAAATCTTCTAGAACGGTGTACGCGATCGATTTGAGCAACCAAGCGGAAACCATATCTTCCAGTAAAAACAAAATAATTCTTCATGTCGATTTTAACAGAAACATTAATTCTCCGTCGAGCGGCCTTGATGGCACGATATGCTACATCTGCATAGTATCGGGAAAAACGTTTCAATACGATATGATCAATAATACTATAATCGAAGAATTTTAATAAAAATATTATCTAATAAATAGTAAAATGAAACGGTGCGTGCATTGCGAAGAAGAAAAATCTTTCGACGAGTTCAATAAGCATCCGAGAACTATAGACAGATTAGCGTCTTGGTGTAAGACGTGTACTCAGAGCATTGTCAGGTCTAAAGAAAGAATAATTTGTGAATGTGGTAAATCCGTCTTAAAAATATATCACGATAATCATATTCAGAAATACATTCACAAAAGACTCATAGACGAAATGAAGATATGCTGTAAATGCAGAATAGAAAAATGCTATGACGAATTCAACAAATCTAAAGGCTCCGTGGATGGACATCAATATGTTTGTAAACCGTGTCGCAAGCTGTGAATCACCATATCTAATTTTTTGATAAATTATTTTTGTAATAAATGGATGAGTTGAAAAAGAAAAAACTTGCTGAATTAAGAGAGATTGCTAAAACATTGCAAATCAAATACATAAACCTGTTAACTAAACAAGAGTTAATAAACGCGTTACAAAACCCTCAAATGAACAATACTAACAAAAAAACTCGAGAGAATAAAAAACTTTTAGCAGAATTTCCATTTCATGATGAGATATTTCAAACTCAACCGAAGGAAAAGATAATTTATCGGTTTCATGATGGTGCATTCGAAGAACCTATTAAGAAAAACTTGGAAAAAACCAAATGCAAAATTTGTAAGAAGTATGTTCGAGATAAAGATATGCAAACTCATAACAAAAAACACATTACATCTAAAAAAAATATCAAACCGATGAAAATACCCACACCCATATTAGAACATACTCCAGAACACGACTTCGAGTTAATTAATATGAGCTTCAAATCAAGACTGTTAACATATGAACATACCAACGCGGAAGACGGCTGTGACATAGAAACATACATGGATTTGATAAGGCAAAAAGCTATAAATATTATTAAATCTGCTTTAGATACACACAGTTCAATCAAAATGAATATGTGTTTAAGTTGTCTATTTCATAGAATATCTGATGAATCTAATACCATAAGCCATGCATTTCAATTAAAAAACGAAATAATCATGGAATCAACCAATTTAAATGCTTATTTGGAAGAAAGCGAACATGAATTTATAAATAAATGTGAAGACTTTCAAAATAATGGATCAGATTGGGTCTTGAATAATGTGCTTAGTTTACGACTAAATATCAATAAATATAATCCGCTTCATGCTGGTTCGTATATTAATTTACCGAAATGGATAAGAGATAAAAAAGCATGCGTCAACGTGCAAAACAAAGATGAAAAATGTTTTATGTACAGCGTTATAGCTGCTTTGCATCCTGCTAAACAACACGTAGATAGAGTTACTAAATATAATATACCGGAATATATCAATGAGTTGAATTTCGATGGTATTGAATTTCCTGTTAATATAAGAGATATACCAAAATTCGAAAAACAGAATAAAATCAATATCACGGTGTTAACTTTTGGATCTTCACTTTTCTATCCAATATATCACAATAAAAAGGATATATACGAAAAGAATATTTGGTTGTTGTACTTCGGAGACGAAACTGGAAGACATTATTGTTGGATTAAAGATATAAGTAGGCTGTTGACTAATGATATAAATATGATGAAGAATAAGAAATATTTTTGTAATAGATGTCTATGCTCCTACAACGAGGAAAAGTTCTTAAAAAAACATATGGAAATCTGCTATAGTAACGAACCTTGTAAACCGATGATGCCTAAATTATGCGATGATGTTTATGTGTTTGATAATGTTCGAAATATGCTTAAACATCCTGTTGCGATATATGCGGATTTCGAATCTATATTAAAGCATTATCAAACATGTGAGCCTTATGATGGGTGTGGAAATCATATATATAACAAAGAAACAAATAAACTAGAATCATACACGCATAAGATGCATCAACATTTACCTTGCAGTTATGGATTGTATGTTAAAAGTGACTGTGGTGGTATTTTAGATCCGCTTGAAATATATAGAGGCGAACATGCCATAAGTCGGTTTGTTGAAAGTCTTACAAAACGCGCGATCGAAATATCTGGTATATTAAGTAAACAAAAGGAGCTGAAAATGAGCGACGCTGACATCGAAGCCTTCAATAACGCAACGGAATGTTATCTCTGTTCAGCGAAGTTTGCGATGGAGCCGGATCCGACGACTGAAATTCCATTGAATGCGGAGGCGTACGAAAAATGCGATAGCCATCGCGACGCAATATTGCCATCAATCTTAGATAATATCGAGGAGTTTGATAAAATTTTTGATTGTCAATTATGCATTAGAAAGTGTGCGATAATACATCTAAAAAAAGAACCGGTGAAGGGGTATCAAAAACCATATGAAATTATCAGAGAATCAAAATGTTGTGTTGAATGTTATGCAAAATATGAGAGAAATTACAAAGTGCGACAAAAATGTGATGCTGTGAGCAAAGAGGACATTGAAGAATTTCGTTCGGCGATGAATTGTTATGTTTGTAAACTGGAAACCTTAAAACAATATTCGGATGAAATGAGTATCGTGAAAGTCAGAGATCATGATCACTGTACGGGTAAATATCGGGGTGCGGCGTGTAATGACTGTAATCTGAATTGCAGAAAACCAATTTTTATTCCTGTATATTTGCACAATCTCAGCGGGTATGATTCACATCTATTCATAAAAGAATTGGGCAACGACCAAAGATGCGAAGACATAAAAGCCATAGCTAATAACGAAGAAAAATTTATTTCCTTTAGTAAAATCATTAAAATGGATGATGAAAGACTGATTGAATTGAGGTTCATAGATTCGTATAAATTTTTGAACACATCATTGGACATTCTGTCCGGCAATTTAAAATCTGAGGACTTAACGGAAACTTCTAAATATTTTGATGAATCCCAACAGAATATTCTATTTAGAAAAGAGAATGGTAAATACATCAGAAAAGGAATTTACCCTTACGAATACATGGATTCCTATGATAAATTTAAAGAAACCAGACTGCCGAAGATGGAAAATTTTACTAACATTAAAGATGTTGATTACAAACACGCGAAAAGAGTTTGGAGAGATTTAAAAATTGAAAATTTGGGACGGTATCATGATGTATATCTAAAGTTGGATGTATTATTATTAGCGGACGTTTTTGAGAGATTCAGAAATATAGGTATAGAGAAATTCGGATTGGATCCTAGTTGGTACTATACTTTACCGGGGTATGCTTGGGACTGCGTATTTAAATACACTGGAGCAAAAATAAACTTATTGAGACAATATGATATGTATCTATTTTTTGAGAAGGGAATAAGAGGCGGAATTGCACAGTGTAGCAACAGATATTCTAAAGCGGATGTGATCGATAACCGTGATTGTGCGTCGGACAAAATTGGAAAACATATTGCATATATTGATGCTAATAATTTGTACGGGTGGGCTCTATCGCAAAAGCTTCCACAGAAAGATTTTCAATGGATGAATTATAAAAAAATTAAAGAAATAGGATTGAATAATATGTTGAATTCTGACGACGATAAAGGTTACATATTCGAAGTAGACTTGGAGTTTCCCGTAGACTTACACGACGAGTTCGACGATCTACCGCTAGCACCTGAAACTATCGCTCCTCCTGGTGGAAAAGTTGATAAATTGTTATGTCATTTCAATGAGATAAAAAATTATGTAGTTCATTATAAAACGTTGAATTTATATAGAAACTTAGGAATGAAGATTATGAGAGTTCACAGAGGTATTAGATTCACACAATCTAGTTATGTTGCTCCGTACGTAACTTTTTGCACGGAACAGAGACAGAAAGCGAAAAACAATTTTGAAAAAGATTTCTGGAAATTGATGGTCAACTCGCCCTATGGTAAGTCGATAGAATCCGTCAGGAAACGACAAGATATTATATTTGTGCATGGAGATGAAAGAAAATTGCAAAAGTTGATCAATAGACCGACGTTCAAGTGCAGAACTATATTCAGCGATCATCTCGTCGCGGTGCATAGATATAAAACGAGAGTGAATTTCAACAAGCCTATATACATAGGTCAAGCAGTATTGGATTTATCCAAATTATTGATGTACGATTTTCATTATAACGTAATAAAAGAGCGTTTTAATAAAAATGTTAAATTATTATATATGGATACGGATAGTTTCATATACGAGTTTGGACGGTGTAATTTTTATAAATTTATGAAAGACAATCCTAAATATTTCGATACGTCTAATTATCCTAAAGATCATCCATTATATTCAAAAGAAAACGAGAAGAAGATTGGATTATTTAAAAACGAAATGGGTTCAGTGAATATATTAGAATTTATAGGATTAAGAGCTAAATGTTATAGTAATTATACTGATAATATCGAAGCACAGGAGATAAAAAGATTGAAAGGTACTAAAAAAGAAACAGTAAATGGAATAACGCATGCGAATTATAAACAATGTCTGATGGAGAACGTTGAATTCTATCACAAGAATAAAGTCATAAGAAGTTATAAGCATGAAATTTATACAGAGGTAATATTTAAAAAGTCTTTGAGTTGGAAGGATGATAAGAGACATTTGATAGATAATAAAACATATACTTATGCTCACGGACATTGGAGAATCGGGACGATGAAAGTATCTTGAAAAAATTAAGCGTAAAAGTCGAATTTTTTGGCACGCCGCTGTTTATTTTTTATATATAGCAATTATCGAGATTTTGGGGTTGAAATTGAAGTATTTATGTCGATATTCTTTGGGACACGCCGCGTGGTCCACTGTTTATCGAGATTTTGGGGTTGAAATTGAAGTATTTATGATTTTTGTGACACGCCGGGTGGTCCAGCTACTATTTTTTTTTTTGCATTGATGGTGCTTTATTTTTATGACAAAACTGATACTTTTTATATCAAAATATTTTTTGGGTGATTTTTGGTTTTTTTGCATTATTTTTATGACAAAACTACTACTTTTTATATCAAAATATTTTTTGGGTGATTTTTGGTTTTTTTGCCTTATTTTTATGACAAAACTACTACTTTTTATATCAAAATATTTTTTTGTGGCGCGCCACTGGTCCAGGACCCGTGTTTTATATCTACTCATGGTCAATCGTAATCTGAAAAGCTAGTTTATTGGAAAGTAAATTCTATTCGAATAGCGTGTATGTAGCATTTGATGAGAGTGGAAGACGCAAAAATATTTGTAGTTGTCATGTAATACTTGTAAATATTTATAAAATATTTTTCATATTTATCTTATTTCTGTAACAGTCTGGGGCACGATCTGTCATTGTGTTTTTTTATTTTTTTTTATATGCAAACGGGATAGCACTTGACCTCAATCACACCTGATGTTAAGTGAAGATGAGACGGAAGGTGGTGGTAGCGTACTGACCCGGTAACCCCATGTTATTATTGTCTTTTGACATAGACATAACGATGGTCACATTTATTAATTATAAATATGATATGTCATGTTTTGAAATTTTGAATTTGAAATGTAATTTATTCACCCGCATTTTCATCAATTGATTATTTCATTGATTGATCAATTGATGATTGTTTTGTTTATTAAGTTTTAACTCCAGAATAGTTACAGAGAATAATTTTCAAAGGTGAATGTTGACGACCGATTGGTGTAGTTGATAGTGAAACCAACGGTTGCGGGTTCGAATCCCGCGAGGGGTAAATGTTTGTAAGTAGAATGGAATGAAATGAATTTATAGCATGTAAGTTTGGGTTACAAATTTGCAGATTTTTTGCATTCATAGTACAATGGTATCACCAACCCCTACCTTTTCAGGTGCACATACATTAATACAGTAATAAAATATGAAAAGTTAAAACACATTTGTCAATAAAACATAAAATTTCGTCCAATTCTGATATCCAAATACAAGCAAATTAAAATATTATAACATACATCCATTCAAATTCAATTAATAAGATATTTATGTGAATCAAACAAATAACTATCAAACAGTTTACATGTCATCTATTTATAGTCAAGAAATTCGGCTGCGCTATACAAATTGTGTGGTGAATATGAATGTTTATATAAATATTTATGTGTCTATCTGTTATCTAGTATGCATAGTACAAGCCTTGCTTAGTTTGGGACTACATGATTGATGTGTCTGAAATATTTATTTATTATTATATAAATTTTGTTAAGATCCGATAATGCACTCTGGATAGAGAATGCCGAAAGACGTCCACTGCTGGATAAAGGCCTTCTGGAATAGAACCTTATTGATATTCAATTATATCATGTTTATTTTGAGTTTTGAATAATTTGTTGACATTATTATAAAAAAAATTATATCCTTAACATGTTTAGAGGCACAGTACCAGACACAAAAGAAGTTTTTGTTATAATGTCGACAAACAATGTCATGCTGAGCGTGTTAAGTATAGTATTTTACTAAATGTGAATTTGAATAATAAATAAATTATGACATTTAGTTGTATAAATTATTATTGTATATTAAAAATAATAAAAGCAAATAAAAGATCCTTAGACATACGCACAGCGCCATCTAGTTCCACACTAAGCAACTACAGTCTTGTGTTGTGGATACCAGATCGTTGATATACTACATAAATATATTTTTATTTGTAAATAAATACTAATTATAAATTTTTTTTTAAATTTTGCAATCATTTTTAGTTTAGACTTCGTTAATTAACGAAATTTGCTTTTATGATAGGACATTGTAAAAGTGAGCTAATACAATCTAACTAATATTATAAATGATGTGTGTTTGTTTATTTGTTTGTCAATCACGGCGAAACGGATGAACGGTTTTTTTATACAGGTATACAGATTTGGTATACAGGTAGAATATAGTCTGGATCAGGATAAAATATATCCTATGTCTTAACATAGCATATATATTTTATCCTGATAAAGTGAATAGTTCCTACGGGATAAACAAATTAAACATATCTGTCATAAAATTATTCCACGCAATTTTTTATCATTACACAGTGTTCAGTTCCCACGTAATAAACAAATTTCCGCGATAAGTTTCTCCACGCAGGCAAAGCCGCGGGCGGAAAGCTAGTATGTAATAAATCTAATCAAACAAGTCCAATGTAAAACAGAAATGATCAATCGAGAAGTAGAATCCCGTACAAGTAACAACATTAATAAATATCTGTGTTACCCACAATTCCACATAGTCTGTTATACGCATAACAAATATGGAATCAACCAACACGCACAACGATGTTATCATGCGAAATAAATTTATATCTCTACCGTTTGTATTATTATATTCAATGTTTACATTCGAGTATCTCTGTTTATTTTAAACGTTACATTATTGTTATGTATTAGGTCCTTACCTATGAAATTGACGTTTTGTATGAAGAATTTCATTAAGACTATTTTCTCCATACAAACATTTTTGATTTTTTTTTGGGAACGGCAAATCCAAATTTAGCTAAGCTTTGTGTGTATTATCGGATAACATTAAGTTAAATATAGGCAGCGTTAATTTTTAAAAGTAACCGCTTTATAAAATTTTCAGCGAATCTAAGAAATGATTATGGGAAGCACATGAAAAGAGCTCTGTTCAAATTTCTTTTATTACGTCATTTAACCCAAAAATTAAAAAATATTTCATGTGAAACCTTGAATTATTATTCCATTTTCCAAATAAAAACAAAGGAGATAGTTTTTTTTGTTTGAAGGTTTGGCTAGATATTGTACATCATGTTAGAATATTCTGCAACTCTAATGACACTAATTGAAAGGAATAAATTATCATTTATAACATCCAGTAAAAAGCAGAAGATTTTTTTGTAAATGTTATATTGTAACACCGATATACTTTACCTTGAGTGACATTGACATGTTAAAAAAAATAAATAGGGATGCAAATTAATTTCCAAAAAAATCGATCGATTGATTCGAATCGCAAAACGATTTCGTATATAAAAAATCACAACCCTTCCTCCGTAGTCTGGTAAAAAAGGAAGTCGAACGAAATCAATTTATACGATCAGTGTCCTATAATGAACCTAATGAACATTATTATAATAAAAAAATCAATTTGTAAAATAAAAATGCAACGTCACTCGCTGACTTACCGCCAAAAAGCCTTTTTTTGTTTTGTTCAATGATTGATGAGTGTTTTTTTTTGACTTTGGATTCTTGTTTTTTAGAGATCTATCGTCAGTTGCGTATGTAGTGTTGCCAATTTCTAAAACATTTAAAACTCTTCTGCTTTTTAAATACAGAACCTCATTAGATATCAGTATTATTCTGTAATTCCTACTATTTTTCTCTATATATTCGCAAGTTGTACATATCCTAGCCAAGATTAATCCATCACCTTTGGGTATTGCTTTGAAAATCGCAGGCATTGGGACATATGATTAACGAAGAAAAAAAACTCCAATTTCATAGGTTAAGACCCAATATGTTTTGCAAGGGATTTGGTAAAATATCATCATCATCAGCCCGTAAACATCCTACTGCAGGGATATGGGCCTTCCCTCGTATAATGAGGGAGTATGGGCTGATGATAATGATGGTACGGAACCCTCGTGGCGTGTCGTACTATCACTTTCCGTCTTCTCTCAACCTTACCGGGATTTTATCCGGCTCGACACAGAAGCAAATAGTCAATAGAGGACAGAGTAAATAGTGTGACAAACTAAACAATCCTAAATTGTTAGCAAATTTGGTAGTGGGGAAAAAAAATTGGAAGCAACTGAGGGAGCCGTCACGAACATTTCGCCGTTGTTTCTATTTGAGTAGGGACATTGGAGTGTCATACAGAGTAAATGGAGGTCCGTAAATCCGGGTCATTGAGCACTTCAAAGTTTACGGGACGACGTCGAGCCCGAGAAAATGGCGTGTCACAAACAGGCCTATGTATA
This sequence comes from Oegoconia quadripuncta, assembly GCA_949316235.1. Lineage (NCBI taxonomy): Eukaryota > Metazoa > Arthropoda > Insecta > Lepidoptera > Autostichidae > Oegoconia > Oegoconia quadripuncta. The sequence continues at coordinate 18,265,657 of OX438746.1, forward strand.
ATGTACATGGTGGTTAAACAATTGGTAGCGATAATTTTAAATTTTTATTGCAAGAGGTGCGGGTGATTTGCAAGGTGCGTTCATCATCATTAACATCCTTACACGTCATTGTTGGGGCACAGTATCCTCTTACTGGGATGATATGGGCCATAATCTACCATGCGGACCCAGTGCGGAATGGTGGATTCACGGCAGACCACCTTACAGTGTTCTTAAGCCGTCCTTCGAGGCCACCGACTGGCTTAACGACTGCTTTCAATTGAAAACAATATGGCACCGACAATTTTAACGCCTTTCGCAACCCGGAAACACTCGTATAAATCTACCACCAGTGGTTACCTATCCAAAGACGGACAGCGATTGGCGAAGTTAAGCAATCCTAGTTGCTTAGTGGAATCTAGATGGCATTGTGTGTATGTCCAAGAATATTTATTTATTATTTACAAAAAGTCAAGAGAGATGATGTCTCCTGTGAGAGTTCGCGGTCTTCCTCAATCTATGTACTTAACTTTTTCCATCTTCGGGGACTCTGTCGTAGTATTGGTCAATCCATTTGCTTTTCAGGAAAGTATACCTATGTTCCACTCCAATTTCTTTAATCTTGAAGTGATATTTTTCTCGAAGTGTCATGAATAAGTGACATGGTTTCTGCAAACCTCTAAATAGTAGATAATTATAAAACATATTGCTATAACCGACTGTCTTTACGCAACGGATTTGGATACGGTTTACGCTATTATTTAGAGAATGTATGGTTCTTTTTGATAAATAAATATCTTGACATATCTAAATTTCTTTCGGAATGTTCTTAAGTATAATACAAGTGACAGTTTATATTTTATTTCGAAGTTCAAGTAGATACTCGAAGTCGCGGAAGGGTAGGCTAGTGAATAAAAATACAATAGATGCTACCCATTTTTATGTGACTACTAGGATTAAGCTAAGCTGATTTTCAAGGTGAGGACTGAAATCAGCCATGAAGAATGAAAGAGAGAAGCATGAAAGCATGGTCATTGTAATTATCACCTATAGGTCATAAAGTCTCTATTTGTGAAAGGGCTTCGGCGGATAAAGATGGAAGTAAGGGAAAAAGTCTTTTAGGTATATGAAATGTTATCTGATGCCAGAAAATCAATTGGATGGATAGCAACCTCTTTTAGAGAGACACACGGTCATTAGTGAACAGGAGAAGGGTAGTTGTTAACTCATTTACTGTGTGGTAGGTGACTCCTTTCGGCAGGTTGAGTGCCATGTCACCATGTCATGTCACCAAGCATCAGTGATTATCGCAATGATACAATTTATAATTATTAGCATTCATTTTGTCGCTCACTTTGGGGCTCATAAGAAGGCTCAAGGTCTCAACGGGCAATGGAGAGAGCTATGCTCGGAGTCTCCCTGCGGGATCGAATCCAATATGAGCAGATCCGCAGGAGAACCAAGGTGACCGATATAGCCCTTTGCTAAACTTAAGTGGTAGTGAGCAGGGCACATTGCTCGTAGGACCGATGGCCGTTGGGGTGGAAAGGTTCTCGATTGGCGATTGGCAGGCCCCCCACGAGGTGGACCGACGATTTAGCAAAGATCGCGAGAAGCCGCTGGATGCGGGCAGCGCAGGACCTATCGTTGTGGAGATCTTTGAGGCGATTTACGATTTTCAGATTTCTTATAGACCAATATAATCTGGTGTGTTATATTTTTTAATTGAAACATATTTAATCTTTCAACTTTATATCTAAAGCAATACGGTTAATTGAATTCACATCACATGCTGGAAACGAAGTTAGTTTCCATTTTATTGTTTGTTCAATTCGAATACGTGATATTCCAGCGGGCCCACACCCTTTCGTTCGGCCGCTCGAAAATTAATTCCCTTCATTCCGCTAGAACTAATATCGACTTAAATTCCTAAATATACATTTACAACCTTACCTACTCGTATCTAACCAATACATATTTCATTTCTATTAGCATATCCGTTCTTATTACCGAATTGGTCCCTTTCATCCAACTTAATAAATTTAACATGAATGGGGAAATAAATGAAATTACCACTGACACTCCCAATGTGCTATAGAAATTGGAATTGGAAGATGAAGTCGGATAAAATCTCTAAGGGAATAAGTAATTAGGCCACGACTCAAGAGCCGGGGGTAATTCACAAAGATATATTCGATATCGATCCATGACGCCCCTTTGATCGGAAATATCATTTTTAATTAAAAAAAAATGCCTAATGGATTACTTTCGCCATTAAAAGAATTATAAACAAAATTAAGTTACAAAAGTTACAGCTTAATCGAAATTTAATTATTTACGAACGTCGAATATTGATGGATACTTGTGTTGACATAATGTTCGTTTACAAAATTTTCGAAGGATAATAAATCATAATTAGAATTCGATTAACAGACATTAAGCTAATTTGACGCGCGTAATAACCACATGGATATATTTTCGGTTTCCGCAATTTGTTCACAGATCAAGAGGCTAATTTATAATATTTTTTATAATAATTTATAATTACGGAAAACGAAAATACTGCAGAAATCTTGTAGTGGACTGTGTAGAGCTGGTCACAATAAACGTCCAAGTAGTATTTCTGTAAGTCCTTTATTTTGCACTTTAAAGTTAGTTGACACTGTTAATAACGGAGAGCGTGTTCATTCGCGAGAGAACCATAGAGCAGAGCGGGCTCATTGTTGCCATATAAAATAACATATATTTTAAATTGAATGTTGCAAGCAACAAATACTATGCCGTTAAAACGTGCAAATCTATGGCTGTGTTTTAGTGGAAAGTCTCTTAGTCGCCTTTAACCACACCCATGGAAAGAGACGTGATTGTATTCCTTTTACGTACCGAAACCACACAGCACTTGAAAGCAAAGAACAGGTATCAAATAGGTCATTTCGCGTTTAACAATTTGGACACAGGCCATTTCGCATTACGCCATTATGAAATGCGTAATTCACTCATCATCTGCATTTCTACGATCTTGACAGAGCGAAATGTGAATAAATTTTTGATTTGCTTTGATTTGTGAATTGGAATCATTAGCATTTTTCAATACACATAACATACTTAACAATGTTTGACTGCAGCAACTTAAAAATGTGTGGGTATCTTGAAACTTTCAAAAAGCAATCTCAAGGAGTCAACAAGTTGGATATATATGGACTCCCTAAGGTAAGGTTTGTATAAGAGGAATCTTCTTCCTCCACGTGTTTGCAGTTTTACGAGAGTAATTTCTCAAAAGTTGTAAGGAGAAAATTATAAACAACATCTGGATATAAATATGGTTACTATGTTCACTCGATACATTCCTTTAATAAATACATATAAATTTATATGCCAAAAAAAATATAGCATCATTTGGGAAAAATAGTCAAAGTCAAAGTCAAAAATGCTTATTTTGTAGTAGTGATAAACATGATGTCAATACAAGAAATAAATATAACTTTGCAGGTCATGAAAACCGACTCCGCAAAATCAGTAATTCATTCAGGGGGCTATACATACGTTTTTACAATAAGGTTCTCGTTAATGAACAAGTTCAGTGTCGATTCGCCGTCCGTGTGATCAAGACGCGCCCAGTACAGAACCGGTTCAAGTTGTTTACGACGATATACGGTTGTACCTACACAGTGCACACAATAGTATTCGGACACGTTTAGTAAACATAATTATGAACTGTAACGACTATGGCGAGTAGTGCGATATTGGATTGCAGTGAGGGATTAAATAATGTGAATCAACAAAGTAGCGAGGACGACACACAATTTAGAGAAGATAATATGGATGCAAATGAGATAAGGAACCAGAAGAGAAGTCGAGAAGTAGATGGGGAGGAGATTTGGCATGAGGTTCGGAGAAATTCAAAAAAAAGGAATCTTACGACGACTACTCCGCAGACAACTTTGAATCAAGTGTCAGTGACATGCAACAATCAATTCCCTAAACAATTCGCGTTAGCAAAATTGCTAAAACTTCAGGGAATAACTGGTATATTGAAAGTTAAGTATGTCAACTCATATAAATTGTTGATTAATTTTGGAGACGAAGAAAATGCTGAGAAATTTATTAGTAACGAGGAGTTTACACAAATGGAGTGGAAAAGACAAAACACATTACAAGTCGGCCTGTCATATGGGATCGTAAAGGATATAGATATAGAGCTAACCGAAGAAGAATTACTAAACCACATAGCGTGCGAACATGAGGTGGTTTCAGCTAAGCGCTTAAATCGTAGATGCCCAGATGGATGGACTCCGAGTGAATCAATCAGAATTGGATTTAAAGGACCCACCCTCCCCGCCTACATATATCTATGTGATTTAAGAATCAAAGTGGATACCTACATATTCCCGGTTACCCAATGTTCGCGATGCTGGAGATTCGGTCATGTGGTTAAAATGTGCCCTTCAAATAAAGCGATATGTCCTAAATGTGGAGAAAGGCATTCGAACTGCGAAACTACTAACTTTAAATGTAGTAATTGTCTAGGTACACATATGGCTTTGTCGAAACAATGCCCGATGTATCGAAAAGAAAAGCGTATCCGAGAACTGATGGCAGAGTTCGGTTGCACGTACCAAAAGGCGCTCTCTAGTTACGTTCCGCCATCCCCACCAATAACCCCGTATCCCAACCGAGTGGAAACAGTAGAAACAGGCTGTTACAACACGGAACATTCCCATGACAACAACAGCCAACGCTCAACACAAACGGCTCCAACTTTTGGCGAGGTTGTTAGAACTAATTTGCAAAACAACCCAGATAATTTCAACCAACAAAAAAAAGCAAAAGACAAGCAGAAGCGTGTAAAGAAGAAAACTCAGTTTCACATATCGGAACATGTTGTAGCAATGCTGGATAGGTCATCAGAATCGGGCAATTCGGTTGAGGAACTGAGTGGTGACCAAAACCTAAACGATGACACACAACAACAAAGAAGGACGAACGAACGAACTAAAGAAGAGATGCAGTCATTCGCCGAGCTACTGGACAGACTCAAGGAACTTGTTTTTTTGTCAGGAAGGAGCTTTAAGGACAAAGTTATAATAGCTATTAAGTTGATAAAAGAGTGGTGTATATCGTGTTTAGTTAAGATGCTGACCGACCTATCATGCGTGAAAACTCTCTTTAGTACCGTTGATGGATAGAAACCCTAAAGTATGTATAAATTTAAATTTATTACAGTGGAACGCACGTAGTATTAGGCCCAAATTAAAATCATTTGAAAACCTCTTAATTCAAGAAAAAATTCACATCGTCGCGCTAAGTGAGACATGGCTTGAGCCTGGATCCAATTTTACTCTCAGAAACTATAACGTGTTCCGTAAAGACAGAGATATTCCATATGGAGGTGTTGCAGTAATGACACATAAATCCATTCAGGCTCAAGCGTGTGCTGTACATAACCTCAATCCAGGTATAGAAATTATACATGTTAAAATTTATAATTGCTCCTATATCGAAAATGTATTAGCTGTTTATTGTCCATCCGACGTTGCTACTACCCAGAATGATTGGGATAGTTTGTTTTCACTAATAAGACATAAAACGGTTATCCTTGGAGACTTTAATGGGCATCATGTGAGTTGGTCATACAAAACGGAGAGTAGAGGAGCTCAGATTTTCGACTCGTTACTTGATAATGATTTTGCCTTTCTAAACAACAGCGACTCTACACGCAGCCAAATAGTCGATGGTATATTACGACGGTCATCCCCTGACCTATCTCTCGTTTCATTGGATATCTCGACAAAATTCAGTTGGAGGGTGACAAACGAGACTCTTGGTAGCGACCACAATGTTATTAAGATATCCACACAGCTTGAAATGGACGTAAATTTTACAAAAAAAAGAAACTTCAAAAAAGCAGATTGGGGAGCTTATAGAGAATTTTTAGAGGACAGATTCGCTAAACTTATACTTCCCGATGAAGATCAAAGTGCCTATAACCTTTTTATAGAAAATTTAGATAGAGCAGCTAAACTCCATGTTCCACTAGTAAAGATTAATTACAACCCAGAGAGTAAATTTCGCCCTAAGCCCTACTGGAACCCAATCTTGTCTAAGTCGGTTGCACTTCGTCGATTAGCCTTGACTAACTTTAGGCGCAACCCGACACCGGATAACTACGATAACCTAAAAAAACAAATACAGGAATCCCAAAAGCTTATTCGTAATGCCCAAAACAAGTCGTGGTGCGACTTCTGTTCTAGTGTTGACGAGAGTACTTCTACGAGAGAAATGTGGCAGAGAATGAGATGGATGAAAGGTTATAGGTCGCCCAGACAACACGTCGATAGTAATAAGGCTAACGACCTCCTACACACTTTAGCACCTGACTATGCCTCACCTCCTAGACCCACATTTCGCTCACAAAATTACGGTTTGGAAGTAAAAATCACACTCGCGGAATTTGAAAACTGTACCACAAAAAGAGAAACTGCACCAGGAGATGATGATATATCCTACTCCATGATCAAAAACCTTCCAGACAACGGCAAGGCCCTCTTAATAGACCTTTACAACAAATGTTTAAACAAGGGTTTCGTCCCCAAACAGTGGCGGGATATTAAAGTTATTCCTATCCCTAAACCAGGAAGAGACGATCAGGCAGTATCATCACTTCGACCAATATCCATGATCTCATGTATATGCAAAATATTTCACTCGATTCTACAAAAACGACTGGAATGGTTTTTTGAAACAAACGGCCTTTTCTCCGACAAAACCGTAGGTTTTCGTAAATGTAGATCATGTTTAGATAACTTAAGCCAGCTCGTCACTAATATCCAGAAAAGTTTTAGTGAAAACTCTATCACCGTTGGATGTTTTATCGATGTGGATAATGCATATAACAATATTGATATCCAAAGTGTGCTATCTATTATGGACCGATCTGATGTGGGATCTAAGATGTGTGAATACCTATGGGAATTCCTCAGAGAACGATATTTGAAAATATCGACCGGTGACAAGCAGGTTATGCGATATACAGGCCGTGGCCTAGCACAGGGTGATCCCTTATCCCCGCTGCTGTTCAATGTGGCGACGTTGGACATATGCAAACACATAAATACCGTTAATGCATCCCAGTACGCAGACGACTTTGTAATTTATACGTCAAGTCAAAATTTAAGTCATGTTGAAAATCAACTACAATTGGCTCTAAACGAGGTTACAGATCTTTTAAACGAACTTGGTCTAGAAATTTCTACGGTTAAAAGTAAGATTTGTGTTTTCCAAAAAGGATTTAGAAAGCTTCAGGTTAATCTTAGAATGAACGGCATATTATTAGAATCAGTGGCAAATGTCAAATATTTAGGTCTTTGGCTGGACAGCTCCCTTAGATGGTCAAAACATATTAATGAAATTGCCGAGAAAACCGTTAAATTTCTCAACATTCTTAAAGTTCTTGCCGGGGCTAATTGGGGGACTCACCCAAAACATTTGAGGCGAATATACATAGCAGTTGTGAGAAGTAGATTAGATTATGCCAGCTTTTTATTTGATGACAGTGCCCAAGTACATACAGCCAAACTAGACAAAATTCAAAATCAGGCCATGCGAGTTATTGGTGGATTTATTAAAACTACACCAATACACGTGATGGAGAGCGAGTTAAGCCTTCAGCCATTAACGATTAGAAGACGCTATCTTGCTGGTAAATTCTGGCTAAAATGCAAGTCACTGCGTGGGAACAATGTGTTAATAATCCCTACATTAGAAAACCTATGTCAGGACCCCACCACATGGAAAAGAAAAAAGAAACCGTTAATGTGGACAGCACATAATATTTTTAGAGACACCCAAATTTACTGTAGTGATAAATTAGAGATGTTTGCCTTAAGCTGCTGGGTTGGTTACATTGATTTATCAAATGTAATTTTTGATAATATAGAGGAAGTAAAGGATGCAAAAAAAAGCTACAACAATAACGCACTGAACCTCATATGCACTCGATGCCTAAATGATAAATATTCAGGATTCTACAAAATTTTTACGGACGGATCCATTTATAGGGATAATATCGGGGCAGCCTTTTTTGACATTCAATTAGAGACTGGAATACGATTCAGAATTGACTCCCAAATATCCATAATGTCAGTTGAACTCGTAGCTATAGCTGAAGCACTAGCATATTTGGATTCCATTGAAGAAGAAAATATAGTTATCGTCACGGATTCCAAGAGCTCACTACAACACATAGCTCGCTGTACCTCGACAGTTCGAGGAACACCGATAGCTTACACAATTTTGAAGTCAATTCTGAAATGCCAATCTAAAGGTATAAATATCAAACTTCAATGGATTCCGTCTCATATAGGCATCGAAGGCAATGAAGTAGCAGGCCAATTAGCTAAAGAGGGATCCACGGATGGGATTTCGCTACCCATTGTGCCACATTACACAGAGGCTTTAGGTAAAATTAAGAGACACTGCACTCAGCTGTGGAAAGAATTTTTTGATAAGCGTTCACAGGAAAAGGGCATTTGGTATAGAACCATCCAACCTGAGCCATTACAGTCTCCATGGATTAATGAATGCTCATTATCCAGACAAGATCTGGTCATAGCGATGAGACTCCGCTCCGGACACATCCCGACAAATAAGTTTAAATTTTTGATGGGTATATCAGATACACCCACTTGCAATGACTGCGGGGTAATAGAGGATGTTCATCATGTGTTGACGGAATGTGTTTGGGGCGTATCTCGACGCTATTCAGACGATGTAGGATACTACAACAGTATACTCTCCACTCCAAATTCCGAAAAAGCTAGATAAGTGTACTGTTTATATAAAAACATAATTTAATTACCCTATAGAGGCTGTATAGAGCGACATGGTCGTTTAAAACGACCAAGCTCTTTAAAATTAGATTAAAAAAAAAAAAAATGAACAAGTTGTTCCTTTCAATAATTTTGAAGATATCATAAAACAGAATTTTATAAAGAACGCATATTAGAAAATATTAGAATAGTCTAATAATGGATGATAAAAATCCTCAGACGTAACCAACAATATCAGGCTATTTTACAATCTAATAATAACATATTTTTTTTTATATAAAAACCTGTTTTAAAAGAGCTACCCTTCTAGTTTAATGCTTGTTTTTTCTTAGGGAAAACAAGCAGTAATTTATAAGAGTGTAAAAACTGACTATTTTTATACCATGTGTACCTACAAAATAAAGATTGTTTTTTTTACTTTAAACATAGCTAGAAATCTGCCCACTAGTTTAATCTCAAATATAAAATAAACTCGCTCAAATTGGACCGCGCATTATTGAAATACATCGGGACATAACTGGACACAACGCCGTCAAGTACATAACATCCGTTGTTCTTCATCGCCGATTATAAAGAGTTTATAATAATTAAAAAAAAAATTGCTCAAGTATTTTAATGTTTTGCATTGGAACACAAAAATTACTGGATGGAAGAAATCCCTCTATTGGATAGTCCGCCGTTCTACTCAAACTCTGTATCTGTGTAAAATAATGTTTTGTAGCAGTAATTTATAAGAGTGTAAAAACTGACTATTTTTATACCATGTGTACCTACAAAATAAAGATTGTTTTTTTTTACTTTAAACATAGCTAGAAATCTGCCCACTAGTTTAATCTCAAATATAAAATTAACTCGCTCAAATTGGACCGCGCATTATTGAAATACATCGGGACATAACTGGACACAACGCCGTCAAGTACATAACATCCGTTGTTCATCATCGCCGATTATAAAGAGTTTATAATAATTAAAAAAAAAATTGCTCAAGTATTTTAATGTTTTGCATTGGAACACAAAAATTACTGGATGGAAGAAATCCCTCTATTGGATAGTCCGCCGTTCTACTCAAACTCTGTATCTGTGTAAAATAAATGTTTTGTCTTTTTGTACAATAAAGCGTTTGCAAACAAATAAATAAACAACTTGCGCAATATTCACTACAGGAGCTTTCTCTCCCTTTTAGTGTGCGTTGGTCATCAATATACCCTTCATTTATTATCCCGCGTAAAAGTGTGTCATATGTTTTAGGGGTTAGTATTGCCGGATTATAATCGATATACTTAAATACTTACTTATGGTACTTAAACTATGAAGTAAACATACATATTTAAAATAAAAGTGAGAGTAGAATCAAAAAAATATATTGATATTTTCTTCAATAGCGTGTGACCCGCATGCTCGTTTGCCGCCCTCTCATATAAAAAAAAAGCGTGAGTTTGTCGATACCATCCATTATAGTGCATGATTAGTCGATTATAATCGATTAATATAGATTAAATTGTCCAAAAATAGGCATCGATACTATCAATTCTATCGACAGTATAAATAGGCTAATCGATTTCTAGATTAATTTGGGTGAACACTGTAAATTAATTGGTAATCCATTTTTCGGCAACACTATTAGCATAGAGGAATTACACTCTATTAGGGACGTTTCACTTTTGGTCTTAATATGACGTAGTTCTTTTTAATGATGTCTGATTATAAAGATCTAAAAAAATACCTAAATCCGTTTTCTTTGTTTCAGGTTTGGACGAGGTCGAGGGATTCTAGAACGGGAATTAGAAAAATAGTCAAAGTTACAACCTAGTGTCAATGTCAAAATTAATTATGTAAATATATGAGGATAATTTTAGTGCTAGCTAGAAAAAAAATGCATTGTGACGGGCACATCGAAAAGACTTTGATAACGTTCCTTCTGCTCACTGTGTCTACTTCACCGTCGGCGACTCAGAACACCATCATTTCTGGTAATTTTTAATTATTTCTATTTCTATTTTATTTAATTAATTTAATAACAATAAGTGCAATAATACAGTGGTGTTACTGACATGAAACGGCTACAATGAAAAGTGACTATTTCTACATTAACAGTACTCTTAAAAACAAGCTTTTAATATTTCATCAGGATTATATTATCACATTTTAATGAAGTCTTAACCGTGTATGCAAAATTTCGTAGCCGTGCTTTAACCGTGGAGATCTCTCTTGGGGAGACAGACCTGGCAGCAGCATCAGGTCATCGTAAACATCGTAAACTATCAAAATTTACCGTTTATGCAAAGTTTCGTATCCGTAACTATTAACCTTTAATTTCAGCTCTTTCAGTAAACAAGAAATCGTCGGCTTATTTCCAAAATTCATTAACTGCTACAAAACCGATTTCGAGAAACTGAGGTTTAAAGATTTGGCAGGAAATATCGCATTAAAATGTTATCAATAGTTTTTTTTATAGATAAATGAAAATGCTATTTAAAGAACACTTATTTATTAATAGTTATGCATAAGAAAAAATCTGATAGATCGAAGGCTTTTTTAAAAAAAAAAAGAAAAAAAAGTTATTCACTTTTGGCAATAAACGTATTTCTACGACATGTTAAATTAGTGACTTTACTTAAAGTAGACTTTAATAATGAATTACAAATTAATCAGTCTTTTGGCCTTCTAAACTATGTTTTATGTATGTACCTTTGATATATTATTGTTCAGTTCTTGCATTTGTCAGTTATGCAAAGGTGTAATTAAATTATTAATACATTTTTTTATTACAAACGATCAAAAGTTTAATAAAAATCTTTAAACTCGGCCTTATTTATAAAAATATTTAAGATAAATAGTGTTAATGTCAGTTTCGATTTCATTACTAAAGAAAGGTGATCGAAAGTGACAACACTGTTTAGTTTAAACATTGTTAAGTAATTAAATAATTTTATGAATAAGGTCACTACTTAATTAAAACTATCAAATTATAAAGAAAATAATTTTCTGCTTCTTGGAACTTTTAAAAACTTAAAATTAAATTAATAAACAAAACTTTACTACTTCGCACCATTAAAAAATTTAAAACAAATTAGGTAGGTACTTATAAACAATTTTCTGCTTCTTAGTACCATTTAAAATTTTATAAATCAAATTTAAAATATTTTGTCTGTCTCTAAGTAATTAATTAGAAATCAAAAATAATGTAGACAGTTAGCATGTCTACCTGAGTAGTACTAAAATAATAATAAAACACAAAACAAACATTTATAATTCTTAGTTTTCTTCTTCGTCTTCAGGTATACAATCAGGTCCTGCTTTATCTGGTAATGCCTCGAACCCACCCATGTAGTATCACCGGAATTATTCCTTCTTTGCACATTTTCAAAAGATCCTTCTTTTTAGCTTTTGTAATGGATAGTTCTTGATAGTAAGCATTTCTAAGTTCATAATTTTCATAGTCAAATTCAGTCTTCTGTTGTGGTTTACGTTTTCTAAGCCCTATTTTCCCTGTTTTTTTAGCTATCGATGCCTTTTGCTCCGAGTCAGTTAAACGTGTGTCTATTTCATTAAATTCTGTTTCATAGTCATATCTAAATTGTAAAATATTTGCTTTATCTTTCTCAAACTTTAAAACATTTGATTTTCAACCATTGTACTACCTCACCATTCTTGTCAACAGATTTATTCATCATAAGGTCATTTGTTAAGTGTTTCAGATCTATTAGCTCCTCTTTTCGATCTAGCCAAGCGAACCACATTGTACAAATCAATCATAGAATAGATAGGTATGAATTTCATCTGGTGTTCAATAGCACTATGAACGCTGTCAACTTCCATATGCGAGTGTCCTGATTCTAGGTAGTTATGTTCAATGACTTTGAGATTCGTTTTCTGCACTAGGTACATTAAAACAAGGATGTCAAGTACTGATTTCGGTTCTGACCTGCACATGTATCAGAAAATATTGAAATTTCTGACACATAATCAGGTAATCTCTGGATCCATTTATAAATAGCTGTGCCAACTTCATTGCTGCCTTTTTTAACATTCATTTCATTTCATAAAAAACAATAGGCATTATTTGGAGAACGAGCCTCATAAATGGACGCATTGTATGCATTAATTTTCCTTAAATAATATAACAAAGAAATTCACATATTCCTAGCAATACTAGGAATGTGTAAAACTTTCTGTAAATCCAATGTAATGGAATTGAAATTTTCATCTGCATTAGCTCTTTTTTTATCTCTGTCTTTGGCTTCATTACTTTAGTTTTTTAAATTTATGTATTTATTGTACGTCTCAGTTAATGTCTCTAAATCAGAGGAATTGCTTTTTTTGCGGTGTTGTACTTATGACAGAGTAAACACAGATCTTTTTTAGGTTTATGAAAGTCCAAATTGTACTCGGTGCCAAACATTTTTCTATAAACGTTTATTGACACTGGCGACCTCTTAGCTTTATTGCATTCCTCTTCGTACAGTGAATAGATTTTAGGAAGCGATAAGTCGCTATCCAGATATTGTTACGATGAGGTTTGTCTACAGTAATGCGATTCCAATTATACATTAGGGTGCGTTTTTCAGTTTTATCAAAATATGATAGTTTGAATAAAAGTTAAGACGGTTTCACCAAAACTCACTAAGTTTAGTAACTGAATTTTGTACAAAAGATGGATGCGTGATCTTATTTATATCAAGTATTTTCCAAAAAGTATAAAAATACTTTAGTGAATTGTACTCAAACTGAAGGCCCGTATTACAGTTAGTGACTTATGTACGAGGCATAAAATCGAAAATAAGAACGTTATAAAATAACTGATTTTTGCTTATAGTGCAAGCGAATGTGCTGAGTTCAATGGTCATGCTAACTCGTTTTAATGACTTTTTGCAATTAGTGAGTTTTGGGAGTAAGCCGACGAAATGGTGGTAATTTGAGTTTTAAATTTTGAACGGACGTACACATCCGAAGTAAGTTAAATAAAGCTTGTAAAAAAAGATATAGACTACTTATATAATTATATCCTGTAACCAATTGACTACCCATAAATATTATAAGAAAAAATTAAATAATTAGCATTAGTGTGCTCGCCCGAGCACACCTCGCCGCCGCCCGGTTTAGCAGTTAATACAGACGTTAACTGCTAATTATTTTATTTTTTCTTATAGTTGCACAGTGAATTTAGCAATATCGATAAAATGTAGAAATCTCTAGTGAAACATGTGACCATAAGTCGACTATCTGACTCTAACTAACTAACTAACTGCTCACCCCATAAGAAAAATTGGTGACCAAGCGTCCAGCTAGACAAAGTAGGTACATATGCGCTCTCAACTAAATTAGTACTCGGTGGTATTACTCACTGCACAGATCTCTAGTTTTTATAAAATGTACACCAGCAAATTTAGTATTACGTATTGAAATAGGTAAAACGGAACTTATGTGGGCCGCGAATATCTGTTTAGTTAGATTTCGTATGAAAGGAGACACGTGGAATTACGCTACGAACCGAAGGCGGCTCATACCGATAACGATACTTACGTTACTGGACCAGGGCTTATATTAGGTCCTTACCTATGAAATTGGCGTTTTGTATGAAGAATTTCATTAAGACAGTTTTCTCCACACAAACATTTTTGATTTTTTTTGGGAACGGCAAATCCAAATTTAGCTAAACTTTGTGTGTATTATCGGATAACATTAAGTTAAGTATAGGCAGCGTTAATTTTTAAAAGTAACCGCTTTATAAAAGTTTCAGCGAATCTAAGAAATGCTTATGGGAAGCACATGAAAAGAGCTCTGTTCAATTTTTTTTTATTATGTGATTTAGCCTAGAAATTAAAAAATATTTCATGTGAAACCTTGAAATATTATTCCATTTTCCAAATAAAAACAAATTTGGATATAGCTTTGAAAATCGCAGGAATTGGTACATATGATTAACGAAGAAATAAAACTGCAATTTCATAGGTAAAGACCCAATGTACTTGTTTTCATCCAGAATCATCGATTACATTCTGATGTATGATGTTCATCTCTCTCGACAATTTGACGGTTACTAATTGGACAACGTTCTCGATGACGATACCGATGAAGTTACATAATTTAAGGGCAGATCGTTGCTTCGGCCTCACTACGGCATAAGCGAAAACACCAAGAACCAAGCGAAACGAAGCGAAGTTCGTTTAGCTTCGCTCGTGTAGCTACCGCGTCTTTTCATACTTAAGTTCACACCAGTCAATTGATACTCATTATCATCAGTTTTACATATTCCCACTGTTGGGGCACAGCCGCACTGGAAGAGGGTGTGAGCCATAACACACCATAGACCCAAAGCGGATTGGCAGATCAAACTAGTAGCTAATTGATAGTCTATCTTTTTAAACCGCCCTTGTATTACCGGACTTGGCTTTACGACTGTCTGTAATTGAATACGGCCGGGATTGATATTAACCATGTCCTCCGACGCACCGGAAACTAGTGAGCACCCATCCAAAGAGTGACTGTGCCAGCAATTGCTTCACTTCGTAATACGAGTGAACATCTAACAGTTTTCTGACACTAACTCGAAATATATCTATATTGGATCGCCTCAGAAATGTACCGACAGTTAAACTCATCAGTATTTACTTCGAATCCTTTTCTACCTTCATGCGTTGTTGGCATAAGCACGGTAACCGATCAGCCTTCCCTTCATTTCCTGCCAAAGAGAAATGTGGCCTTGTATCGGATATCCTTATGACATTTGCCATTTTCTGCTAAAATGTAACCACGCTTATATATTATTTTATGCTACTACAACATTTCATTGTTGAAAAACTTATCTATTTATAACGTTTAATTTTCAATGCTTGTATTTATTTTAATCCGCTACCACGTGGAAAGTTACTCCAATTACAAAGTTGAATCTAACGTCTATTTTAACAAAAAGGTGTAAATTTCATTGTATTCTTAGTCGATTTCTAATATCCGGTTATGACAGCCAGATTACGAAAACAGGGAAATGCTTTCCTATGCTTAATTAATGCAGGGTATCTACTAGCCTACTAACTTGATACTTCTAGAGCGGTATAGAGTCTATTCCTTAATGACGAAGATTTATGTGAATTTTCAAAAGTCCTTAAACAAAGTAGTTCCTTTCAAAGATTACAATTACCCAAACTCACAAATGGATATCTATTTCTTAATTTGAATAATTTGCCGTTCTAAGTGCATATCATAAATAGTAAAGCTTTGGTAGAATCCTTCCAGGATATTCTGT
The DNA here is from genome assembly GCA_949316235.1 of Oegoconia quadripuncta. Taxonomy (NCBI): domain Eukaryota; kingdom Metazoa; phylum Arthropoda; class Insecta; order Lepidoptera; family Autostichidae; genus Oegoconia; species Oegoconia quadripuncta. The sequence goes on from OX438746.1 coordinate 18,281,707, forward strand.
AAGTGTTTGAAAATTACAGAATTATAGTGGTTGATAGCAGAATTCTTTAACGAAATAAACCGTTGCTATTATATTACTAAATCTCAAAATCTATTCGCATTCTCGTGAAATATCACCATAAAGGCATTCCTTGCATTCCCAGTAACCATCTACTAACCGCTTACTATGATGTGACGCGGTATGTTCGAAATCAAGGATCAAGTCTCACTTGTCAAATTGTAACTCAAAACCTAGGTAAAAGATCAACCCTTTCGTTTCCTGCTCGTTCTTCTCTGGGGAGTCAGCTTTGTAAATGAGCAGTAATTTTGAATATTTAGTTAAACTTCATGACAAAAAATCAAAAAGTAGTAAATTATAGCTAAAAAAAGAAAGGTCATTATAAATTAGATGCGCACAATGCTGTCACGTCTTGCGGCGTCCACAAATGGGTTAGCACTCAGCTCATGCCGCGACGGACCGCAGCGCTGGTTTCGTCCTCCAAAATGCCCAGTGACTCACGACTACATTAGTGTAATCATGAATAATTATAGTATTAAAATTAGGTACATTTCTTTGTGGTGGACGTTTCTATTATTACAGCATGTTACGTTAGTTCAGATTGTTATGAACTGAAATGTCTGTATTCATTGAGGTCAACGTGCAGTTGTAGAGATGGAAACGCATACTGATATTGAGTGTCGATAGTATTTCTTGTTTACTGCATTTTAATGCTCGCGTTTTCACTACCGCTCGTCATGTATTATTATTAGTCTGTAATTTGACGCAATACGGTGGAGTTTTACATTTAAGCACACTTTTGAAACATAATCTTTACTAGTGGCGAATCGCATTCGTTAGGTATTCGTTTTGATTTCGATTCAGGTAAACAATATCTAGCGCGATTAGTGGGTGACCACTAGCGGTTTAGTTGTTTTCAGTTGAAGGCAGCGGTTAAGTGCCTCCGTGGATCAATGTAAACAACATTGGGTTTACAATTCGGAGGTCGCGGGTTCGATCCCCAGCGGGGTACATGTTTAAGTACTTGGTTTGGTTGGTGGTAGGGCACTTTATATGTCCGCCTGGCTAGCTACCACCATCTTATCTAAATCTGCCGCCAAGTAGCAATGTTAATAGCATTGTTGTGTTCCGGTTGTCAGAGATAAGATAGCCAGTCCCCCAAATGTGTTGGGGTTTCCGGGTCAGTATTCTTCCACCTTCGACCTCATCTTCACTTAACAACAGGTGTGTTTGAGGTCAAGTCCCAACCCGTTGTGCATAAAAAAAAAAGTGAAGTCGATGACCTTAAAAGCACTGACAGACTGATGACCACTAGTTTTGTTACAAATCCATTAGTCCGCACTGGGACCGCGTGGTCGGTTATGGTCTATACCATCTCCCAGAAGAGAAGGCTGTGTTGTGCTGGGGACGTAAAAGTTGTGATGATGTAAGAATATCTGACATTAACAAGGACGATTGATCTTTATTTGTAAAAGTTTATAATAACATCTTTAATTCTATAGACTTGTACATTTCAACGGAATTGGGTTCACCCTATGCCAAGTGTGCTTATTTTTTTTTATGCACGACGGGTTCGTACTTGATCTCAATCACACATAATGTTAAGTGAAGATGAGGCCGAAGATGGAAGCGTACTGACCCGGAAACCCCAACACATTTGGGGGACTGGCTATCTTATCTCTGACAACCAGAACACAACAATGCTATTAACATTGCTGCTTGGCGGCAGATTTAGATAAGATGGTGGTAGCTAGCTAGGCGGATATCTTAAAAAGCCCTATCCACCAACCAAATTCCAACCAATTTCGAAAGATGAACCGTCGATGTTGTGTCTTGCCTTAAACTTTCAATGTTTGGGACATTCAAACGTTTATGTTTGAGATAACTCTGACCAACCCATTTGGGATAAATCGTGGCGTTATTTATTTATGTAAAAGTGAGACAATCATCAAATATATTTAATTTTTTATAAAGATAGTGAATTCGAAAGGATTGAATCCCTTTATGTCGAATTCTCAGTACCTGTTCATATTAAATTTATGAATTCATATAACCATTGCTACATCAGATATCAGGTGAATAGATCAGACGTATTACGAAACTGTACCTATTACGGCTATATCTAGACCATCTCTAATAGCAGGGTGTCGATGATTCAAAATTATGCCGCTCGTGGGCTTTCATAACGGCAGTATTTCGTTATCGATTAGGTACACCGCCTTTTGTAACAGATTCAGGGGTTCCGAACCTATTTGTATTCATCCAGATATAGGTCCCTTTCTGTTATAGATCCCATTAAAATACAGTAGTTAACTGAAGTTCTCGGCTCTCGAGTGTTTGATTACGCTTAAGTATCCGAAGGTTCTTGGTTGGTTATAATTTAAACCATCGCTCTGTCTCGTTAGAAAGAGGTAGCATTTGAGATGGATTAAAGTTTATTTATTAAAACGCTTTTACGAACAAATCGATTTTACCTACTCTAGAAGACGTTGAAACTTTACAAGTACATGTAGATCGGATTTATGATACCATCGCAGTGATCTGATGAACCCAGGAGATCTTCAATGGCAGCCAGAAAACCTCTCGAGTTTTGGATGAATTGGTTTTGTTTTGCTGAGTTCAATTTGGTGACGGAAATGTGATGATGGAGCAGGGAGGTAATACTAGTATTATACCTATATTATATATTTTTATTTGTCTCATTTAATATAGTCATTTAGTTATATGTTACGATAAATACAGTATGATGCTGAAACTGGTAAATCACCATCAGCCCGTAAACATTCCACTGCAGGGATATAGACCTACCCCGTATATGAGGGGGGACTTCACATGCCCTTGAATTTTTATTTCTCAGGCATGCAGGTGCCGTCGCTATGTTTTACTTCACCGTTTAAGAGGAGTCGGATAAATGCACATAAGTAATTAAATTAAATTTAAAAACTAATTGGTACATGGCCTGCCTGGGAATCGAATCCGGACCGCCTCCGTGGCTCAATGTAAACTACAGTTTAATTTAATATTATTGCTTCTTTCTTTTGTGGTATTAACTTATCTCAAACTAGTTACCCTTTTCAGCCGTCACCTCATAATTCCCTAGCTTCTACCCTATAACCATGTCCCAAAATATAACACTCTTAAACAAGAGTACAACATCCAACAAAAGCACAAAGGCGAGCAGATATTTCCACACACTTCATTTTGTCAAAGGCACCATTCATAAAAGGACAAGAAAAGTTGTCTCAAGCTGACAAAAACCCAACGATTACCAAACAAGTTACGTTATTAACTATACAGAAAACGTCCTAACAGAATTCATATGTTACATAAATGTGTCCATAACAGGGAGGTAGGGATAAAAGCATGTTCTGAATTCTAAATGAACTGTATAAAGCATAATATTTGACTTTTGCCAGCGGCCAGCGGAGTCACGGAAACTTTTATTAATGTGTTTGTCAGTTCTTTCATGTTTGTGTTGTGACGGAAAAAAAATATTTCGGCCTAGCCCACATTTTCGGTGCCTTTGTCACATGCAAAGCTTTCAGAGGTTCGGATGCCACTGAATGGAATTACGCGATTATCTTCAGTTGATCCATTTGGCTCAGTTTTCATTGGGTACACCTGCTCTGTTTCAATTTTCCGTCAAAGCATTTCCGTTTCGATATCATAAATAAAGTAAAGATGCGTGCTTCATCTTCGATCATGTCGTCACTTTTCATCAAGTGAATTTTTTTTTTGTGGTTGGTGGTAGGGCATTTTAAATGTCCGCCTGGCTAGCTACCACCATCATCTGCCGTCTAACAGCAATGTTAATAGCATTGTTGTGTTCCGGTTGTCAGAGATAAGATAGCCAGTTCCCCAAATAAAATGGGGTTTCCGGGTCAGTACGCTTCCACCTTCGGCCTCATCTTCACTTAACATCAGGTATGATTGAGGTATAGTGCTAACCCGTTGTGCATAAAAAAAACAGTTAAATATTTTACACAGAAATATTTTTTGTTTTAAATTTTTTACTTTGTAGGTACCTTCACAAGCAGGACCGATTTAGGTCTTGATTTTTTTTTGTATATACAAATACTTCTATATATTAATTGGAATTTAAAAAAATTATGATACAGGGTTTGTATTTTATAAGAAATATATGAATTGTACTATAATTGCAGTAGTACCAACCTTTAATCCATTATTGTCTAGGTTTAAAGGTATATAAATGCTAACTTTTAGAAGCAAAACTGCTAACACTCATTATTCGTCTCGACTCGTACTTGGCCAGTTTTTTTAATAACTTAAATTTATTTACATGTGTTTTGTCACTAAATGCATGTGATGCAAAGTAGCAGGCAGGTGTACAGGAGTACCAGCATTAAACTCGTTATAATTCACATCACTATTAGTTTAGGATCCGCGAATTTGGCAAATATAGAGCTTTTAAAAAATCCAAAACAAAAGTTTTCCTCTCTTGCAAGCGAAAAGCCTTGTGTGTTGTAAAACTTGGGGGGACACCCCAAATAAATCTCTTAGCGACAGATAAGGGCCGGCCCAACGCGACGAGCGACCGTGCTTAGAACACAATAAGACGAGAGATAGAATAATAAAAGTCACTGTTACACTGTTACAGTAACAGAAGAGAAACATTATTTTTATTCTCACAACCTTTTTATTTCGAAAGTATTAAAAACGTTTTCCCCGGGCTACCCAATCGAATGTCTAATACGTGCCGACATCAAACGAGAGGGATCACGTATGTTTTTTTAATGAATAATTAATTAGTGTTGACTTTCGGTTATTTACTTTGGGGAGAAGGTAAGAGGGAAAGATTATAATATTTTCTGTAAGGTTACCTTTTCTGGCTTTTTCATAAAAAAATAGTTACGAGGGACTTCTGTTGGACGTGAGGTCTGTTTCTATACAGGATGTAGAAAGAACTTACCCCTTAAACCACGAGTAGTGGTTACTTGAGAACATTTAACGGAGAAATGGTAAAAAAATGCCAATCCCTCCAAAATCCCCAAATAAGATGGGGTTTCCGCGTCAGTACGCTTCGACCTTCGACCTTATCTTCACTTAACATCAGGTGTGATAGAGGTCAAGTGATAATCCGTTGTGCATAAAAAAAAGAAAAAACAATATTTCAAACTCAAACTCTTAAAAATAACATTTGAAAATGTCATGACACACAATTATCGCTCATTCACAAAGAGATTCCCCAGCAAACATGCAAGAAACTTGGGGTTGTTCTTTTGTAATAAGATTTTTTACTATTTATGATTCGACAAAGAAAAAATGTAAAAATGAAATAGACTATTTTGATAAATTGAAAAAAAGTATTGCAAAAAAAAATATAAAACAGAACCTACACAGTAAGTAAAACTACTTTTATACTTAAAAAAATTCGAAGTATATGTACTATAATTTATGGCTATACAGGGCGTCCCAAAGTTATGGGACATGAAGGGGAAGTACCTTAAATATCGTAGATAGTGAATTTTGCTCAAAGAAGACTTTATGTTATTTTTAAAAGTTAGTAATTCTGCATTCATAGATTTTCTAAAAATTATTTGCTTCGGCTGGGAATCGAACCGACTCAAATGTGAAAAAAAAAACACCCTACTTTTATGATGCCAATCGAAAGAATAGCTAAAAAATAATAACTCTGCCTAAGTAACATAGTATTTTAAAAGAAAGGAACAACGTGAAATTAATCATTTTAATCAAATAAAAAACATACATGAAACTGCCGTAGTCAATTAAGTAGGTATTTTTTTGTAAATTAATTAATTAAATGCTCAAAATGTGATCCCTCTTGTCTTACGCAAATCGCCAATCTTTTAATGAGCCCGCTGCCTGTTGATTTTCTAATCATTTTATGGTGAACACTCGATGTGATATGGCACAATTCTGTTTGCAACTCGCCTACGTTCTCGTATCGCTTTTTGTATAGCATATCTTTCACGTATCCCCAAAAGAAGAAATCTAATGGTGTGAGGTCCGGGGATCTGGCCGGCCATCTAATCGGTCCATTTGTACCAATCCATGTAGGAAAACATTCATTTAGAAAATCTGCTGCTCTCCGACTATTATGAGCCGGAGCTCCATCTTGTTGGAAAATTAAGTTTTCTTGCTCCGCTGGTTTCATTGAAATATTTGAGTGGTGTGTTGAACGTATTGAAATACAAGTTTTATCATTTCATCTACACGTGCACTTATAATAAGGAAAACTATGTTAGTACCTATTTTATGAAGTGGGTACTTATTTACGAATAATCAATGCTATCTTTGGAATGATAATATCGCTACTTTTCGAACGTCGTCGGCAATAAATAACTTTCTTGAAATTTGACTCAATCATTTTATGTTGTTCCTTTCTTTTAAAATACTATGTTACTTAGGCAGAGTTATTATTTTTTAGCTATTCTTTCGATTGGCATCATAAAAGTAGGGTGTTTTTTTTTTCACATTTAAGTCGGTTCGATTCCCAGCCGAAGCAAGTAATTTTTAGAAAATCTATGAATGCAGAATTACTAACTTTTAAAAATAACATAAAGTCTTCTTTGAGCAAAATTCACTATCTACGATATTTAAGGTACTTCCCCTTCATGTCCCATAACTTTGGGACGCCCTGTATATTGTAGAATATAGGCTAGAATATATGTAGTTTAGGACACGCCCTGTATAGCCCTGCTGTCTACTTCCAACCAAAACTGCTACCGCGTGTGTTTTGGTCTATTTATCACTCACCCATCGGCCATTAGGTATAAAAAACCACTCAAGTGTCAGTAGGACTCAAGCCCTGAGGGTTCCGTAATACTTGCCCAACATCATTAGCAAACTTTTTAAACTGACAAGCTTAAATAATGTTGTTAGTTACGTAGAAGTTGTTTGTAGGAAACGGCAAATTTAAGTATGTCACGTGATAATTTTACAAGCAATTACTTATTAATGATTCCCGAATATCTCCTTTTGTTGTGTTTGTGACAATTTTCTAGGTTCTTGGTCATTAGTTGGGTGGTAATGGGAATATGTTTTCGAAAGGCCATAATATATATTTTTATATGATTGAGTAAGAAACTGAAAAATAAAAAATAAAACGATTGTCAAAAACGACGTAAGAATTTTATGGGTTTAATTTCACCTAGTTACCTCTAGCCGTATCTAAGAAAACGGAAAACGGATAAACAGACAGATGGACATATTTACATTTAGTGGTAGGGATAACGAAGGTTTAAAACTTATCGGAAATTTTAATAAAAACTGGTTACAAAAATTAAATGTCCGGCTTCAATTTACATGCAGGCCAAACTTTCAGCTTTTAACTGGTAATCAAATATGTTGATAACGAACGACGAACTCATAGTGAGCCTTTGGATAAATAAGCATTACCAATGTTCGTCAGTTTTTAAACGCTATATCGTAAATTGCAATCTGAATTTGGTGTTCTGAGAGAATTTTATCAACTTTAAAGTGTTATGTAAATGCGTTGCTGAACCTACCATCAAAAATTCAAAGCCATTTTGTTTTTCGGATACGGTTAGCTGTTACAAAAATGCATTATCAGGACCCAGATTCTCATGCACTCGACATTTCACTGTCAGTAGACATTGGTATATCTATCTCTTTAATTCTATCTCTTTAAGCTGTAGCTGTCTATTGATATTGAAATCTCGAATGGGTGAGAATCACCCCCCTGCAGTATCGTTTCACAAATATCGGGCTAGTCGCCACCTTTATATGCCTAGATTTATTTTGTAAACTTGGTACATTTAAATTTAAGTACATGAATGCATTTAAAACTCTGACTGTCAAGTGGACTAGATTGCCACAAATCCACGTACCCTCTTTCAGTGAGAGGAGGCTGTGCCCTAACACGTGGGATGTGTAGAGCTGTTGATGATGATAACAAAATAGAGCAGTGATAGGCAGCGTCGTTGGTCCGGAGCTTCGTAAAATAAATCCATGCTCGCCAACCCGTCTACCAAGCGTGGCGAATAGGGCAAACCCTCCCGTGATAAGCAATGCAAATCACTCCATGGCAGATGTGCATTTTTGTTGTAATTGTAGGTCTGTAGAAAGCCCTATATCATGTATTGATTAGCAACAGGATCACGACGATGATTATTTGATTTGTTAATTTTGATGCACCAAACCTGCTATTACAATGATGAAGAAAACGTTCAAATGCGGCGGTAATCGCGTTTCACTTCAAATGGCTGACAAGCTATTTGCAATCCTATCGACATAAAAAAATCCAGTAGCACCTACGTAGCTATAGTTCTGTAATGGCACCTTGCCAATATTATCGAACCACGACGCGGAACGTTGGGATTCGGTCAGAATGCAAATTTCCACTCAATATTAGGAGACCATCAATCGCAGCTGTTATGGAATAAAATATTCCTATTATATTTTATACTAGATTAGCTTTTTCTCGTGTTTGGGTTTAATAGGTCTGTAAAGGAATTATAAAGACTTAGTTACTATTTGACTACATGATCTAAAATGATTTTAGCTGATTCCAGATTCTGTTTTATAATGTAAGGCAGAGACTATTGATTTCCACTTACAACGATCCTGACATACTACTTTTGCTTCGTCATTCTGATTAACTGCTTCATACACGCTCGTCGGTTAGTGGTTGACGGCACCTAACCTTTTGTGAGTACGTTGGTCACTTGATTGAGGTACGTCCTTCTTGGTCGACCTTTACCGACCCTTACATTTACGCTTTCGTTATAAATTCCTTTTGGTAATCTCCTTTCACTCATTCGTTTTATACAGGGTGAATTTGAATTCGTGTAATTTCCATTAACTGATGACGCCACGCTTGATTACGAACAACTTTCCCTAAGGAACCATAGTTCGATCTAAAAATTTTCAATTACCCTTACAAAGTAAACCATTTTGACCCCATATCTGGTATGGAAGTCCAACAATTATCGGCTGATGACTCCACTCCTAATTACGAACAACTTTCCATCAGGAACCATAGCCGAAAATTGTTGGACTTCCATACTAAAGGTGGTTTACTTTGTATGGAACATAGAAAATTTATTGATCAAAATTGTTCGTAATTCAGGAGTCATGACCGTTCCACCAGCGCTTGTTAAAGAGCAGGTACTAGCAACAGGTTGCTACCAACGAGGCCCTTTCCACTTCTCAGCACCTCCAGCGATATCCTGTCAAATCCAACAGGTTTCCCACTTCATACCTTCTACCTACTTCATACCTTTCACATTTTTTCTGTATTAATTACCCTAGCATTCTCATCTTTCAGTTCTGTCGAAATCGTGGACATCGTCCTCCAATCATCGACTTGAGTATTCACATCCGCTTCAAACAACTTTTCAAAATATACCTTCCAGCGCTCTAAAACTTTCCTTCTTTCATTCATGATGATTTCATTATCAAATTCATCATTGTAAATTGTAATAAAATTTTAAAGATGGAAACTATTTAAAAGATGTAAGTATTGTTACGGCGTTTCTAGTCGCTTCTCTCCCTAACCATAGCACCCTATGAAGCGATGTAGTTATAAAAAATAGTATGTTGACTTTTAATAAGCGATATTTTTGTATCCTACATTGAATAAAATATTTGAGCTTGAGCTCAACAAGAGCTACGATAACTCAGTTATTACAAACTACACAACTATCATTTTCTTCATATACAGAATACTTCTTCTTTCGCAACATGATTTACAATAAATTCTTATGATAACAATAGAACACAATTAGATGGCTTTATCGGTGTAAATGTGTCCAGTTAGTAACTTCGAAACTGTTTTACCGGTTTCCATCAAGCACAGATAAGAGACAGATAAATAAATAACCGTTTTGAAATCGGTTCAGTTTTGTTGCTACAATACCACAAACAGACACACTCTTCAATATAAACATAACTCTTTTTGCTCAGCAGTTAAAAAGTGTCCATAACGCTTTCTGGTTAGCAGCGCTTAGTCGGTCGAGCAAAACATGAAATTCTGGAGTAGGTAATACCTATGCACAGTTTATTTACGAGAGTAAATACGGGAACTACAATATTTACTTCTTCGTATCCGTTCTGGTAAATTGCTCAGTCAATGGTATTATGCGTCATCCTATTCGTTTACTTTGCCGAGAACTACACGGTAAATTAACTCGCGAAATCATAATTATACGTACATTTTAATAAGAAATGAAAGGCTTTAATGAATATTCATGACTTCATTAAACTTTTTAAAATGTATAGGTACCATTAATAACATGGAATATTTTTTAATACCCTCGATATTTTACGAATCGCCTGAGGCTTCATTCCAAAACCAATAGAACCTAAATTTATGATGAGATTTCAAGTAATATTAAAACTGAAAGATTACAGAAAATATGAATTAGGTATCCATTCAGTATCCATGTTATTACCTACTCCCAGTATTATTGAGAAGAAAACTGAAAACAAAAACGCCTTCAATGGATAGTTATTAGAGTAGATTAATTTCTTATTAACGAAATACCAAAGGCAAATAATTACGTATTTAGATAAATTACGTAAAAGAAAATTTTGTACAAGAAACTACAGCTACCTAATAAGATAAAACTAAAAGTAATTACCTAAAACAAAATTACGTAGAGAAAACTACGGGACGTTTTCAACACATCTCTTAGGTACTGCAACCAACTACACAGGTTGTTATTAACATTCTTAGAAACAATAGTATTGCAAATTGCAGAGCCGCAGAGCAAGAGAATTAAACTTTACAATTCAGAATCGTATTCCTTATCCGCAGCAACTGAAAGGATAAAGGAGGCAAATGGTACAGAGATCCGTACTTAAAATCCGTTCATTCGACTCGGATTTAATTAATTCGCTGAACAAAAAACAGTCGTTGACAAGAATGACGGTCTCACCCCTCTCTATAATAAATCTCGAAACAGATAAGGACTGCCTAGAGCTGGCGAATTAGAGAATTTAAGCAACGGGCGATCGGCGAATCTGTTTCGTCTTTTGGCTTGGGGTTTGCGAAATTTTTGATTTTAATTACAATTACGTTTTACGTGAAAATTTAAAAGGTATTCACAATAGTAGCATATGGGCAATTAAAAGAAAAATTGTCACAGCTAAGTAGGTATTACAAGTTTAGGAGTAGGTAATGGTCCACCAACTTTAGACATGTAGTTGGATCTGTAAAAAGATCATTGAAACATTAATCAACGATAAAAATAAGTAAGTCTTTCAAATAGCTACGGAAACCTACTGCGCGTGTTAGTGAACCATTGACTTATGGTAAGAAGACTATTCAAGACCAACCATATGAGACTGATTATTATTTATGATATGTCTAGAAGCAGCAATAATCAACGCCACTTGATTTTATTTTGCTCTACGCACTTTTAGGTGCAATGTGGGACACGTTGCTAATATATATAAAAAATTAATTACCACCATATAAAAATAAAAATATTGTATTTCAGATAAATACAGTCCATAGGTGTTAGTACAAATTTTACTTACTGACTATGTTAATATTATACTTAATTTACAAAATTAATTAATTTAAAATAAATTATCTGAGATTTGATGAGTCAAGCTCAAGTCATGGAGACCTCAGAACATGAAGTTCGACCAACCTGCAGACCAGAACAAAGTCAAATCTGTCTCCTACCATGCCTAACACTCTATTAGAGCTCCCGCGCATTCTTTTTGCGCATCAAATCATTGAAGAAAAAGCCAACTAAAAAGAAGAAGGAACCGCCTATGTGATTTAGAACCTCTCCACACATCTACTACGTAGTATGTCTCACTTGCAATATACATATTCATAATCCTCATGATGAGCCCTTTCCAATAATCATATGGCAGTGGTAGAACACATTTTTTTCACTTAACTCTTACGACTGCTGTGGATTTTTTTGTGACGTTACCTCTTATGACACTTGGACTGTCAGTGCGAAAATAACGTTACCTCATTTAATTAAAATATATCCAGCTGTTTGGGTGTTGCGAGGTAATAAAGAATCCCATACACGTACAAAAAACTTAACCCTCTCGTCGTAAAAAGTTTCAATTCGTAGACTGGTCCTGTTCATTAATTTCGGCCTTCGTAACTCTTTCGTGTGCCGTATCGTACACGAAATCGTGTTACTTTTCGTATCATTGAATGACCATGGCGTGGTGGGATATTCTATTATTATTTTATTAGAAGGTATTGCCTAAACTTCAATTTGTACAATTAAAACAAAATACAACATTGGTAAATATATTAGCTGATGGTAAAGGTAAGCAGATGATATCGTGGATAGAAATGAAAAAGATGGTTAATTACTTCATGCATATAAAAACTAGAGAACGCCGCTGCCGTGCTACCGCGTGAGTTAGGTACTGTGTTGATCGCAATTGTCCCGTTCCCATTGAAATTTTCAATCTCTTCTTAGTGCACTAAACCCAAGGAATACACCTACCAAATTTCATAAACATCAGCCCACGCGTTTGGGCTGTGAGGTAATAGATCAGTCAGTAATTCAATTTCTCCTTATTGATTTAAACCGGGAAGAGTGGAAGGGTTGTACTTTGTCCTACTATGGAACACAGGGACATAACATAACGTACTATCAGCTTATCACCTAGTGAGTGGTACCGCATTATGATTATGAAAAAATCTATTTCATCGTGTCTACTTAAAGACGCTGATGAGAAGTATTTATTTCGTTACCGCATTTCATGGCAAAACAATATATACAGGTCACTGTTTCGACCCGCAGATCAGTCTTGACCTATCTGCGTACGCTATCTAAGGTGTTGCTATGCTGCAAAATTTGTGATTCGGGTGTTCAATTTTACCAGGTGTTAGTCCTCTCTCCGTTTACTAGCAGAGGCTGGGTGGGCTTCCTTTTATTTTGCCGTCAATATATTCTCGCATTGCAGCGTGATGTTTTGAAGGTTAAGAGAACAATTATTGCCAACGCAGCTGAGACCTCTGTATTTGAGGCCTGTGCTGATCTTACTTCTGTAAGGGTCATCGATCGCATACCTCATAGACTTGTAATAACTGTCATCACATCTGAATAATGGAACAGTTGTCCAAAACTTCGAATCGACTAGTTCTGTCATTGTACTCTGATTGGCACTGTCAATGACCCGTATTAAATATTAGGCGTCTTTGAACTGTGAGCTCAAAGAGGTTACATGACGTCATGGACACCAGTTGTTGTAGTCCAATCAAGTTCTGTACACATTTTGAGTGTAACGGAAAAACAAAAGCAAATCTATTAACAGCTCTAGTGTTGTCACTCTTGCTATTTATTCTAAGTTAAGCAATTAGTCCGTGGATTTTGTGACTGTGATGTGGATGTGTGAGACTGTGGATTTTCAGTTGAAAGCAGTCATTAAACTAAGCCGGTGGTTTACCGCGATGGTTTACAAGCACGGGTGATCACTATTCTGATACAAATTCACCTAACCGCACTGGGCCTTCGCGGTGGAATATGGCCCATAACCTGTCCCAGTGAGAGGAGTCTGTGCCTCAATAGTGAGGACAGGTACGCCAATTGATGATGAAATCCATTAACTGACAATATCGAGCTACACTTATTTCTCGGGAATAAATTTTTGTACCGAAAGTCGTAAATGGAAGGGGTTTCGCTGATAACTTTTCACTTAGACCCGTAAGCCGCAGTAAGGTTCCGATAAACTTCTTTGAGTGGTCCGATTTCCCGCTCCCCAAGTCCGATTATCGCAGTTTCGGATGCAATAATGGATAAAATATTTGGGATATTGTGGACAGCTGGATTACGGCTTCTAGCCGCCGCTGTGGCCTGATGGTATTTTACTGAGAACGCTATTGAGGTCACGCATGCGATTTCCAAGAAGAAAGAAAATTTATTTACCACAAATAGGCAATACTGGACAAAACAAACTTTACAAAGAAAACCTAAGAAAAGAGCAAACATTGTGTGTGTCACTGTGGTAAAAAGGTGTAGGGCTCAGCATATTCTGTTCAGAGAACCTCAAATGCATGTGTCTTCGACAGAGCTAAAATTATAGTGCAATAAGCTGATAGGAGTAGCTAATAACTGCTTCTAAGCCTTCTACTCGTAATCTATGCTTGCTATATATGTATATAAGTATAGTATAGTATAAGTTTGCGTATATACTGCTAGATTAGTATATTTTAGTTATTTCCATAGCCTGATGTCTTACGGTATCTTGCTGTGGGGAAATGCCGCGGATATAAATACAATCTTTGTTTTAGTTCGCGCAGTTTATCAATTGAGACCAGCAGTGTCACTTAGAGACAAATTTAAAGAGTAAATAACCAGGCTATTTCATAATTAATAATGAAATATTATAATATAAAATAATAATTTTGTAATATGAGACCCTTTTTTTTAACAGAGCAACTTCTCGGTTTCTTGCTTGTTCTTCTCAGGAGAAAATTGCCTTTTGAACAAAAAAATTAAAATCTGACTATTTTAAGCGTACCCTGTGTACCTACAAAATAAAGTATTTTTGGATTTTGATTTTGCCCCTGAATTGATTGCTTCTCACTGGGTCGTCATGATATTGTTGTAGCCTTTAGACTTCGTACCGGGCACATTCCATTAAATAAGTTCGCTCACATAATGGGAAAGTCCCATTGCCAAATTGTGCAAATTGTGCCGAGTGTGATGTGGTGGAGGATATATCTATCATGTGCTGATGAAATGTGTCCGCAACGAGGATTTTCTCTCTCCTATATTTAAGAGCTATGCTCTTGTCGGTGGAGTCCCTTCCACACTCCTCTACATTCCCCTTTTCTTTAACTTCCTGATACGACACGGCATATACTTTTTCTTTTACTTGTACCATGTATGTTCTTCTAGGCCTTCCTCTCTTCCACTTCCCTTCCACTTTTCCTTCAATGATGTTCTTGATAAAGTTGTAATGTCGTATCAGATGACCCAACATTTTTCCCCATCTGTTTTCAATGATCTTCAAAAATACTCTCTTCTCATTAACCATCTGCAGGACCTCCTGATTGCTCTTTCTATCCATCTAGCACATTCTCTCCATTCTTTGCCAACACCACATTTCAAATGCTTCTAATCTTGCTCTATCACGTTGTGTTTTAGTTCACGTTTCACTTCCATATAGAGCAATGCTCCAGATGTATACTTTGATCAGACTTTATAACGAGCATTATAGAAGAGAAATTGTTATAACAATGACATACTGGTATTGGGCGGTTGTAGTATCCTGATGTGTTGACAGATGCTTCTTCTCCGTTATTAGAAGTCTATATAGACTATGTGGTTAATGATTTTACCCCGTTTCCAGCAGCAGCTCGCAGCTTTTTAAGATAATTATTGCTTTTTAGCTGGTCAAATCATCTTGGGGCCCAAGGTAGCGAAAGTCAGTTCACGGGACCCGCTTACCTTTAGTAGGCGACATTCAGCTGTACCGCTGTTGGTCCTGGCTATACAGGAGTTGCAGCTTCTGAGCTATTCAGTAAAACAGCAAAATTCGGTAAAAGGGCGTCATAATGATCATTACCCGCTGATAAAGAATATAATACATATATTGCCTTTCATGATACACTTTGTTAGTACACATGCAAGCATAGATTCCTCTTTATATTTTCTTAACTCGCATTATTAAAAATATTGAAATTTAAATATCATTTTAATAAGATAAAGAATGCGTGTGTCATATTGTACTGTTGCTTTAGATAGGGGCTTTAAACTTTTACGAATAATTATTTATATTGACCTACCCGCATGAACTTTGGCTCGAACAAAATTAATGATTCATACAAATCATGGCGACCGTACCCGAAAGTTTGAATGTATTTGTGAACGACAAATATGGATAATAATATAATTGCTATTGCCTTCAAATAAGTGTTAAACGGGTTATAATAAATAATAATAGAGTTTCATATGAACTAATTATAGTTAAAGAGCCAACTCATTTGTTTTGTAAATCTAAATGGCGTCCAACAGATTGCGGTGTCACTTTCTTTCGACTTCATTCATAAATCATACATGCATCCATAAAATCATGACTATTATTCCAAATAGGGTGGTCAGAGATATCCCAAACTTTAGTGTTTGGGTGTTCGAAACAGAGTTTCGACATTGGTGTCGATTCGGGTGCACACTAACTAAACTAAAACCAGTATTGGATTGGTGCCGTCGCATCGTACTGTTCCAGGGAGAAAGAGACAGTACTATTTTAAAACTGGTTTTAGTTTAGTTGGTGTACATCCGAATCGACACTAATGTCAGAGTCAAATGCTTTATTTTGTAGGTACACAGGGTACATTTCATGTACAATTTTAGATTTTACTCAATCGAGTATCTCAAGAAGCGGGCCTAAAGATGAAAATGAACGAAACGCAAATTAAGGCGAATGCCCATGTCGTGCCTGCACCAATATCAGTTGGGAATTCGAAGTCTATTTATGACAAGAGATCCGACTACACAGGTCGAACTTCGAAAGAGAAGCCAATCGACGAATCCAACTGCTGAACGAATATGTTCAGCAGTAGACGTCTTGTGGCTGATATGATGATGATGAAACAGAGTTTAATTCTTGAAACAACATCCACGGTTCATCTTTAGAAACGTACAGATATGCACACATAACGTTCACTTTTTGTAAAACCATAAAATAATTTTATAAACACAACTGAAAATATATTTTGTCATTCGTATTATGTGCGCTGCAATTCCATCTTCAATATTTGAATTACATGAGCTTGGAAGTTTTGACATGACAAAGAGATTAACTCACAATAGGTATCAACTCTCTTATTTGTCCAAGATCACGGGCAGCGCAGGACCGATCGTTGTGAGATCTTTGGGGGAGGTCTTTGTCCAGCAGTGGACGTCTTTCGGCTGATATTATGATGATGATCAACTCTCTTATAATTAATATTACTCGGTACTCTTGTAATGTGTTGCTATAACAATTTTTGAAGTTGTTTAAGAGGCGGTCACGCCTTACAGCATTCCACATAAACATTTTATGCTCAAAATATTTTGAATTAAATAAAGCGATTCCAACGTTTTTTTTTATGCACAACGGATTGGTACTTTTTAGGAAGGGTATTTAATTTAGATAATTTAATAATTTAATGCCTACACAATAACCTGCTTACAAAGTCTAAAAAGTCACCAAAAAACTTTTTGGAAATATACATCTGGTTTTCAACGATATCCAAGTGGGGTTGGTCAGTATGCTTGATAGAGGTGTACTAAGCCGTTGTGCATAAAAATAATCTATATATTTACAAAGATTTTTTTTTGCTATGCTCCCATTTGAAGCATGGGCCCTAAAAACCTGAACGTGTTGCCTCGCTGAACAGCTAGACATTGAGCAGGGTACGTGCCAGTCCGATGATCACACGACGCCAGAAGTAATCTAATAATAATCTAAGAAATAATTTGCATTTTCTGTTGCTACGGAAAAATTGAATTCGCTTGAATTTATTTATAATAAATGTCATATTGATGCGTATAAAGTTTCATTGAAATCGGTTTATCCTCATCGAACATGAAGTGTGAATGCTGTTAATAGACGACCGATAGTAGTAGGGATTCAACGGTTCTGGACCACCCCAGTTTTCTGGTCCATCACTCCACCCCCTGCTCGCAAAAAGGGCTTCACATATGCTCGCGGTATGTGTGTAATAAAGTTTATTCACGGTTAAATTCGCGCTTAGATTCGCGGTATGTGTAATAAACTTTATTCACGGTTACGTAATAAAGTTTATTCACGGTTAAATTCGCGCTTAGATTCGCGGTATGTGTAATAAACTTTATTCACGGTTACGTAATAAAGTTTATTCATGGTTAAATTCACGCTTAGATTCGCGGTTATTATCGGCGGATGTGTGGGTGGCTTGGTTCGGTTCACTGACAGATATCGTTCGGCCATATGTGAGATATCACGGTGCTCGCGGAATAATCATCGCGCTTCGTTGCGTAATAAATTCGCGGTTCCATATGTGACATGTCGTGGTCCTCTCACAGAATTGATCGAGGGACAGATTGAGAGCGGCACGGTTGCATTGTTATGGAATCATGGTAATAAAATTAATTCACTGTTTGATTGGGAACGCTCGCGAACGCTCTTTGAATCATGGGTGGTCCGGCGAGTAGAGTCCGAACAAAAGCGTACTTATTCTTAGAAAGTTTCTATAGCAGCGGCATTTCTTTGTGAAATATTTTTTTATCGTAAGTATTAATTTTACGTTGCTGGGTAGAGTCCAAACAAAAGCGTGGTAATTGTGTATTATTGTTGTATGTACATTTTACGATTATTGCTGTTTCAAAATGGAGTATCCCGTCCTTACCTTAAATTTTTTTCATGGTTATTGCCACAAAGTTTCTATAGAAACGGTATTTCTTTGTTGTGAAATGAGTTTTTGCTACGTTGACTTGTCAAAACAGGATCTCGTGTGACATATATAAGAGCGCTAAGGCCTACGTCTCTCTACACAGTTCGAGAGATACCAGTTGACAAAGCATCTACTATGGTGAGTTTAATTATTTAATTTTACCTATTTTTCTCAATTGTGTTGTGTTGTGTGTGTTTCAATATGTATACGTAGTGTTTCCAAACTGTTATAAAACAATTCCTAACATCTGAACCTAAATTATCCGAGTCGTTAATGATTTCTCAGTGAATTCTCGATGTCGCTAAGTTTGTCCCTATTCTAATTTAACTATACTCTCTTGTTTCAGTGTGTGTTATATTGTTCTAATGTATAATCGTTAATTAATCAATTATAGTGCGCCTCGATGAATAGGGCTCTGTGAGCATCGTGGTTTTTTGGAAAAACTAAGTCATACGCTAACCCAATATTTAAACTTGTTTCAGACATCAATTCCCGAGTGTGATTACACATTTAAGAACTATTATTTTCCTGCCTCTCCTGATTTAAGTGATGATGAAACTCGCGGTTCTCCCACATTAAAGGCCAAGCAAAATACCGCAAAGAGAAGCATTGATGCTTTTTTTGAGAAGCCGAAGAAAAAGAAGGTCAGAACGCACTCTTCAAATGTGGCCCAGGCTAACGGAGAGGGAACATCATACATTTCATCAAATAACGACGATGGATCCACTGCGAGCCATCTCATTAAAATAGAAGTGTATGAGATGAAAAAATTGAAAGATGTTCTACCCATTGATTACTGGAAATACGCAGATGTACGTGTTAAATATTACATCACATCAGAAGAGGACAAAAATTATCAAAATACCAGAGATTTAATTTATAATATAACAAAACAGGTGGCAACTAGGAAGGGCTGCACAAAATATTTCATAGAAACCGATAAGAAACAATAACACCTTACCTATTGTTACCACTCTTACTACCTTATTTCACCTGGAGTATACAGTCCGACCGATAGTAGACTATCTAATTCTAAATCTAATGAAGAAGTAATTAGTTTATATTTAGTTGATAATATATAATTACAAAATAAAATAATTTTTTTTTCACTTATAATTATAGTATTTTATTTTTCTATAGCTTTATATTAAAAATGGGAGGGGGAAATAAATGAAAGAGTTTGTTATCATCATCATTGTAATATATTATTTCTAAAATAAGGTTGTAAACATTCTATTTATCAAAATGTCATTATACAGAGGTATATCACAAAAACATCTAATAAAGTCTAACATACTCATACCCATATATTTAAAGTATAGATATACTAAACAGTATTCACCACAAACAGAAGTTAAATGACTTTGAAGCTTTTCATTGTTGTATAACCATTTTCGAGTATTCCTGTTTAGAAACATTCTATGGTAACCGGTAGGCTTTCTCCCAAATGAATCAAAATATTCACCAACACCATTTTCATCAATATTAATAGCCACCCAATGTGATCCAGGTTTTGTATCGGGATCTAAGTTAGAAATAAAGTAAGTCGGCACTTCTATGTACATCGGAATTCTGTTAGCAGCGAACACATTAAATTCTAGATGTGGATTAATATCTTTCATACATAGCCCTATTTCTCGGGTATTCATCATGAAACAAATCGAACATACTTACATTGAGGTATACTAAAAGGAAAGTGATGATAAATGTTACATGAATTTCAATTTATAATAAAAAGTTTAATGTTACCCTTTAATTAACTATTATAATCTACACTTACATCTCTATTCTTATTAATTTCAATAACATTGTCAAACTCAGCGTACACAATGCAGTTAAGAGTTTTGGTGAGTGCTGATTCAAATTGGACTTCTATTCTAACACACCCATGTCTTATTAAATTCCAATGTGAATTCGAGTTTGCAGATAGATCGGGAGTTAAATCAAATGCCATTAAGCAATATCCATTTGCATAGTCCTCTATCGATATGGAATTTCCTTCATTTAAAAAGTGGATACCAGTCCCAGTAAATAATGTGTGGTAACTACTCGTAAACACACCACTTTCGTATGATGGCATCAGAGTTTTAGAAGGTATTTGCTGACCATCTACATACAAGCTAAATACATTTATATCATGATTATGGAAATTAAATGGATTGGTATTAAAAGTACCGTTAAAAGCTATATTGTCAATAAACCCGATAATACATCTTTTTGGTACCTGCCCAAGAAATACGTTATCAAGTCTTTTTCCACGTATTCCTGAGGGGATAGTCAAAACTTTTACTTCAGCACGAGTAATTGGATATTTAGCAGTAGTAGTGGATAAAACTTTTTGATGGGCAATTAAAACTGATGGATTTATTCTTGCCTTACGTAATATAAGAGTGGCACCATCAATTTGAACTTTGCATTTAGAATCTTGGGATGATGACATTAGATTAAAGGAGTCCTTATTACGCACTAATTTAACGCGTATTTCTACACCATTTATAAGAAATTTTTCTTGATTAAAGAGATCACCGTGTAAATGTCCAATCATTTCAACTACTTTTCCATCTTTTACTCGTTGATACCTTTTGATGAACCCTTCGTTAGTATCATCACATGAATCCATCTTAGATGCTGTGTCTTCGTACCACATACCACAAGTCAGATGTGATTGTTTTGCCGCAGGTCCATAATTAAGTAGAGTTTCAACATAAGACCGATATGCATATGTGTTGTTAGGAGGTGATACAAGTTTTTGATTTAAGTATACATCTAGTTGGTTAAAAAGTGAATGCAACCAATTATTTACAGGTGCCACTTTAACACTAGTAGAAGCAGCGGTAGAATCTATGTTGACTATTTTAGCTTTAACATGAAGCAGAGTGTGTGACAAATCAATGTAGTCATCACCAGTTCCTGGCATAACAAACTCAATTGGCCCTTCATCACTTAGAGATGATATTGGTGTACAGTGAATCCATTGTCCACTTTCAATACTTGTCTGTGTTGATGGAAGTGCAAAAAGATCCAACTCTGATTTAACACACTCACAAGAATGATTATGTAAGAACGACATAGTTAATCCGAAAATATATCTTTTATGTAATTTTTCTTCTTCTGAACCCCTCTTCGCTTAGATGCTTTCAATGAAATGATTGGTTTCTTTACACGTCTTTTGATTTTATACCCGGAACCAGACATAAGTGAATCGATTTTATCATCCGCTTTTCGTTTTAAATTAGCAGCTGCATTTTTGAGACGAGACTTAACAGATTCCTCCATTGGTTGTGTCCTAATCATATCTGATAATAACCCTACACCTGCGCTTAATGCCTCTTTTCCAACGGCTTTGGCACCACTCGCTAAGAGTGGAAATACAGATCTAAACAGTCCTCCTAAAAAACTTCCAATGCCATGACCACGCTGATAAGGTATACCTCGATATATAATACCCACACCTGAACCAGCTTGGTGAGAATAATAATGATGGTAAGGACAAAGTATGTTATCACGTTTATGATTCATTTTATTCGCATAAAATGAAGTTTAATACATGAAGTTCCAAATTGGAATGGTACTCTATTACCAATGCTGGTTCTTATATCTATTTCTATGGTATCAAATTCTCTACGCATGACTGGAAGATAATGAATAGGAGATAATATATGCATTTTGTATGCACCATAAATGTATTTTGATGGATCTAGTGGAATGATTCTAAATAACGAGCTCATCACATCCCCCACAATTTGTGGATGGATAATATCAGAATAAATAAACAGTTGTGAAGGCAATCCCAATTGTAAATTCGTTGGGTATATTGCATGTGGCTTTGTTATTAAATTTGTATAAGGCTCAAAGCCAAGTTGAAGACTTAGCGTAGGGGATAAGACCAACGATGATACATTGTTAGTTAATTTCGTAACAGTAATAAGTTTCGAGTTGTCATCAATTTCAAATTTCACTTGGTTACGTAAGAGGTTATTTTCATTGAATACTTTTAGAAAATTATTGATGTGGTCATAAGTAAAAGATGGGATTTGAGATTTGTATTCCACTGGTATTAACGATGGATCATCATAATAGTAGTTTTCATTCAGATCAATACGACTGTGAGACTTATCTTCTACAGATACTGCATCATTACTCTTGTAATCTCCTTCTACTATGGCTTTTTGCTTGATGAAGAGAATATTCTCATTTTCTTGAACATTAAATATCGAGCAGGGATAATGAAATTCAGCTAACCCGACAACCCATTCACCCTCCAATTGAACAGTTTTAGGTAGCTTTGTTATGAAGTTAGCTGTTGTGTTTTGAGGGAAATATATAGTTGAACTGTTGCTTGGTAAAGTAAGATAAAAGCTATCTTCTATCATATTAACTCCAAGTTTGATGCTGATATCCAACTATTGAATTTATTAGGATATCCTTTCCATTTGACAAACACTTCCTTTCTGTTACCAAAACGACGAGTGCATATTATTTTATCGATTTTATATTTAATGGTGGGGTCATAGATTACTTTTTGTAGTTCCCTACCATAAAACGTACCCACTATTGGTTCGTTTTTAAGATCTTTTAAATTGTAAACAACCCAAGGAAATCTTTTAACAATAGATGATATTATAAATATTTCATCCGACCAATTTGTTTCATACCCTTTTTGAAAAATGTGTTTATATTTCGTTATTCTAACATGATCACCTACTTTAAATGATGAACGATCACTTATATGCTCATTATTGTCCTTATCATATAAATTAGACCATACTGCCATTATATTATTCGAATTCACATCACTAGGACACATTTTAATACTGGAATGTACACTGTGATTGTAAGAATGTAATAATTCTTGTAAAATATCAATATATCTATATGTATTATTATGAGTGAAATATCGCCACATTTTCATTTTAAGTGTTCTCTGAAATCTTTCTACAATACTAGCTTTGATATCAGGATTGTTCGTTGTATAGTAATTAATATTTTTCCTTTTGAGGAATTGATTTACATCTTTTGAAACAAATTCGGTACCTTTATCGGATTGTATATGTCTAGGAGTAGCCCCTGCTTCAGTAAATATGCTTTCGAAACATGTCTTAACAGTTTCAGAATTTTTTTTCTTCATAGGCCTTGCAAAAGCGTACTTACTAAATACATCAATGACACAGAGAATATAATTAAAGCCATCATTATATTTATTGTATGTTCGCATATCACTTAAATCCGCTTGCCATAGCTCATTTAAATTAGATAAAATATATTTGTTCCTAGGAAATCGTCTATTAACAGGTTTGTGCAAAGTATAAGTTTCTTGAGATTGTAACCACTTCTTTACATTCTGTCTGTTCATTTTCCCTTGCATAGCTTTTACTAATTTGTTAACACTGCTATATCCAGCCGGGTGAGAGACATCATAATATATGTTATTTATATCATCTAGTTGGGGTTCCATCTCTCCCAATCTAATTTTCTTTTATGTAGCAAGTCACCACGTCTTCGCTTTGGTGTTTTATGTTTGTCTACTAAATCGTCTTTGTTAAAATCAGCCGAATCAAGGTTGTTTATGTATTCAAGCGTTTCTGGGTTACTTATACAAGTTAATGGTATTTTTATGTCCCTTAGAGCTGAAGCGAACTTTTCCCAACCTGATGGTTTTGGGCGTCGTAACGGTCGTAGGACATCATTAATTAAATCTACAATATTACTGCGAGGAACAATTTCATTATTGATTATGACTTTACCTTCACCATCCCAAGTAATGGCATTTCCTTCTGACAATATACCTTCTAATAATAGTTCACCCTTTTTTTTATATGTTTTTGGTATAAATTTAAACAAATAACTTGGGGTATAACGTGATACTATATGATTTTCCTTTACTACGTCTTCTTCTGTTGCTGATAATTTTGGAACTACTGCATTATCATTATTTTCTTCCTTTTTAATACTATTAAAAACTGCATTGATAGGGGCATCTGTAACTATTGGTAATGTAATGGGATGACGTTCTGTACCAGCAAAATGTAAATATCTTTGTAAGATTTGTAAATATTGCATCCATTTCTCACGGTCTTCAATTTTACTATTTAAGATTTTATTCATCTCTTCATCGAGACGGGACAATGGTTTTTCAGGAACGTTATCACTGTGTCTAATCCTATCAATGACATGAGGTTCCACAAGTATCATTTTCTTTGTGTTCTCCATTTTACTTATTCAAAAACGAACTTAATAATCCACTAAGAACAGAACCTAAAATTATGGGTAAGAATGCTCCACCTTTCTGTATAATAATTCGTTTTCGGGAGTTACTTTTACCCTTAGATACTAATTTTCTCAACAAAGTTTTGTATTTACTCAACTTGGATTTATCTCTATCCTTCAGAGGAATTTTACCATTCAAAATATTATAAATACATTCACATAAACAATTTATTTCTTCATTGCGACATACTTTCAACAAGGCTGTACAATACTTAGGTTTAAGCGTATGCAAAGCTTTTAGTAATTCAAGATGCGTCGTCACTCTACCAACCATTGTAACCGACTAATAATAATAATATTTTGAGGCTGTTATTATTATAAGGAAACACTATGCAATATTTGTTGAAAAAAAGCAATGTAACTTCAAGAAACTAAATTTTGATTGCCGCACCCCTTTTATAGGGATTTCAATGAAAGTATCTACAATACTTTCACATATACGATTTATTTTATCTTCACTACATTTTTTCAATAAAGCTTTGCGATATTTCGGTGTGAGTACTTGTAAAGCTAGTGATAATTCCTGATCTTGTGGTACTGCTTCTTCAGGCATTATCGACCACTAACTGATATTTGATTACGGTGTGTATCATATTTATAACCCTTTTTCGGCAAATAAACTACACAGTTTTCATCCGAGGGAAAGAGTTTACTCTTAAAACGACACATATCATTTGTATTTTGTTTTAAATCAATCATTAGATAACCATGTGCTTCTGCTGTAGCGTCCTTATAAGCTTCTTCGACGAATTTGGAATTATCTGGCATTACTTGACGTGCTAAATGACGTATTTGTGCTCTATCTCTAGGATTTTTGAAGAAAATTATGTAACTCGAATTTAAGGAAATATCGCGTTGCCCTCTACCTTGGTGAAATAAATTTTGTGTTATATAAAACACACTAAGATTTCTATGATGACTACCTTTAGTGAAAATATCTACAATGCGGGCATCGGATTCTCGCATAAGATCATCTATTATCAGTAATTGTGGTAGCTTACCATCAAACATGCTTAACTCAGGGCTACCCTGTTTATAATCAACATTGTTCAAATTATATAAAGGTTGCATTTCATCGTAACACCATAATATCCGTTCAAAGTCACTGTTACAAATATCTTTTGCATATTTTAAGAAATTGGTAACAAAGTTAGATTTACCACAACCACTTGGGCCTGCTACAATAGCTGTGAAAGGATGGATGAAATGAAACATTTTTTTATTTTGTTACAATTTAACGTGTAACCTATAAAGCTCTGTGTTTAGGAATGGGGTTAAACAAAATAGGAAGTCTCTTATAAAGTCACTCAGTAATTTTATTATATAAATTACATTTAGAAATCACACAATTTAAAATATACTTACAATAATGAAAATTAATTAAAAATTTCAAATACAGTTTTACAATTCAAATAATTAAAATAATCTTACAATAATGATATTATACTAATAGTGGTACTTAAAATGTATATACATTATTTAATACTGTAATGACCCCAAGCAAAAGTATCTGTAGAGTTAGGTATAAAATATCTCTTAGTGTCATTATAAGATAAACATATCTTGTTTATTTTCTGAGTGAAAATAGTATGCTTTAAACTTCTTATTCTATACATTTCCGAAATTTGGATTTCGTTATGAAATAAACATTTTTTATAATTTTCCATTAACATTTTTTTCGTAACATTTTTGTTTACGCCTTTAGCTTTAGCGGTTACCTTATTTTCAACATCTATACAATACATTTTAGATCGCAAACCAACAAACTCTTTAAATATCTTTCCATTGTTTTCATCCTTAAAATATCCCAACTTTTTTTTATTTAACAGTGGAATACCAAAGACATTGTTAGATGGATAATCTGAAGTATCAAAATAATTGTATATATCAAGTGCTATATCTGTGTAAAAGTTATCAGTAAAGATATGATAAATTAAACTATCCGTGTCTGTATAGAGTAACTTTACTTTATTGTTATATTTTGGTTTAATATAATTATAATGAAAATTGTACATAAGAGTTTTTGAAATGTCCAATATGCAAAAACCTAAATAAATAGGTTTATTGTAGAATAATTTCGTTTTGTGTAATTGAACAGCAACTAGTGACTCAGAAAATATTGAAAGGCTATGGAATTCCGGTCGGGCTATCAGGCTTTGCACACCTTGAGTTTTACCACGATTTTCCCAATGTGTTAATAATTTTACATTAACTCGTTTTTCTATGTTTTCCATAGTCTTACCAAACACAGAATTATTCATAAGTTTGTAAAAATCTTTGTCAAAATCAGTTTTTGCTAAAGTTCTCAATTCTGTGTTTAAATCTATGTACTTTTTTAGCCAGGGACTTTGTTTAAACTGTAAAATTCTGTGGACTTTGAGCAATTTCATACCTAATTGCAAACATTGTATAAGATTTCTATAATGTATAACATAATTCTTTTTGTTATATAAATTAGGAACTAATTTCTTATCTTTACTATTACCTATAACAATATTTTCAGGACATAAGGGGAAATCTGAATGTAAATCATGAATGTTTTCAGGATAATGGAGATCGACCTCCAATATATATCCAACATCAGATGTAAGTGATACATGAAAATCAGTATTTGCACTAACCCATTTGAAATCTCCTACAGGTAAGTATTGTGACATTGCCCATCCATAAAGGTTATTTGCATCAAAATACATCAAATAAGATTTTGGTAAATCTGAATTGAAATCTTTGAGATATTCATTATTAGCCTTTCCATATCTATTACAGCATTGTGATACACCCCCTCTTATACCAGATTTCACAAACGCTAACTTATCGAAATCAGTCAACAATTCTAATTCAATTTTTGTGTATTTCAACATCGCATCCCAACTTAACCCCGGAGCTGTGTAATATTGAGTTGGATCTAAATCATAAGTTTCAATACACACTTCACGGAAATTTTCAAAGATATCGGTTAATAGCATAACATCGGTTTTCAAGTATAGATTTGAATAATCTAACATATTTTGACATTTAAAATGTTTCCAAACATCTAAAGCATGTTTATAATCATTATCAGATACACATGTATCAGTCAAAGAACTGTAAAATTGATCCTGCGTGGGAAGTGATGTGACCTGCAACGACTCATATGAGTTAATAAATTCATATGGAAATACACCTTTTTTTATTAATCTCTGAAAATCAGTTTTCTCAGGAAATTGTTTTCTTAACTCTTTCAATTGTTTTTCTTTAAGATTTTTTGCCAAACTATCTAAACTACTGGACATAAACTTGAAAGAATCCAAAAACCTTAAAAATATTGAATGACCATTTATAAATATTTTTTTAGAAAATGAAATGTACTTTTCTTTACTTTGTGGGATAATTTCTATTTCACCATCCATAAAGTTAAGTGCATGAACAATAAAATGAGCATCATAATTACTCAAGTTATGAAACAAAATTGGAATGAAGAAAGGTACACGATATTTAGAACTACATATTTTATGAGCTACCCCCCTAAACTTTCCAGTATTCCAATCAAAATCTAGATCGGTATCATTATTAT
This sequence comes from Oegoconia quadripuncta, assembly GCA_949316235.1. Taxonomy (NCBI): domain Eukaryota; kingdom Metazoa; phylum Arthropoda; class Insecta; order Lepidoptera; family Autostichidae; genus Oegoconia; species Oegoconia quadripuncta. The sequence continues at coordinate 18,309,879 of OX438746.1, forward strand.
CTAATCGAGTCTCGCATATATAACATAACTCTGATTGACTAATTTTCAATTGATCAGCATCAGTTAATGGTTGGGGTCGTTTTTGAAAGCAATTCCTTTTTTGTATCTCGGATAAGTCTTTATATAAACTTTCCATAAATACTTTTGCACAGTCTGGTCCAGTATATGTTCGATACTTGGAAAGGGAATCATCATAGGAACATTTTATATAGTAACCATAGCTATACACTTCATGCTCATGTATTGATCGGGTGTATGATTTTAATGGATTAGGATCACATGATTTAATCGGTTTCAAAATGGCTTCCAAATCTGCATATATAACAAAGGGTAATTTTAACTTTCGTTGGAATTTATCGAAGGTAATTTTATCATTACTTATTTCTTGACCAAACCAATTCTTAGTCTTTTTATTCATTCCAGGTAATTCTGTAACTATTTGTGCACAATCTTTTGTTTGATGGTTTGTTAACCTTTCTCTGGTAGTAAAATATAATAAACAACCATCACAAATATGTATCGCTTTCTCCTGGTTAGTGACTTGTTTATTTACCAAACGTGACATGTTTTTAATGTAACAATAATGGTTATCGGAACCATTTACTAAGTATAACAAGTTTACATGGGTTTCTTTACGAGACTTGGTAAAGTACAAAGGACCCACAATAGTATTTTTCTTAGTATCTTTGTTGTAATCCAAACCAAAAACATTAATGCTTATATTGTTTTGTTTTTCAACTCTACTTATATCTTTTAACTTCACTGGGAATTGAATACCATTAAAGTTCAATTTATTCTCATGTCTAATATAAGATGATACCCGATCTAAGTGAGTATTAACTGGATACATTGCGGAGAGTAAAGCCCACTTTAAACATTGTTGGTCTCTATTTTTTACATTTATTACAGCTTTCTTGTGTTTAATATCTATCGGTAAATCGATATATGTCGAGCCACGTAAGGGGTTAAATTGATTAATATTCATTTCTAAAAACTTTATTTCCCGCAAAGACCAACCACTATCTTTTTTCTCAAAGTCAGTCATCCTTGTTTTAATATTTTCCATCAATGTATTGAAGTAAATATCTAAATTTTCACCTAAGCAAAGTGACCAGTTATTTGTTTGAAAGTCAAATGAATTTTTAATGTCTTTAGTTTCCTGTACAAAGTCCGCATGAACTATAAAGTTGACTTTAATAGTAGTCAGCTCCCTCAAACACTCTTCTACAAGAAATAAAATAGTTTCCCTCACTGATTTTATGAACAATTCCGGGGTTTGTAAAACATTATTATCATTGGAAAGAGGTGAAGTTATTCTGTAGGTTAATATTCTAGAACCAAAAGCTGTAGAAATAATACTAACATTATCGAGATTATGTTCTTGAACGAAAACCTTTTCTTTGTGTGATTTACTCCGCAAGTGGTTAGTGAAATATCTTCGACTCACCGTGTGATTACATATTCCACATGTTATGGGGTCCACCACCACATTTGAAGGTCCAGCACTGCTAGTCGATCTGCTCGTAGATGTCGACGCGTTGTTGTTATTCACGACATTGATATACTCAGTGCAACTAGATGACTCATTTGCTTCTTGTGTGCGACGCGATTTCGATGCAACTTGTACACTCGATTGCACCTTTCTTTTCCCCCCGGTTTGATTACTTGCACTGTAATAGAACACACAATATTAGTATTAGAGTTATAATAATGAAATAACACAATCAAAATTGCTTTCATAATACCCACATTAAGGATTACACAGCTTACAATATGCCTGCATTTGTAATACACCATCAATTTCATCAATGTTCTCAGTAGTCGCATCACTTCTTATTTTATGCCCACTACAAGGAGTAAAATATGGTATAATATCTGGGTCCTCTATCATGAAATTAGGAAGTTTATGACTAATGTACCACAGCCTAATGAAATTATGAAATTTGTTTAGAAGAAACGATTTGTCTAATGACATAATTTCCTGAGTCGATAAAGACAACATTGTGTATTAGTTTTGAGACGTTACTTGTAACAAAATGAGGTAAAGACACTACTAACAATCGTTTATGTAGTAACGTCGTTCACCCCACTACTCATACCATCAATGTACTTGGGTTAACTTTGAAAGATTTGTAAACTGTGTCCTATTACTCATAAAATATCATTCAAATTTGTATAACACTAATAGATAATGAGAACTATCTTATTACATAAGAACGAGAGTTCAAGTTTGCATAAATTCAATAGATAATGAGAGAGCTTCATCACAAATCACATAATATAATTAAACTGTGTGTTCCTGGACGAATTAAAGATAGTACAAGTTACTTACTGTTCAGGTGGTACTTGGTTTACAGCATCACTGAGCTCACAGATATCGTAGAGTTGTTGATCTATATTTCTTTGTTCTGCCTCGATACATAGTTGATATAATTGCTCATCAAATATTGGGTTGTTGAGATCGAAATGTGCCATCGTGTTAACACTGAATAAGGGACTACCACTAATAAAGGTCTTTGGTTTTTAGACTACCACTAACAAACTTCAGTCAATGGTTGATTAGGAATGACTCTCAGTTTACTTGAGTTGAAACCCTCATTATATAGTCGATTTTAAGTAGCATGGCGGGGGGTCATTAGGTAGTAAGAGTGGTAACAATAGGTAAGGTGTTATTGTTTCTTATCGGTTTCTATGAAATATTTTGTGCAGCCCTTCCTAGTTGCCACCTGTTTTGTTATATTATAAATTAAATCTCTGGTATTTTGATAATTTTTGTCCTCTTCTGATGTGATGTAATATTTAACACGTACATCTGCGTATTTCCAGTAATCAATGGGTAGAACATCTTTCAATTTTTTCATCTCATACACTTCTATTTTAATGAGATGGCTCGCAGTGGATCCATCGTCGTTATTTGATGAAATGTATGATGTTCCCTCTCCGTTAGCCTGGGCCACATTTGAAGAGTGCGTTCTGACCTTCTTTTTCTTCGGCTTCTCAAAAAAAGCATCAATGCTTCTCTTTGCGGTATTTTGCTTGGCCTTTAATGTGGGAGAACCGCGAGTTTCATCATCACTTAAATCAGGAGAGGCAGGAAAATAATAGTTCTTAAATGTGTAATCACACTCGGGAATTGATGTCTGAAACAAGTTTAAATATTGGGTTAGCGTATGACTTAGTTTTTCCAAAAAACCACGATGCTCACAGAGCCCTATTCATCGAGGCGCACTATAATTGATTAATTAACGATTATACATTAGAACAATATAACACACACTGAAACAAGAGAGTATAGTTAAATTAGAATAGGGACAAACTTAGCGACATCGAGAATTCACTGAGAAATCATTAACGACTCGGATAATTTAGGTTCAGATGTTAGGAATTGTTTTATAACAGTTTGGAAACACTACGTATACATATTGAAACACACACAACACAACACAATTGAGAAAAATAGGTAAAATTAAATAATTAAACTCACCATAGTAGATGCTTTGTCAACTGGTATCTCTCGAACTGTGTAGAGAGACGTAGGCCTTAGCGCTCTTATATATGTCACACGAGATCCTGTTTTGACAAGTCAACGTAGCAAAAACTCATTTCACAACAAAGAAATACCGTTTCTATAGAAACTTTGTGGCAATAACCATGAAAAAAATTTAAGGTAAGGACGGGATACTCCATTTTGAAACAGCAATAATCGTAAAATGTACATACAACAATAATACACAATTACCACGCTTTTGTTTGGACTCTACCCAGCAACGTAAAATTAATACTTACGATAAAAAAATATTTCACAAAGAAATGCCGCTGCTATAGAAACTTTCTAAGAATAAGTACGCTTTTGTTCGGACTCTACTCGCCGGACCACCCATGATTCAAAGAGCGTTCGCGAGCGTTCCCAATCAAACAGTGAATTAATTTTATTACCATGATTCCATAACAATGCAACCGTGCCGCTCTCAATCTGTCCCTCGATCAATTCTGTGAGAGGACCACGACATGTCACATATGGAACCGCGAATTTATTACGCAACGAAGCGCGATGATTATTCCGCGAGCACCGTGATATCTCACATATGGCCGAACGATATCTGTCAGTGAACCGAACCAAGCCACCCACACATCCGCCGATAATAACCGCGAATCTAAGCGTGAATTTAACCATGAATAAACTTTATTACGTAACCGTGAATAAAGTTTATTACACATACCGCGAATCTAAGCGCGAATTTAACCGTGAATAAACTTTATTACGTAACCGTGAATAAAGTTTATTACACATACCGCGAATCTAAGCGCGAATTTAACCGTGAATAAACTTTATTACACACATACCGCGCTCAATCTGTCCCTCGATCAATTCTGTGAGAGGACCACGACATGTCACATATGGAACCGCGAATTTATTACGCAACGAAGCGCGATGATTATTCCGCGAGCACCGTGATATCTCACATATGGCCGAACGATATCTGTCAGTGAACCGAACCAAGCCACCCACACATCCGCCGATAATAACCGCGAATCTAAGCGTGAATTTAACCATGAATAAACTTTATTACGTAACCGTGAATAAAGTTTATTACACATACCGCGAATCTAAGCGCGAATTTAACCGTGAATAAACTTTATTACGTAACCGTGAATAAAGTTTATTACACATACCGCGAATCTAAGCGCGAATTTAACCGTGAATAAACTTTATTACACACATACCGCGAGCATATGTGAAGCCCTTTTTGCGAGCAGGGGGTGGAGTGATGGACCAGAAAACTGGGGTGGTCCAGAACCGTTGAATCCCTACTACTACCGATTGATGTAGCGGGTTGTGACCCTGCCATAGAAGTGGTAACGCGTTCGATTCCCACTAGGGGTAAATTCTTCTAGTGTAAGGTTCCCTTTTTTTGTACCGATATTACATGATAAAATAATATTTCCTCTCTTTCTTCACATACGTCATTGAACTAAAGACGACTGTAATACCTACTAATAGATATGTAATATTGTTTCAATATCAATTTCACATTAGATTTCAACAAAGTTGTGTACGTACGTAAATATAGATATAGTTAATTATACATACTAATTTCAGGTCCAGAGTGTTTTGGACCAACGGCCTTAATTACACCCTCAATGGTACCCATGTTCGATTGTTATTGTTAAGATGCTTACGTTAAAGGCGACGATGTGGAAGGGATTATTATACCCAAAGGTCCACTTTTGCTGGTCATTAGTTTACTATATACATGTGAGTATAGATTCTAATGTGTATTAAATAACATGTGTATAAATGTTGTTGAATGAAACAAATTAAAATTTTATATGTTCACCAATTGTAACAGGCTTGGTTACATCAAGCATTTCGGATATAACAATTCATATTCAATTTAAAAACATTTACAAAACAAAATAATTTCAAATATAACTTAGTTTATGAAGGTCTAACCGCTTCTGTGGCTGGGGGGCCTGGTGACCTGTGATTCTGGTTTATCCTTTACAGGCACCAGCCTCCCACAAATTAGCTTGTAATATATGTAGTTATTAAGATCAACTTTTTGTAACATTCTCATTTGTGGTGAGTGAAATAAAGATTTTATTTATTTATTTAGTATAGATTACTTTAGATCTTTATGCTTTGTTCAATCAGGTTTCTGTTGATATACAAAATCTTTCTTCCATTAAATTTAGAGATAAAAATAGTTTCTGTTTTAGAAACTTATTAAGAAAGCATATTTTAAAATATCAGACTTTTTGGATGATAATCAACCCTGGACATAACCGGCTCGTTCACATAACAGTTTCACAATTAATAATAAAATATTATTGTGCGTTTTTGTAATATAAAAAGAGCAGCCCCTCGAGTTTCTTGCTTGTTCTTCTCAGGGGAAAATTGACTTTTTAATAAACAATAGAAAACGGTAAGAGAAACGAACTTGACAGTTTTAATAAGGGATGGTTTGTGCTCACCAAGAACAAAAACGACTGGAAACAGATGAGGGAGGCCTTTGCCCAGCAGTGGGACACTATGGGCTCTTAATAATAATAATAATAACATGCAGTAGCTTTCAAAATGTAAAATCTGACTATTTTTAGTGCACAGTGATTTTGACATTACCCTTCCCACATAAATATATATATTTATATAATTTAAGTACCTACTTAGTTTATAATGTTATATGTAGTATTAGCGTCTGATTGAAGCTTCAAATGACCGGAAGGCTGGCTTCTATTTAAGGCTAAGTCTGGCTGTCCGACGAGGTAACGCACTTAGCCTCTTAGTCACCCTTCCGGTTCAGCAAGATCTGGGACAAATTTTTAATTTGTAAATGTGTATTTACTATTTCGTTTTTGTAAATAATGTTATTATTAAATTCTTTTTAGTTTTTATTAAAAAAATAAGATAAAAATTGACTCGCAAAATAATAACCAAAAGTGAATTTATCGATCTTTCGTGACGCATATAGTGTAACCGAAATGAATATGGAGCCGAGAGGATCGGAGATATTTTATTTAGAGCCTTCTGTATTTATTTTCGTCGTCGTATCGTATAGTGTATATCAAACCAAACGTATTTATTTTTATCGACAATTTAATCTCAAAACAAAGGTGTCTCAACACTACGCATGTTCATTCAAGCGCAAGTTGTGACCCGTTTGTTGCCCCTTCAGCTGATCAGTTAGTGTTGTGCAGGTATCGACATTGAATTATTGTGATGCGAATTAATTTTATTCTTAGGTTCTGTTGTGCAATAATAATAATAAAATAAAAATACTTTATTGCTCATCGATCAGTGAGGCCTTTTGAGTCCCGTACAGGTACAGCCCTGTCGCATGGGGCATCTCAGATATACAATACAATCTAGTAGGTAAGGAAAATAAATTAAAAGAAACAAATATTATTAATTAATTTATCCATTTAGCAATTAATTAATTAATTTAGTCAGATGCCAGTCTATAACGGGCTGTAAATACCCGCAACACTAGTTTGCACTCTATCGCTGCAAGTATTTGCATTTTGTAAGTCACGACCTCGCAACCTACCCATCCGTCCAGTATAAAGGGTAAGCTAGGCCATAGTTGTCGTTTATGTTATTTTAAACGTATTTATATTGTGTTGTGGCGTGTTGTGTTGTATTGTGTTGTGTTGTATTGTATTGTATTGCATAGTGTACGTAAACGAGTAAGAGTTAAAACCATTAAGAGGGTTTATCCCGGACAGTATTCCATATAAACTTTCAAGTTCAAATTCTTCGAAATGGATAAACTGGTTCCAGTTAACAGGCTTTGTACATTTCGCTTTGATATATAATCTTATCGATACACGTTCTATAAACACTTTATCATAATGCAAAATTTTAATGATGGAGGATTTGTCAGGATCGCCCATACAAAGAAAAAATCGGAGGATAAAAAATTATAAATTGAAAATTTAGAAAAGCCACGACAGAACATCTTACCTGCACTAGTAGCATTATTGCGCGATAAACTTTTATGTCGCGCGAAATAATATTTAATAATAATAATAAATTTCTTTGCACATATACACGGCGCCATCTAGTTCCACACTAAGCAACTATAGGTTTGTATTATGGACACCAGATGGTTGATGAACTACACAATTTTTTTTTAATGTAAATACATAAATAAATGAAAAACATCCATAACTCGGGAACACATATCTGTATTCATCATACAAACATATGCCCCTACCGGGATTCGACCCCGCGACATTTTGGTAGAGCAGTCAGAGTTTCTAACCACTACACCAAACAGGGCGTCAAAGATTAAATAAGATTTTAAAAGTGTGCACTAAATTGACACCAGTTTGCTTGTACAAGGATCATGTATAAAATGGATTGGACATAGGTATGTGTAGTTATACATAAAACTCGAAATGGATTGCGTCGCTTTGACCTCAAAAACCTATTTTCCACTTCACCTGTATTTTGTTACATGATTTAAAACATAAAACCGCTCCCATAACACTCGTTAATGACAATGAATTCAGTCCATTAACATAAAAAAATATTAATAAAATCCGCCCCATAACTCCTCGTCGGACAAAATTTTGTTTTGTGTAGACGAGAAAAAATAACTGCTATTTTAATTAAAACAGAAGGCTTGAACATTCTCGTAGAAACGGAACGTAGTTAATTGTTTTTTTTTTTTACTTTTTTTTCTTGTTGATGATCGCAACGCCCCTGGCCGTGAGAGGCTTGAAGGATTTCCTCATTAATTTAAAAGCGGGTTGCGTGAAAACGCCATAAAAGCTGTAAAGGATTCCTTTCGTTGGAACATTATCATTTGAATTTGTTAACGGGTCGGTCGGGGATATCTTATCTTTGTATACGGAGATAAAGGTGGCACTTTGTCAATTACATTTTTAGCACCGTTTTACACTAAAATTTTATTATAATGGCTTTCTTAGCATACTTTTATATTAGCTATACTTTTAACCTACAAACCATGTAAACAAATTTAGACAGTCGATTTCAACGTACTTACTCGTACTTTTACAAAATCGTGTCTCACTGCGCTTCCACGTTAATTACGGATCCTGTTTGCCAAATTTTATTAACATTGGTCTCCGCATTTGAGTTGTGGGTCGATTCGGTCACATGGAATATTTCATGAAAATGGGTTCAGCAATAAATGTATGTAAGCCAGGTCCTGGTCTGTCTACAAGCCTACAATCCATAGCCGTCCAGCCGTTTATGCGTGAAGAAACACACACACACACAAACACTCAAGCAAATTTTCGCATTTTTAATATGAGCGAAATGAAATAAAATGTTTATTTGCTACGGAATTAGATACATGAAGTTCTTAAATTTTTATTGTCTCGAGATATTTATTTTGTGTGATGACGAACCTGTTATTCTCATTACCTTTGTAAAATGCAAATACTGATTATGACTTGTTGTGTGGTTTCGACACTCAAATAGAATAGAACCAACACGACACTACCAGCAGTGCGGCTTAGTAGTGTGGTGGGGAAGGAGGGAACACTTCTCTTCCCGTGGGTATCGTAAAAGGCGACTAAGGGGCTCACCTCCTGTCATGTGTGCATTTCTGTATATTGCATAAGGTGAACCGTGGATATTGTTTTAATCATTAAACTTTTAATGTTTGGAAAACCCAAACACTAGTGTTTGGGATATCTCTGACTACACCATTTGGGATAAAGGTCGTGACGTTATGTACGTATGTATTATGACAGTGGTCATACATAACAATTATACTTATCTACTGTGATAATAAAATATAAGATCATTTTCTATGACAGACGTCTAATTCAATCTGCGTCATCTCTACAGCGAATGGGCTTCAATCGTAACAGCGACAGTTGGAGGACATTACACACTTCTCTGAATCTCTTGTTAATCACATTTCGTGCTCGTAATGTTTTCTTTATCACACAATTGCGTGATGTTAATATAAAAACCGGCATCTGTCTCGTTTGAGGTCGACTTTATTCTGGATATGATCGATTGGTACGAAAATAATTGCATATATACCTATACACTCAAGTGCAAAGAGATTGGGTTAGCTGAATCTTTATTAAAATGTTTATATATTTCTGATATTACGCTATTTAGGTCAGAAAGTACTATACAAATTTTAATGAAATTTTCACATTCAATGCTGCACCTGGAATTTTCATTAGAATCTCTCCTTCATCTCCAGATTTTTAGCTTACATCTATATGATTATATTATTTTAAGTCATAGAAGCCCTAGCATCGCCTGAAACACAGGATTTTCCTAGTTCAGGCACTAGTGTTACAGTTGCAATTAAGTATTTATTGTGTAGATTTTATGTCTTAATGTACCATAAGAATTAATAAATATATTTGATTTTGATTTGATTTGATCTCCAGATGATGGTGGCGGAATAATACAGAAATTAAAATATGCAATGCCGCGTTCAGAGAAAATTCGTTCGAAACGAAACGAATATCCAGTTAATCATAAAAAAGGATTGTGAGGTTGTCAAAGTTAATTAATTAATTTCATTAGATAAAAACAATTTAACTTAATTTTAAAATTACTGCTCAATAAGGCTGATTTCATAGAGATGATGATTATGTTGCTAGTAATAGAGTTACTGGCAATAATCCTCTATGTAATGGAAATTTCTTATATGCCATTGTAATTGGCGGAATACTACCTATGGTGTAATCATCTTCTTGCTGTGGTCCCTATTTCGATTTCGGTCCTAGTCAAGCAGCAGATCGTCTTTTTCTTCCAATCTCCTCTGTCAGCTGTTTATTTAGGCCCAAAACGAAAAGTTCATATCAACCCTCACACAACCCATCCAGCTTTCCGTGGTCTTTCTCTTCCTTTCCATCCATCGACATTCACACTCACTCTCTTAGTAATATGCGCTTCATAATATTTCCATACCAAACCAAACGATTTCCTTTCAACGGTTCTCTCACGGGTGCCACTTTTTGAAACATACTCATTTCTTATTTTATCCATCCTCTTCACTCCTCTCATCATTCTCATTTCCGATGCATGCAATATTTTTTCATCCATCTTTTCCATGGCTGCTAGCGATAGATCAAGATTTAGTGAGTAGTCCGTTTTCTTTGCTCTCAAGCGTAGTAACATTTTGATTTAAGTACGGCAAGTCTGTCAAATTACTGCCCAAGTTCGGACTGGTGTATAGACCCGCGCCGACCCATATCACTATCCACACCCACATACAATCAAACTTCAAAGTGAATAACATTCTGCTAACAATTATGTGTAAACCATAACACGTTAACAGTCTTATTATGTGCCCAGTGCTAGGTTACAGCCTCGACTCACTAGAAAAGGTATATGGCATAATCAACCACGCGAGCCCAGTTGTGAATTTACGCAGATTAGTGGTCACGTGACAGTAAGACTTTTCAGGCCGCCTCATGGTGATCACTGAATTGACGAAAACGACTGCCTTCAATTGCAATTTCTTTTCTACTTACACACCCTATTTCTTTCCTTAATAGTCTGGGGTCCAAAGTAGCAATAGAGTCATGTAAGGCACCGTCTACCTTCAGTAGGCGCCGTGTCGTGGTACCATTGTTGATCCTAGCTTATATAGGATCCTAGTTTACATTGGGAGGAGTGTGGAGGCCGGATTGCCTTCAATTGGAAACAAACGGACGTACTGTTTACCGTACTCGAGATGGGGAAAGTATTATTTTCAGCATAGTTCCTGTTTTTCCGGTTTCGTAGAAATCACGGTATGTTATTGTATGTTCTCTACTAGCTGTTTAGATCTATGTACGTGCTTTATACATTTTCACTAGAATCGGTTTATTATATCGGAAAATTTGGACTTGAAGGTTTGTATGGAATGACGGATGGGATATACGAAGGTTTTCAAAATTATCAACATTTTTGAACTTTGAACTCTATTTACTGAGCCGCTTTAAAAATATTATAATTATATGTTCGTATTTATTTTAAATTTACACATCTGTTTTTGGGCCCTCATAATATTTACCAGGAAATGAAAATATTTCAACGAGAAGTATACTTCACTCGCTTTTATCGTATCTTTCACCATACATTAATATAAAAATCATTCGTAAATACACTCACTTTGCCGTCCGGGATAATCGAATAATATGCGAGCAAAAGGAAAATGTAAAGACATAGAAAGCCTGGAGAAGTCACGACAAATCTTGTCAAGTCTTAAGCTTCACTTTTAGGGTTCTGTGATTTAAAGTTAAGATAGATTTTAACAATCTATATCGTGACTGCCTCCTGAATAAAGAATCAACAATCTTCCTGGCTCAATACAACGTAAAGTTTATCAAATCAGAGGTCGCGCCTTCGATTCCTAGTTAGGTACATATTTAGTACTTAGGACATTTTTAAACGTTCTACTATTACTTAAGTCAGCAGTCAAGCAGGAATATTAATCATGCTCCGATTACAGAAAGCCTGTCCCCTAAATTAATTCAAATTCAAAAAAGTTTTATTCCGTAAGTTATAAAAATAACTTATAAAAACGTAATCACATTGAATGAGAGCTTATATAAGTTGGAGGTTGCAGGAGATCGCGCTGCATCTTCGGCTTCATCTTTACTTAACATCAGGCATGATTATCATCAACAACTGCCACTTTAGCTTAACAATTCGTTGAATATATCAATCCACGAATCTTAGCAACTTTTTATATTGATTTTTATATTTTTATAGTGATTTAGTGGGCTCGGCGCTTTGTATTTACAAAGCGCCGAGCCGGTAGATTTTTCCTGATGACTCGATCGGTGTTTGAACCACTCCACCAATACAAATTGTTCTACCCATCTGTTTGTTTAATCCTAAATTCATATTGTCCAGTTGCACAAGGCAAACCATTCGTTAGACTGGTATTACAAATGGTAATATAATCTTCCAGCACATACACCGGCCCATCGAGAACAACCCGTAAATTTTACAGATATGAAACATACATCTAACAGTCAGCCACTGGCTCATGTATATAATCTGTCAAATTGAGCAACCAGTTTTAATAGCTTTTTGTGTTCATATATTTATCGGGAAACATGGGCAACAACGATAATGATATCATTGAACATGGAACCTGAGATGCTACCTAGTGAAGGGTATACGTAGTGCATGGCCCTCATTTATCCGCCTGAGCCCTCTCATGCATCAATGGGATTCATCCAGAATAGTCCAGAATCTCTTATGCTCAAATACCATGATTTAGTAAGTAACTACTCACAGATTCCTTCCAAGGGCCGGTGATGATAGGTAACACGAGTGACTTACCCCTTGTATATATAATCGTTGTACAATTGTGTGTATGGTGTGTCTTGTTTGATGATCGGCAGTAAACTGAACCCCTATTCACATCGCGCACACCTTATGACTACTGTCTACATTTTTAAAATAAACCAGATCCATAGAGTAGATATGTCGCTAATTAATCGGTTGCGACGACATATTTATAATTTTAATGAAACCTTTTTATCTTTTTTCTATATACACAAATAAAAATCTTACAAGAATCATTCATTGTCATTATTTTGATAGGGATGCTGGCATACAAGAGACAGACAGTTTAGTTAGCTATTCATTTGAAGGCCCAGGAGGAACGTAATGTTAGGTGAATATTTTCTGCATTAATGGAAACTGCGATACCCGACGAAATTACCTCCACCTTATGTGTACAGATGAATTTGAATTCGTTAATTCCCATTAACTGGTAACGCCACTCTTGATTACGAACACAACTTTCCCCAAGGCGCGCCAAGTACAATAGACCAACCAAACAAGGATCAAAAAAATTTCGATTACCCATACAAAATAAACCATTCTGAAATCACCTTTAGTATGGAAGTTCAACAATTTTCGGCGGGTGATTTCAATTACGAACAACTTTCCACTAGGAATCATAGGCGAATTCAGTCGAATATTATTGGAATTCCATAATAAAGGTTGTTTCAAAATGTAATCGAACATTTTTTTATTGTTCGTAATCAGAAGTGGAGTTAGCAGTAAACAATACACGGATTAAATTTCACCCTGTATAAAGGACACTAACACAATATAATCCCCCGGCTCTGAGCAGCACTGTTCATAGCATTGTTGTGTTCCGGTTGTCAGAGATAAGATAGCCAGTCCCCCAAATGTGTTGGAGTTTCTGGGTCAGTACGCTTCCACCTTCGACCTCATCTTCACTTAACATCAGATGTGATTGAGGTCAAGTACGAACCCGTCGTGCATAAAAAAAAAGATAAAAATAAGACTTCTGTAAAGGAGAAAATATAATACATTACTATGCAATATTATTATTCGCTCAGACATTTCGACGATCTGTCTACGACAATTGACACTTCATCACTGATCCATACCACTCCAATGTTCGTTGTCAAATAGGTACTCATTCATTCGGTACACTTGAACAATCCCGAGACGGTCCCTAAGATATTTTTCAAATTTTTATAAAGTAAGAACTGTTGAAGAGCCCGCAAAAGTTTTTCAATATTGAAATCAACTTCCTCAATATGTCTAAACTTTTTTGTGTTATTCTTAGAAGCTAATTTTGGCCTCACGGTCGCTTGACTACTCTAAACGTCAAGAAAAACAAAAAACTTTCTAGTTCATTTAGAAAAATATAATAATAGGCTCTTACCGTTAACAATTACAAAACGAACACTCGTAGAATTATATGGTTGATTCTTTTTAAATCTCCAAATAGCAATGAATTAAAATATCATAATGATCGACGAATGATTATAACGTATTTTTTTTTAATAGAATATTATAGATCCCATGACTTTTTATACACGACGGTTTCGTACTTGATCTCAATCACACCTGATGTTAAGTGAAGATGAGGTCGAAGGTGGAAGCATACTGACCCTCTTATCTCTGATAACCGGAACACAACAATGCTATTAACATTGTTGCTTGGCGGCAGATTTAGATAAGATGGTGGTAGCTAGCCAGGCGGACATTTTAAAATGCCCTACCACCAACCAAACCGAGTACTTAAACATCTACCCCGCTGGGGATCGAACCCGCGACCTCCGAATCGTAAACCCAATGTTGTTTACATTGAGCCACGGATGCAGTTTAAACCTGTGTTATTCTGGTATGGTTGCCGTAGTTAAAAATTGAAAACATAAAATCTTAATAAAAATATTTAGATTATGTAATTTATAAAAAAAAGTCTAAATGTATCATATAGGTACCATATATTGTACTCGTACTTACATAATAATCAAACTGATGATAGATTTTCCATTTATTTCATTTTATTCTTCGGTGCCAACCCTACCAGAATAGGTATGACTTTTGTAGGCGTTTTAGAAGCTTTGTCTCTGTTGCGTTTCTTTACTCGTGTGACCATACCATAGTCAATAGTAATAGATAATTTAACATTTTCGTTCTTCAAATGTTCGGTGTAGTGTTTTTCTCTATGGTACAGGTAAAATGTTCTGGAATTTAATTCTCAGTTTTGATGATACAGGATTCTCTGTTGCTGTTGTAGCGCTACGGCGTAGCCCGTAGTAGCATTTTCCACTATTACCTACTGACTAAGACATGTAGCGCCATTACGTAACGCGTAGCAGCGTTTTATATATAGGGAAAACCGCGTATGACGGACGCGCACATCACGTGCGTGCACGAGCTGTTAACATGTTAATAATGGTACTACTATTGCTTGTGTTCTAATTGTTAGATACAAGGAATCCCTTAAAAAAGATTCCCTTCAAGATTTTTTTTTAAGTATGCATGAGGTACAAGAGACAATAATTTTTTTTTTTATGATTAACTGGATACGCGTTTGACTACAATCTCACCTGATGGATACATCAAAGTAACAATCGATCCAAAATAAAAATTGTTACGGTTAGTTTCATTAATATTTCAACAGCTTAATCTTAAGATCTCTTTTATGTAGATAGTATTCTTGCAAATAAAGATTTCTATTCTATTCTGCTAAAATAAAAGTTTGATTGTGGCCTCATGTGACCTTTGGGCAGGGGCATAGCTCACACAACGACTTAGTCTAGCTATTCAGCGAGGCAACACATCCAGGATGTTAGAATCCATGCTTCAATTGGGAGTATAGCAAAAAAAAAATCTCTTTGTATATTATATTTTTTATGCACAATAGATTAGTACTTGACCTCAATCACACCTGATTTTAAGTAAAGATGAGGCCGATGGTGGAAGATTACTGACCTGGAAACACTTATTTGAGATATTCTATCTTATCTTTGATAACCGGGACCCAACAATGCTATTAATATTGCTGTTTTGCAGCAGGCTTAGACAAGATGGTGTTAACTAGCCAGATGGACATTTTTGTTAACTTCAATGGGTTTGCTTCAGAGTATATCATCAGATGTTCACCAAATTTATACAGGAACACCCTGGACTTACAAACAAAAAAGTGTAATCGTAATCGGTAAGCAGGGGCAGATATCGCAGGTCCTCAATTAAAATAAATTTTCTTAAAATATACAGATCCTCTCCTTTTCGTCGTCTTTTAAAAATTCATTTGAAATATTAAATTCGATGTCAAGTTGTAACCGTGATTTATTATAGATAACTAAGTACTCGTAAAAGTATTGCATATTGTATTCGATGAATCCCTGAAATAAATGTCTATTCTACACCCACGAGCTGTGAGAAATCCTTTATTTACCAATATTCCGCTGAAAAAGCAACTTTCATTTTGAAATAGTTTTTCGCAGGCAAAGAGCAGCGCAACCCCACTATTCCTATCTGACATGGGCTGAAGATTTATTTCCTCTAATCCTTGTAAAACAATACGTTCGGTGTTTTTTTTATCTACTTGGGTTAGTATACGAACAAATATTTGCTATTCTGCTTTGCGAAGCTGGATGTAGGTACATTTTAATAAAAATAGAGACGCGTTGCTCAATTCAAATTATCAATTATCGGTCCTTATGGACTGCTATCTGTCTTCGTTCAGTTGCCTTTAATTATATGATAAATAAATAAATATTTTGCACATACACACAGCGCCATATAGTTCCACACTAAGCAACTAAGCTTATATTATGGATACCAGATGGTTGATATACTACACAAATACATTTTTTTTGTATACATATCTAAATGAAAACATCCATAACTCGGGAACACATGTCTGTATTCATCATATAAACATATGCCCCTGGCGGGATTCGAACTCGCGACAGTCAGAGTTTCTAACCACTACACCAAACAGGTCGTTATTATGTGGCTGATTACTTCAACAACAAGATATATTTTTTGGTAATATTTACCCATATCCTTGAAACATACAGTATGGAAATCATAAGCGATCTCACACGATAAAGATTTTTCCTAAATTACACAAATATACAGCTTTTTACTGATATTTATTTACTATTAATAGGGACGGAAATGTATTTACTGTAACTCGTAATGTACGTAATAATAATTAGGGAACGGTGCCTTTTACAAGTTGTAAGGTATGATTTAATTAGAAATAGTAAACATTCATGTTATAAGTTTATAAAAGGTGATATCAACCTGTAAAACTAGCTTACCTATTGTTAGTATAAAAGTAACTTTTACTACAGTAAAAGTCTAAGATCTTTCGTAAGTACAGCTTGTGTTAGCATTATATGCGACATCATTCGCCATCGTTTTCAGCTTAGTGATCGCACGCCATCTCAATAATTAATTTTAAATTGAATTGAATATCGATAATTTTGCGACACAGTTCTTTGGTGTATTTGAGTGATATCATAGTCTTACGGGTACTTTTTATTTTTCTTTTATATCTAAGATTATCTTAGCTATGTTTGATGTAAATCGGTTAAGCCACTTCGAATATATTTGGCTTTCAACATAGTTGGTTTGGTTTATCTAGAAGATATAATAATTTGTGTGATGTACGGTTTCGGCATGTAAAAGGTTCTAACCGACTTGTCTCTTCCCGTGGCTGTCGTTAAAGGCGTCTATGGGACTTACCACCAAAATACATCTATAGATTTGCCTGTTTTAACGGCGATGGTCTCACCTCCTGTCATGTATGCATTTCTGTATATTTCGGAAGGTGAACCGTGGATATTGTTTCAATCATTAAACATTTAATATTTAGAACAACAATGGTCGTTACGATATGTATGTAGTATATAATCATTTGTGTCCGGTTTACTGTATATTCAATTTATAGTTACTATTTACATGCGCTAAACCGATACAAATGCCAACAAAAGTTGATCATTTTGCTAAAAACTCTCACTTATGCTGACACTGAAAAACTAGTTATCATATTTAAATTGAGGTCATAAAATCCGTGATAACATCACACACACAATCACATGCGTACGTATATATACTTACACATTCATAGATCAGCAGTCTCAAAACCTGTTTAATCTCTAGGGGAAGGGCTGAAATACAGGTTCCATAAATCTAGTTCGGCAGCTATGGCTTTTGTATTATTGCTACAAAGTATAGCTTAACCCATTTTGTTTCAACTATGTTTGGTAACTATGTAACATGAGATATCTATTGTTATCATCAAAATTATTGTAAATTATTTTGTATAATAAAGAGTATTTGTATTGTATTGTATTATTTAAATAAACATTATTCTTATTTTATAACCGCCTCTGTGGCTTAATGTAAATAACGTTGGGTTTACGATTCCGCCTGTCCGAAATGTCCGCCTGGCCAGCTCCCACCATCTTATCTAAATCTGCCACCAAGCAGCAATGTTAATAGCATTGTTGTGTTCCGGTTGTCAGAGATAAGATAGAAAACCCCCAAAATGTGTTGGGGTTTCCGGGTCAGTACGCTTCCACCTTCGACCTCATCTTCAGTTAACATCAGGTGTAATTGAGGGCAAGTAACAACCCGTTGTGCATAAAAAAAAAGTAAGACATTATTGATTTATGGGAGTGACTGATTGAGTGATGATGAGTGATTGATGGGTGTAGCAGAAGAAAAATGAAAGTAGAATTAATCCAGTGGAAATGAGATCATTGAGAAGTATGAGTGGGGTGACTTTGAAAGATAGAATCGGGAATAGTGTAATTAGGGAGTTAAGCAGTGTGAAAGAAGACGTAGTCACAAAGATTGAAAAAGGTGTGCTAAGATGGTTTGGACATGTGGAGTGGATGAATGAAAGAATGTGGATAGTAGTGTTGTTAGGGGAAGACCACGGCGAACGTACCATGATAAAATCGGGGACGTCTTAAAGCCAAGTCAAGAGTACCCTAAACCGACGAGCATGTATGAACTATCTTGTGAGAGTGAATGAAACAAAAGGGGTGTGTTAGGATCATAGCAAGTGGAAGTCTATGGTCTCTGCCTACACAGGATGACTTTGAATTCCTGTATTTCCTGTTTACTGCTGAGTCCACTCCTGATTATGAACAACTTTCCACTAGGAACCATAGCAGATTTCGATCAAAAAAATTTCAGTTACCCATACAAAGTAAACCATTTGAAACCACAATTTTTCGGTCGAATTCGGCTATGGTTCCTGGTGGAAAGTTGTTCGTAACCAGGAGTGGAGTCACCAGCCGAAAATTGTTGGCCTTTCATACTAAAGGTGGTTTTAGAATGGGTTACTTTGTATGGGTAATTGAAATTTTTTTAATCGAATTCGACTATTGTTCTTTAGGAAAAGTTGTTCGTAATCATATGTGGCGTTGCCTTTTAATGGGAATTACACGAAGTCAAATTCACCCTGTAAACCCCTATGGGAAACAAGTGTTACTTTATGTATGTATGTACATTATAATGACGGCACAATTAATTTGTAATATTAAAATATATTGTAAACAATGTCTGAACTCAAATTTATCGCCTCTTTGTTTATTAGACGGTGAGATCTCTATACTTTTTTCTTTTTTTGTCTAAACATCTGTCGCTGGCAACTTTTTGTGTCACTTCCCCTAAGTGTGTATTAATATCATTGCCTCGTTAAAATATTTTGCCAGCCAAAAAATACACGACGAATTTCGAAATAAGGCGGCCGCCATTAAAATTACATTTTCGGCGCCATTAAATAAGCCGGCAAGATTGTTGCGGTCCCGATTTCCTGTTAAAATAATCAACGGAACCCAGACCACGTGACCAGTCCTTTATCTATCCCCTGAAAGATTTACAACCGAGGCGTTACCACGGTTTATCTTAATCTTAGCCGTGGCTTTGCATCTCTCTCTATCAACGGAATTCCGATTTTGCAGCGAACACTTTTTTGTGCTCCCACAATCGGGAGCGCTCTCGTATTTCGTTTGGCGTGAATTTTTAATGAAGACTTATACAGGTTGTGAAAGATAGTACGAATGAAATTTTGGGGAATGATTAGGTATCGATCATAGGTTACAGGAAAAATGTTTAAAAAATCCCAGGTAATTATAATGTTGTAAAATAAATAATAATAAATTAGTACGTACACGAAATGGAACACGTTAGATACTTTATTGGTGTAGTGGATAGTGACCCGGTGACCGAATCCATGTGATCAATACGAACATTTATTCACAAGTCATGGATGTTTATATAAATATATATGTATCTTTATCCGTTATCTAGTATCCATAGAACATATTTAGTTATTTGATTTATTTTTGTATAGTAAAATTACGTGTTTTTTATATTTTTTATGGAATGTATGATAGATACAACCATTGCTCAAAATTTCATTCGTACTTTCTTTTACAGACTGTATAAATGTATAAACGTAAACGATACAGATTTAACTAACTGTGATAAATAAATATCCTTAGATTACAGCGCCATCTAGTTCCACAGTAAGCAACTATAGGCTTGAATTGTGGATACCAGATGGTTTATATACTACATAAATACTTTTTTGTAAATAAATACTTATTATTACTTTGTTTATAAATATATGGAACTAACTAACTTTCCGCCCGCGTCTACCTCCTCGTAGAATTATCTCGTCCATGTCCCAGGCTACCTCACTGCCAAATTTCAATATGATCGTTCCAGAGAATTGAGTCGTGATAGATACACTTTTGTATTAATAAATTAGTATGAAAATGAAAAATGAAAAAAATTTATTTTTGACCTTAGTAGGTATAAATTATAGACTTGGGATCTCCTATTAAGTATACCTGTGCCAGGAGGGCCCGCTCTTCCATATCTAAATGTTATACTGAAAATAAACTAAAACTTAGAAAATAGATGTTTTTATGTGTGTGAGCGCATATGTGTGTGTGGTGTGTGCATGGAGAGTGTGGAGATACAATTATATTAGCATAGTAAACTCTTTTATTGTGTACATTACGTAGGTTATGTCATGCCATAAAACCACATATTTCAATTGTAATGCAAACTTATTTTTTTTGGATTTGGATTATTCCGTATTCTGCATTTCCTTATGTTTACATACTCATACACTGGGGTAATGTTTAGTACTCGGTTTGGTTGGTGGTTGGGCATTTTAAATGTCCGCCTGGCTACTACCGCCATCTTATCCAAGTCTGCCGCTAAACAGGCATCTTAATTAGCATTGTTGTGTTCCGCTTATCAGAAATAAAATAGCCAGTCCCCCAACTAAGATGGACTTTCCGGTTCAGTACGCTTCCACCTTCGGCCTCATCTTGATTTAACATCAAAGAAAGAAAGAAAGAAAACATTTATTCAGATTACAATGAGCATGTACATCAGGTGGGATTGTGGTAAAAAAAATTTGTATAAATAAGAGTCTGACTCGCATTTTTTTATTTACAAATATAAATGGGTTTGACAATACTTTAAATGATGGAATAAATTATTAAAAAAACATAACGGAATTCGTCACATGTAATTCGAATAAATGTCTGTTTTTGAATATGTGAACAAAAAATCACTCGGTGACGACCGATTGGTGTAGTGGATAGTGGCCCTGTCAGCAAAACCAACGGTTGTGGGTTCGAATCCCGCGACGGGTAAATGTTTGTGTGATGAACATTTATTCCTGAGTCATGGAAGTTTATATAAATATTTATGTACTTATGTTTATCCGTTATCTAGTATCCATAGTACAAGCTTTGCTTCGTTTGGGACTAGATGATTGCTGTAAGTGTCCACAATATTTTTTTTTTTTAGAGTACACAATCAGATATAAACCAAATTTATATCGGACCACCCTGATGATAAACCCTATCAAACAAAAAAAAATCATACAATACATAAAAAATACATACCTTCTCCTTTTTTAAACTCGGTTAATAAAGTAAGAATTTCATTACATTTAATAAGAAACATTCCCATAATTTTAGTTTTTTCAAATAATACAAAAAAGCGCCATCTAGCGACATTTATTTGAATTACGCCAGACATTTCATTCGAATCCGTTTGAATTTCGAGCACATTGTAACAGATCATAATAATTGTGACGGACAGTATAACGTATTTTGTAATCTCATTTTATGTTTATAAGTGAGTTTTATCGAATTCACAAAAGTTGTAAAACAAAATGTTATTATATTTCACGAGTTTGGAAGTTACTGTTGTAATGTTAATGCTGCGAACATTTGGCCACAACCTTGAACCAAATTGAGTTTGGGAGGTATTCATATCTAACTGACAAACAAAATTTGTAATGGTAAGTAAATAGAGCTGAATGAAGATATAATAATTAATTAATCTTCTACCATGTTCTTTTGAAAGAACAAAAATAATTTTCGGATCTATAAAGAAATAGAAAGACCGTTGAACAAGGATTTTTAAGTAGCACGACGCTATGGTGAATAATTCGTAATTATTAAACTATTACACAGAAATAATAAACGAAAATCACATGTAAGGAAATCTTTTTGTTAAAATTTACTTTAAAAAAATTCTTTTAAGATTTTATCAACTCAGAATGGACACATTAGAAATATTCACAATAAAACAATGTAAAATTTTATAATATCTATTGGAAATAATAATACATATATATCGCATGACCTTTATCGCAAATGGGGTGATCAGAAATATCCCAAACATTAGTGTTTGAGTGTTAACGCTTGAAACAACATCTGTTTCACTTACGAAATATTAGGTCCTTACCTATGAAATTGGCGTTTTGTATGAAGAATTTCATTAGGACTGTTTTCTCCATACAAACATTTTTGATTTTGTTTTGGTAACGGCAAATCCAAATTCACCTAAACTTTGTGTGTATTATCGGATAACATTAAGTTAAGTATAGGCAGCGTTAATTTTTAAAAGTAACCGCTTTATAAAAGTTTCAGCGAATCTAAGAAATGATTATGGGAAGCACATGAAAAGAGCTCCGTAAATTTTTTTTTTATTATGTGATTTAGCCCGGAAATTTAAAAATATTTCATGTGAAACCTTGAAATAATATTCCATTTTCCAAATAAAAAACAAATTTGGATATGGCTTTGAAAATCGCAGGAATTGGTACATATGATTAACGAAGAAAAAAACTCCAATTTCATAGGTAAAGACCCAATATATAGAAATGCATACTTGACGGGGGATGATCCCATCACCGTTAACACCTGTAAGTCTAATGATATAAGTTTCTTTGCATTTTACAATACCCGCGCAAAGACACAGGTTGGTTCTATTCTTTTTCCGTGTCAAAAACGACACATGGACTTAATTATCTTACAGTCATGTACACTACTACCGCTTTGGAAAGAGCATAAGTGGGAAAACAAGCGGCGAAAAATTGCTTTATTATATTTTTTTTTCTATAAAAAACCGTCGATACTATCAAATAATTCAGGTAAAAAATTGTGCTAAAAGCTAAAACTTGTAAACAGCTGAAGCGACCATCAAACATGGCTAAGTAAGAATAATTTCGCAAAAGCCAGCTTTCGAAAAACCTTTCAAAAATTCGAACTTCAAATCAATCAATCACATCGTAATTCGAGGCTTGGATGTTTACTAAACTAATAATAATAAATATCTTTGCACAAACACACAGCGCCATCTAGGTCCACAGTAAGCATCTAGGCTTGTGTTATGGATACCAGATGGTTGATAAACTACACAAATACAATAAATACATAGGTATGTAAATGAAAAACATCCATAACTCTGGAACACATGTCTGTATACATCATACAAACATATGCCCCTAGCGGGATTCGAACCCGCGACCATTTGGTATAGTAGCAGAGTTTCTAACCACTACACCAAACAGGTCGTCACATTATATTATGTTACATCGATATTGTCATCGATTACGTTCTGATGTGTGATTGGTTGGATGATTTCTCGCTCTGTATTTTATTTTGGACATCGTTATCAAAGACGATATCAATAAATACATAATACCGCGTCATTCCAATCGAGAACATACTTAACGATGCTTATTTGTTAAAAGCCCTTGATACGCCAACTTGGAATTATATAGATGTGACCTTTTTTGCATAAATTAAGGTCATTCACGGATTCCCAGTCAATAATTTCTGACCCAGTTAACAAATAAATCTACCATGTGGAATAAAAACAATGACCTGGCGCAGGTAAGCGTTTAATTTTCATTTTATCACCCGTGATAGCGTCGCAACATGTTACAGAGAGTCAGCTTCGTGATTTAAAGAAAATGATGATAAATACGCTTCTGTCGGCGAGCATCCCGTAGGGGTTCGAATTGAGGACTACACTAATGAGATAATCGAGGAGTTTTGGTGTGGAAAAACATTGTGAGAGGACCTACATTTGTAACTGTCTGATCTGTGATGGACATGAAACACTTACTTGTTACAGGCCTGCACCAACTGCTACAATTTCGGAAATGAAACTTTGTCCTTAATTCAGTACTGATTGTTTTCTAAGATGTAAGACGGTGTTTGCAAATGATAATGACTATATGCTGTAGGCGATTATTTAGCCTTATCTTCTAACACCCGATGTAAAAAGAGGGGTGTAAGAAAAATAACTTTTCTAAGTAACAACCTCTGAGCCAAGCCTCGGACAGACAGACGCAGATAGTGAAAAAATTTAAACCTGTGTGTTGTTTGGTGTATATGGATGATATCGTTGTCTTTTGGAGGTTTCTTAAATTTTCAACTTGATTTTGATTTCTAAACGTAATAAATAAATTTAAAAAAAATAATATTCGTTGTAGTATTTTTTCATTTGCACACAATTTGCTGCTAAACCCCAAATTTACTCCGTTTCCTACTTCAATGCTCAGGTTGGGTGGAATAGATCTCTGAAAGAGATAAGTGTATTTGGTGCAATAAAGTATGTTATAAATAAATCTTTTCTTTTCTTTTCTTTTCCACTCAAACAAAGTAAGTAGTAGACAGTGGTTGGTATCTTAAAATACTATAAAATATTACTAAATATACTATAATATCAAATTTGTGGGAGCTGATGCTTGTACTAGGCATAAAGGCCTTGTTGCGAGTCTCAAACCCGCCTCTCGAGAAGGTACAAAGTATCATAGACTGTTCATAATAATTTGGAAACCATGTTTGAACAGAAGAACATAATGAAATATACTTAAGGTTGTGATTACATTTAAAAGATTCACGGTATAACATAAATATATAAGCAGACCTTGTGTGTGTGACTGAGTCTGCGTGTGTTCATGACGTTGGGCTCGTCGGAAAACCAGCGCTGTAGCCATTGCTACAGCTTATGCTAAGATTGAGTCCATTTTAGACATCACACTATGCTCACCGCATTTTTTAAATTCCCTGTTTCTGTATATTGTCGTAATTTTTTTGTTTTTTATTAATGTTGTTGTTGTTATAGTGTGGTGTCAAATAAATATATGTCTATGTCCATATATGTCTATGTTACGTTACGTAACAAACCCTAAGTTGTTGCGAAGATACGCAATCAGTTATACCTAGATTATTCGTTGATAATGCCCGGCTAGAACACCCCACCATATTTTTTATTAATGCCCCCACTAGCACCATTAGGCGTCGGTTGTTCTTGCACTCGTCCAGGCCCAATGATGTTGTAAGGCATGATCGTAGACCATTAAAAAAAACGATAATTTATCTCAACTAATATTATAAATGCGAAAGTTTGTGGTGTGTATGTCTGTATGTATGTTTGATACCTCGTCACGCCTACACGGCTAGACGGATTTGGATGAAATTTGGTTGATAGACAGATTAGGACCTGGATTAAAATATAGGAATTTTTTTTTGCTGAACCTATTTTGATGAAATCTTCCACGCGGCCGGAAAGCTAGTTCCATATAAAAGTTTAATTATCATAAATAACTAACTAATATCAATAAGTACTACTGTAGTCCTGAAACTAAGAGTTACGCCTACTAACTGATGGATCACTTGTGTAAATGTAAAACCAACTACCGATCCGTTCGTGACATTTTGTCGTATTCTAAATATAGGGAACTTGATTTATTATTTAAAGAGAAAGGTTTTGTTTTCGATTTAGATTAAAATTACCTACAACATTACTATGTGAAGGTGTGAGTAAATGAATCACGATTCACGCACGCGAGTTTTTTTCTCAATGGTATCGATTCTTCTCTAAACTGTGCTATCTTTCTTTAATAATCTTTAACCGCCTCCGTGGCTCAATGTAAACAACATTGGGTTTACGATTCGAAGGTCGCAGGTTCGATCCCCAGCGGGGTACATGTTTAAGTACTCGGTTTGGTTGGTGGTAGAGCATTTGAAATGTCCGCCTGGCTGGCTACCACCATCTTATATAAATCTGCCACCAAACAGCAATGTTAATAGCATTGTTGTGTTCCGGTTGTCAGAGATAAGATAGCCAGTCCCCCAAATGTGTTGGGGTTTCCGGATCAGTACGCATTCACTTTCGACCTCATGTTGAGATCATTGAGGTCAAGTACGAATCCTTCGTGCATAAAATAAAACAATAATAATAATATGATGCAATAGTGCTGTGCGGTTTCAAAAAGTAAAATGAATGGAACCAATCCATTTCTTCCCGTAGGTGACGCCCGCAAAAGGCGAATATAGGACTTCGCACCAAAAAAAAAAACATCTATAGATTTGCAAGTTTTAACCCCCTGTGGGTGAACCGTTTGAATAACATTAAACTCCTAATGTTTGGAACACCCAAACGCTTTAGTTTGGGATATCTCTAACCACATCATTTGGGACAAAGATCGTGACTTTATGTATGTATGCAGTACCAGTCTTCTGTTTAAAGAAGGCACATCTTAATGGACACCAATATCTGCAAAATAATAAAGAAATTATGGAGATATAGTTATAATATATAAGTGTGACTTTAATTAGTTATAGATAACAAAAGATATGCAGGTACTAATGATTATAAACAACTTTCCCAAAGATAAGACTTTTTACCCGACTGACCAAGAGTAGTGTGTTTCGAGTGTATGTATGTATGTCCGTTCCTTTAGCGCATCCTGTAGCCAAAACGGCTTGACCGATTTCAAAGTGCCTGGTGCCGTTAGATTCGTCTGGATACCAGGAGTGTCATGGTATACATTATATGGTAAAAAATACAACATGTCGACCGCAAAATACAAAGTTTGTATGCCTGTTCCTTTAGCGCATCCTGTAACCAAAACGGCTTGACCGATTTCATAGTACCTGGTGTCGTTAGATTCGTCTGGATACCTGGAGTGTCATGGGATACATTATATGGTAAAAAATACAACATGTCGACCGCAAAATACAAAGTTTGTATGCCTGTTCCTTTAGCGCATCCTGTAACCAAAACGGCTTGACCGATTTCATAGTACCTGGTGTCGTCAGATTCGTCTGGATACCTGGAGTGTCATGGGATACATTATATGGTAAAAAATACAACATGTCGAGCGCAAAATACAAAGTTTGTATGCCTGTTCCTTTAGCGCATCCTATAACCAAAACGGCTTGACCGATTTCATAGTACCTGGTGTCGTTAGATTCGTCTGGATACCTGGAGTGTCATGGGATACATTATATGGTAAAAAATACAACATGTCGACCGCAAAATACAAAGTTTGTATGCCCGTTCCTTTGGCGCATCCTGTAGCCAAAATGGCTTGACCGATTTCATAGTGCCTGGAGTCGTTAGATTCGTCTGGATACCTAGAGTGTCATGGGATACATTATATGGTAAAAAATTAAAAAAATACAAAATATGCTGTCGGGATTCTTTGGCTTTCTACCTTATATAGTCACTAGCTTTCCATCCGCGGCTTCGCCTGCATGGGATAATTTTATCCCGGAAATTTGTTTATACTGCGGGAATTACTGACTATATTGTTATGAAAAATATGCTGTCTTAATCTAGGATATATTCTACCTATATACCAAATTTCATCAAAATCTGTTCATCCGTTTCGCCGCGATTGAGCAACAAACAAACAAGCAACCAAACTTTCATATTTATAATATTATTAGTTGATTAAATTGATTTTTAATATTTGTTTATGAACTACAGATTAGTACTTGATCAATCACACCTGATGTTAAGAAACATAAGATGAAAGCTCGCTCTTTAAAAAAATGTTCTTTGGGAAAACGTTTGTAATCATGAGTAAATACATATTTTTTGATAGCAAGAATTAATTAATAGTCACCGTATATATTATAAACTATGTCTCCAAAATTTACTTTACTTAAATTTGCTTCCACCTTCTACTTTTCTTAATTTTATGACACTACAGTCACTACACTACTAATTAATTTTATGACAGCACTTACATCTGCTACTGGACTAGCCATTAATTTCTCTTGACTAAAAATGACAGTTCACACTGCCCAAATGCACCATTCTAGAGCACATTATATAGATTCTAAACATTAATTACTTCTAACCTAAGGTTACCACTTGTTATTCAAGCAAACGTACCTACCACAACAACGGCGACATTGCGAGTTCCAACGCGGTTCAGACTCCCCAAGAATTCAATTACTTACACTCGACTGGAAGTTCTTCTGAACACTCGTGTATTCTTGTTAAATAAATAATTCAGCATCTACTAAAGCTCGGCGGACGACCAAAAATTGTATTTTAGGTACCGAAATGTAATTTGTTTTAGAAATTAGGTGTACCCATAGATTTATATATTACTGCGTATGGACCGGGACTATGAAACAATCAAAATGGTGGTACCATTCATTTCATGGGTGTAAATAGCCCAGGGAAAATACGGTTTCACTTCGGAAAAACGAATAACCGCGATTTTCGTGAAACATTTAATAAAGTGTTGTAAATGTAGAAACAATTGCTAAAAATTAGGCATTTGTAAGAAACGCAAGAATTAAGTAAGTAACTAAATAAGCTAAAGTTGAAAAATTTGTTTCTTTAAAAAAAAATGCCCAATTGATGGGTATTTCTTTGAATTCAAAACATTTAGGGAAATTATTCGTTACAAAATATTAGTTCTCGTCAAAATATTCGTTAAAAACACATGCACGTCTAACTATCACATGCTAAATTTTTATCCATCAATAAGTTAATTGTGTTTAACAAAAGTTTACGTAAATATCAGTTAGTATTTATTGTTATTGAGATACAAATTAAAAATTGGGTTTTCTGAAAAAATCTAGACTAAGCGCTCGTTTTTTATAAGCCTAATTATTCAAAATTACATCTATAATATACCACAATAAGATAGCAAATATATTAATTATGTCTCCCTAAGCTATTTTTTTACCGTATTTTCTCCGAGCTATTAAAACGGAAGTTTGGAACCAATGGGAACTCAGTCATACGTCGTATCAAATACTGATTTATGTTGTAAAAACATGCATCACTTACCATAGAAAGGTGACCGAAATATTGAGAAAGCAGTAGGAAGCTTCGCGGCAGGAATGTTATATAAGGAGGCGTCTTAGACAAATTTTGTTCAGTCGGACTTAGTTCCTTAAACAGTGCAGTCGATTAAAACTACCGCGCTCTGGGAAAAAGATACAGTTAACCAGAAGTGTAAAGTGTCTTCTTTCTTTACGACCATCACAGGTGCAACACTGCCCTTTCCTTCATCTCATAAGGATGTCGTGTACACATTTATTCTCAGCAATATGGGTGCGAATTTGTACGTGTGACCATATCTATGGCTTATAAATCAAGTATAACCTGTGACCTTTCTGAAGTAATAGGCAATTTTATTGTAATTTTTATTTTACATTTCATAGCACACCAGTTGCCTATATAGATCACCGCAAACTTCAAGCATTTATTTCTAAGTACATGACATTTGTTCAATGTTAATTTAAATCTACTGGAAATAATAAAGGCTTATTGCATTTATCTGTACATACTGACAGATAAATGCAATACCGCTTCGGATAGGGAAATCATCTGTGGTAAAAGAAGCGGTGCAAGAAACCCACAGGATTATTAAATATAACTAATACAATTTCATAATTTTGGGGAGCTGGTCGAAGTACAACAAACGTGTTTGTCAGGTAGTCACTAATTTTGTAGTAACCTTTTTTGCTAATATTGTTCTGAGAAATATCTCTAAATTTATTCTCAGTTAGATTAATGATATTCTCAGTTATAAGGTTATAAAAGCGTATACAGTGTCTCATAAATAATGTGTTAAATTTGCTTAGTCTGATCATTGGGGTGGCCAATTTGTCCTTATATATCACTGTTGGACTTAGTCCTCCTAAACTGTTATAATGCGCTATAAAACTCTTATAATAGGCAGTTTATCTGCGTGTATATTTTTATCTCACGTGTCCTCATTTTACAAGGGCACCTTTAAAGAGACAAATCTAATGAGACCACCCCTATTCAACCTACGGCGTCCCACCTGACATCCGTTCTCGTGGTAACGAGGTGAAGGCCCTCATCAGCGTTAGAGTTATAAATGGGTCTGGGCCGGACACGTCTACCGTAGATAATAAGGGAGAAATGGATGATGTCACTGTTTATGACCTAAGCAGTAGGCTGAAGTTGCAAGATAAAGGAATCCCTTTCGAAGTCTGCGATATTAGAAATAATGGAAAAGCTCCTTTTACGTACCGTATTTACTACAGCGAGAGAATTTGTTCTGCTATTTTATTTTCGGTAAGCGGATTTCCACTATTAATGCCATCTATTAATCAGTCATTTGTTAAAAGTAAAGCAATACTAAATTTGTTTACTGTGATGACCATATTTCGTATAAAACCTTGGTTAGTCCCAGAATACATAAATACTAGTATTTAGTTTAGTAAAAGTATTCGTTACTCTTTTCCTTTTTAAATGAATGTTAACTCTCACAAAAAAACACGGTCAAGCACGAGTAAGACTCGCGCGTTGAGAGTTCCGTAGATAACATTTGAAGGCCTTTTTTCTTATCAACGCGGTGACGCGGACTGACAGATAGATAAGACAGTGATCCTTTAACCGTTTCGAATTACAGAGACCTAAAAATTGATTGATTTTTAATTAATCAGTAGGTATTTAAAGTACTCTTTTCTCATTTTTTAAAGGCTAAATAATACGCTAAAACCAAACGTGTAACTGTCGGGAGACTGTAAGTGTCTTTCTCAAATGTGACAACAGAATATTTTATCTAAATAAGTATTATGTATCGGTCGAGCGTCGGTGGCTCAGCGGTTAAGACGCGGTCTCCCAATTTCGGAGGTCCGGGTTGGATTCCCACACAGCCGACGTACCAATGAGTTTTTAAATTTAATTTAATTACTTATGTGCATTTTATCTCTTAAACGGTGAAGAAAAACATGGTGAGAAAACCTGCATGCCTGAGAAATAAAAATTCAAAGGCATGTGAAGTCCCCAACCCGCATTGGGCCAGCGTGGTGGACTATGGCTCATTCTCCCTCATTATATATCCCTGCAGTGGGATATTTACGGGCTGATGATGATGAAGCATTATGTATCTAAAGTTAGAAAAGTATTATTGTAAAAAGTATTACGTAAAAAGTGTTACTAACTTACTAGGTACTATTTAAGTTAAGTTACTAACCAAAATATGGGTCTAATCCTGAATTAAATGATTTTTATTTTTTATTTATTTTATTTATTATTATTACATATAGGAAACACGTTCACATAGTTAATGTGACATCATCCAAACACGGGGAAAGTTCTTTAAGATTAGTTGCTTTTTGTCATAGTCCAGCGGATTATCAAGTTGAAGTGGCAGTGGTCAGGGCACATAGCTCGAAGAACTGATAACCGACTGGAGACCACACACCGGCAAGCGCAGCGTAAGACGTCCACCCAGAAGATGGACAGATTACCCGATAAAGATCGACGGAAGTCGCTGGATGCTGGTGGCTTCCAACCGAATCTCAGCAATGGATTACCTGTGTCTGAGATGATGATAAATTGTTTCTTATAACCTGGAAGGAATCAAGTACTTGGTATTTGGAGTACAAACATGATGCCGCCACCCAGCGTACCGTATACTGAGTTCGTTCATACACGCACGTATTGTGTTTTGTTAAATAACTTTCTCTGTTTTTTTTTTCAAGCAGCATTTTTGTTCCCCTAACAGCTAACTTGAAAAATAAAAGAAGAGGCAATGCCAAATAATTATAATCGCTGAGCGGCCTATATCCATGCTTGGTTATAGGCCAAATAGAAATTTTATATAATAGGCGTTTGTAATAATTTCTGTATTATGGTTGTTTTGAATTTTATAAAAGCGATTCTTACATTGCACCTGAAATGACAGGAATAACAAGTTTGTTTTTATATCTTGTATTCACCTACATTATGTAGGTATGTCACATTTTTTCTTAAAAGAGGGAAAAAAAGAAAGCGTGATTAGACGTTATTTCATTATGTGTAAGGGATATACAAGTTTGGGGTAATCCTCTTGTAACTTCCTGGCTACCATTACCATAGCCCATTGTAATGTGTTAGGAATCTTAAGAGGAAAGAGCGCAAATTGCTATCAGAAAGTTTTATATTGCTGTTTCATTATGTGTGTTGTTTTGTTTGTGGAAAAAAATTGCCATTCAGTGGTGCAATTTGAATGGAAATAAAACAGATTTATCACGAGTGAGATATTGGCCTGTGATTGCGAAAATTCTTTTAGTGGGTCCCAGAGCTCGGACCATTCTGATTTAATTTGAAGTTTATGTTTGTAATTTAGGGGGCATCTTGTATGTACCCTGTGATAAATGACGACATGTTACCCCTTAGAAAGCACTCGTGGCGCAGTCGCATTCGCTATCGTTTTCGATTAGCGAAGTTAAATAAGTCTGATAAGGTCAGTCGTTAGATGGGTGACCACTAGTAGCATTTTAATAAGAGTCCTTCCGTGCTTCGATGGGAAAAATACTCGATTTTATTTCTTTTTATTACCGAGTTTAAAAAAGGAGGAAGTATGTATTTTTTTTTATTCACAACGGGTTGGTACTTGATCTCAATCACACCTGATGTTAAGTGAAGATGAGGTCGAAGGTGGAAGCGTACTGACCCGGAAAGCCTAACACATTTGGGGGGCTGGCTACCTTATCTCTGACAACCGGAACACAACAATGATATTAAACAATGCTGCTTGGCGGCAGATTTAGATAAGATGGTGGTAGCTAGCCAGGCGGACATTTAAAATGCCCTACCACCAACCAAAAGCTAAGTCTCTCAGCTAAGTCGGTGGTCTACAGGGGCAGCTTAAAACCGCTGACTGTTAGGTGGCCACTAATCTAACACAAATCTACCAATCCCCGCGCGGATTTTGTTGGTGGTAGGGCATTTTATATGTCCGCCTCGCTAGCTACCACCATCTTATCTAAATCTGCCGCCAATTAGCTTTGTTGTGTTCCGATTGTCAGAGATAAGATAGCCAGTTCCCCAAATATTTGGTTTTCATTTTGGTTGGATTGAGGT
The DNA here is from genome assembly GCA_949316235.1 of Oegoconia quadripuncta. NCBI lineage: Eukaryota > Metazoa > Arthropoda > Insecta > Lepidoptera > Autostichidae > Oegoconia > Oegoconia quadripuncta. The sequence goes on from OX438746.1 coordinate 18,343,090, forward strand.
CAAGTGCTAACCCATTGTTCATAAAAGAAAAGATTATGGCCCATACCCTCTCCTATGAGAGGAGGCAGTGCTGTTGATGATGATCCTTTAGAACCTTAATTGTGTCAGTTACTTAAATTAATTAATCCATGCCATAATAGGGTCGATAATATTATAAAGGCCTAAATACGAAACCATGACGATCTAACATTTTTAGCGATTCTTTGGTGAAAATATGACAGTAAATCCTTAATCACCATTTGAACTAGTGTATAGAAGTATGTGTAGGTTTTTTTTTACAATTTTAATTGTTACCTATTATTATGGCGTGTAAACTACATTAGCATTCATCAAGGAATTACAACATTATGATTTAAATTGTTAGAGCAATAGCGTGCGTTTAGTTCATCAAAAATTAAGTAAACCAATATTTTGATTTTATTTATTTATTTATTTATCATTTATTGCACACAAGAAAAAAACATACAGATACAACATAATAGAGACGACACAACAGGTTCTGCTTATTAATTTGATAATGCTTTTAAACAAATTGTTTTGTATCTTGTCCATACATACGTATACTCACGCCTGTTTCCCGTTGGGGTAGGTAGAGACTATTGTTTTCCACTTACAGCGATCCTGACATACTAATTTTGCTTCTGCCACTCTCATCAAAGACTTCATACGTACGCACGTCTGTTTGTGGTTGACTGCACCTAACCTTTTGTGAGTACGTCCGTCACTTGATTGACATACGTCCATCTTGGTCGACCTTTACCGACCCTTCCATTCACGCTTTCGTTATATATTGCTTTCGTTAATCTCCTTTCACTCATTCGTTCTATATGCCCAAACCATCTCAATATACCTCTTTCTATCTTACTCTCTACGTCATCTTGCACACCACACCTTTGTGTAATCACACAATTCTTTAATCTATCATTCAAACTCACTCCACATATACTACGCAGTGTACTCCTTTCTACTACTGCGTTAATTATGCTTTCATACTTCTGCTTACATGTCTCTTGTATATTACTTAAAGGTTGTTGCGGGTTAAAACGTCGATCAATATTAATATTACATAAATTCAGTATTTAAATAGTATATTTCAATAGTAGTAGTGTGTCCTTATAAATACCAAGGATGAAGATCAACGCCAGCACACCTCGTGTAGTTTATCTCAATCCTACACTCAATTTGATTTTGCCCAATCACCAACAGGTTTTTTTTTTATATTTCGAACAGTTCCACAGTCATCTAGTCACAAACTAAGCAAAGCTTTTACTGAAATGGAAACAAGAATAGATACGTAAATAATTTTAAATATTATGGATTCGACGAATAGGTTTTTAATAAAAAATTTAATGACGTATATTGTATTGGGACAGCAATTGGAGTCCCTTTAGCATTTTGCTCGTATGCCAACAAAGCAAATTTAAAATCGATTTATATGATGCTGAATCTTGTAGGCGACGTAGACCGGATTCTTACGAATATATAGACTTTGTGATCATCTATTACTGTTAATGTTATTTTACTCTTTAATACCAGAAACCGATTATATACCACCAATGAATAAATATAGTGTACACAATTTTTTTCTTTACTCATAAATTATATCAAGTATTAAGAAGCGATAGGTCGTCAGCGCTCCATCCTGCACCATCTCATGTATATTTGCATAAGTCTATACCGCTCATTTCATATCTTGCGCATGCAAATAGTTAGGTATTTCCTCTTTATTTCGAAATTAATTTATATTTCGAAAATGTAAAATATGTAATTACTATAGATCATATTTTATTTAATTGTATAAAAGCTAAATTAAACCGTACTTATTATGTGGAAAGATCAGAGTTAATAAAAATCTAAAATTTTTGACGCTTCTAATGCATCATATGGCGAGGTTTTTCACTGTTACTATCCTTCTTTCATTACCATAAAACTTAGTGGGGACGAAATAGGTTACCGGAGTGCTCATTGTTCCTTTTAGATCCTGTCATAAAGATTATCTCAGCAGATTTTCATGTGAAAAATGTTACATTTCGTATATTTCATAAAACTATTCAGTTTTAAATTGCTTTACAGGAATAGTTTAGAATGAATTTCATGTTACATAAATTTAAAATTTAGAAAAATCCCAAGGATCTAAACATAATACTATCATCCAAGACTGGACATATACACACACATGCAAACACGCACACATAACGCCGTCAAACACATAACGTCATTCGTTTTTCGGAGGGGATTAAAAAATTAAAATGAATGCCCATGTTAAAATTATGAATTTACATGCCTATCAGTTTCAAGCCCCACTATTGGGGAACTGCCTCCTCTCACAGGAAGAACGTACATCGCCCTAGTGCAGATTCGTAGAGAGATTGGTACATTTGTGTCAGAGTAGTGACCACCTGACAGTTAGTGTTTTTAAGCGCCCCGACTTGCTTAACAGTCGTTAAGCAAGCAAGATAGTCACCTTCAATTGAAAACAACTGGAATCGGCCACTTTACGTCCCTCTGAAGCACGAAACACTTGTAATAAAATACCACTAGTGGTCACCCATTCATAGTAATACGTTTGTTTCCCTTTCCTTTTTGTGCTTTGACATTTATATTTTTTCAGTTTTTTGATTCAATTGTCATCGCGTTTTCTAGCAGTCACTACATTTAGAATTACTTTGATCATTATCATATTAGCCACAGGAAGTCCACTGCTGAACATATCCCTCCTTAGATTTCAAGAGCGACCGGTTGTATGCGACCAGTATCTATCGACTTCCGCGACCTTCACCAGTGGACGCTTGTGAGTGGACGTCCTTCGCTGCGTTTGCCGGTGCGTGATCTCCACTCAAAAACTTTAATGTCCTAACGGCTATCAGTCATTCGAGCTAAGTGCCACTTTAACAATGTTCTCGTTTTTTCTACGGATTACTTCATTCCTGAGTGTAACGCCTAGCATCGTCCTCCCCACAGCTCGTTGCGTAGACTTGAGCTTTCTTATGAGGTTAGTAGTGATAGAACACCATTCAGTGCTATAATTCATCAGTAATACTCCATAGCTTTGGTAAGAAAATAGGTATGTTTGATTAAAACTATCAATGTAGTGTTATCACAACATAACTTTTGCAGTCTCTATAAAAAAATAACTTAAACAACTTGAACACTCTGTCACTTCATTACTTAGTTTAGATCACTTAATTTCGGCCTGTGTAGGAGAGTACCCAAAATGCTGGTTACACTATATGGCAGGATGGCAATGCTTAATCTTTGAGAGATGTTAGTGCCGGCTCTTGAGTCGCCTGAGTCGGCAAACAGTCTGGTCCTCAGCTCATTTTTAAATATTTATCTTTTTTTTTAATGCACCTTTGGTTAACACTTGGCCTCAATCACACCTGATGTTAAGTGAAGATCAGGCCTGAGGTGGAAGCGTACTGACCCTGAAACCCCATCTTATTTGGGGAACTGGCTATCTTATCTCTGACAACCGGAACACAACGCTATTAACATTGCTGCATGGCGGTAGACTTCGATAAGATGGTGGTAGCTAGCCAGGCGGGCATTTAAAATGCCCTACCACCAACCAAGCCGAGTACTAAATATTTATTTATTTATTTATTTAACACTTTATTGTATATAAGCATACACGTCAAACAAAAACAAAAAAACAGGAGAATATTTATGTACCCCGCTGGGGATCGAACCCGCGATTGGGGATCGAACCCGCGTTTTCCGATTGGTAATGTTGTTTACATTGAGCCACGGAGGCGGTTGATCCCGTACAGTCCACCAGAAACATTGTTTCATTCTTTTTGTATTGTAATCATAACATCACTATGTTGAACTTTATTCCCTTCATAAAAGTACACAGTATTTTTCGTCACGTATACAAGTTAGTACGCATAACCTTTACAGTCACCCAAATAGTCTTACATTACCTTCCAACCTGTATCTGCCCTTTATGTACACTTACATACACATTTGTTTTATTATCTACTGTCCGTTATTTACGTACTTTCTGTTAGTTCAGTTCGTTTATTATCCATTAAAGGGACAGTAGTGACAAAGAAAAGGAAAGAATGTTTACAGAAAATAGTCTGTATTCTTTCCGCTCGTTTGTCCCAGTTTTTTTATTCCCGCGTCGTCGATCCAGGTTCAAACTAAGATTACTTTGTGATTCTTTACTTGTTAAGGATAATCAGTTGTTGTTTCTAGGTAAAGAGTGGTAGTTTTAAATGTAATGCGATTCTTATTAAAATTTTAAGTAAAATCTATGGGAAATTTGTACAAATAGATTGGCAATATGGTGGTGACAAATTTCAAGCAACTGTAAAACAGTTGGCTTTAATTTTTAAGGTTCCGTAGCTAAAGACGATAATTTCAGTCCATCTGTTTGTCCGTCTTCTGTTACACGCATTTTACGAGTAGACTATTATTGCGGCTTTATTATTACATTTTACGAGTAGAATATACATAGATATGAATTTCCAAAATATCTCGTGAAAAAAATATTTAAAAGTGAGGTAATTTTTTTTTACTCCGTTATAATGGAAAATTATAACAGCTAAGTAGGTGCTACTGCACGTAACAGTCGACTAACTTAAGAAATGTAATTGGGTATGTCAAAGATCACAGAATCTCCATACAAAAAATTGATTAACTGCAAAAATATGTTTGCACTTTAAAATGGCTACGGAACCCTACTGCGCATGGCCCGCTATGTACTTTGCTGATATTTCTCATGTGTATCATGTTAGTACATTTCACAACTTTTCTGTTCAAAAATTTGCTAAAATGAGGAATATGGTTTGTAATTCACAATTTGTTTTTATTATTAATAACAAATTGGCTGTAGACCTTCCTGAAATAATTAAAATTAATCTATACAAAATATAATAAAATTGTGTCAAATTAAATACAGAAAAGATTTTCCAATAACTATTTAAGTATTTACAAACCAAAAAAACATTGCATTTTTACCATAAAATGTATCCTATAAAACTCTAGAGATCAAGACAAATCGAACGACACCTTGCACTTCAAAATTAGTCGAGCCGCTAAGACTACAGGAGGATACATGGAAATCTACATGTTTGGGGCTGTCGGGTAATAAGCGTACCTTTTTATCTTAGCTTGTATCTTTAAAAGTTTAAAGAAGAACATCCTTATGACAGTACCTTGTGAGTCATTTATAGTCTGTTAATAGATGCACGCACGTGAATGAATACAGGCAGATGTGTAGGTTTTTATTCACTGTGTTCGATCTATAAAAATAGTGCTCGTTGTTAAGCAAAATCAACTGGAAATATTCGAAGCAATAGCTAGAATTGGGCCTTTGAAAAGTTTCGTTTCAGAGCACTATCATTTGTGTATTCAGTTTGTTACTGGTTGAACAAACATAGTTTTTATAAGGTATAATAGTTTCAGTCAAAGGACTGCCTATGAACATTGTGATTATCAATATTAACAAAAGGCCACGCGTACAGCATTGTCTGTGGCATCGTAGAGGTCTTGTAGGGTATTCCGGTCCTCAAGAATTTGATGATTTTGCCATCGACTCGCTACGAAGAAGAACAAAAGGCAATGTCGTGATTGACTATACCATAGATGATGATCAAACCCCAAACGCCCTATGGAAATTTGGCAGGTGGTATCCTTCATGTCATTTAGACAAACCCCGTTGTCAGATAAGACAGCCAGTCCCTCAAATAAGATGGGGTTTTCGAATCAGAACGCTTCAGCCTCGTCTTTTATTTTCAACTCAAGTACGATTGAGGTCAAGTTAACCCGTTGATAATCCGTTGTACATAAAAAAAGAGTGTTTTTTTTAAATTCCACATTTCTTAGCGAGGGGGAGAAATACTTCAAACAAATGTCCTTATCTTCATAACCAAGTAGCATCGAAAAATGAATTGAATGAAAGGGTGTGCAGACTCTTCTATTGAAATAAATAAACACGTGTTTCAGAATTTTAACCCTCGATGAAAAAACGATAGGTATTATGTGTTTGAGGGCGTTGTGTGTATGTACATTTAACACAGGTTGTTTGGTGTATTTGGATGACATCATAGTCTTTGGGAGATTTTGTAATTATTTTTATAGTTAAGAAAACTCGCGATCAGGTCCTTAACCTTGTTTGGAATCGGTTAGAGTATTTCAAAGATATTTAGTTTTTAACATAGTTTGGTTTATCTGGACCCTTTGTTTTCCCGGGGATTTAAAAAAAAAATTCAATTTATAGTTATTCATAATTCTTTCGTTTAAAAACAATGTACCTAGTCATTCTGTGTGACGTCGATGCCAAAGCCGTAAGACATATATCATCTAGGTAAGAGATACTCGGGTGACTATCTCTTACCTAGTGACTACATAGGGTGACTACATGCTCATCGTATGCGTAAGGCTCAATGTAAACAACATTGGGTTTACGATTCGGAGGTCGCGGGTTCGATCCCCAGCGGGGTACATATTTAGTACTCTGTTTGGTAGGTGGTAGGGCATTTTAAATGTCCGCCTGGCTAGCTACCACCATCTTATCCAAATCTGACGCCAAATAGCAAGTCCGTGTCAGTACGCTTCCACCTTCGACCTCATCTTCAGTTAACATCAGGTGTGATTGAGGTCAAGTACGAACCCGTCGTGTATAAAGAAAAGATATATTTGGATTACTTCCAAAAAACACGGATTAAAGAGAGATCTACTCTGTCAAAACTGTACAGAATCACACGGTCATGACCGTGATCAACCATCACACATACCCACGTTACGAATTCCGTAAATTTTCCATTAGGTTTACATACGAGTTTATTTCCTAAACTTTCCAGACGATTTCAATTGGATTCACAAGGCAACTTCGTGTATATGGTTGCATGATTAAAATCCATCCACGTGTACTCTAGACATTTTTAGAAGCTAGATTAAACAAAGGACCAAGTAATCGATCTCTTTGATTCCAAGTCATAATTTGAAAATGGAATCGAAGGGAACGACAGAAAATAAGCAGCTATAAAAATGATTGATTCCGCAAAGGTCTACAGTTAAATTAGGCATAATCCCATTTCCAACTCTACAGACATTTTTTACAAGAATCATATTGCGAACATGCAATTACTTTACCCGCCCGACTACGAAATGACAAAAAGGGAAAGTAAAAAAGCCCTCCAAATAAACCTTCCAGAGAATAAAGTGTAATGTGAACTCCTTTTTGCCCGGATCTACAACATAGAACATGACTTCTTACAAGTTATGTAAGATGTGCGTCGTGTATGTTAAAACGTACACGAAAACACCATTAGTATTGCCTCACAAATCTGATATGTGCGGCGACATCTAGAAACAGCATGGCGGCAAATAGCGAATATCTGTATTTCCGTCCACGATTATATTGTACAGATAGGTAGTGTTATATATTTTACTGAGAATATCCGAAATGCTAAGTATTCTCGAAAATAATGTAGGATACTAGTCTACAAATATTGTTATAGTCAAGCACCAAAGATCGATGGAATCGGAATAATCGATATCTTTCATGTTAATTATTTTGGTCATTCACTAGTAAATATTGACTTACTGAATTATCTCCGAAAGCGAAACTTCGACTTTAATTACGGAAAAGTGGATAACTTCCAGCTAGCTAGCAATTGCAGACGCCATAATATGCCTAAACAGATTTTTAAATCTGGGGAGTCAGGAAAGTGTAAGCCCAAGTGGGGTGATCCCATACATCTCCGTTTGGGTGTTCCAACATAGAGAATGATAATTAACTAGCTTTCCGCCCGCTGCTTCGCCTGCTTGAAATAACTTTATCGCGGACATTAGTTTATCCCGCGGGAACTGCTCATCCTGTCGGGATAAAAAATGTCTTAATGAAGTATACCCATATAGGTAGAATACACCCTATTCTACCTATAGGTATACCAAATTTTATCCAAATCCGTGTCGCTGTGATTGAGCTACACACAATCAAATAATGGAACAAAGAAACATCCAAACTTTCATTTGCATTTTGGATCCAATCATTGCATTTCGTGGCGGTTCAAGTTTAATGGCTAGTATAAAATTTCTGACTGGATCAGTGGCTCCCAAATTTTTTTTGGCCACGGAACCCTAATTGTACATACTTTTTTGGTGAATCCCCAAATTGAAAATAAGAAAAGCGAATCTACCTTGTAGTTTGAATATTTTCATTTTTGAAATACAAATAATTTATACTGTGACGGCGTATTTAATGTTATCAACGAAATTTTTTCATATATTTGTAATAGCACTAAAATTAGGCTTAATGTCGACAATGAATAAATAAATAAATAATAAATAAATATTTCTGATACTTACACCAATCATCTAGTCCCAAACTAAGCAAAGCTTGTACTATGGATACTAGATAACGGATAAACATACATAAATATTTATATAAACTCCATGACTCAGGAATAAACGTTCTAATTCATCACACAAACATTTACCCGTCGTGAGATTCGAACCCGCAACCGTTGGTTTCGCTGACAGGGTCACTATCCACTACACCAACCGGTGGTCTAATCGGTCGTCATAATTGAACGCAAATATCTGGGGCTGCATCCAGTCTGTTTGTTTGTAAGGGTCGGTATAAGTAGCGGTTATGTTATGATGACTTTTTTCTATGAAGGTTTTGGTTAATTTTCGGATTGAACACGGATCCCCTATGACCCTTCCACGGATTCCGCGGAGCACCATTTCGGAACCGCTGATCTGAATGATATGAATGCATGGAAATGAACCTATCGGCGATATCCAGTATATTATTTTCTTTTATTCTTTGTAGAGCAAATCAGATCACCCAAAGACTATTGTTTGGTATATCTCTGACCACCCCTTTTAAGATAAAGGTTCTTTGGGGAGTCTACCTTGTGATTGAGCGATAATTGTATGTTAACGATTTCAAATGTTATCCTTATAACTTACGAAATAAAACTTTTTTAATTTGAATTTGAATATCTTAATATCTTAATATCTTTATTGTACACAAAATCGTTACAGAAATATGCATTGTACATAAAATGTACAAAGGCGAGCTTAACTCCGATAGAGTTTTCTACCAGAAATGAATTTGAATGTTAAATTTGTATTAAGCTATATCCATCCAAGAACTTACGTATTTCATAAACACTAAAATGATTTTTAAAATAAGAATAAGAATAATTTTACTGGATACATAAATAAATATACACAGTACAAAATAGCGATGATAGCTACTGTAGTTGGAAACTGTAGTGTAGCTATAAACGCCTATCTCCAAAGCGACAGCGTACCAACGAATATATTGTTATACTTAGCATTATATAAAATAAATACTGTAACACAACAGAACTAATAAGTATACACCACCAAAATGAAACAAAGAAAGAAAAATTACAAAAAAAAATTCTTAAGTATATACATAACTCACAATTGTTGTTTGTTATGTTTACATTAGGTATATATAAAAAAGACTATACTTTCACAATTCCTCCAACATTCTAGTTACATAACATCTCAATTTACCACATTTGCATGAAAATACTTGTATTAACAATCTCTATACATGTCGATGTGAAATTTGTATCCTCTAAATTGCCTTTTCACGCTGATTCATTGATTTCCCTTTCACTGCGCCCAGGTGCCACTAACTTTACGCCTCATCGGTCCCAAAGCCTGTGCAAGGTCAGCTTCACCCTTGTTTTTATTTGGCCTGCAGTATTTTAGGGGTAGTATAGGTGCTTATTATTATATGGTATAACCACGGAGCCACCGAGGTTCTTAATAATAATGTAATATAAGATTATATAAATATTTTTTAATTTTGTAATATTATGATGATGATATAATATTTACCAAAGCGAATGTAGTTTGCTTGAACTCATGGTACCCCCAAATGTTTGTCCTTTTTTGCATAAGAGTACACAACAAGGATGACATCACTTTAGTTTAGTTCTTACAAAATAGCATCCTCAAAAGTTTATTAAAAACCATGTGCAGTCATGACAAACCTTCCTTGACCTTGGATTTGTTATACTTATTAGTATCAATATTCTCTACATTTTCCCATACAAAACTAAACTGCATCTAGTTTCCCTATGTAAAACTAGACAATTGTCTAAATTTGTAAGGCTATTAAGCTGTCAACCATGTTACCAAAAAAAAATACAGAATCAATCGGACCCATTTCACTGTATCCCCTTTTATTTACAAAATAAATCACGCGATACAAAATATATAAAAAAAGAAACATACAAACGGCCGAATTGAGAACCAACCTTTATGAAATCTGTTAAAAAATCAGAGAAATCTATGCCGTCTACATATATTTCATAATTGAAATTCGATAACAATGAAGTCGCAGTCGCTGGCCGAGTATCTTCACTAGAAGTAAACTTTCAGATTGATCGCGTCCTAAATATTTTAAACGCTTGGTTAAACGTAACCCTTCGAGATTCCGAACATTTCTACCGGAGTTGGAAATGGTTGACGGGTAGGTACGCTGTATTGTAACAATGATGTATTCGAAGTTAGCATAGTTAACAAGCCGCATTGTGGGGTCTGAGCTACTATAGCTTTGTTCATTAAGGATTGATTTTGTTTCAATAGGTCAAAGGAAGGCGCTCTGATTTTCTAGTCTCAACGGAAAACGGATGGTATTTGGAGGATTACAATCTCATCGAAAACCGGACCTTATTATAGGTAACTAGCTGTTACCTGCGAATTCGTTCTACTACCAAGTGCATTACTATATGACTCAATTCACCAAAGTAGCCTAGGTTAATCCAGGTCCTAATCTGTCCAACAACAAAATTTCAACCAAATCTGTCTAGCCGTTTAGGCTGGAAGAGGTAACAAACATACATACACACACACAAACTTTTGCATTTATAATATTAGTTGTGATTGGGATTCCTTCAACTGAACCAATTCTATTCTTAAATTTCCTTGTTGCAAAACAATACAATCTAATGTAAATGTTTTGTCAGAATTGGCATTAAGTTATTTGACGATCATAAAGGATTATTATACATTCCAAATAGAATGAATATATTAAAATCTAAAATATATATTATTATGTAGAAAAGCAGAAAGAGCGCTAACATAAAATAAAGTGTAGTCACTTTTCTAAACATGTGTGAGTTATCGCTGCGCGCGTAACTATGCTGTATGTGTGCATAAGCACGTGCAAAAAACGGTATCGTTTGTGGATTCAATTTGCGCTCCGTCTTCCGTCGACTACGGCAAGCCGACACAGGAAGGGTTATAATTTTAGTATTACGTGCTGTACTGAGACGATTCAAGGAATGTCTAAATATACAAAAGCTCTGCTAAAATCTTATTAGCCGTAAAATGAAAGTTGTATTCGGTTTTAAAATACTAATAAATATTACGCTGTTTATAGTATCCCAACTAATATTATGCAAGTTTGTGTGTGTGTTTGTACGTATGTTTGTTTGTTACCTACTATTACGGACAGATATACGTCCAGTGCACAGTCCAGAGATGAAGACATCCGTTCACACAGGAAGTCAATGGTTGAGCGCACGAATTTGGCATTAAATGCAGTATACGATTGGGGTGACGCCAACCTTGTCAAATTCAATGCCACCAAAACACAGGCGTGTCTGTTCACCAGCAAACGGAGTCCATTTCACCTGACTCCAACTTTCCGGGATGTATCCATACCAATCTCTGACCATCTCAATCTTTTGGGTCTGGAGTTAACCTAGCACTTAAATTTTGGGCGCTCCATAGAATCGACCGCTAAATCAGCAGCTAAGAAGCTTTGCATTCTCCTCAAGGTCTGGCGATATTCTACGCCCAAACAGCCTTTGGTACTTCACCAGGCTCAGGTTCGCTCATGCATGGAATACTGTTGCCACCTTTGGGATGGTTCAGCCAAGTATCACGATTCTGTGGAACGATATGCCAAAAGGCTCATTGGTGACCATACGATCACTGCTAAATTACAGAGCCTCAAACACCGTCGCAAGGTCGCCTGTCTCTCAGTCTTTTACAGGACACACTTCGGTGAGTATGCGTTGGAATTACATAATCTTATTCCACCATCGCCAATTCATTATCGGACTGCTAGGCGTGGGGAGGGATGCCACCCGTATGTAGTTAACATACCGAACACTCACACTAAGCGGTTCAACTCTTCATTCATAATACGAACAGCCAAGGCATGGAACATCAGTTCCGGCGTCAGTCTTTCCTGAATCTTAAAAACTTGGGATGTCCAAGAACAGGGTAAATAGGCATCTACTGATATCGCGTGCTGTATCTTCGGCTACATCGTCACTTTCCATTAGATGAGATTGTGTTCAAACGTGTATCCAGTTAATGATAAAAAAAACCTCTTCACGCCTAAACGGATGGACGGATTTGGAATAAAATTGACTGGTAGACAGATTAGGACCTGTATTAATATATAGGCTAATTTTTTTTTTGCTGAACCGATTTTGATTACATCTTACGTCGCGGGTAGAAAGCTAGTACTTAATAAAAAGTACCCATCGAACAAAATCAAAGGTTTAAAATCAAGAATTCAGTTACCATCTATTACGAAGAGTTCTCTTTCCCATCATCTGTTATGGAGTCATCTCGATGGGACCAAAATGTTATATTGTCATCAGAATTGCATACATTTGCAAGTTGAAAATTGATATGATTGAAGATGGAAATCGGTTCCTAGATAATATTTTTTATGAAGGAATGGACACGCGTTTTCATGTATAAGTTGGTCTCGCTGCATTCATATTAGCGTCGTAGGGCGCAATATACATTGGCATAGTTACATCTCAACTTTAACTGGTAGTGTTTCATTTGACATGCGGTCGACTATACAAAGCATGTTTATAAAAGTTACTTGTCGTGACAGTTTTAGATCGATTGACTGACATACATTTGTTATTATATTATCTACCCCATCTGAATTAGACGTCATATGGATGAATAATGCAGCCTAATGTAATTTATTTGTTTTTCGAAGTGATACAAATGAATGTGTCATTCTCTTTATTATGTAGTATACAAGAAATTATTGTTAACATTATTTATACCGTTTGTTTTTTTCACAATCTTTATTTTTATTACTTTATTGGATTTTTGTTTGTTCGTTTGTTTGTTGCTCAATCTCGGTGAAACGAATGAACGAATTTGGCTGAAATTTGGTATTTAGGTAGAATAAGCCCTGGACTAAGATATTTTTTATCCCGATAAAGTAAGTAGTTCCCGCAGGATAAACAAAGTACCGCGATAAAGTTATCCCAATCAGGCGAAGTCGCGGGCGGAAAGCTATATTAGTAAATATAGAAAAATACTTTGGCTACCTCTCTAAACTTTTCAAAATATTAAATGTGTCATAGCTGTTTGAAAGATTTTGGTTTTTAAAAGCCTCTTATTCCGCTTACAATGTTCGTATGTAAATAATTTGTCCGTTTCAAAATTTGCAAGCCATTTTTCAACCACTTGCTGGTATCTGAATTGAGCTGAAATTTAGTATATTTATGCAAGTCCGGTGACAATGTAATATTATTGTACCATCAAGCTGATCTGATGATGGAGCCCAGATGTAGGAACTGGACTCCCCGATGGCAAATGGAAAAGTCGAATTTGGGCTAATTTGTTTTGTTGCCATGAGCATTTTCCATTACACATGATAACGAGGGTCTGAAGATGGAGTCAGAAGATTGACACTAGAACTACTTGATGAACTTTATGTTACTCTTCTTTGTACTAGAATAATATATGGTAATCATGTAGAGTATCTTTAAATAATAGGTATGTTACAATATAGTATAAACCTAGTGTTATATTACGTCTATTATTGTTACCCTAACTTTAATGCCAGTAAATTTATCTTTAACTTCTTATAAACTCTAGAAGTTCATTTAATCGAGACGTATTTCAGAGTTCTCCCAACTGAATCTATTAAATTTATATACATATCAAACACTCTAAGAACTTCAGAATAAAGTTTGTATCCATTTAAATTAACATCTTTCAATAATTCAATGAACCTCATCTACTGGTAGCTTGAATTTTTACCCTAAGGTTTGCCTGTTAATAAGGCCGCCTTTTTGTGCGATTAATGATGAACGCTGTATTCTTCATGTAGCTTTTGTTAATTGTGCAATAAAGAGTATTTGATTGCTTGATTGTCAGATCTTCAGTTAACCGGTTGTCAGAGATAAGATAGCCAGTCCCCCAAATGCGTTGGAGTTTCCGGGTCAGTACGCTACCACCTTCGACCTCATCTTCACTTAACGTCAGGTGTGATTGAGGTCAAGTACGAACCCGTCGTGCATAAAAAAAAAGATTGAATATTTATATTAGCCTTACACGCTGGGAGAGGATATGGACCATAATCTACCAGGCGTGCCCATGCGGATTGGTAGATTTGAGTCAGGCTAAAGGAGACCTGACAGTCAGTGTTCTTAAGCCGCACCTGCAGGCCACGGACATGGCTTAACGGCTGCATTCAATTGAACACAACCGGGACCGACTATTTAACGTGCTCTCCGGAGCACGGAAACACTCGTATTTAAATGCCACTAGTGGTCACCCATCCAAAGACTGATCGCGCCAGACATTGCTTAACTTCGCTAATTGAAAACGAATATGCGACTACCGCAAGTACTTAAGAGCCTGTTATGCAACGAATAATGATCGGACCACTAAGACTTAGTAGGTATTAACATTCAATCGGTATTCACGAGTAAGTAATATTGCAGTACAAATTCCATTAGAATTTCTATGTAAATAGCTGCTTCAGTTTATCGTTAGGATTTAACAGCCCCTACAAACGCTGGTGCTTAAAGCAAGTACTAGGCATATTTACAGCTGTCAACGGTTTGTATTGAACGTCTGGATGCATGACGTGGTAACTACTTTAGAACGGAAATTTGTATCGGTTTCGCATAATACAAATGTTGTATTTTTTTTTTTTTTTTTTTTTTTTTATTAAAAACTGGATTCGTGTATAATGCGAATCCGATACAAATTTACGTTCTTTTAAATAATTTCAAATAAATTAGCCAAAAATGTTAACCTGCAATACGTTAAGAAAAAGTTAAGAATAGCATTATCTCTCCCATATTTCGTGATATTATTATGTGTATGTGGGTAGATATTTTATGGTACAGCTGCTGACCGTTATGTCTGGATTAGGGTTCGAATCCCGCAAGGGGCATGTTTGTACGATGAATAGGAACATGTGTACACAAGTTATGGATGCTTATATTTATAATAATATGAATATATTTACAATACATGTATACTCGTGTAGTTTGACGGACGAGTACATGACGACCGATTGATGTAGTGGATAGTGATCAGGGGCTCTATTAGATAATTTCATCGTTATCGTCATCGGTTACGTTCTGATATGTGATTGGTTGGCTCATCGCTAGCTCGGCAATTTGACGGTTTCTCATTGGTCAACATAATCGATGACAATACCGATAAAGTTATATAAGGGCTTGCCTGCTTGCGGGTTCGAATCCCGCGAGGGATAAATGTGTGTGTGATGAATACTAACATTTTATTCCCGAGTCATGGATGTTTATATAAATATTTATGTATGTTTATCCATTTTCTAATATCTTTGCTTAGTTTGGGACTAGATGATTGATGTGTTTATTTATATAAAAAAAAATATCAACCTGATATCCATAATATAAGCCTAGTTGCTTAGTGTGGAACTAGATGGCGCTTTGTTTACATTTATTGTAAGATTTTTGAATACGTATTAAGAATTGTTAAGCTTCAAACTACGATAAAGTAGTTGGTAGTTTGGTTGGTGGTAGAGCATTTTAAATGTCCGCCTGGCTAGCTACCACCATCTTATCTAAATCTGCCGCCAAACAGCAATGTTAATAGCATTGTTGTGTTTCGGTTGTCAGAGATAAGATAGCCAGTTCCCCAAATATTTGGGTTTCCGGGTCAGTACGCTTCCACCTTCGGCCTCATCTTCACTTAACATCAGGTGTAATTGAGGTCAAGTACTAACCAGTGGTGCATAAAAAAAAATAAAGTACATAACATTTTATAAGCTACCTTCAAACATATTATCGCAACCGCCACACACAGGTCTAATTTGTTTACGTAGAATTATGAAAAATTAATTTCAGTTTCGGTTCTTTTATGTTGATAGCCAAAAGAGTGGGCTCGTTCGAGTTAATTTAGCTTTGACATGCAACGTCACGGGCCGACAGCGTGACATTTGTCTGCCTTTCTCATGAATGTCACAATGACATTGTTAGATTTCATTATTGCATTCGCTTTCACCGAGTCTTCACCATTATTAATTTTATTTTCCTCTAGTCTTGTAATTTCCTTTAAAGCTTCTTGATACTTGGGAATGTTGTTCGTAAGTCACATCAGCCAATGTCTGCTGCTGAGCTGTCGTGAAGCTGGAATTGCATCACTGGGAAACACGCCGGTGCTGCAAGAAAAGAATTCATAAGTTTGCCTTTACCACTAATTAAACTCACACCTTTTGACGACCTGTTTGGTGTAGTGGTTAGAAACTCTGACCACTATAGCAAAAGGTTGCGGGTTCGAGTCCCGCTAGGGGCATATGTTTGTGTGATGAATGCGGACATGTGTACCCGAGGTATGGATGTTTTCATTTATAATAAGTATTTATTTACAAAGAAAAATATGTATTTATGTAGTATATCAACCATCTGGTATCCACAACACAAGCCTATAGTTGCATACCTACTGTGGAACTAGATGGCGATGTGTGTATATCTAAGGATATTTTTTTATTTATTTATTTACCTTTCATTTAATCACATTTACGTTTCCCCTTCAATAGGCGTTTCCACTAAGAAGTACTTATGATTCAAATAAATAAATTTATCGTCTGTTGGCGAAATCATCAAATGGCATTATCGATCTTTATTATTGTCACTTCGAGAAATTCCATCGTGGAAATGTCATATTGTTATTGAAGGAATAAGCCAGCCCATTGGGTGATTGAGTATCACTCAAGTCATTACAGTTAGGATAGCGTTTGGTGTTATCATTTCCCAATTCAATACAATTTATAATATTTTATTCACAGTAGGAATAAAATATTGGTACCCCTTCGTAAAGGTCAATGGTATGTATGTATTAGAATTTGTTGAATATTCTTTGTTAGTCCTTTAGTATTAGTATACGATGACCGGTTGGTGTAGTGGATAGTGACCTTATCAGCGAAACCAACGGTTGCGGTTTCGAATCCCGAGACGGGTAAATGTTTGTGTGATGAATACAAACATTTATTCCCGAGTCATGGATGTTTATATAAATATTTATGTATGTTTATCCGTTATCTAGTATCCATAGTACAAGCTTTGCTTAGTTTGAGACAAGATGATTGGTGTAAGTGTCCTAAATATTTAATTATTATTATTATTAGTAAGTTTCTAACGCTTCTGTAAGTTTGAAGTTTATTCTCTGACTACGTTTTAATTAATTTTAAGTGCATATAGTAAGTACTTAGAAGTAAATGATGTGTGGTCTCTTAAAAAGAATAGAATCAACCAATCTCTTCCCGTGGGTATCGTAAAAAGTGGCTAAAGGATTTCACACCAAAAATTGCTACAGATTAATGTTGATCCACTGACACGGGTAAATTTGATTTGTCAGATGTATTTTCTGATATATTTATTTTCTTGTATAATAATTTCCGAATTCGAAGATGAACCGTGTATGTCGTTTCAAGCATTAATCTTTTAATGATTGGAACACCCAAATGCTTTGGATTGGGATGTCTTTGCCCACCCCTTTATATATATAGGTATGTACTTAAAAGTAAATTATTTGTTGTGTAATCACAGATAAAAAATTCTTTAATTTGTAGGCTATAATAGTTTCATATTTACCTCCGATGCGAAAAAAGGAAAATTTAAGTTTAAAGCCTGTCTGTATTTGTATCTCTACCTGTATCTGACTGTGATATTATAGTGTCAAATTGGCTGAATCGATTTGCAAACCGTTTTTATTATCGAAAACTATTGATTTTCCACGAGCTATAAAACAGAACAAGATACTATAAAACAGAAACTTATTAAGAAAGCATATTATAAAATATCAGATTATTTAGATGATAAACATTCATGGACGTAACCAGCCCGTTCGCATAACCAGGCTATTTCACAATTAATAATGAAATATTATAATATATAAAATAATAATTAACAATTTTTTAATAATATAAAAACCTTATTTTTTTAAAGGGCTACCTCTCGAGTTTCTTGCTTGTTCTTCTCAGGGGAAAATTGCCTTTTGAACAAGCAGTAGCTTTAAAAATCTAAAATTGACTATTTTAAGTGTACCCTGTGTACCTACAAAATAAAGTATTTTTGATTTGATTTGAGCGGAACTCTAGTGGTGTAATAAACGCATACAACAGAAGCTCTAGTTGTTTAAGGATTTGATATTTGAAAAACTTATTTAAATATGTGCTTGTATCCATTATTAATTGTCAAAATTTTACGTCTGCCATGTCTCCAAGGTTGTCATAGAAAATTTTCAACACCGTATTCATATAAATCCATTTAACTGGCCGAGAAACTTCCATTTTTCATTAGTGGCTCACAATTGCTGTGGCCAAACCTTATATCATCAATAATATACGTAAATGGAGTTGGGGTGTGTTTCGACTGGGGTAAGTCGTTCCTCATTAATTTCTGAACAACATGCGATATGCGACTTTAGTATGGCAAGAATGACTGAAATACGATACGAAAATTTTATAACGATACGATACGAGTATCATTAAGTGAATGTTATATTGTAGGTACAACAATTTAACCGCTCCCGTTGCTCAATGTAAACAGCATTGGGTTTAGGATTCGGAGGTCGCGGGTTTGATCCCCAGCGGGGTACATGTTTAGTAATCGGTTTAGTTCCGCCTGGCGAGCTACCACCATTTTATCTAAATCTGCAATGTTAATAGCATTGTTGTGTTCCGGTTGTCAGAGATAAACTAATCAGTTCCCCAAATAAGATTTCCGGGTCAGTACACTTCCACCTTCGGCCTCATCTTCACTTAACATCAGGATGATTGAGGTCAAGTGCTAACCCGTTGTGCATAAAAAAAACATCATTTTTGTTTAATTCATACGTCAAAGTTTTTTTTTAATAAATTATTTCAAATACAAATAACATTTAGTAGTAAAAGAATAGAGCCCATCTCCCTTAAAGGTTTAAGGTCTAAATATGTTTTTTAGTGTTACGATACCCATAGAAACCATGGGACTACATTTTTATGAAATAATTAGGCAATAACCAGCTCGAAAGTTCGCCTCCAATTATACAATTTCATGAGTAACAACTAGAAATCTCATTAACATGGTAAACAGAAGCCGCTAATTATGTGTTATTTTTAATTTCACCTAACGAAAATGTAAGCCCTGTGTAATTATTACCGAGAAATGTGTAATTTAAGTTGGGTCCGTGGAATTCGTTGACCGACATTCAACAAATTGTCAACCCCATGACGGAACTAACTTTCTTGCTAGGGCGATAATTATATTCTCAGTGTTGTATAATAATTTATGTAGCTACTGCTGCATGTCAACTTTCCCATTTGTAAAGTGTTATAAGGTTAAAGGTATCTGAAACATACATAACGCCACGAGTTTTATCTAAAATGCGTTGCTTGTAGATATTCCAAACATTGGTGATTTTAAGGGGTAGTAGAAATTCATCAAATGACACCTTTGATTCGCCATCACCCCTTATTCCTTCTACACACTTGTACAGTTATATAAGCGCGGAATCATGTCCACCCTAATGTAGAGCCAGATTCTTACCTGCTAAAACTCCACCCTCTAACCCCTGCTGCCTTCACATCAGTAATCTGGGTCTACACCAAACTACTTCAGACAGCTGCCAGGTATCCTCCAGCTATACGAAACCACAAACGACGTACAGTACCCTTATGGATGGGCCCTCAGAGGAGCGCGGCTACCTCACGTTCCTCTGCTTCCATCTCCCTCTTCAGAGCCTCCTTACACTTGTAAATGTGGAGATGGAGAGCAATCGGCACATCATATCTTATGGGAATGCGAAAATAAAATGGAGTAAGGAGCGCGAACTCATGTTTCACGATTTAATTCAGAAATCCGTCCGGTATTCTACTACTGGTTTTAAACAGACACAACTTCCAAGCTTTCAAGCGTTTTTGCCATTCGTATTACTGGCACTATTATTCGCTGTAGCCTTCTGCTACCGCCACGCTCACTGCATCTAGGCGCAGTCCGTGGTGTATACGAAAGCAGGAGGCCGAGCTTCACTGACCCTCCTTCCCCATAGGGATGGCCCTAGTGCCACGTTGCATTTCATTGGCTACACTCCCATTTACCAATTCTTTCTTTAAAAAAAAAAAATAATTAGCCTGGGGTCCATGGTAGTAATGGAGTCACGTAGAGCACCGTCTACCTTCAGTTGGCGCCGTGTCGAGTACCACTGTCGATCCTAGCTTATAGGAGTTACAGTGGAAGGAGTGTGGAGGTGGGATTAATTACGCTTCATGATCGAAGTTAGGTTATCATGCACGAGGTCCAATAGGTCCTCGCTGATCAACATCACATGGATCAGCCTTATGGACAAAATCCTCACGCAGGGTGTCAAACTCCTGCCACACACAGTATTTTCTGCAGTGATTAGTGTTTGGATGTTCTAAATATTAAGAGTGTAATACTTGAAACAACATCCACGGTTCACCTTTCGAAATATACAGAAATGTACACATGACAAGAGGTGGGTCCATTGCCGTTAAACGCTAAAAACTATAGATGTTTTTGGTGGAATTGCCCATAGTCGACTTTTATGATATCCACGAGAAAAGACGGGTTACTACACAGCACCAGCCTAAGTCTTGTGTCAATCTGTAATTAACGTATTTGTGTTTGTGCCTTCGTCTGTGCCTCTTCTTGCGCCTGTGCTTGTGTCTGTTTATATTTGAGGTAATGTAGCAGCAAAGCGGCTGAATCGAATGGCAAACGGTAGACTTATGGGATCACTTCAGTGTGTATTCGTCCGTACATCTATCAAAAGTAGTTTTTTCAGAGATCATTTGGCACAGTTGTGAAAAATAGCGGTCCAGGCAAGAAATTTATTTTTGTGTTAAGGATTTATTTTGGGGATAATATAATGGAAATCAATTCTTTAAATTTCATTGATCGTTTGGTATGTGTTATTATTCGGAGTATAGTATCAAAAGAGAGCTTGTTAAACCAATTTTGAATTAATTGTATAATAACTAACTATGTTTTTATTATACTTTTTAGTATTTTTTCGGAAAAAAGCTTGACAAAGCCTATCTAATTTTTTTTTTAAGAAATTTTTTTAATTTATTGAGGTAAACATGTATACGAAACACGTCTCTTTGTTTGATCTCCGAATCGCACTTGGCCGAATTCATTTAATAAACTTTTAGTGAAGTCAATTGGTTACATGCTATCACCGTTTACCTAACATATTATAAATCAACCTTCGTATAATATTGATGTATAGTTTTGCATTGAAAGTCAGTGGAATTGCTTACTCATGAGGCAAATTACATCTGTCTGGAGTTCATACTGGCTGTGCAAATCTGAAATTCCAAGGATGCAAATATCTGTAGATAGCATTGGGATTTGTGGTCTCAGTTTGCATCCGAATGTACTCTTCATCATAAGGACATAATATGTAACTCTGACAAAGAGATTAACGGGCTCATTGATGGGTCAGTCAGACGTTTTCAGTCCGACCCTTACATACAAACATATGCTCACGCCTGTTCTCCTCGGGGTAGGCAGAAACTGTTGATTTCCACTTGCAACGATCCCAACATACTAATTTGCTTCTTCCACTCTCATCAAAATACTTCATACACACTCACGGTTGACCGCACCGCATCGACCATTTATGAGTACGTCAGTCACTTGATTGACGAGTCGATTTTTGGTCGAGTTTTACCGACCCTTCCTTTCACACTTTCGTTTTATATTGCTTTCGTTAATCTCCTTTCACTCATTCGTTCTTTATGCCCAAAGCACCTTAACATACCTCTTTATATCTTGTATTGTATTGTATGTGTATGTGGCTGTTGCAGGTCAACGGAGACCTGTATCACTGCGACCGTTGCCGATCTATTGTGATCGCCACTAACCTACAGTTCGTTGCTCAGGTTTGCCTCTTTGAGGAATTGGATAATTTTTCTGGCACCGATGGTTTTTATCTCATCCGGGTGTAATAAGTGGCTGCCCAGGTGGATATTACGTTTACGCATTAGCGGGCCACATTCACACAGCAGATGTGCAGGTGTTTCCTCTGCGAGGAGGCAAAATCTGCACATTCCTGTTTCTCGGAGCCCTATGTTGAGCATGTGTTTGCTCAGACAGCAGTGGCCCGTTAGTGCCCTTGTGAGAATGCGTAAATTGTTCCTACTGAGTGCCAGCGCTTCGCCGGCCGCCTTCTTGTTGAAGGCTTTGATTAGTGATTTGGAGTGTGTTAAACCTGGCGTGTTCGTCCAGAGTTTAAGAGCTGCTTGGGTGCACCGGTTCCTTAGGGTAAAGCGAATTAGGCTTTTTGAGATGCCGCAGAAAGGCTCAGGGCCGTACTGGGATCCGCTAGCCCCCAATTTCGCTAGTTCGTCGGCTTTTTCGTTGCCTTCGATGCCTGCGTGCCCCGGGACCCAACGAAGAAAGACCCTGTTTGTTTTGCACAGGGTATTTAAAGTAAGCCTGCAGTTTTCAACCAGCCTTGAGACAATTTTGTCTGAGTCTAGGGCCAAAAGAGCCGCCTGGCTATCTGAGTGGATGTAGATGGTCTTTATATCTTATTCACTACGTCATCTAGCACATAATTCTGAAAACTGACTTGTGTACCTCTTTCTTTTCAAACTAAACTCTGTATAAATATAAAAGGTCTGGATGATCTTTTCGTTCCTTAGTTTAACTTTAGTTTACCTTGTATTTTTAAATAGCTAAAATATATAAATGTATTAGTAATAAGTGGGGCAATAGTTGGGAACCCGCACTGGGCCAGTGTAAAACCCCCTTAGTCAGTGCAGTGGGATGTTAACGGACTGATGATTATTAGTACTAAAGTATTAACTTATTCTGATTATTTATCAATGCATTATATTAATAAAAAAACAAAAACGCTTTTTTTAGTTATTCATAATAGTTCATATTATACTGGATGAGACTCAACAACCGAAAAAAAATGGTTATAGAATCGAGTTCTGCCAATATTTTTCATCGTTTTCAATTTCAATTTCAATTTATTGTTCAAAATACTTAATACTACATACAATAATTTGATGATGGAGCCCCTATTAAGTAATTGAATACCTGTGCCAGGGGTCTCCGCTCTTCCACGGTGTGCAGTATACATAATAAAATAACCAAAATAGAAAAGCAACTAAATTACAAATACCCTTACAAATAGTAAGTAATTTATATACTTAAACAGTGTGTGTGTGTGTGTGTGTGTGTGTGTGTGTGTGTGTGTGTGTGTGTGTGTGTGTGTGTGTGTGTGTGTGTTTGCGTGGGTGTGTATATATATACGTGATATGTGTGTGTGGATATATAAGTGATTATGATTATGTCAGCCCTACGACAGTATCTTGGGATCGGAAGCTGACGAACGACAGCTTCCACTGACTAGTGTCTGGTTTGTAAGTATACATTTCTTTTTATTATACAAAATTGGGGATTAAAAACACTCCTACGAAATGGTTTCCATAAGTGCCTCGGTGTCATTGTAGCTGAGAGTCTTAATCCATGCGGCAATAGTCCTCTTACATTCGAAAGCCGTCATAGAATATATCGATAGTTTTTTGTTTACCACGTTGTAGACGTGGGTAGATCGTCTAGTATATTCGGTTGGCAAATTCAGTGAAGACAAACTTCGATGGAATCACACGACGGTTTCTCCTTTCCAATACTTTAGGGTCATATATTAATGTCTTATGTTTTTTTAGGATTAAATTAATTATATACAACTTCCTTTCGTTCCGTTTTCAAGTTAAGTTAAAGTTTATCTCATTAATTAACGGAATTCAACCATATCAGTTGATCAGGTCAATGACGCTGCAGAGATTCTAGAATGACCAAAGTTTTGAGAAATCACCGTTTTTAATCTTTTTGCTACGTACGATTTGTTGTTACTAAGCAGACTAGGCATGAGCAAGCGGTTCGTTTCAAACTGCACATCATGCACGGGTGTTAGGGTTGTCATTAATGATGAGAAATGATTTATGAAAAATTATAAGTTGCTAACTGTTACAAAACTGTGGCACATCGGTAACGGCATTTTCCGCAAAGTCAGTCATTCAGTACCACCCAGTTAAGTTAGAACTTAAATTTGGCAATACAAACACACACCATAGGTCAAATAAAAAATTACTTTACAGTAAAAAATACGCGTCCAACTCGTTTTCGTGAGGCGTGGTAAGAAGTATGCTGGTGTCATTGCCCCGCTAGCATAAGCTCACCTGCTGAGTAAAATAGGCAACAATTCTCCGGTCACGGGGGGGCGTGGACCCGTGGAGTCTCCACTACTGCAGGCGTCACAAACTCTTGATTTACAGAGAGTCACGCATATTTGCGGCGCGCTAGTGATTTTGACCTTATTCGGTTCCAGATCTAAGGACAGTGATAATCTGAAATTTTCACCTTAATATCTTTTGACAAGATAACATTATGTAGAATTAAAAACACTCTTCCCTTGATATAGAGTTCGATACAAATGTTGTGTCAGTTAGTCGCCGCCATACCTTTGATGTCTTCCGTCTAATTTAAGCTCTGGCCAGGACAGCTTCTAAATTATCTCAAAAATATTTTATTCAAGTCACAGGAGCTTTGTCCTGGCTATTTTTTGACTTGCCTGAGTCGAGTTTCCATTCAGTAGGATCAAAGGACATAATCCGTTACCCCGTCCGGAAGATAAACCTGCTTTGGAATTACTATTCAAATATTAAGTTTTCTTCGTTGAAAATAATGATTTCTCTGTTAAAATGTTGTGGTATAAATATTATATATTTTTTGATGATACTGTGCTATTTTGGTCGTTTCATCGACCCTCAACGTAAAACGTATTCTAAAATTTTAGTCTTGGGATAGTTTTATTAGTAGCCTTCTTTGGTGTGGTGTGGTTTATAATTGTATAGCTTATATTTATATGTGTATGTGGAAAATATGTGGTATAAATGGTAGATAATCTATGGTTACCTACTATCCTTAATTAGGAAAACATACTACTGAAATCTGAATCTGCGTTATCTATATTTATAGTATTATAGTAAAAAGTATATTACATACTTTTTAGGTATATTACCGGATACCCAGTCCACCTTATCAAACTAAATAATTGAACACAAACCATATTATTTTACGTCAAATATAACAAATTTACATTTCACAAACCTCATAAGAATACACAAGTGACACAACTCAAAATACCTTGTATTAATACATAAATGTATTTCATGTATTATACATATATATATATATATATATATATATATACACTCCACCTATATAACTTAATATAAGTTTCTGTAGTTGGTTGTCAGTCTGTTGTATTAGGCTTTACATTATTACATGATAATTACGTTGTGACCAATGATGTTGGGTTCACAATTACAAATGTCTGTCTAGTATAAGTTGTTTATATATGACAATTATGGTCCTAATAAATAAATTAAAAAAAACCCGCTAAACCTGCGGGGTTAGTATGCTCCGAAGTCTCTCAACAACGACACAAAATACAAGCTCTGCGTCTCTCTTGCTCGATTAAAGTATGAACGTGATAGAAGGCTTGTTTCTCATATCGCTGTAGAAAGACTACGAATAATGCTAGCCCGGAAAGCTGAAATGGATTGGTGTAGTAGGTAGTGACCCTGTCTTCAAAATCCAGAAATGCTGGTCCGCATCCGACTAAGGGTAAATGCTTGTGTGAATGAATTTATTCCCGAGTCATAGATGATTATTTAAAGAATTCTGTGTTTATCCTTTGTCTAGTACCCATGTGTCTGTAAGTAAAGCTGTACCTAGTTTCAAACTATATAATTGGTTTAAATGTCCAAAATATTTACTACTTTCAATTTCAAATAAAGTGGAAAAAAATACTTACTCTATCTTTCAGTGGACCCAGATTTAATGCCACTATCTTTTCAAGAATTCTTACTTCTATCCTTGCAGCAGCGAATAGGGTTGGTACCCATTACCCATCTTAGTAATACATTAGTTAGTATACATAAGCAGCTTATCTATGTACGTATCCACGTACGACCGTACTTCGTTACTGTGTCCACGCAGACCTATATACAATTTCAGACTTGTGCGATGGTTGTCAATGGTCTGTATGTTTGTATTTTGTAATTTAACTTTTTCTCAAAGGGTGTTTAGGTGTACAACCGCATGCTTGTCTTTTGCAGCAACATATATTATATCTAGTACCTAGAACTGGAGCCGAAACTTCAGCCTTTTCCTAAATTTGTGTGAATTACTTAGATTTCTTATAATTATGTAATTGTGACGTATTATTAAAGTGAAGTAGTGAGTAAATTCAAAATTCCTCAGTAGTTGAGTGTCCCAGCAGGTGGAAATTAATAATGAGCAAAACGAAAATTATGTCAAATTTCCGTGTCGTGGCCTTAAAAGAAAGTTTATGATCACTCAACGAGCTTTGGCGACTACAAGATCAAATAAGGAAATCCATAGAAGAACTAAAGTCGCCGACGACATAGCCCATGGCCGTTGGACCACTACAGTTCTGGAATAGAGACAATACACTGACAAGCGCACAGTAGAGCGACGATCTGCTGAAGGTCGCCAGAAGTCACTGAATGCATGCAATGAAATCTATCAGGGTGGCATTAAGCCGTGGACGTTCTGTTACTTTTTTATTTTGACGCGGGGAAACGCATGACGCGTAGACCGTTATGTGGGACTCCCATTAAAACCCCGCGGCGACCTTCGTCGGCAGTAGGGAGGACCTGGTAACGCATAAGCGGCTCCAGACCCCCCCCCCCCCCCCCCCCCCCGCAGGGGGCGCTGTCGTGCCTCACACCGCGATGTCATCCTCTCTCGGGCCGCATCCCATGACTACATTGCCCCGAGATGTAGCCGCCCGCGACCCTCAGGCGACGTGCAGGGGGGCTAGCGAGCGTTGCCGCCCCCCCCGACGTCGTCTCCTGCGAGCGGGATCGGCCCTCTCCCGATCCCGCTCTGCGGCCTCCAACCCTCCTCACTCGCCAGGATAGCTGCGACTAAGTCGACCAGGTCTCTACGCTCGGACTGCCACGTTCTGTAGCTGATGATGATGATTCAAAATTTCACATTTTATTTGATCTGTATACATTTACATAAATAAATAATTAATCCAGTACCCACCTAGCTGTCTCACAAAATAAAAAGCTACCTAAACCTGAGTGGCCCACGTAGTCTAAAAATACACTCAAAACATCCACAAGCGTTAACAACGGGTAGTGATTGGAAAAAAACCGTCGGCTCTCCACGTTCCGACAGTTCACTGAATAATCAAGTTTTGTTATTGCATAACAAACATACCGTAACCCGTTCGCCTAAAACCGTGTGAACGCGGTTTACCGTGTGTCTGACGTTGTTCATTATTGGTAAACTTGAATCGGCGAGCTTGGTTCAATGAAATGATTGGCTATTTAGTTGACTTTTGTAATTGATTTTGGAAACAATGTTTGGATGATCGTCGATCTCGTCATCATTAACATAGAGGGCGTGTGTTTTCTGTTATAGCAGAACAATGTCTCACATTGTATCGTTTTATGCTCTCAGATAGTCTTAGCAACTTAATTAAAACCTAGTAAAATACGGTTAGCAAATATTACTTTTGTTCATGATCTACTAAGGTTAGCAAATGTTACTTTTATTCATGAGCCTGCGATCTATTAATTACTAATTGTTCTACTATAGTAGAACAATGTTTCACATTGTATCATTCTATGCTCTTAGATAGTCTTAGCAACTTAATTAAAACCTAGTAAAATAGGGTTAGGAAAATTTTACTTTTGTTCATGATCTACTAAGGTTAGCAAATGTTACTTTTATTCATGAGCCTATGATCTACTAATTACTAATTGTTCTACTATAGTAGAACAATGTTTCACATTGTATCGTTCTATGCTCTCAGATAGTCTTATCAACTTAATTGAAACCTAGTAAAATAGGGTTAGCAAATATTACTTTTGTTCATGATCTACTGATCTACTAAGTTAATGTTACTTTTATTCATGAGCCTATGATCTAGTAATTACTAATTGTTCTACTATAGTAGAACAATGTTTCACATTGTATCCTTCTGTGCTCTCAGATAGTCTTAGCAACTTAATTCGTAACGTAACAAAATCGTACTATCTCAGTCGCTTTATAACTGGTTTACCTTTATTGTTAATGGCGGTATTTGGTGGCAGATAGTTGATTGATAATTTTCACGGGATTCCTTACACAACACTATTATAATAATAAGTGTTCGTTACAAGCGTCGGATCCCTTACTGTGCAGGCACATACGAATCCCGCCATATTATTTTTTTGTATTCATCTAGACTAATAAGTGATATACCTAGTTGTGTGTAGGGGGATAAAATGAATATTTAACTGTTTATAAGCTATGATAGAAGTCACTATGTCATGCATGAGTGTCCGATGATGACATAGGTACGGTGTTCGGATAAACCTGTATAGGTTTTTGTGCCACCTGTAAGTATATCTTTGTAACTTTTAGATAAATAAATAAATACAGATACAATTAAAATCTGGTAAAATAGGGTTAGCAAATGTTACTTTTGTTCATGAGCTCATGATCCGGTCCCCAAAAAAGGTGCAATAATTGTGATAAGTCGAAAATCTCCAGTAGCCGGGCCATGTATTTTTTTTTTTATTTATTAATTGTATGTTTGCAATCAATCGCTAAAAAAATGGCTAGCTCGCTTGCGTTCGATCGCAACTACGTAAACGCAATAGAAGTAAATTATGGTAACTCCATACGTCTATCCATTAGAAGTTTATCCCCTTATCCTTACTTCTAGGGCGCTTACGTGCTAACAAATTTGAGATCGAACGCAAGCGAGCTAAAAATTTTTTTACGGTGAAACGCAAATATTTTACGAGTTACGGCTGCTGATCATTAATTCGTATATACCTATTGTGTTTGTAAGAAAATTATATACCAAATGTCTCAGGAAGTCTTTTATTTATGATTTTTCAAATATTTATTTGCAGCTAGCCAAAAAAATTAACTGAAAAAAAGTTCTAATTTTGATAAATTTATTTCTTAATTGGGTTTAGTTGAGATTTAGATACCTAAGTCGCCAAAATTGTTTCTACATAAGTTTCTCCTTTCACCGAAAAGTGAAATCTTGGCAAATTTTGTTTGAAAATAGACAAGTATCTACCAAAGTTTTTATATTCTTTTTTTGGACGTACTGTCATACATATTGCCTGCCTTAAAGGATTTTTGCGTATACTAATAGGGATTTAGTAACTAGGGCAGGTGGACGGGTATGTACATTTTACCGGTGAGCTTGGGACACCTACGTCTCACGGAATGTCGTTTTGTTGTTTTTAACCATATTATTGTTTTGGTCTGAGGGATGAAAGTTTGCGATTTCACCATATTTAATCTCTGCTCTACTACACTATGTCCATAGCTGGGGGGGGCCTGGTGACCTGTAATTCTGGTTCTTCCTTTTCAGGCACCCCAATCTTCCCACAAATCACTTTGTAAAGCGTCATATTTTGTGGTGAGAAAATAAACAATTTTTTATTTAAATTTTTTTATATCTCTTTATCTTGTGCGTACTATGCTGCAGCTTTGACTAAATAATAATTTTGAACCGGCTCTGGCGAACAGTTTACTAATTGAGTGAGCTCACTCACTTCGTTTCAGTCGGCATTTGTCCCAGCTATTAGCAACACGTACGTTGAAAAATAATAATTTATTCACCTTTGGGATACAATGCCATCCTGTGCTTTCCTAAAGTGTTCAAATAACACAAGACACTTAAATAAAGCTTCAGGTATCACACTTCATTCGTTAGTAAACATGTTAATGTAATTCTAATCAATTGACAAAAAGAAATTATTAAAATATTCGCGGACATTATGCGAGTACGCCTCTTTATCCCGTTATACCTGATGGTGTGTGCACATGATTGGAAAGACTATGACTGTGTGAAAGACTGTGGCTATATGTGTGTGTGTGTTTTCATTAGCGTTTTGTCTGCGCTCAGGCCCATCTATACCTTAGGTCGAAGTGCTGCAGCAATAAAACTATATCTAATCTATGCTCTATTTAATATTGTTTTATATTGTACTTACTAGGTTCCTTTTCGTATGTTTAACCCCCTACGAAAAATGAGAGGTGTGATAATGAGTGCGGTTTTTATACAGGGTGAAATATAATTAATGTAATTCCTGTTTACTGGTGACTCCACTCCTGATTACGAATACCTTTCCCCAAGTAACCATAGTCGAATTCGATCAAAAAAATTTGCATTACCCATACAAAGTGAACCATTCTAAAATCACTTTTCGTACGAAAGTCTAACATTTTTCGACTGAATTCAGCTATGGTTCCTAGTAGAACGTTGTCTGTAATCAGAAATGGAGTCACCAGCCGAAAATTGTCGGATTTCCATACTAAAGGTGGTTTCAGAATGGTTTACTTTTGTAAGGGTAATCAAAAATTTTTTGATCGAATTCGACTACCTATGGGGGTCTTGACGAAAGTTGTTCGTGATCAAGAGTGGCGTCACCCGTTAATGGGAATTACACGAATTCAAATTCACCCTGCATATTGCACATAGTTTCAATCAAAATTATTAAGTAAGTAACCTATATTTTGTTAAATATGTCCATGTCCATGGGCGGCGGTGATTGCTTTCCATCAGGTGACCCGCATGCTCGTTTGCCGCCCTCTCATATAAAAAAATATACGCAATTTTTATTTCACAGCTATTGTGAATTTACTAATCGCAAAGACGAGCTTCATTTATTAACAGTCACAATGGTATTTTGAAAGATATAGGTATTTTTCGGTCTGCTATTATTATTTTTGGCCTGACCCTGGCGATATAAGCAGTGACTCAAAGGTTTTAGGTGGTAATATGCCGAACATGAAACATGTGATGGACATGTAATTAGCCGGTTCTTTTTTTTGAAGGTGAAAAGAAAATTAGAATAGAAATATTTCGTAATCGATTGATGTTGAAGAACTCGGACGTACTTCCCAATCTGCAGTAGTGCTCCCACGAGAATAAATTTAGATACAAAACACAGTAAAGCAAATAAAAAAAAATAATTTAATCCTTAAGGTTGAAATGTTGAAGGAACACTTTGGTTTTCAATAATACCTGTATTTATTATTAACTTTCCTTATCAATTTGGGATACATACTGAGTCGACTCTTTATTTATGTAACATAAGTATTTTGATTGTAACGTGAACTGTCTAGACATGGCTCATTTTGTCAGATTCTTACAATCTCGAGATAAATTCAGAGTGAGTAGGAGAATATATATATACATATATCTAGGCACATATCGTTGGTTTACGTGTCTGGGACCCTCGCATTATTTTTTATCACAGAATGTTAGCAAACGCTAGGTTGGTTGGTGGTAGGGCATTTTAAATGTCCACCTGGCTAGCTGCTACCATCTTATCTAAATGTTAATGATATTGTTCTGTTCCGGTTGTCAGAGATAAGATAGCCAGTCCCCCAAAAAAGATGGGGTTTCGGGGTCAGTACGCCACCACCACAACCACCCTGTGGAACGGACTTCCGGCAGCGGTATTCCCGAACGAGTACGACATTGGAACCTTCAAGAAACGAGCCTACACCTTCCTCAAAGGCCGGCAACGCATCTGTGACCCTTTTGGTGGTGCGGGTGTCCATGGGCGGCGGTGATTGCTTTCCATCAGGTGACCCGCATGCTCGTTTGCCGCCCTCTCAAATAAAAAAAAAAAAAAAAAACCACCTTCGGCCTCATCTTCACTTGACATCAGGTGTGATTGAGGTCAAGTGCTAACCCTTTGTGCATAAAAAAAAACGTATCTGCCAATATGTATACAAGCTTTGAATTAGGAGGAGTCACATACTCGATATCCAGCCTGTCCTGGCCACAAAATAGCAATAATAAATCGAATTAAAATAGAAATAAATTTTAATCTCAAACACAAATATTTCTTTTCTTCATAGCAATCGTATTATCTAGTAAACTAGATACATGAAAGTTATACGACAACGACACCTAACTACTTGAATAGGTACGCTGATACAAGTGGAACAGTCTTGTGGTATTAATTTCGTATCCTATCACTTGCCTCCTCCTAGGCACGTTGCCAAGCAAGCCAAGTTTGTCGTCCGAAGGATTTATCTATACAGGACAACGCTAAATGACATTATTAATGTACATGACAGTGTAATCCTTCAGTTAGTATTAAATGAACAGAATATTAGCTCTTTGGTTCTCTATGGTTTTCGTCGATTGTGGTTTAAAAAAAAATGAGATGACTTTATTTAACTTAAGTCATACATGTGTGCATATTTAAGAATCCTCCATCATTCATTTCTCCTTAGATGTTTATGTTTATTTCTTTATTTCCCTATCATATAATATAATGTATTATATTGTATTACTATTACTAATGTTTACATAATTATATTTAATATTCATATATTTGCTTGTATAGATCCAAATATCATCTGCTAATCCTGTAACCCTTCTTACATTAAATTAAATATCATAAAATGTACTATTTCCCAAACTTATATTTTGCTGTGTTTCTGTGTATGACTATCTGTGGAGACTATTTCTGTCTATGCAATGACTAATTTGTTCTACTTTACATTATAATGTAACGACTGTCAGTTTCCCGAAAATAAATAAATAAATAAGTTCTATCTACCTCTCTAATGTTGAAAGTGCAAAAGCAGGCTATGTGAAAATACACGTACGTCGCGAAATTCTCGGGTATAATTATAATTGTGTTTTTAATAATTGATTCAACTAAGTCGCGTGCTTTTTCATAATACCGTACGTTTAAGTCGTACATTTTAATTCCTCCGTATAATTTTCATTTCCTGCATTTACTCTTTCTTTACAATTGCTTGCATGTGTAACGACTAATGAGTTTTACTACTATAGCCACTGATTATGGTGAAATGCAAAGAAATTATTAGGTACCTTAAGGCAGAGACAGAGGTTAAATTGTATTTTGCTTTATAAAATGTTCAATAACTATCATTATCGTCAGTTAATAAGCGTCATCATTATAACAACAATCAAAGTCAGACGCTCAAAGCCGCCGGTATCGACCACAGGTTCAACTATTTTTCGCACGGGCACGGGCAACTATGTATAATATTGCTCTCGCGTTTGCCATCCTGCCAACACTTTACATATTTTATGTCTGGGTGGAAAAACATCAAATATTGTTTATGATAAACAATGTGTTTTAACTTTTTAAAATCATTATTTGTACATAGTAATGAAGACTATGCGGACGAGGTCGCGCAAGCAGCCGGCTATAAAAATATCAAAATATTTTATTTCATAGGTTAAAATTATCACTTGAAAACGTCACTATTAATATTAGGTACATTTAAATTTACTGCTCATTCACAAAGCTGACTCCCCAGAAAGAACGAGCAAAAAACTCTAGGGTTGCTCTTTTAATTAGATTATGGGTTTCAATTTGTGATTTGATAATTATATGAATAATAAGACAGATATGTCCATGCTTGCTTATAATTCAAATAGTCAGTGATTTTATATAACTTTCGTAAGTTTGGTTTCCTAAGTTTTAGTTTATATTTATTTCATCCCATTTAACCATATCATCTTTGAGTTACAATAATTTCTTGATGATAATAGTAATGGTGTAATCACTTTATTTGCTTTCTTTATTTATTCTGCTTTTATTGCAATGTCATAAGATAACTGTTTTATTTTCAAAATTATATTTGTGTTATGTTTATTTTTAGACAACATTTGTTTATGGAGGAGCGAGTCTTCCTTTTTTTTTTTTTTTTTTTTTTACCAGGAGAAACGCTCATGCTTATCCGCCCTCCTCGGGGGAGGGGGGCGGATTATGTCGGACTCCGGCACAGAAGGTGCCGGCCTACCGACTAAAAACTCCTGGGTGTTCCCTCGCGCACGCCGTTGACGGCGTGGCCACGGGTACCATCTGGTATTCGTCCGCAGCCACGCCAGCGCGGTGCCCGCCGCCAGGGCAAAAGCGGCGGCAGGCCCACCTCTGGGCTGGAGCAGGGAGGAATCGCCTGGTCCAGCCACCTCTAGAAGGCGCGCGGAAAACACCGCGCGCGCCTTCTCGCGGGGCCTATGTGTGGGCGGTGATCCCCCCGGATCGCCACCCACGGCCCCGCAGGGTAGGGGGGGCAGAGGATCGCCTATCAGTAAAGATAAGCTCTCCTCCGTGCCCCCCGTGCGGCTGCATTTCCCCTCGCTCCGCGAGGCCTCTGCGAGTGACCGACCTCGCAGAGGTTTCCACGCCTCGCAGAGAGAGAGGACCGCTTTCCACGGCCCCTCCCTGGCGTCCGCAGCTCAAACCTGGCTGCGGGCGGCAAAGAGTGGCCGTCCCGCACGGCTACGACCTCTCAACAGAGAGGTCGTCCCCTACCGGAGCGAGTCTTCCTGATACAAGTATCTTAATACTTACTAGGAGGTCTCAACCCTGTATCGAGTTATAGTATTATGAGAAACGAAATAAACATTTTTTTTTTTTTTTTTTAATTTTAAAATCACTGAAATTATTTTCACAATTTGCTTTCAAGGAGTCTAAGCATAATCAGGGGGTCTACCGCCAAACTTAAAGCTATAGCGATGGCAATAGCAATGTACTGTCCGTCATTGTCATTTTGTTACGATATGACAAGGATGGACAGTGCACTGACGACATAAACGAATACAATACCCAAAGCAATGGAATTAGGCCGTCGAGTAGATTGTCATACTAATATCACCTCGAGGTGAATAGCTCTTTACTCTAAGGTGGTATAGTTATATTTTATGAGGTCACTACCGCCCTTGCTTAAATTTAATATTTATTCCTAATATATATCAAGTCAAAAATAAGAGAAGATAAAGACTCATCTTGTAACGGAGTCACTGCGTGAATCTCTTTGGTAGAAGTAGTAGTGGCGCAATGTAACCTAACACAACCTGAATTTTAATTTAGGTAGAATAACTTTGTAAATTTCAAAAAGTACAATAAAGCGTTTACAAACAAACAACCTTTGATCTGCGTAGTGCCTTTTATAACCCGAACTGATCGCTATACTTTGCTATATAGGTACCACTTGATATTGAGAAGGTAGATTCATTGAAATGTTCTGTACCCATGAAGTTTTATGTACGAGACTTTTCAAATCCTATAAATAAGCTATATCATCGGAAATATACTCCAGTTTCATAATACCGTTATTTATTCTTATATCTCATGCTACAAAATTCTGTTAACTAGGAGAACTAATCAAAAGAAGGGACGTGTAAATAAACGCCTTTTGTTTTTCACATGAACCACCGAAGTAAGGGGATTGTGGCGTGGTCACAAGGTAACACCGTTCTGTATGAGGCTTTCGCGAGATAAACACTCGGATTTGGTTGGGTTCGCTTCGAAAATGAAAATGATATTTTTTACATTATGTACTAAAATGAAACACATTACTGACATTTACTTAATACGCTCAGATTGGCACACCAGACAGATAATGTAATAGGGTTTTCCCTATGTCTTGAAACAAAAGATGAAAAAATAACCTATGTTTTTGCTTTTATTTTGCTGAGATTTTTATTTTAGCTAATGAACTTGTAGTAAATAGTTATAAGTGTATCAAGTAAAAACCAATCGTGATACTCAGGCTGAGCTATTGAGATGTGATTGTATGATAAACTTAGGGCCATAAACGTTACAAATAGTAAATTACAATGACAAGTGAAAGGCCATAACAACAACAACTACAACAACAACTAAACAACTACAACTTTTCTTAAAAAAAAAATATAATTTAAAAATACGTTACTAATGACGTTTTACAAAATTTAATGGACAGATCAACATGTTCCTGTTTTAAAAAAAAATTCACTCGAAAGGCGACAATTTTCATATTTTTTCGAAATACTTCTTAACCTTTAGGCGGACGCTGGCACCGATCGGTGCCAAAAAAACTTTTATACCGACAACACTCGCGGACACCGATCGGTGCCAACGGACACCCGACTTTCAACTCTCAATTGTATTGATTATAGAGTTCCAATTCCTTTGGACTGTGTTTGAACTTGTTCTCTATTAAATTCCGCATCCAATAATGTGCGCCATGTCATGTTAGCTATGATATTTAGTCTGTATTTGCGAAAATATTTTTTTTCTCTTTAGGTGGGAGTGTAGGCATAGAATTCCAACTACTGTTTTTTATTAGAACAGGCTTAGGAACCTGCCATAGAGCTTCCAATTCTCATAACAATTTATTGAATTACCCGTTTTTTTAAGAAAAACATGAAATAAATCTGTACTTTCCGTAAAAATACCAATTATATCGTGGATATAGGTATACCTACATATTACAACTCGTAACATTTTTCTGATTTTTTGTATTATAGCTGTAGTAGTGTTCATTCATTATATCCATAGATAATATATTCCCGTAGCTATTGCTTTTCACAGATTACAAATACACCCAGTAGAAGAGTAAACGTTTTTAACACCGCAGGTATTTTCGAAAATTTGACAGGCGCGCCGAGATACTTGACCCGCGGAAAAGAAAAAAGGAAAGAGAGGACAGAGAGGTTTAATTGAACACACAATGGTACCTAATTACAAATTTATGTTTTATAAATTGCAGTACAGTTCTGTCAGGCGATCTCACCCTGTATCGAAAAGTACTGAAAGTAGTGATGATAAATGTTTTATTGAACCGCAGAGGTTTCATAAAAGAGTCCCTTTTACTTTTAATGAGACAGATTTGACATTGAACGAAAAATTTTACGCAAAGAATACTATCGTCGAAAATTTTATAAATAAAATAGGGCATAAAAATGAACACGATACGTTGAGAAGAAGAAAAATTCTTTATTGAACATAACTTAAAAATATACACATTAAAATTATTAAAACAGGTGTACAAAGGCGGTCTTATCGCTTATAGCGATCTCCTGTGCCACAGTTAATACATATAATATTTTATAATATAATATACACTATAGAAATGCAGCCTTTATAACAAGTAAACCAAATTCTGAAATCAATAATGTTTACTAAAAAATAACTTAAAGTAATATGTAAATTGTAAGTAAAAAAGTAAGGGCTAGGCTCTAGGTACTATGCACTGTATTGGGGACTGGGCTATGTGCACTATACTGGGGACTAGGCTCTAGGCACTATGCTGGGGCTTAGCTTATTGAAGATGGTTGGTGCTCGATATTTGTAAACACAATATTATATTCGAAAATGACAGGCATATACCTAGACATATAATGTAACACAATTTTAATTGACCAACATTTACTATTATGATAATTGTAAGTTATTAACTTGTACCTCTCTTACGTAATTGTAATTTTTGTTAAACAGTATTTGTGGTACAATTTAACAATTTCTATGTTATTTTACAAATTTGTTGAATTGTAGCGTTTATTAAATAGGGCTCTGGAATGAAATTTCTTTTAAAAATAGGTACCTTATTATA
Source organism: Oegoconia quadripuncta (assembly GCA_949316235.1). NCBI lineage: Eukaryota > Metazoa > Arthropoda > Insecta > Lepidoptera > Autostichidae > Oegoconia > Oegoconia quadripuncta. The sequence goes on from OX438746.1 coordinate 18,380,817, forward strand.
CAAACTAAATGTGATTAAGATAAAAACTCACAATATTGAGAGAATTACCTAATGACTTAAAAAGAGAGTGCCGTCATCATCATCATAATAACTCTTGACTAGCGGAGATATAAGTGTAACCTTTATACCTGGACCTAAGAAAGAAGTTATTCTATATTCATTTATAATTGTCATAACAAAGGGATTCGTGGAACAACATGACATTTTTATTACTTCTTCAGATTCAGACAACACAAAGGTTTCACCTCGCTATTACATTTACCATTACTGAGATAAAGCTCTGACAGACAGTAGATAGACGGTTTGGACACTTGCGGATCAGAATCCTCAAAAGCGTGAGTGTTGTAGGTCTAAATCAGCATTTCGTATGAAACAATGTCTATAGTAAAATTACAGAGTTAGTAGTTCATCAAAATTGTACTCTTTGTCCTTTGTGACTGCAGTCAAGTGCAATCAGTTCTTCACTACATAGATCATTTAAAAAGAGACCTATCATTTATTTTGCATTGTAAAAGAGATGATAGGTATTTGTAAAGAAACTGACTCTCTATTTTCAAAATCTATATTATTTTAAATATTTTATATGTTAATATTAAAAAATGGAATCTCTTTTATATCAAACTAGCAAGTATTTAAGTTTAAACTGTTAGTTTAAACTGTTAGTGTAAGTTGTGAATAAATGAATTAAATTATTTTAAGACTGAAAAATCTTCGTCTAAAATATTTTGTTTGAACCGTTCCGGATGTTATATAAATAATTGAGGGACAAGGGTTGTCTAACTAAAGTTTTTTATTGACTTCTTCGGTATCGTTTCTTATTCAATTATTTTTTCCTCGTCTTTGATCCGTACTTCGGTCCATTTAATACCTACCTAAATACTGTACAGGTACGTTTTCGGGACTGAATTAAGGCGACTTGTTGCAATTAAAGTAAATTGGAATTTTTGCATTCCCGTTTGTTTTTTATTTCTTCTTTTATAGCTTATATCCGGAGCATTTTGTGAAGGTATATAACTGGAATCATGCAATTAGTGGATTTGATCACCCTTACACTTCTCCAGTGTTGGGGCACAGCCTCCACTCTTCAGGAGAGGGTAGTGATAGTCAGTGTTTTAAGCCACCCCCGTAGACCTACTTTTAATGACAGCCTTCAATTGAGCGACAAATAGAATAATATGTAGTACCTACCAAATGACATGGGAGTAATATAATTGTTGTGTTAAAATAAAGTAATTTTCCTTATCAGAAGTTTTTGTCACCATCATTGCATACCGATATTCAGTTTTTATGTTCATAGAAAAATCTAGAAAACATCTTTATCGTATGCACATTTATTAAGTCCTGACTACGTGATAATACTGAACACAGCTACAAATCCTGCTTGGTCTTTACAGGAAGCCCGCTGTCTACGGTAACGGGCACTGTGACAAGGGTGTCGGCAGTCGTTGGCGGCGATGCGGAGCTTCCGTGCGACTCGCGACCACCCCTGCGCAATGACAGCTTGCTGCTCGTCGTGTGGTATAGGGATGATAATCCTGTATATAGGTGAGTTATTAATACATAGTTATATTGAGGTACTCGTAATTATGAAATAAAAATGTAGTCACTTATATCTCTATATGTAGATACTATACGTGCGTGTCTGTGTTACCTAATATCTCTGACGCTGGGAAAGATCCTGTGAGTAAATGTTTACTTAGATATCGATTGTGGAATTTGAGCAGGAGGAATTGTAGACTAGTCTGGATGAGTTCACTGATTACATACGAGGGCCGAGTTGAATGACGTGAGGGTCATGCACTATATTTACCCTTCATTGGGTAGTATCTCAGTTGCCATGATCACTGACGACACTATGCCTGAGTAAATACCCCGAGACGGTCTGGCACTATCCCAGTCGTTAGCAGTGCCCACATTTTCCCAATATATATGTATACACATTTTGTTATTATCACATCAGTCACAGGACGTCTACTGCTGAACACAGGCCCATATAATATTAAAATCCGATACAATCCCAAACTTTTTATAGTACAAGTAACAAATATAATTTGTAATATACTGAATTTCTTGATTGTACAAAATATATGGGAAAGGTATTGTTGCCTGTAACACAGTTTCTAACTACCACAGACAACAAAGCTTCAACAACTTATGTAACTAGGTATTCACTAACAAAGTGTTTATTTATTGGATGCTTCCAATAGATAATAAAGCGCATCACACAGCGTAGATACCACCTGAATGTTTATCTCTCATGATTTATTTATGAAAATACACGGTACATATCGTAATATCTCAAAAGATATCTTAAGATATCTTTATGCTCTATCTTTTAGGCTCTATCTTTCATACTTTCATATAGCACTGGAAAAAATGTATAACATATATTATTTTCGACATGTTCATGCAATACTCTTTCTGCGACCGTACTACCAACTTCCACTCCATCTTACTAATATTATCCGAATCCGAAAATTTGAATGTTTTATGTCTTGTTCAGTCACAGTGTAACTGCTAACAGATTTGGATGAAATTTGGCACAACTATGCAGGTAACACATTACATAACATTTTTATCCTGATAAAGTGATTAGTTCCCGGGATAAACAAATTACACATGTAAACTAAGCCGCGGCTAAAAATGTTAGGTCTGATATAATTTTGTTTGAACTGTCAACGTTTAATTTCGATAATTGTCGGTTGCCTGTAGTACAGACTCTCCACTATAAACATTGATATCTGTTGAATTATCATGATTACCTAATGACCATAACATGTAATATGTTGATTTTCTATTGTTGGTATCGTTCGTTGACCCAAAATCAATAAAACTCATTGCTACCACCTGCATATTTCGTTTAATTCCGACTGTTTGAGATAATCATCCGAATATAGACTGGTCACATAGTTCGGACTTCTACTGACATGCTTTTTACAGGCATTTTTTTGAGCAACTATTAGTATAACTTTCCATAAATTATTCTCTTTATGGAATACAATCAGTATCGCTATATATATCAAAGCCTCAAACGCTTTTTGTGTCTTGGTGTATGACGTATAATAACGATATGTAGTGTCACGTATAGCTAATTCTCATGCATAGGTTTATTGTAAATATGGGTTGTTTTCGATAATAGTTGGTTGACTGAATTACGAGGACAATTTTGAGAATGTTATTCAATTCTTCGGTAACAGTCGATGACCAAAACATGTAATATGATTTTATGTTATAGTATATAATATTTTATGTATAGTTATTTTATGGTACTGTTATACCTCCAACTTAATTTTAAAACATCATCATCATGGTATAGGATTATGACTCACGGATAAGTAAGCAAGCAGCTTTAGTTTGATAAAATACGTCTGGACAAGATCATGCAAATGACCCCTGTACTCGCAGTAGGAGGGAGAATTTGACAGGGCGATAATATCTTATAACAGTATAAGACTGTACATACAAAAGGAACTAAAAAGACCACTATAACATTTGTTAAGCCATTTGGTTCAATAAACTTGAAAGTAGTCGCCATTCTGTTGCATTTTTATCATAAAAAATATCACCATCTGGGGATCACGACTACGCTAACGACACTTTGCACTTCATAATTGGTCAATCTATTTAGGCTACAGGAGGAGGAGAAATTTTAATACATATACACCCGCAAAACATTACCCCTAGAAGCAATCTGGTTAAAAATGAAATGAAAACACCATTTTGTCACTACAATCAGAGATACAGCCTCTGTATGATGAATGTCATACTATACGAGTTGGGACAAGCGTAAAAAATAAACGAGTGAGACCCTTTTGACGGCTTTCATAATATCTGGTGCGTATTTTTTGTTATTTGTTACGCTATCTCCCTGTGGCGACATGTGCTAAGTGCTTATTGTTTTCTGGTGATTTAATGTCAAGGCAATTATTGTATTATGTATCTAAAATGAAGTAGAATCCACTACAAAATATTTATTTAATATCCCTCCGCCTCCGTGGCTTAATTTAAATTACATTGGGCTTACAAATCCGAAGTCGCGGGTTTGATTCTCAGTGGGGTACATGTTTAGTACTCGGTTTGGTTGTTGGTAGGGCATTTTAAAATGTCCGTTTGGCTAGCTACCATCATCTTGCCCTCAGCCACCAAAACAGCAATGTTAACAGCATTGTCGTATTCCGGTTGTTATATATCTGTAACTATCGCCAGTCCCCCAAAATAAGATTGGGGTTTGGGTGAACAAGATTCCACCTTCGGCCTCATCTTTTAACATCAGTGTGCATAAAAAATATATATTAATCATAATTACCGAATAACTTGTAATGCAAAATTCGGATAAAAATACAAAAAGATGACAATAGGTATCAATTTGAAGAATAGCTTATGATGGGAGTAGTGTTATTACCGATAATCAATGATATTATATACAATTGCTGATAATAAACTCTGTGTGGCAAACTCCTTGGTTTTTTTATAATTTTCTTTTTTGTTTGACTTTTATATTTTTACGCTTTTGCTGTCATTGTTACATTTTGTTCTCATTCCTGGTTTGGTTGTTATTTTATTTGCAATAATAATTACTTTTTCGCCTCATATCCGTGTTTTCCTGATCATTTAGCCAAATTAGTTTTCATACAGTCCATTTTACTTTTCGCTATCCCGTACACTCTGTATTAATAAAGATCACATCACAAAAGATGAACCTACATTTGAACAGAATGCTGATGTAATGTCGTTTAAAAAAAGGAATTTAACATTAGCGATGCACATTTAATACGAAAATATGTTTTGAAAAACTATCTTTTATTGCGTTAGACAAGAAACTTAAACCAGCTCTCTGAGAAATAGGACTCTGATAGATAGTTTTGACATAAGTGTCGTATAATTATGGCTCTTAAGAACTTTTTTCAATATGAGGTATGGAACCTTAAAAACAGCGATATATTACCAAAATGTTTAACGTTATTTTTTAGGTAGTATAGGAAGAATCAATTTATCTGCTACCAATTTAAACCTTGTCGATCGATTAATTACAGGTTCTAAAAACTGTCTAGCATTTCTCGATCGTCCCAATAACAACGTGACCTATTTATAATAAACGGACGTAGCACTTGATCTTTACGATGTCGCTTAGGACCGTGATCTAATTTTACTTTCCCCCCTGAAGTTCCCTAAATCCCATTAATCCAGCTCCTTTCAAACATCTTTTTGCCATTGTAAAGTTTTGTTCAGTAACGGATAACTCTCGAGAAGCATTATGTTCTTTAAATTTCGTTTTATCACAACACCAGCCTCTGGCAGTCGCTTCTGGACACAACAAAGATATGCATCGTTTGCCACAAGATAATAGCTCTAATCATCAGGCCAGAAAAGCGGGATGCCAAGAGTATTTGTATGTTAGCACACATTTACCGAATAATGAAGAAAATTATCGTGAATTTTTATGGTACAAGTGGGTAGGGTAAATAATATGGATCAAATGTTATTAATGAACATTAACCACGATATCGCTTTAAATAGTTAAACAACGGATTTTATGGATAAGGTCGGATGTGATAAAGTGGTTAATCCGTGCATAATCGTTAACCTGCAAATGCCTCACTGAAAAGAACAAGCCTGTCGACTACGCGAACCCAATGCAGATTGGCGTGCTTCTTTAAAATGTTTACTTTTGTTAAAATCCCAACAATTTCCGTTATGTACATAATTATGCAACATAATAAGTAGCTCGAAGAACTGAGCCGATGGGGCTTAAAGTTCACGAGTGGACACCACGCACCGTAGTGTAGGATGCAGGCCGCTTCCAGCCACTCGCTTTGGAAATCTGTGGGGGAGGTCTATATTCAGCAGTGGACGTCCTATGCCAGGTGTGATGATGTTGAATGATCCATCAAATGACTGATGAAGTCAAATGTTGCTTAACTTATGTAATATATTTCGAGAGCGCCACGAGTGCTTCCACTTCGCCACCTCATAAACTTGATCATAAAAGTTAGTATGTTTTATTGACTCAAACAAAGTTTATATTCCGAATTATTTGCATAAACATATAGTCACGGACAAAATTTTACGTCATGTCACAGCTTGTTACAAAATTAACATTGGCGCTCGGATTTCGGTGGCAGTTAACATTGCAACAAATCCTCATTAGACAGAGATTTATGGTGGCAAGTTCCATGGGAGCTATATGAGAGGCGTTACACGAGTCATATGAATAATGTCGCGTACAAGGTTACCGGGATTTTCCGCAAAATGGCTGCAATCTTTGTAGTAATTTGTGATTTTGGTGGCATTCGCCAATATTAACAGGATATTACCTACTTTGGTTTAAGGCAAATCTTTTGTTATGTGTAACAATGGTATACGTGTATACCTTGATACATGTGACAAACGGGTCCGATCACCTTCTCATCGAGCATAAGTAAGAATGAGCCCAAACAAACCATTTACAGAGCTCATGTGGACGAATTCATAAGCCCCACAGATGCAAAGAATCGAGCAAGCTGTAACTAGTGCAAATAGGAAGTAAGCAAAAATAAAGTCCTACCTAACAGAGAGCATGTAATATTGTAGTGTATCTGAAGGTAAAACAGTCTTTCATCTTCCTTAGTGCGCTGGATCCTGTTGATGGATAATAATGTCGTGCAACCCTAAACAAAATGTGGCAGTGTAGTCAGGACATGGAATTTTGATATAGGTATGATCCCCATTTTCCGTTTCTTTCTTTTTTTTGAGCAATTCAAATTCCCTCGATCTTTTTAAGTCATAAGTTCATCAAGTGCATCGTCGCTACCAGAAAACCATTCTTCCCTAAAATCTGTCACCTTATTTCTTTGACTACCTACGACTCCTGTGCGATATAACGACTACTTCTACATGTTTAAGTTACAAATCTTGTCTCTAATTTTAGCTCGTTGCATAGCGCGCTCGCAGCAGTAAGGTTCTAAGTTTCCGCTGCGTAAGCCAACATCACTGGAAATGGGTACACACTCGCCTTCAGACACAGCTATTTTGACCGAGAAGATCATTATACTACCCTCTAAAGGTTATCTTTTATACCTGTTACATTTCCTTCTAAAAGCTATTAATCCATTACTGGCACGAATATTCCGAGGGTCTATGAAAATAGCAAAACCAATAATCCTATGACAAATATTATTCGTGACAAATAATAAGGTTATTTTTGGTTAGCTGCCAAAGAATGAACAGATTGGCCAGTTGTTTGATTTTCAGCTTGTAACGTACTATATGTGGGCTGGAATAACCTTTCAGTTAAATAATAGAATATTATCGTGGAATTTATCAATGACAGTTTTTTTTAGTAGTAGGTTTGGGCTACAGTAGCCCAAACATGTATGAATGTTATTTTGTTATGTATGTTATGTTGTTATGTAATGAAATGAAATGAAATGAAATGAAATGAAAATCATTTTATTCATGTAGGCAATACAATATGCACTTATGAACGTCATTTGTTTTTTAAACTACCACTAGCTCGGAACGCGACCACTACTGAGAAGAGCTAGCGAGAAACTCAGAGGGTTTGTCTCTTTTCAATAAATCATGTACAATCAAGAAAGGTTACAACAATTTTATATATCGAGTAGAGGAGCCGTTTAATCCCATGGATTACTTTCATTAATATAGTCTGAAATTTTGTAATATCCCTTTTTACATAATTTTTGTTTTATAATAAGTTTAAATTTATTAAGCGGAAGATTCCGTATATCCATGGGAACCTTGTTGTAGAAGCGCACACATTGACCTCTGAATGACTTATTAACTTTACTAAGTCTACTAAAAGGTACAGCTAATTGATTTTTGCTCCTTGTATTGACATTATGTCGGTCACAATGTTTCTCGAATGAATATATATTTCTCTTAACATATACAAGATTTTCATATACAGGGCGTCCCAAAGTTATGGGACATGAAGGGGAAGTACCTTAAATATTGTAGATAGTGAATTTTGCTCAAAGAAGACTTTATGTTATTTTTAAAAGTTAGTAATTCTGCATTCATAGATTTTCTAAAAATTACTTGCTTCGGCTGGGAATCGAACCGACTTAAATGTGAAAAAAAAAACACCCTACTTTTATGATGCCAATCGAAAGAATAGCTAAAAAATAATAACTCTGCCTAAGTAACATAGTATTTTAAAAGAAAGGAACAACATAAAATGATTGAGTCAAATTTCAAGAAAGTTATTTATTGCTAAAGTGATTTCTTCTTTTGGGGATACGTGAAAGATATGCTATACAAAAAGCGATACGAGAACGTAGGCGAGTTGCAAACAGAATTGTGCCATATCACATCGAGTGTTCACCATAAAATGATTAGAAAATCAACAGGCAGCGGGCTCATTAAAAGATTGGCGATTTGCGTAAGACAAGAGGGATCACATTTTGAGCATTTAATTAATTAATTTACAAAAAAATACCTACTTAATTGACTACGGCAGTTTCATGTATGTTTTTTATTTGATTAAAATGATTAATTTCACGTTGTTCCTTTCTTTTAAAATACTATGTTACTTAGGCAGAGTTATTATTTTTTAGCTATTCTTTCGATTGGCATCATAAAAGTAGGGTGTTTTTTTTTTCACATTTGAGTCGGTTCGATTCCCAGCCGAAGCAAATAATTTTTAGAAAATCTATGAATGCAGAATTACTAACTTTTAAAAATAACATAAAGTCTTCTTTGAGCAAAATTCACTATCTACGATATTTAAGGTACTTCCCCTTCATGTCCCATAACTTTGGGACGCCCTGTATATATTGTGACGAAAATGTTAAAATATTAATTTCTTTAAATATTTGTCTTAATGTATCTCTTGACCTTAATTTATAAATTGCACGAATAGCTCGTTTCTGTAAGAGAAATATGCTATCTGTATCAGCAGCGTTTCCCCACAGCAAGATACCATATGACATCAAGCTGTGAAAGTAGCTGAAGTAGACTAAGCGCGCTGTTTCAATATCACAGATATTTCGAATTTTCTTAACAGCATATGCGGCAGAACTGAGTCTTTTCATTAGTTTTTTAATATGGGGTCCCCACTGTAACCGAGAATCTAAAGTCATACCAAGGAATACAGTTGTGTCCACAAGTTCCAACTGTTCATGTTTAATTCTTATTTTGGTGGCAACCTGTTCAACATTAGGTAATGAAAATCTAAGACATTTCGTTTTGTTCTCATTAAGGAGCAAGTTATTGACTGTGAACCATTCGACTATTTTTGAGACAGCATTATTCACTTCGTCATATGCTAATTGATATCTGTCAACTTTAAATATTAAAGAAGTGTCATCAGCAAACAATACGATCTCGTGTCTTTCCTTAGCGAGGTGAGGTAAATCGTTGATATAAACTAAAAATGTATGTATGTTATGGTGTTATGTATGTTATGTATGTTATGGTGTTATGTATGTTATGTATGTTATGTACGTTATGTATGTTATGTATATTACATATATTATGTATGTTATGTATGTTATATTGTTATGTTGTTATTAATATTATCTGTGTCATGTATGTTATGTATCTTATGTATCCTATGTATGTTATGTGTGTTATGTATGTTAAGTGTCTAGGGCGCTCATGTGGTACGACAGCTTGTCGTTATAATTTTTGCCAGCTGCCATACGATTTTTGTAACTTCTACAGGCATTGCAGTTTGCAAAGAAAAATACCTATAGTCTAAATTAAACAGACTCCAAAATGTCGGTGCAGCGAATGGGGCGAAAAGGTGAAAAGTTTTCCTTTTGTACAAAATGCAAGGCAAATGTAATAAAACTTTCCTCTGTAGTGAACTTTTTGTGGTTTTTTGTTTAAATTGCTAGTAACTGTGTAATGCAATGGAGTCCTATAATTTTTCCAAAGTTAATAAAAAGGTAATGGAAAATATATTTCATAATATATTATGTAACGCTGTTGCTGTGTACCGCCTCTATCACAACGAGGGCCCAGTAGGCAAGACTCCTTGTGTATGATATTAAGCATTACGACCGTATCAGCGTGTTGTGGGTAATATTGAAAAAAAAAATATGCTGAAGGTATTCATTTTTAACGCAAAGATAAATGTTATGTGAACATCGCCATGTTTCGGTATCGTGGTATGCCGCACGCGTTTTCGTGTGGGTGGGTTGAAAATAAAAAATAGCTCTATTAATATCTAGCGACCGTCGATGTCACTCGTATAAAAAAATGTGGCGTTCCAAGCGAAAAAGGTTTAGTTAGGTCACCCCTGTTCATGTCACGATATCCAATGGTGGTATTGCGTTGCCTGGGTTCCTTATGTTCCATTTAACCCTATTAAATGAATACAACAGCTATTTTTTTCTAATCGTTGACTGGCGATATAATATATATGTATTTACAGTCAATTCCAAAGATGCAGTCGTATTCGAAGTTCAAAAGTTATCTTGCTCGAAAACCTTTGCATTTAATTATTATTACATTATATTAATTATATAATTTATTGAGTACCAATCTTGTGTAGTACAATCTGCTGCACAATAAATAAAGTTATTTTCCTTTAGAAATTCAAAAGTATTCGAAAATAATTAAATATAGGAATATATTTGTTATTTACGCACAAGAAATTAAAAAAGATATGGCCCATACCCTCTCCTAGTGAGAGTATTTTTATTTGATACCTATCCCGTGTATGCTGTTCTTCGTTGACCTTTTAGTATCACGCCCGGGTTAAGCGAATGTACAGGTTCAATCACGAAGGTGAATCTATTGTCCGATATCTGGTACTGCAAGTGGAGATTATCCCCAGTCGCGATAAAGTTTAAATGATTATGTTTAAAACTATCGGCGTATACTGACGGCCTTCCTTCTCATACACAGCACATATTTGTGCTGCCTTGACTGCGTCCGACCCCAAGACGCTAACAATCACGTACATATTCACACGCACTTTCCCCATCCCTTACCTGGGGGTAATGCTTCATGCACATAAACACATTTACATTTTTGTTTATTTTTAAAGGAACAGGAGATATGTATGGTCGCGTCGGGCAGCTGGAAACGATTGGATGGGTAATTCCGAATAGTATATCCAATCTTGAATCGATTTAATAGAAGTCCATCTCTAAATCTCGATCTCTGATCATTTGGCCGATTTGTTGATTTGATTTTATGTTGCCCAGATCGATAGAGAGATCGTTAAAAGATGATCCATTACCTTGAGTCTCTGGTCATGTAAAACAACTACAATTATTTTATAAAAGAAAGACCAGTAACCCTGGCTTTATATCAGATCATACTTTTATATACCGATTTTCTCTCTGATCACATGTCACGATTCGAATACCCTGGTGCAATTGTCAATTTTCATCGGACCGATCTTTTGGCACCCGATTAAAAATTTCGTACTAAATCCTGGATCAATCTCGGACGTATCGATTCGATATCAATCTTTTGTTTAATATCAGTAAGCTTCCACCTTCGACCTCATCTTCACTTAACATCAGATGTGATTGAGGTCTAGTACCAACTCGTTGTGCATAGAAAAAAAAATGGGAAACTTATGATCGACCTCTGCTGCGCAACGTTTGAGGTCAAAGTCGTAGACTAATGTGAATTGACGATGATGATAGACGAGAATGACTCGTTTCAAATTCAAGTTTTCATTTACTCCGATCAACAATTATACCATTATCACTGCTATTGGTTATGGATGTATAATCTGCACCATATTAAGAAATTCCTGATACATGGAACGCACCGATTGAAGTCTTTTATTATCTAGTAAGTGTATGGGATTCCTTTTCTACAAGCCGCGTGTGTCGCAGACCTAATACTCAATACCAAATACTCCGCGAGTCCCTCTTGTCACAATATTTGCGGGCCGGTGCCGCATTGCGCCGGTTCGCGTCACGAGCGGCGAAATTTTTCGAGGCTTTATGTAAAATTTAGATAAGGCCCGCGCCGAGTGTGGATGTTGCTTTTGCGGTGGATTCAAATTTCCGGTTAGATTGTTCGCGGGTAGTTGGTTTTTAGGGGGAGGTTGGTCACCTATCACTCTAAGAGAAGAAACATCAGTGTATAATTAAACCCCGTTCAATTTGCAGAGGAGTGAATTGTATTGGCAAATAATACCATCTCAGTTACAGTTTAGAATTTAAAATAAATCTCCATTAATTCAAAAGATGAATTCACATCAGACCGATAATCATCATTCCGATCAAGATTTTATTATGATCATATAGTCTTTTTCATTCATTTCCTTTCTTCATCATAAAGAATACAGGGTGAATTTGAACTCGTGTATTCCGATTAACCGGTGACGCCACTTTTAATTACGACAACTTTTCCCAAGAAACCATAGTCGAATTCGATCCAAAAAATTATTTATACAAAGTAAATCATTCTGAAACCACCGAATTCAGACAAAAATTGTTCGTAATCAGGGTGGAGTCAACAGTAAACAGGAATTACACAAATTAAATTTCACCCTGTATATAACCATTAGGGTTGATGACTTAGGTTGATGTTGATAATAATTAATGGTAATGTCAAAGTCAAGTCAAGGTCAAAAATGCTTTTTTTTGTAGGTACACAGAGTACACATAAAATACTACATTTTTAAGGTACTGCTTGTTCAAAATGCAATTTTCCTTGAGAAGAACAAGCATGAAACTCGAAGGGTTGCTCTTTTAAAAACAGGCTTTGATTTTACACAAAGGTTTTTATATTAAATAAAGGTTTTTATATTTCATTATTAATTGTGAAATAGGCTGGCATGCGAACGATCTCATTATGTCCAGGGATGATTATCATCTAAATAATCCGTTATCTTATAATATGCTTTCTTAATAAGTTTCTGTTTTATACAATCTTTAAATTTATTGAGAGGAAGATTGATAAGGACAGCGAGCAAGAAAAGGACCACGAAGGCCGGACGCCCTCACAACCGATGCACGCAACTCTAACTAGTTGAGTGACAACGTTCCCCGCAAGGTCAAGTCGGAGCGAGAGGGAAATAGATTAGAAGAGGACGTCCGCCCCGCCCACTGCTCACGGACACCCACTAGTTGGGAGACTTAGTTAGGGAATAAATATAGCGATATTGTACATTGTTTTGTATTCTTGTATTCTGATACGAACTACTACTACATGTTAAGGAGAAATAAAAGTCTGATTGAAATAGAACCAGTGTATTAGTTTGGATGCAGGAATCACCAAGAGCGAACGCTCCCCAGCAGAAATTATTTTCCACATACAGTCCACTGCTGTCCCCCACAGTGTTTGGACCATCGAGCCGGATCAAGCAGGAACTGCAGGAATTGAACCAAGAAGATGGTCGTGACAAGAAGCCAATCTGGAGACGATAGACGAGTTTTCGAAGATCCACCGGGTTCGCCGAGTGCTACCGACGAACCTTGCAACCAGCAACCCGGCGAGACACGAACACCCGTTCCAGTCCGTGAACCAGCTTCTCAGGGACTCCACGCGTCGAATACGCACCACGAAACCACTGCGCCGACTACCTCCGGTGTACGCCACCCTGCTCCTGGCTCCGTGCGTTCACGCATGACCAGCGCCAGCACCGCCGCCCGCATCAAGCAAGCCGAACTTGAAGCTGAAGAGAGACTCGCCGAAGTCAGACGTCGAGAGCTGCGTCTCGAAGCCGACCTCATTCAGAAAAAGTTAGCGTTTGAAATTGCGAGTATCCATGCAGAAGAAAGCCATGCAGGCAGCGTACACAATCAGCCAATATTGGAGGATCGAGTCGACGAATGGCTTCGCCAGCATGAGCCTATCTCTTCCGAACGTGAAATAAGCTCATTGCAACAGCCAAGTGCACCACCAGCTGCCGCGACCACCGCAGCCGTGCACCGGCCACAGAACGTGGCAACGATGACGTCTGTGAACGCCCACGCCTCGCGTCCTCTACGGGGGGAGTATGCAGCGAGCATACGGCAGCAGACAACACCATCGAAACCAACCGAGTGGGTCGACACGCCGAAGCAAAATAACGATCGTCCCCGCTCACCGACTCCGGTCCACAACCGCAGCCGCAGCCAGGGAAGAGGAATCGAACAGCTTGCGGATGCAATAAAACAGATGGCACGAGTACGACCGCCGCCGAGACAGGCCACAGAGCTCCCAACCTTCACAGGAGCTCCCGGTGAGTGGCTTCCCTTCAAGGCAGCGATGAGAGACTCCGCGTCAGTCTACCAATTCAGTGCTGTAGAGAACATGGCGAGACTACGCAACTGTTTGAAAGGAGAAGCACGCGACGCAGTCCACGCACTTCTACACACTACTATGGATCCTGTGAAAATAATGAGAACATTAGAACAATGCTACGGCCGTCCAGAGGTGATGATTGATCAAGCTCTCAACGATATTAGAAAACTTCCACGTCCAGGCCCCAGCGCGTCCGAGTTGAACACTCTAGCGGTGAAACTACAGAACATTGTCCAAGTGCTGAATAGCCTCGATCAGCGCGGTTACTTAAACAATCCGCTGCTAGCACGAGAAGTCATAGAGAAGTTAAGCCCGCATCTACGCTCACGTTGGTGTGATTACGCCGAGGACTACGGAGACGATTCAGAGCCACAAATCGTGACACTATCGCATTTTCTAATGAGAGAAGCCGACCGCGCATTGAAACACGCATACGCACCGAGTACCACCGCACCGCCAGTCAGAAATGTGAAAAACGCCAGCAACGCCACCACGCGGCGAGCGGACGCAACTCGACGAGCAACAACCTACGCCACCTCCGCTGCTCCTACTGCCTCCGATACCGACACGAACGACGCTGAGGATGAACGGTGTTTATACTGTGGGGCACGACACAACGTCCCACAGTGCGATCAATACCGGGCGCTCAGTATGGACCGTCGGTGGCAGTGGGTCAAAGAGAAGAAATTGTGTTTTAAATGCATTAATAAAGCACATCGGCGTAACCACTGCCGCGCTAAACTATGCGGCGTCCAAGGCTGTTCACGTCCGCATCATTCGCTGCTCCACTCAACTGCGTTTTCCACCGCTACCACGACGCCCATGCCGACCGCCGCGACATCTACCGACGGGACAGTACTAGTTGTCAACGGAAGTACAAATCACAGCGAGGTACTACTGAAGGTGTGTCCGGTGACCGTGGCTGGCCCCGGCGGCGAAGTGAAGACCTATGCACTGCTGGATGAGGGATCCTCTATCACCCTCATTGATGAAGAGCTGGCACGGTATGTAAACGCCGGCGGACCAGCATCACCGCTCCATATACACGGAGTGAACTCATCCCGACGGGAGAACGATAGTCGCCTGGTCAAGATACAATTACAGACCGGCAACCACACACAGAAGATCGCAGCACGCACAGTGAAAGAACTCACTCTGGCGAAGCAAACGATACCAGCACGCCTGTTAAATTATGAGCACCTGCGCGATCTACCGATTGAAAATGTAAGCTACGAACTAGCAATACCTAAACTGCTGATTGGTGCTGATAATTGGGAAATGATCGTCACCCGCGAGCTGAGGACTGGTAGAAGACATGAACCCGCCGCCTCCAAGACTCAGCTGGGCTGGGTGATCCACGGCACCGCACCACGAGCCAGTATATACAGAGACGAAGCCTCCGTCCTCCACCTGCACATGCATACTGAAGAAGATAGAAGCCTTCACGAACGAATCGAGGCACACTTCAGGATCGATGCGCTAGGGGTGGCACTAACCACTAAGGTGTCACCCACTGATCAGCGAGCGCTCACCAAGTTCAACGAGACGGTTGAGTGCAAGAACGGTCGCTATGAAGTTGGGCTGACATGGCGAGATGACACGCCCACTATGCCGCCGAGTTATGACTCCGCCCTAAGAAGATTGAAAAACATCGAGAAAAAGATGGACCGCGACCCTGCTTTCGCGGTAGAGTACATGGCACAGATGGAAAATTTAATCAAGAAAGAATACGCCGTGCCGTGTGACGGGACCGAGAAAGAATGCCCGTACAAATGGTACCTACCACACTTTGCCGTGCTTAACCCTAACAAGCCCGGCAAAGTAAGAATAGTTTTTGATGCAGCAGCCGTCACACGCGAGACCAGCTTAAATGATAAGCTTATCGAGGGTCCAGACATGCTACAATCACTGATGAGCATACTGTTTAAGTTTCGAGAATACCCTATCGCCGTGACCGCAGACATCGAAGAAATGTTTTTGAGAATAAAGATAAGGAAACAAGATCAACCGGCACAGATGTTCCTGTGGCGCGGGCGCGACCGAACCTCCCCGCCCCGCGATATGAAAATGACATCGATGATTTTTGGCGCGACATGCTCACCGTTCCTCGCGCACAGCGTGCGTAACCACAACGCGCACGCTCACGCGCACACCCATCCATTGGCCTTCCGAGCGATAACTGAAGACCACTATATGGATGACTTCGTCAGTAGCCACGAGACCACAGAAGCAGCTGCCGCCACGATAAAAGAAGTCATCGAAGTACACGCACAGGCCGGTTTCCAGCTACGTGGTTGGAATTCAAACTCAGAGGGCGCTCTAATCGACGTGCCCACGATGCTACGCGCCCACTCTACGACACGCCTTGGCCATGACAACAAGACATTAGGGCTGATATGGAACCCTAAAGAAGATGAACTTGGCTTCAACACTGCCATGCCGCGCGTCCCCGCTGAGGTGCGCACACGAGACCGCGCGCCGACGAAGAGAGAAGCTCTAAGCGCAGCGATGTCCGTATACGACCCCCTCGGCCTACTTAGCTGCTATACGATAAGCGCTAAAATATACCTACAACAGCTGTGGCGCCTACAGATCGGATGGGACGACCCGCTGCCCGATGAACACGCTAACGACTTACTAAGTTGGTTAGAAAGTATAGAACGCGTAGCAGCGCTACGCCTGCCCCGCTGCTACGACAAGAGAAAAGGCCACGCGAAGAGAAAGCTACACGTCTTCTGCGATGCAAGTCAAGAAGCGTACGCGACTGCCGCGTACTGGCAAATTGAAAATGATGACGGCACCGTCCACGTCGTGCTCGCTGCGGCCAAAGCAAAGGTCGCGCCGTTGAAAACTCAAAGCATCCCACGCCTAGAGTTACAAGCGGCCCTCATAGGCGCTCGATTGGCCGATACGATACAAAGAGGTCACCGCCTACCTATTGATGAAATTACCTATTGGACAGACTCCCGAACCGTCCTACATTGGATACGCAAAGACGCGCGACGACACACACCATTCGTCGCCCACCGCCTCGGTGAAATAGCTGAACTCACTGAAGTGCGTCAATGGCGATGGACACCTTCGGAAATGAACGTAGCCGACGTAGCCACCCGATCTAAGTATGTGCCTACGAACGCTGAAGACTGGTGGTTTACGGGTCCTGAATTCCTGAAACATGAAAAGGAAAAATGGCCGTCCGAACCCGCCACTCTCGAAACCGAAGAGGAAGTCATAGTAAACTCCATAACTACGCAGCAACAGCGCCCTCTACCGAACATCGATCGCTTCTCAAACTTACAGCGACTGCTACGTGCCACCGCCGCGATATTATTATTTATCGATAAATGCCGACGGCGAGAGAAACATATGAGTGTGGCACACCTGGAACGAGCAGAGAAGCTGTGGCTGACTCATGCGCAAGAAGAGAGCTTTCCCGAAGAGATAAGCCGTTTACGCGCCGGCAAAACCCTTGCCCGAACGAGCCGATTGATAAAGTTAGACCCGGTATTAGACAAAGATGGGCTGTTACGAGTTAATGGACGAATCGGCGCCGCTCAACTGCCCGCCCACACTAAGCGGCCAGTGATCTTAGACGGCCGTCATCCGCTGACACGGCTCATCGTACTTGAAGAACATGCGAACGCCGGTCACGCTAGCCGAGAGCGCGTAGTAAACGAGTTACGCCAACGCTACTGGGTGCTACGCCTACGACCTACCATACGCACCGTAGCACGAAACTGCGCACACTGCCGTCTACGAAGAGCAACACCGAGTATACCTATCTGCGGCGACCTACCTGCAGCGCGCCTGGACCCCTACCACCGCCCATTCTCCAACTGTGGGTTGGACTATTTCGGGCCTATGACGGTAACCGTGGGACGACGGCACGAGAAGCGATGGGGGGCCCTGTTCACCTGCCTAACGACAAGGGCCGTCCATCTGGAATTGGTCGCAAGCCTCACCACGGATTCCGCCATAATGGCGTTGAGAAGGATGGCAGCGCGACGCGGGTGGCCAGCTATTATGTATAGCGACAACGCTACGAATTTTAAAGGAGCGGATGTGGAGTTACGCGCCGCCTACGCCGAATGGGCCCCCGCTCTACGAGACTACGGGCTACGACATCGCCTCACGTGGCGTTACATACCGCCCGGGGCCCCAAATCAAGGTGGAGCGTGGGAGCGACTGGTCCGGTCGGTGAAGGTGGCATTGACAGCGGTACTCCATGAAAAATCGCCAAAAGAAGAAGTACTCCGTACCGTACTGACCGAAATAGAGCACAGTATCAACGCACGACCGCTGACGCACGTGTCGGTTGAACCAGACGATCCCGAAGCACTAACGCCTAACCACTTCCTACTGGGATCATCACAAGGCCTACCGTGCACCGGACCATGCCAAGAAGGTGATCGTCGTATGTGGCGGACGAGTCAGGCCCTCGCCGATGAATTCTGGCGGCGATGGGTCAAGGAGTACCTACCAACACTGGTAGCACGTGGCAGCTCCAGAGATGTTCTACAACGACCACTGCAAACGGGAGATATGGTGATCGTGACCGACGCTACGCTGCCCCGTAACACATGGCCCCGAGGAATAGTGGAGAAGATCTACCCAGGGCGCGACGGGGAAATTCGCAGCGCAGACGTCAGAACCAGAGGAGGAACGTTCCGACGGCCGACGTCGAAGCTCGCTGTCCTCTCGGTGAAGGAGGCTCCGCAGAGTCTTCGCCGGGGGGAGGATGATAAGGACAGCGAGCAAGAAAAGGACCACGAAGGCCGGACGCCCTCACAACCGATGCACGCAACTCTAACTAGTTGAGTGACAACGTTCCCCGCAAGGTCAAGTCGGAGCGAGAGGGAAATAGATTAGAAGAGGACGTCCGCTCCGCCCACTGCTCACGGACACCCACTAGTTGGGAGACTTAGTTAGGGAATAAATATAGCGATATTGTACATTGTTTTGTATTCTTGTATTCTGATACGAACTACTACTACATGTTAAGGAGAAATAAAAGTCTGATTGAAATAGAACCAGTGTATTAGTTTGGATGCAGGAATCACCAAGAGCGAACGCTCCCCAGCAGAAATTATTTTCCACATACAGTCCACTGCTGTCCCCCACAAAGATATTGTATATCAACTTATCAACTGGAACTTTATTGAAAAAGCCTATACATAACCCTTTGAATGAATTACTGACTGCGGAGGCGACTTATGTGACCTGCGAGTTTATCTTTATTTCTTGTATTGACATCATGTTTATCACTATTTTTCCAAAATGATTCTATATTCTTTTTGATGTATACTAGATTTTCAAAAATGTACTGTGACGAAAAGGTTATACTCTTTAAATCTATCTCTAAGTGACACTGCAGGTCTCAATTGATAAATTGCGCGAACGGTTCGTTTTTGTAAAACAAAGATTTATTTATATCCGCGGCATTTCCCCACAGCAAAATATCGTAAGACATCAAGCTGTGGTAATAACTAAAATACACTAATCTAGCAGTATTTACGAGTACGTCTGATATTTGTCGAATTTTTTCGTTAATCGTAACTAATATTATAATGAAAACAGGAAAAAATGAGGAGTTGTTTAGTGTAACTAATTCCATTCACGTAGGCTATTTATTTCGTACAAATTTTGAAGTTAAAAATATTATAAAATAATATGTATTGATGAGCGTGTATGAAGCAGAGAGATGTCTGTGGCAGAGGCCTACCCCTATAGGAAACAGGCGTGATTTTATATGTATGTAAATACATTATTTACATAGATTTGGAATGTATTAATTTCTTTTTGACCTTTATTTAATTTGTTAACATTTTTCATATAATATTGTTAAATGTTTAAGGCTAGAAATATTTGCATATCGTGGTTACTTATAGTTAAGGTGGCGCATGCGCTATGTAGAACTGCGTTTTTGCCACATTGGATTGGTATGCGTCAATCTAGTAAACAAAGATCAATCCGTATCGATGAAACTGTAGGAAGTATGTATCAGGTCCTTACCTATGAAATTGGTGTTTTGTATGAAGAATTTCATTAAGACTGTTTTCTCTATGCAAACATTTTTGATTATTTTTTATTTGGGAACGACAAATACAAATTTAGCTAAACTTTGTGTGCCTTATCGCATAACATTAAGTTAAGTATAGGCAGCGTTAATTTTTAAAAGTAACCGCTTTGTAAAAGTTTCAGCGAATCTAAGAAATGATTATGGGAAGCACATGAAAAGAGCTCTGTTCAAATTTTTTTTATTATGTGATTTAGCCCAGAAATTACAAAATATTTCATGTGAAACATTGAAATAATATTCCATTTACGAAATGAAAAACAAATTTGGATATAGCTTTGAAAATTGGTACATATGATTAACGAAGAAAAAAAACTCCAATGTCATAGGTGAAGACCCAATATTTTATAGTGGAATAATGTTTAATATAATCCAGTTGAAGATAGCAAACTAAGATAAAAGTCAAGAGAAATAGTTTCCAACGTTTACGGGGCTTAAGCCGGCTTTCCACAACACACTAATCCACCCGACGGACACGCACAGTTTGCAGATATGTGGATTAGGAGCAGAAAATAGATAAGGTAGGCACATCGATCACACGGTGGATTTAATATTGTGAAGAGTTATTCATACATTAAGTTAAGATAATCTTTCCTTTAAGGGCAGGTGTAACAATTCAAACAAACTAAGATACTTGCCAAAAGAGCCGCCTCCGTGGCTCCATGTAAACAATATTGAGTTTACGATTCGGAGGTCGCGGGTCCGATCCCCAGCGGGGTACATGTTTAAGTACTCGGTTTGGTTGGTGGTAGGGCATTTTAAATGTCCGCCTGGCTAGCTACCACCATCTTATCTAAATCTGCCGCCAAGCAGCAATGTTAATAGCATTGTCGTGTTCCGGTTGTCAGAGATAAGATAGCCAGTCCCCCAAATGTGTTGGGGTTTCCGGGTCAGTACGCTTCCACCTTCGACCTCATCTTCACTTAACATCAGGTGTGATTGAGATCAAGTAAGAACCTGTCGTGCATAAAAAAAAAGAGCTATGCACGGAATTTAAAAATGATGACTCGTCACAGAACCAGAGTTACTGATATAGGTAATAGATTTGGTAAACCGATGTGCCATTGGGATGGTCTAAAGTGAGTTGTGAAGTGGAAACCACGTCTTGACAAATGTAGTAGAATTAAGGGACATCTGGCTCGCTCCCGAACTGGTCCGAGAGCAAAATGTCCATGTGTGTGTAAGGTAAAATTATCCCGTGGCCAGCGAAAAAATATATACTCACATAAAAGGCAAAATTTTGACCACATTAATTTGAATACATATTTTATAGGTATCCAAATTGCGTTTGGCATGTTTTCAGGTTGTGTTGGCATGCTTTGAGGATGTGCATGGGATGTTTTCAGAGTGTGTGTGGAATGTTTCCGGGGTGTGTGTAGGATGTTTTCAGGTTGTGCTTGGTATGTTTTCAGGGTATGTTATAGGATTCACACCTACTAGACAGTGTGGCGATCTGTTCGAAAGCTGGGAATCGAATTCGCGATCTCCATTTTGTAAACCGTGTGTAGTTCACATTATACCACAATCATTTTCTCTCATGTTATCTCCAACCAGAAGACCACAGTGCTATCAACAACATTGCTGCGTGACATCAGGCTTAGAAATGATGGTGGTATCTGGCTATGCGGACATTTTAAATGCCCATCTAGCAACAAAACCGAGTACTAAACTTGTACTCACTGGAAATCGAACCCGCGACCTTCGTTTTATAAACCTTATATTATTTACATTGAGCCACGGAGACGGTTAAAATGTAAGAACAATGAACTGATAATTTTCGTGCCGCAATCACATTTGCTCATGTTTTCGATTAGCGAAGTTAAGCAATGTCTGGCACAGTCAGACCTTGATAATACTCCTGCACAATATTTTTTTTAACAAAAATGTTTTTTTAGAAATTCAAAAGTATTCGAAAAAATTTAAATATAAGAATATATTTGTTATTTATGCACAAGAAATACAAACAGATTATACGAAGAGAAAAGATCTATGTGGGATTTCTTTAGAATTTTAAAAGTATGTATCAATTGCTTTCGCTCATTACGACTTTCCTATATTTCAGACTAGCTTTCTGCCCGTGGCTTCGCCTATGTGGAATAACTTTATCGCGAAAATTTTTGATCCCTCGGGAAGTACTTACTTTATCGGGATAAAGAAAATCCTATGTCTTAGTCCAGGGTATATTCTACCTATATGTTATATTTCATCCAAATCCGTTGGTCTGTTTCGCCGTGATTGAGCAACAAATAAACAAACATCCAAACTTTCGCATTTATAAATTAGTTAGATTAGATATTACGTCCTTTATACTTTTATCGGTCCTTTCGATTCGATTTCACAAAATGTTCGAGTGAAGGATCTCCGAAAACAATCTCTGTCAAGTTTGACATTAAGTTTATAGCTACCTTAAACATTTACAACCTTTCCTACGTAACTTAATCTGCCACAGACATAAGTTTATTGGACAAGACAATACAGGTGCATCAAACTGTCTTTGTACCTGACTGCTGCAGGTGGGAGGGTAATGCTTTTCGGGTTTATGTATATCAGTATGTATGTATATGGAACTGTTGATTGTCGTTAATTTCACGCCTCTTTACCAAACATAGAGAACAATGTCCTTACTTGGATCAGACAATATATTATGGTACATCGCAACATCGATCCGATTCAGCCCTAACGTATTTACAACTGCGTCCCTTTTAGACGCGTAGCGGACACAATCCATCAAAATGTGCTGCAAATCATCAATTTTATTACATTCATTGTAAATGGGTGAATGTACTTTTCTCATCAGATAAGCAAATAAATTTGTTGGATAGTATCCGGAGCGCAACCTATGGGCGATTACCACTTGTTGTCTGCATAACTTAGATATTGCAAACCAAGGTACATGGGAAGGCTCACATTGTATGCTTTGGTACCAAATTCCCTTAACGGTAGATCTTTTATCGAAGTATATTTTCCAGTTGTCATAACATTTACGTTTATACATCGCAAATATTTCTGAATAGTTAGGTAGAGTTTCCAGTTGTATTCCTTCCTGTACAGTTTTTTTTGCAAATTTGTCAGCCTCCAAATTACCCCCAAGGTCAATATGAGCCTAGTGAATGAGCGATAACTGTATGTCATGACGATTTCAAATGTTATTCTTATAACTTACGAAATAAAACATTTTTGATTTCTTTTTTTTTGGATGTTACCGTAAGTGCTTAAATGGCATGATCGATTTTGAAGTGCAATATCCCCAGACTTATATCTTAAAAACTCCAATAAGGCGCCCATTAAATACAAAATATACCAACGGGTTCTTTGTTTTTAATTACTTAAATTGTTATTGTACAGTCTGAAACAGAGAAACCTATTCGTGCTTGCATAATTACAATAATTACTGAGTTTAACAATATTTTAAAGGTACTATCGAGAAATATTCATGATTTCCTGAGAAATGTTAATTTGTATTATGTTGGGCTCTCAAGGTATCTATTTCAGCCTGTACATACTATTACTATATATTACACGAGATCAATAGTAATGGAAATTTTGCTGGAATTAAATACAAACCGCGTACATCCCGCACCCAAACTTACGAAAAATCATGACACGTATACGGCCTCACACGCCCATCTAATTCACAAGTCAGCTGGATTATGGCCTATATACCCTCAACCAATAACCGGAGGCTGTGCCCCAACAGTGGGGATAGGCCGTTGATGATACATTTACAATCCAATTACTTATACATGTAGTAATTATACATTGTATTTTAAATTATTATGTTCCTATGCTAAACATTAAAAATGCTTGTGTTATCAGCTGCTAACTCCTCAATGACATGTTGTTAGTGTTGATATTTTTAATGTCGATAAAGTTTTTGCTTCCTTTTCTATCTGTCAAGTTGTGATTCGAAAAGACAAGATTTGAGCTACGAGAAACTATGTCGAGGCGTTATTTGTTATTTATATCACCTCATATAAGTTGTGGTAGCCCTGCTGGTGAGATGAGGCTGTGCTGGACATAAGTTTGAATTAAAGAAAAATTTAGCTTGGGACAACTAAATTTATTTAAATTGATGGCTCAAGTAGTAGTTCTGTTCGTAAAGAAATATTCCAAACAATCATAGTAAAATTGTGTCTATATTCTCTCCGGCCGTGATAGTCGCTCGTCGGCAATGTCTCGCGAATCATTAATATTACTTATCTTCATCCTATTTCCATAGAAACGCCAACTTTACTATGTAAACGCTACCCTGCAAAGTTAAGTTCCACTAGTTATTAATACAAACGCGACAGCTCGTACAAGTTACAATCTCATTGTGCACCGGGCCTTACATATATTTCAAAGTTGCTCGCATGAGAGGGCAAACTCGAACAATTTCAAGAAAGTTTCTGGAATAAAACCTGACTCTTAACTGTACGTGAGCGAGACAGCTTTGACGATAACAATAAAGTTTATACTCTAATATAGGAATGAAAGGGACACGTAATAACATGCTAATGTAACATTTAGTGTAAGTTCACATGAGCGATGCTGAAGATACGCTAATCTTTCAATAACCAGTGCTGTCCTTATCTGAATAGCCTCCGTTCTCACTTCCTTCTTCAAAGACTTGCGCATTGTCTTTTTAGGCGGCTTGGCAACTCTTGCAGAACATAGCATAACCTTTGCAATATGATCTTGGGGAGATCTCTTGTTCCACAGATATTGCTTCAATTACTCTCTCCTGGAAGCCAACGACATC
Source organism: Oegoconia quadripuncta (assembly GCA_949316235.1). Lineage (NCBI taxonomy): Eukaryota > Metazoa > Arthropoda > Insecta > Lepidoptera > Autostichidae > Oegoconia > Oegoconia quadripuncta. The sequence goes on from OX438746.1 coordinate 18,405,836, forward strand.
ATTATTTATCTCAGGTAAATATTGTTTACGTAAACTTGGAGCTACATCTTTCCTGACAAAGCAAGTTTCAATACTGCCTAAAACAAGGCTATCTTCACGCCTAACTTTATAATGCGTGTTTTGACGAGACGACGCAACATCATCCATAAAATAAACATCCCGTCAGTTGTAAACGTTGCTAAAGAAAGTGAAGGTAAATACACGCTATTGTGTTTCTTAGCAAACGCCAGCGTCATTTCATCGGCGTAGTGTAAACGTACACGGAGTAATAGTCATGATGTGTCCAAAGTATCGATAACTTCGGCGTAAAAATGACAATAAGCAATATTTCGGCATTGTTGGGATGTTATGGTTATTCCACAACGATATCTTATATTTCGTTACAATTAGGTATAACTTTTTGGTCGCTTTTGTCTGATTTAACAGCCGACATATTGATTGATCCATTTCACTGTTTAGCTTGTTGAATTATGGGATTCGTTTTTCGTCAATCTTCCGTTCCATTTATGAGGATTAGTACAAAACATGGTGTCTTTCACTATAGGCCTCACATGACAGCTTAAACTCACGTAACGAGCTATAGAGAATAGGCGAATTAAGAAATCTGTAGGCGAACGAAAGTCACTGAGGCAGCCCAGCGGATTAGTAAGTTAAAGTGGCAGTTGGCAGGGTGATGTGATGTGAAATGGTACCTCGAAGAAGTGATAGATGAAGGGGCATTAAAATTCTCGAGTGAAGACCACGCACCGGCAAGCGCAACGTAGGATAACAAGGTAGATAGACGACCTAATAAAGGTCGCAAGAAGTCGCTGGATGCAGACCGCTTCCAACCGGTTGCTCTGGAAATCTATGGAGGAAATGTATGTTCAGCAGTCAACGTGCTATGGCTGATAAGATGATGATTACAATATCTTCCTGAGTAGTGTCCTACCGTAACACTCTTCGAATTGTTTTTATAAACAATTCACGTTCCGAAATCCTGGAAGTTTGTTTTTATACCCTTCAAGGTTATGGAACATGTGTTAAATAACCAGCAGCTAGATTATCTTGAGGGCTGTGATCTGCTCTCTCCTCGATTCATCCACTTGTATATGGTACATATTTACGACTAGGCCAAAACTAGTGAGCGGTAGGCTGTGCCTCTCGACTCTTATATGGCATTTGATAGAGCCTGGCATATACATTTCGGTGAGTATACATTGGAATTATATGAAATTATTCCACCATTGCCTTTCCATCATCCGACTTCTAGTGATGGGATTTCTAGGGATTCTGAACCTTGTCGACATACCGAACATTCGTAAGAAGGATTTCGCTTCATTGCTGGTGATATATTCGTTTCATCATCATCAACAACAGCCTTCCACATCCACGCTGTTGGAACATGGCCTTCTCTCACTGGGGGAGTGTATGTATTCGTTTATTTTGCCCGAATCATACAATCTTGGGTTCTACCAATCTAAGATGAGAACTCAGATTCAAAACGCAACAAACCCAAATCCATCGCATATTACCGCTTTATAACAGAAATAAGCTATATACTAATAAAATTATGGAATATCTGAATTTTTTTTTTATTTGACTAGAAAAGAGGCTTCAGTTATTTTCTTTTTCGCTGGTCTGGTTTTGTTAGAATACCTACAAAGTCATTAGAAACGCACTTAAATGTTAGTACTTTAAAGACTAATCTACTGTGTTATTACGTATGAATAATTTCATCGAATAATTGGAAATTTAACAAATTATATCACCAAATTGTCAAAGCAAACTATTGAAGAGTAATTTGTGACTTTATGATTGGTCATTTCTATATATAAACAAAGTCGGAATACCACATAATTAGATTCCAATCGAGTCAATGTTTGCGTAGGTTCCGTTGCCTTTGATTAGTGGTTAAGACGGTCATTCAGAAGTGGTTCGTGCGTCTATATTATTAGGACCTTTGTTATAAATTGGGTATAAAATATTAATGTTCTACAAAGCTGTTCAATTTACCTAGTGCTAGGCGCTTTTCATGCGTGATGTATGTATAGAGCACTCAAGAACTTGGTCTATATAGAGCCGACTTGAATACACAAGACTGTCCCCTCTGGGCCCGAAGAGTGAATTATGGTATATACCCTCTCATGGTAGGACCCAACAGTGAGGATATAAGACTGTTATATCCGATGAGTTTTTTTACCGTATGGAGAAAAATTGGGCATATTAGGCTAGTGAAATGGAAGTTATTGGCATAAGTAGTTTTTTTTTTTCAAAACCATCATCGACCCACGCGTCCGCCGGAGATAGATATGCAACAGGTGAGATTCGTATGCGAACTTTAATTGGAACTCATATTTTTTCCATGTTTTTTAAATTTAATTCACGGAATGATATAATTATGTGGAATAAGCTACAAACGCGACTGTCAAATAACACAACGCTTTATTCGATATAGGTTTAAAAAAAGAATTGGATTGGATGCGCGTTTGACCACAATCTCACCTGATGGGAAGTGACGATGTGGCCGAAGATGAAGCACGTGATCTCAGTAGATTCACCCTGCTCTTGAAGATCCCAAGGTTATAGTAATCAGGAAAGACTGACGCCGGAAGGGAGTTCCATGCCTTGGCTGTTCGCATTATAAATGAAGAGTCGAACCGCTTAGTGCGAATGTTGGGTATTATGTAAACTACATACGGGAGGAATCCCTCCCCATGCCTAGTATGTCCGAAGATGAAATGGCGATGGTGGAATAAGATTATGTAATTCCAACGTACACTCACGGAAGTGCATCCTGTAAGACTGAGAGACAGGCGACCTTGCGACGGTGAGGCTTTGAAATTTAGCAGTGATCGAATGGTCACTAATGAGTCTTTTGGCACGTTGTTCCACGTTCCACATTTAAACTACCTATGCCAATACCGTCTATTTCACTTACCTAATATGCCCTATTATTTTCCTTACGGTAAAAAAACTCAAACGATATATGGGTGACATAGTGTATTTCGTCAAGGTAGTTAATACACAGCATTATTGATTTTTACACAATCTGTGTGCTGTGTGGTTTCGTCATGTAAAAGAATATAACCGACCTGTCTCTTCCCATGGGTGTTGTAAAAGACGACTATGGAACTTTCCATCAAAAAACATCTATAAATTTGTACGTTTTAACGGCGCTGGGTTCACTCCAGTTTACATGTGCATTCAACATACTCGTATTTCGTAATGCATGCGATGTTGTTTCAAGCATTAAAGTCACCAAATCACTATTGTTTGGGATATCTTTAACCACCCCATTTGGGATAAAGGTCGTGACGTTATGTATGTAATCTGTTGCTGCCGCAATACATTTAGTATAGGGATGAAGAATAAAGCCTGTAATAAAAATCGACTTTCAGTCAAGAAGATGAAAGATAATTTCATATTTTCGCGACGAGAAAATGGATTTTGGCGGCCTGGAAATAATATAAACCCAGATTGAGACTTAGAGACTCATAGAACGTATAATAAATATAAAGATTATATAAAACAGAAACTCATTCAGAAAGCATTATAAAATATCAGACTATTTAGATGATATACATCCCTGGACATCTCGTTCGCATGCCAGGCTATTTCACAATTAATAATGAAATATAAAGACTTTTTTGTAATATAAAACATTTTTGTAACATAAAAATCTGTTCTTAAAAGCGCAACCCCTCGAGTTTATGCTTGTCCTCAGGGGAAATTGCATTTTGAACTAGCAGTAGATTAAAAAAATGAAACATTTGCTATTTTCAATATACGCTATGTGCGAAATAAGGCATTGTTGGCTTTGACAGACTCTACGAGCCGTGCTATAACACACATGGGCTGCACGACATTGCTTAACTTCGCAAATCGAAAACGACTGCAAGAGGTAATGATCAAGAGGCTTTAATAAACAACTCAAAGATAAATGATTTTTTTATGCACAACGGGTTGATACTTGACCTCAATCACACCTGATGTTAAGTGAAGATGAGGTCGAAGGTGGAAGTGTACTAACCCGGAAACCCCAACACATTTGGGGGACTGAAATAAGTATAAATGGATGCAACTTACAGACCACTTAATCTATTCACTTTTACACAATACCTAAGTTGATTGTTCGTTCGCCTGACAAAACCCCATGACTTATAGAAAGGGGAAATTAAATGAATTACGCGGTCTTCATTATTACGGAATCGCACAGCAATCTACAGGCTTGTCAACGTTTTGGAAACATTAAAAATTTGTTCATTTCACAGATTAGCTTGTAAAAATTAGACTTGATTTAATGTTTTATAATTATGGAAGTGATTAGTAACCGCCTCCGTGGCTCAATGTAAACAACATTGGGTTCACGTTTCGGAGGTCACGGGTTCGATCCCCAGCGGGGTACATGTTTAAGTACTCGGTTTGATTGGTGGTAGGGCATTTTAAATGTCCGCCTGGCTAGCTACCACCATGTTATGTAAATCTGCCGCCAAGCAGCAATGTTAATAGCCTTGTTGTGTTCCGGTTGTCAGATAAGATAATATAGCCAGGCCCCCAAATGTGTTGGGGTATCCGGGTCAGTACGCTTCCACCTTCGACCTCATCTTCACTTAACGTCAGGTGTGATTGAGGTCAAGTACGAACCCATCGTGTATAAAAAAAGAAAACTTTAGTTCTTCTACGAATTTCTATGAAGAAAAGCAGAGTGAAAAGAAAGGAATGATCCTGAGTAAAACTACTTCGTTATATCCCTGATTGTCGAATTTTTCCGTATATTGTATGTATATGTCAGTTCCGACAGGACCTCAATTGTACAGTTCGCAATCATAATAACTTCTTAAGCAATTAAACCGGAACTTGGGCTTGTTTACCCACTCCGAGTTTTAATCTATGAAGTTGGAATTAAAACAAATTAGGTCGAATCTCAAAATTTAGGTATCGGGATTAAGGCTTACTTGAAAAGTTATGTAATAACTGCTTTGGATATAAATTATTCGAAGTAGGTAATAGGCGGAGGAAAAATAAATGTTTGCTCTTCGCGCTGAGTTACTAAAGGAATTTTTGTAACTTTCCAAGAAAGTATTTTCGAAAGATTTGTTCATAACTCGCATTTTTTAATATTTTACGATTTTACTAAAATTAAATCATCATCATTTTCCTGCCCTTATCCCACTCTAGGTGAGGTCGGCACAATATGTCATCCTCTTCCACTCTCCACTATCAGCCGTCATCTCCGTACTCACCCCTTTCACACACATATCATTCCTCACGCAGTCTACCCATACCTTCTTTGGTCTTCCTCTACCTCTGTATCCCTCCACATTCATACTTAACACTCGTCTTGTTAAGTGCCTTTCATCCCTCCTCATAAGTGCCCAAACCATGCTAACCCATTACTCCTCAACTTTTCTGTTATTGGCGCCACTTTTTGACTTCCTCTGAAATACTCATTCCCGATCTTATTCATTCTAGTCACACCACACATCCATCTTAGCATTCTCATCTCTGCCACATGCATTCTACTTCTACCACTACTACACATACTTTCATCAGTCTCTTTCATTGCCCAACATTCAGATCCATTCATGGTGACAGGTCTTATGATGGTTTTGTAAATTTTCCCCTCGAGTTTCCGGGGCATCCGTGGGTCACATGTAATCCCAGAAACCTGTCGCCATTTCACCCATTAGTCATTTTACTAAAATTAAATGACTAAGAAAAAATTAAGAAATTTATTAATTAGTTTGCGCAACGGGTTAACACTTGGCTTTAATTACACATGATGCGCGCTCATAGCGGAACTTTTTTAGCGGACTGCGGCTATCTATTCTCAGGCAGCCAGAACACCCAATGCTTTTATTGCTGCTTAGATACTATGGCGGCAGTCTTAGCTAAAATGTTGGCAGTTATAGACATAGACATTTAATAAATTAAATGAAAATTTATAAACTCCAATGAGACTACACACATAACGCGACGACCTTTATCCCAAATAGGGTCGTCAGGGATATCCCAAACAATAGTGTACAATGATATAATCCAGATATTATAGAAGCCAACTGTGTTAGAAGCTAAATATCTTCGAAGCGATATGTCGTTTGTCGTATTGGTTATGACCAATTTTGACAAGTATATCTAAGAACCATCTTGCAACCAGCACCTTTAAAATCCAGGCGCAACAAGGCTACAGACGATAAACAGACTTCAATCTTATAACCCCCGCTTTTTCATTTGGGCTTAAAATAGCCTATCACAAACAAAATTTTTGTTTGTGATAGGCTATTTGTAAATATGTGTAAATTGATTGCCTTTGTACATTTTATATATACAATGCATATTTCTGTAACAATTTTGTGTACAATATTAAAATTTTGTATCAGTCGATCGTTGTCTTTGTTTATTACGTCGAGCAATATCGTGTGACATTTCAAAGCATAACCTAAATTTACTCATAATAACCCCCTAAACTCGTTCAATATGATAATAATTGAATTAAATATATTTTGATCACATCGGGATGTGCCCGCAATTTTGGCAGAAACTAAACTTTGAAGTCGGAAAGGACTTGTTTGCATAATTGGCCTAGAGTTGTACGCTTCTTGAATTCTCTGTGAAGTGTACACTCCTGTAAATTTTATTATAAAGTTGTGCCGACGGTACATTGGAGGCTACGCTCACTTGGTCCGCTTGTGCTATTCCATAAGCGTCGGAGATCTTGTTTCCACCAATTCACAACTTACCACAACACAAGCGATTGCTTTGGGACAAGTTGGTTGGTTTGTACATTCAGTGGGTTACGGATTTGTTGCACAAGTCGTGAACAGGATGCTATCATCGAGATATAGTAATTCTCTGTGATCTATATTTTTCATGGAACGTATATTTAGCCAGACGAAATCATTTTGTATAGAATTTTGGATGTTTTCTCAATAACACATATATTTTCATGCAATAACGAATATGTGATAGTTTCATTACACAATTCACATCATGTTTGTGCATGAAATATAAATTGGGATATAATGATTTCCAATTTATAAACCAAAACCTAGTTAAAAAGAGCAACCCTTGAGTTTTTTGCTCGTTTTCATTTGGGGAACTAGTTTTTATGAATAAACAGTAATTGAAAACGTTAATCGTTTTCATATGAATTTTTTTTTGATTCGACTTATTTTTTTATGATCTTACATAATTGTAATTGAAAATTTGGAATAAGCTAGCTGATATGAAAATTTTTATGTCCAATAGTAGACAGTTATAAGCTGTTACAAATTTCATTCAAAGTAATTGCCTCCGTGGTTCAATGTAAACAATATAGGGTTTACGAATCGGAGGTCGCGGGTTCGATTCCCAGCCGGGTACATGTTTAGTACTCGGTTTGGTTGATGGTAGGGCATTTTAAATGTCCGCCTTGCTAGCTACCACCATCTTATCTAAATCTGCCGCCAAACAGCCATGTTAATAGCATTTGTGTACCTGTTCAGCTTCATCTTCTCGTAACGTCAGGTGTGATTGAGGTCACATGCTAACCCGTTGTGCATAAAAAAAAGAAAGACTTATGCTGAAATAATCCACGCATTAGACATTATGATATAGAATATATTTTCAAACAAGACACCATAAAGCCAGACTGTATGAAAATGGATAACAAGAATATGGAAAGGAGCAGGAAAACAAAATCATTCACAAGATATTAACAAATATATGTTACAATATCCAATGATACGTGGAATAAGTACGAATAAATCCCCACCGTAACGCCTGATTTGTTACGAAATATCGGCACATATATTTCCGACCCATAATGCGGATATTTAATTATTTATTTTCTTATTTCATTCATAAATAATAAATAGATTTGTAAATAATTCTTCCTGTTCACTATAACATTTCTCATGGGAACAGGACACAACCCTAGTAAAGGCCACTGGAAACAATTCGGCGTATTTTCAAATCAACACAGCCTTAACTTAATAATGATAAATATTTTAAGAGTTAATTGTGATTCCCGTAGTTCTTTAGTTAGACGGCTAATTGGCCTAGTGAGTAATGATGCTACTTGCGAAACAAATGGTTGCGGATTCGAATACCGCTAAAGATATTGAGTTTATGAGATGAATACCTGCGAACATTTTTTTATCCAGTTACGGATGTAGGTACGTTGATGGTGGGAGTGTTGTACCTATATACCAAATTTCATCCAAATCCGTTCATCCGGTTGTCAGAGATAAGATAGCCAGCCAGAAGATAACAAGTGCTAACCCGTTGTTCATAAAAAAAAAATCCGTTTCGCCGTGATTGAGAAACAAACAAACAAACATCCAAACTTTCGCATTTACAATAAATAAATAAATAAATAAATAAATAAATAAATAAATAAATAAATAAATAAATAAATAAATATCTTTGCACATACACACAGCGCCATCTAGTTCCACACTAAGCACCTAGGCTTGTATTATAGATACCAGATGGTTGATAAACTACACAAATACATTTTTTTTTGTAAATAAATACATATATAAATGAAAAACATCCATAACTCGGGAACACATGTCTGTATTCATCATACAAACATATGCCCCTAGCGGGATTCGAACCCGCGACCTTTTGGTATAGCAGCAGAGTTTCTAACCACTACACCAAACAGGTCGTCAAATTTATAAAACAATATTAGAAGTTAGATATTGTAGTTCCTATTTCCCACCTTGGCCCGTAGTAAACCACACACCGACCACCAAATGTTCGCTGACTTATTCTTCCCCTAATCTGATGGATTTGAAACCAATCTTACCAGTGATAAGTGTCAGTTTAATATTCAGTGGCCTATGATTCCTACAGAGTAGTTACATTGTTTTCCTACATTTAGAATATACCTAAAGTTGGTCGTGTTATTTCAGTAACATTTTACTCCTCGATGTTTTCCCACGCTACTTGAGCTTCAGTTCTGATTATCTTGGTTTTTTTTTTATGCAGAACGGGTTGGTACTTGACCTCAATCACATCTGATGTTAAGTGAAGATGAGGTCGATGGTGGAAGCTTACTGACCCGGAAACCCCAACACATTTGGGGGACTGGCTATCTTATCTCTGACAACCGGAACACAACAATGCTATTAACACTGCTGCTTGGCGGCAGATTTGGATAAGGTGGTGGTAGCTAGCCAGGCGGACATTTAAAATGCCCTACCACCAACTAAACCAAGTACTTAAACATGTACCCCGCTGGGGATCGAACCCGCGATCTCCGAATCGTAAACCCAATGTTGTTTACATTGAGCTACGGAGGTGGTTGAAAATTTTTTTTTATTATATTTAAAGTTTGGTATTTGTAGGTAATATCCGTTATCTATAGTACAGGTACTGCTTTGTACAAAATCATTACCTAGTTATAAACAATGGATTTTAGTGACGTCGTTTTGTAATGTTAGTACTATCATCATCTTATTTAAGAGCCCTGCTCTTGTCGGAGTTTTTTCCATATCTCTCAGCTCTCCGCCTTCCTCTTTACCTCTTGATACGACACATCAGATCAACTTCTCTTTTATCTGTTACATATAGCTTATTCTCGGTCTTCTTTTTTTTCACCTCTATTCTTCCTTCTAATATTAGTATACAGAATGAAATTTATTCGTGTTAATACCTGTTTACTGGTGACTCCACACTTTTTTTTTTTTTCAACTGGTGTCGCGTTTCACTACAATCTCACCTGATGGAAAGTGACGATGTATCCGAAAATGTATCACAATGCCTATTCACTCTAGACTTGAAGATCCCAAGGTTGTAAGTGTCGGGAAAAACCGACGCGGGCAGTAGGTCCATACCTTAGCAATCCGCATTATAAATGATGAAGCAAAGCGCTTAGTGTGGATGTTCGGTATGTTGACAACATATGGATGGAAACCCTCCCCACTTCTGATTACGATAAATTTTCCATTGTTGGACTTCCATATTAAAGGTCATAATGGTTTACTTTGTATGCGTAATTGAAAACTGACCGAATCTTCGACTATGGTTCCTTAGAGAAAGTTGCTCGTAATCAAGAGTGACGTCACCAGTTAATGGGGTTAAACTAATGCTAATTCACCCTGCATAATTAACGATTACGAAATATAAATCGAAGGAAATAAAGATGGAGTTATCAGTAGCGTACTGCGAGCCGATTTTCTTGTCACAGACGCTGTGTAGTAAGTGACGATTGAAGCCTCAGGAGCGAAAACAACAAATGCAAAACGAGCAACTGAAACGTGAACAAAAATGCGGATGAAAATTGGAAAACGCTAAGCGGGAAAGGAGAAAAAATACTTTCTTACAGCCCTGTTACGTGTACAGATCTTTGAGATATCTCTTACACATGTCTGTTATTTAGTCTTCAAAGCTTTTGGCAAATAAATAAATAATAAATGTCTTTGCACATACACACAGCGCCACCTAGTTGCACACTAAGCAACTAGGCTTGTATTGTGTATACCAGATGGTTGATAAACTACACAAATACATTTTTTCTCGGGAACACATGTCTGTATTCATCATACAAAGCAAGTTTCGAATCCAAAGATCTATTATCATCCATAGATTTGTTAATTCGAGTCGATTTAATTGCTATGAGTTAGAATGATACAACGCTTATAACTATTTATATATTTGCAAACCTTTAAACTCGCAGCGTATTTCGTATTTTGCTTGCGCCATATTGGATTTTTTACGATATAATGTATTCAATGATACGATTTGTACGACACTTTGCAATCAAGCCGTTAGGCTACAGTAGGTGACATAGAAATCTACATACATACACTCGAAAAATATGGGGCAGACGAGTAAAAATCAAATAACAATGTGATTTTTGTCAGTCTTGCACTCAACGTAAAATTTATAACATCTAACCTAAAAATTTCGCTCAAAATCACCCCCATTGTAGCAGAGACCATCGACTTCAACTTAACAACAAACACATACATTACACAATGTACTTTTACATTACACTGAATAATCAATGTAAACCCATTAACATTCCCAGCTCCACCTCCCTGAACTAAATCGTGGTAAATGGATCATCCACTGAATGTACCCCTATTGTGGTGTCAGCAAAGCTAACCTAACCTACATGCACTATGCTCGCCAGTAGGTATACCAGTATTGATCTAAAGTGCCTGCGAACTGTGTACCAACTGCGATACAATTCACAATATTGAATATCAATTACCCGTGGTTTGCTTTAGTGTTAATAGGGGGTTTCATGTCCAATTAAATGTTGGCCTTCAGCCAATGGGTGGGTTAGAATTGGATCAACATTTGTTTGTTTTAACTATTTTGGATTAAAAACAATCAACTGTATTCAAAAGCATCCTGATAGGTAGAAAATAATTTGTTTTTTAATGCCCGACGAAAAATTACGAGTGTTATGTATTTGACGGCGAATTTGATTGTGTGTATTCAGAAGGAAGAGGAAGGCCACGGAAAAGATGGATGAATTGTGTGAGGGATGATAAGAGCGTGAATGTTGAGGTAAGGGATGAAATGACGTACAGCGCCGACCCCAAATTGAATTGAGACTAGGACAAGAAGATGATGATGATGATATATTTGTGTCCAGCGTTTTTTCTTTCTTTAATTAGTCTCGGTAGAGTTACTTGTCGGCCGCGTCTACCCTCAATAGACTGCCACTGCCGATTTTAGCTTATAGATGTTACAGAGAGTAGACAGTAGAGGTGGGTTTGTATGCACGGGGCTTTTGGCACACCGCACACTTGCACACACCAGCCCGATAATAGGCATAACCTGCCAGCAAGTAGTCCTCAGAAAAAGATTATTCTCCTTAATTATATTCTTTAGTGCACCAAACTATTACATTTAACAGAGTACAACGATAGGTAATGTATAAAGATGGACTTATCTCTTTAAGAAATGTCTTCCAGTGAGCCTGAGCATTGAAGAAGAAACAGGAGTAAATTTGGGGTTTGGCAGCAAAAAAAAGAAGAAATACTAAAACAAATAAAAAAAGTAAAAGTTAACCAAATAATAAACTTACCTACATTAAATATAATACATATACCTACTGCAAAACATATCATCATCATTATCAGCCCGTAAACATCCCACTGCAGGGATATAGGCCTTCCCTCGTATATGGGCCATAGTCCACCACGCTGGCCCAATGCGGGTTGGGGACTTACGAAACATATACATAACATAAAATGTATACGTTATGATAAACCTACATAGGTAAAATGGGAGAGGTAAAATTCTTTTAACCTTTTCTTAAATACTGCATAGAGGGTTGTCCTGGATTTTTATTTTAACGAGTAATTCTGATGATCTAACGAATAATTCTTTGTCAACAGCTTTGATACCAGAGTCACGGACCCGACGGCTCATTGGATGGACGATGCGTTCGTTGACCGCACGAAGTGGTTCAATCTGCCAACATCTGCCCTCCACATCACGAACGTCCAGTCGCGTGACCGCGCGACCTATAGATGTCGCGTCGACTTCCAAGTGTCGCCGACTAGGAATTACAGGATCGCACTTGATGTTATCGGTAAGTGGTTACAAAGAAGCATAATTACCTATACAGAATGTATCACTAGTCTTCGTAGTTTACGGTTTAATTAAGAAAAAAATTATATGTTATTATTAATGCTTGGCGACATAAATAGCTAAGAGACCAACCTAATTTCCTGGTAAAGTGAAAGAGCTCTTACAACTTAAGTATACAGGGTGTAAATTTAAGTACTTTTTAGCCTATATAGTACGTAGCCACATATAGTGTCGCCTGAGTATATTTCATTTTACCTAGAAATTTTATGTTTCGGATTTTCTTTAATGTAATAAAATGTTACATTACGGAAAATATTTTTTTCACTTTGTACTTTTTTTACAAATTCTTTTCTTAATGAATATTGTTTCATGAATACGTGGTTTAACGCTTAATAGTTTTAAAATTTACACATTGTTTTTATTTTTACTTTTCCGTTTAACTGTGTATATGACATAGGATTCCTTTTGCATTATTATGGTAATGTACAAAGCAATATATAGTTTTGGAAATAAAATAGTACGTATTTTTGTTTGAATTAAACTACAAAGTAGATAATTATTTATTTTACGACAGCTAGAATCACTTATTATAAAGTTTTAAAATAAAATATTGGCAACACTATTCTGGACGGTAATAAAAAAGTAAACGTATTAATTCTTGTAACAACTTCCACGGTCCATCTTTCGAAATATACAGAAATGCACACGTGACAGGCGGTGAGCGCATCGCCGTTAAAACGTACAAGTTTATAGATGTTGTGAATATTAAAAAAAAAAAGTTTTTTTGGTGGAAAGTGGAGTAGTCGCCTTTTACGACACCCACGGGAAGAGATGGGTTGGTTCTATTCTTTTCACGCGTAGAAACTACACGGCACTGATATAATGTTGGTTTAATGAAATGCTGAGTTTAAAAATAATCCAGTGGCAAGAGGGTTTATTCCCTCCCTTATTAGATAAATTAAGATTTATTTTTAAATACAGAATAGATCAGAAACACCGCTGTGACCTGCACTCGAAAAGCCTAATAATTTTTTAAGTAGGTATTTAAATGCCAAAAAACTAGACAGCATATTTTGTATTTTGTGGGCGCCATGTTGTATTTATATCATTAAATGACACTCTAGGGATCAAGATGAATCAAACGACACCGTGCACTTCAAAATCGGTCGAGGCGTTTAGGCTCTTTATTGGGGCTGTCGGGTAATAATACATGAACAGCTTTAAATTACGGTTATTTTTGAGAATTTCAAATTATTGATAAATCGGGCACTTGTTTGTAATCGTGAATTCTGGATTCACCCATCTCCACCCCCATCAAATATCCCGGGAACTCATGAAGAATGGCGGAGGTCCATATATTCCAGGACCCAGACTTGGAGGCCTTATTCATAAAAGAAACTTATTTGTCCTTTTACAGCTAATCTAGAATTGGGCCTAGATTGAAATTTGGAATTGAAAGAAATTGGACCGATTGGTGTAGTGGATAGTGACCCTGTCAGCGAAACCAACGGTTGCGGGTTCGAATTCGAGACGTAATTGTTTGTATGATGAATACGAACATTTATTCTGGAGTCATGGATGTTTATATAAATATTTATGTATGTTTATCCGTTATCTAGTATCCATAGTACAAGCTTTGCTTAGTTTGGGACTGGATGATTGGTGTAAGTATCCGAAATTATTAAAGCTCGTAAAAAAACGATATCAGAGTGTTAAGTTAGTGTGAGGTTAGGTTTTCACTAGTAGGGTTTTGTTTGTTTGTTTGTTTGTAAACGCTTTATTGTACAAAAAGGCAATACATTAATTTTATGACAGATTGTCATTTTATTCATAAAAATGTACCGTCAGTTAAACCCGATTTGCACGCAGACACTGTTTCGTAGTGGCGAGTGCATTTTTATGTAGTCTAATAACACTGCCCAATTGATTTTTGTTTTAGTTTCTGATAATCCTTTGTGTAATAGTAAACGGTGATCCTTTGGCGCTTTGTTACAGCAAGAGACAATCGTTATTGTTTTATATGTGATTTCCTGCTTTTTAAAAGCTATGCTTTTAGTAAATAACTATTTAAGTGTTTAAAAACTAAAAAAAACCGACAGCATATTTTGTATTTTGTGAGACTCTTTTTATCATAAATTGTAGGATACACTCTAGAGATCAATACGAATCGAACGACACCTTGCACTTGAAAATCGGTCGGGCCGTTTAGGCTACAGGGGGTAACATAGAAATCTACATACATACATACACTCGAAAAAATTAACCTCCTTTTTGAGGCTCTCATAAAAAATCATACAAATGCATAAATTAAAGGTAACATGTTTCGGATTATGAATAAGTTATTTTTAGTGGGTCCAAATTCGCTATTGTCCTTTGAATTATTCCGATATCCAATCGAATATCGACAACCAAATCACAGTATGCGTATTAAATTAACTAACATTGCTAAACATACATTTTTATTTATTTTTTTATTTCGGACACTTACACCAATCATCTAGTCCCAAACTAAGCAAAGCTTGTACTATGGATACTAGATAAAGGATAAACATACGTAAATATTTATATAAACATCTATGACTCAGGAATAAATGTTCATATTCATCACACAAACATTTACCCGTCGCGGGACTCGAAACCGCAATCGTTGGTTTCGCTGACAGGGTCACTATCCACTACACGAATGGGTCATCAGCTAATATGTTTATTTATTATTATTTTTTTACTAAAACATCTATCAAATCATCTAAAAAACTACTAACATCTAATAAACCTGTTTTAGCTAAAATACCAATTAGCTGTACTTGATTCTGTGGTACGACGACCCAGGAGACTCATAGGTGACCGCTCGATGACTGTTAAATTGCTGAGCCTCCTTATTCCACCGTCGTAATTTCATCTTCGGACTACTATATCCGTGGGGAGGTAATCCACCCGTATGTAGTTAACACACCGAACATTCGCACTAAGCGGTTCGACTCTCATTCATAATACGAACAACCAAAACTTGAACTTCTTTCAGACTTTCTTGGATCTTACAACCTTGGGATCCTCAAGAGCAGGGTGAATAGGCCACAGGAGAAATTGTGGGCAAGTGTGTATCCCAGTTCATTATTAAAAAACAAAGTTTTCTGTCTTTCAAATCTAACTGAATCTAACCTCCGTGACTCAATGTAAACAACATTGGGTTTACGATTCGGAGGTCGCGGGTTCGATCCCCAGAGGGGTACATATTTAGTACTCGGTTTGGTTGGTGGTCGGGCATTTTAAATGTCCCCCTGGCTAGCTACCATCATCTTATCTAAATCTGCCGCCAAACAGCAATGTTAGCATTGGTGCGTTCCGGTTGTCAGAAATAAGATAGCCAGTCCCCAAAAAAATAAGATGGGGTTTCCGGGTCAGTACGCTACCACCTTCGGCCTCATCTTCACTTAACATCAGGTGTGATTCAGGTGAAGTGCTAAACCGTTGTGCATAAAAAAATATTCGTTTGAAAAAAGAGATTAAACGTATTTTAACTAAAATTGATTTATTAGTTGTTTACAGTTTTTAAAAATAACACAGTAATTTGTTCTTCTTCTTCTAATTTAAGAGCTACGCTCTTGTCGGTGGAGTAAGCGCCATTACTTTCTTTGTTTTTTCCTTCCCTTTCAAATCTTTATACGACACGACATGTACTTTCTTCTTTATCTGGCTGATGATCTTCTTCTTGCCATGGATTCTTATCTAAATCTGCCGCCAAGCAGCAATGTTAATAGCATTGTTGTGTTCCGGTTGTCAGAGATAAGATAGCCAGTACTCCAAATGTGTTGGGGTTTCCGGGTCAGTACGCTTCCACCTTCGACCTCATCTTCACTTCACATCAGGTCTGATTGAGGTCAAGTACGAACCCGTCGTTTTAGTAATTTACTATAAATAAATTTGAATTATGAAATAGTAATATGCGACGCAACTGTGTCGATGGTACATGTCGATTACACTAGCGTCCCGCCCCTGCTTTACACGGGCGCAATTTAAAAGCAAATGTAACTAATTTGTGTAATGGGATAAATAAATAAAGTCTATTTCAGACAAGATTTCTATATTGTTAGTATGTCTGTCTGTCTCTGTACGCAGTGACGCAGTAGAATAGTATATTTTATCCGCTATTATGCTGAGGATACTTTCTTGTGTAACGAATAAATGAATAAAATAAATAAATAAATATTTCGGACACTTACACCAATCATCTAGTCCCAAATTAAGCAAAGCTTGTACTATGGATACTAGATAACGGATAAACATACATAAATATTTATATAAACATCCATGACTCAGGAATAAATGTTCATATTTATCACACAAATATTTATCCATCGCGGGATTCGAACCCGCGACCGTTGGTTTCGCTGACAGGGTCACTATCCACTACACCAATCGGTCGTCGAATAAAACTACTTATGTATGGTTTTGCGCATAAATTTAATACTATGATATCTGGACCTGTGACTACGCCTCAAATTCGATACAATGGTATGTATCATGGGGTTTACGAGTTCCATCTATATTGTAGTTTCGATTATACCTCACGTTGACTAGAATGTTGGCATGTTCCTACGTCAGACAATGTACGAGTCAATATCCGTGCAGAGACGAGAAATGGTCTCACATGTTGGGTGAACAAATAACTAGGTGCACGAATAGGTAGGACTATATATTGGGTCTTTACCTATTAAATTGGAGTTATAATAAAAAAAATTTGAACAGAGTTCTTTTCATGTGCTTCCCATAATCATTTTTTAGATTCGCTGAAACTTCTATAAAGCGGTTACTTTTAAAAATTAACGCTGCCTATACTTAACTTAATGTCATCCTATAATACGCACTAAGTTTAGCTAAATTCGAATTTGCCGTTCCTAAAAAAAATCAAAAATGTTTGTATGAAGAAACAGTCTTAATGAAATTCATAGGTAAGGACCTAATACTTACAAGGTAATATTATCAATAGGCTTATATTCAGACTTTCAATTAAACAGGATTGTTTTCTTTTATCATCTAAAATTAAAATCATCATCATATTGTCAGCCACAGGATAGGCCTCCTCCATATATTTCCAGAGAAACCAATTGGAAGCGTCCAGCGTCTTCCCGCGATCTGCATCAGGTTGACCATTCACGTTATACATGCCAGTGCGTGGTCGCCACTGTAGAACTTTATGACCTAACAGCCATCAGTTCTTCGATGTCGATAATAAGTCGCTTCCGCAAAGTCAATAATTCATTCAAAGGGCTATGTATACGCTTTTTCAATAAGGTTCCTGTTGATATACAAAATCTTACTATAAAACAGAAGCTTATTAAGAAAGCATATTATAAAATATCAGATTATTTAGATGATAAACATTCATGGACATAACCAGCCCGTTCGCGTAACCAGGCTATTTCACAATTAACAAGGAAATATTATAATTTAGAATAATAATTAATAATTTTGTAATATAAAACATTTTTTTTAAAAAGAGCAACCTCTCGAGTTTCTTGCTTGTTCTTCTCAGGGGAAAATTGCCTTTTGAACAAGCAGTAGCTTTAAAAATGTAAAATCTGACTATTTTAAGTGTACCCCGTGTAGGTATCTACAAAATAAAGTATTTTTGATTTGACATTTGCTGTATAAATATCTTTATACATAATTAACCCTATTCAGTTTTATCAACAATCTGGTCTGAAAATAGAAAGTATGTGTATCCATGACAGTATTCATAACCCGATCTCGAGATCTGACTGTCACCAGATGTCTGAGGAATTCGCTCAAAATTACTGACGTAGGGACAAACCTGTCAGTTTCCGATGGGCGAATTTAACCGGGACCACTTCACCCGACCGCCAGGGTTTCGAGAGCACCGTTGTGTATGGATGACGCTAACTAGAATCCGAACGAGTGTTGGCCCATGTAACTATTACCTCTTCAAATGGGTATTAGAAACCTCACCCTGAGGTGACTGTAGTGCGTCGGAAGAGACGGTTGCCCACGGAGATAACTCTAGGCTTAACACAGGGTAAGCTTACTCAGCTGATGTGGATTCGTTGCAGAGCTTGGACATCTAACTAATATAAAGCATTTCATTTTTGATTTGATTTGATTTGTGTTTTATCCAATGCCATTTCAGCTTACAAACCCGCTGGGCTGCCAGCTGTTTAGTCAGTTCTTCTACGAATTTCCTCATTCCTGACTCGACGCCGTAATGAAACGCCGAGCAACGCGCTCTCTTCAGCACATTGCGTGGCCTTGAGTTTTCTTATGACGCTTATGTTGAAAATTATGCTATATAAAATTTTTGCCCAATTTCATCTGGATCACTTATTGAATACTTATTGGATACTCAGTGCGAGGTTAATGTGCATTCGGAAGCCGTATCCAAATATTTTTTATAATAATTTTGTTCATGGGAACAACATCAATTTTCCTTTCAAAATTCCTCTTAAGGCTGCCCGCCCACGACTGACCTTTTGTTGGACCGATAATCGGCCGATTTTTTTGCCAATACATTTATCACCGATATTGTGATCGCTTTTTTGTAGGACGTGGGCGTTGCAACATTGCAATCAGTACGTTCCATTTTTCTCCTACAAAAAATAGGTCACCTATTATTATTGGTCGTGGGCGGGCAGCCTGAAAGGTGCTTCCTTATGAAGTTGCCCCTTTTCATCAGTATTTATTTAGTATGAATTATACTTACCTATATAGTTTTGCCATTTTATTGGTAGTTGATTGATAGCTTTGCTGTTAAAGTTCTGTGAGCATTCAACAAATTCTTTTACAGACTCTCAAAAGTTTATAAAGTTATCCAGTTATAGGTACAAGAGGTACAAATTTGAGGTCGAAATTTCCCGAATGGTAGTGTTCAAACCAAAAACCTGCAGAGCGTTCACTGAAAGAAATGTTGAGAAGTTTGTAACCAAAATTTTGTTTAATAAAACACGGAAAGTGACACGGCTGTACGGCTACTCGTAGAGATCCGTAACAAATTCTTAACAAAATTGGTGCTGTAAAGTGTAGATTTGAATTGTTTGGTCCTTACATCATCATTGATGATGCCCACCGTCTGCGTCGCATTAGTGACGGTATTATGTAAGATAAGATAAGATAAGATGTTTATTTACCAAAAAGGACCATACATAATTATACATTTGCTGTAACACCCACACTAGGCTAGGCCTGTATCGTGGATGCCAAAATTTCCATAATAGAGAAACAACTTCACTGGTCATTACATTTTATAAGTTTGTCAGTTCAGCCATCGTTTAGTTAATTTAAATATCTGAGTACAAACGATGAATAATCAAATTACTAGCTGATTATGAAAATAGAAAAAAAATATATTTGAATTTGGAATTCCTACGCAAACAAAAGTTAGCAACGCTCAAAGTGACAGTTTAATCGAAACGGCATTGTTTTACGTCATTTTGTAGGGTATAAATAATTAATATATTTTTGAATATCTCTAAAACGTGTAGTTTTAGATAAAAAAGGAAACATAATAAAATTGGATATAAAAATTGTAAAATAATAATGTATTATCTGCTAACATATCAACTCATGCATGTAAACATCTATAAGAGGCCGTAAAAATATTTTATAGCCTATTTCGTAAGAGACTGATATTGGATTACCAAACGTTGTGAATACAAAGCAGTCCTTTTGGAAAATACAGTTTTAAATTAATAATGATCTAATATTGGAGGGCGGAGTGATCGGAATCAAAAGTGATACATAAATATATAATGTTCATGTACTCGTATCATCAGGGTATAGGCAGAGAATATAAACTGTTACTGCCCAGGCCTTTCTCCATTCAAGGGCGGATCCAGCGATCGAGTCAGGGGGGTATCAAATATTTGTGTGAGGCCCCAATCAATCATATTACGTACAGATTTATTTTACGTATGTAAAGTGTGTCTGTGATGAATTTAGCATAATTTAAACATCAAACTAAGGTACAGTTTTGGTTAATTAAACAGAAAAATTAGAAAATGGCCCCCGTGACCTGGTCCGCCTTTGCCCCACTATTCTAAAAGAGTTTAAGCTGCAGTACCCATGTGCGGTTTAGCTGACATTTCATTTAAACAGGAAAAATAGAAAATGGCCCCCATGACCTGGTTCGCCTTTGCCTCACTATTCTAAAACAGTTAATGCCGCAGTACCCATTTGCGGTTTAGCTGACATTTCACTCACATAAGTATAAAATAATATGATAAATAGAGAATATTGCTAATTAAAGATTAAAAAGCAATACTAACATTTTGTAAATAAATAAATCGCCTTGATGGATGAATAGATTTCAAGTGGATACCTACTCTTTAATAATAATAAAAATGATAATCAATAAAATATTAGTTACTTTGCTAAGCAAGCTTTCTGGTATACACACCAGAATAAAATTATTGAGTTGATTGAATATAAATCAGTTGCAGTATCTTATAAAACGAACTTTGTGTAAAAAGGGTGAATTGATGATTGTTGAATGATTATTTGTGCGATAAAGAGGTCTGGTGACAGCTGGATTTCTTGTCGTGATGACTATGCTATCTTTTTATATTATT
The DNA here is from genome assembly GCA_949316235.1 of Oegoconia quadripuncta. Lineage (NCBI taxonomy): Eukaryota > Metazoa > Arthropoda > Insecta > Lepidoptera > Autostichidae > Oegoconia > Oegoconia quadripuncta. The sequence goes on from OX438746.1 coordinate 18,426,937, forward strand.
AAAAGTATTTCAAAACCAAGAAACCCGACAGTATATTCTGTATTTTGCGGGCGCCATGTTGGATTTTTAAACGACTTCAAAAAAGGAGGAGGTTCTGGATTCGGGGCATATTTTTTTTTTTATGTATGTACACCGATATCTCCGAGATTTGGCGGTTGATTCACATGGTTCTTTTTTTACCTTATAATATCCGATGACACAGTGGGGATTAAGGCGAATCGAACAACCCTGCACTTCAGAATCGGTCAACCCGTTAGGCTCACAGAAGGTAACATAGAAATGTACATACATACTTACAGACATACTCGTACAATCGAAAAAGATTATGGTAAAAAAGGTCGGCTTTGAACTAACTAAATGTATTTACTATTTTTTTTTTTGTATGTCCTTTTGTTGTCATGTTTTCTTCTAGGTAAAGCGAAAAATTATAAATTTTGCAGTTTTACGAACAGCAAATAATAATACAGTGTTACTCTTTTGAAAACAGTCGGTCGGTGTGTGACAATAGATTAAAATGAACATAAAATTTAAAACTAATTGATCAGATAATTTTCAGGCTCAAATGCTCGTAGTGTATTGGCAGCCATTGTTGTCTGTGAGGCCATTATTTTGATTGCAATGAATAAATAAAATTATTATGCCCAACTTTATGATGCACTTGTTTGTTAATAGCGTGTAAAAACAGGAAGAGGATACAGATGGGAACTGTGTATAACGGGTCGCCATATCAATCAGAATAGTCAGTTTCTGAAGCTACCAGACGTTACGTTCGGATTTTACAGTTTTCCTGTGAGAACTTCCTTGAGACGGAGGGTAATGTTTTTTGAGAGCATGTAAGTATGTAGATTTCTAAATTACCTCCGGTAGCATAAACGGCTTGATCAATTTTAAAGTGCAAGGTGTAGATATATTCGTCGTGATCCCCAGAGATTCATATGATACATTTTGTGGTAAAAAATCCAATACGGCGCCGGCAAAATACAAAATATGCTGTCGGGTTTTTTAGTTTATTAAATACTTTAGGTCCTTACCTATGAAATTGGCGTTTTGTATGAAGAATTTCATTAAGACTGTTTTCTCCATACAAACATTTTTGATTTTTTTTTGGTAACGGCAAATCCAAATTTACCTAAACTTTGTGTGTATTATCGGATAACATTAAGTTAAGTATAGGTAGCGTTAATTTTTAAAAGTAAACCGCTTTATAAAAGTTTCTGCGAATCTAAGAAATGATTGTGGGAACATGAAAAGAGTTCTATTCAATTTTTTTTTATTATGTGATTTAGCCTAGAAATTTAAAAAATATTTCATGTGAAACCTTGAAATAATATTCCGTTTTCCAAATAAAAAACAAATTTGGAAAAAGAAAAGAAAAAAAAAAGCAAAAGCTTTGAAAATCGCAGGAATTGGTACATATGATTAACGAAGAAAAAAACTCCAATTTCATAGGTAAAAACCCAATAGTTATACCACGACTGCACCAGGTAGGAAATGTTTTTCGAGTGTATATTATAAGTGCGTATTAGATTTCTATGTTGATTCTGTTACCTAAACGGGTTGACTGATTTTGAAGTGGCACATATCAATCCATTCGATCGAATAAATAATTATTCATATGCTCAATAGTAGGTATACTTTGACGTGCCATAAATTTATTGGTATACCTCATAATATAGAATTTGAACTTTACGTTTCGTGTACAAATCCTAAGCCGAAACTATTCAAGAAACGAGCCTACACCTTCCTCAAAGGCCGGCAACGCATCTGTCACCCTTTTGGTGTTGCGAATGTCCATGGGCGGCGATGATTGCTTTCAATCAGGTGACCCGCATGCTCGTTTGCCGCACTCTCACATAAAAAAAAATTTCAAATAGAATATGAAAAAAAAAAAAAAACATTCAAATCTAATTGCATATTATCATGCTTACAACATATTAAAAATCATAGCAGCAGACTACCGTATAGGTGGTGAGAAATGTTTTCCCCTTTTATTTGGAGAGCTGGCTATACAATCCTCCTAACAAAGTCGGGAAATACAGCGGTCTAATAAACTAGCTAGGTTTTACATCAACAGCATCCCACCAAAAACATTCTGTAAAAAACTAGCCAAATCTCGATGGAGCTGCTTGATTATCTCTAAAAAGTAATGAAATCTATACAAAGTCGTGCCAAGTGTAAGGTTCCTTACTGCGATTTCTTTATTATTATAGTTAATGTTGTGTGACTTGGCCGTTGAAGGGTACACAGGGGTACAAAACCAGGTGCTCCATGACACCATTGCACCAATCTGTCGCCAGAACCGCTATTAATGTTATTAATTATGTTATTAAGAATGTTCAACGGCAAACTATTAGCGAATAATCTGTGTGGCGTTTACATAACATTCTTTATACGTTAGTGGCTTTATCAAGCCTACAATTGACTGGTTATTGAATCAACGTTTTCCAAGTGGCAATTTTCCATCGTCAATGCGTAGCGGTTCTGGCGACAGATTGGTGCAATGGTGTCATGGAGCACCTGGTTTTGTACCCCTGTGTACCCTTCAACGGCCAAGTCACACAACATTAACTATAATAATAAAGAAATCGCAGTAAGGAACCTTACACTTGGCACGACTTTGTATAGATTTCATTACTTTTTAGAGATAATCAAGCAGCTCCATCGAGATTTGGCTAGTTTTTTACAGAATGTTTTTGGTGGGATTTCACTTCTTTTTGTAGAAATGTGGGCATATTACATATATGCCCACGTTTCTACAAATATACTTGATACTGCAAGTTGAGTCAGTTCTACCATACACCAAGAAAGATATTGAATGGAAGAGACAAGACCCGTCTTTGGGCATACCAACTACTTGGTAGCCACTAAGTTCATTGTCGTCTTTTAATAATATCGACATTTTTTACGATAATTATTATCTTGCGAAATCAAACACAATTAAACTCAACGACCTTTAGTATATGGACAACAAATCAGAAATACCGATAATATTTAGACTAAAACCTACTTATATCTTTAAGACTTCTTTTGTCTTAATAAAAAAAACTTAAAGAAAATATTACTCTGCCTACTCAATCTATACAAACTATAAGCAAAACGTTAACTCTTAATTATTAGACAAGCGTCAATATAATTAATTATCAATGAACTTTCTACCAAAGGTACTACCTACCTAGTACTGAAATACAGCTAAATTAATGATATTTTTAAACGAAACGAAGTAATATCTAACTAAATAAACTAAACTAGAATACTAGAAAAGTACTTATAAACACGAACGCGATTCGAAGTACTGCCTAACTGTAAATTAAACCTAGAAAACTAAAAGTAGGTACTAAATAATTAACAATTAAATAAAGTATTCAATTGAAACTTCTTTTAATTCTGATAATTAAGTAATAATCAGTAATCCGTCACTAACCATATAATTCCTAACCTGTTTAAATCTTTGAATTAATATAATAACAACCTGCCAATTAACCTTAGCAAACCTCACGAAATAATCAGCGAAATCAACGAAATGCAAATAATCCCTCCTAATCCCTAGCAAACATTTTCAAGCGCAATAGAAGAATGTCGTAAACGACTGTAACGCGGCCGGTTGCCACTTTGCCATATAAGGTTATCGGAAAAACAAAACGTAAGCGCGTTTCAAAATACAGTCAACGCCATCTAGCGACGCGTGCGGGTATCACCGCCACTCTTAGCCAATGCATTATATTTTGACCAAATTTTCGTTTTTATTTAATTTGTGTAATGTTCGAGTAGAATAAAATTAATCGTTTGACTATTTCTTCTTGTAAACTTGTAATAAGTATAAGTAAGTATAAGTATAAAAGCCAGTCTAGTCTTATCCAGAGTTTTCCTTTAATTTTCGCCCAGCAGTGGGACGCTATAGGCTAGATTAAATTAGAAGATGTGTCCCACTACGCTGGATTTTTGCAATGACAGTCGATTTTTCTATGTACCAATAGTAGAAGGGGGCATTACCATATCTCTAATACCAGAGACCAGCTGAGGGTTCTTCATCAGATACTTCAGACCTTCGATTTTTGACATCAAATGAAGCGGCCCACCAAGTTGAATATTTTTTGTAAAGGCGGTATATGTCGATCTCTAATAGTTTGGTTGGGCTCTTGTGTTTCCTAATCAGGGTCACCAGGTACTCCAGATCTTCGATTATCCTAGTTTTTATAGTTTTCCCTTTATGTGGCCATTGAACCATAACTCTGTACCAAATTTCAGCTCTCTGAGTTTATGGGAAGTACTAGTTCTATTTTGATGATCATGAGTGAGTGAGTGAGTGAGTGAGTGTCATAAATGCGAAACTTTGCTTTCGCTTAACTTCGGAACTAAATGACCTACAGACTTGAAATTTTGGATTTTAAGTATGTGATTATAGCTTACTGGATGACGAAAATTTCTGCGTTCTAGTCTTATCCAGAGGTTCTAAAATAGGGGCCTGAAAATGCGGCGAAATGGTTCCAGTAAAGGATGGTACGGCAGTGTTTGCTTCGCGCTCGACTTGGCGGGGGCACTGCCGTGCCCCCAGATTATGCTCTTACTGTTGGGGCGCAGCATTCTCTTACTACAGAAATATACGGGCTATAATCCACCACGCGGGCAAAATGCGGATTGGTGGATTTATATCAGACTAGTAGGCCCGTGACAGGCAAGTGTTTCAAGCTGGCACCTCTAACTTTTTTTTTATCCGCAACGGGTTAGCATTTGACCTCAATCACACCTGATGTTAAGTGAAATGAGGCCGAAAGTGGTAGCGTATGTAAGGTCGGTGACAATGCAATATTATGGTATCATCGAGCTGATCTGATGATGGAGCTGGAATGTAGTGGAACTCGCTGATGACAAATGGCAAGTTTGTTTTATTGCCATGAACACTTTCCATTATGCATGATGACGAGGGTCAGGTCAGGACGAGGAACGAGCCATAAGATTGCTATTGGTACTCCTTGATGGACTTTATGTTACTCGTCTTTGTACTACAATAATATGTGATAATCACGATAGATAGATAGATAGACAGGTAATTTGTTTATTTGCCTCTAAGCATATTGCACAATGATAACAATTAGTAATACAGAACAGAATAGTATAGTAGTATTACAGGATAAAAATTCTAAAATGTCAGTTCTGTAGGGACAAAATGGTTCCAACTCAGCATGGTGCTCCGCCCTCGGACGGATGGAGCGTTGGTATTCTGTTGGGATCAGTTTGGAACTAGTGAGCGGTATGAGAACACAAATGGATATGAAATACACATGATTATATTGATATTATACAAGTTATTAAATATATATATTATAAACAATAAATCATATTTAAGTATATGTTGTTATATATTTATACTACAATAAATATCTAAGTAGATACGATGGGGATTAAACGCTTGTATTTTAAAGTTTTTTTAATGTAGTACACACGTGTGTATTTTAGCAATAAATGTTTTGAGCGATGGCAATGAATTCTACGTACGATACCTAAGAACCTCCTTTTGGCTAGATACTCCTCGTTACGACTAACCTTATATTACCTTTTGAACAAGTATGAAATATAATCTGATTATTCCTAACTATATCCACATTAGGTATATAAACATTGTATTCGATACCTACAATGAAACTTAGTAAAAAGATGCTGCATTGTTTGGTTAAAGAAACATTACTCTCTTTCAAGTACCGCGAAAACATAAATTCGGAAATAACTTAGCCTTATTCTGCTTAGGAATATTATCTCAGTGGCGATCTCAAAAAGAAAGGTGTAACTTTAAATTCTCACCTAATCTTGAGCTACTATGCGCTCTCCCCTTTCTATGTTTTAATAAAATAATTCACCCCGAAACACTAGGGTAACAAAGGCTATGAAAAGTCGCTGCCGTACCGTCTTGGGCAATCTCGATAAAAACTGGCGCGATCGTAAACTTGACCCTCCCTTATCCTGGTGGAATCAACACGGAAACTCCAAGGGAAGTCCGAACAAGCCAGGGATGATTTACGTTCGGTCGCTGACAGTAAAAATGTGGGTCAGAAAGGAAATTAAAATTTTATGGAGACTTTGAGGGCATCTCGAGGGGTGTTGAGATAGGATAATGTGAAAACGGATAACCTTAACGGTGTTGTTATTTGAGATATCATGGGCATGAAATAATATATATTCTTTAATAGTCACGCACACACACACACATATACACATAACATGGAGAAAATCTTCTTTGCTATTTTCTGCTATTCTCCGAGTTATGCCTCTGTACTTCAGCATACATTTTTTCGTGTTTTACCTACAGATGTGTCATACATAGGTATAACAAATAATTCGATTTAGTGTTGGTTATTATTCTTTTAGCTGCAAACTAATACTATTATTAAATCCTTTATTGCACACAGACACAAAGTAATATGTTAATCTTTATGGGTTAATAAGTAGTCATTTAAATTTTAAGTGGTATATAAATATATGCTGTAAAGTTTGTTCGAAATAACTGTAATAAATATTTAAAATTTTGAAAACCTCCGTTAAAATTGATAATAATATCATCCAAGATAAATAAAAATATCTGTGTAACTAAAAAGCTTCGAAATGGCTTAAACGATTTTCCATTAAACATGGGTAAGAGGTTCTTAGCCAGAGTTTAATCTTCAATCAAAAATAAATTAATGATATCTCCCAAGAGCTTGATAACATCCAAATACACTAAAACACGTGTTAAAGCGAAATATCTTTGAAAATAAGAACCTGTTTCCTGTTTTAGTTTTCATTAAATATTTACTGAGATAGATTCGGACAAAGATCGGCCACACACACACAACACCTTCAAGATACACCCGTCGATATTCGGCGGGGGGTAAAAATGCATTATAATGTCAGATACCTACTTATTCAGGTTCCCCAGTGTCGCGTAGAGTAAGGTGGAAGAAATCCTTGGGTGTCGCATATTTTAATCTATCAAGGGTCGATATGACCTCACTTGGCTTAGGACCACCCCCTTTTTATCAACGACACGCTGGCATTCACTTTGCAATTCCACAATAAATACAGGCCATAAACTAGTGATCATATATTTTTTGCCTGTGAAAAAGAAAAACCCACATTTACATCTGAAAATACAAATAATCGGCTGCCATTACATAAATATTTTATATGGAATAACTAGTGCTTTTCAATATCGCAGGAAGATCGATAAATTAGCCATTTCATGAAATGCCCAGGCGGATCGTTATGTATAATTCCTACATTATTGGAAACTGCGCTAATTAGGTGGGAGCCTCGCGCAGTGACGCCTTGAAAACACTAACAGTGAAGTGGTCACCAGTCTGATACATCCACTAATCCTCATGGTGGATTATTGCACATATCTGTTCTTAGTGAGAAGAGGTTATGTCCCATCATAGAGACATGTGGCTGCTAATGTTTACGACAATTAACGAATTTTTCAATGATAAAGACAAAGATACATATACTAAATTCAAATAATAATAAAAATTACTTAAACTTAATATAATAAATGAATAAAATATAATAAATGGATATAATATATAATATAATTACCTATTATTGCTCATCAAAATAATAATATACCAAAATAAATAAAAAAGTAGGTATATAAACATAAATACAAACAATTAAACCTAAGTAATTGTAACAAAAAATATGTAAATACATAATAAGCCTAAGATTGTCATGTACTTTATAGTGCTCTCTCAAATTGCTTGTGCCCTAACAGGGTGTCATATGATACTACTTAATGTACCTTTTTTTTTCGCGGGGTAATGCTTTACGCGTACCGCTCGCCTGGGGGACGGGAGGGATACCCCCCGCCCCGCCCCCCTCACAAGGGGAGGCCCATTCCCGGAGGGCGTCTAGCGCACCCTCCGTAGGGGGCGCTGTCGTGTCTTACACCGCGATCAGCGAGCGGTATGAAGCGCGGCAGGGCTCGATGCGACGACACCCCCCCGGTCGCTCCGGGGGGTGTCATCCTCTCCCGGGCCGCGTCCGACGGCTACATCGCCCCGAGATGTAGCCGCCCGCGACCGGGCGACGTACTTAATGTACCTAACAACTGTATGTATATATGAACCACCTGACATGCAATAAATACTCTGAGTTTGAGTTTGAATGTATTCTGTGGGATAGGATGTGCCTGTAATCTACTAGCAGCACATAGAATCTAAAGAGTATTGTGCAATATCATCACCATATTAGGCAATGACGCCAATTGGTGTAGTGGATAGTGACCCTGTCAGCGAAACCAATGGTTTGTGTGATGAACACGAACATTTAGTCCCGAGTCGGGGATGTTTATATAAATTAATATGTATGTTTTAGTTTGGGATTAAGATTGGTGAAGGTGTCCGAAATATTTATTGACAGTAAGCTTCCCGTATAGATATCCAAACCAACCGGTTGGGGACCTGTATCCAGCGCCTTCCCACAACCTTAATTGGAACTTTTTGGCACAATGGCTATCAGTTCTACGCACTATGTATCCAGCCCATTGACACTTCAACTTAATAATCCGCTGGGCTATGTTGATGACGTTTGCTTTTCAAATCTCTTCATGATTCGATTTCATTGTGAAACCCCCAGTACCGCCGTAACTCGTATAATATGTGAAATATATTTCGCTAGAAATTTAGTTCGGCATACAAAAGTTACGTTCGTGTCGCGTAGCACAGTTTGCATCACCACACCGACCTTGGCGTGAACATAATTAGGCTATAATTCTAGAGTATGTTACTCGGCCAGCTATGAGTACGTTATTATTAATCTACACCATAAAACTAAGTCCTCAAAGAATCATAACATTCACAACGTTGCGTCCTCGAGCGTATTTTAAAAATCCTATTAGAGAATTTCTTTGGATAATACTTAGAGTAATGGCCATTTGAGCGGGTTTTCTGGAATAGTGTACTGAGAACTCGGATTACTTGCTGCATTTACAAATTAAATTTAATACAGATTTACGCGTACATTGCTTCTGTAGGATTACTCAGTGGAATATTTTTATGTATTTGAACAGTATGTATGTGCGATAGGAATATCGATATTCTGTCTAATCCCAATATCATCTTGCAAACACTATTAAACCATAAACAAAATAGGACCATTGCATCAGAGACTTATAATTGGGATTTGTTATAAGCAAATAGTGTACATAGATCATTGAAGTGTCTTTGTTCCCAGTGGTTCTATGGTAACAACAATTCTGTGAACAGAACTTGTGAGACTTATGTTCCGCAAGTAGCTAGAAGCGTCCATCGATTCAAGATCTGGAGTGGCCAGTATGGAAGTCACTCAATAGACTGCGTACCGGGGTCAGTAGATGCGGAGAGAACATGTCCAAGTGAGGTCACACAGACGACAAGCTGTGCTTGTGCGGTGACACACTGTGGTGTGTGCACCAACTATGGGGCATCATCTACGCTGCCCTGCGTGTCCCGATACTGGTACGCTACAGGACCTCTACGACGCCACGGACGGTGCAGAGCGCGTGGCTGCGTTCTGGTCTTCAAGAATTTGATGTTTGCCATCGACTCGCTAAGAAAAAGAAAAAGTGCCTAGAATGTACACAGAATTAGTGAGCTTTTTTCCGGTAGTTCTCTACAACTGCTATATGTACAGAACTTGTGAGATTTATGTACCAAGAGTACTGTGCAACAAGACTTCGGTATACAGAACTAGTGACACCATTGGGGCAAGAGTTGTCGCTGCTATTTTGTGTACGGATTTAGTGAACTCATTGCACTAAGTATTTTGTGTAATAGTTCTATGTACAGAACCAGTGAGAATATTGCACAAAACTGCAGTTCCGTGTACAGATGTGGTGAGATCACCAGTCCTGTGTTGCACTTTGTTACACTGTTTACAGAACTAATAACCATTGCGCCAAGAGTTCTATGCTACAGTTCTGTATGTGTGTATAAAATTAATGAGAGCAACGCACAAGGAGTTATGTGCTGCAGTTCATTACACAGAAGTTTTGACAGATGTTTCCATGAATTTGTGGTCAATTCCGGCAAGTTAGATCGTGTATTTAGAATTAGATACTTTTTAGAATGTTCTATTATTAGTATTTAGCATCATATCAAGATTATAAAAACACTGTAGAGCAAAAATGCGGTGGGCCTCTTTGCCTTTACTTGAAGGCCTGCTGGGTGAGGGTGCGAACGATAAGAGAGCTAATAATATTACAGGCTTAAATAAAAGCATATATTTCATTTCATAACCTCGGGGTGACAAAGCACCTATCACCATTACATTTGAGGTTAAATTATGTCATAATTGGCAATAATGAGTTGGTAACGCGTTTGTCATACTATGTTAAAAAGTGAAAACAAATTTTAAAGTCAATTACTCTCGCTACAAGCTGCATCATACATATTTCATATAGAAACTAATTGTACATGGTAGATCAACTAAATTCTAAATTAGGTAAAACTAGATAACATAAACGTAGGTACATAATTATTAATTCAGGTTGTAAAAGAAAATACGAATGAAATTTAATGATTAAGAATTTTAAACGTATGTTTTTATTTTATTGTTTATACTTACTATTATAAAAAGTATCTAACACGTGTTCCATTTTGTGTGTAATATTTTTTATTATTATTTATTTTACTATAGCAAAATAATCTGGGATATTGTTTTAATATTTTTCCTATAATGTATGATCGCTACTTTATCATTTCCCCAAATTTCATTCGTACCTTCTTTTACAACCTGTATGTTCCATGATTTGGGAATAAGTTAGTTGTTACAATACAAACAGAGACCCCTAGTAGGATTCGAACGGGGAAGCGTTGGTTTGGTAGTCACGGTAGTAAGCTACTACACCAATTGGTCGTCAACATAGTAATATAGTTTGACTACAGTTGATTTATTATTATTTTATTTCATAATATTTAAGCATACTCTTATATCACAACCGAAAATCAAAACAATTAATCATCTCTGAATCATTAGCTAGGCTGTTTAACAATATCTTTATGGAAGATTCCAGAACTAGCCCGTAATAAATTCTAATAGAGTTTGCTCATGGATAACAGAGGCACGAGACGGGGCGGTGTGAAATCAATGAATGGCGTGTGACAAAGTCACGTACCTACTAAAGCCTTTACCACAGACGTGCGGTCACCCCGCTCATTAGTAGAGCATGATATATCTCTTTGGTATCTTCAATTTCATATCAGTAGCCTATAATAAGTTTTCTGCGAAACAAAGATCTCTTTTAACCCCCGATGAAAAACGACGGGTATATGTGTTTAACGACGTTGTGTGTGCCAATCTTTGTCCGGATGTATTTCAGTAAGGTGTGGTCTCATTTGAGTGCAATTTTTGTGTGTTCAAGCGTAGTTTTCTAAATTTTATTTTTTATATTTAAGATCTCTTTTTGACAACATGGGGATTGCGAATCGGAGGTCGCGTATTCGATTCCCAGCGAGGTACATGTTTAGTACTCGGTTCGGTTGGTGGTAGGGCATTTAAATGTACCCCTGGCTTACATCTTAAATAAGATGGTGGTGGAGGATGGTGTGCCGCCAAATAACAATGTTAAGAGCAGTGTTGAATTCCGGCTGTCAGAGATAAGATAGCCAGTCTTAAATAAGATGGGATTTCTGGGGTCCAGTTATTTAGTAAGATTTACATCACTGCTGCTCTGATATTAAATATGTTTTTCACCGAAACGTTTACCTAAACTGGTCATTTGCAACTTGATGTGTGATCGAGATTTCTTTTTAAAATAACTTTACTCCATAAGGTACTACGTCTATTCAGTTAATTAACTCAGTCTTTCATTAAAGTACTTACTGGGAACTTATATCTTTATTACCCTTTTTATTATGTATATTAAATGCGTGTGTAATAAACTATGAATATATGAAGCACTCGTAAAACAGTCGCATTCATGCCGCATTAGTGGCATTTTAACCTCCTTGTTTCGGAGGGCACGTTAAATAGCCGCTCTCGATTGTTGCCAATTGAACCAAGCGGATTAAAAACACTGACTGTCAGTTAGCCACTAGTATGACACAAATCTATTAATCCGCATTAGGCCCGCCGCGTGGTTGATTATGGCCCATACCCCCCAGTGAATGAAGGCTGTGGAGAACAGTGAGGATATGTAAGGCTGTTAATGATGACATGAATAGTATCACGCAACTGTCTGTGAGAGGGTTTATACGCTCACTGCTTTCATCGGGACCAGTACAGTTTGAATCACACTACTCCATGACAATATAACACTATATAATTACTGCGGCTTCTCCGTATCAGCCTATACAAGACATACTATAGTATAGAACGCACCTACCTACGAACACGAATATACGCCACCATTAAATCAATGAATGTACAATACAACACAAATACACTCACAACAGAAAGAAAATATAGTTACAGAAAGCTTGTCTACCTTATTACTAAAAACGATCTCTTCCAGGCAACCTTTGGGTATAAGGACAATACATTTGAAGTAGTATGTGCGGTATTAAATAAGCAAGCAGATGTAAACTGAATATAGTGACCATTTCGATAAGTCACTACTATTGAAATATCGGTTTTGATTGGAATTAGAATTTAGGTTTTCAAAAATCGATATGATTATGTACATTATCAAATTTAGAACAACATCGTGAGAAGTTAACGACCAAAATCGGTTGCTACCTATGTCAAAACCGCAGGCCCTGGTCTTCCTCGTATTAACAAAACAAGCTAGCAACTTCACCCAACTCCTTTTTTGATGCATCGGATTATCCAAGGCCAAACCCTTATAGGTATCGCAGCGGCAAAGATAAAAATCCGTGAAAACCATTCGACCTCAAGGTCGCATAAGTTGATCGCGATAATACATAAGTACCTTACGTAGTTTTCGACCGCTTTTTGTTCCCAAAGAATAGGTATCTACTCGCAACCGTCAATAGTAGGTGATATCTTCATTTACAATAATTCGCTTGCTGCAGTAATAGAACTGAAATATAAAATATTATTATAATAATTGTTATAATAAATAAATAAATATCCTTAGACATACACACAGCTCCATCTAGTTCCACCGTAAGCAACTATAGGCTTGTGTTGTGGATACCAGATGGTTGATATACTACATAAATATAGTTTTTTTTGTAAATAAATACTTATTATAAATGATAACATCCATAACTCGGGTACACATGTCCGTATTCATCACACAAAGATATGCCCCTAGCGGGATTCGAACCCGCAACTTTTGGTATAGTGGTCAGAGTTGCTAACTACTACACCAAACAGATGGTGTTATACAGGGTGACTTTAAATTGAAGCATAACCTTGTAAGGGGATGTTGCACAGGTCATTTGCAACAACTTTTGTAGGAACACTCATATGCAAAAGTGAACCAATCTTTTTTTTGGGAATTTTTTTTAAAATATCTATGTGGTAAGCAAAGAAAATTGTAAAAAAAAAGTTGTTGAAAATTTCGATAATTTTTCATTTTCTGATTAGTCTCTTACGTTCTAGTTACATGTTAGCATCATCAAATCTACATTATTTGCATTATTCTAGACACAGTGCTGTAAAACTCAAAGAAAATAATAAATAATTTACTAGTTTTATTACAAAAAACAGCTCGTTTAAAAAAAACTCACTATTACACTTACTCTGCGTATTATAAAAAAAACATCTACATTTCTTAAGCTTTCAAATGAGCTATAAAACTCTGGCATAGCTAGTCAAGCATCAGAGATATTAGCCAAACAAGGGAACAGGTTGGAATAGCAAAAAAATTACAGATTACAATAAAAACTAATTTGTCCAAAATGTGACTCACACACTTAGTGGTGACAATTCTACAACACACATTTTAAATTTTATTTAGGTTTTCAGTTCCACCAATCCGTATTCTCTCGTATTAAAATAGATAAAAAGCTATAAAATTATGTTTTAGTGTGTACTGTAGAGTTGACACCTAATTACTGGTACACGCACACAATACACACACACACAGTTGTCCAGTTAACCTCTAGGATATTACAGCTGATTTTCAAAATGGCTCCCACCGTTTCGTACGCAAATTCTCATTCTTTTTCTTAATTCGCTTTTTACCACCACCGAGCTGAGGTTGGATCTAATTTGGTCAGCTGCTGCAATAATTCGTCGTCTTAACTCTTCAATATCTGGGACTGGCTGGTTATCGACATACACCAACGTTTTCATATGCCCCCAGACGTAATAGTCCATGGGTGTCAGGTCTGGGCTTCTAGCTGGCCAAGGTATGGGTCCTCCTCTGCCGATCCAATTATTTGGGAAATTTTCGTCCAGCCAATCCCTAACTTGTCGCCTGTAGTGGGCTGGACACCCATCATGTTGGAAGATCATAGCACGCAAGGTGGCTAAGGGTATGTCTTCCAACAAATCAAAGAAAACATTTCTCAAAAAATGTTCATAGAATTCACCATTTAAATTCTGTGGCAGGAAATACGGCCCAACCAAATTATTATAGCCATCCACACATTCACAGAAAATCTTCTTTGGGATCCTTTCGGTCTTTTTAGATTTGGATTTCCCACCACCTTTTCTAACCAGAAGTGAGCGTTATGGTAATTAGTGATCCCGTCTTTATCAAATTTGGATTCATCGGTCCATAAAATTTGTTTAAGGTAGTTTCCGTCCTCTATGTCGCAGTTAAGCAGATATCTGCAAAATTGGACCCTTCTGACGGGATCTCCTTCCTCCAGCGCTTGCACTGGAGTGTAATGGTATGGATGACGCCCAGATTCATGGACGACTTTCCACACCTTGTATTGTGATGTACCAAGTAAATTGGCCACTTTTCTCGTAGAGGTGGTAGGATCTCTTTGGAAATGGTTTAAAATTTCCTCTTCATCTTCGACACGGTACAGACGAGGTCTGCCAGCGTCGCCTGGTTAAAAAAAAAACAAGCTTAAATTATCGATTGAATTTGATATGAAATTACTTTTTTGTGCACTTTAAAACTAACAAACAACAATACCTTTCCGAAAATTTACATGCATTTGAGTCACTATTTTTGTTAAGATGATAACAAAACATACTCCTTTGTTTGAGTGTTGAACTTCCGTTACAAAGTTTAATACAAATGCAAAAACATTTTGGAGAATACAATCTTTTGTTTCCCGGACCTACGTAGGTATTTAGGTACAGGAGCTGATAACGCTTGACAATTGAAGTACGTTTAAGATTTTAAGTGCACAGAATAGGGACGGTACAAAGACCAAAGTGTTTAAGATGCTTTTGACTGTAATCATTACATCTCTGTTCTGCAATAATTTATTAAATTACATACCTCGTCGCCTTTGAAAGCTTCCAGTCTCACGGGCTCGTCGATACACTCGAGAAAACACGCCCACATCAGGTAAACGACGATTTGGGTACTGGCGTTGGTATTCGCGCTGGGCAGCTGAGGCATTGCCTCTAGCGACACCGTACGTATAAAGAATATCAACATATTCTTCGTTGGTAAACGCTCGTTCTTGTAGGCGAGCCATTGTCCTTAATAAACGCCAAATCCACTGAGTAAAACACACGGAAACCAGTTCAATAGCCAAGTCGTCGGGAAAGCAATCAATCACAAAAACAGTCACAAGCCGGGTCGTCAGAGGTAGAACAAAACTGCAGAGCACACACGAAAGCATCCGATCGCAACGAATCACAAGAACGGACTAAACTAAACAACCAAGTAAACAGATTCCACACAATGACCTGCTGTCTCTACATGCTCTACTAGCCGACCCTTTTTTGGGCCGTGCGCCTTTGTTATGCGAATACCTTTACCGTTAGACTCACGGTTTTATAACTCATTTGAAAGCTTATGAAATAAATTTTTACTAATAATACGCAGAGCAAGTGTTATAGTGAAATTTTGTTTAAAACGTACACTTTTGTGTTTAAAACATTCTTAATTTTTGGCTTTTTAAAAGAAAATAAGGACTGGTGGTACTGTAAACCTAAATAAAATTTAAAATGTGTGTTGTAGAATTGTCACCACTAAGTGTGTGAGTCACATTTTGCACAAATTAGTTTTTATTGTAATCTGTAATTTTTTTGCTATTCCAACCTGTTCCCTTGTTTGGCTAATATCTCTGATGTTTGACTAGCTATGCCAGAGTTTTATACCTCATTTGAAAGCTTAAGAAATGTAGATGTTTTTTTTATAATACGCAGAGTAAGTGTAATAGTGAGTTTTTTTTAAACGAGCTGTTTTTTGTAATAAAACTAGTCAATTATTTATTATTTTCTTTGAGTTTTACAGCACTGTGTCTAGAATAATGCAAATAATGCAGATTTGATGATGCTAACATGTAACTAGAACGTAAGAGACTAATCAGAAAATGAAAAATTATCGAAATTTTCAACAATTTTTTTTTTACAATTTTCTTTGCTTACCACATAGATATTTTAAAAAAAATTCCCAAAAAAAAGATTGGTTCACTTTTGCATATGAGTGTTCCTACAAAAGTTGTTGCAAATGACCTGTGCAATATCCCCTTACAAGGTTATGCTTCAATTTAAAGTCACCCTGTATAAGGCTTTGCATCTAAGGTTAAATAATATTGAACTAATATTTCAGTTGGATGCTATGTATGATGATAAATGATCTAACGGTTTTCCTTTTACAATACTAAATTTACTATACAGACCTGTATTTATATTTCGGTTTACTTATCGATTACTTACAACAATCACTAGATAACGAATAAATAAATTTATATAAACCATCACTCTCGCATAAACATTTATCCCTAGCGGGATTCGAACCCGCAATCGTTGGTTTCGCTACTCACTTCACTAATCTGTCAACAAAGTACCAATTTTTCTGTCATGTCGACACCTCTCGGTCCGTGAAATTCAAGTATTAAAAAATAAATTGGTAGCGTCGCCGCTCTAATACAGAGAAAACAACTGGGACCGACTATTTTTTTAACACTTCGAAGCACAGAAATACTCGTAAAAAATACCATTAATGGTCACCCAACCAATAACTGAGTACGCCAGACATTACTTAACCTCAGACTTGCTAGTGCTTCGTCTGACAAGAGATCGGAATTAATACCTACATCAATATTAGATTTTTAATCTGTTCTCCCATCAGTATTATATTGGATTAGTTCTGTTATCTCATGTCGTCAATTCATTATATCTATTTCAATAGCTTTAATATATCATAGTAGTCAATGGAAAATAATTAATTATGTACACCTAAACCTTAGTCAGATTATCTACTTTCTCAATTACCTTCCTTTGTTCGACTAATAGAATCCATTTGCAAGGATCCCAACAAAACTAATAATCACCACCTAATCTTGTGCCTTCTTAATATATTTTTGACCTAAGGTTTATCTTGATAAAACTCTAACCAGGCTCTGAGTTCTTGTCCTTTATTCTTGTGGAATCAACACGGTAAAGTTTTACGGGTTAAGGGAAAAAACTTTTTTGTTTTGGGGGAGACAAGTTTTTATTGACAAAAATAAAAACAGGTTGGCAACGTCTATTCTACGTACTATTGTTCCCGAGGACTGTGCGTTCGCTATAATGATGATTAAGTTTTAAATTAAAACTTTGCTGCTGTTACTTTTAAAGGTTGCATTGTTTTAAAGCGATGGCTCCATTTCATCAAAGACTTCACCTTAATCAAAGCTTCTCTATTTTTCCATTTCCCCTTTGTAATTTCGCGTTATCCAAGCAGTGTCCTCATTTAGACTTCATTCACGTTATCACAAGATCTTAATTAATCCACTTTGTTTAATGTGGGGTGTATAATTGATTTTTTTAGTAGACATTTAATTTACAGTATTCTATTAACCTTTAAATACTCCTTGTCTGTTTTGATTCTCATCATGATTCTGCAAAATATTGTGATGCTTCTCAATGCATATGTGATTAAGTCGAAAGCATCGACCTTAACGCTGAGATATTACAGGTGTGTCACGGTGGTTATTCATTATTACTATTTATTTCTGATTTTCCTGGATGGTATTATATAATTTTTATTAAATGCATTACTATCGTGGCTTTTCCATTTAATTATTTTTAAAGCAGACAGTTGCTTGCAGAATTTTTGTAACTCTCTCGTATTTAAGGTACTTTTACTTACATTAAAAATTAACAGCAGAATTCAATATAATAGCCATGTAATAAAACCTACCTTCGCAACTGAGTCCAAATCACAGTCACCTTCGAATGTGTAAGAGGGCTCCACGTTGTTAACATTCGCCGGTATGACATTATCTAGTGGTAATTTCTCATAGGATACTACTTCTCGAGATCCATGGACTAGAAACATGACTGTTTTACTATATTATTTCTCTCATATGGTATTACAGTCGCATCCAGTTTCAAGGTAGGAAATATAACTGCAGCGCCGTTTGCCATATCCTTAATCTAACTCTTGCGCTGTAGTTGGTTCTCCAAACATAAAATTATTTAATTATAAAACAGACAGTTACTTGCATAATTTGAGGTTTGCGAAAGTCTAATTTATTTAAGATACATTTGTACCAGTAGAATTCGATAATAATAATTCAGTAGTAAAACCTACCGGGAAACAGTGTCCAAGTTTAAATCACTAAAACAAATTAAAAAGAAAATACAAGGTTACCTATTGAAACGCATAACGTTTTTCACCATAAACTGACAATTCATAATATTACTCGCCATAATAGTCATTTGCAATAAACCGTTATAGCATAACTTCATTACACATAATATCATATGGCCGAAACCTGTAAGGCATAATCATAGAAAGGCATAATTTTAATAAGCATGAGTAATGAAAGGCATAATTTTTGTTGACCATAATATTCAAAAGACATAATATTTAATAAGAATAACCGGCAAAATCACTAAGCTTCTAAGAGCTGCATGCGAGCAAGCAAATAGGCAAGCAGGGATGCATACATGTCAACCTAACACGAAGGGTATGGCGGAAGCGAGCCGGGCGAGCAGAGCGAGCTTCGAACCTAACCTATCCATGTCGGGGTGCCAAGATCTCCCGTGCTCGCTTCGCTCGCACTCGAAAAAATTATGAATATGGTAATTTATGCATAATAAAAATCTGCGTTTCAAAGTATGCCTTATAAAAATATGACAAATGAAAATATAGATTTATATGATTATGGCTTTTATTATTATGCCCTTCAACAAATCTGCGTTATTATGTTTATGCGTAATAATAAATTTGCGAAACACTATTATACTTATTAATTTGCATGCTATATGATGTATGTCAATTGAACTTATGACAATAAACATTATGCGTTTCAAAGTGTCACCAAAATACAAACCAGAAGACGTATAATGCGAAAGATTTGTGGTAGTCTAGTAGTGTTGAAATACTATTCATATTCCAATCGATAAATCTACCGGTACTTGTGAGTACCTTTGAGATAGGTACGAGTAGAATAAATCGTATATTCAGAAAGCAAGCGGCACGACCAAAAATACATTGGATAAAGGATCGACATGCTAATGGATATTACATGCATTAGTAAATGGGAATCAATTGGCTAATAAAATAGCAACTCGCAACCAAACTTGGATTATACGGGTTGGTAATGGAAATAAAAGTTGCGATAGTGCTATTTCGGTTGTGGGCAAATTCGAACCTATAATGTATAGCTTAAAGAAGCATTTCATTGCAGCATTTATCATAGATTATGGTTCGTATATTTAAAGAAATAAATACATTAATTTAACAGATGATGTTACTTATAAAATGTAATGACCAGTGAAATTGTTTCTCTAATATGGAAATTTTGGCATCTACGATACAGGCCTAGCCTAGTGTGGACGCTACAGCAAATGTATAATTATGTATGGTCCTTTTTGGTAAATAAACATCTTATCTATCTTATCTTAACATACATAGCGCCAATAGTTCCACTTTAAGCAACTGGGCTTGTTTTATGTATACCTGACAGTTGAAATACTACTCAATTGGTGACGACCGATTGGTGTAGTGGATAGTGACCCTGTCAGCGAAACCAACGGTTGCGGGTTCGAATCCCGCGACGGGTAAATGTTTATGTGACGAATATGAACATTGATTCCTGAGTCATGGATGTTTATATAATTATTTATGTATGTTTATCCGTTATCTAGTATCCATAGCACAAGCTTTGCTTAGTTTGGGACTGGATGATTGGTGTAAGAGTCCGAAATATTTATTATTATTATTATTAATTGCACATTTTTTAATATTAAAACATATTTAATTTAAAATATCCATCACTCATGTCATACTCATCATACAAACACAAGCCATTAGTGTGATTCGAACGCGCGACCTTTCAGTCAAGGAGTCCGGGTTTCGTCGTCGTCGTCGTCGAACAGGTCGTTCGAAACAGGTCCTTTTTTTCTTCTCTCTCCATCTTTGATTTTTTTCAATATAATTACAATCATCGCATTGAAGAAAAAGGACTTCTTTCCACCTTCAATGGGAGGATTTGGGGGGGCTCTGCTGCCCATTTGACCATGATCGGTCATTAGCATAGACTAGCATAGACTAGGTAGATCAATTTTCATTAAGAGCTAAATTCAAGCGTATTTATCATACTGTTAAGATTAGAATTAATCAAGATCTTCATGGTGACTTATATTCTTTTTAAATTTGTACGTTTACTTTTTTTCTCATTTTGAGGTGGATGTAAATCGCATAAAATTTTTGAATAACTCTGATAGTTATCGTAAGAGAAATACGGTTGAATTTAGCTTACAAGGAAAATCGATCTACTAATCGATGTATGGTCATAAGTTATGCTCGCGAAAACTCTTAGTTTTACGATACTTACCTACTGAAGAGACATTTCTCTTCTAAGAGTCACATGATGAAAAAAATAAATTAATAAAATGATTCAAACCACCATTAAGCTATAAATAATGTTAATGCTGTCAGATTAATCTGACAGGTCCAAGTCAACGTACATAAAATTCACATTTTGTACCTTGCAGACCATCTTGAGAAATTTTTGCTTTCAAAATTGTAGGACTGTAGCGCTACAACTGTTTTACTTATGATAAGTCATTTACACTAAAAATATTTTCACGCAGCCAACTTAAACTTGCCGTGTGGTTTCGACAGGTAAAAAGAGTAGAACCATCACGTGTCGTAAAAGGCGACTAAGGGACTCTCCGTCAAAAACATCTAAAGACTTTTCAACGGCGATGGGCTTACGCACGAGTGCATTTCTGTATATTTCGATAGGTGAACCGTGGTTGTTGTTTCAAGGGTTAAACTTTTAAATGCAAATAAAAATAAATAAATAAAATTAAAAACAGGTGTGAATACTATTGATTTCCACTTACAACGATCCTAACATACTACTTTCGGTTCTTCCACGCTTATCAAATACTTCATACACACTCGTCGATTACCTAGTGGTTGACCGCACATGGCCTTTTATTAGGATGTCGCCTTATGTATTTCGGTTGCTAGAATTTTTTTTTAATGCACAACGGGTTGTTACTTGACCTCAATCACACCTGATGTTAAGTGAAGATGAGGTTGAAGGTGGAAGCGTATATACTGACCCGGAAACCCCAACACATTTGAACTGGCTATCTTATCACTGACAACCGGAACAAAACAATGCTTTTAACACTGCTGCTTGGCGGCAGATTTAGATAACATGGTGGTAGCTAGCCAGGCGGAAATTTAAAATGCCCTACCACCAACCAAACCCAGTACTTAAACATGTACCCCGCTGGGGATCGAACCAGCGACCTCCGATTCGTAAACCCAATGTTGTTTACATTGAGCCACGGACGCGGTTGAATTTATTTGTTAAGCACTTAACTTCTGGTAAGTGATGATGAAGCCGATGATTTAACTTGATTGGGAAACTGGCTATCTTTTCAAGGACAGCCTGAGCAAACAATGCTAGCAACATCGTTGCCTAGCGGCAGACTTAGATAAGATAGTGGTACATAGGCAGGCGGATATTTAGAAACGTCATACAACCTACCAAAGGAAAACAAGCAATAAATTAGCAGCGACAATTAACTTAGGCTAATGAATATTTTGTAGCACACCAAGAGTTATGATGACTTTAACATCAAAATATAATAAACATTCACATTGGTGTCGATTCGGATGTACAGCAACTAAACTAAACTAAAACCAGTTTTGGACTGGTGCCGTCGCATCGTACTGTTCCAGGGAGAAAGAGACAGTACTACTGTAAAACTGGTTTTAGTTTAGTTTAGTATAGTTGGTGTACATCCGAATCGACACCAGTGACCACCAAAATGGGGGGATTCAGTGATATTAAAAGACCAACTTCCAGCAACAAATTAGTATTGTATTCTGCTACTCCTGAATAATCTGACACAATTTATTTACAAAAGTGATCAGAATTTCTTATCGAGATGATAAGCAGCTACAAAAATTTCAAATTCGCTTGACGACTATACACGTCAACAGCAGACTTAACGCTCTATAAATATAGCGACGCCTCTTCCCCCTTGTCAAATGACGTTAAGACAATTTTCTGGCGAGAAATTTTCCTTTTACACTTTTAGAGCGGGGGGTAAAATTCTCATTTCTACCGGTCCGCACTTTAGCTGAGCGCACGAAACAATGAACGGGTGGCAGCTGTTCATTCCAGTAAGCGATAGTAACACTGCGGCGAATGAATATGAAAGCTCCGCATGATTGCCGGGTACCTCTTCTGAATACTCATATCGCAAAACCTTTTGTTTCGACTCAACGAAAACATTTTCATTTCCTCGGCCACATTCGGGGCCGTAGTTTGTTTATCCCCAATTTGGGTGGTATTTGGGGAGCGTTTCGCGCTGTTCTCGATTCGCCGCGTACTGATTTCATTTTGATTGTGAATATCATTTTAGAGGGAATCAGGGTAAACACTGTTATTTAGGCAAACACAGCGAATGATGTACGAATTTATTTGACTAACAGTGATTTAGCGTCATTATTATCATCTTCTCTAACGTATTTCATTTGTAAAGTTTTTAACCGACTGTCCAGGTCAAGGTTTTCGGGTGAATGTATGTATGTATGCAGATTTCTATGTTAATTCCTGTAGCAAAACGCTTGACCGATTTTGAAGTGCAAGATATCGTTAGATTCGTAATGGTCCCGGGTGTATCATAGGATACATTTAATGCTAAAAAACCCAACATGGCGCTTGTAAAAAGTCTTTATTTGATAATAATAAATTATTATTAATTGAATGTGTGGTTCCGTTGCTGTCGACATTCAAATTTAGAAGGTGTATTATATACCGGCCGAATGTTGATTAATTAGCAGTCTTAAAAGCTAATACTTATAACCTTTATAAGTAATATTAATAGCATTGCTGTTTTCCGTCTGAAGTATAACCAGTCCTTATAATTTGGGGTTATGGCACAGAATTAATATAGTACTAACGTAGTTATGGGTCCGAGAGTGTCTAGTTTCGCTTCAACCTCACTTATCCTGTATGATTGGGGTCACTAGTATTTGTTTTAATTTTCCTGGGGTGCAAGTTATTTATGTGGATTGAGTGATTGTTAGCACTTGACCCCAAGTTAAGTGCTAACACATTGACTAGGTATAAGATTTATATTTCTAAGTAATTTGTTTTAATTCACCTGAGATGCAGGTTATATAAGTGGATTGACTGATGGATGAGTCGTGCAAAGGGATGAAATTACGTTTTAAAACAATGTGACAGATAATGCAAATTTTATAATGTATCATAATGGAAATTCTTTTCCAAAGTCTTAACCTTTAAAGTAATAGATCGAAGCCGTGACTCAAAGTAAACAACATAAAGTTTACAAAAGGGGGGTCATGGGTTCGATCGGGTGCAGTACTCGTTAGTGGCACGGCATTTTTAAATGTCTGTAAAAAAAACTATCATTTATCAGCCATGTTTTGTTCCAGCTATTTGAGATAAGACAGCCAGTCCCCCAAATATGCTGGGGATTCCGTGTGGGCCCTAAAAAAATGTAGAATAAATTATTCATTCAATAGCCTAACCGGAACGTTATTTAGGGCGTACATTTCTTGGAATATAAGAAACTGCGCTACCCAAAGTGGAGCTCCACTGAGTATCCTCCTCTAAAGGAACCAAACGTAAGCTACAACTCGCTCAAGTACACAGACATAACGTCCGCCATAAACAACGATCTGCCCAGGAATTCAATTGAATAGCTCATTTAACGTATTTAAGCGTATGACAGATACACAGGCTGAAAATAGAAATTATGTATCGATAATTTCTTCAATATATGTGAAAACATCGTAACCATGTTCGTGAACAAAACTGCATAATTACTTCTTTATTTAATTTATTAAGTTCCCATATATTAGGTCCCTACTAATGAAATTGGCGTTTTGTATGAAGAATTTCATTAAGACTGTTTTCTGCATACAAAAATTTTTGATTTTTTTTTGGGAACGACAAATCCAATTTTAGCTAAACTTTGTGTGTCTTATCGGATAACATTAAGTTAAGTATAGACATCGTTAATTTTTTAAGTAACCGCTTTATAAAAGTTTCAGCGAATCTAAGAAATGATTATGGGAAGCACATGAAAAGAGCTCTGTTCAAATTTTTTTTATTGTGTGATTTAGCCCAGAAATAAAAAAATATTTCATGTGAAACCTTGAAATAATATTCCATTTTCCAAATAAAAAACAAATTTGGATATAGCTTTGAAAATCGCAGGAATTGGTACATATGATTAACGAAGAAAAAAACTCCAATTTTATAGGTAAAGACCCAATATTTATCACTTATGATATAGTTTCGATATGGGTTTAAAGCCTTCCAATATGTCCTAGCAGTAACCGGCTGGACGATACAAGGAATCACTACAACATCATCGGTACCCTTCTAATAATTATTCCTAGCCTACATAATCTAATTTCGAATATAATATATACAATTAAGAAAAAGGACAATTGTTTGTGACTCTATTTGTATGTATCTTTGGTTATAACCAAATATGACAAAAAAAGGCTGCATTCAAAATTGGCTTTACCCTGACATCAAGGACAATACTATCACAGCATCATCCATAGCTAAACCACTACTTTTGTGTAAACCCCACTGAGTACCTTAATAAATCTGTCCCTTTTTTCTCAAACAGAGCTTCCGAGTAAGCCGGTGATCTTTGATGAATACGGCAAAGAAATATCCGGGATCGCAGGTCCTTACAACGAAGGGGGAGACTTCAAACTTATTTGCTCCGTAAACGGAGGTAAGTACATGTATTTTTTTGGTGCTACGAATTTCCTGTCTATACTGTAATTCGCCACTTTCTCTTCCTGCACGAGGATAATTTGATTGAAGGAAGGGTCCCAACAAAATGTAACATTACACTCCAGATGGGTTGTTACGTCAATCAAGTTAATGCAGTAGCGTTTTGTCGTATTTCTTTATTCTAGTTCAATATCATTGTGACTTCGGTAGATACATATAATTCAAAATTTAAATGATCTATCGCGATCATCTGTGATCTACGGGTTACAACAATGCATTTGTAGCAACACTTAGAAATCATACTATATCTATCTATGTGGTCTCTCTCTTATCTACTCGTGTTTGCCATTGCATTTGCTTAATTATGTGTGTATGGAGTGAAAATCTTCAAATTTAGTCATCAATTCAATGATACGCCACGAAATATCCTTCAAGGTCAATCTGATATATCAATATCAGATTGACCTTTCTTTCCATTTAGGTACTTTAACTGCTTCTAGGTGGGTAGTATTAATTAATATTAGCATATAAATCTCAGAATAAATTAAATTACTAAAGTGACCTTCAAATGTCAAAGGTCCAAGTCCATATTCAATATCGTTATTAAGGTATTAGATATTATTCTCCAATATTCAATTCAGCGAAACACGTGTGAATCACATAAACAGAGCCGTGTTGGGTATCTAGTTTGGTAATTTAATAACATTTACCAAGTATCAGATAATAATACTGTTATTAAAATTTGTATCCTAAATTGTACTATAATTAACATTTCTAACGAACTTGATGAGTATGAATCTGAATAATTGTAATGTGTGGTGGGGGAATTAAGT
This sequence comes from Oegoconia quadripuncta, assembly GCA_949316235.1. Classification (NCBI taxonomy): domain Eukaryota; kingdom Metazoa; phylum Arthropoda; class Insecta; order Lepidoptera; family Autostichidae; genus Oegoconia; species Oegoconia quadripuncta. Next base: position 18,453,008 of record OX438746.1, read on the forward strand.
ATATACACATTAAAAGAGCTAAAAATATCTTGGGTTTGGTAATTGATCACAACTGGCGATATTCCAAAAGTTATTAAAAAAGTGCGGGTATAATAGGAATAATGACGATGTTACATTAACTGTTTTAACATATTTATCTAAAATACTGCAGAATGTGCAAAACTCAGATTAGTAAACTAACTTTCTACAAAAAAAATGAATAATATAGCAAATAATCGATTATGCATCAGACGCGCGAAGTTTACCGATGATTCAGATATTGAGTAGGATAGTGTCACAATTAGACTGGAAACAGGCGAACATTTTTCAAACAGAGTGATCCATATCTGATGGTTGGAATTATGAGGTATATTGCAACATACTGCAAGGGTCAATTCTGGAGCCCATACTATTCAAAATATGTATTAATAAAGATATATGTATAAACTCTTGTACCAAGCTTACTTACAGAAAGCTACCGGGTCATCACTGTCTTGTCAAGAATATCTTCATGTGACAAACGAACGATGAAAATTTTGTAGGAATTATAGCAATTTTAAAATTTTGAGAATTTCTCAGTTCTGAATATTCGAATCGATCAAAAGATGGTACATGACGTCTAAAATTTAAAACTTCAATAAACATTGAGATATTACTAGGTACTTTAGACGAAGTACTATAAAATATTGAGTGATAAGTAATAAAATGGACCATATTTTCAAATTGAGCAGAAACCAGATCGTTTCACCGCAACGTTTTTAATAATCTTATAATATAAGTTTATAGTCTCCACGTATAGAAACGAAGATTCTTTTCTTGATTTTCGTCTGAATCTAATGAAACATTTTTTTTTTCATTTTAAATTTACACCATTTATTTGGTTACAGTTAATTGAGTTTTCTATTCTTTTCCATTGAAGTGGGTCGTTTATAATCAACTTGCGCAACGGTGGGCGCTTATACATGATAAGCATCACAATTAAATATTGCTGTCACTGGAAAAAGTATAATTAGCTGACGATTAGAATTTTCTAAATCTGATCAGTAACTACCAATATACAAGCAACAACTTTACCTCCTTGTAATATCATGACCTTCAGGTCGCGTCTTTGTACATGTAGATATTGAAATAAAATAGATAATCAAATATAGGCTTTTACTATTCCTGGCAGAATCAGGTCTGTAGTTCCAGAGAATACCTCATACAAACGTACAAATTCTCAACTTTACCCATTTAATAGTATCAGTTTAGATGAATTATTCTGCTAAAACTATAGCTGCTTTATAATTTTATACAGGTACTCCCACGCCTAGAGTCCAATGGCTTCAGGGCGACATCATACTCACAAGTCTTGGAGCTGGCGAGCTCCAGCCTTCAGGGTCAACGAGGTCGTTGAGCTTGATTATAAGAAACGCAACAAGAGCACATCTATCTACAGTTTATACTTGTACAGCGGACAACACGTTATTGTCCCCCCCTCAGAGAGCTTCAGTTCGAGTGGATCTTTATTGTAAGTACCTATTTTTTTATTTAAATTCCACATTCTGCACCGTCATTTTAAAAATATTAAGTTGCTTATTGTGGAACTAGATGGCGCTGTGTGTATGTCTAAGAATATTTATTTATTTATTAAGGATTACTTTAAATACTTTTTCAGTACAGGAACTTATTAAGTTTCAAAGTGGTTAGTTTTAGGGACCTGGGTAGTGTTGCCGCTCGATAGTCCCCTGTCGATAGTTTTTTAAGCAAAAAGTTTTTTCTATTTTGCTTAAAAATTAGTTTAAGCAAAAACAATAGTATCGATAGTTTTCAATAGTATCAATCTCTCTTTTCAAAAATAAACTATCAATACTATATTGATAGTATCGATTTTATCGCTAGTTTTGGACAAAAATTGTTACCTTTATTTCAACAGTATCGATTGCAGTTTCACTGGCAGGTGGGTAGAACAGACGTAACCGATAATGGTGTCGATTCGGATGTACATCAACTAAACTAAACTAAAATCAGTTTTGGAGTGGTGCCGTCGCATCGTACTGTTCCAGGGAGAAAGAGACAGTACTACTTTCAAACTGGTTTTAGTTTTGTTTAGTTGGTGTACATCCGAATCGACACCACTATTGAATTAAAGGTCACTATCGAGGATGTATATCATGTTTTGATGGAGTGTGTGCGGAACGAAGCCTATAGAAGACAAATTGTATTCCGAAGCCACATATTTGATTCCGTGGGTGGGTGTAACATTAGCTTAGCATATACACTGTCGGATAATGCTAGGCTGCTGTATAAACTTAGTATAGTTTTTAGTATAAACTTAGTTACTGTATAAAGTCAGCTCTTAAAAATAGATAATTCTACAACAAATTTAATAATTACAGAGCTACATAGTCACATTAAATATAGATTATAAAAAAAGGTCACTATCGATAGCTCAAAACTATCGATAGATTTCGTAACTTTCGGGAACAATGCTATCGATACTAGATAGCAATAATATCGATAGTATTGTACTAAGAGATCGATCTGGTCAGCTTGCTCAGTATAGCCTTTCGGCAAAAGATATTGGCGCGGAAAGCATTTACCCGAAGGCTATTTGTTTCAAGGTTGTTACAAAATAGACCTTGATTTTCAGAGGTTCTGCTCCGACCAATCTTGGTAGCCTTTTTCGTTTGCACGCTGCATCCAGAGCATCATGTTTAATACTGCAAATCGACAGGGTTTACTTGGAAAGAATAATTGTTTTTCGCGCAAATGTCTTTCACGCAAGTGTCGTGATACCTGACATGGTTCATTTGTTACAAGGATCTACAGATTGTCGTAATTGGTGGTCAGTTGAAATGGTCACAGAATACCTATATATTTCTGTAGCCTCCATCATATAATATATAGGCAAATATGGAAAGTTAGAGATATCGAATCATAAGGAACGGGGTTATTAATGTGGCTAAACCTTTGCCCTGCATTTCTTGGATCTTTGCTTGGAGTATCATTAGGTTCTTCTGTGTCTATGTCTTTATATTAATGACATTGTTACTAGCAAAAATCACAGTTATTTAAAATATAATGATAACAATGTAGTATTTTATTTGAAATACCTAAATTTGAAGGCACCGTTATAAAAATAAGATGGTATTTTTTTTTTGGTTCATTCTAAATATTCCGTTAATTGAGATAAGGGCGGCCATCTATTCTATGCGGCAGATAAATTTAATAAAAACAGTTAGAGATAATATTTCTGTAACATTCACTGTCCATTTTAAGGAAAATCTGAGTCCCTGTAAGAAATTCATCGCGAAATATAATTAAAGACGTAAATTGAATTCAAACATTTACTATTGTCGGATTCTATCTGAGAAATCTTGAAACAGACAGCTGAAAAAAGGACTATGATGCCTAGTCTTGCGTAGGACGCGGAGTGCGGCACAGTAATCTTTATTACATTTCAAAGACCTCCCAGACCCACGGAGATTTATATCTCTAAATATTTTATTTATTCATAATTTTACAAAAGCGGCACACATAAAATACATTATGAAATTTCACAATACCTGTGGCGGAATTGTAAGCTTTACTCCCATGTCGTGTCCACCTCAATTTCGGTTAGGAACTCCATTCTCGAAGTTGTAGACGTAAGTTTACTTAGGATAAGTGATCCAATTGGATAAGTCCAATTTCAAGAAGGAGACCAATCATGGAACCCTGCTCAGACGGATATAGATATATCTATGCCCACGTCCTATCCACCTCAATTTCGGTTGGGAACTCCATTTTCGTAGTTGTAGACGTAACATTACTTAGTATAAGTGATCCAAATGGATAAGTCCAATTTCGAGACGGAGGTCAATCATGGAATCCAACTGAGATGGAGAGCGTACGGAAACTGAGCAACGTCTTCTCCAAAATATTTGTGCTTAATGACGAAAGTCTATACTCAATGTGGTCTCTGAGTATGGACTTCATAAGAAAGCTCATGGTCACACAATGGGCTATGGAGAGAGCGATATGATTATCACTACAACATCGAATTATGAATTGAAATCCGTTGAAGAACGAAAATTAACAACAGCCCAGCTGATTAGTACAAAATCAAAATCAAAATCAAAAATATTTTATTCAATGTAGGATACAAAAATATCACTTATTGAAAGTCAACATGCTATTTTTCTTTTTTTAACTACATCGCTTCACAAGGTGTTATGGTTAGGGAGAAGAAGCGACAAGAAACTCCGCATTCTCTCTCTCAAACTCAGAAGAATACATTGCAAGGCGTAAGGCACTTTATTGCATACGACTATAGAACGGATGACCTGACAAATATTTTGGAAAGTCACTAGATAAAGGTTGCTTTGAATTGGTTGTTCTGGAATTTTTTAGAAGAGGCCTATGGCTGGTATGATCACAATAATATACCTGTTATAGACGAATGGACTGTATCATAGACGTATCTAAAATTAGTCTAGTACACTTTTATTTAATTTCGCATAATCTTAAAGGCTGTGATTTTTGCTCATGCATGGTGTACCTATCAGTGATAGAATAAATATGTTTTCTAACTAATCCAAAATCAAAATCAAAAAAATATTTATTTCGTAGGATAAAAATTATCACTTGAAAACGTCACATTTCTTATCTTATTATTAAAGTTTTTGACATTATTGCTCATTCACAAAGCTGATTCCCCAGAGAAGAACGAGCAAGAAACTCAAGGGTTGCTCTTTTATCAGTAGCTTACTTTTGATATAGTATAGGTATTTAGTAATAAAACATAGACTATTAGATTAAACTTATCACTGTGAATTTCATTGCGTTGGAGAATATAATTAGAAAAACTATTAAAAAAAAAATCGGTCAATAACTTTATATTTAGAAGAAATTTCACCGGGGGCAAATATCACGACTCAACTATTTTTAGAAAATATAAAGTAGCCATTGTTTATTTTTTAGAAAATTAATTTAGGAGATCATAGCATCTTCTATGACGCAATGAAGTTCCCAGTGGTAGCTTTAAGTTTCATGACTAAATAGTTATACTATACCTAAAACAAGCTACAGAATGGTTAGAAATCATTTTTATTCTGTTACTGATGGGTACTCTATCATTCTACAAAAATAAATAATAATTAAATATCCTTAGACATGTACACAATCAGCACGCAAAAATCAGGAACTTTAAGATTATAGGAAGAAACAAAAATTACGTATTTTACTGGGCTAAATAGCGGGTATATTTATACGAAATATTGAATTGTATCTGAATTTGCCATTATTACCGAACCAGAATAAGAGTTAGATGTCTGCTCAACGAAATGTTATTGACGGCTCCATAAGGAATACGGAATACTCGTTACAAATTCGATATTTCTTTTCTTTCGTTAACTACATGTTACATAATGTGTTCTTTATGAGTCATGCATGAGGCACGAAGAATAGCGCATTTGTTTAAAGGATTTTGAATAAAGTTAAATTGATACTGATACGCCATGTTGATATGAAACTATTGCAGGCTGCTTTATGGACTATAGCAGCAAAGAAGTGGTATATACGAGTAGGTGCGTCAGCCCAGCAATGGTAGCAGATCCTCAATTTTTTCGGATGACGGATAGATATAAGGGTCAATCAACTATTCTTTGTACGCATACCAATCAATTTCAAAAAAAAAATACAAAATTAAAATGTAAACTAATCGAAAATTCTACTTAAGTAATCTATAGCAAGATTATTGAAAATTAAAACCAAACTATCAGCAGTGCAAGTTTTTAATAATATAGCATTTTTTTGGGAATTTGCAATGTTGAAGTCACGTTTTTCGTCCCCTGAGTTACTTGCTGATAAATTGTTTTCATTCGAATAAAACAATTCAATTCTGTTAGAAAATCAGATTATTATGTAGTTGTAAGAAACATAGACTCAATAAATTAGTTATCGCAAGAATATTTAAGACAATAATAAATTTAAAACATGTTATTGTGTCTCTTAAGTTACTTTTGAACGTTTTGTGTCATCATTTTTAATATAAATCTAAAACCACTAATGTACTAAACTAGCTTTTCAAGATGTGTGAAGTGATTACTTTGACAATACTCATTAATACAATTTTAACGCAAGAAAACTCTTTTTCATATGATTCATTTGCAATGAACCTATTATGATTTTGGGGACAAACCAGTAACTTCAGAGACATTTTGGAAACGTAAGAGACATAAATATCTTCAAAAATTAGTTTATCTATCACCAACATTAATATAGATCTATTAAAGACGATAATGAACTTCAAAAACAATAATTTGAAGAAACATTATAAAACAAAACTATTATCTTGTAATATATTAAAGAACCGAGTCATTTTTTACTTACATTTTACACTTTATCTTTGTACTACTTAAGCATCTCACTCATTTTTCTTTAGTTTTTACTTCAGTAACGAGATAAATTAAAAATAATTACGGTTATCAATCAACCTTTCTCATAAAAACAAAATAACAAGTAAGCTCACTATAATATTAATCAATAATTGCTATTTAGTCTCAATATCTAATGAGTCTATAAGTTCAAACAAGTAATTTTAAATTATTATTAATAAATAAGGATACAAATTAAAATTATATTTGAAAAATGTCTGATTGTTCTAGAAATACATATCAAACTTTTCGATTCTTAATTACCTGTTTTGGTTCAGATAGAATTTTTATAGTATCATTAAATTCAACAAACGCTATATCTTTTTCATCTTATTTGAACTTAGTCGCACCATTGAAAGCCCGGAGAAACATCACTTTAATCTCACCATCATCTTCGAAATCGCTTTGTGCAAGACTTGCATAAGTATAATTATTATTGTTACCAGCGTGAACTTTTACTAAAAGGAAATTTCCTTTACTTGGTATCATTATAATATTCCCAGAAGACGTAGGCTGATTTTCTTCATCAGATACCTAAATCATATCGTAAACAGCTCCTCGTTTACCTCTGTCTTTGGCTAAGTCTGTTTAGTTAATTTCAGCTAGTGGTTTGCTAACAGTAGTTTCTGCGGCTCTGGAATACCTTGACTTGATTCTGTTAAGAGGCACATCGTCATCGGAAGACATAGAAGAAAAACGAGTGTTCACGATATTATCAGCATATGCAACACCAGCATCTACTGAATGCGTAGGAGACAACGAATGAATCATCATGGCAGTGTTATCGTCGACTGATGCGTCAGCAGTTGTTGCCAAAGGAATAGGATGGTAAAGCACGTACAAAACCTCGTTCACAAAAACAACTCAAAGTATGGTTCATTAATTCACTGTATTTAGAAGTGAACACTTGGTGCACGTGCAAAGTACCTTGGAATCTTGTAATGTTGGTAGTTCTTTTAAAATCTTTGCGATGTCTTCTTTGGTTATTACATACAGTACAATCTGGCTCGTTTCCTGTAAATCATCAATGTATTGTTCAAGGTTGTGTCATCAATGTCTTCCCTCTGGCATCAATATTGTCTGCAATATTGTCTGCTATTCATTTTAGAAATCCACCAATGCCGTCAGAAGGCCCTTTCCCGTGTCCGGCTTCAAAAAATGACCAGATCACTGCTTCAAAACCATATTCGAAGGGTGTTGTACAAGCTAAATAAAAGTTTAGTTTTTGTCTAAATTGTGTGAAAGGACCATCACGAAAGAAATGAAGAGTTTTTACTTCAGGGAACCTCAGTTTGATATTTCGCAAAATAGGATGCAAGTGTGCCCAAATTACAGCAGGCTGATATATATGTAATGCGATTGTCTTGTATAATAAGTTGAATGAATTTTGCACAGGCACATCACACGCCCATCGACTGATGGTACTTTTACATAGCAGGGCCATATCCAAAGTCAAACATACAAACTTACGTCATTATAATATCAGTGTAAATAAAATAAGAAACGAAAAAATATAACAACTAATAACTTGTTATTCAAAGAGTATTTCCCAGATACTTAAAAATCTTTTATTTTACAAAGATTTTTCTTTAAAATAGAAAGTTTCGAATAATACAACGATAGGATGTCTTCTGAGTTACCATTATGTCTCCTAAGTTACCATTTACAGTCACTCAAGGGACCGGTAACGGAGGAGACATTTATAGGTTAAAATTCAAAAGCATCACCTTTTCTCAAATATAATACAGAATCGATTATCACAAATGAAAAGCAGACGTAATTAAAGTAATCCATACCAATAATTATACTGTATTAAAGAATATTTACCAACTTTAAAGTCGAAACTTTGGGGACACTGAATAAACACACCTTACGTATCACAAACCACGGGGGCAAGTAGCGGTGATTGGCTAAACAATCAAAATGCCGGAATCCTTTGACACGAGTATCAGAAAGTTAATGCTTCGATTAACCACAACTAGAGACATCTACGAGTAGATTTACGTTATACAAGAACAGTTACTAAAGGGACATTGATTTTTAGTATCAAGTTGGGGACAAGATTTGGAAAATCAATAAAAATATTTTATTTCGTATAATTATATTAGAATTTATTGAATATTAAACGGGAAAATATTGTAGAATATTAATATTAGCCGTTAATGGCATGCTTATATACAAAAATTCTGAAACAAAGTGATAAAGATTTACAGAACAGGCTGCGGGGACACTGAGATTTTATATGAAGAGAGTGATGAGGTCCCCTTAGTTACCAATAAAAAAAATATTTTTTATGGTTTCAGTCATATTTTTATATATTGGATATATACATATATATTCTAGCTTCACCATGCAGTAATCAAGTATTAAAATGCGTTGCAAACTTTGGATTTTTCTATTTTTTTGTCGTGAGGACATGTTTAGGTACAAAGAATAGTTGATCGACCCATAAATGAACGTTGCTGTTAATTTATACGTCAAGTCCCTTTTCCTTTCGAATGGCTGAAGGTATTAACCTGAAATTAAATTAATTGTTTATTATTTATTTATTATTTATTTATTATTTATTTATTATGTATTTATTATTTATTTATTATGTATTTATTATTTATTTATTATTTATTTATTATTTATTTATTATTTATTTATTATTTATTTATTGTTTATTTATTGTTTATTTATTATTTATTTATTATTTATTTATTATTTATTTATTATTTATTTATTATTTATTTATTATTTATTTATTATTTATTTATTATTTATTTATTTATTATTTATTTATTATTTATTTATTATTTATTTATTATTTATTTATTATTTATTTATTATTTATTTATTATTTATTTATTATTTATTTATTATTTATTTATTATTTATTTATTATTTATTTATTATTTATTTATTATTTATTTATTATTTATTTATTATTTATTTATTATTTATTTATTATTTATTTATTATTTATTTATTATTTATTTATTATTTATTTATTATTTATTTATTATTTATTTATTATTTATTTATTATTTATTATTTATTATTTATTTATTATTTATTTATTTATTATTTATTTATTATTTATTCATTATTTATTTATTTATTTATATAAACATCCATGACTCGGGAATAGGTAAACATTCATCACACAAATCACTCACGAGATTCGAAACCGCAACCGTTGGTTTCGCTGACAGGGTCACTATCCACTACACCAACCGGTCGTCGAGAATAAACTATGTATATCAACTACTCTGCCTACGTATATTAGCGACACAGTATGTCTCTACACTTCTCCCAATAACATACATACATAACGGCACGATCTTTATCCCAAATGGGATGGTCAGAGATATCCCAAACAATAGTGTTTGGGTGATCCCAAACTTTAAAAGTTTAATAATTGAAACAACAATACACACGTGACAGGGGGTGAGCCCATCGCCGTTGAAACGTGCAAAACTAAAGAGATATTTTTGGTGAAAAATCCTTAAGTCACCTTTTACGACGGGAAGAGACGAGTTGGTTAAATTCGAGTGCCGATGCCAAACAGCACAAATCAAATATCAAATATTTTTTATTTCATAGGATAAAATTGTCACTTGAAAACGTCACAAATTAATATTAAATTTAAATTTTCTGCTCATTCACAAAGCTGGCCTCCCCAGAGAAGAACGAGCAAGAAACTCAAGGGTTGCTCTTTTTTTCACATTTCGCTAAATACCGAGTACATTACGGAGTTTATTTATATTTAAAATTTAGGCCATGAACAAACTCCGCAAACTACTCGGCATCCTAAAAAGCGCGCTTAGGCAAAACGTTCTTTGGAGAAGTGTATTGTATCAGTCACATTTCTACACTTTTATTTGTATCTAAATGACGATAAGAAGAAATCTCTACTAAAATAGAAAATGGAGCAATTCAAAATTGGTCTTGTTATGAAAATGGAGGATTTAGAACTCTCACAAGAATCAGTAGACGAAAAGCTTTTGTTCAATTTTGAAGGCAAAGAGAATTTAATTTAATACAAGCAGGTAATAAATGTAACTTTCTAGTTGAATTATTGCAGGAAGCAATATTTGAAATTGGTGTTTTGGACAGTCTGCTCGTAAATATTGACATCAAAATTCACTTTGGGAAGTTATTAAAATTTAAATCATTGCCAGGTACAGTCAAACGCATATCAGACGTTCCTAACACTTCTACCTTTGTACCGTCTGTATGAGCACGCTACCGTACAGAAGCTCAATGTGCGTTCGACTGTATCTAAGTGTGCCTTTAATATCCCATAGTTTCTTGGTCGATGAATGAATTCATCATTAGACGCTATAAACAAAATCTCGTTCTTTATAGGCGCAATAGGTCAGCACTTGAACTCAAACACGTGATGTTAAGCGAAGGTGAGGCTGATGGTAGAGAAAGTGCAAATATCGCTGTAAAAATGAAAAAATATCATAGACTTGATCCTAAAATTACCTAAAAAGGTGAAATAAATCAAAACAAATTTTACAAAATTCGAGCTCCAGGTTCTGAGGACACTGGCAGTATTTCCTTTATAAAAAAGTGTAGTAAGTAGGAAAATTTTGGAGTATATCTTCCTATACTATCTGAAAGTTCTTATTTACACATGGATAGAGTATTTATCAGTGATGGAATAAAAATGTTTTCTAACAAATCGATAGCTTGCTTTTGGGATAGTGTAGGTATTTAGTTCAAATTTAAAATTAAATTAAAATTACCACTATGGACACTTCTAAAACTATTTTCTAAAAAAATATCAACAAAATAGCCACTCCATATTTGCCAAGAAAGCAGTACTCATGAAAAATAGGTAATTGACTCGTGACATTTGCCCTCGCAGAAATTTCGAAAATGGTTAAAGGATTTATGAGCACTTTCTGTGACGCAATGAAGTTCACATTGGTAATTTTAATTTAATAATGTACGTTTTATAACTAAAGACTACTACACCTAAGCTAGCTACCAATTTGTTAGAAAATGTTTTTATTCCATCTAGATAGATCACTATCCATGAGCAAAAAATTTGTAACTTTATGATTATCGAAAGTTAAAGTCTGAGATAGAAAAGAATGCAAATGACTCTTTACGTAAAAAGTATTCCTGTCTCGTGTAATTTCGTGAATAATGGAAAATTTTCTGTTTTAGTAATTCAAGGGACATACATGCCAAATTTCATTAACATCGGTCTTACAACATTACAATGTAACAAAACCATACTCAATACTTCCACATCAACTTTTATCGAGTTGAAAAAAGAGAGGTCGAAAAATTTCGTCGGGTACACTGAACATACGTTACAACGTGCTTTCCTAAACGACTCGTTTTGAATGAAAAAACCGTTTTAACCTACAAATTAAGTAAAAGGATTTGACGACCGATTGGTGTAGTGGATAGTGACCCTGTTAGAGATACCATTGGTTGCGGTTTCTAATCCCGCGAGGGAGAAATATTTGTGTGATGAATTCGAACATTTATTCCCGAGTCCTGGATGTTTACATAAATATTTATGTGTGTTTATCCATTGGGTATCCAGTATCCATAGTACAAAATTTAGATAGTTTGGGACTAGATGATGTGGGTCTGAAATATTTATTTATTAAATTTATTTATTTATAAATATAAAACAATTACATACCGCAATCAATAGCGACGCGTCGGTAAAACAATCTAATCTTTTTTGCAATAAAAATAATTTAGTCCTTGTTGTAAAATGTCAAGAGTTACTTCTTATAATTCATCACTAAATTAGAAAGTTGATTTGATATTACTGTCGAGTCAACATTATCGATTATTCTTATTTTCACAGAAAAATAATATAAACAATAGCTGTTGGAGTTATGCAAAATATTTAGGTCATAAATGGCTGTTCGCATAGCTACGTGAAAAAGTTTGCATTACGCATGCGTTAGACAAGACTGTGTCTCTAAGCAGAGTGCGGTTTAGTATCCTGAACACAGCAGTGATATTAATGGGAGAGCGCGTTAAAAGTTACATTGTACTTCTCTTTAAAAGCATACATATAGAATATTAGGTGACGGAATGTTATGGTAAGATATTGTAAGTAGATTACAAAAAAAAAATATTGCGTTATTTTTATTTAAAGAATTTTTACGATTTACGATACCTCATCCCAGGAATAATGATGTCTCGTGCAGTAACTTTATATCTCGTATTACCAATGAAATATTTTTCTTGTTGCCAGTGAGACCACTCTCCGTGGAAATACTTTCAAGAGAGCAGCCCTTATCAGTAGGAAGAACGGCAGAGCTATGGTGTAGATCGATAGGGGCAAGGCCTCCTGCGATAGTCACGTGGTGGCTTGGCGGCAAACAATTGAAGTCTGTTACAAAACAAAGGGTAAGATCTTATGATAAGACAGCCTGACAACGATTCCAAATCGTTCGATGACCTTTCCGATACCGAAACTCTTTAACCTATATTAGAGAGAAACAAGCACATACTTTTGGTATCGGAAACCTTTTCGAACGTTTTATGTGGAGAGTGCTAACATCGGTTAAAGCTCCAATTGGTCAAGTTAGTAACGTGGTGTAGAGGCGTCGATTAAACTGACCAATCAGAAGACGAATCCTACATCGCGCTAATTTGATATAGCCAAACCGCCACTATTAATTGTGGGATCGCGGTTCCCGTGAGATGCCAACAGCACTATGAAAGTCCGCTTTCGTTGACACAATACCGATTCCCATAATTGTGACCCGATGTGATTGCCTCTGTAACATTCTCTACGTGGGTGACTCACGACATTTAAATATTAAACCTTCGCAAGAAATATATCCTAGAAAGCCAGAAAAGCAACAGGACCAAAATAAAAATATACACATAGCGCTTCATGTCCTGGCTCCACAGTAGCAGCAGAGAGTTCTTTTCCCTAACTAAGCGCCCCACACTGAGTACGTTACGCGCCATTTCCTGCAGTGTTTAAGTCACCCGCCACCCACCACTGTCACAGTACGTCAAGAGCCATATACCGCCGGACTACGTCACACCGACATTAGTACTAGTCACTTCAAAGATGTCAACGACGTTCGTTTACATTTCGGGATAACAAATACTGGAAGAGAAACAAGTCCAAGAAATGTACGACGTTCCGTCTGGAAGGAGAACATGTTACCTAAGCCGACCAATCAGAGCGCGAATCCCACATCGAGTTGACGAATAGATAAGAGGCCGCTATTAATTGTCCGAACAGCGGTTTTTCCCGGGGTATACCAATAGCCCGGAGGAATCTTCCCTTTTTCTGCAAAGACAACCGATTGCCCATAGTTGTTTGAATACTCGTAGGTGCTGTAATATTAACGGTTTACCTATGTGTGGCATTACCAGAACACCTGAACGCGATTCTTAGTCATATTTGTTTGATGAAATACGGTTCAACCGTTCCCAAGATATTTAGCTTTTTACAAAACGAGGTTACTTTTTTCCTTTAATGATTTAATTTGTTAACCTCGATATTTTTAAATTTTAATATTTTTCATGAATACTTTCATTGCCTAACTTAAACCTTAAAGTAAATCATTTTTGCGTGTTTACAGTGCTCTCTGCCAAATCTAGCAAGCCGTACTCCCATTTTTTCGAAGCACTTTATTGTCAGGTTCAATTATATTTAGTTTCAGAAATTGTCTAACCTCAAAGTAAATATTGCCTATACTGTGGCTACTAGATAACTGTCACTTACCCGTAACAGGATTTTAACCCGTAACCATTGCTTTCGATGATAGGGTCACTAACCACTACACGAATCGATCGTCACAAATTGAGGCTTATCACGATTTTTTTTAAATTTCGGACTGTAACTTCTCACATTTATTTGGTTTCCGATGGAACCATTACAAATAATTTATCTAAATTTTTCTTGTCAAGGAAAACCAGCTGGAACACTTCAGTTTCACTTCGTGTGTTCCGAAAATTTTGGAAAAACAACAGTTTGACGAACACTGATCGCCTATAGACGTAAATACAATAAAACATCTATTGTGTTTGGTTCAGTGTCCGTGAAAGTGTTAAAAAAATACGATTGCCTAATATAAGTTTGAATTTCAGGAGTTAGAAGACGGTAACGAGACTCAATCGCTGCTGCAATGGTCGCCGTTGAAAGAACACAATGGCCGGATTCTTACGTGCCGAGCAGAGCATTCCAAGTTCAATAAATCTACCATTGAAAGCAAGTTGCCATTGAACGTCTACTGTGAGTAAATAAGCTTTGAATTAAATCCTAGGTTAAACTTTCCGAATGAGGTTTTATAAAGTTTGTAAGATTCTTTGGAAAAGATAAGTGGTACTGGTAACTGAAGTAAAGGGGCAAGAGAGTAGAAAACCGATACGAAGTACATAAAAACAACTGTTAAATTGGGATTAATATTGATAAGAAAAATTAAGCATACGTCTGGCAAGTGGATGACGAAGGCATGTTGAACAGTCGGTTCAGGTTACTTTTAAGCCAAGGCAGTTCCGTGTTGAGAAAGTCAAAAATGCTATATAGTACATAGGTAACAATTAAATGTATTTTATAAGTGTCGCTAAATGGATCAAATAAAGTTTTCTTATTCTTATTCTTAAAAACTATGCTGAAATAGTGACTGAAGGAAAAAATCAGTGCCGCTGTAGTTTAGTACTCAAATCACCTAACTATTACAAAACTCAGCTCGGTTGCTGGTTGCTAATTGAAATCATCATTGGAAATCACAATTTAATTCCAGAGGTGTTGAAAACATAATTGCGTTAGGCAACTCTGTGCATCCTTATTGGTATAAAATCTCTTGTTATTCCAATTTACTCGGAAACAGTCGAGGTATTCTAGATTGCTCCGATGTATTTTCCTCACATCTCCTGGCAGAATATGATTTGTACTATATGCGTATACCCATGTGCTTACCATTCTTACGTGAATTTCTCCATAACATGCAAGTTTTTTTTTTTAGTTCTTCACAAAATGCCTTTATTGGAAACCCCTACGTTCAATTCGCTAACAAATAAACCTTTTGTGAAATAAAACGAGAGAATGATCTTGCCGAAATGGCTTTTAAATTTTAAGAAATTTTATCATGGAAGTGTTACATGACAATCATGATAGCGTTAACGAATGACGAATTATATTCGGTCTACGCACTGCATCGGATTATTTACCAGCTGATTGTATTTGCTAAATTTTACAAGGATTACTTGTCTGTCCCCGTATGATTGAAAAGTGGTATAATTTGTAGATTGCTTTAACATAAATTATCGTCTAGCAAATGTTATTTGGCCATGTGTCTCGACCGCCTACCTCTCCTGAGATCTCTTTTTTGATACCAGAGAGAAGGTGCAAGGGCACACAAATAGATAAGCTCTTCAAGTGATCAATATACTGTTTTACTCACATAAAGAGATTTCGTTAGTTAATTCAGAGCAATATGATTTTCTTGAGTCTCTTATTATTTTTAATAATTTCACGATGATCCAATTGCTTTAAGTAAGTATGTATTGTAATTTTTGTTCCAGTTGTACCAGTTGCGACCATCCATCTTGGTGCAAAGATGAACCCAAACGATATCGAGGAAGGAGACGATGTATATTTCGGGTGTGAGGTCGACGCCAATCCACCGGCTTACAAAGTGATCTGGGAGCACAACGTGAGTGAACTCTTTGTTACCTATTTTTAGGGATCCATTCAAAAAGGAACGAGAAACGAAGAATAATGTTGAGTTATGTTCAAAAAATATTCCTTTATCCTACCGCTATTCAGCGATCCTATGGCGCTGTTGTGTCCAAAGAATTCGTGTTATCAGTGTATTCATAAAGAATTATTGCAGCTTGCATTCAGTGTTAGGAACAAGTTTGTATATTGCAGGATTCTGATTGTATTTTCAAAGAGTCTTTGCAAAATAGATGTTGCGTAAATAAAAGCTTAATACTCTAGATAATTTTTGCGATGCATACTGAAAGGTTTGTTTCATCAAAAGCATATTTATTATGGGAAGAAACTACTAAAACATTTCTGCTGGACAAAGGCATAGAGGAATAACACTACCCGAATAGAGGGTCAGCCCCTAACAAAGTAAAAGTAGTTCAGAAATAATTTCAATAGATGGCAACGTGTATGCCGTTTTAGAAGCAAAGTTCTTTTAAATAATTTTTTTAACTTTCCATTAACTTTACATAATAGTGTTAATCTGGGGGCACGGTAGTGCCCCCGCCAAGTCGAGCGCGAAGCAAACACTGCCGTACCATCCTTTACTGGAACCATTTCGCCGCATTTTCAGGCCCCTATTTTAGAACCTCTGGATAAGACTAGAACGCAGAAATTTTCGTCATCCAGTAAGCTATAATCACATACTTAAAATCCAAAATTTCAAATCTGTAGGTCATTTAGTTCCGAAGTTAAGCGAAAGCAAAGTTTCGCATTTATGACACTCACTCACTCACTCACTCACTCACTCATGATCATCAAAATAGAACTAGTACTTCCCATAAACTCAGAGAGCTGAAATTTGGTACAGAGTTATGGTTCAATGGCCACATAAAGGGAAAACTATAAAAACTAGGATAATCGAAGATCTGGAGTACCTGGTGACCCTGATTAGGAAACACAAGAGCCCAACCAAACTATTAGAGATCGACATATACCGCCTTTACAAAAAATATTCAACTTGGTGGGCCACTTCATTTGATGTCAAAAATCGAAGGTCTGAAGTATCTGATGAAGAACCCTCAGCTGGTCTCAGCTGTATTAGAGATATGGTAATGCCCCCTTCTACTATTGGTACATAGAAAAATCGACTGTCATTGCAAAAATCCAGCGTAGTGGGACACATCTTCTAATTTAATCTAGCCTATAGCGTCCCACTGCTGGGCGAATGCCTCCCCTTCTGCTTTTAATACGAATATAAATAAAATTAAAGGAAAACTCTGGATAAGACTAGACTGGCTTTTATACTTATACTTACTTATACTTATTACAAGTTTACAAGAAGAATTAGTCAAACGATTAATTTTATTCTACTCGAACATTACACAAATTAAATAAACAAACGAAAATTTGGTCAAAATATAATGCATTGGCTAAGAGTGGCGGTGATACCCGCACGCGTCACTAGATGGCGTTGACTGTATTTTAAAACGCGCTTACGTTTTGTTTTTCCGATAACCTTATATGGCAAAGTGGCAACCGGCCGCGTTACAGTCGTTTACGACATTCTTCTATTGCGCTTGAAAATGTTTGCTAGGGATTAGGAGGGATTATTTGCATTTCGTTGATTTCGCTGATTATTTCGTGAGGTTTGCTAAGGTTAATTGGCAGGTTGTTATTATATTAATTCAAAGATTTAGGTTAGGAATTATATGGTTAGTGACAGATTACTGATTATTACTTAATTATCAGAATTAAAAGAAGTTTCAATTGAATACTTTATTTAATTGTTAATTATTTAGTACCTACTTTTAGTTTTCTAGGTTTAATTTACAGTTAGGCAGTACTTCGAATCGCGTTCGTGTTTATAAGTACTTTTCTAGTATTCTAGTTTAGTTTATTTAGTTAGATATTACTTCGTTTCGTTTAAAAATATCATTAATTTAGCTGTATTTCAGTACTAGGTAGGTAGTAGGTACCTTTATTTAGAAAGTTCATTGATAATTAATTATATTGACACTTGTCTAATAATTAAGAGTTAACGTTTTGCTTATAGTTTGTATAGATTGAGTAGGCAGAGTAATATTTTCTTTAAGTTTTTTTTATTAAGACAAAAGAAGTCTTAAAGATATAAGTAGGTTTTAGTCTAAATATTATCGGTATTTCTGATTTGTTGTCCATATACTAAAGGTCGTTGAGTTTAATTGTGTTTGATTTCGCAAGATAATAATTATCGTAAAAAATGTCAATATTATTAAAAGACGACGATGAACTTAGTGGCTACCAAGTAGTTGGTATGCCCAAAGACGGGTCTTGTCTCTTCCATTCAATATCTTTCTTGGTGTATGGTAGAACTGACTCAACTTGCAGTATCAAGTATATTTGTAGAAACGTGGGCATATATGTAATATGCCCACATTTCTACAAAAAGAAGTGAAATCCCACCAAAAACATTCTGTAAAAAACTAGCCAAATCTCGATGGAGCTGCTTGATTATCTCTAAAAAGTAATGAAATCTATACAAAGTCGTGCCAAGTGTAAGGTTCCTTACTGCGATTTCTTTATTATTATAGTTAATGTTGTGTGACTTGGCCGTTGAAGGGTACACAGGGGTACAAAACCAGGTGCTCCATGACACCATTGCACCAATCTGTCGCCAGAACCGCTACGCATTGACGATGGAAAATTGCCACTTGGAAAACGTTGATTCAATAACCAGTCAATTGTAGGCTTGATAAAGCCACTAACGTATAAAGAATGTTATGTAAACGCCACACAGATTATTCGCTAATAGTTTGCCGTTGAACATTCTTAATAACATAATTAATAACATTAATAGCGGTTCTGGCGACAGATTGGTGCAATGGTGTCATGGAGCACCTGGTTTTGTACCCCTGTGTACCCTTCAACGGCCAAGTCACACAACATTAACTATAATAATAAAGAAATCGCAGTAAGGAACCTTACACTTGGCACGACTTTGTATAGATTTCATTACTTTTTAGAGATAATCAAGCAGCTCCATCGAGATTTGGCTAGTTTTTTACAGAATGTTTTTGGTGGGATACAATTTACAACTATGGATGTTTTTTACATCGTTTACACATAATAACGTAATTAATTTCGGCAATAATTTTATTGTAATTCAAAAGTGATATTTTTCGTGTAAACGCCATCTAGTTTAAATAAGTACATGTAACAATTTTAGTTGCAAGGTGTACGAGTAGATGGCGCTATCAAATGACACCTTTGAATATAGATATACGTTGATTAGGATGTTTGTGCACTAAACAATTCTTCTTTTTTTCCATTTAATTTCTTGTATCGATTTAAACCTTTCGTGACCAACTCATGACTATTTAGTTCTGTAGTGTTGTATTACAAGCAACAATGGTGTCGATTCGGATGTACACCAACGAAACTTAAACCAGTTTTAGAGTGGTGCCGTCGCATCGTACTGTTCCAGGGAGAAAGAGACAGTACTACTTTAAAACTAGTTTTAGTTTAGTCGGTGTATATCCGAATCGACACCAATGAGTGGTTTATTCTACCTCGAATTAAATAATCTCTCAAACTTTCGGAACGAAATGAATTGAATCAACTCAAACCCACCTTCGTGCAAATAGAGATAAGATGACCCTATCAGTTTGAGCTTCACTATGTTGAAAGGTGAATCGGAGGCATCAAGAGAGTGTAATGCATGCATCTTCCTGCTGCCTTTTTAAAGAAAATATTCAGGTCATCTGACATGAGTAAAGGACAAGAGTGTCTAAACAATGCATATAGTGAACCAATATTGTTACTAAATGTTAAAAGAAATAATTTGGTCATAATCATAATATTTTATTACACTAAACCTGTAGCGACTTGGAGAACGAAAAAGTTCTTCTTATCACCGTGTATATACGTGCAGTTATGGAATTCAAACTTGTAATCTGGGGGCACAGCAGTGCCCCCGCCAAGTTGAGCGAAAAGGGCACGGCCGTACTATCCTTTTCTCGAAGCCACTCAGGGCTCTTTTGACCCCTCTGTAACTTCCTTTTGGGTAAAGCTAGAGGCCTGAATTTTCAATGGTGAAAAGTAGATACTGCAACAAGCTACAACCTTAAACTACATGCCATTCCTACGTCTAGTTTACGAGCTATAGCCAATTGAAGTTAAGCAATTTTGTAAGTGGCACACTCACCGATCATCAAAAAGATCTAGTATTTCCACTATACCTAGAGAGCTGAAATTTCGCACAGAGGTAGGGTTTAGTACCCATATTAAGGGAAAACTTCAAAACTAGGATCGTTGAAGACCTGGAGTACCCGATGGCTCAGCATGAGAGATGTGCTGCCTTTGCAGAAAATACACAAATCACCATGATGAGTTTTAGTTGTTGATTACATCAATGCACTTTTGTGGAACTATTGAGCTGATCTGATGATGGAGCCGGAAGGTGGCCATAAGAACTCTGTAATAAAACAATGCAAACCCATCGAGTTTAGGCTTGTTCGACGCGACTTGAGAAGTACTCTGGTTCTATATAGTTTATACTTTGTTCTTCTAATGTGGTGATACAGTGTGTGTGGCGACACTTATATATAAACAAACAAATAAACACTGAGCAATAAAGTGTACGACACGTGTGCGCAACAATATTACAATAACATAAGCTGGGAGTACCTACACGTGGTGAAGGCGGTAACAGTTTATTAACTGGCTAAAAGTCCCATATAATGTCAATAAATGCCTTCGGGCTTATGTTCTTATTGTTGTCTTATTGAATAGTATCTAGCACGGTAGCCGACCCGGTAATGCAGGGGAGCAGCCATCATCAACTTCAAGTGTACTTTTTCATCATTTGATAGTGTATAGCGTTATTTCTGTAGTCTTTGTGTAACTACTAGCACTGTAAAAATGAATACTTCAATAGAACCAGAAATATTGTACATAAATGACCATCCTAAAAGAGATAGGGAATGGGCTTTAAGGAAATCCGTACCTACCTGACGTCCAAGAAATACGACCAGAAAAAAAAAGAGGAGGACTACCTACAAAAAGAAATGAGGATCCCATCAAAAACATAAAATGTACAAAAATGCCAAGTCTGACATCGCAATACTTCTGCCGAAAAAAGTTATGAGATCTCACGTCAAGGCAAGTCAGTTATTTTAATAAGCATGTCACTGTAGATGTGGCTAACGTAAATAATTAGGAATCAAATTACGATAAAGTTGCGAATTAAGTGCTTCCATGCTTACTAAAATAACTGACTTGCCTTGACGTGAGATCTCATAACTTTTTTCGGCAGAATTATTGCGATGTGAGACTTGGCATTTTTGTACATTTTATGTTTTTGATGGGATAAATATGACCATTCTTGTTATCAATGGTGCAGACACAGAGTACGTTTTCCAACCACCGAAAGAGCTCATATACTCACAGTGTCACGTAGTTGCTCTGGCAACGTGAAAAATAACGGCACTGTCAATTTTATCTCTGTACAATAAATGATCGGTATTTTAGGCTTGTCTTAAATTGTGTTTCTTTACTGGATTTCTGACATCTGGCAACCGTAAAAATGGAAATTTGGAAACGCAAACGTACCCAGTACAGGAGAGAGTTCACCAGTCTCGTCGATAAAACAGAAAATGTCATTTTCGTTTGAGCGTTTCTGTGCTTCATACCTACCATAGAATGTACCTAGTATTTTATGTTTTTAAGTAGAATATTTTGTCTATTGATCTATGTATGTACCTATGTGTATGTAAATATATGAAATGTATTCACGTAGTTTGTATCTGCATCCCTATTTAATACCGCACAACCCACCTATTTCAAATGTACTGTCCTTATACCCAAAGGTTGCCTGGAAGAGATCGGTTTTAGTGATAAGGTCGTCAAATTGTACATTCTATTCTTACCACTTTTCTGAAACTTATGGCGTAGAGGCGCCAATAAGGGTTTCGACTCTAAATGAAAATCTCAGGGCACTGTTCATAAGTTTATTGGGCAAAACGTTAGAGAATGGGCACGTAAGCCAGTTATTCTTTAGTTTAGAGGTAGGTAATCCGCGAGCTCGTAGTGCGAGTGTAGTGTGATACGAGCGTGCAGCGTGCGTGACAGGTGCGCAGGTGTTCGTCGCGGACTCCCTATGAGCGGGCGAGAAGGCCGGCTATTGGAAATGAGGTGCGAGGTCGCGGGGAAGGGTATGGCGCGATGCCAGCGTATACGCACGAGATCACGCCACACTCACACTAGCATATCGCGCTGGTATGCAACCGCGAGAGGCCCGCTTCGGTAGGACTCGGACAGGCTCGTGTTGCCTGGTGTTCCGGTTTGCTATAAACTGTATTTTCTTATCTGTTGTGCAATAAAGTGTATTTGTATTGTATTGTATTGTATTGTACTTACCTACGATAATTTAGTCCTTTTCGATTAACAAAGTTAAGCAAAGTCCACAGATTTTTACCAAGAAGAAGAAGAAGATTAACCAGCAAAAAATTATTTGTCAATGATTTACAACTTTCTCAATTGTAAAATTTGACAACAGGGAAACTTAAAAGTTTATAGCACACTCGATTAATTATACAAATAAAAATAATAACGTACCTACTAGATACCATAATGGAAAAAATACTGACTAGGTAATTCTTTTACTTATTCCAGTTTTTTATCGATTGACTGGTTATTCTTAATATCTACATTGCTGCTACATTAAATAACTTGCAATTAGGTACCTACATACAAAGTAGATTGACTGAATTAGCATACATTATACAAAGTTTACAATAAATACTTATCCCTACTGTACTAAATGCGGTCCGCTTGTTGCACCCGCGCACCCTGACGACAGGCCCCGATCCCTTTGATTGCGCCGACCGTCAAGGTCATGCGCCAGAGCCGAAAGAAACTAAATAATGTAGATACCTACTTTCTGTCTGCGACAACTAGTCCGAGTGCGTTCGCTCGCACTTGATATTTTTTAGTACCTAATCTGAGGTGTTATGTTACGTGGTGTGTCATGCTCTCGGCTGAACCTTGTCGTTTTTGATTTTTTAACATCGAAATTAAATAAAACACGCATTCGCATCGTTTCAAAATTGATATAACAAATAAATCTTGTCCGACGGTACCCTTAAATTTAATGTTTACGAAAAAAAGATAATACTTTCTGATAGACTTCCAATACATCAGGAGTAAAATCACAGTATTAGACGGAAAATAACAATTAGGGTTCATTGGCAATTGCTTTCCACAAAATTTCGACATTCGGACAAAGACGTTCGATGGGTTTGATGCCTGATTAAATCAAAAGTTTTGGAGATTTCTTTGTACCAACAAAATGTCGCTTTCGATTAGCGCAGTTGTTTTGGATCATTGAAGTTAAGCAACGTCTATGGATTGTTGGGCACTATTGCCGTTTTCATGTCCCTTAATTCGGAAGTTGTATTTTAATAGTCATTTTCAATTAGCGAAGTCGTGGTCGATTAGTAAAGTTAAGCAACATCCATGGCCGGTGGCCACTATTTCGATTCTCATCCGAGCGTTCCAGTGGATTCACAGGATGTACTTAGGTTACTTTGTCATTAATCGCACCGACCGATGAGTGACTGACCACTATTTCTATTTTCATGCGAGTGGTCTCCATAATTCGGAGGTTGTACCGTTATTGGATGTAGCGACATCTATGCGGGCCTTCGGTCTATTATTGACAGAGAGATAGCGACATCTAGTTTCTCATATGTAACATAACCTAAGCAACGTGACTAGGGGTCGTGTTAGTTCCATTTCTTGCCACTGTCGCTGTACTCGGGCGACTTAGGACGGCAACAACTTTTCTAAGGAGGTTGCCCAGACATGACAAAGGGAAGCAATAACTATAAGGCCACTACATTTCATAAAGCTTTAGTTTTACTTTTGATATAAAAGGTTTGGTATTTGAATCTGTTTAGAACATTGTAACTTATTTAGAATTTTGAAACTCCTGCAGCAACTATCCATTCAAATGCGCAGGATTCCAGAACGCAGTTTAAAGACGCGGTATTCCTTTGTTTCTCGTTGTTGGAATTCTGCAATTTCTTAAAAGGTCGGGTTAGTTGATTCATAGCCTTAGATGTGTTAGTGGTGTATTTATTTATGTTAAAAAAATTACTATTAATTCTGTTTCTAAGCCATCTGTGAGTCTTCTTTTAAGATTGACTGGATACGACACAATCTCATCTGATGGAAAGAGACGATTTGGCCTAATATGAAGCCAGGCGGTCTGTCTTCATACCTTATATCCAAAGTAGCCCCTTCTTACCAATGAAAATATAAATAATAAAATCTTTTGAAGTTAAATTTTGTGTGGGTAATTATATGGTACCTAGGTGTTTGAATGATTTTAACTGGAAAATAATAAATTTGAAATTTGTTTGTGTCTATTGTTCTGCAATGAAATCTAATGATATACCTAGAGATTTTCCATACATTTTATTTCGATTGATCTTGTTTATGAAATAAATCGCTACAGTTTTTGTGTTCCTTCACTCCAAAGGGATTTTGATTCCAGCTGTTTATTTCCACATTTTCCATGGAATTAATAAGTACTTCAAAGTCTTTATTAATTCTATACTATCTTACTCTTTGGTATTTTACTGTGGGACACTATTTAACTAAGCCAATAATTTTAGTAACAGTAAATTCAATGTTGTGTAGTTTTTGTGACGGTATTCTTTTTTATGTTCCAATTTGTATGTGCTTATTATTTTATACTTTATGGTTTTACTTTATTTGGGATAACAACAACTTATCCTATTTGAAAAGTTACAATGGATCTGATTTCTTGTACTAGTCATTTACAGTTATCCACAACTTAATCTACTTGTGTGCCGCTAAATGAGTCTATATGTATTTTCGGACACTCTAGCTTACGCCAGACTTTAACGACAACATTAACAATCAATCAAACAATCCTATAGAACAATAGGATGCCATCACAAACTCCACTCACAAGATATACAGACGACCTGATAAAGATCGTGATATTAAGTCATAAGTCTTCGTCAGTAAATTCTTCGAGTGAAACCTTCCAAGTAGAAATATTCATAGAATTGCTCGTTTATAGAACATCTCAATAACATGGAAGATCTCAAAGAAATTAATGACTATGTTTCCTCAGGATCATCATATCAGCCACAGGACATCCACTGTTCGTGGACGTGCCTCCGGAGACATCGGCCCCTCCCAAAGAGTTCCAGAGTGACATTTGGAAGCGGCTTTGTCCGATCATCAGTCCATCTTGTGCCCACGCACAACAACAGCGTGTGACGTCCACACGTCACACGCTGCGCTTGCCGATGCGTGGTCTCCACTCGAGAGTTTAATCCCCACCGCCCATCAGTTCTTCAAGCTATGTGCCCTGCCCACAGCTACTTCGACTTGCTAATCCGCTACGCTACATCAGTGACCTTCCGTTTTCGTTGAAAATCTTAGAGACTAAATTAGCCCACTATCCAACATTCGTTTAAACAAAATCTAACTCCACACAGACACCGACTACAAACCTACCAAATCAACTGTACTCCATGTCACATTCAACCGTAAAAATAGAACGAGCAAAATGTACCATTTAAACGAAAAACGGTCACGGTATTGGTAATAAATGGGACGGAATTCAGAAAAACGTTTGTAATAGCCTCGCTTGTCAATAACAACTGCGTTAGACGAATTCACGGCAGTTCTCGCATTTTTATACAAAACCGGCGCTACTGACGGTTACCGACCGAAAGCTTTTGACTAGTTCAATAACTGAACGATTGCGAACAAAAATGTATGAGGGTTGACTAAAAGTTCAATTTTGTTTTGCTTTAGGCAAAGATGGCGGAGTATTTTTCATTGATGATTTTCTGTGTGAATTTAACCGTTTTTGCACCGGTGGCTCAGCTGTTAAGACGCGGTCTACCAATTTAGGAGGTCCGGGTTCGATTCCCAGGCAGGCCAATGTACCAATGAGTTTTAAATTAAATTTATTTATGCATTTATCCGACTGTTCTTAAATGGTGAAGGAAAACATCATGAGGAAACCTGCATGCCTGAGAAATATCAATCAAGGGTATTTGAAGTCCCCAACCCGCATTGGGCCAGCATGGTGGACTATGACCCATACTCCCTCATTATGCGAGGCCTATGTCCCTGCAGTGGGATGTTCACGGGCTGATGATGATGAATCATGATGGAGCATTAAAAGCTTTCAAATGTATTTTAAATGTTAAACTTGTTTTATTCAGAACAACTACAGCATTTCAATGTTATAGCTTAACACAATATTTGCAGTAAATACGATATTAGTAGGAAGTAGGATTACTAAGTGTTTCAGTGTAACCTTTGTAATCAACTTGTCAATTAAAAGTTTTCAGGTGAATCCTTCAATCGGTCCAGCTTTTATCGAATTCCTGTTATTTCGATTCAAAGTAATTCGGTTAAACGACAATTCGTACAAATAAAAGCGATTAATCCTGAAATTATAGGTAAACGGTTTATCGAACGGTCTTTCGAAATTAGGTTAGAGCCCTTTAGTTATAAAAAAATACTTTTAAACCTAGTCCTATTTATTCCATTATTGCCTATGAATGACGATCGATTGGTGTAGTGGATGGTGACCCTGTCAGCGAAACCTACAGTTGCGGGTTCGAATCCCGCGAGGGGTAAATGTTTGTATGATGAATACTTACGTATGTTTATCCGTTATCCGTTATCTGGTACCCCATAGTACAAGCTTTGCTTAGTTTGGGACTAGATGATTGGTGTAAGTGCACTAAATATGTATTTATTTATTTATATAGTCGATTTTTAAATTTTAGCTCTCGTCCTTGTTTTTGTAATCCTTTTGTGACAGCCACGATGTAAGTTCCACGATTAGCCGAAGAACCCTCCTCTCAATCAATAAAGCAATTTTTAATATAAACATGGGGGATAGGGATAAGGGTCTATAATCTGTTGTTTTAACAATAAATTCTTTGTTTATTGCCCATTTTAGCTTGATATGTGTATTTTTGCATTGTTCGGTTGGGGGTTTTGTTTTTATAGGTCATCTAATTGTTGTTATGGCTAAACGAGTAATTGTTTACATTAACGGATATATCGATTTTAATATTTACCCATTCAATAGTAATTACGCGGTATCTATTTAATGTCCTCTTGATAATGCACTTAATATAAGAAACCGCCTCCGTGGGTCAATGAAACAACATTGGGTTTACATTTCGGAGGTCGCGGGTTCGATGTGGGGTACATATTTAGTACTCGTTTTGGTTAGTGGTAGGGCATATTAAATGACCGCCTGCATGGGCTAGCTACCACAATCACGTCTAAATCTGCCGCCAAACAGCAATGTTAATAGCATTGTTGTGTTCCGGTTGTCAGAGATAAGATAGCCAGTCCCCCAAATAAAATGGGGTCAGTACGCTACCACCTTCGGCCTCATCTTCACTTAACATCAGGTGCGATTGAGGTCAAGTGTAACCCGTTGTGAATAAAAAAAAATGTTGCCTATGATCCTTGATTCATCATAGGGTTCATTATAGAACCTTTGAAATATCTTGCCTCATATTATACTATTCGTTATTTCATGTCTTTTACTTATTTAAGAGGGCTTAATCCGTCCACTGGCGCCCTCATTAGATAAATTAAGATTTCTTTTAAAATACTGAATAAATCAAAAAAATCGCACTGACCTGAACCCGAGAAAGAAAGAAAGAAAAGCTAATTATGAATAATGTCTAAATAGATATCTATTTATATTACTAATTAGCGGCCTACTTAGACAAGACGGTGGTAGCTACCCAGGCCGATATTTGAAATGCCCTACCACCAACCAGAGTACTAAACATGTACCCCGCTGGGGACCGAACCCGCAACTTGTGATTCGTAAATAAAATAATAAATAAATTAAATTAAATTAAAATCATTTAATTCAGGATTAGACCCATATTTTGGTTAGTAACTTAAATTAATAGTAACTTAGTAACTTATTTCTAAAAAAACTGTGAACAGAAGGGACCATACGATTGCTGCGGCACAATCAGTACTATTTGGATGTGTGCAAGCGTATCCAGTGCCGCAGCATCACGGAATCCCACCTGTCCGCCAGGGTGCTCAGGATGGTGTTGGAGCTGCCGCACACGCGCTTCAAAATCGACGCGCTACGTTTTCTTATGATGGCGTGAACACCGTCTATATGCGCATCGGCAAACCCTATGTTTAGGCCCTATGTTGTTTACTTTGAACCTCGAGGCGGTTAAACTTATTTAAGTGTTTAACTTATTTAGGTGACAATTCTTATACTTACTTTTTTGTTACAGGGTGTCATACTTCAACACAATCCATCAGGCGGCGTCATACTGACGGGCAATACTAATTTAGCCCTTAGAAACATATCCAGGCTTCAAGCTGGCAAATACAGTTGTACAGCATCAAATGTGGAAGGGGATGGGAAGTCGGGACCTTTGCAAATGCAAATAGTTTGTAAGTTATTTGAACAATACTAAGAACATTGCGTTACAGATACAAGGGTCGCGTCCGATCTCCTCTAATTCACATCGGCAATCCTTTTTAAACCCCGACGAAAATGACGGGTGTTATGTATTTCACGGCTTTGTGTGTAAGTCCAGTCCTTATCAATATTGCGTAGTTCGATTTGCATGTATTTCTTTCAAAATTGAGATTACATAAATAGGGAAATATTTTTAGGCAAATGGGTTCAGTCGTTTTTTTTTTATGCACGACGGGTTCGTACTTGACCTCAATCACACCTGACGTTAAGTGAAGATGAGGTCGAAGGTGGAAACGTCCTGACCCGGAAACCCCAACACCCTTGGGGGGCTGTCTATCTTATCTCTGACAACCGGAACACAACAATGCTATTAACATTGCTGCTTGGCGGCAGGTAGCCCAGGCGGACATTTTAAAATGCCCTACCACCAACCAAACCGAGTACTTAAACATGTACCCCGCTGGTGATCGAACCCGCGACCTCCTAATCGTAAACCCAATGTTGTTTACATTGAGACACGGAGGCGTTGTGGGGAGATTTAACTTTTAACACTGTTGCTTTATATCAGCTGAATAAAGGCCTTCCCCAAAGATCTCCACAACGATTGGTATGGCCCTGCCGTCATCCAGCGGCTTCCCGCGATCTTTACCAAATCGTCGGTCCATCTCGTGGGGGGCCTGCCCACGCTTCGTCTTCCTGTGTGTGGTCGTCACTCGAGAAACTTTCCGCCCCAATGGCCGTCGGTCCAACGAGCAACGTGGCCCGCCCACTGCCACTTAAGTTTTGCAACTTGCTCTATATACCTGGATGTTTAGATTCTCGAGATTTTTGGAAATTTTATATTTTTAAGTTCTGTCGTACGAAATAGCAATTTAGGTACCTAATTGAAAATAGCAATACGATTTCTTATTTGGAAAAAAAAAACATAAGTCGCCAAGTAATGTGATTGACAGAATTATTTTTAATTATTACATTATTGACAGAATAATAAAGTCAATTTGTTTTGATATTACTTTGTGGGTTATGATTTGCTTATTTTTTTCTTAAACAATGGTATAAAGATAAATAAGTCTTTTAAACACATATTATTCTCGTATAAAGAATCTTGTGTCGTGAAGTAAGATTTCATTTCATAACTAACAAAAAAAAAATCATTTGTAATAGTATGTGGAATTATCAAATGACAAGCTAAGTTTTGCAAGTAGGTACCTAACTAAACAAACATTGAAGTTTGTAACATGTAAACGTTTAATTAAAAATATATCAATATGGTGAGCCTCCTACGTTCACTATTCTTTTTGGATATCCACAATTTTCAAACACCGACAGATTAAAATTTGAAATTTTAATGCTTACGGATACCTAATTTGCTGCATGTTATACAATAGTAGTCTATACAAGAGGGTAGGTGTACTCTGCCCTTGAATACGAGAGTCATATCGTAGGACATATCAAAAAAATTCATTATTCATACTGACCGGATCTGACACGAACATGTGCTTGAAATGAAACTGAGGAAGGTTTGTCATGCCATTATCAAAATCTCTTAAGCTTTCCCTGCTACAAAAGGATAGAAATTTGAATAGGGACCAATGATATTATTCACATAAACATTTTACATCATCAACATTCTTTCTTGGTAGTATTATTAGAAATAGATCTTTCTAGACTAGAGTCAATAGTTCTCTATACTGAAGTGGAATAACTATTTCAAGATGACGTAGTGAGTAAGATAGAAAGAGGAAGGTTAGGGTGGTTTGGGCATACGGAACGAATAAGTAAAAGAAGAACAACGAAAGCAATATATAACGAAAGCGTGAAAGGCAGGGTCGATTAAGGTCAACTAAGAAGGACGCACGTCAATCTAGTGACTGAAGTATTCAAAAAAAGGTCAGGTGTAGTCAACCACTTACTGACGAGCGTGTTTGCAGCATTTGATGAGAGTGGAAGAAGCAAATATAGTATTTGAAGATCTTTGCAAGTGGACATCTATAGTCTCTGCCTGCCCCAACGGGCGTGTGCATCATATATAAATAACCATTTAGATACTGATGATGGTTTATGAGGTAGAGTATGAAGAATAAGAAAGAGGATACAATATGACACTCTTAAAGTTACATTGTCACCCTGAGGACTAAGATGCCTGAATTTTACCAGCTCTCTTATCCATCAAACTGATACAATAAAGATACTACATTTGTCGGTAGAAATAAAGAGCCCACCAGCCAATCTCCTGGAAAACGGCAAAACTCCAGCCACTTTGTTTCTAGAATGAGTGGTTGTTCATCAGTGCATCTGTCAAATGTCGGTGGCTCTCGTACTGCCACAGTTCCACATTTTTTAAGGCTTTCCCGATCCGACCGTAAAAGCGAACATAAATCCATAACAGATCTCAGTTGTCAGTTAAAAAATTCCACTCTAGGGGCAATCGCATGCGAAACAAAAGGTTGTATTGAATAAACATAAAGTGGCTCAATCCGAAATGTTCCGAATACCGACCAAAGGAATTTATGATATCGGTCAGATTTTAATGCAATGTCCATTTCGGAGATAGCACCCGCAACTATTAAAACAAAAACATTGGTGAAATTCACCTGTCATTATAAGTGCCTGCTCGTTATTGAAATTGTTTTTGATAAAATGTTTTAATATGGAGCTGCAAATGAACGTAATGAAAACGCTTTAGGGTTGAGCAGGTTTTTATTAAATTCGATATGCGAGTAGATAAATTACTGTTATCTTTAGATTGTTTTAACTTATTGCATTACATTACGTGTCTTATATCGCACTCCTGATTACGAACAACTTTCCCTAAGGAACCATAGCCGAATTCATCGAAAATTGTTGGACTTCCATACTAAACGTGGTTTCACAATAGTTTACTTTATCAAAATTTTTTGATCGAATTAGGTTATGGTTCCTTTGGGAAAGTTGTTCATAATCAGAAGTACAGTCACCAGCCGAAAATTGTTTGACTGGACAAAACCACATTTGTTGTGGTTTCAGAATAGTTTAACTTTATCGAATTTCTTTTTGATCGAATTTGACTATGGTTCCTTGAGGAAAGTTGCTCGTTATTAAGAGGGGCGTCACCAGTTTATGGGAATTACACGAATTTGCACGTTTCAGCGGCAACGGACTCGAACCGTGGATGTTGTTTATAGCGTTAAACTTTTAGGATAAAGGTTGTAACGTTATGTATATGTATATACGTATCGGCAGGTATAGAATCTTGTAGCTCATGTAAGGCCACCGTAAGAATGATCTTAATTGAATCTATCATCTTCACTTAACATCAAATGTGATTGAGGTCAAGTGCTAACCCGTATTGCAGGATCTCACGGGAACTACTTAAGATAGTGTGTAACTGTAGAATAAGTTTACCAAAATATAATGATCATATTTCTTACAGACAGGCCTATATGTCGCAAGAAGGACGTGAAACTCATCGGCGCAGCTCTTCAAGAGCCTTCCAGAGTTGAATGTGAAGTGGACTCCTTCCCTCCACCAAGCACTTTCGAGTGGACTCTCAACAACTCTGCCGGCTCCATAAAGGTTGACCCTGTAAGTTATTATTTATGTATAGCGTAATATCATTATTATTACGTACGTCATCATCATTTTTAGAATGTACCCTCGCAGCGTATGAATTCAAGGCAGCAATAGGCCCTTGATAATAGAATTGAAAAGTTCTTTATTTCATAGCACATAAAAAATAACTTGACATCGTCAATATTTTTAAACTTAAATTTACTGCTCATTCACAACGTTGTAATCCCGTGAGAAGAACGAGCAAGAAACTTAAGGGTTGCTCTTTTATATCAAAATTAATTTTAAATGTCGCCGATATGTTTTAGGTCCCAGTTGTATTGTCATCCAAGTAATTAATTCTTAGTGCTTCACGATAACTTTTTTTTTTGCTCATACACAGCGCCATCTAGTTCCACACTAAGCAACTAGGCTTGTATTATGGATACCAGATGGTTGATAAACTACACAAATACATTATGTACGTACGTTGTTGGAATTCCATACTAAAGGTGGTTTCATTCTGAAACCAGTCACCAGTTAATGGGAATTACACGAATTCAAATTCACCCTGTAGGATTACATTGAATGATATTTGAACGAATTGCAAACAAACTGGCTATTGGAACAACATACTCCCAGTACAATTCATCCGATAACCTATATCCAACTTAAAGGTACTTGTCCATCCTTATTTACACCCAGCCCCTTATCTATAAATACCGTCACAACCTACCACATACCTACCGAGTAATCAAACCCTTGGATGCCTACATACAAAGCCGTGTTAACCCAAGGGTCCGATGTGTAGTTACAAACGAAATTGACCTCTGAATGCTCAAGTTAAGAGCCGAAATACTTCGTGAATTGTCTTTGTTGGACACCCAATAATCGTTGGAGTTTGCATTATTTGCCCTTCACTGGTACAGGGATGAGCGTCTGTAATATCCGCTTTGCATGTTGAAATTTAATTTCGCCGTAGTCCTCTTTCGTATTGGACCCATGACATTGACAATTCCTAAGTATTATTACTATTTTTTTATTATGATTAACTGGATATGCGTCCACCACCACCTCACCTGATGGAAAATGACGATGTGGTCGAAGATGAAAAAAATGAAAATGGAAAAAAGTTTATTTTCGACTTTAGTAGGCATAAACTATAGACTAAGGTTGGGATCTCCTATTAAGTATACAAGTATACTTACCAGGAGGGCCCACTCGTCCATGTCTAAATGTTACATTGAAAATAAACTTATGTTAGTTAGGTTAGAAAATAGATGATTTTATGTGTGTATGTGTGTGTGCGTGCGTGTGTGCGTGTGTGTGTGTGTGTGTGTGTGTGTGTGTGTGTGCGTGTGCGTGTGCGTGTGCGTGTGCGTGTGCGTGTGCGTGTGCGTGTGCGTGTGCGTGTGCGTGTGCGTGTGCGTGTGCGTGTGCGTGTGCGTGTGCGTGTGCGTGTGTGTGTGTGAGTGTGTGTGTGGAAATCGGAAATTAAGCATGCGATCTCAGTAGATGCCTATTCACCCTACTCTTCAAGATCCCTAGGTTGTAGGATTCAGGAAAGACTGACGCCGGAAGGGAGTTCCTTGCCTTGGCTGTTCGCATTATGAATGAAGAGTCGAACCGCGTAGTGCGAATGCTCGGTATGTTAACTACATACGGGTGGAATCTCTTCCCACGCCTAGTAGTCCGAAGATGAAATGGCGATGGTGGAATAAGATTATGTAATTCAAACGCACACTCACCGAAGTGCATCTCGTAAAAGACTGAGAGGCTCTGCAATTTAGCAGTGATTGAATGGTCACCAATGAGTGACTTTGCTTTGACGCATCGTTTTCGATTAACGATATTAAGCAACGTCTGGCGTGGATATAAGGAAATAATAATAATAAATAATATACATTTCGGACACTTACATCTATCATCTGGTCCCAAACTAAGCAAAGCTTGTTCTATGGATACTAGATAACGGATAAATATTTATATAAACATACATAACTCGGGAATAAATGTTCGTATTCATTACACTTTATAAACATTTACCCTTCACGGAATTCGAACCCGCAACCGTTGGTTTCGCTATTCACTGCACCAATCGGTCGACATCGGTCGTGTGTGTGTCGGTCTTTGTCTGGACGTATCTCAGTAATACCTGGTACAATTTGAGTGCGGTTTGTTTTAATATTAAAGACTAGCTTTCCGCCCGCGGTTTCGCCTACATAGAATAACTTTATCGCGGATATATTTAATTTGTTTATCCCACGGGAACTACATGGATTAAAAAGTCGCCGTGATTGAGCAACAAACAAACATCCATCGCATTTATAATATTAGTTAGACTAAACGAACGGACAGGTCATGTTTGATGAAAATCCAGTCCTTCCAGTTCCAGTCTCTCTCCAGAATGGTAGTGGTATTTAAAGAGTTAGTACCCCAGGAGGGTACCAGCACTGCTGGAGAATCCCTCATCGCTCAGGCTGCCCTACTTATTCTGGGGTGGACACCATCCTCAAAGGCCGGCAACCCATCTGTGACCCTTTTGGTGTTGCGGGTGCCCATGGGCGGCGGTGATTGCTTTCCATCAGGTGACCCGCATGCTCGTTTGCCGCCCTCTCATATAAAAAAAAAAAAATCGGTTAAGCCGTTTCGAAAATATTTAGCTTTCAGTACATCTTTTAACCGCCTCCGTGGCTCAATGTAAACAACATTGGGTTTACGATTCGGAGGTCGCGGGTTCGATCCCCAGCGGGGTACATGTTTAAGTACTCGGTTTGGTTGGTGGTAGGGCATTTTAAATGTCCGCCTGGCTAGCTACCACCGTCTTATCTAAATCTGCCGCCAAGCAGCAATGTTAATGGCATTGTTGTGTTCCGGTTGTCAGAGATAAGATAGCCAGTCCCCCAAATGTATTGGGGTTTCCGGGCCCATACGCTTCCACCTTCGACCTCATCTTCACTTAACATCAGGTGTGATTGAGGTCAAGTATAAACCCGTCGTGCATATAAAAAAAAAACATCTGGTTTAGTTTATCTGGAGTAGAGTAGTTATCGTAATAGCGTTTCCGTGGACGTTAATCGAAGGTAAACACTGACTGTCAAGTAGCCGCTAGTCTTACATATATCTGCCAATTCGCACTGGGCTTTAAAGTGGTTTATGGCTCATACCCTCTCCTAGAGAGGCTATGCCCCAACGGAGGGAAGGCTGATGATGTACCACTTCCAATTCCCATAATGGTTCATGCTTATGTGTTTTAACCCCCGACGAAAAACTAGGTTATGTGTATGTCCACATTAACGAGGCAATGGTCAACAATCAAATCAAAAAGGTCAACAGCAATGAAGTATTAATATCCAAAATCCAAAGCCAGGTCTAAAATTTCAACTAATATCCCATCCCAACTAATATTATAAATGCAAAAATTTGTGTGAGTGCATGTCTGTATGTATGTTTGTTACCTCTTCAAGCCTATACGGCTGGACGGATTTGGATGAAATTTGTTGGGTAGACAAATTAGGACCTGGATTAACATATAGGAATGGAATTAGGAATGAAATCTTCCACGCGGACGAAGTCGCAGGCGGAAAGCTAATATATAATAATCACAATCACAGTTTGTTCTTTTCCAATTTCAAAGCAACGTCAATTCGAAATTGCATTTTTGCATTGAGCGTTAACGCGAATTTTGTTATTATATTGTTATATATTAAAAAAGTTAAGCTGGCAAGCGATCCCATAAGGACGATCGTATTAGATTTTATTTGTTAAAATTTCGAATTTCGAAAAACAAATGCCAAGTTGTGTTGGAAAATTATACATTCGATAAATTTTACTGCACTTCACTATTGATAATAATGTACCTATAGCAATTAGCATCTTCAACGTAGTTATGAATAAATAAGAAACTTGATGAGCAGCAAACATCAAAACGGTCATCATAACTGGCCGATAGTCTTTGTCCGGGTGTAGGTATCTCATCCGATTTGGTTAAGTTTTCTCGTTGATGTATATGCTATAGATATGGTCGCGCAAATAATTTTTTTTGCACTTTTCTTAGAGGATTAAACAGTGCCATCTATTAGAATCCTCGAGATCTAATAGGACTGCTGAAAATAAATGGCCTAAACCACCGCGCACAATCAAAAATTTTCATTTTCATAACCTATAAATCTGTCACATAAAAGTGCTAGAAAAAAATGACACTATTTTTGATATACTTAAAAGATACCCGCATGTTTTTTGGTCACTTTTTGTGATCCATTTTTTTTACAAAATAAATCAGCGAATTCCATTCAGGACGCGAATGAAGTCGGTGTGTGACTGAGTACCCATTGACACCAAACTTCCGTTTTAACACAAATAAAGTGGTGCCATTTTGGTTGTTCAATGACCCTGTCCATATGCAGTAATGTATAAGTCTATACGTTTCGAATATATTTAGTTTTTAACGCAGGTGGTATTTTGAACATAGCAAAATCTTTCGGGATTATTCTAAATTTTCAATTTATAACAATAAAATAATAATAAATAATAATGTTTATTTCCTGAAAACCTACTTAAAGGTACAATCTGTTAAAAGTAATTTACAATGTATGTAATTAATAACATTAGAGAGTAATCTGAGGCCAAGAAACATACGAGGGAGTAATTGACGCTAAAATGGGTCTAAACCTGTACTATAGCGTCAACTGGGTGATACATAACATTGGTATCCATTAGTGATCATCACAATAATAAAATGTGCAATGAATAAAGCTGCTACTGACTAGTTTGTGTATTATGATTTGAGTGTATCTTGTGATTAGAATGGTGTATGTGGATGCACAGCCCTACAATTAAATCTTGGGATCAGAGGGCGGAGTGTGAGTTTTGTTTCGACTTAACTTTACTACCGCGTTCACGTTTACGTGACGATTTGTATGGAGAAATGTGCAGCTCCTCTAGCGGATAGTTTGCAAAACGATTTTTTCATAGATACTTTTTGCGTAAACGCGAACGCGATGGTAAAGTTAAAAACGAGACAAAACTCACACTCCGCCCTCAGTTATCATCATGCATGATGCATTAGGAAAAACTACTGAGCAGTGTGTGAAATTAATAGTGATATTCTGTGATATTACCAAGCACGACCCTGTTAAACGAATAAAGAACTACATAGATCTCTCTGTATTAACTCTCCTAATCTAACGAGAGATATAGAGGGAGAAATTTATTATGAATTTCCAAAGTTTGAGGCTCAATATACCCATCACTACAGACAAGTACAAACACAGGATATTAATTCCTTTGTAGACCTTTTTATTATTGAATAAGTACCTATTATATATATTATATGGTTTGCGTCTACACAATATAGACTTGGATTTATTGGAATATCGGCGATTCGATGTAAGAGTGAAGGGTATTGTTTTTATTAATAGCAATACAATTATATAATTAATTTTATATCTGTGGAAATATTAACGTATAATCTGTTTCAACCGCCTCCATAGCTCAATGTGAACAACATAGGTTTTCCGAATCGAAGGTAGCGGGTTCAGTAGGTGCTCGGTTTGGTAGGTAGGGCATTTAAAATGTCCGACTGGTAGCTACCACCGTCTTATCTAAGTCTGCCGCCAAACAGCAATGATAAGTGTATTTTGTGTTCCGGTTGTCAGAGATAAGATAACCAGTTCCCCAAATAAGATGAAGTTTCCCGGTCAGTACGCCTCCACCTCCATCTTCACTTAACATCACGTGTTATTGAAATCAAGTGTTAACCCGTTGTGCATAAAAAAATATGTGTACTAGCTTATAGTTTCACGAGAATTGTGTCACCGGAATTAATAATAATTACCTTAAAATTCGGAATAATAAGTAGGTATGTGATCCTATGAATAAAAGTCTATGCAAACATGATCTTTGATTTTGGGCCTCATAGCACGAACAATGGGAAGGGCGATGCTCGGCGTATACTACGTGATCGATTCAGAAATCGAGTGACGACCTGTTTGGTATAGTGGTTAGAAACTTTGACTACTATACCAAAAGGTCGTGGGTTGGAATTCCGCTAGGGGCATATATGTTTGTATGATGAATACAGACATGCGGCGTTCCTGAGTTATGGATGCTTTTCATTTTTATTTTTATCAACTATCTGGTATCCATAATGCAAGGCAACTAGGCTTAGTATGGAACTAGATGGCGCTGTATGTACAAATATATTTATTGTTATTTAAAAATTAAGTATCTTAAAATACCAATATTTTCATTGCTAATAATTGCTTTACGATGTAGTTGCATTTACCTCATTCATCGTAAGGAAATGTCTATGTCTTATAAAAAATGAAGTGTGCAACGAGCCCAAGCTCTTACTTGCTGAAAAGTGACGATATGGTCGACCATACAGCATACAATCTATTTTTTCCATATATTTTAGAATTCATAATGTAGTATATTGATAACCTCGCCTTATTTCGGTGTTTAACCGTAGCGTAATGGTTTAATACAACCAACGGTTGTGGGTTCGAATCCCGCGAGGGGTAAATATTTGCGTGATGAATACAAACATTTATTCCCGAGTCATGGATGTTTATATAAATATTTATGTATGCTTATCCATTATCTAGTTTCCATAGCACAAGCTTTGCTTAAGTTTGGTGACTAGATACGCTTGTAAAAAATAAAAGGGCCTTGTTCGTGCAACAACAACATAAGGCCGCCTTTTTGTGCGATTAATGATGTACGCTGTACCTTCATGTAGCTTTTGTTAATTGTGCAATAAAGAGTATTTGATTGATTGATTGATTGATCACAATAGACAACTAGTCTTATTTACGGAACCCCCCGTCGTCGACGAACCACCATCTTTAATACCACAATAACAACGATTTGATGAAAACTGACGCCAGAAGTTATGCCCTCACGAATGTTATTCAGATTTTCTTTTCTTTTACAGGACCGCTTCACAGTGGAATCTAAAGAGGGTAGATCGGTTCTGACCTATACACCAGTATCGGATGTAGACTATGGTACATTGTCTTGTCATGCGACAAACCTGGCTGGACAACAGACGTCACCGTGCATTTACACACTGTTACCGGCGACACGACCTGATCCACCGACAAATTGCACCGTATACAACCTCACAGATGACTCATTGGACCTCATGTGCCTGGCAGGTAAAATGGATCACATACTATATCACTTTGCTTTTTGGCGGGATCTCGGCGAGTGAAGTTGCATTTTTCTATATAATTCGTGCATTCTGACTTTTGAATCTTAATAATGGCAGAATATTGTGCAACAAAAGTTTGTGATGGTGTATAAGTGAAGGGAAGTGTAAATTAAAGTGCGTAACGGAGCTTTCGGGTTCCCACAAGAAGCCGCCCAAATCTTTAGTAATCACAGGGACCATGGGCAACAAAGGCTTTAGTAAAGCATTCTGCCACTTTACTGAAGAATGACTTGACCGTGACTAGACTCTGTATCCGCCAAGTATACGACGAATTACTTGTTTTGACTGAGACTAACTAATAAATTGAAGAAATAAGAGAAATAGGACATGGCTGTATGGTCTTAGATCCCTTTGCCTTCTCCAACAGGAGTGAATAAAACGAAAAAAAAAAAAAATATCACTTTGTTTCTAAATAAGACAACCGGAGTAGAAATTTTTGAAATTCGAATGTGTAAGGTTACATTTATAAATTCAATTCTGAAAAATGACGAAGGATTTGTTTACACCCTTCCCCCACAATTATTCTTATATGCCAATGTCAACAGTGTAGTATTCCTGACATTGTTGAATGTTGCTGTTTTGGAGACTAAACCATTTAAAACTAATGAAACATAGGGATATATTTCCTTCGACCATTTGGTTATAGGCAATGAAATGCAAAACCGCAGCCAAGCTTAAAACCTAATGAGAAGGTAACATATTGGAAGTACTTAATAATGAATTTAATCATACCCTATAATTCACTAAGGGCCGCATTAATAAATCGATCTTAGGATCGAGATCGCGTCTCACTCTCAATACAATTTTCTTAATACTGTTTTAATATGCAACAGATTCTCAAGCGTGAACTTAAGGTCATCTCAATCTTGAGAACGCCTTATTAATACAGGCCTGAGATTATTATATTTCCCCGTCGCCACCTTCTGTATCCTAAAATGCAGTGCACTGTTGCAGTGATGTTTTGAACCTTCGTTTTCTCTCCTAGCAGATATTTATTTTTTAGGCACAACGGGTTGGTACTTGACCTCAATCACACCTGATGTTAAGTGAAGATGAGGTCGAAGGTGGAAGCGTATTGACCCGGAAACCCCAACACATTTGGGGGACTGGCTATCTTACCTCTGACAACCGGAACACAACAATGCTATTAAAATTGCTGCTCTAAAGGATTACAAAACAATATTACCACGTATTCTTCTAAATCAATTTGACTGTTTGTGGTTAGATAATCAGGGTCTCTGCCTTAAAGTTGCTGTTATTACGCCACTTGATAGTTAAAGTTTTGAATTATTTCAGCATTGAAATACGATATATGAGCAAATTAAACAGCAGTTAGAATAAGAATAGTTTATTATGAACGCCACAACACGATACAAAAACAAAGAAGTAGTAAATTATAGCTAAAATAGAAATACAATTATGAAGAAGATCCCGACAATGCTGTCACGTGTTGCGGCGTACACAAATGGGTTAGCACACAGCTCATGCTGCAACGAATCACACCGCTGGTTTTCAGTGCCCCCAAATGCCCGGTGACGCACGGACGCCACGTGAGGTACAATAATGAGCATAATAATAATAAATAATTATAGTCTGGTTAGTGTATGTATAGTGTAGTGTAAATATACAAAATAATAATTACGTAATAGTGTTATAAATAAATACGTCAGAATATGGATATAGTGATCCTCTTTGCTTCGACACACTCATATGTGTCAAATCATCACATATACCTTGGGCTTAGCTTTAAACCCGTGTATTAAACCCATAC
Organism: Oegoconia quadripuncta; assembly: GCA_949316235.1. Lineage (NCBI taxonomy): Eukaryota > Metazoa > Arthropoda > Insecta > Lepidoptera > Autostichidae > Oegoconia > Oegoconia quadripuncta. The sequence continues at coordinate 18,494,066 of OX438746.1, forward strand.
TGATTGTTATACTGGTGCAACGGAATTGACAGGCGTGTCGAAAGGTATTGCGCGAGACTTGCAAAAATGTAAACAAACTTAGATAGTGAGTACGGCAAATGAGAGAATATACGCAGTGGCGATGGCAGATTTTTCGCAGATTTACCTACGCTGTTAATCATAAATCCGGAGCATAATAGCCCAATATTGATGGGCCGATACAGTTATGTTTAGGACTCAAGTAAAATGGTGCTCGGTTGTAAAAGATCGAAAAAGTATTCGAGTCGTATTCGACTTCTGTACCTACTCGTAACCGGTAGGAATTCAACTTTCTGTTCCTGGATGGTCGAGTCAAGTACATACCTCAAACGTCAAGAGTCAAAAAGGAATTGTGCTATTATTTCACGTTTTTTTTTTCAAAAATACATTAACTTTTGTTTGATGTTATAACAGTAATGATGTTAATGTAATTTTGGTTCTTTCAAACATCTTAAAAAAAAACAAATAAAATTTACTCGCGTACTATGTGCATTCGAGAGTGTTATTCGAGTCAAAGTGAATTCGATTACCATGCTCGACTACTGAAATTCGACTTCTAAGTCTAATACTTGATTCTAATAATCATTCAATAATCGAAACAGCTTGCTCGCGGCCCATAACTAAATAATACTCGTTTTGGTAAGAGACGGTCTGCTTGATCGTTTTATTGGCCAGATAGTCAAGTTGTGAATTTGGATCATGTATAATCTACACCGACATAATGATAATGATATGTGTTTATAATAAGTATTCACTTTACATTATTATTGACTAAACCCCATTGCTAAACCCTTTATCTTTATTACTACCGTCTCCAGACACATAGCACAATATTGTTTCCCCTGTAATTGAAAAGCTCCAAACCAATATTAACATTTAGCAAAGTGAAACAATCCAACAGGAGTGCTCTAACAAAATATAATTTCACTTAGCACTAAATTAGATTACTCTATAATTGCTTCGAGTTCATTAAATAGTGAGTGTATACGTAGGATTATTTGCTTAACCTACCCTACATTTGGAACAATTGAAAAGTCTAATACAAATGTGAATTATCGCGGGAAATTATGGATGCTAACATTTGATATACTCGAACTAATAGGGCCGCATGATTAATTTAATCGGTTTATTCACTATTGTGTTACTATATTTTCACAGTGAATAAATGTAAACACAAAATACCCTTTATAATATTTGGGGCTCCAACTGGTGTAGGTTTCACAAGGATCAACGAGTACGCTCTCGTATAACATGGGTGCTTAGAAAACACTTGCAAAACAACTTTAATAGTCTCTTGAAACTGTCACTCGAAGCATACTAGCTGACCCGTATCCAGTTCCAGTTCAGAAGCATCGTTATTTCAGTCTTGTTAAACACACTTTGGACTAGGTCAATCGAGTTGTTGAAGTGAAGTTCAAGTTCCAACTAGTAGTAGAGCATGCTCAAGAAATAATTCAGTGACATACATGTACAAGTAAGTAACTAAGCTTGGATTTATTGTGCTGCTTATATAGAAGTGGGTCTCTTTATAAAACTCATCATACTCGACTCTTCATTCATAATGCGGCCAGCCAAGTCTTTTCTCCATCCTGCAATCTTGCGATGTTCAAGAGCAGGGTGAATTGGCATCTAGTGAAATCGTGTGCTTCATCTTCGACCAGTGACGATGTGGTCGAAGATGAAGCACACGATTGCATCAGGTGAGATTGTAGTCAAACATATTCAATTAATCATAAAAAGTCGTCTCAGTTTGTACGAGTTTTCAAATTCCACCAAATACAAATTCTGTGGTATAGGTTAGGCAATCAATACACGGGGTGACACAATCATTGTTCGTTTAATGAATTTTAATTTTTTTTACTCGACTTCCTCAGCCAGCGTCGTTTGACATCGTTTGTCGCGGGCGACGTAAGAGTGAGAATGGGATAGTTGTATATTTCATCAAAGCGAATGAACAAGGCAAATATTACACTAACATGCTACTGATCATATAGACTTGTCTTAATATATGTGTTTCTTGTGCAGTAGAAGAAAGGAGTTTGTTAACTAAATGAAATAGAACAACGTGTGACTCGTTCCTGCAATGGCTCTTGCTCTGCCACCGCCTTTGATTGGTCAAAACACTAAAACGCTCGCTCCAGCGCAATTACAAGCATGCACGCGACAACTCTCATTACATTGTTCAAATGCTCCGTCGTCGCTCTGAATTTGGAGGTGCAACATTGAACATTGGCTGACAGATAATACAAAGATTTCAAATATCCGCCAATATATCAAATCAAATCAAATCAAAATATTTTATTTCGGATAAATTCCATATTAGGTTAGTAAATCTTAGTTTATGTTAGTATAAAATTGGTCATACAACAATAATAAATATAAATGTCAAAAATCAAAATGTCAACTAGAACTACCTACTAAAAGCGCTGTCCAGTGACTAGCAATAGGACACTCCTGTTTGCCTCCCACCACCCTCAGGATATTGTTAGTGCTGCCGCACACTCTACTCATCAACGAGACCACTTTCTTACGCATAATCGCGTGGAATCCGTCGGTGCGGGCCTCGGCGAACATGCCAGAGGCGCTACAGAAGCGCGGCAGCCCCAACAATAACCTGAAAGCGTTATTGTATTGGACTCGCAAGGCGCCGTAGGTCTTCTGCGTATATCTCACCCATAGACTGATCGTGTAGAATGATTGACAGAACGCCTTGAAAAGGGTAATTTTAACTTGGTCTGTACATCGAGCAAATCTACGTGCGAGCATATTGCTTCTGACCGACAACGCCCTACGCTCCCTTTCAATGTCCAGGTCATCCTTCAGATCCTCTGTTACTATATGACCCAGGTATTTGAACTGCTTCACCCTCGCCAGGGCAGTCCTATACAATTTGACAGGCGGCACGACCAGCGGTGTACTGCTGCCAGCGGTGAAAACCAAAAGCTCGCTCTTCTTGGTATTATACTTCAACCCCTGAGTTTCAGCGTAGTTTTCACACGCTTGCAGCAGCTTCCTCAGCGCGCTGATTGATGGAGCCAGCAACACCATGTCATCAGCATAACTGATGTTGTTGACGCTGACTCCATCAATCGAGCATCCCGCATGCATGCCGCTGAGCTCAGGGACCAGTTGGTCCATGTACAGGTTGAAGAGCTTCGGAGACGTCAGCCCCCCCTGTCTCACGCCGCACTCCAACCTGTAGTCGTCCGAGCGCTCACCCGCCCACCGCACATAGTTAACCTGGTTCTCGTACCAGTGCCTGAAGATGTCTATGACCTCCAACGGAAGACCCATCCTTTGCAGCTTGTCCCACAGCACCGGATATGACACCAAATCAAAAGCTTTCGAGAGGTCCAAGAAGCACGCGTAAATGGGCGTGCTTCTGTCTGTGTAGTATGTATTATATAATATATATGTAATATAGTCAAACCTCTGTGGACAAATATTGTCTTTACCTTTCACAAGCTTCTTAGATGCCATTTAATTCAGGTAAACAAGACTTTTGTGTGTATCGCTTAGGGCTCTGTTATACTTATTTGAAGTGTACATCAATTTATTTATCGATGTTAATACACCAAAAGCAATATTGAGAAGATTGTAACAACATTTTACTTACCTACAAATTTCTGTCTTTCACCGCCGACGAAAAACGACGGCTGTTATATATTTGACGGTGTTGTTGTATATTTAGTTTTATTCCGGAGGGGTCCGAGTGCGGTTTTTATTTTTATTACACTAGGAGAAAGGTTCTTTGCCATTTTTGGTGAAAGCCGGTTCAGCTATCTCGAAGATATCTGTTATTATGTTTCGTTTTTCTAAATTTTCTATTTACTTATAGTTATATTAATGAAATTGTAAGTTCCAGTTAACTAATTGCACTCAAACTTTGATTAACATCAAACATACATTCTTAAAGAGTTTAAGTTTGGTAAAATTATGTCATCATCATCAAAATCTTATCAGCCGAAAGACGTCCACTGCTGGACAAAGACCTCCCCCAAAGATCTCCACAATGATCGGTCCTGTTAAATTATTTATTCAGTATACAGGGTGAAATTGAATTCATGTAAGTTCTGTTTACTGGTGATTCCACTCCTGATTACGAACAACTTTTCACTAGGACCCATAGCAGATTTCAGCCGAAAATTGTTGGACTTCCATAATAAAGGTCGTTTCAGGCGGGTTTACTTTGTATGGGTAATCGCAGATTTTTGATCGAATTCCACTATGATTCCTTGGCGAAAGTTGTTCGTAATCAAGAGTGCGCCAACAGTTGATAGGAATTACACGAATTTTTTTTTTATCCACAACGGATTAGCACTTGTCGTCAATCACACCTGATGTTAAGTGAAGATGAGTCCGAAGGTGGTAGCGTACTGACCCGGAAATTCCATCTTATTTGGGGGACTGGCTATCTTATCTGTGACAACCGGAACACAACAATGATATTCACATTTCTGTTTGGCGGCAGATTTAGATAAGATGGTGGTAGCTAGCCAGACGACAGATACGAATTCAAATTCAATATGCAATAGAATAAAAAATCTAACAAACTTTCTAGTAAATAGTGTGTGTGCATTGCACCTAGCCGCTTTCTTAAAATTTCTTAGCCTTAATCAGCAAATAATGTTGCAATAATAATGTGTTTGTGTGCAATAAACAATTTAATAATAATAACAATGTTGAACCCGACCCTAAATCTAGGAAGTCAATTTTAGATTCAAAATAAGACAACTTAGTAATCCATGACTTACAGAAGTTATATCGAGAGGGAAGAGTGAAGGCTTTCCCAGACATCGTTTTTAGATATTACCATGTTCCAGGTAAGATCGCTTCCGCGTTCTGATGGTTGAGGTCATGTACTAACCCGCACGCTTACATTGTACCAAAAGCGATTATTTTTATCGATATTATTATCGCGAACGCAAAACTTTTTACACCTAAAAATAATCGTCAAAATCGGTTAAGAATTAACCAAGATATCATGCAACAAACGTGCTAAAAATACAATCGAATTGAGAACCTTCTTTTTTTTGAAATCAATTAAAAGAACATCTGATCGGGTGTTTCTATAGTTGGACATTCTTATGGCTGGACGTTATTCTAGTTGGTCAAGTATTTGGACGTGTGTTTCTATAGTTGGACCTTTTTCTGGCTGGTCGAATTATTGATTGGACATTTTTGAAGTCTTGGACGTTTTTCTATTTAAACATTAGTCATGCAAAGGCAGCATACTATTTGTAATAGTAAAATTATGGAATGAATGCATATGCTCAAGCAGTTTACGTTGAGATAGGCAGAGATTATTGATTTGCACTTGCAACGATCCTGGCATACTATATTTGCTTCTTCCACTCTCATCAAATGCTTCATATACGCTCGTCTGTTAGTGGTTGACCGCATCCGACCTTTTGTGAGTATGTCAGTCACTTGATTGACATACGTCTTTCTTGGTGGACTTTTTCCTTATGTTATGTAATACACATTACCGTAAACATTATAAATGAATTAATGTAAAATGTTCATTGAATAAGAATAAGAATAGTTTATTATGAACGCCAGACCACGATGCAAAAACAAAGAAGTAGTAAATTATAGCTAAAACAGAAATACAATTATGAAGAAGATCCCGACAATGCTGTCACGTGTTGCGGTACATATTAGTTACATCGCGACCAACAAACTACTCTGTAGTTTGACGAAATGTCGGCAGAACTACAACATTTTTTTGCTAGTTCAAAAGTATCTTTAAAAACTTCCTTAAATTTTAGGTTACGAAGGCGGTCTACAATGCGTTTACGTGGCAGAAGTCTGGGCCAATGAAGGACTAGTTGTCAACTCAAGTAACGGAGCAGCATTATGGAACCTTAGAAGGCTTGGAGCTAAAAGGCAATTGCGCGTTGTGGTGTACACAGCAAATGCGAGAGGGAGATCTGAACACGTGACGTTCACCGTTGAAACTGCTCCGAGATTATCACCGAGAACTGGTAAGTGTGATTTAATGCATTAAAAAAAATACTCGCCTTCATGGGTAAACGAAGGTTACGGCCTCGATTCCCAGGATGTTCGCAATGGGACGAAATAAACAATTATAGACTTTTTATCCGATTGCCCCAGGAAGAAATAATGCATTATAACCGCCTCCGTGGCTGAATGTAAACAACGTAGGGTTTACGAAACGGAGGTCACGGGTCCGATCCCCAGCTATCCTAAACATGTAGTTTATTACTCAGTTTGGTTGGTGGTAAGGCATTTTAAATGTCAGCCTGGCTAGCTACCACCGTCTTATCTAAATCTGCCGCCAAGCCGCAATGTTAATAGCAGTGTTGTGTTCCGGTTGTCAGAGATAAGATAGTCAGTCCCCCAAATAAGATGGGGTTTCCGGGTCAGTAGGTTTCTACCTTCGACCTCATCTTCACTTAGCATTGAGGTCAAGACCCTTTGCGCATAAAATAAAAAAAAAATCGCAACTTCACTGATGTTGAAGTGCGAGGTGTCCGTTAGATTCTGAGTGTTATACGAGTAGAATACGTTTTAGGGTAAAATATCCAAAATGGCGCCCGCTAAAATACGATTTTTTTTTTCTTTTTTATGTACATTCTTACATTATTATTAAACCTATGTTTTTACTTGTCTCACAATTTGAAAAACCGGCCAAGTGAGTGTCGTGCCACGCGCAGTGTAGGATGCGTACTTGCCCGTCACGATATGCGAACATAGAAGTGTGTTTTATGTTGTTTCATAAATAATTTTCAACTTCAAGTATTACTCATTAACTTGTAAAGCTTACTTAAGTGTGTTAGTTTTCCTTTTAACTACGTTGAATACTACTACTACCCTCAATTTTTTCACGTATTCACAACCAACCATTTAGTTAGTTTTAAAAACGTAATATTTCTTAAATGGATCTGTGAATCGAAAAAAAAAATCAACCACACTTTAGATAAAATCCGGCAAAATGAAGATTTTACTACTTTATCGGCGTGATTAATAGATATACTCATGCCAAATTACAGCTTTTTAGTACTAAGAGCTTCTCAGCTAAGCCGCGGACAGACAGAGAGATGGACGTGGCGAAACTATGAGGGTTCCTTGCTGACTGCGCTCTGCTAACCATGAGTAACATGGACGCTGATTGCGCTAAGTTTGAACGATAATACCAAAGCTGAACACTAAATTTCGTATCGCGCTAATCATTTGAACGGAAATTAACCAAGTTTTTTTTTAATTCCTGTCATTAACTCTCAATAGTTTGGGTTTGGTTTTACTTTGGTAGCATCAACAATACAAATTGTTAAAAAATAACTCGATACCATTTTTCATATCAGCTAAACTAAAGCTAAACCAAAACCAAAAACGTTCCTTTCGAACGGTAAAACCGTTGTAAAACCGATAAAATAATTACCTTTTTTTCTATAACCGTTGATCACACTAATTGCGGTATTAGTTTGGTGTAATAGATATTAATTTTGTCTTTGCTTATGTCTACATTTACTCAACAGTTACTTACCATGAGTGGAACTATAAATTCGAAGCGTAAGTTTAGACTTAGCGTAAACTCAGGCAATTCGCGAAGCTAAGTATGAGGTAACTATAAGTTTGCTGTATATATATCAAGCTTAAATACCTAGAAGCGAAGGCGAAGTAAGGGGAAGTTTATATAAAAATTATTAAACAAATAATAAATATTTCGGACACTTATACGAATCATCTAGTCCCAGAATAAGCTAAGCTTATACTGTGGATACTAGATAACGGATTCATCATGATCAGCCCGTAAACATTCCACTGCAGCGATCTATATCGCCTATGCCTTCCCTCGTATATGAGGGAGTAGGGGCCTTAGTCCACCACGCTTGTCCAATGCGGGTTGGGGACTTCATATGCCTTTGAATTTTTATTTCTCAGGTATGCAGGTTTCCTTCGCCGTTTAAGAGCAGTCGGATAAATGCACATAATGTTATTGGTACATGGCCTGTCTGGAAATCGAACCCGGACCTCCCAAATTGAGAGACCACGTCTTTACCGCTAAGCCACCGACGCTCTTTAACGGATAACGGATAAACATTCATAAATATTTATATAAACATTCATGACTCGGGAAGAAATGTTCATATTAATTTTAACACAAACATTTAACCCTCAAAAATCTGACTGTAAAAATAAGCTACCACGAAAATAAGCGGCTGGATATTTGCTACCAATTAGTATGCATTTAAGTAATACCGAGCCGTAAAATTATCTCTTCGTGAGGTATAGAGAGGTTTAAAAGTGCATATTGCCTTTAAAATTTCTAACGGACTTTTTAAAATCTTTTGCAGTAAAATGTTGTAGAATTTTTTTTTAAATGTATTAGCTTAGCTGGAATTGTATATGCACTTATGAAGGCGGTTGTACACTAGAGACTCCAGAGAGTATTGGCAGTAATAATGCATCAGCGAAGCATTGGTGTTACATTTTAAAGCATCCGCAATTTCGATCATGCAACCCGATCAAGGGGAATGCGGGTGATGAATTGGAAGAGGGGGGAGACGTCGGGTTAAGGTACAAAATTGAAAATCTCCAAAGGGTAAATAGTAGGTACACTCCGTCTAAGTTATCGTAAGTCGTGTAATCGGCAGTTTTCGTGTTATAAGAAAGAGTGACAGAAATATATATCTACACCATCAACTTTTTGGCACAATAACAACTATAAATTGATTAGTAGGTACATATAGCAAAATATGCTGCTGCAGAAGCACAAAAGACTACACGTAATTCATATAGCATGAGATTATTTTCAGCTGTACCCAAGCAGAATCATAGATGTAAGTGCTGCGGCGGTGATTGCAGTGTAAAACTGGTACTTCTATCGTGGTAGAGATCCAATGTAGACGCATTAGGACTACAGCACGGTTACGGTAGTTTCCATTGAAAATAATGAGTCTATTATAAACAAAGTCGATCATGAAAATATTTCAATTTTGAACTAATATCCCCTCTCTCGTGTATTCTACCTGTTTTCCGATCTACAAATTTCCCATAACGGTATAGTTACCATCTAAAATTATTTTATATTTGCGCAATAAAGAGTATGAGAAAGAATGAGCAAAGAGTGAGAGAGAGAGAGAGAGTTGTATTGCCTTGTATTTGAAAAGAAAAAAAGTTCCGTTCCCCTTTCCCTTATTTATGGGGTATATAAACCAAAAAAATAAAAATAGTTCGTGGTGGTAAAGATGATTTCAAATATTTCAGTAAACTTAAAAAGATGTCAGTTTTAGAGAAATTCGTGAAAACTTTTTTCTAATAAACTATTTTTACGGGCGACCAATGAACCACATGAATTCTTCAGGACATTTGAACAAGTTCTCGCATAAGTGCCTCCATAACAATTTTTATCAAAGGAACCCTTTTTTTGGAAAGGAACAATTTTTATTAACCGGAAAAAATTTCCGGTTGTATAAAGAGTTACGAACTTTATGTTGCATATATTTTCGAAGTTAATAAAAATGATAATAGGTAAATGCTTAATAACATAAATTTAAACCAGGAACTAAACATAATAATGTCAGCCTGGTATACAAAACCACTGAACCGATTTTCATCAAACATGGCTAAGAGCCCTCGTTTAATCTTAAATATATCAAAAACCGCACTCAAATCGGAATAAAGTACTTTTCTCATATCCAAGTGAGAAAATATAGTAAATCAATTTCCGGCTGTGTCTGACAGTTGAGTGAAAGGGATGAAATGGTTTTGTTTACTTACATATATTGTGGTTCCTAACCAGTACATCAAACAGGTCGTTCTAATGTATTTTTTTTTAATAAGACACAATCGTCTAGCTCAAATTAAGCAAATCTTGTGTTATGGCTACTAGATAACGGATAAACATACATAAAAATTTATAATAAACATCTATAAATTAAATTTCGACTATAGATAGCTCCTACCTAACAACCACCTTCAATTTAGTACCGCCTTTTTGACTAACGTCGTAGTTACTTTTCTTCACAATTTTAGAGTGATTACAGTGAAACTAAAAACTTGTACATTTTTTTCTGAATTAGGAGAGAATTATACGACTTTCTTCTGTATTTTTTTATGCATAACGGGTTGGTACTTGACCTCAATCACACCTGATGTTAAGTGAAGATGAGGTCGAAGATGGAAGCGTACTGACCCGGATTTTATCTATAGAGTACCTGTCCATGATCTACTGTGGGCACATAACACCCAGCCCTAGACCTCAAATACGCAGAGTTCGCCAAAATATCGAGAAACTGCTAACTTTCCAGCCGCCTCTAATGAGATGCTGGGCTAATGAGCCATGCGGTGGTATCGGACTTTAATGAACTTTATTAAGCACCAAATTACCAATTTTCGACTTCAAAGGTTGTTTTAAGGTTTCCTTACGTGAGCGTGATTGGCTGCAGCGAACACATGTGAACAGCCTCATGTAGTCAGCAGATTCATATAGTACTCGTGCTCGACTGTAGACGAAAGCAAAAGTTTATTGATAAAGTATCAAGGACTTTCATCCTATATTCATCTCAGTAATGATAAAGCCACACTTCGATCACTAACATCGTACTTCATAATTTGACAGAATTTATATAGGTACTTATAACTGACCTTAATTTCACCTTTTGGCGACTGATTGGTGTAAGAATAATGACCCTGACTGCAATTTTTCGAATTCGAATCTCGCGAGGGGTGTCTTTGTATGATGAATACGAACATTTATTCTAGTCATGAATGTTTATATAAATATTTTTGTATGTATACCCATTATTTAGTATCCATAGTATTAGCTTTGCTTAGTTTGGGACTAGATTATATAAATATTTATGTATGTAAGACTAAGCCTGGCGGTGCAGCGGGGCAACGCGGCTAGCATGCTGGGGACAATGCCGCAGGTAGGAGAGCTCGATGCGATACACTTTTCATAGTTATGTAAATATAATATATATATTTTTTATATTGTTATTTCTTAAGTATTGTATTTGATTATTTAATGTAATTATAGTTAATTATTATTGTATGTTTATCCGTTGGTCAGAGATAATAAATAATAAATAAATATCCTTAGACATACATACAGCGTCATCTAGTTCCCCAGTAAGCAACTATAGGCCTGTATTATGGTACCAGATAGTTGATATACTACATAAATACATTTTTTTGTACGCATGTCCGTATTCATCATACAAACATATGCCCCTAGCGGGATTCGTATCCGCGACCGTTTTCGTATATCCCAAACATTAAAAGTCTACTCCTGGAAACAACATCTATGGTCTCTTTCAAAATATACAAATCCACCCGTGATAGGGATGAACCCATCGCCGTTAAAACGTGCAAATCTGTAGATGTTTTTGGTGGAAAGTCCCATATGGCGACAAATACGAGAAGACATGGATTTATTTTATTCTTTTCACGAACTGAAACCATACTTAATTTAACAAGATTTAATTTAAAGGAAATGTTTTATATTACAAGTCTATTGGGCCAGGTAGGCTGTAATATCACCGAAACCTACTATGTATTTGGACGTATGACTACATAAATAAATAGTAATATAAGAATGTCTCAAGGCTTCCTTTTAAAAGTAAAATGTTAGAGCGTTTCTCCAACCTAGTATCCTAAAATAATATTTATTTAGTACCTATCCCCATTTATATTATTTCTTTCGCTTTTATAAGAAAACCTGAAAGGTACCGAGCTAAAATGAAAGCTTATTTATTTTGTCGATCTAAATGTGCTAACTTGAATCACTTGAGCAAGATGACAACCGTGATAAGAATGAAATATAAAAGTGCCGAGCATTTGCCGTTTGCTTGTCGGTAATGAGAGAAACAGTTCTACCCGAAAATGGCCGTGAAAAGACACAAATAGATCCTTCTCCAAAGGACTGTGTTAGCCTTAATTAGTTCTTATAAATATAATCCCACCAAAAACATTTCATGTAAAATGTTGCCTAGACGACCACATAAGGTTTGCCCTGTGAAAAAGATATCAGATCTCATGTAGAGCCAAGCTTCTGAATCTACACGGCCTAACTCTACCGACTCCAACTTCAACAAATTCTACATATCAGTAAATATGTATGGCTAGGCTGTTTCGTTACTTACTTCAGAAACTAAATATTCGCATCACCTCCACGACGGTAGCGAAACGTCTTGGCAACATTTTACATGAAATGTTTTTGGTGGGATTTCAGTTCTTTTTGTAAGTTGCTAGGCAGTCTTTTTATTCTTATAAATATAATTTTATATTGTTAGTGCATGTGGTGTTAACCTGTAACTGATTGTTACAATTAACGTATCAGATTACTTAATGTGTGTTAACATGTCTTGGTGTAAACAATTATTGGTAAACCGTTTATATAAAAAAAAATTAAAAAAAAAACTTCGAATCAGCTATTCTTCCGCGTTTCTCTGTAGTTTTAGCGTTTCGAACATCCTAATGGAAAAACGGAACCCTTGTGATCACTCGTGTGTCTGTCTGTCTGTTTTCCCAATTTGCCCGAATCTACTTTTTTTTTCTACTTGACAAAATTTATTTCTTACGGCCGCTGTGATTTATTTTTTTGTGACGTAAACTATCTATGTCACTTGACCTGTCATGACTAATCTAATGGTCACCTTTTGAGGGGTAAATCGGTCGCCTGACCCCGTAGCATGACATCGTTTGTCGCGCGCGACTTAAGAGTGAGAGTAGGATAGTTGTATATTTCGTCCAAGCGAATGCGCTTATCTCGCTCAGCGTAACCGTTTATTAGCAGTCAATATGTCAAAATCCATGAAGACATTTGGGTGCTACGAGGGTATAACGAATCCCACATACATACATATAGTAGAAACGTCCGAAAAAGATAACCCTCTCTTCAGACGGTTAACTTTCTAATTAAAAATATTAAAATACCCGACTGTCTTAAAGCTATCTAAAAAGATTATCTCACTTTTAATAAATATTTTCAGAATCCTCCTGATGGGCTCTATCCTGTGATACCCATATCGTAGACCTAGAATATTTTTGTTTTAATTTTGAGAAACTTTAACTTTTTTGTGACGTAACCTTCCCATGTCACTTGAAATACCTCTTATCACATTTAAAATCCATCAAGCCATTTGTATGTAACAATGTATGAAGGATCCCACATACTTAAATACATAGATACAAACGACAAACATAATAACCCCCCTTTCAGTCGTATACATATAAAGTAGTAGCCTAGTTCTGCCGGAATACAACAATGCATAATTAATAATTGATAGCAAAAATATGTATCCACTCATCCAGCCTCCTGTCACAGAAAACTCCTATAGTTCGAGAACTACTCAGTACGCCTGTCTAGCGTCTAGGCTGAATTCTTCTACATTGCCTTTGAATTTGAAGTAAAACTTTTGGAGGAAGTTGACGTTGGCTCTGATGATGTTGGAAAAGTAGGTAATGGTGTGGTTTTGGTTGGCACGTACTTAAAACTAAATTTATGCTGGTCTATCCCTTTTGACTAAGACCCCACTCTTCACTTCGTTCAGAAATTATGACCTCAAACTATTTTATTTATTTTTAATTATATTATGTATATTCATTCTCTCTAAAAACCTCAGGATGCTATTTTTAATCCCCGACGAAAATGCATGCATATGGTTCATGGCGTTATGTGTGTGTATGTTATTGTGTGTCCTTGGCCGGACGTATCACAGTAGTGCGCAGTGAGATTTGAGTGCAGTTGTCAGATATAAGATAGCCAGTCCCCCAAATAAGATGGGGTTTCCGGATTAGTACGCTTCAACCTTCGGCCTCATATTTGCTATAAATCAGGTGTGATTGAGATCATGTACTAACCTGTTGTGCATAAAAGGAAGGTACCTACCTACTTTTAAATTAATTTTAGTAGCCTCTACGATTTGCAAGTTTTAAGGCAAGCAATTCCTTTGTTCCCTTGATCATAATGGTAGCGTACGATATTAATCCCGACATATGAATTCCAACTTTAGTTTCCGTTAAGTCTAGCAACTATTGCGGCAGTGTGCCAGTTTTCAGACTCACTGGCGGCTTCTGACAGTTAAACTTTGACACGTTCTAATGACTTAGATATTCACTTGTCAATATACCAACAAAATGTAATCGAATGTTTTTTGATTAAAGACACTTTGACTTAAGAGAGGTCACCGATTTCTCACGAACATTTCCTAAAAATAAATTAGTGATAATATAAGAATAAGGCGTTCGACAAACGAAGATCGTTTATTTGACCCATTTAGCGCCACAGACATACATGTATATGTGTAAAAAAACCAATAAATAAATAAATATATTTGCACATAAACACACCGCCAGCTAGTTCCACACTAAGCAAATAGGCTTGTATTATGGATACCGGACGTATTTGACTATATTATCAAAGGTATCAATGAACATACATAACAATATACTTAAGCTTTTTTTAAGAAAGTGTTAGTGACAATGTTTTTGTCTATACAAGTTTATTATTTTATCACCGTTAACGCGTTAGCGTCGCTTCAGAAGTCACCAATTTGACTGGATAACTGGCTGTGCTATCTTTCGCATCAAATGACAATAACGCTTGTTAGATTGGTATTCGGTAACAAAAATGGGAATGGAACCCATCATGCTATATTGTTTATCCTACCATTCGGTTAGTCAGCCATGTCAAAAAGTCGACTAATAGAATGTCAAATTAAATATATGACATAGCGTCGAATTGAATGAAGCATTCGTGACGCAATTGTATTCGTTTTTGATTAGCAAAGCTGAGCTATGTCTGGTGTGGTCAGTTCTTGGATGGGTGACCATTAGTATGGCATTTTAATACGAGTATTTCCGTGCTACAGCGGGCATTTTAAATTGTCGGTCCCTGTTGCTTTCAATTGAATGCACTGGTTAAGCCAAGTCGATGGCCTACAGGGGCGGCTTAAAAACAGTGATTGCAGGTGGCCACTCTGACACAAATCCACCAATCCGTACTGGGCTCACGTGGTGGATTATGGCCCATACCCTCTCCCAGTGAGAGAAAGCAGTACCCCAACAGTCGGAAGGTGAAAGACTGTTGATTATATCGTCGAATTGGCTATTAATCGAAATTTCTAGACGTATCGTAATATCCTATTGCCGATATTTCCTCAGTGACTGAAAACTGTGCTTCACAGAAAGCGTTAGGTTGTATTAGGTTGCTTTGAAACCTCGACATGAAATGGCTAATTCAACAATTTTCCTGCGACCGCGACCTATACAAATCGTCAAAATAACGAATAGACAAAAAATTGATAAATAGTATACATTTCTCACGTAATTTAGATTTCTAACAAATTTTCCTCATATTTGTTCATCATCACTATTATTCATAACTTATGATAATATTCTTTCTCACAGAAGCACAAGAAGCATGGGAAGTGAACTGGGCGCTTGGTGGAGTGCTCGGGGCAGCAATCACCGTCGCATTTATACTATGTCTTGCACTCATTGCAACAAGGATACGACACAGAGCCCGAGACTATGAAGGTATGTTATATCGATTTGCCCTATTATCCACCGTCATATTTATTTACATGGAATCAAGAGCATTATTATACATTTTTATACAGAACACTAATACCAATCTTATGCCAATTAAAGATTCGTATAATGTTACTGACAATGGTTATCGTTATAATTGAATGGGTAACGTGTTGATTATATTACAATAAAATTAGTACTTTTACATTTAAAAATTACAACAAAATTATTTTAGATCTATATCTCCACATGTTTTCCTTCACATTTGCAGGGTCTTGCTGGAAGAAATCTCTCTTTAGAGATAAGCTAGTGCCTTTTGTATGTTATGCCTATTTCTATTTGTATTTGTATGCCTATATCTAGTATGTATTTGACCTTTATGTGTACTCGTGTGCAATAAATTATAAATAAAAATAAAAAAGTTTGAAGTTATCATATTTTCGAAAAACTGATATCCGAATTTCAATAATCGGTAAACGATTCGTACATTTTACAATATCCATATGCATGTCTGGTCATCTTTTTAGATTACCGCAATAACACTTTATAGAAGTATTCTTCTAAACTGTCTCCTAAAAACAAATATAAATAATTTAAATGAACGTAGGTAAGTACTACACAAAACGTTTATAGGGCGGAAGCGAGCAAAGCGAGCACGGGGGTTCGGGACACACCGACATCTGTTGCTTAGGTTCGAAGGGTATAAAGAAAGCCTGCCCGCCATTCTGTTAGGTTGACATGTATGCAAGGAGAAACGAAATTTGACCTTGTTTTATAATGGTCAATTGACCTATCGGACATATAATAGAATGGTAAATATTATGACAGGTTGTCGGTATTGCCATAAATAGATTTACGGAAATTTGAAACAACGTTGAGTAAGTAATAAAGTCAATCAAAACGCGGAAATCTATTAGAAAACAAAACACAATTTCGAATAATCAAAAAAATGTCTAACTGTAAGTTAGCGGAATAATAATATTCGGAACAAAAAATAACGGAAATACAATAGGTAACCTTGCACAACTTTAAAATCAATAGAAATTTAACGTATCTGGATCACGATAGTATTGGGATGCATTGATAAGTAATTAATCCATAACAAATAATAAGTATCGTTTGGTCTGAATTCATATTTAGAGACTTTAAATAATGACACGGGTGTAAATGTTCGTGTTACTTAAATAGCAGATACATCTGCTACTGGTAATTTCGAAAACGGGTCATTTACATACTAAATAAATTGGCTGTTTAGATCCATCAAAATTTCGATTACAACTGAATGCAGATAACGTGGGCATTAGAATCGAACATGATAGTTTTATAAACATGACTTAATTAAGACTATAGGTCAGTAGTTCAACAACATTAAAGTTACATGTGGCTATTGTACCTATTTATAACCACATTGAATGTTTTAACTTAACCTGGCCCCGTAGCATGACATAGTTTGTCACGCGCGACGTAGGAGTAAGAGTGGGATAGTTGTATATTTCGTCCAAGAGAATGAGCAGGACAAATATTATCCCGCGCGACATAAACGTTTATCGTGCCTGCCATTCTAATAAGCTATACCATACGATGCATTGCGGCGCCCGTTCAGTGGTATATATACGTAGTTCATTGCCACGTAACTTCGCTCGCTAACATCGGTGAAACCATTACGGGCGGCAATGAACACGTAATCAACGACCCATCGGCGCTGCACAGCATTGTGTGACCTAGCCCTAAGCAAAAATATCTTTCAAATGATTTCTATGAAATTTTTTTAATATTTATTGATGTATGTATCGCCATCCAATCCCCACCGAAAAACACATTTTTCATTATATATTTTGTCTTATTTCGAGAAATAAACTCTTGTTCTGTTTCGACTTCATCGCATTTACAAGCTGATGGCTTTAGACTTTAATGTATTCCCTTTCTACATTATTTTGTTCTATTATTACTTGAACTCACAATTAGTCGCTTGCTGAATTTTCAGAAATTTACTTTCTTAAAAGTGCAAGTCGAATAAATGATAACGTAGTACTTTAGAGGTAACTTCAACGTTTTAAAATTATGCGAAGCCTTCTTTGCTAGTCTTGAATTTTTAATTTGAATTTGAGATCTTGCTGAAAGCTCTTTAAAATTGCCAGGTACAGCTAGCTAGAGTGAAAATAAAGTGTTCGCCTTAAATGGCTTCTTGTCGATTGAGAATCAAATTATGTACACATTCATATTCGTGATAATTAGGCGTTGCGGTTTTTAAATCTGTCACCAAGTTGCAATTGTTGTATAATTTATGACTCCGCTACAGGTTGACACAAGTCTAGGCGATGCACGTTAGGTCGACAGATTTTAAAATAATAAAATTTATTTATTCTTTTCTGGAATAGAAAATACCTTGTGATATTCTCCAGGTTTCAAACTATCCTTATCAATTTCATTAGAATCGGTCCACTAGTATGTTTAGTTTGGCATGAAAGGACAAACCGACAAACACCAATCAATCAATCAATCATTTATTTATTTGTGATACACAGGTGTACTTGTTGTTGTGATACATTAACTTATAAATATGATCTCTGTGATCAGCCAAATGGCATACAAATATGGTAGTCATGTTAAAATAGTCGTGAAATTTAATAAACAGCAGAATAAAATAATGATGTCAGCTATTTTGTCACCCTTTGGTATTTAAAATAAGAAACAAATATACTTTCGCATTTGTGATATTTTATTATGTTTTAATTTTTTTTTTTTTTTTAATTAGTAGAATTAAATTATTACGATGCTTTTAATATTTTACGAGTTTCCTGTAGATATTCTTCTTCAATTTAAGAGCTATGCTCTTGTCGGTAGAGTAATGACCACGTCTCTCGTTCCTGTAGATAGACGGCTAAAATTACAATATTTCTATAATTGGGCACCTACTTTCAATATACATGTACATGAATAGAATTATGATCGACTGAACGTTCTGTCGTTATATCGTTCCTTCGATTTAGCGTGCATCGACCAAGCGTTCCGTCGGGATACCATTCCGTCGAGCCTGCATCGACCAAGCGTTCCGTCGACCTAGCGTGCATCGACCAAGCGTTCCGTCGATATACTATTCCGTCGACCTAGCGTGCATCTACCTAGCGTTCCGTCGATATACTGTTCCGTCGACCTAGCGTGCATCGACCAAGCGTTCAGTCGTTATACCGTTGTGTCGACTTAGCGTGCATCGAGTCATAATTTATGTATTTTATGTAT
This sequence comes from Oegoconia quadripuncta, assembly GCA_949316235.1. NCBI lineage: Eukaryota > Metazoa > Arthropoda > Insecta > Lepidoptera > Autostichidae > Oegoconia > Oegoconia quadripuncta. Next base: position 18,512,828 of record OX438746.1, read on the forward strand.
GAGTGATGACGCTCGTAACTGTTGTAAGTTCACGTTTGTAAACGCATATCTAGTACCAGTTCAAATGCTTATAACGAATACTTTGCTACTCGTCTTGTTAGTAAGTTTGATTGCACTAGATTAAACCTGTGCCGTTTGGTGATATAAAAACCGGTTTATAAGAGGAGCAACCCTTCGGATTCTAACTTGTTCTTCTCAGGGGAAAATTGCCTTTTGAACAAGCAGTAGCGTTAAAAATGTAAAATCTGTCATTTTTAAGGGTACCCTGTGTACCTACAAAATAAAGCGTTTTGACAAGCAACTTTGACTTTGAAACAAAAATAGGTATTCCTTAAAATCTTAATAGTTTATCTGGATATTACAGAAACAGATATAAAATATTCGACCACACTGTCATTCTGACATGACAAATATACTCAAATTCATTTATAAATCAGTAGGGCTGCCACACATCCCCTATTTATTAAATTGATTAAAAAGCATTCTGTTGTTATAACAATTAGTACGTCTTTCCTTTATAAAACGTCTGATGCCTTTTGATGTACAGTTCAACAGTGCCTTTCTCTTTGCAAACAAAGACGACTTCGATCCCATTACTGCCCTAATTGCAATCGAGAACAACGAAACTATTTCGATTTCCTTTGTTGATGTGGCGTAAAAATTAGATCCAACCGCTGTCAGTGGGAAGCCTTTCTACTTGGCACTATATAAACTTTTTTATTTAGATAATAGCGACGTAAACAAAAGGCGTTATTTGATTGTATTAACAACAAAAGTCATCAATCCACTTAACTGGTGTTGTGATTAGAACAAATCTTTCCATTAAAGTGAAACAAATAAATGTTTACTTATATCCAGCAGAGCTTAGATTGGAAACGGGACTTTCATGAAGATTAGGTGAATTTGTTTTTTTTTGGTTTAGTTACTTCATCTTTTACGTTTGCACTTGAATTGAACTCCATTTCTTTTTTAAATTCAGTAAAAAATTACATTATTGCACATAAACATTATATATATACAAAATCATTTGTGATAGTTTAGTTGACATGACAATCGACCGTCTTGATCATATCATTGCTCATAAACAAAGCCTTGTCATGAAAAAAGTTGATTTAGAATCCGATATTTTAAAGTATTGCAAACAGTTTTGTATTACTCATATTATAACCTACAACATAAAAACTAAATTCAACATAAACCTTTCGTGCACAAAAAAAAAACAAAAACCGTTAAATCGGTTTTCGGTGGCCATCGTGATCCGTTTTAATGATTGTGAATAATCTCAGCAATATAAAACTATTTGCAGTACTTTAAAATATCAGAATGTAAATCAACTGCAGCTTGACCTGTTTTTCCCTGTTAAGGCTTGAGATATAACATTTACTTGAGTGGCCGCTCAGTCGGTTTTCATTTAATCTTAAGACATCTATCACATTAATTCTTTCTTTTTGCAGTAACAATACCATCATTGAAAAACCAAAAAGCGTCGATACCAAAACGGAATTCGACGCACGGACCCGATGACCGCAACCCAGACTTAATACCACTAAGTAAAGGTAATTTGGTATCTTACTTTCGTATTCACAATTATTACTTTGCCAACAGTTAATAAATTTGCTTAACACCCACTTGATAAAGAGGGGAATAAATTGAAATTTTCCAGCATTATGAGTGTGTTGATTTAATAAATTAAAAAGGAATATTCATTTTATCGCAAAGTACTGGCTCTGTATTTTCGTGGGCTTAAATTATTTAATCAAAGGCGACGAAAATAGGGCACTATTTTATTTATGTCCTTCCAGTGTAATAAAATAATTCTTGCTCGCTTTACAAAGAACATTCGAGACATTTTGAATTCTGACGAATTTTTGACTTTAACGAAACTTGATCTATGTACAGCTAAAAATAAATGAAGAAATAACGATAATATTTAAACATTTCAGGGAATTGTTCACAAATAAGTAGGGTAAGGCATTCGCTATTTGTTTTCGATTAGGAAAGTTAAGCAATTTCTAGCGCGGTCAGTTCTTATATAGGTGACCACTAGTGGCATTTTAATACGAGTGTTTCCGTACTTCGGAGGGCACGTTAAATTGTTTTTTTTTTTTTAATTTTTTTTTATGCACATAGGGTTTAGCACTTGACCTCAATCACACCTGATGTTAAGTGAAGATGAAGCTGAAGGTGGAAGCGTACTGACCCGGAAACCCCAACATTTGGGGAACTGGCTATATTATCTGTCACAACAGGAACACAACAATGCCTTTAACATTGCTGTTTGGCATCAGATTTAGATAAGATGGTGGTAGCTAGCCAGGCGCACATTTAAAATGCCCTACCACCAACCAAACCGAGTACTTAAACATGTACCCCACTAGGGATCGACCCCGCGACCTCCGAATCGTAAACCCAATGTTGTTTACATTGAGCCACGGAGGCGGCCCCGTGGGTGTCGTAAAAGGCGATATGGGCCCCTTCCACACAAAATATCTATAGACTAGCCAGGGCTCCCCCCGTCACGTGTGCATTTCTGTATATTTCGAACGGTGAACCGTGGATATTGTTTCAAGCATTAGCAACATCATGTAATGTTTGGAACACCCAAACGCGTTCGTTTGGGTTATCCTTGACCACCCCATTTGGGTATAAAGATCGTGACTTTATGTATGTATTTAAGAGTTTGGTTGTTATCTGTTTTATAGACAAGTTGTGTAGTACAATACCTAACTAGAAGGAAAGAATAGGAATACAGCACCGCAAACAAAACACTAGAGTTCGTTAAATTCTTCAATAATAGCTACAATCTTTCAACAGAGATATACTGAAATTCCTTTCCAAAGCGGATGAAACTGCTAGCCGTCACCAGTCACATAGTATAACCAGATCCCACATATCTTAGTTACAAAGTACCTAAGAACAAGACAAACAGCCCGTCACCGCTTGCTAGCAACTTCTAAACTACGGGAACGTTACACAGATGGCTGCCAAACTCAAACTGTGGAATAATGTGAAAACTTAAAAGTCATGTGTTACCAAATTGGCGTAAGACCCTATTATCTGGGGTTTTGAGGGGTTTTGGGGGTAGTTACATATTGCGTGAACATTGATTGTGAATATTTGTTCGAACCCGCTTCTGTCACATATTGCGTGAACATTGATCGTATTTGTTCGAACCGGCTTATGTCACATATTACGTGAACATTGATCTTGAGTATTTGTTCGAACCCGCTTATGTTACATATTGCGTGAACATTGACCTTGAGTATTTGTTCGAACCCGCTTATGTTACATATTGCGTGAACATTGATCGTGGGTATTTGTTCGAACTCGCTTATGTCACATATTGCGTGAACATTGATCGTGAGTATTTGTTCGAACCCGCTTATGTCACATATTGTGTGAACATTGATCGTGAGTATTTGTTCGAACCCGTTTATGCCACTGACTATATACCTACTATTAAAAAGCGGCCAATAATGTGTACGGTTCCGTAGATGCCTGTCACAATAATATGCGGACTTAGAAGGGGACATTTTTCATGTTTTATAAATAACTAGCTTTCCGCCCGCGGCTTCGCCTGCGTGGAATAACTTTGTCGCGGAAAATTTGTTTATCACGCGGGAACTACTCACTTTATCGGGTTAAAAAATATCCTATGTCTTAATACAGGGTATATTCTACGTATATACCAAGTTTCATCAAAATCCATTTATCCGTTTGGCCGTGATTGAGCAAGAAACAAACAAACATCCAAACTTTCGCATTTATAATATTAGTTTTTTTCATTTCATTTCATTGGAAAGTACATTTTATAATTTTTTTTATGCACAACGGTTTGGTACTTGACCTCAATCACACCTGATGTTAAGTGACGATGAGGTCGAAGGTGGAAGTTTTTCGTCTATTACTCATTAACTTGTAACGCCTAGCTGTGATACTTAGTTAAGTTGGCAGGGGGGGACACTTGACTCTATCAAAAATTTGCACTTTAAAGCTTAATATTTCACAAACAGGTCCGTGAATCGAAAAACTATTCAGATAATCTGTTAGATTTTTGAAAGACTTATCCAACGATATTCCATACGATTGGGTACAAAAATAAAAATCATATCCCTACGTTACATGTTATATAAATATTTTCAAGATTTTATTTTACTACTTTGTCGGCCGCATTAGTAAGTCCTTTTGAGCTAAGCCATGGACAGATAGACGGACATGTCGAAAATAACCTAAGCCTAAAAATGGGTACAATAGCATTTTCGTGTTGTGGTTTACAGTAACCAAAAAGCTCGTTACATCGCTCCTCGCCATCTGATAAACATTTAGAATTTCCGAAATCGATTAATTAAATTTAATATTTTGAGAACAAAGTTATTATTTTAGGACGGAACTACCTATTAATTTGGAGACAAATTATTTATAGCACAAAGTTTCTATTCCCGGGATAAATGAGGTATTTTAAGTATTGTTTTGAATGGAAACTAACATTTATATGAGCATTCATACCTGGAGATACTTTGATCTGAAACTAAAATAGTTTCTAGTTATAAATGATGCGAATAAGTGGCAAATATTAATTTTGGTGACCAAAAAAGTAAATAATGAAAATTTTCCTAAACTTTGTTTTATTCAATATCGTAGGTAATATAAATTTGAGGTCCATCGATCCTTCTAAGTTATCTTACGGACGTTCAGACAGAGACTGAAAAATCTAAATATATTCGCTTTGGCCGAACCCGGACGTGTAAACGCACTCAAATCTGATCATTTAACCGCCTCCGTGGCTCAATGTAACAACATAGTGTTTACGTTCCGGAGGTCGCGGCTTCGATCCCCAGCGGGGTACATATTTAGTACTCGGTTTGGTTGGTGGTAGGGCATATTAAATGTCCGCCTGGCTAGCTACCACCATCTTATCTAAATCTGCCACCAAACAGCAATGTTAATAGCATTGTTGTGTTCCGGTTGTCAGATATAAGATAGCCAGTCCCCCAAATAAGATGGGGTTTCCGGGTCAGTACGCTTCCACCTTCGACCTCATCTTCACTTAACATCAGGTGTGATTGAGGTCAAGTGCTAACCCGTTGTAGATAAAAAAAATCAAGCATTACTTAGACACATCCGGACAAAGATTGGACACACACACGACAACGTCTCAAACATGTAGCACCCGTAGATTTTCGTGGAGGAATTATTATTAGGAGCCTATACTGCCCCACTGCTGGGCAAAGACCCTCCTCTCTCGTGGGGGAATAAGAATAAAAAAATATGTATTATTAGTTATTTTGCATGTATTTTATTTTCGGGTTTTTTTTGGGGCTTAGAGTCTATGATTATGTCGGCCTCATCATACGCTAACCTTTAAATTACAACCTAAACTATCAATAACAAAAGTTATATAGCATTCTGGCCTCACCCGAGGCTAGATAAACCAGGATGCTGTGAGATACACCTACGTCTTTCTGTTCGATTCCGATTACGTTCCATTAATATGTGGTGTATGTCTTCCACCCACACAACTCACAATTAGGAGAGCTGTATTTAACTTATTGTACAAAAGATTTGGTAGTTTCATATTTCGCATCTGGCAATACAATTACGTCAGACCCACAGAATAGTTGCTACGTGTTCTGAGACTACGGCAGGAGCTGGACTTTAAAACTTTACTTATTACCCCAACCTTTTTGCTTCAGTTTTTTAGCTTAAAGTTGAAAGGATTAGCCGAGGGAATTGCAGCTTTTTATTTAAAATCTACTTTACTGTCTCGTAGTACTGTAAAATGAAGAAGTATCTGTGAATTTTTCTAGTATCGCAATCTACAATGACTTTTTATGTCGAACGGGTTAGCACTTGACCTCTATATCTGATGTTAAGTAAAGATGGGGCGGATGGAAGCATGCTTATTATAATTTTGATATGATAATTGTACTTAAGTATGTAGGGCAATCCCTACAGTGTAGTGGAAAGTACTCGTAAACCTGTTAGCGAAACCAACGTTATTCCCGTCATGGATGTCAATATAAATATTTATATGTTTATCGTTATCTAGGACCTATAGTACAAGCTTTGTTTAGTTTTTTTTTAAGCACTACGGATTAGCACTTGATCTCAATCACACCTGATGTTAAGTGAAGATGAGGCCGAAGGTGGAAGCGTACTGACCCGGAAACCCAAATATTTGGGGGAACTGGCTATCTTATTTCTGACAACCGGAACACAACAATGCTATTAATATTGCTGTTTGGCGGCAGTTTAGATAAGATGGGACTAGATGATTTATAAGTGTTTATAAGTGATTTATAAGTAAATATTTATTATTATTATTTTGTTTCTGCATTTGGACCCTACGGCGAAGCTAATTTTATACTAAATACAAACTTTTTTTTTAAATATTTCGGACACTTACACTAATCATCTAGTCCCAAACTAAGCAAAGCTTGTACTATGGATACTAGATAACGGATAAACATACATAAATATTTATATAAACATCCTTGACTCAGGAATAAATGTTCATATTCATCACACAAACATTTACCCGTCGCGGGATTCGAACCCGCAACCGTTGGTTTCGCTGACAGGGTCACTATCCACTACACCAAGCGGTCGTCATAATAATACGATAAAAACCTAATAATACGACGGCATTATAGCTTGCGGATAGCCATAATCCCAGCAAAATTATAAATATTGAAGTAAGCCAAGTTCAATACAGAATACATGCAAATTAGTCGGCTAATAACTTCGCCAATAAAAGTGAGACTAGTGATTCGCCCCGGCTTCGCACAGGTGCACTTACTATAATATGCATGTATTATACATATAATATGCATGTATTATACATATAATGTGCATGTATTATACATATAAATTCATCTAAATGATAGTGAGAACCGTAACAAAATATGTTGCGTAGTTTAGAACAACTAAGTGGAAAAACTGACAGATATGGATAGCTACTTTGTTCTATACATTTAGCAGCGCTATGTAAAGATAGAGAAGAAACTATAGATTTGGATTCTTTTTAATTGACACCCAATGTTAAGTGTTTGACAGCATTGTGTGTATGTGTATGTGACCAGATTTGTCCGAACGTACCTACCTCAGTAATGCATGGTCCGATTTGAGTGCGGGTTTTTTTAATGAAAGATTAAACGAGGGTCCGGGTTCTTAGCCATATTTGATGAGAAACTTATTTTTGATTAAACCGATTCGAAGATATTTAGCTTTGTGTGTTCAGTGTTTGGTGTATTTGGACGATATCACAGTCTTTCGAGAGTTTTGTAAATTTTCAATTTATGATTACACTTAACCTGTGACGCGTTCTGTATACAGTACACATGGTGGTTCGCAGAATTATCGTGCGATTCTTTGCCGTTGTCTCTTATTGGGCGCCTAATCATGATGTCACTAGTAAAAAGGATACAGTTACAAACACAATACAATACAAACACAATAAAAACAAAATGGCTATAGCGATTTTCCAAAAATTTTCCAAATTTTCCATTTTGTTTTTTTCTATGATAAATCGGATTATTTTCCGTTCCTTAGGACATTCGCTCCCCACCCGGGCGGAGCCCCGCAGACGCGCCACAGGTTAAAGTTATCTATAATTTAGGCCTTACATCAAATCAAAATATTTTATTTCATAGGATAAAATTATCACTTGAAAACGTCATTATTAATATTACATTTGCGTTGCCTTGTGCCTTCTGCCGACAAATATAATTAATATTGTATCAGCGCGGAATTTAGTTGATACAATCTTCTCCAATATATTGGAGAAGCTTGCACCAGGCATACACATATTTGTAATATAGGCTGACCCATGTATCGGTATTTGTGAACCCTGGTTTTTTCCATTTCACACTTTTACTTTCCTTTGTCTAGGCGTGTCAGACTGTCCACCCGACCCACCTATGTACTCAGCGGTGGTCACCACTCCTGAGCCTAAGAACTCCAGCAGTGCGCACAGCTTGGCACGCACTCACTCGCCGAGCACACCGCTATCGCCGCATGCTCAATATACTGATTCACAGGTATTCATACTAACCTCATTTATTCATTGTGACATTTAACATCACGTCATCCAATTCTTTTCATTCAGGCCGGCAACGGTATATTTTTATTTTTATTTATTGATTCACCAACAGATGTTGCACTTACAGGCACAACTTAATATATAAAATAAAAAAAAACTAAACGCACACCTAATTATAGGTAAATACAGCATGCACAATACAATAAATACATTAAGCTAAGCTAAGCTAAGCCCTACTGGAAACTATACAAGGGAAAAATCCTTAATTCAATAGTAACAGATTTTTTTAAGTTTAGCTAAAGAGTCGAAAGAGATGTCTAGAGTGTCACTATATTTGTATAGTGTACACAGCATGCCAACCATATACCATAAAAACCAAAATTCGTTATCAATAATATTTTTTTTTTTGGAATGAGGATATATTTGCTTCGGTAATTCGTGTAATTCATATTTCAGAAAAAAATGTCTATGGCTAATATTTACTGAAGTAGTAGACCGATTGGTGTAGTCAGTAGTAATTTGGCCTGCAAAACCAAAGGTTGCAGGGTCTAATCCCGCTAGGGTAATTGTTTACGTGATGAATACGAACCTTTATATCATGTTGTATGTATGTTTATCCATTACCTTGTATCCATAGTAACAAATTTGGGATTAGATAAATTGGTTGCAAGTGTTCAAAATATTTTGCTAGTAATTATAAAAACAAAACTTCTAAAAGACATACACTAGCGAATAAAAACAAGCATTGATATATACAAGCACCTCAATTGAATCCGAATAAATACATACTATAATCAAAATATGTTGTAATTTATGCACAAGAAGGTACAATAAAGTCAGATAAAAAGAATGATAGGTAGTTTATGAAGCTGTTTATTGTCGCCAATGCCTCATTAATACTACTGGACATAAGCGTCTCCCATGGAGCGCTTTTTGTCACTTTTCACGCGAGGATTTTCCGTAATCGCCACTACAATCGCTTTTTTGGGTGCTCCACCAATGACGATGCTGTCAATAACTGATTTAATATACTGTTATGCTCGCGTAATACCGAAACAAGTCGAGTTGGTCCTATTCTCCTCTATTAAGAATCATACGCACACTCGTGTCGAACACCACTAGTATTTAATTTTTAAGTGTCTAAAAACGGTGTTCGTGAGATCTATATCCAGATTTCTAAAATTCAATACTGCTATCTAGTAATAGAAATTAACACTAAGAGCATACAAATATTAACCTGTAACAATTACAAGAATTTTGGTACGCTTATATGGACTTATATGGACGTGTACCGTTCGCCGTGTTAACATTTCATAAACACATCAAAACGTAACCGGATTTTGTTGTTATTCTCAGAGCCGAATATTGTTCTTGAAAACGTTAAAGAATCAGCTTACGAGTCTAATTTCTGGAGCAACTCTTGGGAATTCGTAGCTTTTCTTTTCTTTTTCACGTACGCAAATTATTTTCACTATAATATTGCTTGGACTCATTTATTCAATGAAGTGCAACAATTGTGTGGCATGATAAATGAGTAATTTGATTTAGAAGCTAAGTTTAATTTGTCCTGCTAATAATGGTGATGCTGATGGCATCGACTGTTCCTAAGTATATTATAGAAACTGAAAATGGCCACTTCATTTTGAAATAACTATCTAATTACTAGCTCTAAACTAAAATCGATTCGTAACTGATATTCTAAATTGAAGCTACTTCAGTAAAGCCGGGTCTTATGCGATTTATTTTTATGGTTTTCTAACACCTAATATGTTATTCTAACCAAATATGGGCGTAGCCTATTTTGTTAGCAAAAATCAGCGAACATGTTATCCGATGTAGACGAAAAACATCCCCACTTCGCGCGCGAGAGGGGGCTATTTTCCATGGCATCGTTGCTTGCGACCATTTGCTAACATGTTCACCAAACATGTTTTGTTAGATTGTTTTGTTATTTTTTGGAGCAAAAAACCTGGCTTAAAAGTCACGGGATATATTCAGAATTTTTAAAGTTTTTTTCAGAGTCGATAAGTTACTTCGTCGAAATGTGAATAATATGTGGTTAATTGAACAATTAATTTCAGAGTGACTCCGGTAAGAGCACTGTGAACGGTACAGCGAAATCGCATCGAGAAGTGGTCACGACGAGAACACCACTACTGGCATCGCATCAAGAGAGTTGTGTGTAACGAAATAACATTAAAGTCAAATTAGAGTATTTTTGAGCATTAGGCTATAGCCGGTGACATCGAAAGTCATAAGTGAAAACCGGACAGAGTTTGGGGTTAAAGGTGTACCATAGTAATTAATTTCCATGTATCACTATAATCGAGCAGATATTAAAAAATATGCTATATATGTATTTTTCGTATTTTAAAAATAAGTTCTACATTAAAAATACTTTTATGAACAGGCTTTTAATACTCCATATATGATTATCATGTTTACTGTCGTAATTATTATTATTTCTACTACATGAAAAGATATCTTTTGAAGTCGGCGCCAATGTGTAACAGTGATTATAATGTAGAATGATTTACATTCAATTGCAGCGCCGACTTCAAAAAACATTTCTCATTTATATAGTAGTTACGATAGTGAACGTAGAAAATAACTGATTGAGAGATACTAGCATTTCAATAAAATTATTTTTTACACTGTAGTCGTTTTTTTTGTTAAAAAGTTTTCGTTTTATTTTGATTATTTCGACATTTCTATTTTTATGATAACATAAAAGTGACGAAATAATCCTAGGAATAACTTATATATTCGAACATTTCATTCACGGTATCTAGACTCCATAAATTATTACTGAAATGCAGAAAATATTGAAATAATATTAAGGAGTCGATTACAGTATTTAACTGAAACCTAATTACTATAGTTCACCTTTAACTTTGAAAAAGCCCCTTCCATTAGTCAGTTCTGATTCTAGATTGTTGAATAGTTGATAATTTTGAAAAAAAGAAGTGACTATAATAAAATTTAAGATGTTGTTTTTGATTTAGTAATGAATGAAAGCACAATAAGAGTGACCGTTGAATTGTATTATTTAAAGTTAAGTAAGACTTACATATTTTATAAATATTTTATTTAGGTATATTTATTTTTGCAAAACGCTGTGTTATGGACAATTGCAACTGTAGAACAAAGTTTATTCAGATCGAAGCTATAGCTATAGCACTGAGTCAAATTATTATTTAGAGAATACACAAGCCTGATATTTAGTTAGATCAGGAACTAAGTAAAACATGTTGTATCAAAATAATTTGACGATAATCTAATTAAGTGTACTCTCATATTTCCCTAACGCGCTCGATATATTGCTTGCATCGTGCAAGACGAAACAAGCCATGGGTAGTGTCTGAGCATGGCATTTTGAGTAGCTTGTTTTTAATGCAATACATACAATCTAGCGCGCTAGAGATGCATGTTTAGCCTGCTAGCTTTTGTTAGAAAATTATGTTTCCGTCTGTAGTGGGAAAGACGAAATATTCGAATTTCAAACATAACGAGGAAAGTTGTTTGGTCAAGTGAAATGTTTCGAATAATAAATATATCTTCAATTGTTTAAGTCTAAATTATGTCTCCGCCTTTAAATTTAATCCCTATCCAATTTGTGTAATGTCCAATGGCAGCCATTAACTTAAAAATAAGGGGCTAGATTAGGCAATTAAAACTTTGAGACAATGACTGATAATGATCATATTGTAAATAAGGAAAATCCTTAGAAAATACAGACTTCTTTAATTTACACCATTTTATTCTATTTGAGAAAGAGCGATGACAATTACGGAGGCTCTAAGCTAATTTATTGTATAGTTTAACTCTTAGCAAAATATTCTTGTAAAATAACATTTAATGCATCGTTTCATTTTGAAAATTGTTTTTAAATTATATTTTTTTATATCATCGCACTATTTACCATAGTTTGAAATGTATATTGTACAAAATAATTGGTTAGTTAAAATTGTAAATGTAATATTAAAATTTACTGTCACGAAATTAATTATAGAGAACTCTATTGTTAATTAATTTAATTTATAGACAAATTGAATTTAAAACCAGTCTCACGTTATTGGTGTAAAAGTTGTCAATTACTTTGTCATATATATTTTATTATTTATAGTTCTGTTAATCATTACATAAACGTCAATTTTGGATATTTTAAAACAAAATGTTTATTGAAGGGTCAGATCAAAAAGTTTTCAAATTTAACCACCCAATAATTCAAAGTTTACGACTGGGTATCTAAATCTTTTAAGTAACTGCATTAATTATTATTGAAATATATTTTAACTTATACATAAGTAAGTACCAACCGTTATTTTTTTATATTTTATATAAAATCATATTGGATATATTCATGTATTATTTCAAATTATATATTATTAATTGATATTGCACAGACTGGTTGTAAAGACATGAAATTAATTGCTCATGGTTAAAAAGAAATTTTATCTCTATTACGCACGGTGTAAAAATTAAAATTTGTGGGTAACCTCATATTGTTGGGGCGATTCTAAAAGAAGCGATGAGCATTTTTTATTACATGTGATTCAATAAAATATCAAAATTCTTGCTTGATTTTTATTTTACCTATAAGAATTGAAAAAGATGTCCTATCACCCAAATATGTCGGTATTAGTCTGAAAAGGGGCTCTAAATCGAAAGGGGTTTATTAATTATCGCGAACAGAAGACGTTCCAAGAAAAAAAAATTTTTTTTAATAACCCAAATGTGGTTTCATTGATATTATCTTTGTGCATCGTATATTTAAAAAGTAAAATAAGACTTAGTGACAACGTTTTAAATGCTGAGATGTGAATGAAAGAAAACTAACGGAAAGGATGAAGCGCATGTGGATGGTGGTGTTGGTAGGGGATTAAATCGGGGATGTCTTAAGGAAGAGCCAAGTCCAAGGTATCGTAAACCGAGTAGTATGTAGGAACAACTTTATGAGAGTAAATGAAGCAAAACAGGTGTGTCAAGATCGTAGCAAGTGGAAGTGTGTGGTCCCTGCGTGACTTAATGTGGAGTCCCGAAAACCATTTTACCAACAGATTTTTTTCACTGTTATAATTCTCACCGAATGAACTGAAGACCAATGCACGTTTGACCTACGCATCGTTTGAGTTTCCCGCAGTTCACCGAAGGAATATTAGACCGTAAAACTGTTGACATTGTGTACAATGTCCTACATCGCTTTTGACCGCAGAGATCATTGATCAAAGAAAATTACAAAAAAGGCAAGTTTATGAGATTGAAAGCGTTAAACCGTAAATATGAATCGGGGGCTACCGCAATCGGTTTCGTAATTCATTCATGTTATGAGGAATCATGGAGTATCTAATGTATAATGATATGCCATTCAATAGTTTTAAAAATGTATGTTATGTTACTCGTTCTATTATTTCCCTAAATGATCTTTCGAAGAATATTATCCAATATTTGCATGTCATTATAATGACTGAAAAAGGAAGATCTTATTGTAATAACACTTAATTAATACTTTATTCAAGAGAAAATAAATTATATTCTATTCTATTCATAAACTACGAATAGACTTGACTCGTCTCACTCGTTCGACAATTTTGACGTTTTCTCATTGATCCAAATTATTGATGACGATACCTATGAAGCTACATAATGTAAAGTGTGTGTGTAATACTACCGTAAACAAAGCTTTACTGGGACGTACTATGCTGTCAACTGTACAAAAAGTGCCCGAAGCCACAGAAATTTAATCTCATATTTTCTTTAAAGAAATGGAATCTGTGGCATTTTTATTGAGAGATATAAGCGAATTAGTTCTTGATAGTATAAAAATTTCTTTTATTAACTATCTTTCGGTTATTATGACTGGATACTCGCTTGACCTCAATCTCTCCTGATTTATATTTACGATGGCGTCGAAGATGTAGCACGCTATCCCTCAAATGCCACTTGTAGGTCCAAATACTATGAGAAATAGACACCGGGAGGAAAGTCCATATTTTGGCAGTTCGCATTGTGAATGAACAGTCAAACCGCTTTTTGTATGCACAATTTTTCACTTGACCTCACTCACACCTGATGTTAAGTGAAGATGATGTCGACAGTAGAAGCGTGCTCACCCGGAACCACCATCTTAAATAAGGTGATGGTTGCTAGCCAGACGGTAATTTAAAATGTTCTACTACCAACCAAACCGAGTACTTAGCATATAGGTTGTATAACATAGAGCTTGGTGAATGATAAACAATATGACAAGAAAATATTTCTACGATTTACGGGACGAAACAGTATCTAATACAACAATACATATTTATAATAATTGGCAACTGTTACCTTGTTGCTTAATATAACATATACTACACCTTAAGAAGAATTTAAAATTTCAATAAACTCCCATTACGAGAAGTTCTGAAAAGATCCACATAGCATGTGTTCTGTAAGATTTTGGTACTGGACCGTTTTGAAGAAACATATCTACAGACCTGAAGCACTGCTGCACGCCCTGGCCGCCTGCCGCTACCAGCTGAGAAGAACATGCCCTGAAGTGAGATTTTTGCAATGCAAAATTGATCCAGCGGCTTCGAAGGTAAATGGTAACAGACAGATATATACTACAACACGATTATTGATTTATCAAAGTTTGTGTAAACTGTCAAATGTGTCATTCAAAATAGGTTGCAAAAAAATGGCATTGCTTTCGTTTTCTCTAACTTGTGTGCATTAAGAAAAACATGAAATAAATCTGTACTTTCCGTAAAAATACCAATTATATCGTGGATATAGGTATACCTACATATTACAACTCGTAACATTTTTCTGATTTTTTGTATTATAGCTGTAGTAGTGTTCATTCATTATATCCATAGATAATATATTCCCGTAGCTATAGCTTTTCACAGATTACAAATACACCCAGTAGAAGAGTATCTATAAACGTTTTTAACACCGCAGGTATTTTCGAAAATTTGACAGGCGCGTCGAGATACTTGACCCGCGGAAAAGAAAAAAGGAAAGAGAGGACATAGAGGTTAAATATTATTCTCTCATTTTAACACATTGAATGTAGAACAAGATTGGTCTATAGTGTAACGAGGTGTGCAACCTCTTCTAAATTCTGTCTTCTTTTCGGTAATCTCTTTGGTGTTTTCTTTTTTTGGAACATTATTCAAAATTCTGAATTCTAAATTATTTTCAAAAACAAGTCAGTCTTGACGCAGCTTGCGAACTGAGACTGTTCTTTCCGTTCTTTCTTTTATTCCTTTTAATTATTACATCATTTATAAGTTTACAAGTGCCTATACCTTCTTCCTGTCCTTCACCTTCTTCACCGTTCATCAGTGGCTGCAGTCCTGGTAGGGGCCTGAAATCTACGACCCTGAACCTCATCCTCTCTACGGCGCCCACACACAAATCTATCGTTTATCGTAGGGTGTTAAAAATAGGCAATATAGTTACGTACCCGCGACAATAGGTACGTAACTATATTGCCTATTTTTAACACCCTACGATAAACGATAGATTTGTGTGTGTGTGTGTGTGTGTGTGTGAAGGTGTGTGTTCAGATATTTAATGATTGATGAAAGTTGTTTGAGCAATTTCAAAGATAGGTATTTAACTTTTTATACCTGGATGATTTCAAGATTAGCCCCTCGGAAACTTTCTAAATTTTCAATTTATATTATTGCCCCACAATATTATATCTATAACACATTCATATTCATAAAGAAACAAAAAAAATGCACCATGATATATCCAATAAACCTCATTAGGTTTAATAGAAATCCGCCCGCCCCCATCGTTCACTACCCCGATTTTAAATATCAGCGAGAATGCGTCAGCGATTGCGAGAGAGTATATATTCGCGGTCCTTTAAGATCGCGTTCGGTCAAATTCGCATTCAGTCAAATACTTACAGGAAAAACGCAATCGGTCAAAATTGTAAGTTGTCATAATCACAAACTGTCAAAATAGCAATCTGTCAACATCGCCAGGTAACCCTCAACAATGCAATCCGTCAAAATCACGATTAGTCAACTCGTACCAGATATAAACAATGCCTTATAAAATGAAAAAGGAAACGAAGATCATTTCGTCCATTCGTCCATTGAAGTACAGCGCATAATTATAGTGAAAAGAGGTAGTGGTGTAACCCGATCGGCAAGTGATTAGTGCAAGTTATTCTCTTATAAGGGGAAACGTATAAACTAGGCACTCGCCACTATATTTGCATTCGCGGCTGTACCTACAAAACACACTCGTTTGAATTAAAAAAGTACCAATAGGGGTTGTCAAAGATATCCCAAACGCAAGCGTTTGGGTTTTCCAAACATTAATCTTGAAACAACATCCACGGTTCACCTTTCCATATATACAGATGCGTGATAGGTGGGTGAACCCATTATTGCCGTTACGTGCAAAGGCCCATAGTCGCCTTTAACGACACCCTCCGGAAGAGTTTGGTTCTATACGTTTTACGTCACGGCGCAATCACTTAAATGTTATGCACACCGTATGTAACTCATGTTTGTTTACTTCGGATTCAACAAAATCTATTCGTGAGCAGAGGTAACAACACAGACTTTCAAATATGTCACAATCCAAAGTAATCCACTTCGACCCAACAACCCACCCAATAACTTTTAATCGAGCACAACTAAAGAAAAAATCGTCACATAAATAACGTTTTCGAGAAAGCTCAATATCTGAGGCATTGTGCGTATGATGCAGGTCCGCACAAAGCGTTTGTCCTCCGTCATAGGTGAAGGCGAGAGGACCATTTGTTACGTATTCAATGCTCGCGATCCCAACCTATTTATCTCCTAACCATTGACTGGGCTCGTCGTCTATCAATTCGGTGAGTTTCCGCCGTGTCGATCCATCAAGCGGTAATTCGGTGTTTAATCTGCGTGACGGTGCGACACGTGTGACCTGACGGGTTTATTAGATGGTGTTTTACTCATTGTAACTTGATAATGAGACCGTGTTCCTTTAACTAACAATATTAACTATAACTATTAAATTTGAAAATTCAGGAGTAAACAATAAGTGTGTCAAAATCAAAATATGTTGGGAACGATAAAGAGATTTTCATGAAAATAGGTATCTATCATCATATATCTAGTAACTAATAGAAGAAGGAAAGATAAAATTATCCACATTAATATTTACAATTTAAAATACTATGAATGTAAAATAATGATCACTGCATGGTTAAAAACTAAGGATTATTTATCGACTGAAAGCATGTTAAGGTATGTAACATAACAAATATCATTATATATATGTATATATCACACACGCAGGCGCGCACGTGCACACACACACACACACATTGCATGTGTATGTGTGTCGCGTAATAAATAAATATAAATATATTTGCATATACACACAGCGCCATCTAGTTCCACACTAAGCAACTATAGGCTTGTATTATGGATACCAGATGGTTGATAAACTACACAAATACATTTTTTTTTGTAAATAAAACATATGCTCCTAGCGGGATTCGAGACCCGCGATTTTTTGGTATAACAGTCAGAGTTTCTAACCACTACACTAAACAAGTCTTAATCGAAATAGTCGGTCGCAGTAGTTTTCAGTTGAAGACAGTCGTTAATCTGACTCTCAGGTCTATAGGTACTGAATAGTCTGATAGAAATCCACGAACGCGCACTGGAACCGCATGGTGGATTATGTCCCGTACGACCACAGTAGGGACGTGTAAAGCTGTTGACGATGATAAGGTAATGGCTTATTTATATTCATTATCATCATTTATTAACGACATGTGATAAGTATTTAGACGACCTGTTTGGTGTAGTGGTTAGAAACTCTGCTACTATACCAAAAGGTCGCGGGTTCGAATCCCGCTAGGGGCATATGTTTGTAAGATGAATACAGACATGACATGTGTTCCCGAGTTAAGGATGTTTTTCATTTATACGTGTATTTATTTACTAAAAAAATGTATTTGTGTAGTTTATCAACCATCTGGTATCCATAACACAATCCTAGATGCTTACTGTGAACCTAGATGGCGCTGTGTGTATGTGCAAAGATATTTATTTATTTATTATTTATTTATTGTATGTGTGTGTATTGTATATTATATGATTTCGGCACGTAAAAAGAATAGAATAGTACTAACCCGTCTCTACCGGTGGGGCCGTAAAACGTGACTATGGGACTTTCCACCGAATAATAATCTATAGATTTGCACCTTTTAACGGCGTTGGGCTCTCCCTATCACGTGTACAATTATATTCACTTTGGAAGGCGAACCATGGATGTTGTTTGAAGCATTGAACTGTGGAACATTCAAACGCTTATGTTTGAGATATCTTTGACCACTCCATTTGATATAAAGGTCGTGGCTTTATGTATATATGTAAAATTCATTGCACTAAAGCCCGATTCACACGCGTGTGTTTAATAGGTACAGTCGGTTACACAATTGTGGTGGCAGGCCTTTATTTGACCTACTATACCCCTGCTGCCATCTGGTAAAGCTACCTCTTGTTATAAAGATTTACTTGTTAAGAATTATAATAGTTAAAAATTTTAGTTTTCAATATTTAGAACACGCGAACACTAATGTTTGGGATATTTTTGACCACCCTATTTGGGGTAAAGGGTCGTGATTCTAGTTATTCTCTTGAATTTGATTGTGGAGTAATAATAATACGTCGAATTACTTACCTATTCTAAAGACATTCGAATGGCGAAAATACATAAATCTAATCTCAGACATTGATTGACCGCTTTATTGCAGTAGTAAAGTTTAAACACCAATTTACTCCTGGCCATTGTTGAAACAGTTAAACATCAAAATAAAATGCTCAGAAATGAAGAAAACGGTATGTTTGTTTTCTTTTCCCATTTCTTGTTACCTTTACGAGATGAAACATTTACGCAGGGATTAAAGTAATAACAGGAGAAACTGCACCATTTAGGAAAATTAGGGCTCGCGCTCTTTCCTAATTCGGTTCTGTTATTGCTATGTGCGGTTACCCTTAAATTGAGCCCTTACTATTGTCTAAATATTATCTCGATTGCGTTACAAACTCGAACTTTCACTTTTCACAAACGATGACGTCGTCTTCACCATCATCAACATATCTGCCACGGGATGAGCACTGCTGTCCTGCCACATAGTGACCGGTTGCAAGGGGCTTGTATCCAGCGACTTCTCGCAACCATCATTACTCAGTAGTTACTGTATAAACATGGAACTGAAGAATATGGTAGGTATAATGACGGCTTTACACTGGAAAAGTTTGCTATGAAACGACAAGAAATATAAAGATTTCCAAGTTTCTTCAATCAAAAGCGCTGTTCCACGACACATCATGCCTCTCGATGGTAAAACAATAAAACTTGTTTATGTGATGAGTCTCAGAATATGTATGAAACCTCTTGATCGGTTTTAGGCAATTAATTTATCGGTTTAATGTCGCAAACATGTATGTTAAAAAAATTATAGAATTACCAAACGGACACAAACACTATCATATCAATGAACAAAAATGCGAAATCAATGAAAAATCATTAAATTTTAATTATAGCTTCTACCAATGTAAACAAAAGCAACAACTTGACCATAAATTAACCCAAAACCGAATGGAAACTAAACGACCGCACACACGAAAGGACAAAAGCTAATAAGTTAGGTCAATCTCGATAGGGATACAGGAAACAATAGTAGCACAAACAATATAGAGGGGTGACGGCGTAATAGTGCGGTAGGCAATAAAGGGCTATGACAAACTTTGTCACGATATTACCAGAAGCACTTGACGCTATATTGCGATTGTTCAACAACTGTTATCGGTCGTCGTTACGTTGCTTGTTTAGACAATCGATATCTCCAACAGGAGTTACAGATTGTTATTGTTAAGAGCGGGATTTCTTTGAGTTTTCTTTGATTTGTGTTTGAGTTGTGATTAATCGTTGTTCCGCTTTAGTTTCTTATTTCAACCTCCTTGTGTAATAGAATTTTTTCGTTGAAACAATTTATTCTTTCAAATTGGAATTTATTTAATCTTTCCCTTTTTCAGGCGGAGTATTTCAAAACTTTTCGGTCATTGTTATTTATTATCCCGCTCTTTTCTCCTCCATACCTCGTTGATTATATTTTATTGTTAGCAACTTATGTTAGTAACCGGCATTTTGAGTGTTCTTACAAAAACATTTTAACGTCTGCAGCTTTGTTTAATATCTTCTCATCTTGTTGTCCGGTGCCACATTAAGTTACTAGTAACAACATAAAGGTCGAGCTTTGCCGTATGTAATCACCACTTTCGGCACACGGGTGACGCTCCTACCTTTTAGGGATTCGCACAAATGACGGCGCTGACCGTAATAATACTAATTTTATCTAACATTGTGCACATATTCCCATTGCCACCCATCGTCCCTTCCCACATTAGTGGTTTGTGGCTGAAAAATTTGCAGAATTTCCTATGGACATTTGCGAGACATTAGTTAAATTTTCACTTAACACAAATAATGGAAATTGGCACCAGAATTATTTACTATTATTGTTTGAATGAAAATTTAATTTTTCAGCCTTAAAATAACATTCTGGGAATTGTTGGGAATAGAGGTAACTGTAGATGAAACTTGGAATATTCCTAACATATCCAACAATTTGTAATCGTGTTGCATGTCCATCCGGATTAAGCTAAAGCCCATGTGATCGTAAATCGTTGTAGATACTTAATGGCAAAATGTATTTAAAAATTAAATTCACAACACAAGAAAAAAAAATAACTTAGCGAGAAAAAGTGTACCCATTTACCCTAAATAAAAGTTGATCATTCAAATAGAAGAGAAGCCCAGCTTACATACATAGCAGTATCACGAGAACCATCCCAAATTGGAGGTCAGAAACATCCCAAACACAAGCGCTTAGGAGTCCAAATATCATGGGCCTTCAATACATTATGTTAAAACTTTGTAATATTCAGATGTGTACTACAGACACGTGACAGATAGTAATACTCATGCAAGCCATCAAAACATACAAGTCTTGCATGTTACTATGGAATCTACCTTGTTATTTACCAAGTATTTCTGCAAGTGTGACTCTCACTTTATCGGTTACTACATAGAAGTCACGGCAGGTAATACGATCGTTGATGTTAGTATGCATTACAATTTACGGCGTCATTTTTGAGATCACCATTTACGACGTCTTCGGTATCGTTTAAAGTTTCGCTATTGACACTAAAAGTTTTATTGGTTTTAAAATTCGAATGTGCACATTATGCATTTTGTTGCTTCTTGACATGCCGTAGTTGAACTTATACGAGGTCAATGACAGTTTCGTTTTAGTACCAATTACTCTACAGAGTGATCGATAAGACCACGTATACCTTTTCCTTTTAGGTGTTAAGTAGTTAATAAAAGTAAAACAAAACAATGTTTAGCTTCATCCAAACATGACATACATAATTTTTTATTTTATTTTTATTTATTTTATTCCGATACATATATCATTACAGTAGAAACCAATGCAATAATGTACGAACCAATTAGACAGTATAATAGTTAATGGCCCAGTGACAAAACAATAAAGTTATAAGTTAGGTATACTAATCAATAGGTACTTATATAACATATAGCGCGACTTTTGTGAATTCACTCAGAAGACATGAGAACAAGTCTATCCTCTCAGCCACCTCGTTTAAAATTTGAATCGCGAATGTTGGTGACCCCGCTCGGCACCGCCAGCAGTCGCGGCCGTCGTTTTCGCGTGACGTACTCATCAGGTACGCACAGTTTTATATTTTCCAGGACACCTGGATTGCAATCTACTCCCATAATTAATTTAAAGGTTGGATACATCAATGGGTGAAATTATCTTTGCATTATTTTTCAGTAACGCCTGGTGCACAGTCTTTTACTGAGAAAGGAGTGCGGATTGGTGAAATTGTATCAGATCGGTGGCCACTTGACAGTCAGTGTTTTTAAACCGCCCATGTAGTACACAACTTGGCTTAATGACTACCTTTAATTGTAAACACTAATTCACTGTATGTTTGGTGTGATGCTTAGGAGCTGTGGGAATTTCCATACGAACTAAGGGAGGCTTGCTTTATCTTGCTTTGATGTGGGAAACCTCAATCTCAGACAGTAGGCCCTATCCGACTTCTAACTACTTCACGGCCACTATACTAGCTTTTCGGCCGCAACTTTGTTCGCACTAAAATTAGCTAATATATTTAATTGACTACAAATTTTTAGTTTATTATCACTAATCACTATTTACTAATTTTTTTATTCACGACGGGTTCGTACTTGACCTCAATCACACCTGATGTTAAGTGAAGATGAGGTCGAAGGTGGAAGCGTACTGATCCGGAAACCCCAACACATTTGGGGGACTGGCTATTTTATCTCTGACAACCGGAACACAACAATGCTATTAATATTGCTGCTTGGCGGCAGATTTAGATAAGATGGTAGTGGCTAACCAGGCGGACATTTATAATACAATACCACCAACCAAAATGTAATTATATATGTATATGTATTTTATTACAAGCTGTATAATAGTTTAACAATATAACACCTGACGTGAAATCAAACCGCTATATTCCCAAGGGATATATATGTTAAAATTAACGGTATAATAACTTTAGCCATTGTAGTTCATAATGAGAGTTTGTGGACCTTCCAGTCCGTAATTATACGAGTAATACCGTTGTGTTGTTTAAAATTTGTTTGTTCAAGTAATTGGCTCTACCTTAAAATTCTGCGTGGAATTGCTCGAATGTCGAGCTTTAAAAATTTATATTAAACTAAATACTGATAGTAATTGGTATTACTTAGGATATTAGCAAATATTTAGCTTAAAATGTTTAGTAGGTCGTGGAGCTTGGCCGCAAGTGGGTACATTTACTTCTTCTTCTCGATGGTGGGTACAAGTAAACGTGTTAATTTTTTAAAAATTCTTCATCATCATCAACCTGTGAATATCCCATTGCAGCGATATAGGCCTTCCCTCGTATAATGAAGGAGTATGGACCATACTCCACCACGCCGGCCCAATACGGGTTGGGTGCCTCATTGCCTTTGAATTTTTATTTCTCAGGCATGCAGGTTTCCTTAGGATTTTTTCCTTCACCGTTTAAGAGCAGTCGGATAAATGCACATAAGTAATTAAAATAAATTTAAAAACTCATCGGTACATGGCCTGCCTGGGAATCGAACCCGGAACCTCCCAAATTGGGAGACCGCGTCTTAACCGCTGAGCCACCGACGCTCCTGTTAAATTCTTGGAACCCAGTAATTAGCGCCGTTAACAGTGGGTCCTTGCGATGGGTTACAAAAGTTGCACAAAGTGCAGGGGAGTAGTTAGCATAGACCAAGGGTCTCCAAATTACGGCCCGCGGGCCAAGTGCGGCCCGCGAAGTCCACCAATCCGGCCAGTGGTAGCAAACATAGTAATGAACAACGTTTTTATTTAATAATTAAATTTTAAAAAGGTTATAGAATGGAATTAAATACTAAATGATGTAGATATAGTCTTGGTCCTTGAAACCTAGTGGAGGAGTCAGTGTCAGTGTGGCCCCGGCGCTGAAAACTTTGGAGACTCCTGGCATAGACGAAGACTTCTCTAGCCAGATCCAAAGATAGTACATGTTTAGTTATGGGTGTTGTTATATATCGCATTTATAAATATTTGCCTAGTCTGCTCTCACCATCTGGGGCAAGAAGCAATGTTGATAGTATTGTTATGTTAGCCCAAAAAAGTTGGGATTCCGAGAGAGAGGACGTACACCTTCGGCTGGCGTCATTGAGATCAAGCGCTAAAGGAATAGATAATAAATAAATATACAGGAAATCAATAACGGCCATCAATAAACAATTAAAATTGTGTAACAATTAATTAAGAGGGTTTATTCCGTCCAGTGGCGCCCTTTTTTTTTTTTTTTTTTAATTAGATTGGGATCGCTCTTGACCTTAATCTAATTCGCCCTAATTGGATAAATCAAGATTTCTTTTTAAATACAGAATAAATAAAAAAAACACTCCGACCTGCAATCGAGAAGCCTAAAAGCCTATTAAAAATAATACCGAAGTAGCTTTAATGGTTATAATTTTATGGTGGTAATTTCATGATTATAAAAAAAAGTGGCCGTTTTCATCAATAATTTGATATTCTTGAAAATAACCGTACCTAATTAAATTTATTTAAATATTATTTAGAATTAGCTTTTAGGCTTCTCGAGTGCAGATCAGAGTGATTTTTTGATTTATTCTATATTAAAAAAGAAATCTAATTTAACCAATGAGGGCGCCACTGCAAAGATACATCATTGCCTTAAAATGCTCATAGTATGAGTAAGCACTGAATTCAGCTATCACCTAGGAGGCGAGCGGGAGGAATAACTCAATCTATCAATCTCAGCCCACATCCACCCACTGCTGGGTATAGGCCTAGAGCAGGAGCAAGCATAAAGAAGAATAGAGCAAGTATTACATTACAAGGTTAGTAAGTGCTAAAAATGCGAATGAACTACTAATACTACTTTAAGCGAAGACAGTAGCCCCCAGTGATAGATTCGTAGGCTTTGTACCTGTTAGTCCCTCGAGATATTTACCACTCTCATCTTAAATACATAGGCTAGGCCTGTTATGTAATTTTATTTTCAAAGCAATTGAAGTCAAAAGGAAAGTTCCGAGTATAGTAAAAGAAGGAGCGTTATATCAATGGCTCTCAAGGGAACAAGTCGGTTCTCAAGGAAAGACGAAGCGAATCGATTCTCTCGATTTTTTTATCGTCCCTTGATATTTTGTCGATTACTTGACCTTAAGATATAATTAAGTGACCTTTGTTGAATTTAGGAAAATAAAGACAGATTGATCGATTGAGGAATACCAGTGTTTATCAAGTAGCAACTCTTATTATAAATGACAATCTAAGTATTTAAAAGCCAATAAACCTGACAGCATATTTTGCGGGTGTCATGTTGGATTTTATACGATGAAGTGATGAAGATGAATCTAGCGATCCCTTGCACTCCAAAATCTATCAAGCCGTTTGATTTAGCAGATTGATATGCCAGACGTCATGGGTCGCTGTAATGTGTTTCCGAAGACCTGTACTGTCCTTCACCTAGAATATGGTGTTCTACACCACTGGAAACCACATAATCATCCACCTATCCAAATCCATCGCTGGCCATAGGCCACTCCTGAACCCGTTATCCATTTCCAGTTACTACCAACCGACTTGTTCACATCGTCGCACTATCTGACAGGTAGACATCTCATACTAAGCCGAGACCTGATTTATATGCGACAAATATGGCTACCCAATGTCAAAACATCAGCTTACCAATTCTCTGGGCTATGTCAGATATTCTGAGCATACAACCCTAATCCCTTTACCACTACTTAATCCGCTTTCCAGTACTATCCTCGTACGTAAAACATTCGCCTGCCTCAATGAATCAACCTGGTGCTCGCACGCATCAATTAATGCGCGGCTCTTGCTGATAGCGGCCTTTGTAGGTAATTGCCCTGAGCTTTCACGTATTTATGTAGTGCCACTACATTGGGCTTGTCAGGGATCCGTATTGTGCACGTAAAGAACTAGTGATATATTACATGCAAAAGAAGTTCGGCGTCGATTTGCCTGACGTATATCAGAGAAAATAAATATTATGATGAATAAATAAAAAGATATTTATTTATCCACTTAAAAAAAATATAGTACATGATCATTCATTATAGTAAAATTTACTAACTTAGTGGACCAATAGGTTGGAGCCTCAGCAAAATAGCTGTTTTTCAGTCTCCACCTCGTGCATTCTCTGATAAGGACAACAAACAATATCTACTGGTTTCATTAATTAAGAAATACTTAAAGCAGTTTAGATACTTAATGTGAAAACATTTCTTATACCAAGCCCATAATTTTTATAAATTCTTGTAAAAAGATATCTAAAGAGACCGTTTATTTTTGTTTTCTTTAAAGACTATTTTTGTAATAGGGCATTGATCCAGATTGCAACTGTTTCTTAGGACTAAAAGTCATATAAATCTTTAACATTTTAGATGCTATTACTTTAACATGCAACTGTATACCGAAAAGATAATATTAAAGATATTATATAAACTAGTAACAACAATTGGAGGCAAGTATCTATGATATAAAACAGCGGACATTAACCACAGCGTGTCAGCAGTAGTAACCTAATCAGTAAGTCAAGAATAGACCGTCTTTTTGGATGTTTCATCATACTTGACTGCACCTTTAAGCACTTTTACTACTCATATTACTCGCATAGCCTTCTGCTACCGCCATGCTTACTGTATTTAGAGACAGTCCGTGGTGAATAGCAACAGTAGGGGGCTTAGCTTTATCAGACCTTCTTCCTCGAGGGCTTGGCCTTAGTGCATTTCACATTTTATTGGCTACACTTCCATTTACGTGTAGTCTTATCCAGTGATAGATTTATTTCACTCTGACAGAACTGTTTCTATCGGCTGTGACCATTCTGTCATTTATTTCTGAGATTAAGTGTTATTTTTATTTGCGTTTATTTGGGAAATCAACGGTATTACAAATACAACGGTAATAAGCTTAAGAAATCTAATAACAGATTTCCACGTTTTGACAGTAAGTTAATGTAAGTTTATACTTAAATTTTATGTTCAGTGTTTGTGTTTTATGATGCTTCCGTGGGTGTACCTGTACATGCGTGTGTGTGTGTGTGCATGTGCTTGTGTGCGTGTGTGTGCATGTGCGTTTGTGTGTGCGTTTAAAGTAGGTTCGAATGATTCCTATCAGAATAGAATTTTCTCCAAAAATAGTGTGATAAAGAGGGTTCATTGAATATTTTTTTTAAACTGGTATTATTACCCATGAATTTTCGAGTTGCCAACATATCTGTAACTCCACCCATGTAACACCCTGGACACTTCATAGGCCAACTGCAAATTAATTGCTTTTTGCTACCATATACACACGATTAAGCACTTTTATGCGCAAGTGTGTGTACAAATTTAGTAGGGCTGCACCAAATCACAGACAATGTCCGAAATATCATTCATTGCAAGCTTATTTAACATCACCAGTACCGGTATAATCAAATTTTAGAAGTTAAATTTCACCTACTTCTCGGTGTTCAATTGCTAATATTGCATACGAATGTAAATCGGATGACAATGCAGTATTATGGTGTAATTATGCTGGTCTAATGATGAAATCTGAAGGTGGCCAAAAGAATTCTGCAATAGCGATAAATAAAAAAATTTGATAACCACATGTAAAACTATGAATTCATCGAAATATACCAGACATCTATATTAAAAGTTATACTTAGCTTTATTTTATTTTTATTTATTAAGGACAAACCTCTATAGGTTTTTGTGGGACCTGTAAGTATATCTTTGTAATATTTTAGATAAATAAATAAGTACAAATACAAATGTGTTATGAAATAAATATATTTTTATTTTATTTATTAGCTACACACTACAACAGAAAGTCAGCAACGGCATATTATAGCAAAGCTTCAAGTTACATTAGTTACTTGTATTTGTGAGTACTAAAGTAATTAGAAGCAGGGAGGATTACCTACCAGTTTTTATATAACGTATTTTTAAAGTAGTACTTACTATTGAGGTATCTATTCAAGTGGAACAAAGGAAAATATTAGTGTAGAACAAATTGTGTCACTGCTAAGAGAGTTACACTGGGACGATCCCATATTGGGTAAGTTCGCGTCACGTGCTACCGCCATGTGGCTGGCGACTTATTGCCAAGTCTCGTTATCGTATTGATCGTAGTTTGTGTGGAACATTGAGCCTTCTCTAACTTTTCTGTGCCTAGATTGTAATCACAGATCGAAGGACCTACAAAGAAAACATTTTCATAGATTCTATATCCACACGATGAATGAAGAACGAAGTGTTCCGATCCGTCTCTTTATTAAAGGGCAAGAATTTGACTAAGAATCTATTTGTATAAATAAGTCTATTTGTCTATCGATCTATGTAATTAGGTATATGTATGTAAGTACATGAAATCTATTCACGTAGTTTGTAGCTGCATCCCTATTTAATACCGCACAACCTGCCTATTTCAAATGTACGCCTTATAACCAAAAGTTTCTGGAAGAGATCGCTGTTAGTCATAAGGTCGCCAAATTGTACGTTCTACACTTACTACTTTCTGTAAGTGTATTTTCTTTTTTGTTGTGCAATAAAGTGTATTTGTATTGTATTGAATTTTGAAAAACAGTTCGAATAGTGTTGTGGTACAAAGCGGAAACAAGCATAAATGTCGGGACATCAGCGTCCGAAATTTCGTGAAAGGCTCCTGATTATTGAAGATAAAACTAAATGTAGTTTTAAATTCGTACGGCAAATGATCTGCTAAGCCATGTGACTATTCACCTGCCTCTTGACGGATCCGTTGCATAGCTCCGTAAACTTCAAAACTCGCAACGTGCTTTGCTCTGACAAGATCTGGAACGCGGTGATAGATAATGATAAAATAAAGATAAACTTGAAGATCAAATTAGTGGCCTCCGCAAAGTCAGTAATTAGTTCAAAGGGTTATGCATACGCTTTTTCAATAGGGTTCCTGTTGATATACAAAATCTTCCTTTCAATATACAAAATCTTCCTTTCAATAAATTTAAAAACCAGCCGATCACGTGCAAGGCTATTTCACAATTAATAATGGTGCCTTTTTGTAATATAATAAAGAGCAACTCCTTATTACTCCTTCTCAGGGGAAAATTGCCTTTTGAATAAGTACTAGCTTAAATGATGTGAAATCTGAGTATTTTAAGTGTACTTACAAAATTACCAAAGTCTTCGACATAGCTCTAATAGTTAGCAGGCTGATGTGGTAATAAACAGGTCATCTGTCGCAGAACCGACATCTTTGGAGCGAGCGGGTTCTGCAATGAAGCGCGACTAGACAAGCGAAGAGTTGGAACACCCACCAGCTAGACTGATCGACGATCTACGTCGGGAAGATGGAAGAGTAAATTTATTTTATTACATAGGTTTAAAATGCTTGTTACATCGCTTAGAAGTAAAGACACCTTATGTGTATTCGTTATTAGCTAACCGTCTTATTCATAAAAATTTACAAACGCTTTATAAGCCTGTTTTAATTAAATTATGTTTTGTCTCTGTCGTTCATAAGGAAATGTTGCAATGAAAGAAAGTGACAAAACATACTTTAACTAAAACAGGGTTACAAAGCGTTTGTAAATGTTTATGAATAAGAGGGTTAGTGTACAATCAATTATATGTAAAGAAAGCATGCATCAGATAGAGTACATAAAAATAATTAAAATGTAATGCAAGAAAAAAAAATGCCTTAGCGAGAGAAAGTGTACCCTTGCTCTACATAAAAGTTGATCACTCAAATAGAAGCGAAGGCAAAGCCGAAGATGGGGTCTATGCTCAGTAGGACATTCGAGTAGTAGTATGTGATGAATACATCTGATAATGATGATGAACTGTTTTAAGATTACAAATTGAACTGACATAAAAGAAAATTTTTCGGAAACAGCTGACTTACTTGTCTATTTTGAAATAAATTCCATTTTTCAGGTTTAGATAGTTACTATAGTTATGAATAATATTATAGCTTTTATTTTGGTAATTTTTGCTAATTTGTCTTAGAACTCATTGTTCAATTTGTGTTTTGTGTGTAATTTTCATAGGTTTTTTTTTGTGTATTTTTTTTTAAGTAAAATAATTAAAACGCAAATTTTAAATAAAAAGCAAAAATAGGGAAACGATCACTATAATTATGACAAGTAGAAAACATATTCGAGGTCTGCACCGTACGGGAGGGTACCCAAAAGACTGTGGCAAGGCTAATTCGCTACCCGAACTAACACTGCTAGCTCTTTTGTTACTCGAGCACAGAATTAATCTAGTACTCGTACTTGACCCGAGGTCAATTTTAAGTAGTATTATCAAAGGACGGTAAATGAAGTTTCCTTTTAAGAGTTTACAATATAAATATAATCAATAGTCTTCCTAAGAATATTTAGAAAATACCTGAGACAACAAATGATGAATAAGTGATCTAGAGAAGAAACCAACGATGTTACGAAACAACTATAAATGCTAAAATTCTTCGGAATGGCTTAACTGATTTTTGTCAAACATAGCTAAGAACCTAACGCCAATCTAATCTTTAATATGAAAAAAGTAAAATAAAATTTAGAAAGCCTCCATAGACTATGATATGATCGAAATACACCAAAAACTGTATGATTTCCATATGATTGAAATACACCAAAAAACTGTATGCTTTCCATATGATTGAAATACACCAAAAACTGTATGATTTCTATCACAGATTTCCCCACATTTAGTCTTTAAAAAAAACCCGCACTCAAATCGGAACATGCATTATTGAGATACGTCCGGACAAAAGACTGAACACACACACACACACACACATGCATGCACGCACGCACGCACACAAAAATAATAAATTTTGATATTACGCTTGTGTTGGGTCAACTAGCCTTTAGCAGAATCTTAAATTAAAATACCTATCCAAATAAAATTTTGGGGTGAAGTAGCCGACAGTGAGCCCATTAATTAAATTAGCCTCTTAATTAATGAGATAATTATTTTTCATCGTATTTTTGCTTAGGGGTCGGAGAAATTAAGGAAATAATAAGATATAATAATTACGGGGCCAAATTGAACTGCCCACAGCTTGAGTGGGCTCTCGGTATCTTTTGTTTCTTTCCTGTAATTTGTGTTGTGGCAATTTTAATTCAAGGATGTGGTAATAACTGACATCCTCTAATTATGTAGTTAAGGCATTGGTGTAAAGTAAAATTTTGGTCGTTTCTTTATCTGTAAACGCTTTACCTATTAAAGTAACACAATTAGTCACAAAAATTTACAAAGGTTGACTTATCCCATGTGGGATCTCTTCCAGTTGACCTAAAACTAAAATTGTATGAGATGTAGTTGGTTGGGCGTACAGAATAATACACTCAAACAGGTACCTAATTAATTAAACTATTTATTTAATGCGAAAGTTTGGATGTTTGTTGCTCAATGACGGCGAAACGGATAAACAGACTTAGATGAAATTTGGTACATAGGTTGAACGTTACCTGGATTAAAACAAAGCATATTTTTTATCACGATAAAGTGACTAGCTCCCGCGGGATAAGCAAATTAAACATATCGGCGATAGTGTTTTTCCAAGCAAGCGAATCGCGGGCAAAAAGCTAGTATAGTTATAATAGATTATGCTACTTAATATATAAATACTGAAATAATTAAGCTCATAGGTACTTATGCAACATAGATGTTTTTGGTGGAAAATCCCATAGTCGCCTTTTACGATACCCAGGGGAAGAGATGTGTTCTACAGCTTTTACGTGCCGAAACACACCATTTTGAAAATATTTAATCTGTTCAAAAGAAGTTTAGGTATTATTCGACATTTTAGCCACGAAAATTCTGAATCCTGTAATAGTATCTTAACCATCAGCACTTCAATTGTACTGACTGCTAATATTGATACTTCTAGATAGATTAACTGCACGGACCACTTAGCAAAAGCGAAAAGGCCTTGTCTTTCCACAGCAAGCACAAATGAAATTTAAGGATTAAAATGTCTCTTTCCTAGTATTTCCAAATAGTTATCGACGAATAAATCAACACGCTATGCCGTAATAGTAGAGTTCTGTAGCAATTACAGTGGAGGTTGTTAACAACATAGAATTTGATAGTTAACGATCAGTAAATACTGGCGGTACCACAGACTTATGAAGTAGCAGACCAAACATTAATGCTTTTCTCAAACATGCTTGGAGCTTTTTGGCGGCATCTCGGCGAGTGAAGTTGCAATTTTCTTTATAATTCTTATAATTTGTGCATTCTGACTTTGAAGCTTAATAATGGCAGGATAGTGGGCAGCAAAGTTAGTGATGGTGTACAAGTGAAGGGAAGTGTAAATTAAAGTGCGTAACGGAGCTTTCGGGTTCCCACAAGAAGCCAAAATCTTTTGTAAAGCATTCTGCCTCTTTACTGAAGAATGACTTGACCGTGACTAGACTCTGTATACGCCAAGTAAATGACGAATTTCTTGTTTTGACTGAGACTGACTTATAAACTGAAGAAATTAGTCATGGCTGTATGGGCTTAGATCCATTTGCCTTCTCCGAGAGGAGGGAATAAAATGAAAAAAAAAATCAAACATGCTTGGAAATTTGAGCATTATTTTGACAACCTTCTTCGAGACAAATCGAAAATGCTGTACTGGTAAAGTACATGCATTCAGCGGCCGGCAGATAGTTGCCTATCGCATAATTTAAAAATGGAACTATTCTTTTTATTACGAAACATGGCAACCACGGAGATAACTTATCGAAGATGTTATTTAAATTTCAATCTGGCCTGCGAATAGAAAGCTGTTTGGTAAACAAAATTAAAAACAAGTGACTGTTATGGCGCGTGAAATATTTTTGTTTTCAGTAATTAATTTTATTTCGAATTAAATAATTGTGTTGATAATTTGACAAAATGAGTTCAAGCGAAAAAAGGGAGTGTGATGAACATACTTTGATGCAAAGGTTTAGCTTGAATTTCGGCCTATTTTTTGAGAAAAGTACGTACTATACAAGCCATGGCCTCAACCATTCATTATATTGATGAAGTTACAAGGGTCGTGACGTTATATATGTATACAAAAAAACTTGAATATAATAAAAAATTCTGCAACGGTATATCCATATTTCCTATCACTCACATCGTAATCGTAATCCCGTAGGTACTTTTAATGTGACGTGTTTTTCTTTGCAAAAGCAAGGTTTAATTATTCCATCATGCATGCAACCGATAGCGTTTGTAAGCATTATAATAATTTGAAGTTGGTATACATAGATTTTCATAAAATTTCTAATAATAACTAGTAAAATAATATACATTTGATAGTCAATAAAGTGCAACGTTCATCCTTTTTACCACAATAATTGCGATATTCATGTAGCACTGACACTATCACATTTTAATAAGTATTTCATTCATATTTTTGCATGTTATTTTTCTATTTGTATTCGTATCGCCTGGACACGGCGCTCACGTATTTTTTATTTAAACATCTATTATTATAATTCCTGTATATCCTGAATAAATATAAATGTAAATCAATCAATCAATATATTTATCACAAATATATTGATTGATTGATTTACATTTATATTTATTCTACCAGCATTTAACTACTTATATCCCAGTGAAAATACGGTTTGACCTTGGAAAAACGAATAACAGCGATTTTCTTGAAACATTTAATAAAGTGTTGTAGGTAAATATAGCAAAAAATAAAGCATTTTTAAGAAACGCAAGTACTAAGTAACTAAATAAGCTAAAGTTGAAAAATGTGTTCTTTCAAAAAAAAATGCTCAATTGATGGGTATTTCTTTAAATTCAAAACATTCAGGGAAATTATCGTTACAAAATATTAGTTCTTATTTTTTTTTTCTTAAGCAACAGCTCGACGATATTTTCTGCTAAAACACATGTAACAAAAGTCTACCTAATTAAATATAAGTAAGTATTTATTGTTATTAAGATACAAATTAAAAATAAGGTTTTCTAAAAAAATCTAGACTAAGCGCTGTTTTTTTTAAGGCTTAATTATTCAAAATTACATCTCTAATATACCTCAATAAGATAGCAATTATAAAAGTCGGTTCTGAATTACGTCTAGCTAAGCTAATTTTTTATCGTATTTTCCCTTATTGAATTATATTTAATACCTATTCATGCACTAAATACATTAATGTCAAATCTGAATACAACAATAACAACATGCTGATACAGCTGCTCGGACGCAGGAGTCCTTATTGCAATGTCGAAGTTCTAAATTACCAAGTGTGGTAGGTAGTTAGGAAGTTTGTTGTTTCAGTTAATTCAACTAAATATTTGTGCGATGGTCGTTAGTGCTAAATTTGTATAATATGTATTGGGGTCATAGGCGTATTTTTTAAAACAAAAAACTAAAATGCGCTGTCTCCGCCATGTATGTATCGCCTCTACTATAAAATCCTGCGGGTAACGCACTGGGAATCATAACGTTTGCATTCAAGCTTAATGGCAAGAACATTATCATTACCAGATATTTTGGATCGATTCATCATCATCATCAGCCCGTAAACATCCCACCGCAGATTTATAGGCTTTCCCTCGTATATGACGGAGTATGGGCTATAGTCCACCACGCTGCTGGTCCACAGCGGGTTGGTGACTACACAGGCCTTTGAATTTTTATTTCTCAGGCATGCAGGTTTCCTCACGATGTTTTCCTTCACCGTTTAGAAGAGCAGTCGGATAAATGCACATAAGTAATTAAATTAAACTTAACTCATTGGTACATTTCTCTTTCTGGCTACAATATGCTTCTTTCACTATGACTAAGAAGCGCCTCTACCAAAAAGCAATTTTCGTCACTATCCACGGAAGGATTTGCTCTAATCCCCACGTTGGGGAGACGCTGTTAAAAGTAAAACCTCGAGCGTCTGATTTAAACGTCTTTCTGAGCCCGCCCACGACCGCCATTTTGTAGGACCGATAATCGGGCCGATTTTTTCCTCAATACATTTATCACCGATTTTTTGTAGGACGTGGGCGCTAAAACATTGCAATCAGTACGTTCCATTTTTCTCCTACAAAAAATCGGTCACCGATTATCGGCCGTGGGCCGGCAACCTTAATTGTATAAAAAATATCCCACCGACAGCGGGGAAGTACCGATTCAGACTACTCGACTAAGAAGCAGTATAAAGCCACGGGCGCATCTTGTATAGGGTTGCGTTTTTATCATTCGGTAACAATAATACTGTTAATTATTAAATATAACACTCTATTTCATACGCAATAAAAATACGTAGCTATTATTAATAAGATATTTAAAAGGAGAGCTTATCCTTAAAATATATATCTTCCAGCAAACTAAGACCCATATTAATAAATCGTTCTTGAGATTGAGATCGCGTCTCAGTCTCAAGACCATTTTTTCTGATGCTGTTTTAATATGCAGCTGATTCTCAAGCGCAACTTGAGGCCTCGTCAATCTTGAGAACGGTTTAACGGTTTTCCATACGGGCCTAAGAGTGCCACAAATAAAAACTTGCTACAGTACAATACAAATATAATATGTTAGTGCGCACCAATAGTTTTCGATTGCATCGATATTGCTTAATAATGTTACTCATTTTTCACCATAAATATGTCGATTTAATAGATGTTTTAACAAAATTCATTTATTTCAGGTTACCTTTATCACCATAAAATCGAAATTCTTAAAGATTAAAAATTCTTTCATAATCTTAATTTGCATGATCATAGATGTACAGAAACAGATGTAAACTATTATATTATTTATGATAGCTATTGCAATAAATAAATTAAGAACTATTACAGACACTTACACCAATCAGCTAGTCCCAAATTAAGCAAAGCTTCTATGGATACTAGATAACGGATAAACATATACAAAAAATTATATAAATATATATGATTCTGTAATAAATCTTCGTATTCATCACACAAACATTCACCCCTCGCGGGAATCGAAGCCGCAACCATTGGTTTCGCATACAGGGTCACGATCCACTGCACCCATCAATCAACAACAGTTAAGCTAAGTCGGCAGCCTACAGGTAAAGTTTGAAAACACTGACATTTGGGAGGCAACTAGTCAAAGGCGAATGTCATAAATCCACCAATCTCCTCTGAGCCCGTAAGACGGATTATGGCCCATACCCTCAGCCAGTGAGAGGAGTGCCCCAACAGTGGGGACGTCTAAGGCTGTTGATGATGGATCCACGATAATATATAAAAGGCCTCGTTAATAATTAAATACAGAAATGCCACCTATACTTTACACCCAATTTTACATTAACAATATCTTAAGTCACGTATGCATATAGAGTAAATTAAACCTAACTGCAGGTTGAATTAAGTCAAAAATTGAATGAAGGGAGATAGAAAGTAGGATAGTTTAGATTAGTTTGCAGGTTTGATCGCTAGTCGCCAACATGCTACCTAACCAAAGTAGGGGTTTAATACGAATGTGTGACCACTAAAATACGAATTTGGACTTATGAATTATCTACTTAACATTTTATTATTAAGAAGCTTTATTCCATCCAATGGCACCCTCATTATATAAATTTTCTTTTTAAATACAGAGTTAAGCAAAAAAATCGCCCAGACCTGCACTCGAGAAGTCTAAATGCTAATTATAAATAATAATACATCGGCCTCATCTTCACTTAACATCAGGTGTGTACTAACCCGTTGTGCATAAAAAAAAACTATAAATAACTAAAATTACGGTTATTTTCGAGAATTTCAAATTATTCATAAAAGAAGCCACTTTTTATAATCGTAAATTCTAGAAAATAAAGTAGGTATTATTCATAATTAGCTGTTAGGCTTCTCGAGTGCAGGTCAGAGCGATTTTTTCATTTATTCTGTATTTAAAAAGAAAGTCACCACATAGCATAAATTTCAATCTTAAATCTTGCCTCTTCGTAGCATAACTTGAAAAAATTAACGGTCCGTGAATGGTCCTTCCAAGTTCACATAGCTATCTTGACGGCGATATAGGTACAGGCGTAATTCATTCATTAATTTCAATCAAAGCGGATTGAGTATTATGCAGTGTTTAATTTTCTGCATTGTTTGACATTCTGTGCGTTTAACTTTGGGCGTAATTTACTTTATGCGTGTTTTGTTAAGGCTAATATTTCTGGAGTTAGGGAAGACTTATTAAAAGAAAGATATCTTAGTACGTACTGACAACTATAATTATTCTCAAGAGTGTCACTGTTGTTTTCCTTTAGTCTCTAGGGCAACTACATTATAAAAGGCACATAATTACTAAAAAGTACTTATAGCTAATACGCCCTCTTAATTCTGTGCCTATAACACAACAGTATTAACATAAGCTCATAAATCTAAAAAGGAATATCATCACCTATAAGAACAAAACTTACCAAAAAATAATAATAATATATGTAACCAAAACTAATCAAAAACTAAACCTAAACCATCCATACACTTGTAATGACTACATTTAGGTAACGCTTTAGTCAATATATCAGCGAGCATCGAATTAGTAGATATGTAGCGTAATTCAATACTCTTATTTTTTCGTAATTCATGCCTTATAAAGTGATATTTCACATCAATATGCTTAGACAGAGCATGAAGAACTGGATCATTCGCCAAGGATATCGCCCCCTGATTGTCCACATGCAAAGTTACACGACCATAGTCACCTAACCCAATTTCATATAATAAACTATTCAGGTACATCGCCTCTTTCATCGCCGTACACAAACTTACGTATTCAGCCTCACACGTTGAAGTTGCTACACATTTCTGCTTCACAGACTTCCACGACACACACGCACCACCTAGAATAAAAGCATACCCTGTATATGAGCGTCTATCAATGGGACAATTCCCCCAGTCAGCATCTGAATAACCACGTATATGCTCACCAGTCTTCTTATAAGTCAATCCGCAATGACGAGTTCTCTTTAAATATCTTAAAACTCGCTTAGCAGATTTCCAACAAACCGAGTTTGGACAATTGCTAAATTGTGCTAACTTTATCACTGTATTGGCAATATCAGGTCTGGTCCCCATTGCCAAATACATTAGGCTACCGACCAGTTCACGGTATGGCCACTGCTCCTTTTTACTGTCTTCCATCTTATAGAATTTCTGTCCTACTTCCATTGGTGTAGAAACAGTTTCTTTACATTTTTCCATTTTATATTTACACAAAATGTCTCCAATGTACTTTTGTTGTGACAGAGTTATCGAATTGTCTTTTCTGACAATGTCAATTCCCAAAATATGTTTCACAGAACCATAATCTCTTAATTCAAATTCACTGCCAGTTCCTTTTTAAAACTTTCAATGCACTCTTTTTTCTGTGACGCAATTAAAATATCATCCACATAGACGGTTACAAAAAGTTTCGTACCCTTGTCGTCTATATTCTTGACATATAGGCATGGTTCATTCGCAGAAGATTGCAACTGCATTTTCTTCAACTTTTCATCCAGTCTTTTGTTCCATTGACGGCCAGATTGCTTTAGACCATATAGTGATCTTTTCAGACGGCAAACTTCGCCACCCGCCTGTAGATCATCTAACATTATTTTTGCCTTTTTCTGTATATCAGGACTCTCTTTTCCGTCACAAAGTTTTTCTAAATAATCCTTCAGGAACTGTGGAACCTGCATATATATCTCTTCATCTAGTGTCCCATTCAAATAGGCAGTACTTATATCCAGCTGATGCAGCTCCATATCCAACTCTACTGTAAGAGCTGTCAGCAACCTCACCGTATCAAGTCTAACAACAGGTGCAAAGGTATCATGATAATCAAAACCATATCGTTGCGTATACCCCTTTGCCACTAGTCTAGCTTTTTTCTTCTCTGTCTTATCTATGTTTAACTTGGTTGTTAAAACATATCGACAACCAACTACTGCACGATTTGCTGGTTTTCTTACTATATCCCAAGTATTGTTTTTAATCAAACTTCTCAATTCGGAAAGAATTGCCTCCTCCCATCCTATTCGTTCATTGCCTTCCAAAGCTTCCTGCAATGTAACTTCGGCAGTACCGATGAAGCCTTGACAGTCAATAAATTCGTCAGGGGATTCGGTAGAGTCGTCTTTGGTCTTTTCATTTGATTCTACCTCCACTACACGGTAGATCTTCTTTGGACGACCAACATGACCTCGTTCCAGTCGTGGTCTTCCAGGGGCTCGTTTCAGAATTGGTTCTGTTCGAGAACCTTCATCATCAGGATTCACGTCCTGATCACCAGCAGACTGTTCTACAGGAATGTATTCCCTAGTCTCAGGACTCTCCATTTCAGGATTTACGTTCACAAGAACTTCTCTATCCTTAGAAATTATTTCTATCTCAATAGTTTCCGGTGAGTTGTTCTGTATAATCTTATTCTCATTATTCACCACAAAAGGATCAATGCCTGATTCCGTATCCATTGGAATTTTACTATGATGAAACTTTACGTCCCTTGCCACAACGATTTTTCTTTGTTGCGTTAACCATACCCTATATCCTTTTGAATTTCTTGGATAACCAACGAAAATTCCTTCCACACTTCGAGCGTCGAACTTGTCTTTTCCCTGTTCCTTATCCAAAACAAATACCTTCGACCCGAAAATATGAAAGTAATGTATGTTTACAGGCGATTCGAACCATTTTTCAAACGGTATCTCACCTCCAAGGCTGCTTGTTGGACATCGATTTCTGATATGGCATGCTGTAACTACAGCATCCGCCCAAAAACCTGGTGAAAGACTCGAAGATAACAGTATACATCGTGCCATCTCGACAAGTGTTCTATTCATCCTCTCAGCAACGCCGTTCTGTTGAGGAGTTCGCGGAACAGTCAATCTTCTTACAATACCTTCATTCTTCAAGAATTCATCAAACTCACGGTTGCAATATTCTCCACCGTTATCAGTTTGTAGGTATTTAATTTTCTTACCGGTCAAATTTTCTACATAACTTTTGTATATTTTGAAAACAGTAAAAACCTCACTCTTTTTACTAAGTAAATATACCTCGCACCAACGTGTGCTGTCATCAATAAAAGTGACAAAGTATTTCGCACCACCTATTGCCTCGTGATGCATTGGACCTACGACATCGGAATAAACTATTTTCAATTTCTCATCACATGGTCCACTTGATTTGTTGAAAGGTAATGCAGTCATCTTTCCTTTCGCACATATTTCACAGTCATACAACCCGTTGACATCTTCTAATTTAAAATTATAACCAGATTTATTTAATAGTTTAATAAGATCCCTAACATTTAGATGCCCCAAACGTTCATGCCAACTTTTTACATCTACGTCCTTATTAACGACAACCGATACGGATTGTTCCCTAACGTAATATAAATTACCTTGTCGTTCTGCTTCTAACTTAATTTCCCCATAACAGTCGGTTACAACCGCTATGTCTTTGCTAGACATAACATTATACCCTTTATCAGTTATCTTTGCCACTGAAATTAGGTTACTACGCAAATCCGGAACATACAGCGTATCTGGCAGTTGAACGATTGTAGTCGAGCTATCCTGCTTACATGTGGACAATCTTACCGTACCCTTACCTCGTACATCTGTTCTTGAATTCGTGGCTAAATTCAATGTGCCACTCATGGGCTGTAAAGTGTCGTCAAATTTATCAGCATTGTTGCACAAGTGTGAAGTACATCCACTGTCAATGATCCAGCTCCCATTCTCATTGTTTACAGCTCTATCTGAAATACAATT
This sequence comes from Oegoconia quadripuncta, assembly GCA_949316235.1. Taxonomy (NCBI): domain Eukaryota; kingdom Metazoa; phylum Arthropoda; class Insecta; order Lepidoptera; family Autostichidae; genus Oegoconia; species Oegoconia quadripuncta. The sequence goes on from OX438746.1 coordinate 18,553,232, forward strand.
AAATGTTACAAAACTGGAATCAAAACTATCAGTTACAGCATCACTTGTAACATACTTTGCTACATCTTGACTCTTCTTAGGGCACTCAGAAGCTTTATGACCAAGTTGATGACACTTGAAGCATCGAAACTTAAAAGATGTTTCCTTTTTTAAGCTTTTCGTCCGACCTGCATGTGATTTATTCGAACTTGACTTATGCTTTGCCAACATAGCCTGATTAGAGCTTGTACTCTGCTGTCTAGAATTATATTCTTCCAAAATCTTAATTTTTAGGATATCTGGACTCGGCAGCTCATCACGTGATTCAATTGCACACCTAAAATTATCAAAGCTAGCAGGCAGGCTATAAAGTAGCATGATCGATAAAAGATCATCATGGATAACTACATCCATATCACCCAATTTATCTCTTGCCTCAAAAAAGTTTGAAATGTGTTCACGAACATCGCCACCCTCGACCATCCTGTGTAAGGTAAGCTGTTTTAGCAGCGTCGCCTTTTTGGCAGGCCCCGTTGAAGCATAAATAGACTTTAGCTTCAACCATACCTCACGCGCCGTTGTACATCCTCTTACGTGACGTATCTCACTTGGACTAATGGCTAGTATTATTTCTGCCTTCGCTTTCGCATCAGCAGCCACCCAAGCTATGGATTCCTTTACATCCTCCGGCTTCGGCTTACTCCCATTTACGTAGTCCCAGGCATCATTCTTGATAAGCAATGCCTCAGCTTGCACACGCCAACTCTCATAGTTATCCTTCACGAGGAGTTCAATACGTACGGTACCCATTGTGCAACTGTCAACACAATATCGCACCAAAAGATACTACTATAACAATTTAACTTCCCTAACTTATTCCTCTAGCGTTCCTGGGCCCATAACCGATGTTAAGGCTAATATTTCTGGAGTTAGGGAAGACTTATTAAAAGAAAGATATCTTGGTACGTACTGACAACTATAATTTTTCTCAAGAGTGTCACTGTTGTTTTCCTTTAGTCTCTAGGGCAACTACATTATAAAAGGCACATAATTACTAAAAAGTACTTATAGCTAATATGTTTGACTTTGTACGTGTCTGACTTTGTGCGTGTTTGATTTTGTGCGTGTCTAACTTTGTGTGTGTTTGACTTTGTGAGTGTCTGACTTTGTGTGTGTTTGACTTTGGACATCTCTGGCTTTGTGCGTGTTTGACTTAGGTCGTGTCTGACTTTGTGCGTGTTTGGTTTTGGGCGTCTTTGACTTTGGGTGTGTTTGACTTTGTGCCTGTTTGACTTTGTGCTGGTTTGACTTTGGGCGTATTTTACTTTGTGCGTGATTGTGTTTGTGCTTATTTGACATTAGGCGTATAATTCCAAAACCCTAGGAACATTAAAATCCCGTCCTGTTTTACAATTGTTACAGTTTTTATGTTCTGGTAGCTGTAAATAACTCCAAACTTGTCATAAGTCTGTAGTTTATGCATCCAACCTGCCAAGTAGCGTGGACCAATTTCACGCGGAGTTCGTCCAATCGCAGCCCGCCGAGTCATAATTATGTTCGCAAACACCAAGTTGGGGCGTCTATTGCTTACGAACTTGCAAGTTCCGTGACGACGTAATAGCCTGATAGAACCACACTTTTCTTCATAACTTCGCGTGTTTTAGCGAAGATTTTTCGTGCAAGTTGATATTACGTTTCGCCGAGATATTATCTGTGCCACATTTCTATCTTGAAATGTGTTTCATCTCACAACTTATATAAGCAGGTGTTCAGGCTTAGGTGTGTAAGAGATATTAGAGTGTACTCAAGGCGCACGTTAGTTTTTATTATGAGTAACTTCAGGAGGTAAGGTTAGTATATGAGTAGCTACTATCAACAGCCTCATATCACACATTTGTTATGTATATCGGATTAGCGCTTGATCTCAAACACACCTGATTAAGTGAAGATAAGATCGAAGGTGGAAGCACGCTCATCCGGAAACTCCAACTTATTTAGAGCACAGGCTATCTTATTTAAATATTATCGCAATATCGCAAAATTTTCGCTTGGCAGCAATTCAGATAAAAGGGTGATGTCTAGCCAGGCGGATATAGTAGACATAGTATTTTTAAATATAAAAACCATAAAACAATATTTTACGGATCCATAAAATGTATCCTATGACACTCTGTGGACCAATCGAATAACTCCTTACGCTTTAAAATCGGTCAAATCGTTTATACTCAGAACATAGAAATCTACACTCAGACATAGTTACATACATAAACCCAAAAAACAATACCCTTGTTTCTAGGGCCATCGGGTAAACAGGCCAAACACCAACCAAGCCGAGAACTAAACCTGTACATCGCTAGGAATCAAACCCGCGACCTCTGTTTTGTAAACCATCTAATGTTTGAGTCACGGTGGTCGTTAAACATGAGATGATATAGGCAATAATCCACAACACGGTGTTGCGGGTGTCCATGGGCGGCGGTGATTGCTGTCCATCAGGTGACCCGCATGCTCGTTTGCCACCCTCTCATATAAAAAAAAAAAAGCACGGGTTCACATACGCATATATGTATAGTTAGTCTACTGGTCACCTGACAGCCAGTGACTAGATTAAACTAGATGGGATTTGACTGGATTGGATTAGATTAGATTTATTTAGCTCACTTTTACAATGTCTTATCAATACTTATCATACAAACAAATTCATAAAACTAATGAAGTCTACAATAAAAGTTATTGGTGTCGATTCGGATGTACACCAACTAAACTAAAACCAGTGGTGCCGTCGCATCGTTCTGCTCCAGGGAGAAAGAGACAGTACTACTTTAAAACTGATTTTAGTTTAGTCTAGTTTAGTTGGTGTACATCCGAATCGACACCATTGTCAAACATAAAATAATAATATAACCTATCCATATCATGTACTAATTTATTGGATTGGCAATATCAAATTATTGATCAAAACTGAAAATTAACTAAATAAGATATAAAACTTCAAGCAGCAGCTTTTCAGCGATTGTGCAGTTGAAAACGTGCACTCGGAAGCATGAAAATTACGCACGTCAAAACATTTGATAATGGAAAAAAATGTACTAAAATATTGCCCAAAGGAAAAAAAAATGAAATAATAATAAATGATAACAATAATATTAAATGTCCTTAGACATACACACAGTGCCATCTAGTTACACAGTAAGCAACTATAATCTTGTGTTGTAGATACCAGATGGTTGATATACTACATAAATACATATTTTTTTTGTAAATTAATACTTATTATAGATAAAAGCATCCATAACTCGGGTACACATGTCCGTATTCATCACACAACCATATGCCCCTAGCGGGATTCGAACCCCCAACCTTTTGATATAGCGGTAAGAGTTGCTAACCACTACACCAAACAGGTCGTCAATGGTGCTACTATAGCTATAGTTTAAGAGTTATTCAATATTTTAAGTGAGCATTCTGACGTCACGCGTTGCTGGAATCCTCATTTCTCATTACATTGAAAATTAAGTTAATTAAAGATATAGATACCACTAGATAGTGGTCACCCATCCGAGGACTGCATGCTCGCGCCGAACATTGCTTAACATTGGTAATCGATAAACACTAGGGCATGCAACTGCTACGTGTGCTTCGAGTTGTATAATAACGCGATGACGATGTACTTGTTATCCCTCAGGAATTCTCATACGAGTAAGTAATTAAAATTATATGTGTACGGGTATTAATCCATTAAATCCTATTCGTTATATCTTGTTATATTACCCTTCCAGACTTTAATACTAATTTGGACTTTGTAATACCTTTCACTTTATTAATTAAAAAGTTCTTTCAATACCCTGCCTCATTGTTTAGGGATGTAAATACACGAGGGATTGATATCTGAGCGGGCTTAATCACAGCGACGTCATCCGAAGATAGTAATTACATCAGGCCGTGACGTAACAGAATTTCCTCGCAATGCCATCGGTGTATGCCCGGTTTCCGTGTACCGCATCGTTGGGCTGGAAGTGTAAAAACGATTTCGGTAACCATACTGCTTGTCCAGGTGGACAAGCACATCAGAGGTGCTATATTTGAGTCGGTGGCTTTTGAATAAAATTACTGAATAACGTTCGTGTTTTTAGCGTTTACTTCCAAACAAGGAACTCTTATATTTTCGTCTTGTCTGTCTGTCCTAGGCTCTTAGCACTAGAAAGCTGTAATTTGCCTTAGGTATGCATACCTTGGTTGGTGGTAGGGCACTTTAAAATGTGCGCCTGGCTAGCTACCACCATCTTATTTAAATCTGCCGCCAAGCAGCAATGTTAATAGCATTGTGTTCCGGTTGTCAGAGATAAGATAGCCAGTCCTCCAAATGTTGGGGTTTCCGGGTTAGTACGCTTCCATCTTCGACCTCATCCTCACTTAACATCAGGTGTGATTAAGGGCAAGTACGAACTCGTCGTGCATAAAAACAAACATTAATCACGCCGACAAAGTGGTGAAATAAAATCTTGATAAATATTTTTTAAATGGTACCTCCCCCACACGTAATGGGGGATGAAGTTTACTTTATTTTTGTATTGTGAAATATTAGAGGTTATCTTAAATTTAGGGATCTGTAGGGGCGAGGGGAGGGTGGGACAAGTTTACCAATATTTCTTTATTGGTAAAATTGCCCCCTCCCCCTCGCCCCTCCCCCAAAACTAAACAGTTGGTTTTGGATACGTGGAAAAATTCACGGCTGTCTTACAGGGTCGGACAGAAAAGGTTCGTCAGTTTTCAAATACTTCATTTGACGCTTACGTTACCTTTCTAAAAAAGTAACACACCACACTGTTGCACCGAAAATTGTGCTAAACTCTTTGACGATAGGGTTCATAATATGAACCGCTTGATGATGAGATGGATTATTTAGCCGAACTAGTGTTGCTTGACTATAAATGCACACTCCCACTAGTCTCTCCTGATCACACATGTCCACTCTTCTACGTTCCCTCCTCATACCACTGACTTCTGTTCATGCACTCAGACTGTGGACCTCACTTCCCACTAATATACGCGGCAGTCAGTCGCTGCCTATTTTTAAATTCCATTTGAAAGAGCATTATCTTAGGCCCTGTCAACAACTATTTGTTTATTTATATATTTGTAAGCTTATTTAAGTACTTATTACTATGTACCTAATATTTATTTTCTTATTTTCATTTTTATTTGTGTGCACTTTATGTTCCCCTTTACTATTGTTATTGTACTACGTCGAGTTTGCTGGAAGATATCTCTTTTAAGGATAAGCTCGCCTTTTGTATATCTTACTTATTAATAGCTATGTGTCATTGTAATTACTTTTTGTGTATGCAATAAAGTTGTAAAAAATATTAAAAACTGACTTACGACTTTAAAATTTTTATTTTATTTTATTTTATATGAGAGAGCGGCAAACGAGCATGCGGGTCACCTGATGGAAAGTAATCACCGCCGCCCATGGACACCCGCAACACCAAAAGGGTCACAGATGCGTTGCCGGCCTTTGAGGAAGGTGTAGGCTCGCTTCTTGAAGGTTCCAATGTCGTACTCGTTCGGGAATACCGCTGCCGGAAGTCCGTTCCACAGGGTGGTCGTACGTGGCAAGAAATTTCTTGAGAAACGTACAGTGGTAGACTTCCACTCATCCAGGTGATGTAAATAGGAACACACCATTTACTTGGTTAAGGCCCGTTAATGGTGTGATAATACCAGCTCATGCTGAGAAAAAGAAACAAGAAAACAAATAATAATAATAATGAATAAAGTTGAGCTAAAACCTTTTTATTAGTTTGATCTGCCATTATGGAAGAAAAAATCTACTTGTCTACAAGTAAAAGTTTACTTTAAGATGACGAACCTTATCATTCCGCAACTGTACATATAATTATTTAGATGATAAACATTCATGGACATGAACAGCCCGTTCGCATAACCAGGCTATTTCAAAATTAATAATGAAATATTATAATATAAACTAATAATTAATAATTTTATAACATAAAAACCTTTTTTAAAAAGAGCAACCTCTCGAGTTTCTTGTTTGTTCTTCTCAGGGGAAAATTGTCTTTTTAACAAGCAGTAGCTTAAAAAATGTAAAATATGACTATTTTAAGTGTACCCTGTGTACCTACAAAGTAAAGCATTTTTGATTTTGATTTTCAGTTAGTCGAAAATCTTATGAAATGCACTTTCCGTTATAAATTATTGATCAAACAACAAAGAGTCCCCTTATAAGTCCGCATATTGTGATTGTGAGGACAGGCCCGATACGCAATTGGCCGGTTCTTACACTTCATTCGCATTTTCGTCGAGTGGGTTTACCCACATTAGAAGCATTTGAAACACATTTCAAACACACTGTGGTGTTGGCGAAGAATGGAGAGAATAAGCTGGATCGAAAGAGCAACGAAGAGGAGCAGATACTTAATTAGAAGAGAGTGGTTTTGAAGATCATTGAAAACATAAGGGGAGAGATGTAGAGTCATCTGATACGACACGACAACTTTATCAAGAACATCATTGAAGAAAAAGTGGAAAGAAAATTTTGATGAACATACATGGAAAAGTAAATGTGTGTCGTATCAGGAATACAAGGAAAATGCGGAATAGCTCTTTTTTTTTTTTTTTTAATTAAAAACTGGTTTTGCGTTTGGCTACAATCTCACCTGATGGAAAGTGACGATGTTGCCGAAGATGTATCACGCGCACCCAGTAAATGCCTATTCACTCTAGACTTGAAGATCCCAAGGTTGTAAGTGTCGGGAAATACCGACGCGGGCAGTGAGTTCCATACCTTAGCAGTCTGCATTATAAATGATGAAGCAAAGAATTAAAGAGAGAGAGACCCATCAAAAAATAAAAAATTCTTATCAAATTTTAGAATAAGAATAAGAATAGTTTATTATGAACGTCACAACACGATACAAAAACAAAGAAGTAGTAAATTATAGCTAAAATAGAAATACAATTATGAAGAAGATCCCGACAATGCTGTCACGTGTTGCGGCGAGCACAAATGGGTTAGCACTTAGCTCATTCTGCGACGAATCACAGTGCTGGTTTTCAGTGCCCCCAAATGCCCAGTGACGCACGGACGCCACGTGAGGTACAATAATGAGCAGAATAATAATAAATAATTATAGTCGGGTTAGTGTGTTTTAAGTTTTTTTCAACTACTGCTTCTTCAAAAGGCTTTTTTCGATGAGTTGATCTTGTTGAAACACGCTATTATATTGCAAAAGGCACAATATATTTCATTATTATTTGTAAATTTGGCATGCAAAAGAGCTGGTTATGTCCGTTAATTTTCGAATCCCAATAATCCAATTTTGACAGTTCTGAGTTGATTGCAATTGGTTTGCCTAATTAGTGTTCCATAGTCAAAAAGGCAACTATGAGCTGTTTTGTCGATGCTAATAACGAACGAAGTCGCAGGCGGAGAGTTAGTTCCATAACTATAAACTAACAACGCAGAAAATACCCGACCACGCCAATACAGACTAAACAAATTGAGTTAAATAATTTAGAAAACCCTCGAAATACTGATATTATCGAAATGCACTAAAAACTGTGATAAACCGCCTCCATGGGTTAATGTAAACAACATAGGGTTTACAAATTGGAGGTGGCGGGTTCGATCCCCTGCGTGGTATATTTTAGGTAGGTACTCGGTTTGGTTGCTGGTAGGACATTTTAAAATCTTCGTCTGGCTAGCTGTCACCATCTTATCTAAGTCTGCCGCCAAAAAGCAATGTTAATTGCATTGTTGTGTTCCGGTTGTCAGACATAACATAGCCAGTCGTCCTAATGGGATGGGGTCTTCGGGTCAGTACGCTTCCGCCTTCAGCTTCATCTTCACTTAACATCAGGTGTGATTGAGGTCAAGTGCTAACCCGTTGTGCATAAAACTATATATGAGTATATTCGAAACGGCTTATATTTTCAAGAGACCCGTCTCCTCGTCCAATATATATAAAGAAAACTATACTCAATTCGGACCACGCTTACTAAGCTTACACTTACACATCTGGATAAAGACGGGACACACACACACACACACAACGCCGTCAAACACATAACACGCCGTTTCTCATCGAAGTTAAAAATATGTTGAATATTCCTCGTCGTCGTCATCAGTCCATAAACATCACATTGGGAATCCGACCAAGTGGGAATAAATGCACTGCAGGGATATAGGCCTTCCCTCGAATATGAGGGAGTATGGGCCATACATAGTCCACCACGCTGGCCCAATGCGGGTTGGGGACTTCACATGCCTTTGAATTTTTATTTCGCCGGCATGCAGGTTTCCTCACGATGTTTTCCTTCACTGTTAAAGAGCAGTCGGATAAATGCATATAAGTAATTAAATTAAATTTAAAAACTCATTGGTACATACATGATCTGCCTGAGAATCAAACCCGGACCTCCCAAATTGGGAGACCGCGTCTTACTAAGCCACCGACGCTCTTTCCTGAACAGTGCCTTCCTGAAATTGAATACCCAATACGAGCTCATTTAACCTTCGTGTTGATTTCAGTTTTAATTAAATTCCAAATTATTAATGCGAGCATTATAATTTTAAACGCGAGGACTGTTTGCTTAACTCGAGATTAAATATTAGTGTCATGAGACTGCTATATAACTTTTGGAGGGTAGTTCGAAGTTCTGAATGGCTTAATGCAGTTCGGCCATTTCCATACTAATTCGAGAATGATAATTTCAGTTCCGATTTAATGTTTGCATTTTATTTTCTAGAATTTGTACCGGTGTGCATTCGGCGGCTGTTCTGTAAACAAGCGTTTTGGAATAAACGGCTGCAACCTATGCTGAGTTGGACACCGTTTTGACTCCGCCCTGCTATACCGACAATTATATGGCAAATTGTATACTTTTCGGGTCTGTGTAATACTTGTAACTGATTGTGTCAAGAGATGACTTTCAATTTTTTTTTAATAAAGTGCTTTAGTATTTTATAGAATTAATCTAGTCACATTAATAAGTAATTACGAACTTTTTTTTTTATGGCACGACGGGTTCGTACTTGACCTCAATCACACCTGATGTTAAGTGGACCCGGAAACCCCATCTTATTTGGGGGACTGGCTATCTTATCTCTGACAACCGGAATACAACAATGCTATTAACATTGCTGTTTCGCGGTATTTGCATAACTTAAACTTCTAAAGATCCTGGATCTAAGAAATGTGTTCACTGACGTGTCTTATTGTATTGTATTGTATTGTATGTGTGTGTGGCTGTTGCAGGTCATCGGAGACCTGTATCACTGCGACCGTTGCCAATCTATTGTGATCACCACTAACCTACAGTTCGTTGCTCAGGTTTGCCTCTTTGAGGAATTGGATAATTTTCCTGGCACCGATGGTTTTTATCTCATCCGGGTGTAATAAGTGGCTGCCCAGGTGGATATTACGTTTACGCATTAGCGGGCCACATTCACACAGCAGATGTGCAGGTGTTTCCTCTGCGAGGAGGCAAAGTCTGCACATTCCTGTTTCTCGGAGCCCTATGTTGAGCATGTGTTTGCTCAGACAGCAGTGTCCCGTTAGTGCCCTTGTGAGAATGCGTAAACTGTTCCTACTGAGTGCCAGCGCTTCGCCGGCCGCCTTCTTGTTGAAGGCTTTGATTAGTGACGTGTCTTATTCTTTATTATATAAAATATTCTTTCTTTCTCTTCCTGTGGGTGTCGAAAACGCGACTTACGATTATGAATATAACATTATACACCATTGATAGCGTTATTTATGTGGAGCTGTCTAGAAATCTGCAACCGCAAACTTAGCATGGGGATAACGGCAAATCCTCCCATTCAAATCACTACATGGGATACACTTATATTCAGTAATGGAATTTTGACGTATTCTAGAATTTCTTTGTTGAGTAATATTTAACTTCACCTTAATCCGGGTGCACGGTTCATTCTGCTCAAATAAGCACATAATTGTTGACGTTACCAAACGGCCGCGTTATTCTAATTTTAAAGGAATTATGCTAACACTAAGCGAACACAATTATGTAACAGAATTCTTAGAAATACAGGGTGAAAATGTTCATCGCTAATAGGACGGAAAATACGGCGTCGTCGACTAAGTTCCTACCACTTAAAATTTTACTATAAAATATTTTAATATTGTTTGCTACGGTGATTGGAGTACTAAAGAAAGTAGTATTAAAAAAATTGTTATTTAGAAAATACCGTCTACTATTTAACTATTGTAATCTGACAATAATAATAATTGAAATGTATGTAATAATAATAATAATATGTATCCTAAATGACACTACTGGGTTCATGTAGCCCCAAGGAAATAGTTCAATGGCATTATCTACCACTTACAGCAATAAACAACTATAAAATTGTTCCTGATGTATTTTTATGCAAGACGGAGTAGTCACTGACCCCAATCATTTGGATTCTCCAATTATTATTTGAGGGACTGGCTATCTTATTTCAAACATCCGAAACTCGGCATCCATTTTATTCTATAAATTATTATTCTTCATCATCATCATCATCCTATCAGCCAGCCCACTGTTGAAAATAGGCTTTTAGTGATAAGGTCGCCAAATTGTACATTCTATTCTTACCACTTTTCTGAAACTGTATTTTCTTATCTGTTGTGCAATAAAGTGTATTTGTATTGTATTGTATTGTATAGGCGTCCCCCATAGAATTCTAGAGTGACTGGTTGGAGGTGGCCTACATCCAGCGATTTCCCACGACCTATATCAGGTGCATGGTCTGTTCACCTTGTGAGTGGACGTCATATGCTGCCTAAGCCACTGGAGAACTTATAGGCTCCACCGGACATCAGTTCTTCAGGATATAGGCCCTGCCCACTGCACTTCAACTTGGTAATCCTCTGGGCTATGTCAGTGACCTTCGTTCGCCTACGGATTTCATTATTCCCGATTCTATCGAAATATACCGTCAAGACACGATATAAATGATCTATGTATGTATGTGTATGTAAATATATGAAATTTATTCACGTAGTTTGTATCGGCATGCCTGGAAGAGATCGCTTTTAGTGATAAGGTCGCCAAATTGTACATTCTATTCCTACCACTTTTCTGAAACTGTATTTTCTTATCTGTTGTGCAATAAAGTGTATTTGTGTTGTATTGTATTGTATAAAAAGTATATTTTAGAAGAACAAAAAGATTTAATATAATACTTCGAGGCCGATGACGTATTATTTATGTTTGTTGTTATGTTGGTATTTGTGTAGTAATTTAATAACAGTAACTATTCATATTTATGTTATACTTGTATACTAAATATTTATGTATTTATTATCCTCTTTGTCACTTTCACACACTGCACTATTACAATGACACAATACTTTCCCGCTACATAACAAGCACATATTAGTAATACACACTCTTTTTACACATTGTTTTCCTCTCCCAGGGTGGGACGGAAGAACAGCGCCCAGTTCATGGAACTGAGCATAATGCTGAGTCCCACTCCTCTTTGCCACAGTGGCACTCACAATTTGTCGTGTTTATCTTTATATGTTTGTTCTTTTTAATGTTTTATATGTTAAGTTTGTTTTGTACATTTAATGTGTGCCCACTTGTGGCGAATAAACTGTTTTCTACTTCTTCTTCATTCGAATACGAAGTGAAAGACGAGCATCGCCAGCTTCATAGATCGTTGCGTGACTTAGAGGTTTCTTATGTGTTCCATTTTTTTTATGCACAACGGGTTAGCACACTTGACCTCAATCACACCTGATGTTAAGTGAAGATACTTAGTGAGATACCAAATGTTAGTGCATTAGTCATCACTGGTAACATATATTAAGTAAAGACTATTTTCCGTGGGGTTGGACTATCCTCAAAGGTACCTCGTCCCAAACGGGATCTTTCGTGCACTTCGCCTTATTATTGTGTCTGTTTATGTACTAATTGCGAGATGCAGGCGTCGTATAAGGTTCTTAAAAACTAAACTTTTCCATGAAATATTTCAGTATTACAGAAATTATATGTAAAACTTAAACTAATGTCCTTTCTCTACCACGATCGGAGAACAAAAGGCGCTCCGACGAGCCAAAAATGTCCCACGATCACCGTAACTGTCTTGTCTGCACTTACACAAATGATTCCCGAAATTAGTTGCGAAAGTCAATGTATTGATACACTGTTAACACTGGGTTCCGGGTAGTTGCACTCGTAACATACTGTATAGATTCGCCGATTGTACGAAAGAGGAATTATACCAACCAATAAAGAAGGTTCAAGCACTGAGGTATTTTGGACGAAAAGACGTGATTCAGATTAAATTATTATTATACAATAAAAGATATGGATACTAAAGACCATAGCGGGAAAAAGAAGAATAAAAGATAATTTATCACATGCTTCCGTAAGAAAGTTGAAAAAAATATGCAGATTTTGTTCCTTAATTACACAGGGAGTGGGGATCACTTTTGAAAAACTTGAGTTTTTATATGTTATAAATAGGTAAGTACTTAGTTTTTTGTAGAGGTAGGTAAGTATTCGTGGCGTAGTCTCGTTCTCTGTTTTCAATTAGGAGAGTTAAGCAATGTTTGGCGCGGTCAGTCATTGAAAGGGTGACCACTAGCGACATTTTGAAGCCAGTGGTTCCCTGTTTCAGAGAGTACGTCAAATAGTCGGTTTGGGTTGTTTATAATTGCAGGCTGTCGTTGAGCCAAGTCGGTGATGTAAGTGTTAAACATAATTTTTTAAGATTTTTAACATATTAGTAATCACAAGTTTAACATTATTAACCACCTCCATGGCTCAAAGTAAACAACATAAGGTTTACGAATCGGAGGTCGCAGGTTCGATCCCCAGCAGGTACTCAATTTGGTAGGGCATTTTAAATGTTCGCCTGGGTCCACCACCTTATCTAAGTCTGCCTTCAAACAGCAATGTTAATAGCATTGTTGTGTTCTGGTTGCCAGAGATAAGATAACCAGTCCCCCAAATAAGATGGGGTTTCCGGGTAAGTACTCCGCCACCTTCGGCTTCACCTACATTTAATATCAGATGTGATTGCGATCAACTGCTAATCCATTGTGCATAAAAAAACCATCAAGAAACCAATCTGCACTCGGCCCGTGTGGTAAATTATGGCCCATACCCTCTCTCGGGACGAGCCTGTGCCCAAACAGTGGGGCGTGTAAGGGTGATAATGAAGAGGTAAGGATATCAAGGCTATCCTCATATATTTTTAATAGGGATAAATGACTCTCAATCATAGTGACATTCGCTAGTCCCATTTTAATAGCGAGCGATGATCAACTGTCGTTGAAAGTAATTCACGGAAATCAATATTTCCCAAATTAAATAATATAATAGCAATATTCTTCGATCATTTACAACTGGGGATAATGATAAATTCCCTCGATAGATAATTAAAGCCCTATAATTCCTTACTTAAGCTTGCTTTTATTTTACTATTGTTCGAAGTTATGGGGTCACAAGACTGATATTTGACGGTAGGATAACCACATGATATAATTTTTTTAGACCACGTGCTAGAAATTTTCAAAAACGACACATAAATACTGATAGGTCTGTATAATAAATTCTTTGGACAAGTTTAGAAAAAAAAGAAAAAAAACATTAAACGTACCTTATACTTTGGGGGTTCCCCTCGATTTTCCTGGAATTCTATGGGACACACCTGGGAAACCCTTTTAAACAAAAAAAGAATTTCTCAAATCGGTCTTAAATTTGGGAACATACATGAAAAAAAAGATTCTGGCGAATTGAGAACTAGATTATCTATATTTCTCCTGTCTTACGTTTTGTAATTCTTATGATGCCATGGTTAAAACTCCAATTAAATTAATCAATCTGCTTCCACGAGCATTAAGACCTCTCCATTCTCAGTAATCTTGGCCACAACAGTTCACCGGTATAGGTGGTGACCTCTATTGTCAGCATAGGCCTTTGTCTTAAACAAAAGGGGGCCGTAAAATAAAGTCTAAAAATCAGGTTCGTTTAATTACAACAACCCCTTCTGTTTGAGGCTTTGTCTCCCGCCATTTTGATGTTTATTACTGTGTATTGCACCTTCTTTTTAGGGCGGAACTTTGAAATTAATTTTTTGTGCGTATTCATGTACTTATGGGAAAGGTGTAAGCTTGATGTAAATAACCTTTTTTCGGGTAATATGGTTTGAGTTTGACTTGTATAGCTTGATTCGGAAATGGAGATGAATTTTTTTATTTATATTAAATTTAGTTTGTAAATTTAGTATTCTTTGTAATTTTTATGAAAACCAATTTTTGTCATTTATTACACTTGCTTATGGTTGGTGGTAATCAAATAAATTATATATTTAGTTTTATATTCATTTATATATTTATTGGCTTATTTATGTAGGTATTAATCATTATATAAAATTTATTTTCTTATTTTTTATTTTAACTTTTTATTTCTTTGCACTCTATGTTCTTCACTATTATTATCACATAATTTTCCAAAATCCTGTCTTAGCGAGTGTTTACCCGCAGCCATCCTGGTTTTCCCGTGCCTGTAAAAATTTACCGTAGGAATTTTCCAAATTTCCTCCGTCACTTTGTCTTCCTGGATCTCGAAATAAATAGAAATTGAACCCACAAAATCCTAGGTTATCCAGCTCCCGCGGTAAATTCCCGTTCCCGGATGAAATTCGAGATGTCCGTTATAGTCCAGTAAAAATACGTAATTTTTATGGTGTAACTTCCTACAATCTTAAAGTTCCTGATTTTTTGAAGAAGGATAGATTACCTACCCATCAGTAATAGAATAAAAATGTTTTCTAACAATTCTGTAGATTGCTTTAGGTATAGTATAGGTATATGTAGTTATAAAACTATATAGTTATAAAACCTATATTAAATTAAAGTTACGACTGTGAGCTTCATTTCGTTGTAGAAGCTGCTAAGATCTCCTTAAACAATCATCATTTTCCTGCCCTTATCCCACTCTAGGTGGGGTCGGCACAACATGTCATCCTCTTCCACTCTCCTCTATCAGCCGTCATCTCCGTACTCACCCCTTTCACACACATATCATTCCTCACGCAGTCTACCCATACCTTCTTTGGTCTCCCTCTACCTCTGTATCCCTCCACATTCACACTTAACACTCGTCTTGTTACATGCCTTTCATCCCTCCTCATAATGTGCCCAAACCATGCTAACCTATTACTCCTCAACTTTTCTGTTATTGGCGCCACTTTTAGACTTCCTCTGATATACTCATTCCTGATCTTATCCATTCTAGTCACACCACACATCCATCTTAGCATTCTCATCTCTGCCACATGCATTCTACTTTTATCAGTTTCTTTCATTGCCCAACATTCAGATCCATACATGGTGACAGGTCTTATGATGGTTTCTTAAGATCTCCTTAAACAATATTGTAAAAAAATAATCAATGTCAGTAGCCAATATATTTCCTAAAAATAGTTTATTGAGTCCTGATATTTCCCTCGATGAAATTTTCACAAATATAAAGAAGATATTTATCGATTTCTTTTTTTAATAATTGCAGGAGTTCTCGGGCTTTAAATTTATAGGAAGTTAAATGTGTATCCTCTGGTCTATCATACCTACAAATTACCTAGTTATAGAGATTTAGCTTCCAATATCGACATAGGTAATTGTAACAGGTAGTAATGCCGAAGCAAAGATTTCCTATTAGTGTCTGATGTATCCCTACTTCACTACGTTCCATCAGCTATTGTGTTAGGCTGATCAGACTGATTATGCAGCTATAGAGCGTTAATCAGTAGTCTGCTGGCAACGTGCGGGTTCGAGTGCGGATAGATCAAGTGGTCCTCTCATGAGGAGAGACCCTCCGGACTCCGGAATTAATTCAGCGACTACGGTGAAGCACGCTTGAGTTGTGAAAAATTATGCGAGCGCCGTTTTTATATGCTCGGAATTCGCGATACAATAAGGTGATGGGTTTTCTTTGTTGTTTTGCTGACAGGAACCTATATCACGTTAATATAATATTGGGTCTTTACCCATGAAATTGGAGTTTTTTTTCTTCGTTAATCATATTATGTACCAATTCCTGCGATTTTCAAAGCTATATCCAAATTTGTTTTTTATTTGGAAAATGGAATATTATTTCAAGGTTTCACATGAAATATTTTATAATTTCTGGGCTAAATCACATAATAAAAAAAATTTGAATAGTGCTCTTTTCATCTGCTTCCCATAATCATTTCTTAGATTCGCTGAAACTTTTATAAAGCGGTTACTTTTAAAAATTAACTATACTTAACTTAATGTTATCCGATATTACACACAAAGTTTAGCTAAATTTGGATTTGCCGTTCCCAAAAAAAAATCAAAAATGTTTGCATGGGGAAAACAGTCTTAATGAAATTCTTCATACAAAACGCCAATTTCATAGGTAAGGACTTAATATTATGTATTCTATAACACTGGTCTCGGGACGTAAAAAGAGTAGATCCAACCTGTATCTTCCCGTGGGTGTCGTTAAAGGCGACTTTCCACCAAAAAACATCTATAGGTTGCATGTTTTAACAGCGATGGGCTCACCCGCTGGCATGTGCATTTCTGTTTATTTCGAAAAGTGAGATTTGGATGTTGTTATTAAACGCCCAAACACTAAGTGTTTAAATAATACTAAATAATAAATTGCGATAAATTAACAGCCAAATTATAAAATAAGTAATTTCCACGGACAAAGGACAGATCATCAAAATCTATAGGATGCTTATCCGTCTCTAGAATCTTGAAATTTTCCGCGAAGTGAGTTGTGGCGAATTATTGTGAAAATCATTAATTTCCAATCCAGTTTGGAATTGCGAGACAAACTTATATTTGCGGTTTAATATTTCATAGATCTTCAACTTTATATCAAAGATCAGTTTAATAATATGAGCTCTACTTAGTCACTCGAGATTTCTAACACGTTACACAACTTTAATACCTTTACGTAACATTAGCTTTACTAGCAATATTAATGTCAAACAAACACCTGCCAACATTTGGGTCGCAATATTAAAATTATATTATAAATTAAATTTTCGTTATTCAATTTAGGTTTCAAATTTTACAGCTTTGCCATCAAGGGCGAATGGCCCCCTCGTTGACAATTTTTCAATGAAGTTACGTACAAAATTACCAACACCTCGACATAATGAAGTAATTTTGAAATACCACTCCCACGTGTATACATCGGGGTATTAACGCTTTATTAAAATGTAACTAGTAGAATAACGCTGCTCTGTTTGCGTGACAGTATATAATTGGAACATTATGAAATCCGCTAAGCATATCAACGCTGCTGTATTCATATTACTATTTTTTTATGCTCAACAAAGTAGTGCTTGACGTCAATGAGCCACAAATGATTTGATCATCCCATTAGTAAGTCGACCATTTAATTGGCTGTTTTCTACACTTCAATTTTGTGGTTGCTGGAAGGTCATTTTGAAATCTCCGCCTGGCCAGCTACCATCATCTTATCTAAGTCTGCCGCCAAGCAGTAGTTTTGATAGAATTGTTGTGTTCCGGCTGTTTAAGATAAGATAGCCAGTCCGGCTTTCCACCAGTCACTGGAATTCTATAGGGGAGGCCTATGTTCAGCAGTAGACGTTCTATGGCCGATATCATGACGATAATGAAGATCAAATGGTTGAGAATAACAGATGTAGCTCATTTTAAAGTAATGTAGCTAGCAATAGAGTCATGTAATGCACCGTCTACCTTCAGTAGGCGCCATGTCGTGTACCACTGTCGATCCTAGCTTATAGGAGTTACATTGGGAGGAGTGTGGATGCGGGATTATCAGTGGCATCAGCTACCTTTTTGATACAAATATCGCCATCAAATAGCTAATTTAATAGTAGTAAATAAGTAGTTTGAGAAGTGGGAAAATTTATAGAGTTTACATTCCAATTTTCAATATTGAAGAGTCCTTTTAGTGACTTTTGTTTGAAACATTTTTTCCTAAAATCATTACACGGATGTACATGTTCATAGAACATGCCAATCTTCAACCATGGACTCCCAATAGTCTTCACGTATAAGAGTTGTGACATACGGATGAACATGACAAATTTACATTCATAAAATAATAAAGTATAGTTCTATTTTTACAAGCTTTTATGTAGTTTGCAATGTTCGTTATAATAAGACGAACATTGCAAATGTTAGTTGTCCGTTTCAAAATGTTCAAACCATTTTTCAACCACTTGCTGGTATCTCTGATTGAGCTGATATTTGGCATATTTATCTAAGTTCGGTGACAATGAAATATTAGAATTATATGATACCATCGAGCTGATCTGATGATGGAGCCAGAATGTAAAGATTGGAACTCCCTGAGAGCTAATGGCAAGGTAGTCGAATTTGAGCTAGTTTTGTTGCCATGAGCACTTTCCATAACATATGATCACGAGGGCCTGAAGATGGAGCCAGAAGATTGCCTGCCAGAAGACTTCTTGATGGACTTAATATTACTCGTCTTTGTACTAAAATAACATGTACTAACATGTGATAATCAAGATGGACTATTAAAATCTTGTTTTCAAAAGTGTTTTGTAATGAAGAACTTACGTCTATTTGGTTACGCAACCTGGATAATTAAAACAGATACTGTAATAAAAAGTAGGTATTGGTATTAATTAAAATCGGTCCGCGTTATTTTAGTCGGCTCTTCTATCATCATTCATTATATAACTCGTTAGTGTTGCGGGTTTCATTTCATTACCATTTTAACGGACTACTTATAGGAGGAGGTTCTCCATTTTTTTTGTCTGTGGTTCGAATATTCGACGTAAAGGTATTTTATAAGTTATGGTTAACTGGATATGCGTTTGACCACAATCTCACCTGATGGGAAGTGACGATGTGGCCGAAGATGAAGCATGCGATCTCAGTAGATGCCTATTCACCCTGCTCTTGAAGATCCCAAGGTTGTAGGATTCAGGAAAGACTGACGCCGGAAGGGAGTCCCTATTAAATATAGGTTTGAAGCCTATGTCTGTAAAAGTGACTGTTCATCTGTTCATATGTATCTGTGTATGTCCGTATGACAATGTGACTGTCACACACAGTGATTGGGAAGCATAACTGAACATAGAAATACAAACGTGCGAAGCGCTGTGGTTCGAAAGAAAATACTTTCGATACTCTAGCTATCTTTGTCTTCTAAGCTGTTATTTACGAGATTGTTCTTAGCCATGTATGATGGAAGCCGGATTAGGCGTATCCAAGATATTTAGCTTTGAACACAATTGGTTAATTTATCTGAATGACATTTATATTTGTTTCTAGAGACTCTCAGGAGTTTCCTAAATTTACATTTTCTACTTATATCACTATAACTATAACCGCTTCCGTGGCTCAATGTAAACAACACAGGCTTACGGATCGGAGGTCGCGGGTTCGATTCCCAGGGGGGTACATGTTCACAACTCAGTCACAATATCTGGGCCCCTCGCTGGAATGCGACGCTTCTCCCCGCTTTTCCTTTCACCTCCCCGCCCACGCCCCGTCCCATACACTCAGTACCCAGAACTCCGATATGACGTCACAAGGTCAGGTGCAGAGATATTGTGACCGGGTTGTAGTACTTGATTTGGTTGGTGATTGGACATTTTCAAATGTCCGCCTATCTAGCTACCACTATCTTATCTAAGTCTGCCGCGAAAGCATCGTTGTGTTCCGGTTGTCAGAGATAAGATAGCCAATATTCCGGGTCCCTCCATCTCTCTCCTCTCCCATCGGCCTCCTCTTCTGTTAACATCAGATTGAGATCAAGTGCTAACCATTTGTGCAAGCGACCGGTAGGAAGCGGCCTTTATTCAGAGACCTCCTGCTTCGTTCATATTTTTCTTACCAATTAATATTGAAGGTAAACCTTACATACTCGAATGCTTGAACAAATTTTTAATTGACACAAAATGATATTATAAACTTATTGTGACGTCACTAATCGTATGCCATTGGAAAATCACGATGAATCTAAAAATTTAAATTCATCTCTCCATTTTGATTCAGCGATGGAATAACGAATTCCACATACTGGCTTACATACCTACATCTACTTATAAATATATACAGATACACGCGAAAATCATAATCATCTTTGGCAGCCAAGGGCGGATCCAGCCTTCGAGTCAGGGAGAGTCACATACTCGAGGTCTAACCTCCAAACTATAAGGCTAAATCTTACAAAAACATGCTTTGACACATATTATACTACGTACTGAGCGTCTTATTGCGTGTCTTGACCTCCATCTCCCCCTGGATAAAATTAAAGCAAATCGCCATAGAACGAAGGCAGTTTCCAACAGTGATAATGGAACTACCCAAAATAAAACTTGTGTTCATACATTTTTCTATTCTGTGAGTATAATTAATAATTTTCAGTCATTTCTATGCGACACCTTTATTTTTACGTAGACTGTACTCGGCGGAAAGTGTACTAAATATAACTGCAGCATAGGACAGAGCCGACACCTCTACCTCTACAACTGTTCATTATTCTATACAAAGTTAGCAAACAAGCTTGCTACGCAAGTGCCGCTGTAGTTCCGACGTTTCTACACAGATGGCGGGTAAATGAATATTCGTGTGTAGTATTAAAATTCTGTATTTGGGTAGCGTCTTCTGTTATATTTGAACTTATTACAACAATTGAATAATTTTATTTATTTATTTCATACTTTAATGTATTTAGTTTGGTTACTGAATAAAGTCTCATTAATTCAGAATCAGAATTCTCGACCAAGGAGAAAATATAACACTCTCGCGGTCCATGGTAACCATCTCCAGTCGAACTGGAATCAGATTTTTACAACACGATTTTTTGTATGATGTAAAATTAAATGATTTGTATGATATACGATCCAGATGAAACGCGGGATCTCAGGAAATGCGTTGTGTTGGGGTTTCCGGGTCAGTACGCTTCCATCTTCGACCTCATCTTCACTTAACATCAGGTGTGATTGAGGTCAAGTACCAACCCGTTATGCATAAAAAAAAAAAAAAAAGAAAATGCTTATTCATCCAGCTCCTGAAGATTCCAATATTGAATTGGCGTAGTCTGCTTTTGGAATATGACTGATAGTGGCATTTTTATTGAAGTGTTTCTGGTTTTGGCGGGCATGTAGGTTGAGATTATCCCAACAATCCGCATTGGGTCCATGTGATGGTTTATGGTCCGTACATGCCTTAGTCATAAGAATCTGTCCCCTAGTAGTGACGACATTGTCGTGGTACTAGACACTAGTAGGTCCTTACCTATGAAATTGGCGTTGTGTATGAAGAATTTCATTAAGACTGTTTTCTCCATACAAACATTTTTGATTTTTTTTTGGGAACGGCAAATCCAAATTTAGCTAAACTTTGTGTGTATTATCGGATAACATTAAGTTAAGTATAGGCAGCGTTAATTTTTAAAAGTAACCGCCTTATAAAAGTTTCAGCGAATCTAAGAAATGATTGTGGGAAGCACATGAAAAGAGGTTTTTTTTATTATGTGATTTAGCCCAGAAATTAAAAAATATTTCATGTGAAACCTGGAAATTATATTCCATTTTCCAAATAAAAAACAAATTTGGATATAGCTTTGAAAATCGCAGGAATTGGTACATATGATTAACGAAGAAAAAAACTCCTATTTCATAGGTAAAGACCCAATATTTAGCTCCCAGTGGTCTACTGTTTTATACACGGACTAGCTTTCCACCCGTGGCTTCACTCGAGTGAAAAAAAGTGTTTTTTTTTATCTTATCTCATGTCATCAAACATGTCACATTTACGTTCACACCAATATTCTAAATTCCAAATTACATGTCTCTCACCTTCAAAATCCTTATATTACGGACATATTATTATAAACTTTTACATACATCCATCCAACCAATGGTTGACCTAAAAGGTCGCATTCACGGACGCTTCCAACCAGTCGTTCGGGAAATATATATGGAGTAGGCCTAGGTCCAGCAGTGGAGGTACTGTGGCTGATAGAATGAAATAACTTTGACCCTATTCCACCCACTTAGAGATTCAATTTTGAAAAACTTTTTCTTAGCGAATATTTAGGTCGCACTAGGAACCTACTCTCCAAAATTCATGATTCTATCTTCAGTGAGCGACGGCCCATTTGTGGTACAGATACACATACAATTCTATTATAAGTTGTAACAGTTATACTTAATTTTTGTTGTTACTTTTATTACTGTGAAATAAGGCTACATTTTATAAGAATAACACTAAGCAGAATGATTGTTGCGTCGAATATTTTTGTATGTGTTTCTGTAATATGCAAATAAACGCTTTATCTATCCATCTATCTAGTAGTGTTGGCTCTGTGTTAATGAACGAGACAATCAGTCACACAGTAAGTAATTGTATAAGTAGGTACCTATAGATATTGGATTAATAAATAAATATATTCACATAGCGCCATCTAGTTCCATACTAAGCAACTGGGTTTGTATTGTGGATACCACACAAATACATTTTTTTTGTATGAAAACATCTGTAACTTGTGTACACATGCCCATATTTATCACACAAACATATGCCCTTAGCGGTATTGGAACCAGCGACCTTTTAGGCAGTCATTTGTAACCGCCACACTAAACAGGTCGATGATATTTCATATAAACACCTAGCAATTACCAACCCGCATTACAAATTCTATTTCAAAATTATATATTAGCTAAAGTTTAGAGCATGGCGGTAACGGAAAGTTAATTATATTTCAAAATACACCCGAAAGGGAAATAAATCAAATCCAATAGTTTATTACACACCACAACTACGTTGCGTTGGTAATCTCTATCAAATTAGCCGGTTATCTGTTTTAAATGAGTTATAACCACAATTTAGGAATTAATTTTAGCTACATTTTGTGATAATTGTTAGGTACTCGTACGCGTTTGGTTTAGGTACTGTGAGGGTGTTACCAGACCAATCGATCGTTAGTCGATCGACGACATCGTTCGATGGTAGAAATATGTAATATAAAATGTTATATTATTATAAAGATGGAAACCAATTGAAAAGATGTGTTGTTGCGGAGTTTCTTGTCGCTTCTTCTCCCTAACCATAACACCTTGTGAAGCGATGTAGTTAAAAAAAATAACATGTTGACTTTTAATAAGTGATATTTTTGTATCCTACATTGAATAAAATATTTTTGATTTGATTTGATTTGAATGGAATAGTCGACGTCGATCGAGCTGCTTCGTCGACCGACCGGTGCCATCGAACGGCAAGCGATCGATTGGTGAGTCGAACGATATCTGTCGATCAATTGAAGCTAACAGACCAGTCGACCAACTTCGATCGACGTTGACCGATGCCGTCGATCGACAATCGATCGATTGGTCTGGTAACACCCTAAGGTTGCAAATTTCTAGTTCCTGGAGTTTTAGGTCTCAAAACTTTAATTAGAAGTTTGACAATGAAACTATGACAAAAGTTACCTACAGTAGTTTGTTTTGAGAAGAGAGATATCGACAGAAGAATGAGGTACTGGAAATTATATTAAAAAAATCCAAGTGGATTTAAGCAATCAAGGGAAGAAATATAATGTGGAATGTTTGAGGATAAGAGAAATCATAAAAATATAACGATTTAAATAAAAAGTGTCTATTTCTCCATAACTAGAATAAGCTACGTGTACCGGAAATACCGGATGAGTTTTTTTACCGTAACGAAAAATAGGGCATATTAGGCAAGTGAAATAGAATGTATTGTCATAGGTAGTTTAATTATTTTTTTTCAAAGCCATCATCGAAAAAGCTCATCTCAATCTCGTATCTCCATCGGTCTGTCACGTTTGCGTCTGGTAATTACATCATTAAATTATATAAATATTTTTTTAAGTTTTCATTTCTTATGAACTCATATTATGAGTTCCAAATAAATGTCACATGATGGACACCCTATGAATCCCGCCAGTCACATATTATCAATCTCCAGCCGGTGTGTAAGTCGATGATATTTTTGATCTTACCTATAACATGGCTTCTTTTTTCCTTAAAGTAAAGAAACTCTACTGTATAGGTTTGTATAAGCCAGCATAATACAAATTAAATTTTCTCAGCAAATCGAATCTTTTTCTAGTTACAGTATATTATCGTCTTATTGAATTCAGTAATTTTCTTAACTAAATAAAGCTAAATAAACTAAATAAAGTTTTTTATAAAAGTTGTTAACATAAACGATATTTGATGTATGTGTAGGTGTTTTCTTAATATTTCTTTAAGTACATACTAAGGGCAGTGAGAGCGTCGGTGGCTCAGGGGTTAAGACGCGGTCTCCCAATTTGTAAGGTCCCGGTCCGATTCTCAGGCTGGCCATATACTAATGAGTTTTTAAATTTAATTACTTATGAGCATTTATCCGACTGCTCCTAAACGGTGATGAAAAACATCGTGAAGAAACCGGTATGCGTGAGAAATAAAAATTCAAAGACATGTGAAGTCCCCCAACTCGCATTGGTCCGGCGTTGTGGACTGCGGCCCATACTCCCTCATATACGAGGGAAGGCATATATCCCTGCAGTGGGGTGTTTACGGGCTGATGATGATGAAGGGCAGTGTTTATTTTCTGATACAATTAATACTGCTTATATAGTTTAAGCTGTGAGATGAGAAAAAAGTTTGTGCAGAGGAACACTGATGCCCAGGGCACAGGTTCACATCAAGTTTGGGAGCCAAGTGACCAACACTTCGGTTTTGATAGGTATAAGTATCTAATTATTTAGGTATACTTAAGTTTGATATGTAATTCTATTGAAGAGAAATTTTTATTGTTTTTAATAAATAAATTATCTATCTATATATCTACCCAACAATAAAAACACTTTATCACTTACCTTAAGGCAATCTACTTTATATTACCTATATGTAAATATTAATTTTATATATACTTGTAAAGGCATACAAACTTTCATATTCAATCACACAACACAATTATATAATATCTTTTATCTTCTTCACAAGATTTTTTTTTCTTTGCACAAACACACAGCGCCACCTAGGTCCACAGTAAGCATCTAGGCTTGTGTTAAGGATATCAGATGGTTGATAAACTACACAAATACATTATTTTTTCTTTGTAAATACATCCATAACTCGGGAACACATGTCTGTACTCATCGTACAAACCTAATGCCCCTAGCGGGATTCGAACCCGCGACCATTTGGTATAGTAGCAGAGTTTCTAACCACTACACCAAACAGGTCGTCATATAAGTTATCAATGTTTCCTAAAATTCAGACTCACAGCTACTGAAAAGCTTTATTGTTGAAATAAACGCCTTCCAGGACCTGGTCTCGTATGTGACAGACTCGTGTATGACTACTTACCTAGATCCTGCACCAGTTCCCTCATAAAGTTCTGTAGTCGCCCCTCTTTTACGCCACGCACGGGAAGAGATGAGAATAACTCTTTTCGTACCAAAACGTAATCTCATTAAGTACCTAATTCCAATAACATCTCGACACAAAAACACTAATACATTACCACAAACAGGAAAGCCGGAAGCTTCCCAAGTAAGACTGGTTCCTATTCAGTGGAAGACGGATGTTCCTGAACATTCAGCTATTTGTGTCAATAAATCTATCGGCGTACTGTGGGCGCTGCAGTAAATTCACAGGAGCTGCAGCCATATTTGTTGAAAATCCGCCTGCATTTTCGATTACTTACCGCCTCCGTGGTTCAATGTGAATAACGTAGGGTTTAGGTATCGGTGGCCGCGAGTTCGATCCCCGGCGGGGTAAATGTTTAGTACTCGGTTTGGTTGGTGGTAGGGCACTTTGAATGTCCGCCAGGCTAGCTACCACCATCTTATCTAAATCTGCTGCCAAACAGTTCCGGTTGTCAGAGATAAGATAGCCAGTCACCCAAATAAGATGGGGTTTTCCGGTCAGTACTCTTCCACCTTCCGCCTCATCTTCATTTAACATCAGGCGTGATTGAGGTAAGTGCGAACTCGTTTTTTTTTTCAATAGATTTCTATGGGGTTCCGAAAGTAATTTTTTAACAAAAAACCAACCGACTACTTAATCAGCCTCTACAATTGTATCTCTCAATCACTTATTTTCTATGTGCACTGTCTACCCACGGACAGTTAAAAAGGATCACTTTGTTGTCCATCTGCTCGTGTGTCAAAGTGCCGAAATAACTAGAAGTACTTATCAAGTTGAAATTATTATAAAGTTAGCTCTATACAAGGTATACAAAAAGATATCAGGCCGAGGAGGTCGGACACAAACTGAGCCTCTGTGCGTGATTTCAGACAAAATGCAATTACTTTGAAAAATATATATTTTTTATGCACTACGTGTTAGTACTTGACCTCAATCACACCTGATGTTAAGTGAAGATGAGGTCGAAGATGGAAGCGTACTGACCCGGAAACCCCAACACATTTGAAGGACTGACTATCTTATTTTTTATCGACATCAAAATAAACGTATCCCAACACTACGCGGTCATTGAACTTGGTACGTGTCGAAGAGAATCCGTCGTACTGCTGTTAGTTGTCGATGTGAGTGTTGTGCAGGCAGGTAAAACACATTTTTTTTATTATTCGATAGTATAGTGTAGGTACGTATACTGTTATACGGAGTCCTCTATTTAGGGTTTAAAAAAAAAGAATATTTGAATTGACGGACTAATATGTCCTTTGGCAACCGTTAGAGGCGATGGATGGGAGGAGACCTGCGGGCAGAGGGGCCCTCGGGCCCGACATGGATGTTGAAGAATGCAGAGGTGCAGGAAATGGATCACGTCAGCGTTTCCACTAGCATCGAAGGGGTATAACAGTACGTAGACGACTAAAAAGTGCTTCACATAGTTTAATACCACATACATTGCCTGATATACCCTTTCCATTACACGTTGTACAATAAGCCCTTTAGCTAAAGCGTGACCCTTTCACTACTGCGGTACCTACACATAACAATATTTATACAATACATAGCATAGTTTTATATTTTAGTTTTTATAAGTTATATGAATGTAATATGTTATGGTGTATTTTCGTAATTAATAAACCATTTTTTTCTTTCTATGCAGCCTCATATTTATGTAAACTATTTTTTCAATATATTAAATTATAAAATATATTATAGGGTACAAGTGAATGCAATGCGTGGTTCGATGTAAGTGCGGTTCTTTTAATTTTTTATATGAAAGACTAGCTTTGCGCCCTCGGCTTCGCCTGCGTTAGAAAAACTTTATCGCGGATATATTTAATTAGTTTATCCCGCGGGAACTACTCCCTTTTTCGGTAAGAAATATAATATGTCTTAATCCAGGGTGTATTCAACCTATATACCAAATTTCATCTAAATCCGTTCATCCGTTTCGCCGTGACACATAATCTATACAAACAAACATCTAAACTTTCGAATTATAATACTCGTATTAGATTAAACGACCGATAAAGTTAGGCCATTTTTAATGAAAATCGGCTTAACACAGTTGGTTATATTTGGATGACATCACAGTCTTTCCGATGTATTCTAAATTTTCCATTTATAGTAATAGTATCCTATATTGAACAAACAAAAATTTACTTTTAACACAAGTGAGATAAGACTTTCGTATGACACGACTTTGTATATTCCTCTTGAGGAACGATGCATAACTTGAAACCAGTAACTAAGTAGGAGTATTAACGAGTGGCTGACATTATCAACAAGCACCCTCGCTACTTTGATTGGTAATAATCATATTACCCAGAGAGAGTTCACTTGAAACTGACGCAAGCCACTAGAATGTTCGAAGCGAGTTAATCATAATTTATATAAGATTGAACTAGCTATACATAGCTTCATCGCGGATATGTTTAATTTGTTTATGGCACGGAAACTACATACTCACTTTATCAGGATAAAAAGTATTCTATATCTTAATCCAGCGGTTTATTCTAGCTATATACCTTTCATCAAAATCCGTTCCATCCGTGAAAAAACAAACAAACATCCAAATTATAATATTAGTTAGATATAACTAACCGCCCGCGTGGCTCAATACAACATAGGGTTTACGAATCGGAGGTCGCGGGTTCGATCCCCAGCGGGGTACATGTTTAGTACTCGGTTTGGTTGAAGGTAGGGCATTTTAAATGTCCGCCTGGCTAGCTACCACCATCTATCTAAATCTGCCGCCAAACAGCAATGCTAATAGCATTGTTGTGTTCCGGTTGTCAGAGATAAGATAGCCAGTTCCCCAAATATTTGGGTTTCCGGGTCAGTACACTTCCACCTTCGGCCTCATCTTCACTTAACATCAAGTGTGATTGAGATCAAGTAACAATCCGTTGAGCATAAAAAAAAATACGTATACCCTGTGTACTTATAAAATAAAGCATTTTTGACGTGACTTTGACTGATGGAGTGTCCATAAGGAATTTGTCAGAAGACAAATAGTGGACGTTTGTATGCTGTGGATGCAACAGTGCTGTGAGGTTTCCGTAGTTAGGTAAGGTAGGCGGTTTTAGGGATAAGTCGCCCGCTCCAATACTGACACGTGGGGGTCGGTGTGTTATAATATTTGTTAACGTGTTTTTTGCAAAGTTTACAATACTCATCATTTGATAACAATCTCGTTGAGGTGATGGAATTATTTATTGTCAAGTCTGACAGATTACTAAACAACTAACCAGGCTGGTTGATGGTTAAGAAAAAAAATTACTAACCGTCCAACCAGGTGGAGAGAGTGGTTGGTCGGCTAGTAATAGATGCAACCAGGTGGACAGAGTGGTTGGTCGGCTAATAATAGACGCAACCAGGTGGACAGAGTAGTTGGTCGGCTAGTAATAGACGGAACCAGGTGGACAGAGTGGTTGGTCGGCTAGTAATAGACGCAACCAGATGGACAGAGTGGTTGGTCGGCTAGTAATAGACGGAACCAGGTGGACAGAGTGGTTGGTCGGCTAGTAATAGACGCAACCAGATGGACAGAGTGGTTGGTCGGCAAGTAATAGACGGAACCAGATGGACAGAGTGGTTGGTCGGCTAGTAATAGACGGAACCAGGTGGACAGAGTGGTTGGTCGGCTAGTAATAGACGGAACCAGGTGGACAGAGTGGTTGGTCGGCTAGTAATAGAGAATTACTGCTGGCGTTCGCTATATTCGATTTATTGTGATGACATATTAACAACACCTAATTTGTCCAAATCGGCAGAGACGTAACTAGTAGTAGTGAAAATATGGATCTGAATTGTTAAAATATCTCTCTAGGAGTACGAGATAATTCTAAATACATCAAGTATTTTGTTAACAGAAACAGGAAGCGCTGTTTGTCGCCTCTCCTCCAACATCCGACTCCACATCCGCTTCCTCCGCGGCGCCGCCAGCCTCACTGTGGAATTTTTAACATACACGTGTTTGAGATGTTTAACGAAAAAGATTTTTTAAATTGCCAGTGCTACAGTATAATAAAGTATGATATTTTGTTGCTTATTTTGTAATTCCAGACGTAAAACGACGTCATAGGATTGACACTAGTCGTTTTGGCTATTAGGTCACACACACAAGACTCTCTTTTCAGAATGATCCTTGCCGATTTTTCTGTCGAAGTCTTTCTACGAAACGATGGCAGTTACGTTTAGTTAGTTACTATTTCCCCCATGTAACCCCCTCAATCGACGTTCCAGTACCCACGGGTATCCGTAGGTGTCGGGTGCTAAACATCTTTTTGGATCTCCCTAAAAGTATTATATGGACCGTATGGACCGAAGCACTCTAGCACCATCTATTAGAAAGTATTCATACAATATCAACACTCAAACCAAATCCATAATAATATGTCACATATAAATGAGTAAGAAAATTTCGTCAGCTCTGCTAATTGATATCGTGGTCTAGTGGCAAGCGACACGAGTGCTTAGGTAACGTCTTTCGAAAAGTCACGGTTTTCGAATCCGGCTAAGACAATTTTTATTCGATTTTTATTTTTTTTCTATTTGGATTTTTTTTTCTTTTTATAAAAGAAAATAAACCGTAAACACTTCATTAAAATAATAAAAAGGTAAGGAAAATAAGAAAAGTAAAAATTTTTGGAGGTAACACTTTGGCCCATGTGATACTTTTAGGATGATTCGTCTGTACTTCCGCGTTTGCCAAGCAAAGCTGTAAAAAGCGGGTGTCCTTTAATTGGCATAATCTAATTGTCCTAATATAAATGCGCATAACAGACTTGGCATGACGCAAATGCGCATAATATTAAATCCTCCTAATAATAAAATCACAGAATACAAAAACTGCATAATAATAAAACTGCATAATATAAATGTGCATATCATTATCTAGTATAACTTTAATATTTATAAAATCAATTTACATAACATATTACCGAGTACCCATACATAGTTATTTAAGGCTGTATAAAACTTGCTCATCATATTGTGGCGAGCGAGCGAACGAAGCGAGCGAGCAAGATGGGTCGGAGCACCCCGACACCGTTGGTTAGGTTCAGAAGGTTCGCTTCGCTCCCGCCTTAGCCTTCGATGTTAGGTTGAACGTATAATATAAAAATAGAAGCTTTATTTTAAAACAAATGACTTACTTCGAATTTTTCATGAGTATGAAACCTAACATTATACTTATTAAATTTGTGCTTTGTTATTGTTATGAATATATATTATGCACATTAAAATTATGCGTTCGCATTTTATAGAAAATAAGATTATGCGGTTTTAAAATTATGCGGATTATGTTATGCGAGTTAAAAATAGGAGTATTTAATGTATGCGTTTTAATATAGACCCGTAAAAAGCATTTCAGCAGTAGTCTTGCTCAAAAAGGTATGTTTTTGAAAGGTCGTAATAAAAAAAATGTAACACATTGACTGCCGCGATACAGAGACAATTTAAAATCCATTGTTTGCGGACACCAGGTGACCGCGTTGACGTTCAAAGCCTTAACCTTCTGTTCGCGATACCCAAGTATCCCCTGTCAGCTTAACGAGTAGTATCCACTTAGTATGATTAGAATCGGTATAAAATTTAAACAGCAAAATTTTAATAGGTACCTACCTAAGTCGTTACACGTCACACACATCAACAGATTTAAGCGATTATCAAAATCTGTCCATAACAAAATATGCACATAAATAATCAAACGCCCAAAAATTAAGACCAACATGGGCTTGAACGTTTCAATCAGGGTTCCGCATGCATAATTCAGAGGGTTTCTCTGGCGCAGTAATTGAAATGCGCCAAGCGGACCGTATGGACCCTCTTCGATGCTAATCGTTAGACACCTCTAATAAATCACTATCCCTGTTAAACGATGTTATTACTAGTTTAGAACTTGGCATCTGTTTACGTGCAGGCAATGTTGTTTTGGTTTTCAATAAACATTCAGTAATGACTATGAGAATTTGTTCCGGACGTAATAAATAAAATCGCGTTTTTGTTGGGGATACCTCCATTTCCTGATAGAATAGAAGTAAAAATAGAAACTTATTAAGAAAGCATATTATAAAGTATCAGACTAGTATTTATATTTAGATGATAAACATCCTTGGACATAACTAGCTCGTTCGCATGCAAAGCTATTTCACAATTAATAATGAAACCTATTTGTAATATAAAAAGCTTTTTTTAAAAGAGCAACCACTCGAGTTTCATTGTTTCTTCGTATAGCCTCCGCCCCCGTGGCTCAATGTAAACGACATTGGGTTTACTATTCGGAGGTCGCGGGTTCAATCCCCAGCGGGGTACATGTTTAAGTACTCGGTTCGGTTGGTGTAGGGCATTTTAAATGTCCGCCTGGCTGCTACCACCATCTTATCTAAATCTGCCGCCAAGCAGCAATGTTAATAGCATTGTTGTGTTCCGGTTGTCAGAGATAAGATAGCCAGTCCCCCAAATGTGTTGGGGTTTCCGGGTCAGTATGCTTCCACCTTCGACTTCATCTTCACTTAACATCAGGTGTGATTGAGATCAAGTAACAATCCGTTGAGCATAAAAAAAAATACGTATACCCGTGTACTTATAAAATAAAGCATTTTTGACGTGACTTTGACTGATGGAGTGTCCATAACGAGTTTGTCAGAAGACAAATAGTGGACGTTTCTATGCTGTGGATGCAACAGTGCTGTGAGGTTTCCGTAGTTAGGTAAGGTAGGCGGTTTTAGGGATAAGTCGCCCGCTCCAATACTGACATGTGGGGGTCGGTATGTATATCAAACAGTAGCTTAAAAAATGTAATATTGACTATTTTAAGTGTACTCTGTGTACCTACAAAATAAAGCATTTTTGACGTTGACTTTGTGTTACCACCTATAGCCCGAAGTATTGTTATAATCGTATTACTAGTCCCAGGAGGGTCATAGTAGATAAGACGTCACTTGACAATAAATAATTCCAGTACCTCATCAAGATAGATATCAAATAATAGGTCATCACGAAAGAAATTCAAAAACTGGCATCAATGTTCCATAAACAAATGTGTAATAAAAAAAAAGTTATTTTTTTAAATATATTTAAGTATTTAAGAAACTAGAAAACCCGGCAGCATATTTTGTATTTTGCGGACGCCAAGTTGGATCTTTTACTATAAAATGCATGCCAGATTATCAAGACGAATATAACGACATCACGCACTTCGAAATCGGTAAAGCCGTTTAGGCTACAGAATACTCCAAAGGAATGGACAAACATAAAACATTACTTTCTTTCTTGGACAGTCGTGGAAAAATATAATAACCCGACTTTTTTTTTTTTTTTTTATATGAGAGGGCGGCAAACGAGCATGCGGGTCACCTGATGGAAAGCAATCACCGCCGCCCATGGGCACCCGCAACACCAAAAGGGTCACAGATGCGTTGCCGGCCTTTGAGGAAGGTGTCCACCCCAGAATAAGTAGGGCAGCCTGAGCGATGAGGGATTCTCCAGCAGAGCTGGTACCCTCCTGGGGTACTAACTCTTTAAATACTGCGGTTATTATAATAATAAAATAATAATAAATAATAAAAATTGTTTATTTTCTCACCACAAATGACGCTTTACAAAGTGATTTTAGGACTAGGTAATACATAGAACTCATTTGTGGGAAGACTGGTGCCTGAAAAGGAAGAACCAGAATTACAGGTCACCAGGCCCCCCAGCTATGGACATAGTGTATTAGAGCAGAGATATGGTGATTGAGGAAGAAATACTTAAGGAAAGATACAAGCGAGAAGGAAATCACAAAACATAAGACCTAATAATATACCCATACCAATAAAAGTTCTTAAACAAAATGGAACTCAATTTGGTTATGAGTCGGAGGTCACATAAGCCCCAATATGATCGAAGCGCAAAAGCAATATTGAGACCACCTTTCTTAAAATAAATTACCTACAAGGACCTGCGTAGAGGTCTTTGACTCCAGTTTAATTCAATTGAGCGAATGTTTTTGATTATTTATGGGTCGGGGTTTTTGTAAACATAGTCAGGATTTTAAAATTATTTCTCAATTTTTTTAAACAGCTATGGTAAGCGTAGCATGGCACATCCATTACCAGGCGGA
Source organism: Oegoconia quadripuncta (assembly GCA_949316235.1). Lineage (NCBI taxonomy): Eukaryota > Metazoa > Arthropoda > Insecta > Lepidoptera > Autostichidae > Oegoconia > Oegoconia quadripuncta. The sequence goes on from OX438746.1 coordinate 18,586,753, forward strand.
AGGGAGACCTAGGCCCGTATTTATAAACCAAACCGTCGTGCATAAAAAAAAAAAAACCAATCTCAATACAAGTCTTGAAGTTGTATCAACCGAGATGCATCTTAAGCAGTTGACACTATCTCAAGCTCCGTGCTAATTTATAAACCAATCTTGAGGTCTACTCAGCTGAGATCACTTCTCAAGTAGGTATTCGCTTCAGCGGCGAATGAATGATAGTCTTGAGTTTCGTTTATTAATACGCGCACCTCTCAAGTGAGTATTGCTTGAACATGCACGTGCTTTTCAGGTCTCAAGTTAGGTTTATTAATCAACACGTTTACTTGAGAGCTGTCACAAGACTGTTCTCAATCTTGAGAATGGTTTATTAATACTGGCCCTAGACTGAGTGAAATCTCTGAATGTAGGCCGCTACCAACTGGCAATCTATGATGGAGATCTATCCCATGTACACGTCCTGTGGTAGTTATGACTATGATGAAAATGGTACACCATATTTTTTCCCTACTCCTTTGATACTATTGTTTAAAATAGGTTTAGACACAAGTATATAGCGGTTTCACTATTCCTTTGATACTATTGTTTAAACAAGACACAAGTATACAGTGGGAGCAATCAATTGCTCACCTGGAGAGCTCAAATGACCGCACGGATCTCCTCGAGCTGATGATAGCTCCCAAACCTCATTGCTATAATACTGAGACGATAGATGCACACAGGTAGTCCCAGAAAGCACAGAGAGAATGTAGAAGGTCTCCGATTTCGATAAGCACGAAAACACAGTCACTTTCTATATGGTGGTCCTAAGGTCTCTGCTCCACTGGAGGTTCACAGTAAGGGTGGTTCGGAAAAGGATGCACAATATGTCATAGAACACGAAATGGGCAAGTTGACCACATATTGTTATTGGCATCTAAATATTCTAAACAACTATTAACGACCGATTCTTGTAGTGGATAGTGACCATGTCAGCGACACCAACGATTTCTGGTTCGAATCCAGCGAGGGGTAAATGTTTGTGTGATGAATACGAACATTTATATTCGAGTCATGGATGTTTATATTAATATTTATGTATGTTTATCCGTTATCTGGAACCCATAGCACAAGCTTTGCTTAGTTTGGGACTAGATGATTGGTAAAAGTGTCCGAAATATTTATTTATTAAAAAAATAAATATCTGAGGATACCACGATTTAACATTTAAGTCAAGTTATGGCACAGAGAGACATTTAAGTAATTAAGGTAAACACTTTGGCCCATTTTACTTTATTTACGACAACACAGTAACACTTCTAAGACAAGTTAATTAAATATTATAATATGTACGCAAAAAGTTGTTCCTATAAATATTAATCTTTGCAAGTTACGCATAAATTAACTACCCCGACTAGGGCCGACTTTCATAGTTTGGACATTTGTTATTCAGATATCCAGCTGCTAATGGAGATTTATGACGTCACATTATTTTACCCTACCGATTCAATTTTACTTTGATTTATTTAACAAACCAAAATATTAGACCGCCTCCGTGGCTCAATGTAAACAACATAGGGTTTACGATTCGGAGGTTGCGGGTTCGATCCCCAGCGGGGTATACATTTAGTACTCGGTTTGGTTTGTGGTAGGGCATTTTCAATGTCCGCCTGGATAGCTACCACCATCTTATCTAAATCTTCCTCCAAACAGCAATTGTAATAGCATGGTTGTGTTCCGGTTGTCAGAAATAAGACAGTCACTCCCCCAAATACCTTCAGTACGCTTCCACCTTCTTCACTTAACATCAGGTGTGATTAAGGTGAAGTGCTAACCCGTTGTGTAGAAAAAAAAATATAACCCAAGATAGATATAGGCCTTGTATTTTTTTATGTATGCCTTACTTCACGACGTTTATCAAAAATGAGGTGGTCAAAGATATCCCAAACAATAACCATTGGGTGTTTTATTAAAAGTTTAATGATTGAAACAACATCCACGGTTCATTTTTCGAAATATACAGAAATGCATACGTGTCGTGATAGTCACGTCACTCCCCCAAATACCCTCAGTACGCTTCTTCACTTATTCGAATTCAGCCGAAAATTGTTGAACTTCCAGAATGTGGTTTCGGAACCGTTTACTTTGTATTGATCGAAATTTTTTTGATCGAATTCGACTAGGGTTCCTTCAGGAAAGTTGTTCGTAATCAAGAGTTGATGGGAATTACACGATATCAAATTCACGCTGTAGGTATATGATACCTAAACGGTGAGCCCGTCGGCTTTGAAACCTAATCTAATCTAACTGATATTAAAAATGAGAAAGTTTGAAGCAATGTTAATAGCATTGTTGTGTTCCGGTTGTCAGAGATAAATAATATGGGTACGCTATGGTATGCCTTAATATCTATATTAATAAAGTGCAATGTCCTGACTGACCGACCCTTAAAAATATACCTAAGCTTAAACTTTAAAGCTTTGGTTGGTAGTAGGGCATTTTAAATGTCCGCTTGGCTAGCTACCACCATCTCATCTAAATCTGCCGCCAAGCAGCAATGTTGATAGTTGTGTTCCGGTTGTCATAGATAAGATAGCCGGTCCCCCAAATGTGTTGGAGTTTCCGGGTCAGTACGCTTCCACCTTCGGCCTCATTTTCACTTAACATCAGGTGTGATTGAGGTCAAGTGCTAACCCATTGTGGATAAAAAAAAAACAAACAAACATCCTCAATCACGACTCAACGGATGGACGGATTTGGATGAAATTTGGTATAAAGGTAGAAGATACCATAGTAAGATACATAATTTTTGATCCTGATAAAGTTAATAGTTGGGATAAACAAATTAAGCATATCTGCGATAAAAGCTGTTAATTTATAATTTAGGGTTTATTGCTAAGCTTGTAACTGTCAAAATGGAAGAGCGAGGACTGCTGGTACACGTATTTATTTACATAATGGATCCTCGACAATCTAATACTGCATTGAAAAGCTATCGTTACACAATACATTTATTATCCCGATAAAGCGAGTAGTTCCCGCGCGATACCTAAACATATCAAGATTTTACTCCACGTATGCGAAGCCGCGGGCGGAGAGCTAGTATAATACGAGGATACAGAGAAGTTATTGACTGTCTTGAAGTAATCTTTAAGCATAGATATATTCTGTATATCTATTTTATTTATAGATTTTTAGCTTATATCTATATGATTATATTATTTTAAGTCATAGAAGCCCTAGCTTCGCCTGAAACACAGGATTTTCCTAGTTCAGATCTTATGTTTTAATGTACCATAAGAATTAATAAATATATTTGATTAGATTTTGATTTGAATATATAACATATATTTAAATATATATTTTATATTCAAATACAAATACATTTGGCTTTTAAATACTTAAGTATTTAAAAGCCTAAAACCCGAGAGCATAACTTATATACCTATATGTTGCGGTCGCCATGAAGGATTTTTTTAGCATAAAATGTATCCTATGATACTCTAGGGATCGAGACGAATCGAACGACAGCTTGTAATTCAAAATCAGTCTAGGCGTTTGGGGTACAGATTGTAATATAGAATTCTACATACACACTTGAAAAAACATTACCCTCCATCCTGTGGCAGTCAGATATAAAAATCTATTACTGTTGTTTGGTGTAAAGTTCTCCCACGGCAATTTAATGCTAATGATAAATAAATAAACAATAAAAATACAATTACACGAATTTTACTTCCAAAGCCAACCAATGACACAAATTGCGAATTATAATCCATTCTCATTAACATCCGACATTTCCGATAGAGCTAATTTTGATGGATCGTTCGACTCTTTAAAAGTTCGGCGAAGAGACCGATTTGGTAATGGAATTTTCCGGTTTAAACACCAAATGCAATAGTCGATTCGCGCGGAACGACCACTAAAACATTTCTAATTACGGAATTCCATCGCATTTGATAGGACGTAAAGCAACGTCCCTAGATCCCCGGATGGGTGTAAATTGTAAAACGTGAATCTCTCAAATATTTACAGAACGCTTCGCTGGACGCGAACGCCCCGCGAGAACCATTGATTGAAAACATAGAGATGGATATTATGAGCAAATCCGACCGACCGGATTATGACTATCTCGACACATTCCCACTACACTACGCAAGCTAAACATATTCTCAATAGTACATAATATATTATATTGAAAATCATTTTAACATTGAGAAAATAAAAAAAAAACAGTCATCAATATTGGTCTATTAGGTAGAGATAAAAGATCTGTTGTAGAGGTAAAAGGAAGATAGCAAAGACGGCAACGAAGATAGTGAAGTCAAATTAAAGAATGTCTTATTAAATTAATTGATTAATTAATTCTATTTATTTTATAATTAAGTGTATAGGAAGTCAATACAAATGAGAATTTGTAGATATAGAAATATATTAATATAGACATGAGAATGTATAGAAATCTGTAGACATGACCATCTATAAACCTATAATGAGACATGATTATTTATAAAAAGGGATTCTCTAAAGACGGATATGAGTAAAAAAAGAACTAGGGCATTATATATTGGTATATCTATCAATTACTTTCACACTTAAGTAAATGCAAAAGTAACAAATCGATCGATGTCTGTCGAATACCTATTTGGTGTTGTGGTTAGAGACCATGACTGCTATGTTTAGAGGTCGCGGTTTCGAATCCCGGTAGGAGAGTATGTTTGTGTGATTAATACGGACATGAGTACCCGAGTTATTTCAGATATGTATATATTTATAAAATATACATGTATTCTTATAGTAAATCAAACATCTGGTCTATATAATACAAGCCCAATTACTTAATGTGGAACTAGATGGCACTGTGTATATATCCAAGGATAATTATTCGAAGATAGAGAATCGAGCCTCTAGCCGATAACAGATCTTTAAAATTGATGAAGTTAATTTAATAAAAGCTTGAACAAAAGCTTGTGAAAAGAACCGTATGTTTTCAGCATTTCAAGTATGAACCGAATCTAAACTGTTGGAATTATTTAACAGGACTCGTCTTCCACCGTCTTTACCTATGGCGGAATATATTTCACCAGTCTGCTTTACATGGTAAATTGATTCAGTATTTCACCGTTGAGATTCCAACACCTAACGTTGTCGGTACTCGTTGTTTGCAATTTTTAATTGGAGTTTCTATACGAATGTGTATTGCTCGATACCAGAGATTAATTGTATTAAATTTTACAGAAATTTACATTAAGAAATTTACTCTATAGGTACATAGAGATCAATTGACGACCGTTTGGTGTAGTGGTTAGAAACTCTGCTGATATACCAAAAGGTCGCGGGTTCGAATCCCGCTAGGGACATATTTTGTATGATGAATACGGACATGTGTACCCGAGTTATGGATGTTTTTCATTTATTTACAAAAAAAATGTATTTGTGTAGTGTATCAACCATCTGGTATCCACAACACAAGTCTAGTTGCTTAGTGTGAAACTTGATGGGGCTGTATGTATATGTCCAAGGATATTATATATTATTATTAATTTTTAGAAGTCGACAAGTCTGTTGTATATTTTACAACTTCGGATAGGTGATTAGACTAGTGCCCCCTAACAGTCAGTGGGTAGACGCCGTCCCTGAAAGCAACTGGTTGGGTTGAACGACTGCCTTCAATTGAAGACAACCGCAGGACCAAGTGTCTGATTTGAATCTCTGTGAATGGAAGCCTATATTCAGCAGCTGACCCACATCCGCACCTTCCCACTGCAACTGCAATACTGCAACTGCTAATTCACATATGAATTTTTATTTTGAAGATCTTTTTTTTTTATTATCACACTCGCAAGTAGGTAACAGCAGTTTTTTTTCCTGATTTTTTTTTCCTCACACATATAAGTGTATGTGGGAACGCGCCTGACTATTGTTTTATTTTGAAAACCTAAGTGAGAGAGGGGTTGCGCTGGAAACCAGCGCTCTTCACGCCTATATGGCTGGACGGATTTGGATGAAGTTAGGTGGGTAGATAGATTAGGACCTGGATTAAAATATAGGCAATTTTTTTTCTGAACCGATTTTGATGAAATCTTCCAAGCGGACGAAGTCGCGGGCGAGAAGCTAGTATCGAAATAAATCGAGGAAAATTACTCTTAACGCACACTATACAAATTTACACGTCTATTGATTGATTGATAACTTGATGCAAAGTTGCCAGTTTACCAATTACATTTAAGAGGAAGCTTACACTAGAATACGTAATTAATTTTATGAAAAATAACTTATTCTTTTATTTTTTCTATTAACATAAAAAATCGACTAAAGTTATATTATCGAGGTACCTAACACCCTGTTTCAAGGAAAGTCGACTTGTTTTCATTCTTTTATGTGTCGAAACCACACTACTGCTTTTTTATGCTGGTTTTTTAGAATAAAATATATCGTATAACACTCCAGGGATCAAGACGAATCATAGAAATCTACATAAATACACTCGAAAAACATAACCCTCCTTCCTTGGACAGTCGGGTAAAAAGTTACAAACCACCTAAAAACTATGACATCATCCAAATATACCAAAAAACGTGTTAAAGCTAAATATCTTCGAAACAGCTTAACCGATTTTCATCAAACGTGGATATTCCGTATCAAGTGTGAAGGGTGAAGGTATGAAGTATCCCCACGTTTAACTTTTAATATAAAAAAAATCACACTCAAATCAGACTACTATTACTGAGATACGTCCGGACCAACACTTGACATACAAAATGCCATCAAACACAACACCAATCGTTTTTCGTCGGGTGTTAAAGATATCACGTAACAATTGATTCTCCAAACTCAACCCTAACACACAAATATCCTGACACGAGATAACACCATCGCAAACAAAATTATGACACTCACGGACCCACCTACTGTATTTCATACTCTTCACACATTGTAGCCTGCTTCGTTCGATATCCCTGACGCAGCACACAAGCAATACTCCTCTATAAGAACATAAAACGAACGAATCGAACGGCCATATTCGCTTGTACCTTTTTCGGGACCGTGTGCTGCGTGAACGTAAGTTAGCTGCCATATTTTTCTTACAACATCGATACATATTTTTATGAGGGATCAGCCATGTCATGATACTGGTAATAAAGTTTCTCTTCCAATAAGTTTTTGTCGTACGGTTTTACGACGTGTGTCCGGCCGATAGTATTACTTTTTGGTTATATAGGTTTAGGTTATATCGTATAATTGTCAATGTTTTACCGCTTGAAAAGAAGCTATTTAAGTCGAATTTAAAGAAAACCAATTTTGCAATACGAAAGAAAATTTCTGACATGACCACATCAATCAAATTCAAAAAAGAGATCTAAAAATAAATGGGCACGCCAAATCTTTCTATCGTAACACCGCTGACACAGCGTGGTCTAAACAGCTTTGATATTCCAACGGATAATCTAGGAAACAGGGAGGATGTTTCTATGAAAATTCAATGCAGTAACTCCACTGTCGTTGAAACTTTACTGGATTGTTCAATAGCGTGTCTCAATATTAATTTAAAAAAATTTAAAAATATTAACCCTGACGTAAGGGCTTTTTTATGTTTTTTTGACTGCTGTTTCGCGTTTGACTACAATCTCACCAAATGGAAAGTGACGATGTGGTCGAAGATGAAGCATGCGATCCCAGTAAATGCTTATTCATTCTGCTCTTATTCGCTATTTTAGCGTTCGATTCTATGGAGCGCCCGAAATTTACATTGGAGCTTAACTCCATACACAATAGATTGAGATGGTCAGAGATTGGTATGGGCACATCTGGGAAAGTCGGAGTCAGGTTGAATGGACTCCGTTTGCTGGTGAACAGACACGCCTGTGTTTTGGTGGCATTGAATTTGACTAGGTTGGCGTCGCCTCAGTTGAATACCGCCTTTAATGCCAAATTATATTCTATTGTTATCATCAAAAAATATTATATTAATTACATTACAGAACAGGGCAATGCCCTCGTCAAGACGAGCCGAGAAGACAAGGAGTACGCAGTGCCATTTCTCGAAGCGATTTAGCTTATAATATCCAGGCCGGAGGTAATGGGGTACCTCCGACATTTTCATACATACATATGCTCACGCCTATTTCCCGTTGGAGTAGCCAGAGACTATTGATTTTTATTTATCTATTTTCCGACATTTTCAGGATAAGTAAAAGTAACCACTGTAGGTAAATGCCATGCAAATTCCTTTTAGATCGATTCTAATACTTTAGATTTTATTAATATGCAAATTTTATTGATTTTATCACTGTGTGACCGAGTGCTGTAAGCTAAATCTGGAAAAGATAACGTGAATAGACAATTAATAAAGAGGCTACTGAGACTTGACCCTTGTACCCAAAACAACTCGTTCGACATGCCGTTATAACAAGGCGAGTTTAGTTTCGCGGGTACATATTTAGTAGGCTCGATTTGGGTGGTGGCAGGGCATTTTTATGTGTCCGCCTGGCCAGCTACCACCCTCTTAGTGGAGGGAGATACCTGCAGAAGGCACTGCCCCGATACTGCGGCGACCAAATTATCGGTCGTAGTATTCGGTTGGCATGACACACCAAACGCACCGAACGCGCAATTACGCGTCGCGCGGCGTCTAGTTCAGCCCGTTACGAGACGAAAAATACGTGGCGTCGTCGTCTTCTGTGTCGTTGGTGGTCACTAAATGAGACGAAAGACATTGTAGTTAAAGAGAGAGGTTAGTAATTGCTGAACAGAAACGCGACGTTGCTGCTCTTCGCTTTGAAAGCGCGCGCTGAACGTTCAACTACGCTAGCTGAACATGCGGTCGCGTGATGTGTTGCTTACTATACAAAATACGTTGAAGACGTTTTCGAGGAAACAGTTGCTAGACAAAAGTTTCGGCGCTACGCTGAACGCCGCGTAATTTCAGCTGATGTGTCAAAGGTTACTTGCGAATCACTGCGAGCGTATTCAACCGAACTCTCGGCGCCGTACCTTCCGCAGGTGTGTCGCTACATTTAAGTCGAGCAGTATTGATAGATTTGTGTCTTACGGTTGTTTATGAAAAGATAGCCAGTCGCCTAATTAAATAATTAAATTAAATTCCGTGTAAGCTCGCTTCCAATTTCAGCTCCATCTTCAGTTAATATCAGTGGGCCTGTTGTGATTAAATCAGACGCTAACACCGTTGCTCAAAAAAAATTACATTCATTTTCCCTGGAAGAAGCTTCTGCGTTCATTACATAATCTAACTCACACCCTCAGCTTTCATATTTTAATAATGATTTAACCCTTTCCCAAAGCAACATATCATAATTTCGTAATAGAAAGTATCACGCTGGTAAGAAAATTAAGGTAGGTACCTACACGCTTGTCACATGGGAAATTATGGAAGTAATAGGCTACTCTAATATATGCGTAATACACAACGTGTTAAAGCAACTCTGACAGGTAGATAGCTGTTTATTAATTTACGTTATTACGTCGTCTGTGTTAATAGTTGGAATATTGTGACTTCAAAAATGCTTATAAGGTCTAACAAAATTAACCCGACAAACGTTGCAGAGTGTATGTATAGAATGTACCTATTACGAAAAAAATAAAAAATAAAACATTAAAGTTAACAGATTTTATTCAAAAAATAAAATTTAGAAATGTAAATTTTATGAGTTGGACCTTAAGGGCCGCGCGCTCTAAGTACTTTGCCACAACACACAAACACGTGCCGCGGTATCCGTGAAGACGCCGAAAGGCGACTACAAGTCGCTTGCCGCCGGCGCTTGCTGTGATTGGTTGCGCCCTGTGCCCCGCCACCCCCTTTGGCGTGTTGCCTTTTTTTTCTCATTAATAAAATAAGGTACCATCGAAATGTAGTAGGTAAGTCTGTTAATTTGTATTTTCATTTGCACTTACATTTAATTTTTTTACTCGGAAACTAAATTTTTAAGGCTAGTTTTTTTAATGAATATATTATTTTATTGTCATGTAGGTGCAATTACCAAAGTTTGTCGGGTTAATTTTGTTAGACACTAAATATGTACGTATTCAGTCCCAGCTCGATCAAGGTTTTTAATTAAAATATTTGAAATTATAGTGCAGCCAAACGTATTACATTAGTAATGGCTACATACATATAATTATGTCAATAAAAATTTCAAGTTCGAACAACATCTACGGTTCACATTTGAAATATGATACAGTAATGCACACGTGACAGGGGTTGAGCCCAGCTCCGTTAAAATATACAAATCTATAGATGTTTTTGGTGGATAGTCCTATAGTCGCCTTTTACGACACCTATGAGAAGAGACGGGTTAGTATAGGTATACCGGAGGAGTTATTTTATCGTAATAAAAAAAATTGATTATGTTAGCTAAGTGAAATAGAAGGTATTGGCATAGGCAGTTTAACATTTGTTTTTTTTTCCGAAACCACCAATGAATTAATTGTTGTGTAATTTGACGGTCACATGTGTAGCCTATTCCACATAATTACATCATTAAATTATAGTTGTTATTATTATTATTAAGAGCCCATAGTGTCCCACTGCTGAGCAAAGGCTTCCCTCATCTGTTTCCAGTGGTTTTTGTTCTTGGCGAGCACAGAAAGATAGGTCACTTGATACGACGCTATATTTTTTGAAGGACATAATTGAGGGAAAGATTAAAGAAAAGAGAGGAAGGGGAAGACCTAGGCGCAATTACTTTGACCTAGTGAAGAAAAGGTGAATGTCGTGTAGTACCAAGAGGTTAAATCGAGGGCGGAAATTAGAGAGACGTGGTCATTACTCCACCGACAAGAGCATAGCTCTTAAATTGAAGAGAATATGCCCTATTTTTTTCCTTACATTAAAAAACTCATCCGGTAGGTATATTACTGCGTATGGACAGGGTCGTTGAAACAAACAAAATGACATTACTTCATTGGTGTTAAAACAGGAGTTTGGAACCAATGGGAACTCAGTCATACACCGACTTCGTCCGCGAACTATTAATTCTCGAAAATTATATGCATATATTACACATAGCATAGACACCACACAGCACATATTAAATATTAGATCATCATTATTAAATACCAGCTTTCCGCCCGCAGCTTCGCCTGCGTGGAATAACTTTATTTTGTTATCCCGTGGGAACTACTCGCTTTATAGGGATAAAAAGTATCATATGTCTTAATCCAGGGTATTTTCTATCTATATACCAAATTACATCCAAATCCGTTCATCCGTGCCGCCGTAATTGAGCAACGAATAAACAAACAATTAAATAAATAAACAATAAACAAATAAACAAATAACCAAATAAACAAATAAACAAATAAACAAACATCCAAGCTTCCGCATTTATAATATTAGTTAGATTAGTTTCTACTTCAAAATATATACGTAATACATGCCACTTTCAGACGTAAGTTTGGATTTTTTAACAAAAAAATTTCAAGACTAACCAAGCCAAAAATATATACACAAACGAATTGGAAACCTCCACTACGAGTATCTGGAATTGACGTCGCTAAAATTTGCTACTCGTCTTTCTGTCAAAACTTTTCAGATTTCAAGTTAAGCAAATAAGCATCAATATTCAGCAATTGATTGTATGTTCCCCTAAACGGAAAGCGCTTTAAGTCTGGCGGAGGCTATTGTGACTTCCGTCCGTACCTCCTATACGCTTTCGCTTTATTATTACAGACTGTGGGCTTAAAAACCTATTGAGGTGGAGCGGCACTCCAGTCCTCCACCTGAATGGCACTTGAGTCATGGCATTGAGCCACGTCGGGGAAAATGGCGGGCCCATTGTGTAATTATTGATTTTATCTAACGAAAATATGTAATCCAAAGCGAAATATGAGTGGATTACTAATTGATGCCGCGAAATTGTACGAAATGCTGAAAACATTATCTTATCTTACTAATATTATAAATTGGATTTGGATGTTTGTTTGTTGCTCAATCACGACGAAACAGATGAATGGATTTTGATGAAATTTGGAATGTAGGTAGAAGATACCCTGTATTAAAACGTAGGATTTATTTATCCCGATAAAGTGAGCAGTTCCCGTGGGATAAACAAATTTCTGCGATAAAGTTATTCCACGCAGGCGAAGCCGCGGGCGAAAAGTTAGTGTAATATAACTATAACTATCTTAGAGAATTATGCTGAAAAAATATGAATTGATAATTTTGAAATCGCTCGAAAGACAATGATACTCGTATCATACAAATACATTCAACAACTGTTAAAAGGGTCAGTACGCTTTCATCTTCGACCTCATCTTTACTTAACATCAGGTGTAATTGAGGTATATAGTTCGCCTTTCTGCTTGTATGGAGGGAACGTCACTGACTACACTATAATTAAAAACAGATTTACGGTGCCTGTGTCACCTCCCACACCCCAAACTTTAGCCTAGTTTAATCTTTAACATAATAAAATCGCCTCAAATCGCTCTCACACACCTGCCCAGCGACGCTGTAAAAAGCCTATAGGCTTGACAGCAAATGATTCTGCTTAAAAAAAAATGGCACGTATTGTTATCCGGACTGGACACACGCAAACAACGCCATCGAATACATAACACACGTCGTCTTTCGTCGGGGGTTAAAATGTAAGAACAACACCGATTTTACGGTCGTCCGAATGTAGTGTCCGACAAAAGTTATGCGGCTTTTACGTCTGTGGAGCAACTGTTTGTCGAACAATGTACCTATATCATCAAGATATACAAGCCAACTGTTTTATATCATAAACTAGCTTTTCGCGAATATGTTTAATTTATTCCCGCGGGAACTACTCACTTTATCGGGATAAAAAGTTTGATATGTCTTAATCCAGGGTATATTCTACCTATATACCAAATTTCACCCAAATCCGTTCAGCCTACATATTCAGCCAAACCTATAATATCCCTCCCAGGTTTTACAAATAGTAAAAAAAGTAAAAAAATAAAAGTAAAAAGTGCTAACCCGTTGTGCATAAAAAAAAAGTAAGAAACTCGATTCATGTTGATTAGATTAGCTAGGTAACTAGGTATTAAGGTAGCTCTCATATATACCGTCATAATTATGTAACTCTACCTACTTCATTAGATATACTCTAGGCAAATTAAGAAAACAACTTGAGTTGTTGAGTGTAGTTGAGCTGACTTGGGTTGAATTATGTCTGTATATGCCTTTGCTACTGTACCCTTTACGGGTGGCAACATAAGTTAGAACATTCCAGAATCATAATAGCTAGCTGTGCAAAACAAAAATCTTCACTACGCCGAGCCACCTTTCTTGCCAATTGTACGGTCTAGTTTACGTAGACACTGCGTCTCAGCAAACAATATGTTCAGAACATGGCAGTGAACAGACAAGTGTATACGTGTGCCTTACTAAGTTTTACAGAAGTGGCTGAGCTAGTATTTACTTGGAGACCGAGCAACTTGTACAGTCCAAATTAAGGGTCATGTTAAGAGCTGAAGCGAAAAATATCATTTTAAAATCCGATGCAAAGAAGGAGGTCCTAAATTTGAAGCCTATGTCTGTTTGTATGTCTGGTATTGTAGCGTCAAACATTGGAAAAAATTTGCAAATATAGACTTTGGACAAGGCAGGAAATTTGAAAATTAATTAATTAAATTATAATATAAATTTCTGCATGTCTGTATCATTAAACCCAACAACATTCGTCCTGTAGTATGTATCGCCTCCCCTTTCCCGCGTACGTAGCTCTAAGTATTAGGTCCTTACCTATGAAATTGGCGTTTTGTATGAAGAATTTCATTAAGACTGTTTTCTCCATACAAACATTTTAGATTTTTTTTTGGGAACGGCAAATCCAAATTTAGCTAAACTTTGTGTGTATTATCGGATAACATTAAGTTAAGTATAGGCAGCTTTAATTTTTAAAAGCAACCGCTTTATAAAAGTTTCAGCGAATCTAAGAAATGATTATGGGCAGCACATGAAAAGAGCTCTGTTAATTTTTTTTTTAATATGTGATTTAGTCCTGAAATTAAAAAATATTTCACGTGAAACCATTCATTTATTCATCCATTCCAATCCATTTTCCAAATAAAAAACAGATTTGGATATAGCTTTGAAAATCGCAGGAATTGGTACATATGATTAATGAAGAAAAAAACTCCAATTTCATAGGTAAAGACCCAAAATGTATTAATGGGCAGTTAATATACATTCGTCGTAAGATAATGTTGGTTTAATTTCTCTCGCCTAGTCTCAACACCAAAGTCCTCCTCTACAATATGCATCTAGAGAGAGTATGGGCCATAATTCACCAGTGAGCCCTGTGCGGATTGATGGGTGTATATCCGACTAGTGGTCAGTCACTATTTGCTTAGTCAAACTCCCGTTACCATCGAGTTGGTATAATGACTGCAGGCAATTGGTAACAACCGCGGCCGACTACTTAGATGATTCAAAGCACGAAACACTTGTGTGAAGAATGTCACTAGTGGTCACTCAAGGACTCACCACACCAACTAATCAATAAATTTATGAATGCGCAACGCATGCTGAGCAAATGTACATCAAAAAACTCAATTTGACTTATCAACGTTATCATACTTAAATTAATGTCACGAATAGGGTGCTCACTCCCCCAAATAAGATGGGGTTTCCTGGTCAGTACGTTTCCACCTTCGACCTCATATTTACTTAACATCAGGTGTGATTGACGTCAAGTAATAATACATTGTGCATAAAAAAAAAATTTGTTCCTTTTGAAATATTCCATGTATCGTACCATCGATGAAAAATCCATCGAAGAAACAAACTGTCGTAGTAAGAAGCTGTCGAATAATAATCATCGAAGAAAGGAGTTTCGAATAAAAGTTTTTCGCACTCAAGTAGGGAACCCCTTGTGGTAGGGGCGGCATATATATGTTTGATGGGTTGGTTCTATTCTTTTTACGTACCGTAACCACACGGCACTAAATCCTGTAACTAAGCAAAGCGAACACAATATAATAAATAAATAAATATCCTTTGACATACACACAGCGCCACCTAGTTCCACAGTAAGCAACTATAGGCTTGTGTTGTAGATACCAGATGGTTGATATACATGATATACATAAATACATTTTTTTTGTAAATAAATACTTATTATAAATGAAAACATCCATAACTCGGGTACACATGTCCGTATTCATCACAGTTTATGTGAGCGGGAGGATCACTAGCGGGATTCGAAACCGCAACCTTTTGGTATAGTGGTCAGAGTTGATAACCACTACACCAAATAGGTCGTCATTTGGTCTTTCTCTGAGACGGTTGGGCAGCGAATGCCCCACCGCGCCGCTCCATGACGTAAAATGTAGGTTGAGTTGACAGGTAACTTATATCTTTATATAGATATATGTATTTATTCATTACTGACTTCATACACGGCAACCATTATTCTGACAAATTGAAAATCGCTCATCGCTTATAGAGGTACCACTGAACTTAGTACATGCTCATGATGGGTCTATTTACTAAAGGCCACAGGGTATACGTTCACGTTATTGTAGCTACAGTATCATGCTTATGGAGCACTGTGTAAATTGAATTATTAAAAACAGCAAACTTAACGGGGAAGTTAAACCGGGTCTCCATTAAGCAGGTGTCTTGCATGTAGTGCACGTTAGTATCATATAATAACGTTCAACTTCCTTGTATGATAACACTATCTTTCCGCCCGCGGCTTCGCCTGCCTAGAAAATTTTATCGTTGATATGTTTAATTTGTTTATTCCGCGGGAACTACTCACTTTATCGAAATATAAAAAAAAAATAAAAAAAAAAATTGGGGCACTTACACCAATCGTCTAGTTCCAAACTAAGCAAAGCAAACAATCCTATGTTTTTGCAAACTAAAAACTATCCTATGTCTTAATCCAGGATATATTTCTACGTTTATGTAAAATTTCATCCAAATCCGTTCATCTGTTTCGCCGTGATTGAGCAACAAACAAACATTCAAACTTTCACATTTATAACATTAGCTTTTTTTTTTTTATATATATATGAGAGGGCGGCAAACGAGCATGCGGGTCACCACCGCACCAAAGCAATCACCGCCGGCCATGGACACCAAAAGGGTCACAGATACGTTGCCGGCCTTTGAGGAAGGTGTAGGTTCGTTTCTTGAAGGTTCCAATGTCGTACTCGTTCGGGAATACCGCTGCCGGAAGTCCGTTCCACAGGACTAGCTTTCCTCTACTAGCGACCTCGTCGCGGTGTTCGAAATAAAATCTAAATTTTATCAAGGTATATCCGTACCGGCAAGAAGATGATGATGGTATATCTTAGTAAAAGCGCGTTTTAAAATATTGCTGCATGTATACCCATTATTGCTATTAACATCATCTACACTTTTTACATGGTTTTGCAATCATCTATACTTGTTTGTTACTAATCTTATAAATTATACACAACTAATACATACATACATAATGTCACGCCTGTTTCCCGTAGGGGTAGGCAGAGACCACAGACTTCCACTTGCTACGATCCTGACACACCTCTAAATAAATTAAAAAAAAAACATTGTTGTTTGGCGGTAGACTTAGATAAGATGGTGGTAAGTAACTTGGCCGACATTTAAAATGCCCTACTGACTGTAGGTACTAAACCCGTGTCGTTAAACCTATGTTGTTTACATTGAGCCACAGAAACTACATACCTATTTCCATTTTCTAGAGCTCCGAGTTATTGCCTTTTTTTAATTTGTCTGCCGCCATCGAATCGAAGGAATGGAAAATCAAAAAAAATCCTTCACATTGCGCTTCTAAATAACAGTCCATGTGTTTCGGTCCTGTAAAATCATTTTGTAATTTCCCATAAATGTATTCAAGATCTCACCAACTTTCTCAAAGAAATAACTTTTTTAATTCATATTTTGAGAGAACACTTCCATCTTTGGCCGTATCTTCACTTAACATTAGCTGTAATTGTCAAGTGTTAACCAGTAGATCAGGAAAAAAAAGTTGTATTTTGGATCAGTTGTTAGTAATCATGATTACCTACATGAATACTTTTAAATGTGGAGAAAAATCATTTATTCGCTTAACAAGTTTTACATACATTTCAACAAGTTTCATCCGAATGATGATGAAAAGTTGTCTTGATTCATTGACAAGATAATAAACGTTATTTTTTCATCAAATCGTCACCTAATCGCTTCCATGACGAAGCGAAATATAGAAACCTTTCAGTGGTAACAATTTTATAATAATTTTCACATTCTTACACAATAGGCTACCTGTGGCGTCTGTTGCCTCCAAATGGAACGAATAAAAGCCATTAGACCGTATAGCTACATGCTTGATATATACAGTAAGTTACCGTTGGGAGCAAGCGTCCAAGCATTTCTTGACATGGTTGAGAAAAATATGATTTCTAAATTCAATAGAATGGTGTTTGAATTTAAAAAAATGTGTATAAATAGATAATACGTTTATTTGCATTTAACAGAAACACATACCAAAATATTTGACAGTGGTTTTTGAAATGTAGACTTCATCATCATCACCAGCTCGTAAACATCCCACTGCAGGGATATAGGCCTTCTCTCGTATATGAAGGAGTATGGGCTTTAGTCCACCACGATGGCCCAATGCGGGTTGGGGTCGTCACAGACTTTTTATTTCTCAGGCATGCAGGTTTCCTCACGATGTTTTCCTTCACCGTTTAGGAGCAGACGGATAAATGCACATAAGTAATTAAATTAAATTTGAAAACTCTTTGGTACATGGTGTGCCTGCGAATCGAATCCAAACCTCCCAAATTGTGAGCCCGCATCTTAACCGCTGAGCCACCGATGCTGCCGACCGAATGTAGACTTATTTCACAGTAATTAAAAAAGAATTAAGTACGACGGTTACATCTTATAATATTTTATTTAAATAATTCAAGCTCATGATTAGAAGTTCTTAATGAAAAGTTATAATAAAAATAATAAGTTATTAATAATATAGGACATTTATTTTTTCAAACATGAATGGGCTATGAAAATTATATTAACATATGTTATACAATTCCAGGGTGATAGGTGGAAACGGCCTGCATCCAGTGATTTCCCGCGACCTTTTGATAAAGGTCGCGGGAAATCCACTCACAAGGTGAACAGTCGATCTGATGATCGACTGTTCACCTTGTGAGTGGAGGTCCAACGCTGCGTTTTCCAAAAAACATCGTGAGGAAATCTGCATACCTGAGAAATAAAAATTCTAAGGCATGTAAAGTCCCCAACCCGCATTGGGCCAGCGTGGTGGACTATGGCCCATACTCCCTCATTATACGACTGAAGGCCTATATCCCTGCAGTGGGATGTTTATGGGCTCAGATGATGATATTTAGCCGGTAACATTTATTTATCTGGATGCTTTCGGGGATTTTCTAAATTGTCAATTTATAGTTACTGTTCAAGAAATTGTCAGCATGTTCCAGCTGGGTATTAATATTTGACAAATATTAAAATGTTATATACATATATGGCGAAATGATAATTGCACACAAATATAAAAAGTTTACTATGAAAACCAAGCTCTTTGCAAAGACTCGAAAATTCATGTCCGACGAAACGCTATGGTGGTCCACTGGTATGCTTTAATGTCTTCATGTTTCGCGCATAAATATTCTCTGTTAAGAATCGAGAGCTCACCTAAACCTCAGTAGAGGCTTCCACTCAGAAAAACAGAACAGCGAGCAGAAGCCGTTGTCGAGTCGGGCGACGATGACTTTTGTCAGGAAATCTTTGCATGTGACAGAATCTGAGTAAAAACCTAACCACCTCCGTGACTCAATATGAACAACATAAAATTTACAAAACGGAGGTCTCGGGTTGGATTCTCAGCGGTGTACACATTTAGTACTCGGTTTGGTTGATGGCAGGGCACTTTTAAATGTTCGTCTGGCCAGCAACCACCAATTTATTTAAGACTGCCGCAAAGAACAATGTTCCTGCTGTTTTGAGACAAGATAGCCCAATCAAATTGGGGGATTATCTTTACTTAACATCAGGTCTGAGAGAGGTTAAGGGCTAAGCTGTTGTATTATGTATATATTCTGTTAATCCTCTTGTAATTGATTGCAATTGGTTAGGTTTACCAGCATCCTGTTATAACCTCAAACCTCATGATATAATATAATTTATACTGTCTCTTTAATGACGAGACTTAGTCAAATAATAGAAATAGTGATGTGTATACTGCTAGTTTACATAATTATTGCTTCAATATGATCCAGATTGACCTATTCAACCAGCCCGTTGACACACCAATTTGAGCTAAACAGAGCCCCTCGACATCGAACAATATTATGTTTCAACACAATTCCAAAGCGTACAGTTAAAAGGGAATGTTTACCTTTACATGTTTGACCGAGCCTGAAATTATTTACCTCATATTTTCCATAGTTTATTAACCTATTATGTCATGAAACGTGAACACTTCCTCAGTCAGATAAAAAGAAATCCAGATTAACCAGTCAGTAATGACCATGCGAGAAATCAAACGTTTGTTCTGCATTTGGAAAATTCTTCAAACAAAAGATGTACCGTTTTACTGATGAAATAATAATTCAGTACAATTCCATAATGAACTCTGTATAGTTGAGGAGATGAAAAACAATAAGTAACTACTATATTAAATTAGACGCTGACGGAACTTAAAAAGGGACAAACATGAAAATTACACAAAAGGGTAGATCGCGATATGACAAGGGGAAATGAAGGAATCGTCACAAAAAACATGGTCACCGTCTCGAGCTGGAATGAGCAATGTAATTTCCTTTCTGAACATTTGAGGGCAGAAAAAATTTACTGTTCATAAAATATTGTTCAACGAACAACATTGAGTAAAACCTGGTTTATATTTATAGATATAGGTATTGTATAGGTAGTAGATAGTACGTAGTCCATACGTAGTAATAGAATTGTTTTATTTGTATGAAATACAGGTGATAACACAAATCATGGATATAAATAACTTTCATCCCCACAAGATATTGAACATCATCATTATAATTTCAATCATCTTCATCATATCAATCCACAGGCCTTTCCCGTAGATTTGTAGAGCGAGTGGTTTGAAGCGGCCTGTATCCAGACTTCCCGTGATCCCACATTGTTTTGCCGGTGCGTGGTCTCCACTCCAGAAACTTGATGCTTCACTGGCCATCAGTTCCACGAGCTATCTTATTTGCCCTCTCCTACTTACTACTTTACTACTAAATATTGCACCGACAGAAAATTTAATATTTCTATTTTTTATTTTTTTTATCAGTAATTTGTTTTTCTTTCGGAATTCCTTTGTTTTAACGTCCTTCCGTTGTTTATACGTCATCCCGTTGTTTTTCCGTCATTTACTTGTTTTTCATCATTCATATTTATTTAATTAATGGTTTTACTTCGACTTCTTATATTCAATTTCTTTTTAAGCACAACGGGTTGGTACTTGACCTCAATCACACCTGATGTTAAGTGAAGATGAGGTCGAAGGTGGAAGCGTACTGACCCGGAAACCCCAACACGTTTGGGTGACTGGCTATCTTATCTCTGACAACCGGAACACAACAATGCTATTATCATTGCTGCTTGGCGGCAGATTTAGATAAGATGCTGGTAGCTAGCCAGGCGGACATTTAAAGTGCCCTTCCATCAACCAAACCGAGTACTTAAATGTACCCCGCTGCGGATCGAACCCGCGACCTCCGAATCGTAAACCCAATGTTGTTTACATTGAGCCACGGAGGCGGTTATTGATTGTATCGCTCACTTTCCGATCCAGATATTGTGACGAGAACATCGTGTCTACCAACCAGCTACCGTCGTCTCATCTCACCACCTCAGCGACCTACACTACAGCGTATACCTATAGAGTAACCGAACGATATCATCTACTTAATCCAGGCTGCAGACTGAGAATGCATAGCACAAGATTTCTTTACTCTGACATATTGTGGGCTTAGTTCTCACTACCGATTCATATGGATTGCAGGATATAAAACTTCCCAACCTGTTACCCTAACATATTTAGTATCTTACCATTAACAACATAGATATTAATCAGTCTTTCAATCCGAATAGAAGGGCGATAAAAGGGATGGCGTGTCTTTGCATCAGCGATAAGGATTTCGATACGACGAGCTTCTTTATAAAAGAGTAATACTTTCTTTTATTTCGTAAAAGGGCATTGTATTCTGTGAGATACTCAAATATACATTAAGGTAAAATAAAAATTACTTTACATTTTTAATTCTATTATAATATAATGTCTTTGGCTCAGTTTTTTCGGCACAGAATCGAAGATAGCGTGTTAGTCGTGTGTCCCGAAGTTTACTCAGAAAATATTTTGTGGCTTAAATGTAAAATGTGATTGAATTTTATCATAACAAGATTCAGTCTCCTAACTTTCAAATAGGTTTGTGGAGATATTTTCGATACAAGTTATAATGTATAGTTAATAAAACCTGTGGAAATAAATTTATTCCGAATGACGAGTGCAGTCCAATATTTCCAGCCAAAATTATCTTCGGGGTACGTGTTATACTTCCAAACCACTGTTCCGAAAACGCCATAATACGGAATATGTTAATGATATGACTATGTTAACACGGAGCTCAAAATTCCTAACATATCTGAGCGAGTGCAGTGGCACAAATATTCGCGACGTGGATCTCTAACAGTGCTCGCTACAGCCGAACAAAGGGTTTTACCACTACTACTGGAACTCACACAAATAACATGCAAAGGCGTGGCGCGTGATGCAGAGCAATGCACGTTATATGGCTCATATTCTACATTATGAAGGCGCAGTGTGTGACACACAGGGGTGTGCGTGCAAAGATGAACAAAGGTTGTTCTCACCCTTTTTCTCTTTCATATTGCCAATTTGGCTATCTAATCTATCTAACTAATCTAATCTAACTAATATTATAAATGCGAAAGTTTGGATGTTTGTTTATTTGTTTGTTGCTCAATTATGGCGAAACGGATGAACGGATTTGGATGAAATTTGGTATACAGGAAAAATATATCCTGGACTAAGACATAGGATATTTTTTATCCCGATAAAGTGAGTAGTTCCCGCAGGATAAACAAATTTCAAGAAGTTATCCCACGCAGGCGAAGCCGCGGGGGGAAAGCTAGTCAATAATATTTACAGCACAGCAGCATATTGCACTGATCCTTAGGATTATGAGGATGAGCAAACCAGTGTCGCTTGAAAGCACGATGCTTCCAATCAAAATAATGGTTTTGAAGATGGAAATCGGGCATGGTGAGTACCTATTGAACACATCCTATCTATATAGGTAAACAATCTCAAAGGAATAAGACTTCCCATGAATGTGGGCGATAGACTGCCGCTAATGTCGATTTTGTTTGCAATATAAAAGATTGCGATAAATATTGTTTCCATCTATTCGAAATGTGTCCGTGTCAATCTCTGATTACGTTCATCTGATTCATACCTTATTAGGTATGGAAATATCCTCCAAATTTAATTTTTGGCGACCATTTACTAGAATCCTTTGCGTCATTTTAGGCTACATTGTTACTTTCCACCACGTATCACGTATTGTAGTCAACTACGTATCCAGTGCTTCATTAAAAGATCTTGAAAGGACTTCAGTGAGCTTTGGTATGGACCAATCACCATCATCATCATAATCAGTCCGTAAACATCCCACTGCAGGGATAAAGACCTTCCCTCATATTGAGGGAGTATGGGCCATCGTTCGCCCAGTGAGGGTTGGGGACTTCACAAGACTTCGAATTTTAAAAAAATCTGGCATGTAGGTTTACCTCACGATGTTTTCCTTCACCGTTTAAGAGAAATCGGATAAATGCAAGTAAGTAATTAAATAAAATTTAAAAAGTCATTCGTAGATGACCTGCCTGATGATCAAACCTGGACCTCCCGAATTGGGAGCCTGTGTCTGCTCCACTGAGCCACCGACGCTCTTAGAACCAATCTTATTGACCAATAGGTCTTATGGACCAATAGTTTCATTAAAATTTGTACCTTCTGCACTATTTCCAGCTAATTTCCCAGGATTTTTCATTCTCAGAATATTGCTAAGTTGTAAGTAGTATATTATTACTAAATTATTAGTTGCTTATATTTATTGTTCAAACTTTATTTTGATTTGATTTAAATGACAGAAAAATTTCAAAGGTTTTTAACAATAACAGACAATGTTTTCCAAAGCCTCGATCGAGAAACAATGGTAGCGGATTCACACATTACATCCGAGTTCCCGAGTCCGCAGCGCCGCAAATCCGCAGAAATTAAGTCCTGAGTATTTGCTGCAAGCCTTGATTGAAGCGACTTTCAACGCTGTGTTACAAATTCCGCGTTGCTATGAATTTCATAACCAGTAGCGCCATCTAGTTTGCCTAAGGGGAAACCGCACGCATAAAATTTGTTAGGTAGATGTCATCGTCGTCGGTATTTGAAGCGTTCTCTTCAAAGAACTTATTCAGTCGGCTACGCGGAGCGTTGTGTCGGGGTTCGTTTATGCGTGTATGGAAATTCTGATCGACAATAGTCACAGAACGATGAACGCGAAATATTTTTAGGAGTAAGTGAATATGTACCTATAGAAGATCTGGAACCTTTTTTAAAATGGACCAAAATTTGGGTTTGAAAATAGAAACTTCATTATATATCTATATGTATCTCTGTAAATAATAAGTCCTCCAACATTATCTATTTATGGAAAGTTGAACAAAGATACGTTTAGTAATTCTGTCATAGGTTTGTTTTATCTACATAAATATTTCAAATTTAATTCGATAATTAAAAACTCTGGAGCTTTTCTTGTCATATGGGCACTAGATAGAAGAGTATATGAATGAGAAATTCTGTTTATTAGGGTTGCGTACCTAAAGGGTCCAATCGGAGCCCTTTTGCGGAGCTAACAATGCTTGACAAATGTCAGAGGCCTCTAGTTTCGAAATGCGAAGAATTTTACAGTATATGTACCTTTTTCTCGCACAACGGAGCGGATGAGGTAATGTGTTTTAGGTAAACATAACATTGACGATCGATTGGTGTAGTGGATAGTGACCCTGTCAGCGAACCAACGGTACGGGTTCGAATCACGCGAGGGGTAAACGTTTGTGTGATGAATAAAAACATTTATTCCCGAGTCATAGATGTTTATGTACATATTTATGTATGCTTATCTGTTATCTAGTATCCATAGTACAAGCTTTGCTTTGTTTGGGACTAGATGATTGGGGTAAGTGTCAGAAATGTTTATATGTATTACCGACCGTTTATTGACGACCGATTGGTGTAGTGGATAGTGACCATATCAGCGAAACCAAGGGTTGCAGGTTCGAATCCTGCGAGGGGTAAATGTTTGTGTGATGAATACGAACATTTATTCCCGAGTCTTGAATGTTTATATAAATATTTATGTATGTTTATCCGTTATCTAGTATCCACTTCTTTAGTTTTGGATTAAAAAAGTGGATACTAGATTTGCTTTGCTTAGTTTGGGACTAGATAAGAATAAGAATAGAATAAGAATAATTTATTTAACCACAGGTAAATTCAGTAGTTTACAACCGGTAAAATTTTGTAATATTAATTAGAATTTCTAAAATTACGTTCCCAGCTGATGCTCATGCTAAGCATTAAAAATACTTGTATTATAAGCATCACTAGATGATTGGTGTAAGTGTCCGAAATATTTATTTATTTATTATTATTATTTTTAAATTTAGCAGCTTGTGAAGCTATGTAATTTTAAATACCTGTTGACTTTCAATAAGTGATATTTTTGTAACTTACATTAAATAAAATATTTTTGGATTTGATTTGTATATCTGTGACAATATTAACTGGCGGAATCTCCACTCGGTGATCACACGCGAATTTATTTTCAAAACACAGCAAAGACAAGAAATGACAGTGGACGGTGCTGCCTTTCCACTAAATAATATATGTCGGGAAGGCGGGGGGTGCTAGCGGCCGGGACGAGACGCCAGACATCTCGTGGTATAGGGTTGCTCGGGCAATTGCGAAGCTACTAGAAGTGAATATGATATTGGAATGACACTAGGGTTTAATAGGACGAGATAACGATCTGTCTCTGATAAAACACAGACCCGATCGCCATAAACTCCGTGAGGAGGCAATTACAGACTACTTAATGATCATGGAACCTGAGATGCTTACCGGTGAAAATTAATGATTTGTATGGCCCTCATGACATCCAACTTGGCCCTCGCATGCAATCTGTGGGATTCATCCGGTCTAGTCAATCAAGCTCAAACTCCATAATCAGCTTATTATCAAGTAACGACTCACCGAATCGTTCCACTCGACGGAGAAATAAGTGTTGGTCCATCTCCTTCGACGGCCGGTAGAATTATGTAATGATGTTATTGATGTGCAGACCTAACATTACTGTGAACGTCACCGCCCCGTTTAGGCGATACCAGTGCCAGGGCCGTGTATTATAATGTACTCACTTATTATAACACAGCAGCAGTAAAACAAAATTATTACTTTTACCGTTTTGACTATACATTAAAATCTAGAATGAATCTACTATACCAAGTTGATTAAGATTCCGATGTTTTCAAGTATTGAAAATAGTTTTGCTCAGGTTATTCAAAATCGTTAAAACGGATCACTGTGGTCACCGAAAATCGTTTTAACGATTGTAGCATTTTTTAAATTTATTTATTCAGTTTTAATGGCTTGTTTTCTTGGGTATTATCTAAATTTTCAATTTATAACCGTTTGATGCTTTCATTTACCTGGAAGGTAAACGTTAACAACGCGAACACAGCTCGCAATAAACTTAAACAGGAGTTTCATCTCTCAACCGAACTTCCGAACAAGAAAATTCATAATCAGTTTACAAGTTCCATCGAAAGTATACATTTGGTCTTACAATCAATATTTCTTCAGTGTAAATATCATTACACTCGGGAAATCGATACATACACCCTAATATTTTAGTTCACTGTTTATATTTTAGGAGACCTAATTCAAAGTTTAGTACCGACTAGTATCATTGTTCTAAGTAACAGGTTTGAGTTAAATAAATTACTTGTCTCTTTCAAACTAATAATATTAAGTGACTGAAACAAATAATTTTACAATACAGCGACATAGGGAAAAGACCCACAGCGATGAGGCACAACGTGCCTTACAACACAAAAACACCATCTACAGAAAACGGGTAATTACTTGTACTGCATACTGCAAATTGCCAACTGAAATCAAGGAATCAGGGCCAAAATTCGGTTTCAATACCAAAATGAAAATGAAATGAAAATGAAAAAATGTTTATTTCTTTCTTTAGGAATCACATGCAACGTATTGTTAAGATTTCCTTTTAGGTATAAGGATACCTGTGCCAGGAAATCTTGCTCTTCCTTAACTAAGCATAGTAAACATTGTAATTATTAATAGATTAGATACTATCACTTAATTTTAATCGCTTTTAGTAAAGAAGGCGTATTACTCAGTAAATGAATTTCTGGATGAGTGAGCACAATCGATCATACCTATACTATTTATTATATTTCACATTATTTAGTTGCATATTACATGGTACATAATAGAAGTTCTACTACAATATTTGAGCTAAACATGTAATGCCTCGTAGGGGCACCACAAATTGAGAGAGCAGTGCTGTGGTGATTTTATCTTAGGTACTAATTTATCTTATCTAATAAAAAATAATAATCACAATAATTTTAAACAATAATAATTCCTATGTCATATGAATAAAAAAAACCCTTTCATGCTATAATAATAATGTCATGCAACAATAATAACAATGTCATTCTAGAATTAAATATGTGTGTTATCTATAGTAGTCATTTTAATAATTTTTATTTCATGCCTAATATATATATATTTTATATGAGAGGGCGGCAAACAAGCATGCGGGTCACCTGATGGAAAGCAATCACCGCCGCCCATGGACACCCGCAACACCAAAAGGGTCACAAATGCGTTGCCGGCCTTTGAGGAAGGTGTAGGCTCGTTTCTTGAAGGTTCCAATGTCGTACTCGTTCGGAAATACCGCTGCCGGAAGTCCGTTCCACAGGGTGGTTGTACGTGGTAAGAATATGAATTGTTATGTTTCAATTATTAATGATTGAATTGTTTATTTATTATATTTAAGTATTTCATGAATTATTGGATCGTTTATTCATTGTATATTTTAAATTGACGGATTTTTGAATTGTTTATTGCATGTTTGGATCAATGGATCGTTTAATTGTTTTGAATTAAATTTAATACCTAGAATTGCGCAGTATTGAATAAACTCAAAGTTAATTATATTTATAAAATATTGACAAACTTGAATAATGTAATAATATTGACAATGTAAGACTATGACGAATAAATCTGAACCTGAATATTGACTAAGCTATCAAAGTTAACCTTAAAAAGTCATCTCGTCCCAAACTAATCAAAGCTTGTACTATAGATAGTAGGCAACGGATAAATATACATAAAGTTTATATAAACATCCATGACTCGGAGTAAATATTCGTATTCACCACGCTCGGGATTCCAACCCGCAACCGTTGGTTTCGCACACAAGGTCTAGTGACCTTATTATATGCCCACTGCTGAACATAGGCCTCCACTATAGATTTCCAGACGACCTGTTGGAAGCGGCCTGCATCCAGCAAGTGCCCGCGACTTTCCGGACCTTGAACGTCCTACGCTGAGCTTTTCGGTGCGTACTCTCCACTCATTTGACGACCAATTGGTTTAGTGGATATAGTTATCCACTAAACCAATTGGTCGTCGTGGATATAGTTTTTCCACTAAACCAAATGAGTGGAGACTACGCACCGGAAAGCTCAGCGTAGGACTTTCCGGACCTTGAACGTCCTACGCTGAGCTTTTCGGTGCGTAGTCTCCACTCATTTGACGACCAATTGGTTTAGTGGATATACTTATCCACTAAACCAATTGGTCGTCGTGGATATAGTTTTTCCACTAAACCAAATGAGTGGAGACTACGCACCGGAAAGCTCAGCGTAGGACGTTCAAGGTCCGGAAAGTCGCGGGCAACTAACTATATCCACGACGACCAATTGGTTAAGTGGATATATATATATCCACTGAACCAATTGCTCGTCAAATGAGTGGAGACTACGCACCGGAAAGCTCAGCGTAGGACGTTCAAGGTCCGGAAAGTCGCGGGCAGCTGCTGGATGCAGGCCGCTTCCAACAGGTCGTCTGGAAATTTATAGTGGAGGCCTATGTTCAGCAGTGGGCATATATTTATTTATTTATTTATTTAATAAGACACACCAACAGCACACATATTACAACTCACATAACAACAGTTTCAAGTATAAACAGGTCTGTATATAATAAGTATTTATATAAAAAAAAATGTAATTATGTAGTATATCAACTATGTGGTATCCACACCACAAGCCAGTTGCTTATTGTGGAACTAGATGGCGCTGTGTATATGTCTAAGGATATTTTAATTTTTATTTATTTATTTATCCTGTGGCTGGTGTAAAGATTGGATTAATTATATGACGAAGTTTGTAATTTTATTTTTATGCACAACGGGTTAGCGCTTTAACTGAATCACACCTGTTATTTTGTGAGAATCGAACCACCTTATGTTGTTTGAAAAATGAAAATGAAAAATGTTTGTTTCGTATAACATTCAATGAGGTATCGGGGTCTCCTTTTAAGTATAAAATAACTATGTTAGGATGCTCCGCTCTTCCATAACTCTCTCTCTTATATTTAAGAGCTATGCTCTTGTCGTCTTCCATAACTAAATGTGAAATATTTGATCATCTATTGAATAAAGGTGAAATAGGTTATTATTATGTGTATTTAGTTTACTACGAGTTTGCGTTTGAGACCAATAACTTCTTTTGTTCTTAGGCGTTTTATGACGTTTTGTGACTTATTACTCCCTAATTACAGTGAATACAATATAAAATAAAAAAAATACGACCACCCTGTGGAACGGACTCCCGGCAGCGGTATTCCCAAACGAGTACGACATTGGAACCTTCATGAAACGAGCCTACACCTTCCCCAAAGGCCGGCAACGCATCTGTGACTTTTTTGGTGTTGCGGGTGTCCATGGGCGGCGGTGATTGCTTTCCATCAGGTGACCCGCATGCTCGTTTGCCGCCCTCTCATATAAAATTTTTTTTTTTATTTTTATTAAAAACTGATTTCGCGTTTGGCTACAATCTCACCTGATGGAAAGTGATATATTTATTCGCGGAGATACATTACTGTACTGGGTGAAATCGAATCATTCTCTGAAACTATTTATTCTACTTCTATACGACAAGCTTTCGACTGCGTGGAATAACTTTATCGCAAGTTCGACCTCTTCCATTTTGGAAGTTAGTTAATTTTAAGCGAGAAAATTGGACAGACAGACAAACTACCTTTCGCTATATAAAAAGGGGCACTCAAGCCACGCATTATTAAGATACATCTGGGCAAATACTGGACACCACAATGCCGTCAAACACAAAATTAATAAAGTAAGACAACTTTTGGGAAGGTTGTTAGAATAAGAACAACGTCTCCACATAGAATGGTAGAGTGTATTCTACTGTATGTTTTATATGAAATGTAGGTTTATAATTACTTCTTAGAATTTATATTCTATTTACGCTTTTATAGTAAGGTTTCTGATGAAAACTTGGCCTTTGATTATAAGACTATTATTAATTTACACACAGCCCACATAAAACGGCCCTTGTGAAATATCAAAGAACAACTTGAGCGATCCAAGTCTTGCTTCACTTGTACTGTACTATTTAGAGCGCGAACCGCTCGTGTTAACGGTGCGTATCTTCGAAGATTCGTCCGACTTGTGGTGCATACTAAGTGCATACATATCGTAAACTAATAAGATAATAAGGTATGTTGTAGTGTGGTCTTAATAGTGAACCATTCACTATGCTAATTGTTAGGATAATTTAATTGAACCGGCAACACTCATGAATGTCAGCGTTCTTTCGAGCCTATTCGCTGGCAACTCATTTATTCTTAATTCATTCTTTCTACATTCATTCATTTTACATCCGTTCATTCATTCATTCATTCAATGACTAGTTAATCTTTCTAACCGCGTTTGCTCGAGGCAGCTAGTCAGTCTACAAGAGTGAGTCCTAGCGAATGGTCAAGTTAGCTGAAAGTGTTAAAAGTATTAAAATAGTTAAAGGTGATTATTATCGGAAGAACTTGTACAAGGTGATGAATTCTTTATTATTTAATTTACTTAACTTAAGCTATATATCTATATGTCTTTATAAACGTGAATCGCAAATAAATATATTCAAGAGTAATTATGGAGTTTTCCTTATAGATCAGAAGTGGGATTAGCGGGTATTTGCTCACAACAATGGCCGTTAATCCCAGCCCACAGTTATTTTTTTTTCTCCTTCAAATTGACGGTGAAAATTAAATCAACAAGGAGCTTCATAATAGGCTCGTAATAACTTTAACTAAATTAACAGTGCAGCTTAGCGAAAATAACCGATATTCTCATGTAAGTACTGATGTGCATCTATTTTTTTTTTTCATTGGTGACAAGATAAGCGAAAGACATTGTCGGCATAGTGTACATAAAACATTAGGTACTATAGAATTTCATCTTACATACGCACTTTACCTTGCCAGGGCTACCCTCTGGAGGTAATCATTTTCACTGTGGAGAAATGATCTTCGGTCAAGGCTACTCCTTGATAAGATATTTCTACATAAACCCCGCGTTTTGCCAGGGCTACACTCTGGAAATGCGGGTCGAAATTGATCGTGTGCGCTTGTAAATGTTAAAATTGATTAATGGTCCCCATCCTCGTACGCCTTGCCAGGGCTACACTCTGGAAGTTCTAAAGGGACGATTACTGCGAGGAGACATACTTATGCCAGAGCTACTCTCTTGGAGGTATGTCTTCTTGCTTATAAAAAGATTATGCATTTCGCCGAGGATACACCCTGGAAATGCATGGTGCGTTCCTAAATTTACGATGAGGCGACGCCTAAAATATTACGATAAAATTCCAATATTTTACACTAGCCAACAAATGTCTAATTATAAAGCTTCTTTTTCTTCTTTCTTTTATTTCCTTTCTCCCTTTTCACCCATAGAGTGCCTAAATAAGCTGCACTGCATACTCAGTTTATATTTAATTTTAATATGTAGTTCGAAAGTGGGTACTATTTTACAAAATGAACATCCATCCGGTCAATAATATTATAATATGACTTCATGTGTAATCCGGATGTAGCCCTACTTTTTTTTATTATTACTATTACTACTCCGATGCAAAACTTGCCTGCCTGCGGCATGTAACAAGCGGATGATGGTTTAATTTGAATATTTGTTATTTGAAAGTGGGCATCATTATAGTTCGTTATAGTAGGTTCTTGGCTATACATGGTGGAAATCGGCCGTTTTCAAGATATTGACATATTAACATAGCCTGTACCGATATTTTTGAATCTAGATGCTAAACTGTCGACTCTGTTACAATTTTTCTTTTCTTGGGATTAAGGGGGGCAGTGACTGACAATTTTCTTTTTCATATAATGTAATTTTTCATAGCTAGGCATGCTTACCCTACCCTTGTAGTTAGTAAATATTAGTAGTGGAAAATATTTTGTTCTTATTATACATCTATGCTTATGTAATCATTTTAACCACCCCGCCTTAGTGCATAATATTAATTTACCCCTTATACCGTACATCATATTGTACGGACCCACTTTTGGATAAAGACCTCTTTTTTTTATTTATTATTAAACGTTATATGTACCATATTCATATTCATATATTAAAATTAAGGTAATGAAATAAAACGCTTTAATATTCATAATAAAAGTTAGTCCTCTGTTTAATTTTAACAATAGTCCTGGATAATTAAAGCGGAAACCTAAACACGGTTATTCTTAAGTTCCAGGGCGGTGGTTAATCGAAGTCGCTGGTCATGCAGAGGGATGACAGCGTCCGAGCCCGCGAGTCGGAGGGTGAGCCTGAAATTAACCCCAGTAATGAAGGAGGGCCCAGGCAGACTCCGTTGCGGCAATTAAGAGAGCAAAGCGAGGGAGTGGAAGGGAGCCGGCGATACAGGCAAGTCCATAAACGCTTCTCTCATGATAACTTGAGATCACGAAGCTCGAGTAGGGAGTCGCCGCGACGGCGCGAGACGCACGATAAGTCGCGACGGCAAGACTCGAGTTCTGTAAGACGGAAACGTAACCAATACAACCCAGGCACAAACGATTACTCCAGCAATAGTGAATCATTTAATGCGAGAAGATCCCGGTCACGACAACGAACGACCCGACGTCGCTATTATGAGCGACGTCGGTCCTGTAGTAGCTCATCTGGTGACGACATGCGCGAGGTAGGACGTAAGCGGCGACGCATAGGTAGTGACCATGATGATACTCGTACTCATCGTGGAATTAACATAAAAAAACGATCTAAGAGACGACGTTCCCGCTCGACGTCGTACCACGCGCGTGTAGTCAAGAAAAATGTACCTAGTAATAATGCAAATGTCGAACCGCCAGGTTCAACTCAAGAGATCCTTAATAAATTCCTTAGCATACTAAGTAATGTAAAGGGCCAATCGACCTCTAAGCTTTCTTT
Organism: Oegoconia quadripuncta; assembly: GCA_949316235.1. Lineage (NCBI taxonomy): Eukaryota > Metazoa > Arthropoda > Insecta > Lepidoptera > Autostichidae > Oegoconia > Oegoconia quadripuncta. The sequence goes on from OX438746.1 coordinate 18,619,363, forward strand.
TACCAACGTAGTCCCAGAGTTCGATCCGATTAGTAAAGACCAAACGATACTTACTTGGCTAACTAAAGTCGAAGAATGCGCGGAAATTTACGGATGGGACGAGCGTGAAATAATTCATTTTGCTCTTCCAAAACTAACGGGCGTAGCAAAAACTTGGTACCAGGGACTAAATACAGTACTCTACAGCTGGTCAGAATGGAAAAGAAAGCTTATAGAATCGTTTCCCTGTCGTGACGATTACGCGGAGTTACTTACCGAGATGTTGGCCAAGCGTGCGCGTTACGGCGAGTCGCTAGAACAATACTATTATGCCAAAATAAATCTGCTTAACAGATGTGGTATAAGGGGTAGGAAGGCGGTAGACTGTATCTTGCATGGCATCGAGGATCGCGCCGTTAGAGTGGGGGCGCAGGCCGCACGGTTTCGTGAACCCGAAGATGCCCTAATGTATTTGAAGACGGTGAAGGTAGGAAATAACAGAGAGAGCGGTGATAGGCATAGGCAAGATAAGAGACAAGCGACACAAATACAGAGTAGTTTCAATAGGAGTAAGCTAGATTTGTCGAAGAAGATTTTTAGATGTCACAATTGTAATGAAGAGGGTCACAAGAGTTTCAAATGCGGAAAACCCCCTAATAAATGTACTTTTTGCAGTAAGATCGGACATATAGATCTGTATTGCAGGTCGAAGGCTAACAGTAACGCCCAAGACAAGGCACAGTCTGAGAATTTAAAACAGGAAAAACAAGTAGCTGTATTAACTGAAGCAGATAATTCCAATAGAAAATACCTACTTGAAGCCATAGTAGCCGACGTGCCTCTCTTGTGTTACGTAGATTTGGGTAGTCAATGTACGTTGATTAGGGAAACCGAAGCCGAAGGTCTAGGCCTAAATTTAACCTGTGACAATTTACCTACCTTGAGAGGGATAGGTGGCCATCACGTTCGGCCTATAGGCAGATGCAATGTCAATGTTTCAATACAGGGCCTAACGGAGAACGTTGAGGTGTACGTTGTGGAAGACCATGTTTTGAAACATCCTGTATTATTAGGTCATTCTTTTACGGAAAAACCAAACATAACAATTATTAAGACACCTGATGAAATTATATTCGAACATTCGGCTTGTCAGAAAATTCATTTGTTAGCCCGGGAGGATATAACTATAACTCCGAATGAATTAAATGCGATTCCAGTAGAATCTGATTCCAATTATAAGGGCACTGTCTACGTCAATGGCACGATTCGGGGCGCTGCCGGTTATGAGCACTATCTATTACCTGGCGACTATCGCCTTGAAAGGGGTTCAGGTACATTACTAGTTCGAAGCATATGTAACAAAGACATCATATTGCGGAAAGGAAGTCTGCTCACTCGCGCTTTACCTGTCACGCGTGCCCTTGACGTAAAAAGTGTATCATTTGATGATTCGTTCATAGACTCGGTACAATGCGGCGAGCAACTCACTGCTACCCAGAAGCAGGAGTTAACTGATTTGCTTTCCAAATATAATGATTGTTTCTCCTCCTGTCTAAGTGACCTGGGTTTTACGACTGCGGGCGAGATGACGATAGAACTTAAAAACACGGATCCAGTTGTTTATAGACCTTACCGCATGTCTTACAGTGAACGAACCCAAGTACGGGCAATGGTCCAGGAGATGTTAGACGCAGGGATAGTGAGGGAGTCGTCGTCCCCGTACGCGAGTCCAATCGTCCTAGTAAAAAAGAAAACAGGTGAGAAAAGGCTATGCGTAGATTATAGGGCTCTGAACCAGCGTACCAAAAAGGATCATTATCCTCTGCCCCGCGTGGAGGATCAACTGGATCAGCTCGCTGGGAATAGCGTATTCATTTCTCTGGACTTAGCGTCCGGATACTATCAAATACCTATCGAAAAATCATCACAGGATAAGACCGCCTTCGTCACGCCAGACGGACAATTCGAATACTTGAGGATGCCATTCGGCCTCGTCAACGCACCCTCTGTCTTCCAGAGGACAATAAATAAAATTCTGTCTGAGGCAAAAATTAAATTCGCCCTTGTATATATGGACGACATTTTGATCCCCGCGCGCTCATTCGAGGAAGGTCTGGCTAGACTAGAGGAAGTCTTAATTTTGCTAAGAAGGGGCGGGTTGACTTTGAAATTGGCTAAGTGCAATTTCTTCTTAAACACGATTGATTTTTTAGGATTTCAGATTAACGCAGAAGGAATAAAACCCGGTGTAAGAAAAACTGAGGCGGTTTCTAAGTTTCCCGCCCCAAAGAACCAGCATGAACTACGTCAGTTCCTAGGTCTGGCGAGCTTTTTCAGGCGGTTCGTGCAAGGTTTTGCTATTATGGCTAGGCCATTGACGGACCTTCTCAGGAAGGATACGGGGTGGAACTGGACTTCCCAGCAGGACGAGGCATTCTTAACGATTAAATCTGTTCTGATCCAAAGACCATTACTTGCCCTTTATGATCCGCTGAGGGAAACCCAAGTCCATACCGACGCTAGCAAACATGGTGTAGCTGGTATATTGGTCCAAAAGGCTGATGACGGACTATTCAGGCCGGTGTCGTATTACAGCCGGAAAACGACTCCCGATGAACAAAAACTACACTCTTTTGAGTTGGAGACGCTGGCTGTAGTATCGTCCTTGAGTAGGTTTCGAGTTTACCTCATTGGTATCCCCTTTAAGATCCTAACCGATTGTAATGCGCTCCGAACTACGCTTACGAAAAAGGATCTAATTCCACGTATCGCTCGGTGGTGGGTCCAACTTCAAGAGTTCGACTGCGAGATAGAATACCGTGCGGGCTCTAGTATGTCGCATGCGGATGCGCTAAGTAGGAATCCTGTTGGGGATGCGATAGAGGAAACTCATGTATTAGACGTTCTTGCTGTAGGTTCAGAAGACTGGGTAGCTACCGTACAATCTAGTGATCCGGAAGTAATCCGAATCAAACAAATTTTAGATGACCCCGAATCAGGAAAGATTATGGACGTATGCAAAAATTACAAAGTGAAAAACGGAAAGGTTTATCGAATAATCAATAAGGAAGGTGATGTCATTCGTTGGCTGGTCCCGAAAGGAGTCCGTTGGCAAATAGCCAAGATGAATCACGACGACCTAGGCCACTTTGGCTATGAGAAAACTCTATCGCGTATACAACTATCTTTTTGGTTCCCTAAAATGCGGAAGTTTATTAAGAAATACGTGAAGTCGTGTCTCGAGTGTGCACACTACAAAGGGACTTCCGGTAAACCAGAAGGCGAACTACATCCGATTCCCAAAATCGATGTGCCATTTCACACGATCCATGCGGATCACTTGGGACCTTTTGTTAGGAGTAAGAAGGGAAACTGTTACCTTCTAGTCATAATAGATGGCTTCACCAAATTCATTAATATCAAACCCGTTAGGAACACCAAAAGTGCTACATCGGTTAGAATTTTACGTGAACACATTAGCTACTTTGGCGCGCCCTCTAGGCTAATAACGGATCAAGGAACATCATTTACAAGTAACACTTTTCGTTCGTTTGTGAAGTCATTAGGGATAAAACATATCCTAAATGCAGTATCTACGCCAAGGGCAAATGGCCAAGTCGAGCGATTTAATCGCACAATCCTTGATGCGTTATCTGCCAAAACTCACAATAAGGATGATAAAGGTTGGGACGAACATATACCCGATATCCAAATCGGCATAAACACTACAATCCATAAAACAACAGGGAAATGTCCGTCCGAACTTTTATTCGGTTTCAAAATAAATAGCAGTACCGAAAATGTTTTGAGTGAGGTGATAGATGACTCTAGACTTTCGTCGACAGAAAGTTTGGAGCAAGTCAGAATCGAAGCAGGAAAGCGTATAACTAAACAACAAACACAAGACAAAATTAACTTCGACTCTAAACGTAAAAAGAATCACGAGTATACAGTTGGCGATTTAGTAAGCGTAAAACGGGAGGTGCCTAGTGACGGCAAGTCCAAAAAGTTGGCAATGAAATACCAAGGGCCGTACCGAATCTCTAAAATATTGCCTAACGATAGGTTTTTAGTCGAAGACACGCCGTTGACTCGCAAGCCTGGCCGATGTCGCTATGAGAATGTCGTAGCTATAGATAGGATAAAACCGTGGCTTGCTTTCAATAAAGATTTCGTTTCAAGTTCAGAATCGGATTCAGACGACAATCATAATGAAAGTAATAACGACCAAAACGACAGTACAGATAAAAATAATGTAAAAGATAATTAATATAAACATAAAATAAATAAATAATAATGCATGAATGTATACAACTTGATGTTGATGTATAAAAGTTAATTCAAAGAGAAAGTCGAAGTTATAGCAACATTTTATTGGAATTTATTACCTCTATTACACGTTTCTAGTATTAAGTACTCCTAAATATCGTATGTATAACAAATGTATTAAATATCTAAGATAAACAGAGCTAAACTTGAATTATATAGTAGTTATAATGCGAATGAGCATGCAAGTAAATTAGTTTAAGCATATAACTAAGAAGTAGGTATAGATTTTGGAAAATAATTACTAAAATCATTATAATTCATGTGAGTAGATCAGATCGCAAACTGTTTGTATCTATGTGCTTACTGCTTGGTGATTTTTATTTCATAAGTTCAGTGCATTGGTCGCGAAGGGACTCGCTTATGTTATCAGAATGACCGAGCTGTTAGGATAATTTAATTGAACCGGCAACACTCATGAATGTCAGCGTTCTTTCGAGCCTATTCGCTGGCAACTCATTTATTCTTAATTCATTCTTTCTACATTCATTCATTTTACATCCGTTCATTCATTCATTCATTCAATGACTAGTTAATCTTTCTAACCGCGTTTGCTCGAGGCAGCTAGTCAGTCTACAAGAGTGAGTCCTAGCGAATGGTCAAGTTAGCTGAAAGTGTTAAAAGTATTAAAATAGTTAAAGGTGATTATTATCGGAAGAACTTGTACAAGGTGATGAATTCTTTATTATTTAATTTACTTAACTTAAGCTATATATCTATATGTCTTTATAAACGTGAATCGCAAATAAATATATTCAAGAGTAATTATGGAGTTTTCCTTATATAATGCTAGGCAGACCCTTTATTATCATTATTAGGCTTTTATTATTGAATCTATCTAGTTTTTCTATGGGAGCTCGAGTCTCACAAAAAGCTATGTTACCTTTTTGTATATTCTGTTCTGTGATCTATACATATTTTTTTTTATACACAACGGGTTGGTACTTGACCTCAATCACACCTGATATTAACTGAAGATGAGGTCGAAGGTGGAAGCGTACTGACCCGCAAACCCCAACACATTTGGAGGACTGGCTATCTTATCTCTGACAACCGGAAGACAATGCTATTAACATTGCTGCTTGGCGGCAGATTTAGATAAGATGGTGGTAGCTTGTCAGGCGGACATTTAAAATGCCCTACCACCAACCAATATTCATCCCACTCTTAGTAACATCCCTTCCCTCCAGAAAAACCTATACGGCCCGGAGTTATACAATTTTTTGTATATTGTTGAACTCAGCAATTGCTGTAAACAAATATAAAAATATCCAAATACGTTCCAGATTTCTTGAGAAAATTTAATTTTTAATATCAGGCCTTAAAACGTTTATCTGTTTCAGAGTGTCTGAGGTATATGTTACATATGCTGACTAGATGCCTTTTCTGTGTCACATAGGTGGGTATAAATATTTTTTTCTGTAGTTATAATATTTTTATTCATGAAAAAAAAAAAAAAATTCAGTATCTCGTATGGGTGAGATTTGAATCTTTGGCATCGTTTCAGACGATGGTTTAGATCAATCAATCAAATACGCTTTATTGTTTAAATAAGGAAGGCACATCATCAAACTGAACAACTTTCATTATGGGACCAACTCTAACATGAAGAAAAAATATCGGCTGTTTCATACAAAAGTTCGCTGTAATCATTTATGTAGTATTTGTTAGTTGTGCAATACAGAGTATTTGATTGGTTAATTGAAACATTCAATACCCACCCAATTGCAATGTATGAAACAGCTGATTTCTACTTCATGATTTCAGAGTTGATCCCACAGTGAAAGTTATTCAGTTCTATGATGTTAACGATCATCTGAAAGGATGCCAATGATTCAAATTTCATCCTGTATATGTGACAATGAATAAATACTTTTTCTTTCTTTCAAATAAAAAAATCCTTTATAGTAGAATAGTAATTCTTTGTATAAAGTACACCCTTACATCGCAACGTTATTGTGCTATGCCAACATCTCTACGTTATTATGTGTTTTGGCCCTCAGAGGGTAAGCTTTATGAACAGGAATTTAGCCCGGGTCCACAGTGACCCACAAAACCACATTACAAGAAAAAGGTATTTGTTACCTGCGCGTGACACGTCATTTCGGAAGCGGCCGCATATTTCAGAGGGTTGTTTAACCCTGGAGTTGAGATTCGACTCTGCAAGGATGCTGTTCATTTGTAATTGTAATGAGCCTGGACCGACGATGGAGTTTGGTTTATTCTGACATTTACATCGCTTTGCCTCTACTAGGGTTGTTGATTAAATTTAGTTGAATACAGGTGTCTTGTGTATTAGTAAGGCTAAGATGTCCACTGCAACAAACGCTTTAGCAATACTTTTGTCGAATTCGGGGCGAGAGACATACTTACTCTGCAGTCGCTGCCGTGATGTAAAATTTATATTTAACTAGTATTTACTTGCGGCTTTCCCGCAAGGAATTTGTTTACCACGGGATATTTTGCTCACTTTGATCACTTTGCTGGGATAAAAGTAGCATATTCAATTCCAGGGCATATTCTACAAATATACCAAATTACATCCAACCCAGTACACCAGTATATCCATTTCGCCGTGATTGAGCAAAAAATAAACGTCCAAACCTTCGCTTTTATAATATTAGGTAATTGAAAATTTGATTGGATGAAGTCTGGAGAGAACGTGACAGTAGAACTAACTTATATTACTGTCTTTCCTTCCTCTAGGAAAGTCTTTGCTCGTAACGATAATATATACCTAGTCATGTGGTCATCAGAGAATGTGAGTGAAAATATATGGCGGGTCATATTAAGTATCTCAACATATTTGTCACCGCCGCACGGGCAAGATCTACTTACTCGCACAAGACACGACTAAATAGGTTATGCTACCTGCAGAAGGAGGATGGATAACTTTCTGTAGTGACCACAATAATTATAATGGAGAATGAGAAACTGCAAAATCAAAATAAAAAAAAATCTTTTATAGGCAAAATTATCACTAATCACAAAATTACTGCCCATCCACAAAGATGACTCCCCAGAGATGAACATGCAAGAGATTCAAGGGTTACATACATGCTGCTCAAATTTTATTGATGTAATAAAAGCCATATACAAATATCATAAATGTGACAATCTGCCTGTCTGTCCAGATGTCAAACCTAAACTGCTAGACCTATGATATTGAAATTTACCAGAAAGAAGGACATAGGCTAATTTTATCCTGAAAATGGCTGCTATCCCTGTGGATATCAGCAGTGAAAAGCTTTTTGATTATTTTTTCATTGAGGAGTATCTATATATAATTTTTTTAATGCTCAACGGGGTAGCCCTGGACCTCAATCACACCTAATATTAAGTGAAGATGAGGCCGAAGGTGGAAGCGTACTGACCCGGAAACCCCATCTAATTTGGGGAACAGGCTATCTTACCTCTGACAACCGGAGCACAACAATGCTATTAATATTGCTGTTTGATGGTAGACTGAGACAAAATGGTGGTAGGTGGAATCTAACAGTTACACATTTCATCACATTCACATAGTTAGTGGAGTTGGTAGGTATACATAGTTCGAAAGGAAAATTGCTACGGTATTCTTATTTTTAATTCTCTTTGGCAGTATTCAGCGATGTAAGCCCCTTTATGAAGAGCAAAAAGGAGGAGCCTAGACAAAGACACCCCTAGGGCTTACATAAACCAAATTGAAACATAGGGTTACAGCACAACCTTTCATGGGCACTGTATACTTACTTTGTCTTGTTATTTTAACTAACAACCTCTCATTTTAATGACACAATGTCTAAATTGAGAAAGGAACAAGTAATATACATATACAGCAACATTACATGTAATTAGAAATATTATTTTCATAATTTTATAGGAATAAAATGGAGAATATGTATTATCCGACTGCCCCCAGAAAGGAGGGTATGTATATACCGGATGAGTTTTTTACCGTAAGGAAAAAAATAGGGCATATTAGGTAAGTGAAATAGAAGTGAAATAAAGGATAGGTAGTTCTTTTTTTTTCAAAACCATCATCGAATGAAGCGTTAATTGTGTCATTTGACGGTCGCGTTGTAGCCTATTTTACGTAATTAAGTACATCATTAAATTAAATAAATAAAGAAAATTTGGAGAAACTATATACGAGTTCTAAATAAATTTCGCATTATAGAAATTCTAGAAATCCCGCCAGTCGCATATCAATTTACAAAAGCAAAAAAAAAACAGCTACGCATGCCAAGAACTTCTATTTCACTTCCCTAATATGCCTTATTATTTTCTTTGCGGTAAAAAAACTCATCCGGTATTTAAAATCTAAATCCGGTATCTAAATCTGCCGCCAAGCAGCAATGTTAATACCATTGTTGAGTTCCGGTTGTCAGAGATAAGAAAGCCAGTCATGCAAATGTGTTGGGGTTTCCGGGTCAGTACGCTTCCACCTTCGACATCATCTTCACTTAACATCAGGTGTGATTGAGGTCAAGTACAAACCTGTTGTACATAAAACAAAAAAAAAAGGTATCGATTTCTATGTTACCTCCTATAGGCTAAACAGCTTGACCGATTTTGATGCGCATGGTGTAACAGGGTACAATTTGTGGTAAAAAATCGAACATGGTGGCCGCCACATAAAATACAAATACACGGGGCGAGTTTTTTGTTTTCAAAATGTAAATAGTTCTTTATAGATTTTCATTTATATTATGTGTTATTATTAATATTTACGTTTATTTAAAGTTATTAGATCTAATGTCATCTTAATACTTCTTATTATTTTAAACCGATTATAACCAAACTCACTCTTCATCGTGTGTCGTCGTTAAACACACAAATCGTCGTCTATTTTACTGATTTATTTATGTTTCTGTCGTTATGTGGAAATTGATATGCGTTAACTTTTGATTTAATGTAAATTGTAATGTAATTTAATATAGCTTTAAACGTAAAGTGAAACAACATTATTTTGAAATGCATAAATAAATTTTAATTTAGTTTAATATTACCTCGAACCGATGGTAAGGGGATGATGTTAGTATGAGTGAAGGAGAATGCCTATGGGGAATTACAATTGAAGGATTAGATTTAAGGCATTGTTTGAAGTTACTGCCTCTTTATTTCTAATAATAAAACAAAAACATCTATGAAAATTAGCACGATATTAGGTATAACTTATTTTGTCATCCAATAACGAAATTTAAATAAAATAATAATAAATACACTACACTAATTATCTTGTCCTAAACTATTGATAAATTGATTGATTGATTGATTGTCCTAAACTAAGCAAAACTTGTACTATGGATACTAGATAACGAATAACCATACTTTAACTGAGGTTATCTGGAAGAAATCCCTATCAGCGATAAGACCGCCTTTGTACACTTCATAATCTATGTTAAATGTTCTTTGCGTTTTATTTTTGTGTGTGCAATAAAGAATTTAATAATAATAATAACCATACACTGGAATAAATCAATCAATCAATCAATCAAGTACACTTTAATGCACAAAATTTTACAATATACTTCTTAAATATAGCTTCAAAAGAAAATAATAATTGTACAACCAGGCGGTCTTATCGCTATTTAAGCGATTTCTACCAGACAACCTTTGGGTATAAATTCGCCACACAAATATTTACCCCTCGCGGGATTCGAACCCGCGAGGGGTATTTTATCTAACGGTCATAAGCTATATTTTTTTTATTTATTTATTTGAGAGACAAATCGTTGCTTACATAAATTACATAAGTAGCTTATGTCCTCTCTTTCCTTTTTATATTTCCGCGGGTCAAGTATCACGGCGCGCCTGTCAAATTTTCGAAAATACCTGCCGTGTTAAAAACGTTTATAGATACTCTTCTACTGGGTGTATTTGTAATCTGTGAAAAGCTATAGCTACGGGAATATATTATCTATGGATATAATGAATGAACACTACTACAGCTATAATACAAAAAATCAGAAAAATGTTACGAGTTGTAATATGTAGGTATACCTATATCCACGATATAATTGGTATTTTTACGGAAAGTACAGATTTATTTCATGTTTTTCTTAAAAAAACGGGTAATTCAATAAATTGTTATGAGAATTGGAAGCTCTATGGCCAGGTTCCTAAGCCTGTTCTAATAAAAAACAGTAGTTGGAATTCTATGCCTACACTCCCACCCAAAGAGAAAAAAAATATTTTCGCAAATACAGACTAAATATCATAGCTAACATGACATGGCGCACATTATTGGATGCGGAATTTAATAGAGAACAAGTTCAAACACAGTCCAAAGGAATTGGAACTCTATAATCATTGCAATTGAGAGTTGAAAGCCGGGTGTACCGCCGACACCGATCGGTGTTCGCGAGTGTTGAAGGTATAAAAGTATTTTGGACACCGATCGGTGTTCGCGTCCGCCTAAAGGTTAAAATGTTACATTATTTGTTAACCTATAGTCCCCTACATTATATAATCTATGGTGCATTAGGTATTTTACATAACATAAAATAAAATCAAATGCCGAAATCTTAACTGATAGTTAGAACTGGGTTCGAAAACTCAAAGACATTTCTTTAGATACATATGTTTTGTAGTTTGCCAAAGAAAAACTAAATATATAAACATTGGCTAACCTAACATTGCACAGCTTACATGTGCGCTTGATGAAAACGTTGCTCAGTTAATTAATACTACTTTTGGGATGTGAAATAATGATAATTTTTTAAGTAGGAATCGCATAATAGTCCAGTCAAGATATGCATTTTTAGGGGTGTAACTTCCTATAATCTTAAAGGCCCTGATTTTTGGTACATAGACAGACTATCTATCAGTAATATAGTAAAATATATTTTCTAACAGATCAGGAGTTTGCTTCAGGTATAGTGTAGGTATTTAGTTATAAAACCTACAATATTAATTTAAAGTTACCACTGTGCACTTCATTGCGTTTCTAAAAAAATAATCAATAGCTACTTTATATTTTCTAAAAATTGTTTATTGAATCGTGATATTTGCCATCGGTGAAATTTTTAATAATTGTAAAGAATTGTTGCTCGATTTTTTGGAAAATAGTTACAGGGGTTCTAAGTATATTCTCCGACGCAATGTAATTCACATTGGTAGTTTTAATCTTATAGTCTATGTTTCATTACTAATATGTATATTATAACTAATGCAAGCTACCGATTTGTTAGATTTTTTTTTATTCTTTCACTGACAGGTACTCTATCCATGTGCAAAAAATCACGGCATTTAAAATTATAGGAAGTTGAAAGTGTATCCTTACTGGACTATAATGGTATGGAATTACAGTTCAGGGTTTCGTACCTCATAAGATCAGTTTGATGTTTTGATCACTGTCCATCAAGACCTGTATCCTTTGGTACGACTGTAGGTATCAATCTGGAAGAATTAACGTAAAGGTAAAAGGTCCTTAAACGACTCAACCTAATAATAAGATGTATCGGCTGTTTGTTATTTTCATATTCTGACTGGTTATCAAAACAAGAGTAATAGAAATACGTATTCATTTATTGCACACATTGGTATTGAGTAGTTACAGTATATGGAACTTCAAAATATGGTCCAAATCGTTATTAATTGTTAGTAATGGAAGAGCGACATCTTCTGACACAGGTGTACATATACTTAAAAAAATTATATATAACAAAACAAAGTTGTGCATAAAAAAATATTTTTATTTTCATTTCATTTCAAATTCACCCACTGCTGGGTATCGGCCTCTTCTCCTCTAGGTAAAAGGGGTAAATAATACTAATTTTATTGCAGAGTACGCAGAGTGACAAAGCTTAAATTTACGAGTCAGGAAAAACCGAAAACATACTTTATAAACGTAAATTTAATATTACTATAAATTTAACTGTTGATCTATAATCTTTAAGATTGGCATGAAGTAAGATTTCGTAGCACAACTGAAGGATAAGGTAAATTCTAAATGATTTCTAATGTTATGTATATTGCACGATTACTTGAATATGGGACGACGATGGGAGGTTTTTGGCGCAACTAAAGGTTTATATTCGAAAATCGTTATTTTAATATCCCTTGTGGAAATAATATGGACAAATTTATATCTGCAGTTAATTTCATGTATGCAACTGCGTACCCTGTACATGTAGTACTTAAAAAACCATTTACATTCTTTTTAAACCGCTAAACTTAGTATTGTTTTCGTTGTATAATTTCTTAGACGTTCCAATAATATTAACCGCCAATAATATTTGTCTCGTAATAATCTTAATATATAAACAATAAAGCGTTTTTGATTGATTGAATTCCACACTGACGTTGAAATTAATGATTCTCTAATTTATTTCTTTCCTTACCAGATAGGTAGATAAAAAATTACATGATGCTATAAGGGTTCTTTCTTTTCTTTTAATATACAGAACCCCAAAACACAGAATATTTCTACTCTTTATTGTATACCACATATTTACGTAATTTAATCTAATATGAAAATAGAAGTAGACAAAATTGCTCCCTTCTGACCCCAGCAGCAACCTCCTAAGTCATCAAATCTGGACGTATGGACGCTGAGATTGAAACTGTCCTTTTTGGGTTCGCACCTGTTATACGGGATACAAGTGCTGTGAATATTGCTTGACCTCACTTTGGGTTGAGTATGGGAAAATTAAATATTCCACACGCCATAAAACAAAATGAAAGCGTTATGATCAAGTAAAAAGAAGATTAATACACTGAATATTCTTCGCGCTTATTTTTTAATTGTCATGTAGAAGTGTATTGAACGATGTAATGTTTATCTTGAACGGTCGGAGCTCTCTTAAATAGAAAGGGGTTATTATGAAATGGAAATCGATTGAGCTATGGCCCTGATTCTACCAAATGTAATCGCAATCCGTTTTAATTTTTTTTATTTTTTGTGCTCGTTTGTTAGTGAAAATTGTTACTCTTAATAAACTAGATTAAAACTCGTTGTGTTCTGGGCTAATTGAAACTTTTTATTTAATCAAATGTAATTTATCATTATTGTTAAAATTTAACTAAGACAATTTTAGAAAGAAATTACTACTGTAACACAGCGAAAATTAGTACAGTTGACAGAACATCATTGGTAAAGTGCTGATTTAAATGAAAACGATACTTATACCATAGAGGAATAACAACTTACACCTATGCGAATGGCATACCTTAGATTCCGTACCATAGAGTAGTTTTATCAATTATCATGGAAGCATCATCGAAAAATTTTTAAAGCACAGAGAAGTCATTTCATGATATGTATTAAAGAATAGACTCCTAAATTACTCTTCAATCCTAACACTCGGCCAAAGAATCAACACTTAATACGGAATCCTGCAAACACAAACGCGAAGTCATTATTTTTCTCTGTAGCGTTTCCATACCGAACTGCAAACTGTATGCATGAGCTTTACGCGTGTTTAATTCAAAATCTCTTCAACCTCGAAAAGCATGCAGTGGCGAGTTGCACAAGTAATTATTTTCACAGTGCCCGCTGGGCCCAGAACAGAATGCAAAATAAATTACATCCAGTCTACAGAATGACGTGAACATTCGAAACTTATTAAAACTTCTCAGTGCTGGCTCTAATATGAGGCTTCGCAATGTTTGTATTTTGCAAAAATGAGAGATTGTAATAATGATCATAACAGATTTCAATTAAACTATCCTATTTTGGATAAATTAAATGTTCAGTTTTATAGACAATGGTTTAACTTTTAACCTAAATCACATTGAGGAGTGACGATGAAGCAAAAGGCGGCAGCGCACTTACAAATCGTCCAACTTAATTGAGGACTACCAGCCAGTCCTCAAATAAGTTTACAAGTAATCTTCTTTCAACCGGAACACAACAATGCCATCAACATTGTTGATTGACGACAGACATATAAATAATGGTAGTAGATGGTCATGCAGACTCTTAAAATGTCCTTAATGTATTGCCTTTTTGTACAATAAAGCGTTTACAAACAAACAAATGTCCTCCAACCAACGAAACCGAGAAGGTACGATATATGAACCTCGTTAAAACAAACCCGTGACGACCACTTTCTAAACTTTATGTTGTATAAATTAAGCCGCAGAGGCGCCCAGTTATGCATTAAAAGATGATCAGATCAAGAAGCTATGACATGCTTTCTTGAAAAGGCGCGTGAATAGGTACCTATCTAAAAGGTAAGCAATGCATTTTTGAAGGTCACCTATAGTATTATAAAACTTAAAGGAAGAATGTGACCAATACTTCCCACCAGTGGACGAATCAATTAATTTGCCTTTCTTTAGAAAATAATTAGACTATTATTTTATTATGTGTTAGTGATATCTAGCAACTTCGATTTCATTGCTTCTTTACCATAACTAGTAATGAGCAGTCAATGGTATCGATTCGGATGTACATCAACTAAACTAAACTAAAACCAGTTTTGGAGTAGTGCCATCGCATCGTACTCTTCCAGGGAGAAAGAGACAGTACTACTTTAAAACTGGTTTTAGTTTAGTTTAATTGGTGTACATCCGAATCGACACCATTGTCAATCTCTGCACTTAAATATTTCTTTCGTAACTCAAAAATTGCTAATCCCAGTCCTGTTATAAATTATTTTAATTCTAAAGAGACACTTTTTCGTGAATTTGAATTTAAAATGTATGTATTTGCTACTGTATCTCGATGTCATGACAAAAGTCGCTCTTACACATCAACAGCCTAGATAATACACTCACCTTGGGAGTACTTGTCCTGAGCAGGTGAGAACGCGCAAATATTTTGGGACGCTTCTGATCATCTTTGGGCTTTGCTGTTCAATTATTTTTTTTTATGCACTACGGGTTATCACTTGGCCTCAACCACGCCTGATGTTAAGTGAAGATGAGTTTAATCCTTTAGTCCCTGTCACAATACCTACAGGAGAAGATTTATTGATCCGATTCGGCAGACTAGACAATTTCTATTGAGACTACTGTCAAATAAAAGTAAATTTTAAATAAACAAGTAAAATTAGTTCACTGAAAATAACTACCAATTTTCAATAAAAACCGTATCTAACTCGCTTAATTTATTGGTTCCGCGAAGTCAAACATTGCGTATGCACTAATCCTTTTCAGATCAGCATACACATGAGCAGACTCTATTGGAACACCTACAGATTATCACCATAGTTTCTTAAA
The DNA here is from genome assembly GCA_949316235.1 of Oegoconia quadripuncta. NCBI lineage: Eukaryota > Metazoa > Arthropoda > Insecta > Lepidoptera > Autostichidae > Oegoconia > Oegoconia quadripuncta. The sequence continues at coordinate 18,634,819 of OX438746.1, forward strand.
TAAACAGTAATACGATAAAATATGATACCAACTTATTAGATCAATGTACAATTGCCATTCTTCGTAGCATTTCATCTCGTTTACCATTTTAACAGTCTTGACAAAAGATACCTGCATTTACTACACACTGTTGAATGTATAAGCATAATTTATTTGGATGTATACCTATTATCTAACTAATATTATAAATGCGAAAGTTTGAATGTTTGCTTTGTTTGTTTATTTGTTTGTTGCTCAATCACGGCGAAACGGATGAACGGATTTGGATGAAATTTGGTAAATCGGTAGAATATACCCTGGATTAAAACATAGGATATTTTCCCGATAAAATGAGTAGTTCCTGCGGGATAAACAAATTGTAAATGTTTGAGGATATTCTTCTGTACGCCCATTCAACATTGTCTATTGTAAATTTAGGTCGACTGGAAAAGATCCCTCAAGGGTTAAGTCCGCCTTTGTACACTATTTTGATTTACAGTATTATGTGCGTTACTTTGTACAATAAAGCGTTTACAAACTACAATGGAAATCGCGACAAACACATTTTATGGGACGAGGGCCATGCTACACATCAGTGTACAGTAATATTAGTTTACTTTCGCCATATATAAAGAATAGACCCAACCCGTCTTTTATCGTGGATTTCGTCAACGGCGACTATGAAACTTTTCGCCAAAAAACATTTACATTTCACGTGTTAACGGCGGTGGGCTCACCCCCTGTCGCATGTGCATTTCGGTATATTTCCAACGGTGAACCATGGATGTTATTTCAAGCATAACTCTTAAAAGAGGCGAGGGAAATGATAAGTAAACAAATTTTTACATATATCTATTATGTTGAGGTAACCGAAATCGATCGTTAACATTGAGTTGTATTACTGCATAAAGTATATTGACTGTCACCTATTATGTAGTATTTACTAATATGGATCTGTCTGTATGATGTTTGTTTTGTGAAGTGCTTGCATTGCTACTGAAGCTATTAACAAGCAGATTTAGACATAAATAGGATACAGTATTTAACATGTGAGATATCTAAGCGCATGGAAGTGCGCAGGCCAAGCTCTTAAAAAATCTAACCGCTCGTACGTCTTGCACGATTTACACGACCAATTTAGAGATTTTGCATCCCCTCCAGCTTAATAACTATTCCGACATATATGTTATGTACTATTTTACTCTGGTGATAAAATTCTTATCATAACACAAAAAATAATTTTAACTTTAAACGAGACACATAAAGTATGTCCCTCAAAGAATTGATAGTGGCCCCAAGTGCAGACTCTGGCTAACTCACTCACTGACTGAGGGACAATTCTGTAGACAACTATCAATATTATTCATAAATCACGGATGTTTAGAAAAATATATCTAGGGTGTAAATTTACTTTGATACGTATGTACTTTGAAGCTTTAAACTATGTAGAGTGTTCCTTGAGAATGTTCTCAAGTAACACTCTACGTAGTAGTGATCTAACACTTACACCAATAATCTAGTTCCATACTAGGCAAATACTGTAACTATGGATACTCGTTAACGGATAAATATACAGCTACAGGGTTTAAATTTAAATGAAATGTTTCATAATACCCATAAATTTTATGCTTCGGAGGTTTTTTTTTATGTAACAAAATTAACTTTTTTCCAGCAATTTATGTGTTTCATGAAATATATTCAAGAAATACTAAACGTGGTTTAAGGTTTGAAATTTACACCCTGTAACTGTAAGTTTATCTTTCATCAAAATCAAAATCAAAATCAAAAAATGCTTTATTTTATAGGTACACAAGGTACACTTAAAATAGATTTTACATTTTTAAAGCTACTGCTTGTTCAAAAGGCAATTTTCCCCTGAGAAGAACAAGCAAGAAACTCGAGAGGTCGCACTTTGAAAAAAAAAGGTTTTTATACTACAAAATTATTATTTTATATTATAATATTTCATTATTAATTGTGAAATAGCCTGGTTATACGAACGGGCCGGTTATGTCCATGATTGTTTATCATCTAAATAATCTGATATTTTATAATATGCTTTCTTAATAAGTTTCTGTTTTATAGTATCTTTAAATTTATTGAAAGGAAGATTTTGTATATCAACAGGAACTTTATTGAAAAAGCGTATACTTAACCCTTTGAATGAATTACTGACTTTGTGGAGGCGACTTATGTGACCTGCAAGTTTATCTTTATTTCTTGTATTGACATCATGTTTATCACTATTTTCCTAAATGATGCTATATTTTTTTTGACATATATTAGATTTTCAAAAATGTACTGTGACGAAAAGGTTAGAATATTATACTCTTTAAATCTGTCTCTAAGTGACACTACAGGTCTCAATTGATAAATTGCACCAACGGCTCGTTTTTGTAAAACAAAGATTGTATTTATATCCGCGGCATTTCACAACATCTAGTATCCATGGTACAGGATTTGCCTAGTATGGTACTAGATTATTGGTGTACACAGAAAAAAAAGATATTTTGGAACAAGAGACCTAAATGTCTCAACTAATATATCTTGATCTCGATGATATATATATTGGAGTAAGAGAATCACACTCACGTATCAAGAAACATTTTTTTTTGATATTCAGGTTGAAACATCTTGTAACAAGACTTGTGTTACATGGTCCGAAATACAATTTTTGATTAAAAACAATTTGTTTCTTTCCCTAAGATGGAAAATATCTTGTCTTCGCGATTTTGACTCAAGAACTAGTTCTTGTGTCAAGTAAATTACTTAATTGACATAAGCATCCATCTATATATTATCAGAAGTATTAATATTTCTTGAAACAAATAAAATGTTACTCGACATACAGATTGTTGTCGTTTCGCTCAAGAAAGATTTAAAATTCCAATGAAGAATTAAGGCAATATTAAAACAAAAAATATATTATTTGTTATAAAATTGTAGTTGTTTCGGTGAAGAATCACTTGAAATTCCAATGTAGAACTAAGGCAATATAGAAACAACAAATATATTACTTGATGTAAGATTGCTGTTGTTTCGCTCAAGAATTATTTAAAATTCCATTGTAGAACTGAGGCAATATTATGACAAAAAATGGATTACTTGGTATAGGAATGTTGTTGTTCCGTTCAAGAATCAATTCAAATTCCTGTGTAGAACTAAATCAATTTTGAAACAAAAATATATCACTTAATATATAAGGTTGTTGTAGTTTCGTCCAAGAATACAGTAAAATTTCAATAAAGAAGTAATGTAATATTATAACAAAAAATATATTACTTAGAATAAGATTGGCAGTTGCGCTCAAGAATTATTTAAAAAAATCCAACGAAGAAACTAAGACAATGTTACAACAAAATGTATTATTTGATAAGTATACCTATAAGATTGTAGTTGTTTCTCTCAAGAATGGTTAAAAATTTCAATAAAGAATAAAGGCACCATTAAAACAAAAAACTTGCTTGCTTTCTATCGAGTAAATGTCAAAAAATATATAACATCATTTAGGGAAAAATAAAGAAGATGCGATTGAAGAAACATAAAGAATGCGATTTGTAGACCGAGAGTGCCATATTTCGTCTGAATCACACTGTCAAGTACTACACGGCTGTCCGTGTAGTACCTGACAGTGTGCTTCATGCCTATGATGAAGTTGGAAAACGTGGGACTGCCCGTTGACTTACTCTGTTTGTTAAAATATTGGTATGGAGACCAGCAGGGCTAACGATTTAGCACGACTCGAGTGACATAGAGTCGCGTGCGAGATAGCCTACATCTCTCAAAGCCCATTGGCGGTCAAGTTGACACCTGTCAAGCGACAGCCAATCAGCTGCAAGGGACTGAGACTATGTCGCGTGCGACTCTTTCTCACTCGAATCTCTCTAAGTTGTAGTAGCCTAGCTGGTAAATCTTGTGAGATGGGCAAACGAGTTTTCTGCGCCGTACAGGATGGAGTACGGGGTGAGGCAGGGCGGTTTGACCTCGTCCAAGCTCCTCAACTTGTATGTGAACGGTCTGATCGAGGAGCATAGTAGTGTGGTATTAAAGTCGAGGACGGGGGGGTTCCGTAAATAAGACTCGTTGTCTATAGTGATGTTGCACGAACAAGGCCGTTTAATCGGCGCTGACTAAGCGATATGCGTTTATGTTGCAGTAAACCATTACGCTACGGTGAAACACCGAAATAAGGCAAGGTTATCAATTCACTACAGCAGCATATGCGTGTCGGCTGCCACATTGGCAGTGTACGCGTCAATAACATCAGTTACGCGGACGACATGGTGCTGCTGGTACCCTCGTTGAGCGCGCTTATAAAGCTACTCAAGGTGTGCGAGTTGTATGCAGAGTCGCATAGTCTCAAATACAATGTTAAAAAGACTTGAGTACATGGTCTTTGGAGCTGGCAACAAGTCCCCCAAAGTTGTTTGTCCAATCAGCTTATACGGTAAATCTATATCGGAAGTAGAACAATTGAAATACCTAGGACATTATATTACGACTAACCTCAAAGACGATGTCGATATGAAAAAGAAACATTCACAATGAATAATGAAATATTATTGTACCTTTTATAATATAAAAACCTGTTTTTAAAACGAGCAACCCCTCGAGTTTCTTGCTTGTTCTTCTCAGGGGAAAATTGCCTTTTGAACAAGCAGTAGATTAAAAAATGTGCCCAATAAAACATTTTTGACATTGACTAAGGCCCGTATTTTAGAACGTTGCTCAAGCGTAGATCTGCGCTTGCATAGTTAAAAAGAGATGCCGCTATACAAGTTACATAAAGCTGTCCCTATTTAACTGTCCTCAAGCGGAGATCTCTGTTTGAGCAACATCTTGAAATACAGGCCTTTAGATTGTTTTCGTTTCGGTCAAAAACTAAAGCAGCATTATAGCAAAAAATATGTTATTTGGTATAAGAATTTCGTTGTTTCGCTGAAGAATCATTTAAAATTCTGATGTAGAACTAATGCAATATTATGACAAAAAATATAATAATTGGTTTGAATGTTGTGGTTCCGTTCAAAAATCAATTCATATTCCACTAAAGAACTAGGCAATATTGAAACAAAAAATATATTACTTCATGTAAGACTATTGTCGTGTCGCTCAAGAATGAAATTAGAAATAAATCTTGAACTAAAATATAAATTTCTTCCGTCAAGAATTAGATGAAAAAAGTCTTCAGCCAAGGTGCATTCAAAATATATCTCTTGTTTGGAGAAATACGATGGAATAATATTGTACAGTGTTGCTGTACGGAAAAATTTTCCCTCGAATGTGGTATTGATAAAAGATTTTGTAAAAAAGAGAAGCTATCTAAAAGCAAAATCGTGCTTCAACTTTTTCCTTAGAATAAGGTCCGTCATTCGTAAAAAACCAATTCGTCGGCAATTGAATTTAATATACAATATCATAAATATTATAAACTACAACAGAAAATAACCTACAGTGATTGTTGACGGAATCTTCGATTTATGAGGTGATTAATATTCGTCTTCAACAATTACAGCCACCTAGCATGACATGGTTTAAAATAAAATATATCACTAAAAGGTAATAAAATCACATAATTAAATAAGATAAAAAACATGCCTGCCATGTCAAAAACTAACTAAAAAGTAAATTAAAATAAACTAAAAAGTAAAAAACAAATTGTAATGTTTAGGTCCGTATTTCAGAATGTTGCTCAAGCGTAGATCTGCGCTTGAGCATAGTTAGAAAGAGATGATGCTGTACAACTGTCCCTTTTTAACTATCCTCAAGCGGAGATCTCTATTGTGTAACATTCTGAAATACGGGCCTCAATCTATAAAAGCGAAAGGACTCATTCACTCACTGGCTAAACACGACATCCGAAAACTACTTGACCCACGAAGCTTACATTTGTCAGGTAGGTACCTACCTCGTTAGTTTATAGGTTAAACTATTTCCTTGGGGTGGCCCCCCAAAAGCGGAAGCTAGTGCTAAATAATAAAAACGAATTTACAGAGTTCAGTATACAAAAAAAAAACGTAAAATAGATACATTTACATCGCAGGCGGGGGAGCGTTATCTAGGTAAGTCGGGTATCTATTAAAAAAGTTGATGTTTTTTTATGGTTCGAAATGAAGGTGGGTCACTTTTGACGGGAACTTACAGAGTAACTTCGGCTTTTTTGATATATTCATCTTTTATTCTATATTTCGGTATTTGATTCGTTCATACATAATAGTGACAGTACAGTGGTATGTCTATGGACTAATGAAGAAGAAGTGTAATAATATATTAAGCAGCAAATTTTAATGTGGAAATGTTATACAAGCCGGGGGTGTAAACAGTCTCCAAATTGAAGGAGGGGATTGTATTGCTGTAAGTGATTATAAATCAATTAAAAAAAGTATACCTTAAAAAAATCAAAATATCGAATTTATTTTGAAGCATCTATTTTTTTTGCGTATACTATGGTATCGGCAAGTTCAAATTCCCATGCTGCCGCCGCCTAGCCAGCGCCGACAAAGGGACCGGCTTCTTTGTCGGCATCTACGGCCGCACGCGCCGCGCGGGTATGCAAGCGACTTCGCTAAACTCCGGTTAGTCTGCCGCGGTGTATCGGTTAAATTGAGCAGCGGGTATTAGCTCGAACAGTTCTTCAGAACACTCCCCATGAAATTTGCGATAGAGAATGTAGAGGGACGCGACGTCTCTTCGCAACGCCAGGGGATCCAGTCGGTCAGTGAGATTCTCTTGGCCGACAATTCGGACTGCGCGACGTTGAACGTGGTCAAAAGGAAGAAGCTGGTACTGAGGTGCCCCAGCCCATAGGTGAGAACAATACTCCACGTGCGGCCGAACTTGCGCCTTACAAAGTTGGAGGCGGTGAGCCGGCGTGAAGTAACGTGCCGCTCTACTGAGGACACCTAACTTTTTGGAGGCCAACTTGGCCTTATCCTTCAGATGACCGCGGAATTGAACGTTACTAGAGATGTTCACTCCGAGAATCCCAATACTCAGCTTAACGTCAAGGGGAGTGCTCTGAAATTGAAGAGACAGGAGAAATGGAGTGAAACTGCGAGTAGTCATTAGTAAATGAATAAATATTTCGTATTCATTACGACAATTTTTCCAATTACTTGACCAGGATACGGCAGTTTTGAACAACACTGGGGGAAACTGAAAATAAACTCTAGCAACATTTTAATTTTTTCGAACAACCAACGGCAACGGGTTGGGTGCAGTTATATCTTTTAAAATCACATTTCTAGGTCCTTTTCGGCTTTTCATGATTTTGTCCACAAAGCACGGTTTAAATTATTGATTAGTGTGAAGTGAAGTGATTGCGGTGTTCATATTTTGGAAAATAATAATGGATACCTGTCGTGACGTATCAAATATTTTAGGAGAATGGGAGGTTCCCCTGGATATTATTGAAAACTTCAAAGGTAAGTAACATTGAGCATTTTCTAAAAGTACTAGGTAGGTACTTAGGTATATATGTCGGGCAAAGCGGATGACCATACGTCACGACAGCGCTACACAGTGGCTTGTCCTGTTGGTTGAGTCCGCCTCATGTGGACGCGTTCATAAATGCGCCCGTTAGAGCCACCCGGCACTAGAGCGACCAGCATCTCCTCGTCGTTCGGCGTCTACTTGTTGTATACAGGTGGTCCACGGGTATACGCCGCGTGGCGTATACGTACGCGTAACGTGGCGTGGTCACCCGTAAACGTGGCGTGGTCAACCAGTGAACATCGCGTGGTGAACAAGTGGACATTGCTTGGTCTACGATTTCCGAGTACCTGGGATGTCAGCTATGGGCATGAATTGATCGTCATTGTCCTCGCGGGCAGCGCACAATCTACACTGGATCTGTGCATTGGCAATACACTGTCAATGCAATGCAAGCAACGAGTTGTCACTGAGTGGTTCACTTGCTGACCGCGTGTGGACAGCTTTGACAACAAGGGGATCTTGTGACGCTGGGGAGTCGATGTAGTTGAGATAGTAGTGCATATCCATAGAAGTTCATATAAAGAATTCTAATAAGGCGACGTGATGCTGGTTGGATGCCGGATGGCTCAATACTCATTCCGTCGCTGTGTACAATCTTGGCATATTGTGTTTTGACATGTTTATCTTTTCTTTTACAGCACATGCTTTAGATGTAACTCATTTTAAATATTTAATTTCAAACGAATCATATCTGAAAGAAGTTTGTCCTCATATTGGGTACAGAATAAAGTTAAAAACTAAAATTCAGGAATACTTAGATTCAGTTACTGACACTGAAACCACTGCATCTTCATTACAAGAGGACCTTATTATTATTAAAGCAAACTGCCCAGAACAGATGCAAAATATTAATTCCGATCAACCAGATTGTATCCCAGACATATCATTTGAGTTAGAGGCTTACTTGAATGTACCAAGCAGGGCTTCATTGCCAGAATTTGATTTGAAGACTATCCTGCAGTCATCTCCTCAAGGAAATAGTGTCCTGAATTATTATAAAAAATATAAACATTTGAATTCCCAAAAAAGAAATATAATTTGTGACGTCTTAGTGAAGTACTTCTACACATTTATAATCAACAAGTACATAATCATATTTCTCAGTTGTAGAATAGGGTATTGTCTGTAGTTTTCTATGTAGTTAGAAACATTTGATTAGTACATAGTAGGTTAGTTTCACATTGTAGTCTGTGGTACTGCTTGCTTGGTAGTAGTGTATTTCAACTTATATATCGTACGTACTCTATATCGCATCCTGTAATTTATATTTATTAATTACAGGATACGATATAGAGGGTGTCCCAGCACTATTGAACCAAATTGCAGTGGCAGATAGCGTGGCTCATTGCCTAATTTTGTAATTTTTTTAATAAACTATTGTTCTGCAATTTGGTTCACTAGTGTTGGGACACCTCATATAAGTATATTGGCTGTTTTTATTAAATAAAATTATTTTAAGTGGTAGTAAGATTATGATAAAGAAACACATTTGTTAGTTTTATAAAAAAATCACATACCTAGTAGTTTTTGAATTTAAAAAAAAACTTCATCCTTAGTTTTTTCATATGCATTTAGTGTTGGTGTGTACATGTAGTTAATAGTGTGATATGGAGCATTTATAAAGTTGTTGTCGCGCTCAGATGCAAAACGGCTCAGAGGTTAAGGCGCGGTCTTCCAATTTGGCAGGTCCGGGTTCGATTCCCAGGCAGGCCATGTACCAATGAGTTTTTAAATTTAATTGTTTATGTGTATTTATCCGTCTGCTCTTAACACAGTGAAGGAAACCATCGTGAGGAAACTGTATGCCTAAGAAATAAATTCAAACGCATGTGAAGTCTTCAACTCACATTGGGCCAGCGTGGTGAACTATGGCCCATACTCCCTCATATATGAGGAAAAGCCTATATCCCTGTTTGTGGGATGTTTACAGGCTGATGATGATAAAGTTTTTGAGATTTTTCTCGACAACCAACCAACCAACCAACAGATAAAAAGTATATTTATTTAGGTAACCTATTCAACTATGGATCCTAATATAGACCCATCTTTTTAGCAATATCAAACCTGAAGAATTCAATTTGTTGGCTGCCAAAATTGTCACACTTTTCCCAACAGAGTGTATATATACTTACTACATGAAAGCTGTGCCTACTTCCAAATCTGTCTCAGGAAAATATGTGCCTGCAAAAGGAAAATTAGTGGACAAGGTCCGAAATCTACTATATGTATCAGGAGTAAAACGTAGAAGCTCTAAAATTACTTCTACAACAGAACTGAGTACAAACACAGATTCTACTAGTACCCCAGGTAAGTATTGTTACAAAGACATTTTTAATAAGTATTTCTACAATATTATGTTAATGCTTTTCATAAAAATATTTCAGACCCAGCCTCAAACGATGATGTACTTTGGCTTAAACATAACAATGAGCCGTGGGAACAAGTTATTGAAAAATGGAACAAGACATTCGAATTAAGGTCAAAGCAGAATTTTATAACTGTCCATGAGTTTCTCGAAGAATGGTCTATCATAAAAGACAGCAAAGGAGATACTCTGGTAAGCACACCAGTGCGCGTGGACTGTACTGTACGCGCGTGTACGCACTAATAAATATAAATACGTAATAATTAAATATTGGATATGTTACGAAGTCTAGATAACTTTGCCAGAGTAGGCAAAACCTCAATCTTGTAGTAGTGTACCTATCGTAGCGCGGCTGTATGATGCCTCGTATCTGGCCCGGTTTCTTTTACTCATGTGGTCATACGCACGCACACTCACTCGAACGCCCGCACGAACACAGACAAGCACGTACACACACGCATGCGCACCCATGCGTACCCACGCACGTACACTCACTCACGCACGAACTCGCGACACTCGCATGCGCACACGTGCACCCACACACACACGTGCACCCACACACACACGCACAAAGATACACATACGCAGATAATAATACTACTAATTTATATACAAACAGAATTTATTGGTTAATTTTCATTTCCACCGTAAACTTTAAACTTTTTAAATGAACGATTGTTTTTCAGATATTTATGGATTTTGAAAAACTCTATAGTGAGAAGTCACTAAACTTTTATAAAAATTGGGACCCTTTTTTTATGAAACTACTAATTCTCAGAGAAGGAATTATAACAAACGAATATGCCAAATCTTTAATAGAAATTCTACCTGGAATCGCAGACAATGGTATGTAACTATCTATTGGTGTCGATTCAGACAGCCACAAAATTAAACCTAAATTAAAATATTTTTTTTATTTATTTTTGGGTATTTGCTATTCTAATACTATTACAATAGTAATTTTTACATATTTAATTTTAGGGATTTGCTTTGCTATGGTAAAATAAAAATTTGTAGCTTGGTGAAAGAAGCCCTAGTGTATTCTTGTGCATGCATCCTGATGCTGGACTTTATTGAAGAAAATATTTACTTCAAATATGTGCTGTATGTTCCATTTGTCTCCCCCTTTGGTTTGGGGTAAAATTAAAATAAAAGAAATTAAATATTTCAAATTCGAAACATTTTATTATTTAAATAATTGGACTAAATTAAATTTATAATTTAAGTTGATTGCCATAAAGTTTCTGGTTGGCATGTCAGCGCCTCCTCCAACCACAGCCACCATAAAATCACATATATTTTTGATATTGTTAAGTCAGAGAAAGTTAAATAATTTGTTATTGCGTATCTTATATTACAAAAATAACCTCAAAAGAAAATTTAATTTTATCCAGTATGTTTTAAGTTCCGCTTAAACAAAATTAAGTAAGTCAAAAATGGGTTGTCACAATAGCACCGAAGCATATAAACTTAAGTTAAATTAATTTTACAAATTTTATGTCAAATTATGCGACCGCAGAATAGCAAACCGAGGTTTTGATAGATCTTAGTTAAAATTAAATAAATTTGACAACAATGTGCTTTTACATAGTCTCAAGGGGCGTAATAGCAGTTCGATTTCACGTGTTGCGCCTTAGGTTATAAAGTATGTATGATTTGTTGATGATCAGACTTGATGCAAGAACCTAGACGCAGAGGACCAATAGAAGAGGCGCGGGTTGTTCACTGCCGGGCAACTGCTTGTCTTTCAACGTGGACATCGAACAGATGTCAAACAGAACCAGCTCGCATCTATGTAGCAAGTACCTTATAAAACCCAAATTCAAATTATTCATTATGTTTCAGACAAGAAAATACCTGTCCAAATGTTCCTGTTGGGTCATTTAATACCACCCAAAGGCCGCAAATCACGTAAAATTAAATTTTCAACAACGGAATCTATCGAGGGTTTATTGATTCAAATACATGTAAGTATAAATAATTAAAACTTCATTACATTTGGTCTAAATTGGTGGTCATGGTTGGTGAAGACATGTTTACACAAATAACCCGCCAAGTCCGGACTTGCTTTATTGGGTTTATGTAGGTACATATTATGATATTTTTTTTTTATTTAATAAGTTTTCATATACATATACAAAATGTTTTATAAGTTCTGATTTATTCCAGGGTGCAGGCAATATCGACGATATAATACGTAAACAAAAGGAGAAATCTGCAGCGCAAGGTGACACTGTGCAGCCTTATGTCGTGATACAAGGACCGTTACACGACTTTTCTCAAATATATATTATCATCGACGATGTTAAATACTGTATGCAGACAGCTGCAAAGGCTTTCGACTTACTGTTTAAAATATACCACGTATTTCACGCCAAGTATCCTCGCGTCGCCGAGCACCTCCATTTAGTAATCCAAAAAAAGGTGTTTCTCATTAACACTGTTTACGATATGGTCCCACCATACATAATAGACGTATTAAATTTAGAGATATAAGTAAATAGAGTTTTAGTTAAAGAGACAAAGGCTATTTGCTGTTTAAAATAAATCATTTAGTAATACAAAAAAAGTGTTTCACACAGTTTACGATTTTGTTCTCACCATACATATCATAATAGATATATTAAAAAAGAGATTTTAGTTGTGTTGACAATCAACTATGTCAGTTTACCTATCACTACTTATTCTTCTTCTTTATAAAGAGCCAAAATTAACCAGTGTTAAATAGATCTTTGTTTACATAATTTATACATCTCATTTATGTAAAGTTTAAAAAATAGAACCTGTTAAGATTTTTTATTGAATTAAGCTAGTAGGAGAAACTTTTAAAAATGCTGTGTCCAGAGTGTAAAATTGACCTGGGTAATTTTAAACAATATGTTCTACATTTAGAGCTTATTCATAAGATAAGTAACAGTTTTCGTTGTTACGTAGAAGGTTGTCAGAGAACTTATGGCTCAAAATATTCTTTAAAAGATCATTTAACATTTTTCCACAAATTGTTTGATAATCGCCGACTTAACAGTAAACTAAATGAAGAGACCGCCAGTCCCAAATCTCCGAATTGTATGATTACACCTGTTAATAAAATGCATACAAGTAATCATTTGAAAAGTTTTACTAAGCTTGAGTCAAGCAGTGAAGATCACAATAAAAACAGTAAAGATATAATAATGCAATTTAGAGACGATGTTCACTTATCTGTGACACTTTTTGTATCAAAATTATACAGTAATTTAAACATGCCTAGGAGTCAAATACAAAATCTTATCGAAATGTTCAATAATTTTCTTACGGATTCATTAGATCACATAGAAAAACAAATCTCACTAACCGACAACATTGATTGTAGTGTGCAAGAACATTTTAAGAAATTGAATATGTTTTTCGATATATTAAAGAACTGTTTTCAACCAATTGATACTGAATATAAATTGATAAAGTTTTTTAATTCTAGTGGTAAGCTCGTGAAACCAATTAAGAAAAAAGTAGGTGTCTCTAAGGAACGAAAACGTATCAACTCTGAAGTTATTATGTCTCTAAAGGATGAATACATATATTTGATACCTTTAAGAAATAGTTTAAAGCTGTTTTTAGAATTACCAAATGTATTGAATACAATACTAGATCATCAGAGGTATATTCTTAACAGCACCGAAAATGTTTTGCGAAATGTTGTTAATGGAGCATTATGGAAATCGCTAAACGAAAATAGTTCAGATGTTACAATTCCCATATATATTTATTACGATGATTTCGAAAATGGCAACCCGTTAGGGAGTCATGCTGGTAAACATAAAATTGGAGCTGTTTATTGTACAATAGCGACTATCCCACCACAATATTCTAGTCGATTAGAAAATATCTTCCTGGCTCTTCTTTTTTATTCAAGCCAAAGAGCAAAATTTGGTAATAAAGCCATTTTTGAACCATTGCTTAGTGAACTGAAATTTTTAGAAAAATCAGGAATAGACATTTTTTGTAATAATAAGAAACTGAAAATTAAATTTATTTTAACTGCTTTATCAGGAGATAATTTAGGGTTAAATTCAATTTTGGGCTATGTGGAAAGTTTTAATGCCAATAATTATTGTAGAATTTGTATCATGGACAAAGCAGAATGTCAGACTGCTCTTTTAGAAAATGAACAAAAAATACGAGTAACGAAAGATTATAACGAATATCTTGATAAGAACATCGGCGTAAAAGAAGTTTGTGTGTGGAACAGTCTTGACAGCTTTCAAGTACTCGAAAATACCAGTGTAGATGTTATGCATGATCTATGTGAAGGAGTTCATAGATACAGTATGGCTTCGATTATACAGTCATTTGTGAACAAGAAAGTCTTTACATTGGAACAATTAAATTCCAGGTTAAAATACTTTACATATTCTAGGTCAGAGCATAATCATCCTCCCCCTATAACAAAGCAACATTTGAATAATGGCATAATAATGTTTTCAGCATCAGAGATGCTATGTTTTGTGAGAAATTTCCGTTACATTATTGGTGACTTAATTGACGAGTTCGATGAAGTGTGGAACTATTATTTACTTTTATTGGAGTTGACAGAGACGTTAACTGAACAAGTTATCTCCATAGAACATCTTGCAAATTTAAATCAATTGATTAAAGAACATCATGAGGCTTACATAGAGTTATTCAAAAATACTTTGAAGCCAAAATACCATTTCTTAGTACATTATCCTGGTGTAATTAAAAAGTTAGGACCGCCTGTATTTTACTCGGCTTTTAAATTTGAAGCGAAGCACAAGGAACTGAAAAAGGTGTCACGTTCTATTGCGAGTAGGACTAATTTATGTTATTCGATAGCCATACGCTGTCAGTTAAAAGACTGTAGCAGATTTTTGTCTAATGGGGGCTTGACTAATAAAACCAAGTGTGGTAAATTAAAACTATGTATAAATATTCCGGATCATTTAAAAGGTGATTCTGATTATTATTCAATTCCTACTATTGAGAATAATGGATATATTTATGATTCATTGACTGTAGTTTTGTACGAATGTATAGAAGATACTCCAGTACTTCTTTTAATTAATGATATGTTAATTAAAGACAAAGAATTGCATTCTATCATCCTTTCATGTTCTGTGCTACAAATAATTAATTACAGTGCTCATTTCAAAGCATATCAGGTAAAAAAAACAAACGAATTAAAATATGTGTCTTTAACTGAATGTTATGATCAAACACCAATGCCTCTGCGTTCAGTGGATGGTACTTTCTATGTGTCATTTTATAAATAATAAATTTCAATTTGAAAGCTTTTACAATAACTGATGGTACATAAACAAGGTCTTGTAATGATCTGATTCCCTTTGGTTCATCCTAACGCAGAATGATTTTTGGCTTATTGTTAAGTAGGGACATAAAAGAAAACGAGTAAAAAGGTACCTATATGTGTTGGTCTATTACTCCTCTAGCAATTGGTGATAAATCAATAAAGGACTTTTTAAAGCGCAACCTTTGGTACTAATACCCAACTGTTAATTCTTATTATTTCCGGAGTTAATAACACTTGCAAATATATAGTAAATGTATGGGAGTTGGGTTTACGTACTCTCTCTTCTAGTAATGAGTTTATATATTAATAGCAACCTAAGGTTTTTCAAGCACAACATTTAATATTAAAATACTGTGAATTGTTAGGATTTCCGAATAAATATTCCGGAAATACTAACAATTGACATTATTGTGTGTTAGTGCTAAATATTGTGGTTGAAAAGGCCTTGCTTCTTGCTACATTACTAATATGTATTAAATATTACTGCTAGACAAGATATTATAGACAACTCCTATGTACACTTTCGAAATATCTGTACTGAAGTGGTAATTAATCCGGAAATACTGACAATTGACAGTCGGTATGATAGTAGGTACCTAAAGTAGTTCTTGGAATGATCTTGCTATTTTATTTCACTCATTTCTAAAAGAGGTATGAATGCCCATCCTCCTTTAGGTTATTCGATAGCCATTCACTGTCAGTTAGATTGTAGCAGATTTTTGTCTAACGGAATAAAACCATGTGTGGTTAACTAAGGCCCGTATTAATAAATCGGCCTTCAGATTGAGATCGCGACTCAGTCTCATGACCTTTTTTTCTGATGCTCTTTTAATATGCAACAGATTCTCAAGCGTCAACTTGAGGCCATGTCAATCTTGAGAACGGTTTATTAATACGGGCCTAAAACTAGTATAAATATAATAATTTAAATTGTGATTCTGATTATTATTCGATTCCTACTATTGAGAATAATGGATCTATTTATGAATCGATGACTGTAGTTTTATACGATTCTATGGAGGATACTTCAGTCTAGCAAATGGCAATGCCCACAATGCCTCTCCGTTCAGTGGGCAGTAATTTCTATATGTACGAGTATGTTCAATATGTTCATATTAAATTTATAAATAAAGAAGAAATTTCAGTTTTATTTCCATCAATATATTAGTATAATCTACCTTCCTTATAAATGTATTAAGCTATATTGAATTATATTCTTGTCGTTGTCTTCAAGTCGTCGTCTTCTCGTCGTCGCCTTCTCGTTGTGGTCTTCTCGTTGTCGCCTTCTCGTCGTTGTCTTCTCATCGTTGTCTTCTCGTCATTGTCTTCTCGTCGTCGTGTTCTCGTCGTCGTCTTCTCGTCGTCGTCTTCTCGTCGTCGCCTTCTCGTCGTCGCCTTCTCGTCGTCGTCTTCTCGTAGTCGTCTTCTCGTCGTCGCCTGCTCGTCTTCATCTTCTTGTCGTTGTCTTCAAGTCGTCGTCTTCTTGTCGTCGTCTTCTCGTCGTCGCCTTCTTGTCGTCGCCTTCTCGTCGTGGCCTTCTCGTCGTCGCCTTCTCGTCTTCATCTTCTTGTCGTTGTCTTCAAGTCGTCGTCTTCTCGTCGTCGTCTTCTCGTCGTCGTCTTCTCGTCGTCGTCTTCTCGTCGTCGCCTTCTCGTCGTCGCCTTCTCGTCGTCGTCTTCTCGTCGTCGCCTTCTCGTCGTCGCCTTCTCGTCGTCGCCTTCTCGTCGTCGCCTTCTCGTCTTCGTCTTCTCGTCTTCGTCTTCTCGTCGTTGTCTTCTCATCGTTGTCTTCTCGTCATTGTCTTCTCGTCGTCGTCTTCTCGTTGTTGTCTTCTCGTCGTTGTTTTCTCATCGTCGTATTCTCGTCGTCGCCTTCTCGTCTTCATCTTCTCGTCGTCGCCTTCTCGTCTTCGTCTTCTCATCGTCGTCTTCTCGTCGTCGCCTTCTCGTCGTCGCCTTCTCGTCTTCGTCTTCTCGTAGTTGTCTTCTAGTCGTCGTCCACTCGTCGTCGTCTTCTCGTCGCCTTCTCGTCTTATGTGATTTATTTACTTTATCGTTCTTGATATTTTCTACTTTGTCCTAATAGCGATTGATTTTTTGTTTCAATTTATTTTCCGCTTTGACCTAAAATTTTTGTGTTTTGTTTCAAATATAAATGTGTTTCGGTAATATGTAGCGCCTTTATGTGGTTGACGAATGTTGAAATCTATAAATCTACAATCTCTAATCTATATAAGAATATCAACCACATATAAAGGCGCTACCTGCATATTACCGAAACACATTTATATTTGAAATAAAACACAAAATTATTGGGTCAAAGCGTAAAATATCTTGAAACAAAAAACAATCGTTATTAGGTCAAAGTAGAAAATATCTTGAACGAAACAATTTTCATTCTTGGATGAAGACACAATATTATTGGGTCAAAGCGTAGAATATCTTGAAAGAAAAAACAATAATCCTTGTGTCAAAGCAATAAGAATCTTAAACGAAACAATTTTAATGCTGGGATGAAAATACATTTTATATTTGAAACAAAACACAACATTATATTGGGTCAAATTGGAAACATATTTAGACAAAAACCAAAATTTATTGGATCAAGGTAGTGTATTTCTTAAATGAAAAAAAATCTTTCTTGATTGGAGAATACTTGTTTCCTAACAAGAACATTATAGTTTTTGTACAAAAACATTTTCGCTCTTGAACTGACGATTCCTAGTTTTTACAAAACGAAATTAGTGCTTTGAACCAAAACAGTTTCACTTTTGGATTAATATATCCTAGTTTAAAAAAAGAGCGTAGTACTTTGAACCAAAACAGTTTCACTCTTGCATTAATATATTCTAGTTTTTTAAAAAAGAGCTTAGTACTTTGAACCAAAACAGTTCCACACTTGGTGTGATAGCTTTTGGTTTTTTAAAAAAGAACTAGTTGCTTTGAATCAATGTAGTTTCCCTCTTGGAGCAGTAATTTTTAGTTTTAAATAAAGAGTTCAGTGCTTTGAATCAACCTATTTCGCTCTTGTAGTAATAGCGATAAGTTTTTGAAGTAGATCTTAAAATACTTAACTTAAAATTGTCGCTCTTGGCATATTTAAACCAATCATTCATTCGTTCATTTATTCAATAGAGTAACACTTTCAACTTAAGAGGTTCACTCTTGGGGTAAGCTTTTAAAATGCTATAATGAAGTTAGTTTCGTTTTTGAGGTGATATTTTTCATTTTTAAAAGAAGATATATTTTGGATATTGTTTTAAGACATTTAAGTATAGTGATAAGAACTATAATGTGAAATGTTGTAATTCTTAATCTAAGACCTTTTCGACTTTCCTTATATCGAAAACCCGAAAGATCTTGACTAAAGTAAACTTACTTGGTTCAAGATTTTTTTTTTTTCTGTGTAAGTGTTAGATCAGTATTACAAATTCAAACTTAGTGCAGTAGCTCTATCGACAACGCCGTCCAATAAGAAAAGCCGAGAGAGTAATCAGCTAACCAATCACACGTCAGAACGTAATCGATGACGTCATCTATGACATTATATAATAACCCCAATGGCTATTGACACATAACTACTACCTTTAATTAGAAGGCACTTGCTGTAGATGCACATTCTCATGCATGAGACGAGTACATATCTATAGAGCAATTAATTAGTAAGACCCAAATTGGACGTACACTGAGAGTGGACAGACGGACAAGTTAATCTCATTACATTGATTACTGCCGACATTGACGAGCATAGCTAATGTCAGAGTCTGAATACATATACAGTTGACCAGGAATCAAGTGTACGTCACAGTCCCTATAAGATCAGAGTTCATAATTTGACACTTACCGTTTCAGTGTTTCAATGTATACGACGTAAGGTTTATGAAACGGCGATCCCAGATTCGATTCCCAGAGCGGCACATGTTAACTACAACTGCTTAGATATACGGCAACTTTAATTTGCCGTCTACCAGCAATGTTTCTTTATTTGTATATATTTAGACTCACAAACAGCTTTTTTTTATATGACGACCTGTTTGGTGTAGTGATTAGAAACTCTGACTGCTATACCTAAAGGTCGCGTGTTCGAATCCCGCTAGGGCCCTGTGTTTGTATGATGAATACAAACATATGTTCCCGAGTTATGCATGTTTTTCATTTATACATGTATTTATTTACTAAAAATATGCATTTGCGTAGTTCATCAACCATCTGGTATCCATAATACAAGCCTAGTTGTTTTGTGTGGAACTAGATGGCGCTGTGTGTATGTGAAAAGATATTTATTATTAATTTATAATATAGTTGAGTGAAAATTTACCTTTAAATAAATTCAAAACCATCATAAAACAGACATTATTTACCAAAGGCTATTATAACATTTCTGACTATCTGGATGATAAGCAAGCATGGATATAGACCGCTCGGCGATATTCAGTCTAATTATACAATATAATGTAATTGTAACCCAAACTTATTTAAAAGAGCAACCCCTGAGTTTCTTGCTCGTTCTTCTCTGGGGAATAAGCTTTGTGAATGAGCAATAATGTCAAAAACTTTAATAATAAGATAAAAAATGTGACGTTTTCAAGTGACAATTTTTATCCTACGAAATAAATATTTTTTTGATTTTGATTTGATTTGAAAGAAGCATTACATTTATCTATAAATATGCATGTCAATTAGATGTGTACAGTACACATGCAATTGTTGAGTTCAGACTGCTTGATAGATAAGATCGCCAATCCCCCAAGTAAGTTGGGTGTGATTGAGGTCAAACGCTGGTCAATTTTGCATGACAATACATAAATAACTACATAAATTTGTAAATTTATAAAACCCCCAAGAAAACAAGTGATTATATATCATCATCATCAGTCCGTTGACATCCCAGTGCGGGTTGGGGACTTCACATGCCTTCGATTTTTGATTTTTTTAAATTTTTCAGGTATGTAGGCTTTCTCACGATGTTTTTCTTCACCGTTTAAAAGCAGTCGGATAAATGCACATAAGTATTAAAATTAAAAACTCATTGGTACATGACCTGTCTGGAGATCGAATCTGGACCTCCCAAATTGGGAGACTATGTCTCCTCCATTGAGCCACCAACGCTCACATGATCAAGATTATATACCGGTGAGTTTTTATATCGTAAGGAAAATAATATGGCATATAAGGTAAGTGAAATAGAAGGTAATTGGCCATAGCATTTTATTTATTTTTTTTCAAAACCGTCATCGAATAAAGCGTTAATTCTGTCATTTGACGGTCGCGTTTGTAGCCTATTCCACATAATTGCATCATTATAAAATAAATAAATAAATAAAAATACTTTATTGCTCAGCGATCAGTGAGGCCTTTTGAGTCCCGCACAGGTGACCCTGTCGCACGGGGCATCTCAGATATACCATACAATCTAGTAGGTAAGGAAATTAAATTAAAAGAAATAAAAGATTATAATTAATTAATTAATCCATTTCATCAATTAATTAATTAATTTAGTCAGAGGCCAGTTTTAGCCAGTTAAATTAAATAAATAAAGAAAATTTCGAGAAAATATGAGTTCCAAATAAATTTCGCATGATAGGAACCGTGCGAATCACGCCAGCCGCATATCAAGATTATCACGGTGCGTGCAATTTTGAAAAAAAAAATTATCTATCTATGCCAATACCTTCTATTTCACTTACCTAATATACCCTATTTTTTTCCTTACGTTAAAAAAAACTCATCCGGTATATATCGTCGAGATAAACTAAAAAGCTTGCAGTTGACAAGCTAATTATCTTAGAAACTATTGAACCGATATCCTTCAAACACGGCTAAGAAGCTTAGATTAGTATGAAAACAAGACAACGCCCAGAAAATATAATCCAAATACGCCAAAAATAGAGGCTAAAATGTATTCGAAAGGGCTTAACCTTTTTTCTTAAAATTTTCTCGATTTCGATCTAATCTAATAAATGCGAAAGTTTGGATGTTTATATATTTATTTGCTCAATTCGGATTTGGATGAAATTTGGTATATAGGTAGAACATACCTTGGATTTTAATCCAATAATAAAAGTTAATATGTCTTAACATAGGATATTTTTTATCCCGTTAAAGCGAGTAGTTCTTGCTCGATATATAAATTAAATATATCCGTGATAAAGTTAATATTTTGATTTAAAGTATTATGTGCGTTACTTTTTTTCTGTTCTTTTTTTTTGTACAATAATGCGTTTACAAACAAACTACAATAGAAAACTTCTGTGGACTTGAATGTTTCAATGGCAATGGAGTCACCCTCGACAGGTGACATGTGCATTTCTGTATATTTCGAATCTAAGTTTTACTAAAATACCTACGGACAATCACTTTCAAAAACCGCAAGAGTATTTAAATCTCCTTCTAAAGAAACTTCTTAGAAAGAAGTAAGTATATTGTCTACCAATTACTGCATTACGATTAAATTGCCACCTTCATGAGCTTAATATTTTAGTTCAAAGCCATGTCTTTACCAAAAATAATAAAGGCGGTGATAGCTACCATCAAAAACCCAGTCAAGTCATAAAGATACGTCCAGAAATAAACTGCCTTAAGCCCACACCTATTTTATTTTTCAATTAAATCCTCGCAGGTTCAAACAAAAGGTGTTGAACGAACAAAGGCTTGAATGCCGGCTTTTTGCAGCGGTTTCATAATTTCCTTATTTGCAGATGTCGACAGGTTTTTCTTTCTTTTTTTCTAGCCACAAAGCGAGAACAGGGAATTAAACTCAATGTTATTTACATCAAAATAGAGCATCCGAGTTGTGAAAAAGTTCTGAAATGCGTTTTAATTCTGTGAATTTGTTGTTAACACTCTACGTGTCAAAGGAAGGGGGACTAGGGTTTAGTATGCAGCGTTTTCATTTAAAAGTTTTAGGAGGATCCGTGAAAAAGAAACTAGTTTAACTCTGACCGTTAACTAGGAGCCTATACCCAAGGGCGTTTTATAAAAATATACAAATAATTTAGTATGAAAGCGTTTAAAACCATTTGCATTCACCTATACCAGCGCCATAACCGCCGAGTGCGCCCCACCCTACATTTTTTAATCACACAACAATGTTAAACTATTAGCGCAACAACAGTTTTCAATAGTATCAGTAGTAATAGTAATCTCAACTGGCTTTAAGAGCGTTTATTCCGCCCAGTGGCGCCTCACTGGATACATTAAGATTTCTATTTAAATACAGATTATATCACAAAAATCGCTCCGACCTGCACTGAAAAAGCCTAAAAACGAATTATAAATTATACCTAACTAGCTTTAATTACGGTTATTTTCGAGAATATCAAATTATTGATAAAAGCGGCCACTTATTTTTATAATCGAGAATATATTAGGTCCTTACCTATGAAATTGGAGTTTTGTATGAAGAATTTCAATAAGACTGTTTTTTTATTTTTTTTTGGGAACGGCAATCCAAATTTACCTAAACCTTTTGTGTATTATCGGATAACATTAAGTTAAGTATAGGCAGCGTTATTTTTTAAAAGTAACCGCTTTATAAAAGTTTCAGCGAATCTAAGAAATGATTATGGGAAGCACATGAAAAGAGCTCTGTTAATTTTTTTTTAATGTGATTTAGCCCAGATATTAAAAAATATTTCATGTGAAACCTTGAAATAATATTCCATTTTCCAAATAAAAAACAAATTTGGATATAGCTTTGAAAATCGCAGGAATCGGTACATATGATTAACAAAGAAAAAAAACTCCAATTTCATAGGTAAAGACCCAATAATATGACAACAAAATATTTCTACGATTTACGGGAGGAAACAATATCTAATACAACAACACCTACTTGTAATAATTTGCAACTATTACCTTGTTGCTTAATATAAGACCCTATATTAATAGGGAATGCCACTGAACACCATTGCAGCAACAAAATAAAATGTATTAAGCCATATACTGATGTGAACTTCGCTCTTTGTGAGCCACTAGAATAAATCTACTGAGTATCTCTCTCAGACTATCTGGCAATACCAAAATGGACTGGGCAAATGCGACAACGAACGAAATTGAATTTGTACTGTGGCGAACGGCAGTCGAAGCCACTTCTCCTTGGGGACATACATAGCTAGAAGGCAAAACTGTCTCAAAATTCCAACTATTTGACCAAACTATGTTTCGAATTTTATAAAATAGTGTATTGTGAATTTCTCTACCTTTAAATATGTACTTTCTGCATTGCAGTAACAGAAGTCTCCGGTTCAATTCTGGATAATATTAATTTAAAATTACAAGAGGGGTCCCTCTTCATAGCGAGTCGATGGCAAAATTTCATATTTTAACCACATAGACACACACACATCCGAACTCGTACACACACATTTCACCAAAAGTCAAGGACTTGTGTGTTTCTCTATAACTACCTATACTTCCATTGTAATTATTTCTCATTTAAATAAAAGTTTGTTATGAAGAAGCGAGGCTTGCTACCTCAGGTATTATATGCTTACTTAAGTGTGTATATATGTATGTAGAACAAGAAATAAACATTGTTAATATTAATTTTAACCTGGAATGGTTATCAAAACGTAAAATGTATTTACTCTAATTGATTAGAATTACAATTCGAGTCGTTTAATTTTACGATATTCGTATTTTTAAATAAATATCAATATGATTGACCAGCAGCTATGTAAAGGTGGTTTGGGCATATAAGACGAATGAGTGAAAGAAACTTAACGAAAGCAATAATTATATTTGTGAGGACCTGTAATTGACTTTCTGTTTCCTATAATAGTTTCCATTAGTGATATTGCAGCTGTTGGTTTTCCGAATAAATAAAAAAAAAAAAAAAAAACATTTCTGACTATTTCCGGAATACAACATCAAATCTTAATCAAATTTATATGGGTCCACTATGGTAAACCCTATCAAACATAAAAATATACAACGCACTACCGCATGCAATCCGCGCAAGTCCATCGTTAGAAATTTTCAAGAAGAGAGTAAAAGAGCATTATTTGTCTTTATGATTTCTCCTCAGTATTATAGTAATTATTTAATTATTTATCATAATATGAGTATTGATGATGTATATACTTGTTTATACGTCGTACTATATATATATTGGATAGGTTATGTGGTATATTTATTTATATATATTATTATATTATTTTATTTTATTTTAAATAATTTTCAATTGTTGTGTACACTATTTTCTGCCCAATCTAATAAACACTATGTATCTCTAAAGATTTGCTGGTAGAAAACTCTATCGGAGTTAAGCTCGCCTTTGTAAATTTTATATACAATGCATATTTCTGTAACAATTTTGTGTACAATAAAGATATTAATATAAGAAAGTATGGATGAAAGGAAATTTTTGGAAGTAGTTAAAAATAGCTTACTTCATTTCAATAATAAATAAATATCCTTGGACATACACACAAAGCTATCAATTTTTTTTGTAAATAAATACTAATTATAAATGAATACATCCATCACTCGGAAACACATGTCTGTATTCAAACACGGGATTCGAACCCGCGACCTTTTGGTATAGTGGTCAGAGTTTCTAACCACTACACCAAACCGGTCGTCAATAATCGAATGGTTTTTGTAAAAATCGATATTAACTACATAACAGCAAAACGTTTAGGAGTAGGAACTCACAAATTCCATGCATTGCCGGATCTTTGAATTCCTTCACTGAATTCACTTTTTGTGTCTAAAATTCTTTGCGGTTTGCTCGTGGAATTTTTCGAGAGCTCAGTCCAAATTTCAATATGTTTCAGCCAAAATAAATCACGCTGTATTTCCCGGCTGTTTTAAATTGAGGCTAATATATGTCCCATGTTTTGTCATTTTTCGTTACACTGGATGTTGCAAAAATGCCTGTTTCGGCCGCACAAACAGTGATATACGTGGTTTTTGTATAAATAACGATGAGCAGCGTTCGCTGTCCCATTATTCGGTAAATGTGAATGTTGTGTAAAATTTTTATTAAAAAAACTAAATTAATTACCTGCGATAATTTTTATCACGGCAAAACATAGATAATTATAATCTCGTTCTTGTTTCACCACAAATCTTAGGAATAGGTTATACGAATAATATAGCAATTTAGTAGAACATTTTGTTTGTGTTGACTGGTGCTTGTACTAAGGTATAACTCTGAATTGTACGAACAATATTAATAAATACAAAACAGACCAATACTTTGGTCAGAGAATCAGCCTCGCTATACAGCGAGGCAATGCGGCCAGCCTTCTGGCTACCTTTCCACCAACCAGAGACTTGGGGCTAGTTTTTTATTTGTGATATTTTTTTTTTTTAATAAGTTGTATTATATTATAATAAGTTGTTTATAATTATTGTAATACAAAATATTTATAATACATAAAGTCATAAACAGACCTAAAATTAATATAATTTTGCTTCAAATAATGCAAAATTAACATCCTGTTATGTTGTGTGTTGCATGCTGCCAAAATGTGTATGTGTTTACTTATGCAAACATGTGAAAGTGTATGTATGTTTACTTATTCAAAAACATTTTGTATCTAATACTTTATGCAAGTGCAAAGCCCTCAGAGAAGGTCTTGGGATCAAATACCCATTTTTAGAATAGAATCCATAGAATCTTTATACAAGTTTTTCTGGAGTCCTTTATTCCGCAAATATTAACGTTCGTTTGAAATATTTCTGACCTCCTTCACACTTTTAGGCATGGAAATTCTAAAAACCTCTTCTTAGTGCACTTTGAAGTAACTTGACGAAAACACCAACCAAATATCATCATCGTCGGTTCACACGTTTAAAAAAAGAAGAAAAAATATGTTTACTTCGACTTGAAACACTTTTTAAAAAAATGTGGTGTGATTCGACTACCTGTTTGGTGTAGTGGTTAGCAACTCTGACCGCTATACCAACAGGTTGCGGGTTCGAATCCCGCTAGGGGCATATGTTTGTGTGATGAATATGGACATGATGTGTACCCGAGTTATGGATGTTTTCATTTATAATAAGTATTTATTTACAACAAAAATGTATATATGTAATATATCAACCATCTGGTATCCACAACACATGCTTATAGTTGCTTACGGTGGAACTAGATGGCGCTATGTGAATGTCTAAGAATGTTTATTATCATTATTATTATTTATTTATATAGAAGCCTACTTTTACAACGCCTGTAGACAATGCTCTTTCATAATATTTTTTAACATTTGGAACGATCTTAAAACTAAGTTTTCTTTTATGTACGACGGGTTCGTATTTGACCTCAATCACACCTGATGTTAAGTGAAGATGAGGTCGAAGGTGGAAGCGTACTGACCCGGAAACTCCAACACATTTGGGGGACTGACTATCTTATCTCTAACAACCGGAACACAACTATCAACATTGCTGCTTGGCGGCAGATATAGATGAGATGGTGGTAGCTAGTCAAGCGGACATTTAAAATGCCCTACCACCAACCAAAGCTTTAAAGTTTAAGCCTAGGTATATATTTAAGAGTCGGTCAGTCAGGACATTGCCTTTTATTAATATAGATATTAAGGCATACCTCAGTAGATGATTCACGTCAACACATAAATAGCCTTATGTCCTCAGTTCTGGGGAGAGCCTGCTCTCACTAGGAGAGGTACGAGCTATCTGAGCCCAGTACGTTGATTTGTATTAGACCAGTGGCCACCAGTCAGTTTCAAGCTGACCCTGTCCGTCGACTTAATTTAAGGACTCATCTATTGAAAAGTCTGTCTCCAATTGAAAATACCCGAATCTGACTGTTTATCGTGCTTCAGCTATAGTTTACTTCTTTGTTTCTATTTCAATATCCACGCGGGCAAAGACGCGGGCGGAAAGCTAGTATATCTCTGGACATTTCAGTCTACTCACTGACTAAATTTAAGATAGACTGTTATTTTTACCCGACTGCCCAAGAAAGGAGGGTAATGTTTTTCAAGTGTTAGTGTATATATAATATAATATAATGTTTGTCCATTCATTTGGCACATCCTGTACCCTAAATGGCTTGACTAATTTCGAAGTGCGTGGTGACGATAGATTCGTCTGGATCCCTGGAGTGTCATTGTATCTGGGGGCACGGCAGTGCCCCCGCCAAGTCGAGCGCGAAGCAAACACTGCCGTACCATCCTTTACTGGAACCATTTCGCCGCATTTTCAGGCC
Organism: Oegoconia quadripuncta; assembly: GCA_949316235.1. NCBI lineage: Eukaryota > Metazoa > Arthropoda > Insecta > Lepidoptera > Autostichidae > Oegoconia > Oegoconia quadripuncta. Next base: position 18,662,145 of record OX438746.1, read on the forward strand.
CCTATTTTAGAACCTCTGGATAAGACTAGAACGCAGAAATTTTCGTCATCCAGTAAGCTATAATCACATACTTAAAATCCAAAATTTCAAGTCTGTAGGTCATTTAGTTCCGAAGTTAAGCGAAAGCAAAGTTTCGCATTTATGACACTCACTCACTCACTCACTCACTCATGATCATCAAAATAGAACTAGTACTTCCCATAAACTCAGAGAGCTGAAATTTGGTACAGAGTTATGGTTCAATGGCCACATAAAGGGAAAACTATAAAAACTAGGATAATCGAAGATCTGGAGTACCTGGTGACCCTGATTAGGAAACACAAGAGCCCAACCAAACTATTAGAGATCGACATATACCGCCTTTACAAAAAATATTCAACTTGGTGGGCCGTTTCATTTGATGTCAAAAATCGAAGGTCTGAAGTATCTGATGAAGAACCCTCAGCTGGTCTCAGCTGTATTAGAGATATGGTAATGCCCGCTTCTACTATTGGTACATAGAAAAATCGACTGTCATTGCAAAAATCCAGCGTAGTGGGACACATCTTCTAATTTAATCTAGCCCATAGCGTCCCACTGCTGGGCGAATGCCTCCCCTTCTGCTTTTAATACGAATATAAATAAAATTAAAGGAAAACTCTGGATAAGACTAGACTGGTTTTTATACTTATAGTTACTTATACTTATTACAAGTTTACAAGAAGAAATAGTCAAACGATTAATTTTATTCTACTCGAACATTACACAAATTAAATAAACAAACGAAAATTTGGTCAAAATATAATGCATTGGCTAAGAGTGGCGGTGATACCCGCACGCGTCGCTAGATGGCGTTGACTGTATTTTAAAACGCGCTTACGTTTTGTTTTTCCGATAACCTTATATGGCAAAGTGGCAACCGGCCGCGTTACAGTCGTTTACGACATTCTTCTATTGCGCTTGAAAATGTTTGCTAGGGATTAGGAGGGATTATTTGCATTTCGTTGATTTCGCTGATTATTTCGTGAGGTTTGCTAAGGTTAATTGGCAGGTTGTTATTATATTAATTCAAAGATTTAAACAGGTTAGGAATTATATGGTTAGTGACGGATTACTGATTATTACTTAATTATCAGAATTAAAAGAAGTTTCAATTGAATACTTTATTTAATTGTTAATTATTTAGTACCTACTTTTAGTTTTCTAGGTCTGGGGGCACGGCAGTGCCCCCGCCAAGTCGAGCGCGAAGCAAACACTGCCGTACCATCCTTTACTGGAACCATTTCGCCGCATTTTCAGGCCCCTATTTTAGAACCTCTGGATAAGACTAGAACGCAGAAATTTTCGTCATCCAGTAAGCTATAATCACATACTTAAAATCCAAAATTTCAAGTCTGTAGGTCATTTAGTTCCGAAGTTAAGCGAAAGCAAAGTTTCGCATTTATGACACTCACTCACTCACTCACTCACTCATGATCATCAAAATAGAACTAGTACTTCCCATAAACTCAGAGAGCTGAAATTTGGTACAGAGTTATGGTTCAATGGCCACATAAAGGGAAAACTATAAAAACTAGGATAATCGAAGATCTGGAGTACCTGGTGACCCTGATTAGGAAACACAAGAGCCCAACCAAACTATTAGAGATCGACATATACCGCCTTTACAAAAAATATTCAACTTGGTGGGCCGTTTCATTTGATGTCAAAAATCGAAGGTCTGAAGTATCTGATGAAGAACCCTCAGCTGGTCTCAGCTGTATTAGAGATATGGTAATGCCCGCTTCTACTATTGGTACATAGAAAAATCGACTGTCATTGCAAAAATCCAGCGTAGTGGGACACATCTTCTAATTTAATCTAGCCCATAGCGTCCCACTGCTGGGCGAATGCCTCCCCTTCTGCTTTTAATACGAATATAAATAAAATTAAAGGAAAACTCTGGATAAGACTAGACTGGTTTTTATACTTATAGTTACTTATACTTATTACAAGTTTACAAGAAGAAATAGTCAAACGATTAATTTTATTCTACTCGAACATTACACAAATTAAATAAACAAACGAAAATTTGGTCAAAATATAATGCATTGGCTAAGAGTGGCGGTGATACCCGCACGCGTCGCTAGATGGCGTTGACTGTATTTTAAAACGCGCTTACGTTTTGTTTTTCCGATAACCTTATATGGCAAAGTGGCAACCGGCCGCGTTACAGTCGTTTACGACATTCTTCTATTGCGCTTGAAAATGTTTGCTAGGGATTAGGAGGGATTATTTGCATTTCGTTGATTTCGCTGATTATTTCGTGAGGTTTGCTAAGGTTAATTGGCAGGTTGTTATTATATTAATTCAAAGATTTAAACAGGTTAGGAATTATATGGTTAGTGACGGATTACTGATTATTACTTAATTATCAGAATTAAAAGAAGTTTCAATTGAATACTTTATTTAATTGTTAATTATTTAGTACCTACTTTTAGTTTTCTAGGTTTAATTTACAGTTAGGCAGTACTTCGAATCGCGTTCGTGTTTATAAATACTTTTCTAGTATTCTAGTTTAGTTTATTTAGTTAGATATTACTTCGTTTCGTTTAAAAATATCATTAATTTAGCTGTATTTCAGTACTAGGTAGGTAGTACCTTTGGTAGAAAGTTCATTGATAATTAATTATATTGACACTTGTCTAATAATTAAGAGTTAACGTTTTGCTTATAGTTTGTATAGATTGAGTAGGCAGAGTAATATTTTCTTTAAGTTTTTTTTATTAAGACAAAAGAAGTCTTAAAGATATAAGTAGGTTTTAGTCTAAATATTATCGGTATTTCTGATTTGTTGTCCATATACTAAAGGTCGTTGAGTTTAATTGTGTTTGATTTCGCAAGATAATAATTATCGTAAAAAATGTCGATATTATTAAAAGACGACGATGAACTTAGTGGCTACCAAGTAGTTGGTATGCCCAAAGACGGGTCTTGTCTCTTCCATTCAATATCTTTCTTGGTGTATGGTAGAACTGACTCAACTTGCAGTATCAAGTATATTTGTAGAAACGTGGGCATCTATGTAATATGCCCACATTTCTACAAAAAGAAGTGAAATCCCACCAAAAACATTCTGTAAAAAACTAGCCAAATCTCGATGGAGCTGCTTGATTATCTCTAAAAAGTAATGAAATCTATACAAAGTCGTGCCAAGTGTAAGGTTCCTTACTGCGATTTCTTTATTATTATAGTTAATGTTGTGTGACTTGGCCGTTGAAGGGTACACAGGGGTACAAAACCATGTGCTCCATGACACCATTGCACCAATCTGTCGCCAGAACCGCTACGCATTGACGATGGAAAATTGCCACTTGGAAAACGTTGATTCAATAACCAGTCAATTGTAGGCTTGATAAAGCCACTAACGTATAAAGAATGGTATGTAAACGCCACACAGATTATTCGCTAATAGTTTGCCGTTGAACATTCTTAATAACATAATTAATAACATTAATAGCGGTTCTGGCGACAGATTGGTGCAATGGTGTCATGGAGCACCTGGTTTTGTACCCCTGTGTACCCTTCAACGGCCAAGTCACACAACATTAACTATAATAATAAAGAAATCGCAGTAAGGAACCTTACACTTGGCACGACTTTGTATAGATTTCATTACTTTTTAGAGATAATCAAGCAGCTCCATCGAGATTTGGCTAGTTTTTTACAGAATGTTTTTGGTGGGATACATTTTATCGTAAAAAATCCAAAATGGCGTCCGCAAAATACAAAATACTTTGTCGGCTTTTTTGGTTTTTAAACACTTAGTAATAAATAAAATAAATAAACGTCTTTGCACAAACACACAGCGCCATCTAGGTCCACAGTAAGCGTCTAGGCTTGTGTTATGGATACCAGATGGTTGATAAACTACACAAATAGATTTTTTTTTGTAAATAATTACATGTATAAATGAAAAACATCCATAACTCGGGAACACATGTCTGTATTCATCATACAAACATATGCCCCTAGCGGGATTCGAACCCGCGACCTTTTGGTATAGCAGCAGAGTTTCTAACCACTACACTAAACGGCCGTCACCATCACTTAATTAAGTCATTTTCTTTAATGGTACTTGCGATGCATTTTATTGTAATGTCCATGCTATAATTAATCTTAAATAATTAGTTATGCATTATTTCCTTGCTCCTATGATATGATGTACAAGCTGTATCATCTATTAGTTAGTGATAAGACCGCCTAATTGTGTTCTATTGTTATCATTAAAAATTATTGTAAATTATTTTGCGCAATAAAGAGTATTTGTATTGAATTGTGTATGACGACCGATTGGTGTACTGGATAGTGACCTTGTCAGCGTAACCAACGGTTGCGGGTTCGAATCCCGCGAGGGGTGAATGTTTGTGTGATGAATACGAACATTTATTCCCGAGTCATGGATGTTTATATAAATATTTATCCGTTATCTAGTATCCATAGCACAAGCTTTGCTTAGTTTGGGACTAGATGATTGGTGTAAGTGTCCGAAATATTTATTTATTTATTATTATTATATTATTGTATTAGTGCAACATCTGTTGGTGAAACAATAAATAAAAAATATATAGTATTTACATGAAACAGAACATTCTGACATAATCTACAGTCTAAATCTTACAGTACTCGTGCAAATAGCTTAAGGATATAAATACGGTTTTAGGTATTTCTGCTAAGCTTCTGCAGCTCTACCGTTCCTGCTACATGTTAAGTAGAGAGTTTATGCGTCTAGGTTCTCTTGGAGGTAAGTGGCTTTCTTGTATATGGTTTGTACAGAGGAAATGCATTATTTTTATTGCAGCTAACATTTATGTGATAACGTGCCGTGTTAGGTAAGCATAGCCTTAAGTTGGATTGTGCCAAGAAATTCATAAAACAGCAAAATCGTTACTATAATTATGTATGGGGATCATATAGGCGGTTCCATAATTACTCATACAGAGCTATTTTACATGATTTGTGGTAGCTGCTGGCTAAGCTACATCATTCAAAAAACAAAACAACAACATTGTTCAAAAAACACCTTAGGCACATTTAATGGAAAAACAAAGAATTGGAATTCCTAAGCGTTACCTGTAGTGGAACTTCTCTTTTTCCTTTTGTCGCATCATTATCATTCATTTAACTTGTTAACATAATTACTACTCAACACTAGCTGTATCAACAACGGACACTTTTCACTCACGATTGACCACAAATGTACACGCAGACGGGAACTTGCGCGTAATTTTATGCACTCGTACTTGTAGGGGTTGTAACTGAAAATCAGTGTTTCTCTCTTTGAGTGATGTGCCACACTAAGTTTTAACCCATTTGTGCTACTGCGGCACACACTCGCTCTTCATATTTTCTATTCTTTACTTTTATTTGTATGTATATTTCTTTGTAATTTAAAAATTGTGTAGTTGTGTGAACGCAGTGGCCTAAATAAATGCTTTATCTATCATCTACCTGTTCGCAATTCTCTATAACAAAAAAATACCGACTTCACTGAATCAACCACGACAAAGTAAAAAATAATTTTATTCAAATGCTCGTATCTCTCAAATCGTTTTTTTTGTTAACGAGTTTTATTTTTCACTTTTCAATATTTTAGCGTGGTTGCCAATCTCCCTGATTATTTAGGTTAGGTGGGTGGTTGGGGTATACCAGTTCAACCTGATGATCTTCAATTTGTCATGTTCATACAACAAACGACACTCTATACTCGCCGGCGAGTATAGATTCGCGTCTTTGTCACCCCCTTGAGTTACCGCGATTTTTAGTACGACTAAGGTCGTCTAGGCCTTTCACTGTTTTGTCACTAAACAGACCTATGTAGGTATAGCACACTACAATTAGCTTTTTTCCAAATTCAAAATTATGTGTCAGAGAGTTACTTGCGTCGTTTCTTCTCTCTGACTATACACATTACGAAGCGATGGTAATCAAGTCTCTAAACGCCACCATGGAACCCATGCAACGCCCTAAGCCGAGGTTCGAGCCCTGCGTAGGCGTCTGTTGCAACTACCTACTTTCGTCCTTTCGCTATCGCGCTCGCCCCACCGCCCGGTTAAGCTGAAAAAGTCCTTAGGACTGTCAGCGAGTTCCAGTATACAAAAAAAAAAAATTTCTTGGTAGTCTACACTTTTTTCATACAAACCAAACTGTGTATATATAGTTTCCCGGTTCAAAAATTACATAATCGTCTAAATATGTAATGCTATTTTGTAGTTTACCGTGATTACAAAAAAACTACTGAACCAATTGCGCTAAAATTGCAATGGGACCAATTTGACAGTATCTCCTTTCATTTACATATAGAACCACATGAATCAACCGCCAAATCTCGGAGATATCGGTGTAAACACATAAAAAAAAAACATGCAGACGGCCGAATTGAGAACCTCCTCCTTTTTGAAGTCGGTTAAAAATCGTCGGTCGGTCATAGCTTGAATATGATGTCTATTCAAGCTATTCCAACAGCAGTTCTCTAATGTGACCATTTTGTCCAGTTATTCTATTCGCATAAGCCACAAAAGGCATGGATACCTCCATCTCTTTCGATTTTTTTAAAATGCCTTTCTATATATGGCAAGTATCGAGCATTATTATATTGTAGTACGATTACTACACAAGAATGATATATGTTTTACATTAAAACATGTAAAACTGATATTGCAGTTGTACTCGGACTTCGTTTAGCAAACATTCCATTTAATTATTTTGCATTAATGATGAAGAAAGTCATTTCGCCTAATTGTAGTGAAGGTGACATTACTGAGGACTTGTATCATATAATGGAATGTGTCCGGATTGAAGCTGAGAGGTCTCAATTTTTCATTTTTACAAATTACACTTGCGAAGTGTTTATGTGTAACAGCATTTTGGCCTTTTCCACTTAGGAAAGGTCAAACCTATTTAGCCAGAATAGAGAAACGTAAACATGAAGATAGATTTAAGGCAGTTGACTTATTTCTCTGTGTAAGGCCTATAAGAGTGACATTTTCTTATTATAAAGAACCCACCACAACCTAATCAGATTTAAAAAAATCAAATGTTTTTGTGTCCATGCCTTTTGTGGCTCATAATTATAATTGTTGGGTTATAACATATATGTATGTAAAATTATCGCTACAAAATTGAAATATTTCGAAAACCACCAAGTAAAGAAGTGATTAAAGCAAAACCTGCTTTCAAATAAAAATAAATCGCATCCAAATCGGTGCACCCGTTAGGAGCTACGGGGCCACATACAGGCATAAAGACATATACACACGTAACGGTCAAACTTATAACACCTAATATCTGACAATCTGAATAGTTTCCATTGTTTTTATTTTTTTTATTATATTTATTTCTGGGAAACAAACAGCTAATATTGATACAATATGTTTGTAACAAAAATACAACACAAGCCAAAACAGTTTTCACTAATTTTGTTTTATATTAGTGATGATATATAGCACGGCATGGGATATATATTATTGCGCTAACAACAAAAGAAATATTCGTTATTCAATACATTCAAGTTGATGTATATAAAATACGAAGCCGTCCAAAGTATACAGTCCTAAATCTCAGCTAGCTCTCTGATACGGCTCCCAAGGTGCTGCTAAAGTCTACAATTTGAAACAAATAACGTGTGTCTTTGGCTTTCAGCATATAGGAAAGTAATATAAATTCTTCATTAACCCCCGACGAAAAGCGACAGGTACTGTGTTTCACAGCGTTTTGTGTATCAGCCCCCTTAGCATGTGAGACGCGATAAACGTTTATGTCGCGCGAGATATTAGTCCTGCTCATTCATTTGGACGAAATATACAACTATCCCACTCTCCTCTACGACGTGCGCGATAAACGATGTCATGCTACGTAGACTGGTTTATGTCCGGATGTATTTCGACAGACGTACCAAAAAAAACCATTTGATCGGTAATAATTTGCCTTTTAGCTTGCTGGCATTCAATAAGTACATTTGGTACCACGAAATCGCCCTAAAAGTAAGGATAAGGGGATAAGCTTCTAAATAAATAAATATTTCGGACACTTACACCAATCATCTAGTCCCAAGCTAAGCAAATCTTGTACTATGGATACTAGATAACGGATAAACATACATAAATATTTATATAAACATCCATGACTCAGGAATAAATGTTTTTACCCAAACATTTACCCGTCGTGGAATTCGAACTCGCAACCGTTGGTTTCGCTGACAGGGTCACTATCCACTACACCAATCCTCTAAAGAATAGAGGTTTCATATAATTCACTTGTGGAACGATTTCGAGATTGCGATCAAACGTCAAATTTTTTACCGGATGCAACTGCAATATCGCGTAGTCCAATTCGGAATATACAATAATTATTTAAGTATTAAAAAAACAAAAAATCCGACTCAATATTTCTATTTTGAGATCACCATGTTGGCTTTTCAAGAGTCAAGAGTAACCTAAACCGACGAACAACCTTATGAGAGTCAATGAAGCAATAGAGGTGTCAGGATCGTAGCAAGTGGAAATCTATGGTCTCTGCCTACCCGTACGGGAAACAGGCGTGACTTTATGTATGTATATGTTGGCTTTTTTACCATAAATGTATTCTAAGACATTTTTTTTTTTTTTATGCTAAACGGATTGGTACTTGACCTCAATCACACCTGATGTTCAGTGAAGATGAGGTCGAAGTTGGAAGCGTACTGACCCGGAAACCCTAACACATTTGGGGGACTGGCTATCTTATCTCTGACAACCGGAACACAACAATGATATTAACATTGCTGTTCGGCGGCAGATTTAGATAAGATGGTGGTAGCTAGTCAGGCGAACTTTTAAAATGCCCTACCACCTACCAAACCGAGTACTTAAACATGTACCCCGCTGGCTCAAGACGAATCTAATGACACCATGCACTTCGAAATCTACAGGCTACAGGATGCGCCAAAGGAACGGACATACATACATACGTATATACACTCGAAAAACATTACCCTCCTTTCTTGGGCAGTCGGGTAAAAATGCACACGTGTCACATATCGAGGGTGAGCCCATCGCCGTTGAGACGTGTAAATGCGTAGATGTGCTTTGACGGAAACTCCCATAGTCGCCTTTTACGGGTAGAGATGGCTTGATTATATTCTTTTACGTGCCGATACCACACGACAAAATATAAATATAAGACTATTGATTATACGGTACGTTAAAGAGCTATTATTGTTTGATAAAAATAGATACATGGAAGTTCGTCATGTTGTTTGTTTAATTTATAAGTAACTACTTATAGTAAATAAAGACCGTAAATACCGAACGCCAAGTAGTTTCAAGGGTGACTATTTTATGTACAATGGGGTAGCCTGTACCTAACCTAAATCATACGTGAAATTAAGTAAAGTTGAGATCGAACATTTTTTTCTTTTATGCCGCAACAGTTGGTTTTTGACCTCAATCACAATCAATCAATTTTATTTTATTTGTTTTTTTTTAATTATTCTATGAGCACCGAACCTCCTACAAAGGTACCAGCGGAAAACCAGCGCTGTGCGCACAGAATTAATATAGTACAATATGGTTCATGCCACAGCATTATGCTGAGTTGAAACCTATATCAGCCTGGCATTATTATGTTTTAGCATTATTATCTCAAAATTTTCATGTACATGCCCATTGTAAGCTGAATAAATGTTTTCTTTCTTTTTTCTTTCTTTAACATAGATGCGGTCTCGCCTGGAACCCTCAACTACAAAATCAAACAAATGAAAAAAAAATCAAACAAATGAAAAAAAGAACAACCGACTTCAAGATTTTTTTTTGTCCGTTTCCACCTTCGACCGCATCTTCTCTTAACATCAGGTGTGATTGAGGTCAAGTTCAAACCCGTTATGCATAAAAAAACCGGATACGCGTTTGACCGCAATCTCACCTGATGCAAAGTGACGATATGGTCGACGATGAAGCATGCGATCCCACTAAATGCCTATTCACCCTGCTCTTGAAGATTCCAAGGTTGTAGGATTCAGGAAAGACTGACACCGGAAGGGAGTTCCATGTCTTGGCTATTCGTATTACGAATTAAGAGTCGAATTTCTTAGTGCTAATGTTCGGTATATTAACGTCCCCACGCCTAGTAATCTGAAGCTGAAATGGCGACGGTGTAATAAAATTATGTAATTTAAATTAAATAAATAAATAAATAAATATTTCGGACACTTACACCAATCATCTAGTTCCAAACTAAGCAAAGCTTGTACTATGGATCTAGTATGCATAGTACAACCTTACAGATAAACATACATAAATATTTATATAAACATCCATGACTCAGGAATAAATGTTCATATTCATCATACAAGCATTTACCCGTTGCGGGATTCGAACCCGCAACCGTTGGTTTCGCTGACAGGGTCACTATCCACTACACCAATCGGTCGTCAAATTTCAATGCATACTCACCGAAATGCATACTTTAAAAACTGAGTGACAGACCTTGCGACGGTATTATTCGAAGCTCTGCAATTTAGCAGTAGAATCAAGTGCAGCCAGTCGCTAAAATCTTTTGAATCAGCTCCTACAATGTAAAAAATCATTTTACTGACACCCTCGTATCTCTCAATCAGATATCACCTATGTTCAAGGTCGTAAACATTATTATTCAATATGGAAATAATTTCTAAGTAGGCGCTAACGTTTACTGATACAAGGGTCTGATTGAAAACATTCTCCTTTTGTAATAGGTTAAAAACGAAGAAATGTTGAATTGAATTGTTAGAAGGTAGATTTTTCTAGAAGCTATACGGAACGGAAAGGTAGACCGTCACGTATTTAATAAGCTACTCGAGCAGACTTCAGACACTATCCGAGTCAACAACACTCGCGAACTTTGTGTGTTTAACGACTTTATCAAAATCCATTGAATTATTTCTATGCAACTTTGGCTGAAATGAAACAGCGTCAGTTTATGAGTCCCGCGCTTGTAATAAAAGCCGCCTCCATTATAGGACGTTGTTTAGGGCTACCAAAATGTTTTAGGGTTAGAATAAAACAACGCTGCCTGATGAAAGTCACTTGGTCGTTAGGAACCCAAAATAAACTTTTGGAGATTTATAGCTTGATGGGAACTATAAGCTATTTTCTTGTTATGGCGCTTTATGCTTGCGTTAGTATAGTAAAACATGTCACACTTATTGTTTTATTTTTCGCGGGGTAGATACTTCTTACCCGACTTCGACGCTTATATTAATTCTGTGACTTAACTAATGTATTGCATCGCCAAATGTTGACGAGCAGCGCGAGAGCTGGTGAAGTGGAGGTGTATCGAAGTCATTAAGAGGGTAGTGGCGAAGGTTTACTTAAATTTCGAAATAATTAAGCTACTGTTTATCATATATGAAGTAATTATACAGTGTGTGTATATACTTTTAAGTCTTAGGCCTGTATTAATAAACCGTTCTCAAGAATGAGCTGATCTTAAGTAGACATTGGTTGGTTGGTTGATTTGGTTGGTGGTAGGGCATTTTAAATGTCTGCCTGGCTAGCTACCACCACCTTATCTAAATCTGCCACCGAACAACAATGTTAATAGTATTGTTGTGTTCCGGTTGCCAGAGATAAGACAGCCAGTCCCCCAAATAAGATGGGCTTCCCAGGTCAGTACGCTACCACCTTCAGCCTCATCTTCACTTAACATCAGATGTGATTGAGGTCAAGTGCATAAAAGAAAAAGAAAGAAAGACTGTGATATTTGGGACGAGAAGACGTTGTGCAGTTTCTCGAAAGCTGCCCATCCGAGTTGTATTTATTTAGATTTTTTAGGTCAAGATAAGGTGGAAGCGTACTGACCCGGAAAACCTTTAACATTTGAGGGACTGTCTATTTTTTCTCTGACAATCGGAACACAGCATTGCTAACATAACATTGCTGTTTGGCGACAGATTTAGATAAGACGGTGGTAGGTAGCCAGGTGGATAATTAAAGTGCCCTACTATCAACCAAATCGAGTAACTACACATGTACCCGCTGGGGATCGACCCCCGTCCTCCGATTCGTAAACCCTATATTGTTTACATTGAGCCGCGGAGGCGGTTGAAAATGTATATTTATACTAATTTATTTATTTTAGAATCAACAGCATTATTAGCTAGTAGCATAATTAGGTATAGGGAGAGTAATGCCTTATATCCGTCTACGCAATAAAATAAACAAATGAAAATAAAATATCCTACCACATATAACACAGCACCATCTAGTTCTACAGTAAGCAACTATGGGCTTGTGTTGTGGATACCACATGGTTGATATACTACATGGGGTGCGATGTCAGACAACCTCCTCGTGTGCCTGATGGCTACTTGTCCCCCTGGATACGTCTGGGGGGAACGGTAGTCGTTGGGCCGGTGCACCCTGGGCATCGGTCAACAACTTCCCTTTTAAGGGTTCTTGTTGACCGATGGCGAATAGTCTGACACCGGGGGGCTCCTCCGCGTGTCCCTCTGGTTTAGCAGAGGGCACTGCGGATGGAGCAGGAGACGCTCCCCTCCTAGTGGGGGAGTAAGGGTGGGCTCGGTGTGCACTCGCACTGCCGCCGAGCAGGCCTGGGGAGGAGGTTTGGGGTGAACCTCCTACCCCTTGCCACCGCCGGGCTCGTAATCCGGGACCGCGGCTTTCAGCTGCAGTCCGGGACCGAGGGTCTTGGCTTAACCGCCCGGACCGCGAGGAAGGAAAACCTCTATAAAAAACCAGCCCAAGTCTCGGCTCCGAGGCCCGCCTCGGCGCCGAGATGCCCTCGTCGTCCCACTCCCGAAAATTCGTTTTCGGGAGTGGAGCGACTAGGGATGGTGGAGGGCGAATTCCACCACAGCGGGCTGCGGCGAGGAAGCGGCGCTCCCTGAGGAATGCCCATATGTCCATAGGGGACGCCGTGGAATCGTCTGCAGCACTTGGGCGACCTCTCCTTGACGACTGCAGCTAAGGCTGCGGCCGTCGACGAGAGGTCGTGGGAAGCGGCCCTCTCCCTCTGCTCGCAGGGGGAGACGGCGGGAGGGTTGGGGGGGCGGTTTTCCCCCGCCTCCTCTCCGGGCCTCCCGCTGTTGCAGGCCGCTATGGTAGGGGACGACCTCTCTGCTGAGAGGTCGTAGCCGTGCGGGACGGCCACTCTTTGCCGGCCGCAGCCAGGTTCGAGCTGCGGACGCCAAGGAGAGGCCGTGGAAAGCGGTCCTCTCTCTTTGCGAGGTCACTCGCAGAGCGAGGGGAGATGCAGCCGCATGGGGGGCCCGGAGGAGAGCTTATCTTTAATGATAGGCGATCCTCTGCCCCCCTACCCTGCGGGGCCGTGGGTGGCGATCCGGGGGGATCACCGCCCACACATAGGCCCCGCGAGAAGGCGCGCGCGGTGTTTTCCGCGCGCCTTCTAGAGGTGGCTGGACCAGGCGATTCCTCCCTGCTCCAGCCCAGAGGTGGGCCTGCCGCCGCTTTGTCCTGGCGGCGGGCACCGCGCTGGCGTGGCTGCGGACGAATACCAGATGGTACCCGCGGCCACGCCGTCAACGGCGCGCGCGAGGGAACACCCAGGGGTTTTTAGTCGGTAGGCCGGCACCTTCTGTGCCGGAGTCCGACATAATCCGCCCCCCTCCCCCGAGGAGGGCGGATAAGCATGAGCGTTTCTCCTGGTAAAAAAAAAAAAAAAAAAAAGGTTGATATACTACATAAATACATATTTTTTTTGTAAATAAATACTTATTATAAATGAAAACATCCATAACTCAGGTACAAATGTTCGTATTCATCACACAAACATATGCCCCTAGCGGGATTCGAACCCGCAACCTTTTGATATAGTGGCCAGAGTTGCTAACCACTACACCAAACAGGTCGTCATAAACTGATTCTTTTCATATTACAGTTTCTATCAAGTCGGTGGACATTGTAAATTTACCAACGGCCTCGGTAACCCTATTCCGGTATGGCTTAGTCGGGTTAAAGCTATATTTATAGCGGTCCACGCGTCGATTCCCATGACGATAACATGTAATTCGACTGTTTTGTCCAATGAACGTGTGATCCCATATGTTGCCTCCATTAGTACCAGTGGCACCAACACGTAATGCTTCTTGTTTATTAAAAGCTTTTTTTATCAATAAAGTTATTTTCAGAATGAATGAATGATTTATTTAATAGCCAGAGTAAGGTTATACAATAACCGTCTTATTCATAAATATTTACAAACGCTTTATAAGCCTGTTTTAGTTAAAGTATGTTTTGTCTCTGTATAAGGAAATGTTGTAATGAAAGAAAGTGACAAAACATATTGTAAATTTTGTAAATTTATATTGTAAATTTTTATGAATAAGAGTGTTAATATTTAGTTAATACTTCCATGCTATCATACATTACCAAGTGGTAAAGATCGTGTGAAGCCGCTGGATGAGGGCAGCGCTGGATCGATCGTTGTAGAGATCTTTGGGGGAGGCCTTTGTCCAGCAGTGGACGTCGTTCGGCTGATATTATGATGATGATGATACTCTACCAATTATTCAATGGTGTGCAAACATTAATACCAATTCTATAGCACTGGGTAGAGCTCTTGATGGGCTTATATGTCCGAAATTAATTGTGATATTTGTGTATATGGCATTTTAAACATGCATTGTTGTGTTGTTTTGTTTGTGTACCATTTACGTCGTTAATAAGTTATGCGTCTAACAGTATTATATGAATCCTAGACCTTTGGTCTAAATTAAATTAAAATAAAATCATAAAATTATGTTAATAGAAATGTCAGACAATCGATTACGTGTCATTTTTTATTTACCCGACTGCCTAACAAAAGGGTTGAATAAAGTTTTTCGAGTGTATGTATGTATGTATGTATGTAAGTATGTATGTATGTATGTAAGAATGTATGTCTGTATGTAAGATATATGTATGTAACTTGTGGTGTAACTTCCTATAATCTTAAATTTCCTGATTTTTTGTAGAAGGATAGAGTATAAAATAGACATAGAATAAAAATGTTTTCTTACTATTCTGTAGCTTGCTTTATGTATAGTATAGTATACTCATCAAACCTACAATATTAAATTAAAGTTACGATCCTAAGATCTTCTAAAACTATGTTCTAAAAAATTAATCAATGGCTAGATTTATATTTTCTAAAAGTGGTTTATTGAGTCGTGATAATGCCATCGGTGAAATTTTTCATAAATATAAAGAAGTTATTAAACGATTTTTTTTTAATGGTTTCAGGAGTTCTAAGGACCTATATTCTGCGACGCAATGAAATTCACATTGGGAATTTTAATCTACTAGTCTACATTTAGGTAATAACCTATACTATATCTAAAGCAAACTACCGATTTGTTAGAAAAAAATATTATTCTATCACTGACATTCTATCCATGTGCAAAAAATTAGAGACAATATCGGAAATTAAATGGGTATCCTAACTGGACAAAATAATGCCTTGACGGGACAAGCAATAACACTATCTTCATCCCAAAGGCATAGCCCTATTTTATCAAAAAATATAATGACTTGACTTGACACGGCCTTTAAGATCATCGGAAGTAAAAAGTGTATCCTACCTGGACATTTATACATGGATGGGACAAGCAATAACACTATCTTCATCCCAAATACTTAACCCTATTTTATAAAAAAATATAATGACTTGACACGGCCTTTAAGATTATCGGAAGTTACGTGTATCCTAACTGGACAATTATACGATGACGGAACAAGCAACAACACTAACTCCATCCCAAAGGCATAGCCCTATTTTATCAAAAAATATAACACAAAACAACTTTTTGTCACAGCTAAAAGCACAAAGTTGTCGGCCGTTGACCCCAAAACAAATGACTGGACTTTGAAAGTAACTCACACTATACCAGAGCACTACACGTTTCGGTATGTTATACCCCTCTGTGGGCTCTTTTAATTACTGTCTGGCCTGCTATGTATCATAAATTCTAATGGAGAATACGCTTCCCCACCCCTTCTGCTGCCCGCAACAGATACAAATTGCATTTTAGAATTTAAACGTAAGGTTGGGTGGGTGTGATCGAGAATTGAAATTTTAAATAGATATTCAAATTGACTCTGCAAGTAGGTAATTGTGTCACTTGTACGGTAAAGAATGGAACGTCAATAATTACTGTTGCATTACTGCTGCGTCCGGTAAAAGAGGCATATGACCGAACATGTAAATGTGGGCCGAGGCGAAGCCAAGGCACACATACGTATGTTCATAAATGCTTGGTTGCGGCCAAGGTTTGTATAGTACTTTACTCAAACTTCAAACTAAGTAGTACTTATGTAGAACTGATAAATAATATATCCTTGACATACCTACACACAGCGCTATCTTGTCCCACATTAAACAACTAGGCTTATATTGTGGATAGATATAGATAGTTGATATACACAAATATGAAAATATTATACATATTATAAATGAAAAAAAACCATAACTCTGGTACACGTGTCTAAATTCATTATACAAACATAATATCTTTTAGTATAGCAGTCAGGATTTCTAACTAGAACACCAAATAGGATATAACATAATCTGTACTGCATTATTTTGACGTTCCCTTTATTCGAGATTTGGAAAGGTTTCTTTTTCTCACCTCATTTGATTAAAAAATCGGTAGTCTAATATATATTTTTTTCAAGACAACTAAAAACATCATCTTAGCCAATGATATATCCTAATAATAAACAATAACTACTGAAGAAACAACGCTGAGCAGATAGACCACTCGTTTATTTTTGCGATGTAGCAAGTAAAGGTTTGTGAGAATAAAGTTTTGTACATATTTAAATTGACCTTCGTCTCGTGTATAAATTATAAAAATGCATATAAGAGTAAACAGAATAAATATTATAGGAACGTGGGCATAGTATACCTACATGTGTAAAATAAAATAAAGGTAAACTTAGAAAAAAATAAGAAGTATGTAAATGACTTAATTCTTTACGAGTTTTTTAGAATACGAGATTTGGATAAAGGATGGGAGTAGGCATATATCAATATCGCTGAATGTGGTATTATATATAATTTAAAAAGACGCGCCATGATCTCATTTTGTCCAAAATTTCGACGCTATCACTCATTCAAACCATGACGTTTATTTATCAACATATATTTACTGAGCTAATCTACAAGATCCTCTCTATCAAACACAATCTGTTTTATAACTTAGAAAGTTGTTAAAACCCAGCAATCCTATGTAATTCCTTAGGCCGCATTGTTTTGAGTCGAAACAGTGATGTCACTATTCACGATGCGATATCCCAACATGAATTGACCAGCCCGTAGCATGACATCGTTTCTCGCGCGCGACTTAGAAGTGAGAGTGGGGTAGTTGTATATTTCGTCCAAGCGAATGAGCAGGACGAATATTAGGTATCTCGAACGACATAAACGTATATCGCGCCTGCCATGCATGCACGCTGGAACATGTAGAAACCTGTGACGTGAACTGAATTTTTATTTATTAATGTTTATTATTAAGTAGATTACATGGTATTATTTAAGAAATGCCCCACAAAACAGCGTGCACACTTTATGTGTGGGAACTCAATTTTCGTAGGTATTGATTCAATTGTTTACATAGGCGTTATCGGTTGCATAACAAGCATTTTTTAAGTATTTGGTGAATCTGCTTTGGTGTGCCCATTTCTAATATTTTAGGAAGGTAAGGTATATATTTTCTAAGAGTTCTATCATAATAATATAGTTATTTACTCGGGGGACTTCAAATTTACCTAGTGACAGGGATCTGGTTTCAAGTTTACGGGCGATTAGTGAGTACGACTACTGACTTCTATGACTGTTTACAAGAAATTGATATGTATGTTTCAAGCTGACTGGAAGAATTTTACAAATTTTAAATACTTTTCTATAATCACCTTTACAATTGTTTTCTTATTTACGACTAATTCCATTGATATGTTCTAGGGTTTTCTTCTTTTTATAGTATCTATGTTTTATGTTAATATGTTAATATCAAAAGTTGTCAATCTATTTTGATGTACCTACCTCTTTAACCTACCACACAAAGTCTGGGTGTATGTCTTTCTGTGGCATTGTAGCGCCAAATACCTGAATCGATTGGAGAACCATCTGAAACTTTTTTGCGAAATGGTTTAAAGCTATGTTATATGGAAATAGGCTTTCTGATTTTAACATAGTTGTTCGTTAATTTGGATAATATTAAAAAAATAACAAACAAAATATCTTTGCACTTACACACAGCGCCATCTACGTCCACAGTAAGCATCTAGGCTTGTATTATGGATACCATGCAGATGGTTGATATACTACACAAATACATTTTTTTTTGTAAATAAATACTTATATGAATGAAAAACATCCATAACTCGGGAACACATGTCTATATTCATCATACAAACATATGCCCCTAGCGGGATTCGAACCCGCGCCCTGTTAGTAAACAGGTCGTCAAAATATTATACTATTATCAAATATTATCATTCTCTTTCGGAGGTTTTTCTTATATTAACATAGATACATAATGTCACGACTTTTATCCCAAACGGGGTGGTCAGAGATATCCCAAATATAAGCGTTTAGGTGTTCCAAACATTAAATACAATCAACCATTGAATTATTTTAACGGGCCGAAACCAATTTGGTGTTGCGGGTGTCCATGGGCGGCGGTGATTACTTTCCATCAGGTGACCCGCATGCTCGTTTGCCGCTCTCTCATATAAAAAAAAAAAAAAAAAAATTTATAGTCATTAATTAAATTGTATTTTGTTAAGTAATCATTAGTTTAATAAATACGTCCTGTGTACCTACATAAAAAGAATGCATCGACTCGTGTCTTCACTTGGGTATAAAATGCGACTTTGGGATTGTACATCTAAAACATCAGGTGTGTTTCTGTATATTTCCAAAGTTTAACTGTAGATGTTGTATCGAAAATAAAACTTCAAAATTTGGAACACTAAAACGCTTATATTTACGATATCGTTGATAATTCCATTTGGGATTCTTTAGTCGCTTCTTTTCCCACTGATTTCCCTTTCCGAAGCGGTAGCTTGAACAGAATAGACTGATTGACAGGGAAATTACTAACCATATACTATTATTTCCAATAGATTTAAATTAATATTCAACAAATGATATCATATATTACGTTGTAATAAATACTTGCCGTTTGATACACGACGTTATGTATTACTTACTGCGTTTATAGATGTACACTAACCGCTACTTTTCTTGGTACGCAGGCGTATCAGTGACGCGTTGCGGACGCTCAAGCCCCGGTGGTAGCCAACGTAGGTAGGTATCTGTTTCGCGTTTTTACCTCACTTTATTAAATATATATTACTTTACTTACTGAGAGCTTTCTCGACTCAATTTCTTTTGCCCGACTATAGGCCATAAACAAGTATAAGTTCAATAAATAAATAATATTGTATAAAGATTGAATTTAAACTAAATTTCATTTATGTAACCGAATAATGTTAATAGCATTGTTTTGTTCCGGTGTCAGAGATTAGATAGCCAGTCCTCCAAATGTGTTGGGTTTTTCCGGGTCAGTACGCTTCCACCTTCGACCTCATCTTCACTTAACATCAGGTGTGATTGAGGTCAAGTACCAATCCGTTGCGCATAAAAAAAAAATACTTTGCACACGCGCCAACCAGGGCTTAAGCGGTACTAATGTCATGAAATGAAATGAAATGAAATGAAACTTTATTTGCAGGATCATGGGTACAATAACGGTCTTAAATTAAAATGTTTCCATCACAATCTGCCAGTTGTGGCGTGCAAATGTCAATAAAAATTTAAAATGTCAATATACGTCGTTACTGACATAAACGTCAATAGGCGGGTAGCGGTTAACTTATTTTCTAGTAATAAAACTATAACTTCAATCAATGTGAAGTGAAGTGTGGACAATGTAGGTGCAATCCAAAGGCTATTATAAAATTTCTTACTATGATGATGATGGATGATAAGAATGCGCGGACATGAACCGGTCGGCAATATCCGGTCGGTATATTTTATTCTTATTTTTCTTTGTCGAATCATAAATTTAACAATCATTTCAAATTGTATTTATATTGACTTAATTAACCCCTGAGTTTCTTGGTCGTTCTTCTCTGGGGAGATTGCCTAGTGAATCAGTGATAACTGTATGTCATGACTATTTCAAATGTTATTCTTATAACTTACGAAATAAAATATTTTTGATTTGATTTGATCGAACTTGTAAAATTTTGTGAGAACTGTAAGAGACACATTGACAGACAAAAGACTTGGCAGAAAAAAACTGATTGATGTGAAATACATTCGTATTTGTTGAAAACTCCACAAAAACTCCATCCAAACATTACACATTTCCATATCGTATCGATAATGCCTAGTGACGTCACTTCATTGAAGAAATCTGTAGGTCCGCAATACTGCCACACGCAATTAAGAGCCTTTATAGCCAGTCGTATGGCCCTTTTTATTACGGAACGTTTAAATAATTTTATGAGATTGCGTTGCCGAAATTGCCCCATTTTCTTTTTTAAACAACCCTCACTTTGCATTATACTTAGGCCTCGTGAGATTTTGTTGAATTGCCAAATGTTACGTTTACATGATTTTCAGTCAGATCAATTTCTGTTCGGGTACTAGGTAGAAATAAATAAATAAATAAATAATATAATAAATATCCTTGGACGTACACACAATGCCATCTAGTTCCACATTAAGCAACTATATGCTTGTGTTGTGGATACCAGATGATTCATATACCAATTTTTTTTTTTTTGTAAATAAATACTTATTATAAATGAAAACATCCATAACTCGGGTACACATGTCCGTAGTCATCTTACAAACATATGCCCCTAGCGGGATTCGAACCCGCGACCTTTTAGGTATAGTGGTCAGAGTTTCTAACCACTACACCAAACAGGTCGTCAAACGGACAGAAATGAACCTCAAAAATGATAATCACACATACTCGCGTCGAAAATCTGTAGGTTCTATCGACCCCATGGACTAGCAACGTCGCGATTTCATTAATTTCCGAGACATTTTTAGCCGCCTCTGTGGCCCAATGCAGAAACATAGGGTTTACGAATCGGAGGTCGCGGGTTCGATCCCCAGCGGGGTCCATATTCAGTAATCCGGTGTTTGGTGGTAGGCCACATTAAATGTCTGCCTGGCTAGCTACATAAAAAACATACAGTGCATAAAAAAAGTTTTTATTTTGAAAATTAAGAATTACGTGCAAAACTTTAGTATCCAATAATCTAATTTTACTGAATCAATAATGTTTGTGTAAACAATTCACATATTCATGTACATGGTATCTCCTATGAAAACAACAAGAATTATTCCTTCAATGACAAGACTCAGTAAGTCGAACCGGTTTACGGCGCATCCCCACGTCTTGGTGACTCTGCAAGATGCGTACGGTTTGCCAACAATTGGTTTATAAATAAAATTGAATGCATCTTAATTAATTCTAACCTCCTTATTACATACCTACATAACTATTTAATTTTGACTTCTGTGAATTTGACATTGTAACTAAACTATTATTAACTTCTGTGAACCTGATATTTTAACTAAATAATTAATGTGTAAATAAAAAATATATGCGTTAATTAAAAGTGTAAATATAATTAAATTTTGTATGCCAGTGTCTGGAAAAATGTATGAAACTTTATATTTGTGAATGAGATCTGTGTACCACATTTAGAGCAAAATACGTTTAGGTATTTGTATTTTTTTGTATTTAGAATTATCGTTCAAGCAAACTTCAAATAAGCGATTATTATTTATTTCAACTATATCTCAATTCACAGAATTATAAAGAATAAATAACTGTGCAATATGTAACTGCATTTTTTTTATTTTGTGTCATGCTTTAGCACGACAAACTTTCCTCACAAAAATACTTATTCCCATTCCAAATGAAGTAAATTAAAAAAAAAATTCTATCCGCCAATTTTGTTTGACGAACGCATTCTGGCTTTATTGAATCACTCTAGAAACTCGTGATTATTACGTAAGGAAAAAATGTTATAACATTATTTCGATTTGAAAAAGAGAGGCGTTAACGATGTCTCTCATTAATTTCAAGCCCCGCCCCGTGTAACAAATACCAAATCATTTCGAACGGTCCGCATAATGAGAATTTGGAGTAATAAAAATTCTGGTTTTATTCATGGAAAAAATATATTACAATTCCTTTGATGATCCAGATGAGGCTCCTTTTATTATTTCCTTCGACTGATGCTAATCTATTGAAAAACGTACAAATAATTTCATAAGTAGGTATTTCACAATCATAAAGAACTGTCATTTAAATACTTCATCCATCTAGTTTCATCTTGTTACCAAGTGCTTAAATTGTATTATTGTTGTATTTGGTTGGTGGTAGGGGATTTTAAATGTTCGCCTGGCTAGCTACCACCATCTTATCTAAATCTGCCGCCAACCAGCAATGTTAATAGCATTGTTGTGTTCCGGTTGTCAGAGATAAGATAGCCAGTTCCCCAAATAAAATGGGGTTTCCAGGTTACTACGCTACCACCTTCGGCCTCATCTTCACTTAACATCAGGTGTGATTGAGGTCACTCGGTTACAAACGAAGATATTATAATATTTTCAACCGCAATTAGTTAAATAGAAAAAAAAATCGCTATCAAATTATTCTTGTTTCGCAACTCGGTTACAGTCAAGGATAAAAAATTCTTCAATTTTAGTTGTTTACGAAATCCTGTTACGAACATGGCTGGAGGGAATTTGTGAAATACTTTGCTTAACTTATTCAATTTATGACTATTTAGGAGCGATTAAGAAAAACAAAAGCAACTAAATAATTATAGATGTGGTTTCGTTAAAATAATTAGATTTTCAATACATCGATTCAATATATCGACAGCGGAAATTAAGGTCTCTGAAGTTAGGCGCGGTAGCAAATCTTACAGCTGTGTCCTCGTGGTTGTGAGACTTCGGGCAATGAATTGGTCTGCTGCTAATCTTTTTCTATCTAAATAATATTATGAATGTGTAAGTTTGGATGTTTGTTTGTTGTTCAATCACGGCGAAACGGTTGAACGGATTTGTATGAAATTTGGTATATAGGTAGACTATACGCTGGATTAAGACATAGAATATTTTTTATCCCGATAAAGTTATTACATATATATATTATTTTTTTTTTATTTTTTTTTTTCGTTATTTTTATATTTAGAGGGCGCTTTCGAGTCGTTTTCTGTGTATATATCTAAGTTACTATATATTGATATTTAATTAAATATTTATTTAAAAACAGTAACACACAAGTAGATGGAATTTAATTATAAACGAGAACAAATGCAAACATTGGGACAGCAAGGCCGAAATCGCTAGCAACGTTTCATCGTTGGATGCAGATACTTAAGCGTTGAGCGAGGGAATCAGTGATATCGGCTAAGCGGTTTGGAATATTAAAGAAAAATTAAAGAGCGCGCGGCCCCAAGGCCCTAAGGTTTCGACTCTGCAAGCAGGAAAAATGTATCTATATTTATTCATTATGATTTTTTCTGCAATCTCGACAAATGCGCCCGGCCTCGTCGAGGTTCCTTGGAGGTGAGACGGGGCAAGAGCGTCGATACAAGTAGCATCCCACACTAAAGCGCTTATTACACTATCGTAATTGTAGGAAATGTAATTAAGAAATAAGACGATTTCGTGGATTGAAAGGTTCCGACCGCACTACTTGCATCCTAAATGCAGAGACTAATTCGGCGTACATTGCTGGGAGCCTTGGTTCTGTCAATTCAAATATCCTTACAGCAATGTATGCCGCATTAGTCTTTGCATTTAGGATAGTATAATAAGCGCTTCTTAGCTTCCGATTTCTTAATTAGAGTGTTCTTAATTAGATTTCTTACAAATAGGATAGTGTAAGAAGGCCCGACCAATGTTCCAAGGAATTTGTGTATGTCACTCTTATAATAATATTGAAGTTAGTTGTAAATAAATTACATATGTTTGATAACTATTTATAGGATAAGATATCTAATACAATATGAATGTTGCAGAATATGTTCCGCCCGGGTACGCCCGACTTTTCGTGCCTATTTGGAACGTGACCTTTAGTAGTTTGACAGTTTCAAATGAAGTTTATAGTAGGTAGTTTAATATTCTTCGTCACTACTTGCGATTATCTCTTTTTTATCCTTCAAAATTAATTCAAAATTTGCTACCGAATTAACATTATAAAAGTGAAAGTGTCGTTTCAATTTGTTGTCAATTCACGACTAAACCAATCGCATTAAAATTTAGCAGACGTAGCCTGGAATGGGTACAGATTTCTGTCCTCCGGTAGGCAAATATTCAATAAGATATGAGATAAGAAGTTGCGTTAAAGCAATTCCGTACCGGTTAAAGCGTAGTGAGGAATGCTAGTCCTCAAATTCCTCAATATTCAGGCTGCTTTATCTCCACCGACCGACATTTTTCTCCAGATCACGTATTAGGTCTCGCTCACTGCAAAATTATTCATTAACATTACAAATACAAGTATGCACTTATGTTGCAGTATTTGGCATAATTTAAACAATGACTTTAGTCGTCGTTCGGAATCAGAAATTACTTCCGCATTACATACACATTTGACAATTTCATATCCAAACTCGAACGTTCTCTGAGCGCCTCTAGATGGACAGAGCTAGCTTGTAATGGGACATCGTTTGGACACAGGGTACGGAACTCAAAACCGACATAATAAACCATAAACACACGAATCGAAGCTGTAATAGGCCACAGCTAGATTTATCCCCGCGCTACACCAGGCCAGTGAGAAAATGGAGGGGAAAAGGGTCGCGAGAAATATTTCAATATGCCATTCACATTTTTTACGACCGTCGTGTGTGCCGCCTTACGATTGTGCGGAACCGCAATATTGGACGATTCTTTCGTTCTCCTACTTTTTTCTTTTACTTTATTGTTCGAAAACGAGGTTAATCTGAGGTTGAGTGAGATAATATTAGGGGTAAGAGTAACGGCTTTTATGTGATATTGATTGCGGAATGCCTGCGACCTAGGATATGGAATACTATTGAAAAAGCAAATTTGGGCTTTATGTTTGTCGTTCCAAAAATCTGCAATATCTAATTTTCCGCCCGCGACTTTGTCATTCGTCGTCGAATAAATCATAATTTTCCTGCCCTCACTCTATTCTAGGTGGTGTCGGCAGAACATGTTTTCCTCTTCCACTCTCCTCTATCAATCGTCATCTCCGTATTCACCCTTTTCACACACCTATTTGTCATGCAGTCTAGCCACACCTTCTTCGGTCTTCCTCTGCCTCTGTATCATCACATTCATACTTATCACTCGTCTCGTTAGGTGCCTTTCATCCCTCCTCATAATGTGCCCAAACCATGCTTAACTATTACACCTCAAATTTTTGATATTAGTGCCACTTTCAGACCTTCTCTGATGTACTGATTCTTCATCTTATCCATTTTAGTCACCCCACACATCCATCTTAGCATTCTCATCCCTGCCACACGCATTCTACTTTCCACCGTCTCTTTCATTGCCCAACACTGAGATCCATACAGAGTGACAGGTCCTGGTCAATATTGCAGTTGTTCTGAAGTAATGAACCTTGGTACCGGAAATTTGAGCAGTTCGAATAAAATATAAACATAGATATAATGGAACTCTCAAAAATTTGCAAAAAAGCGATTTCAGTTCCATGCTCTATTCAAGTGCATCATCAGATTGATTTGATTTGAGTAGTTTGGACATACTCAGTGGCAGACAAATGCTAGCCCTATTATTATTTTCAATAGATTCAAATTGACATTCAACAAATAATATCATGCACCTTACGATAAAATTTTGATGTTTTGAAGGAGGCAAATTGAGATAAAATACCTATGGCGAATCCTCCCAAGTAAAGCGATAATACTCGTACATGCAATGTACATTGATTGTGAAATATGAGTATAATATCTGCATGTGATACTTACATTATTGGATTTCCAATTGCATAAGTCCATACGTTTTGCTGGTCGCACTATTTCGTATCGCCATAGGGTGGTTTCGAGTTAATGACATTAGTAACGGCTTACTCGTTTGTTTGTTTGTGCTGTGTGGTTTCGGCACTCAAATAGAAAAGAACCAACCCGTCTATTCCCGTGGGTATCGTGAAAGGCGACTAAGGGACTTTCCACCAAAAGGCATCTATGGATTTGCACATTTCAACGTCGAAGGCATCGACGCGCTAAGAAAAAGACTGCCTGTCCAGTGTGCGTTTCTGTATATTTCATAAGGTGAACCGTGGAAGTTCTTTCAACAATTAAAGTTTTAATGTTTGGAACATCCAAACACTATTTTTTGGGATATCTCTGACTACCCCATTTGGGATAATTGTCGTGCCGTTATGTATGTATGACTTGTTTTAAGGGCCTTAAAGAAAGTAGGAAACACATTCTATTCTTTTATTGTGTTTTATTAATGACTATTATATTGATTGTTCTTAGTAATTAAAAGCACGAAATAATGTTATTAATGTACTGGTTAAAGTTGAGCGCTTACCTAAAACCGCTACTACAGTTTCTGGGCATACTAAAATTGGATCAAATCCTGGCCATATTAATTTGAATACCGCGCCTGCTCTCGGCACTGCAACTGGAAACTTTGACAAATTAGTTCGCGTTTTATAGCCTCTACAAACTTTGTTTTAGCAGAAATTGTGTCCCAAATGCACATTTGCGATAACACACGGCCGCTTGTGAAAATCTTTTGGAAAACATCCAGAACGAGCGTAATGTGTCATAGTTGAACACAGGTCTTTATTACCGAGAACTACCTAAATATTGAAGGGTTAATAAATGTTTGAATATCATCATCATCATCTACAGCCTTATACATTCCCACTATTGGGGTACAGCCTCCTCTCACAGTGGGGATTTGTGTATTTGTGTCAGTAGTGGTTACAGACAGACAGAGTAGACAGTGGTTTGGTTGGTGGTAGGGCATTTTAAATGTCCGCCTGGCTAGCTACCACCATCTTAGCTAAATCTGCCGCCAAGCAGCAATGTTAATAGCATTGTTGTGTTCCGGTTGTCAGAGATAAGATATCCAGTTCCTCAAATGTGTTGGGGTTTCCGGGTCAGTACGCCTCCACCTTCGACCTCATCTTCACTTAACATCAGGTGTGATTGAGATCAAGTACGAACCCGTCGTGCATTAAAAAAAAAGACAGTCTCGCCTTCATACTCTCGTCCCACTGTAACTCCGATAAGCTAGGTAACAATGGTACAGTTGGCGTCATAAAATATTCATACAAGGCTGTTTTATACGATTAATTGTAGCGCGATGCGTACTGAAGCTTCTATAAGATACTAATTTGTAGTTTCTATAAGATATTTAAATGTACCTTCCTTAAACAATAAAGCGTATTTGATTGATTGATTGAAGCGATACCAACATACAAACAAACAAAATATTCTTTATTGTACAACAATAAGAAGCACTCACAGTTTTCTAAAAATTTTTTTTTCTGCACAACTGATTAGCACTTGACATCAATCTCAACTGATGTTAAGGGAAGATGAGGCCGAAGGTGGAAGCGCACTGACCCGGAAACCTCATCTTATTCCTCTATTCCCTATCTTATTTGGGGGACCGCATATCTTATCTCTGACAACTGGAACACAACAATGCTATTAACATTGCTGTTTGGCGTCAAACTTAGATAAGATGGTGGCAGCTAGCCAAGGTGGACAATTAAAATGCCCTACCATCAACCAACCCGAGTACTAAACATGTACCCCACTGGGGATCGAACCCGCGACCTCCGACCCTATCTTGTTTACTTTGAGACATGGCGGCGGTTAAAAATGACCCCCTGTCTAGACTATCATTTTAGAAAACTTTAGATGGTACAGCCTAAATAGACTGTATACTACCGCAGGTTATGTACATTTTTGGAGCCGACTGTACACGACACTGCGCTTGCTGAAGGTAGACTATGCTCTACATGACTCTATTGCTACCTTGGACCCGAGACTAATTAAAGAAAGAGAGTAAATAGGAAAAGAAATTTCCCACTTCTCCCTCGGAAAATGGGACAATGGCTACCAGACATTATCCGGCTACACACTTCTCCCACTCCAAATATATTTTAAGTAAATTTTAATTGTTTAATTCAAATGTTTACTACCTATGTGTATAGGGAAGGTACTAATCCTCAAGATACAGGTTTGGTCTAGTTTGAGGATCATAGTCCAAGCATTAGAATTTTTAAGCACTTTAGTAATTAGACTGTTACTTGTAATTATTTTTTGAAAATAAATAAATAAAAAATAAACTAAGCTAAGCCACTGACTAAGCCAGGATCAACAGAGGTACTCTGCACGGCGCTTATGAAGGTAGACGGTGCCCAACGTGTCTCTATTGCTACCTTGGGCCCCAGACTATTAAAGACGAGTTAAAGGTGTGTAATAGGAAAGTAGTTAGGATCAGTTGAAAACAACAAGGAGCAACTACTTAACGTACCCTCGATAGCATGAAAACAATCGTATTAACTACACCAGCCACCTATGGTACTCATATACACAACGCAGCTACCACTCATTCCGAATGCAATATAATAATGCCTTTAGGGGTATGCTGGGGTTGCCATGGCGGTGCAGCGCGCCTGGTATGTTTGCCGGGAACAGGGTGAATGATTTCTTCACTGTGATGCAAAACCTGAGGGCGTCATTCGAGCAGAGAGCAAGATCATCCAGAAATAAAATAATTATGGCTGTATATAATAATTATATACTAGATGATAATTTTAATAATATAAAGTACAAACTATTTAAATACATAAATAATATGTAATATGTAAATGACTAAATTATGGATACTAATGTGACACAATTATAGTAATAATCGTTTAATGTAATAATTTAGAAATTTTATGTAATTTTTAAATTTTGAAGTTGAATTTAAATTTTAATGTAAATTGATATGGGACAAGTTCCTGCAATAAAGATTTTTATTATAATTATTTTTTTAAATTTTTATTTTCTCCTTTTTTGAGGGTATTATCTTATCGTGTTGGCCGTAGCCAAGCATGATAAGGGATAACCGAGTTATGGTACACGATTGTCAGTTATGGTTGCTGACGTTAAAAATTTCCTAGCAATACGGCATGTATTTAGAACTGTGGCTTTTTGCAATGTTTCTATAATATTATTTATGGTTAATTGAACTTACCTAAGTGAACTTCAACCAAAATTATACGAGTTGCTGCATCCGTAGAGATTTAATAAACCATGTAGTCCGTTTTCTGTCGTACTGCATCACCACACGATTTTTAGATCTATATTTAACAAATCTAAAATAAAAACAAGGCATTTGACTCCCGTAGTAGGTAGTTGCGTTGTGGTCCGGCAGGGGGCTCTGTCTTCATTCGTTTCAGAGTAGATGTAAAATTATTTTTCTGCAATTGTCTTTGGGGGTGAAGCAAGCGTACCTACGGGCGGGTTGGGAACTTAAATCTCTACGGATGCAGCAACTCGTATAATTATTAATTATCAGTATGAACCCCATCTGGCATCTGGCAAGGGTAAGTTATAGAACTTAGCGAAGCACAACGAAGAGCCGGTCCAGCCGGCTGCGCGTTTAATCACGCCCACGGAGACCCCGGCGCGCTGAGCTGCAGACGTCGCCGCGTGCCGCGTGCTGTGCGATGAGAACACGCTTACATCAATGCCGCTATCCCTGAGGACTTGTTTGATCCATCGACTCATTGACTGGGCACTAGCGTTTCGAATAGGTTTCTTAATAGTTAATATTAGGCGATCTGTATCTGGACTATTACGCAATGCTCTCGTCTTATCTAAGTAAGCAGAGAGAGCTTTCGCTGGGCAAATACAAGGTTTATCTAGGAAAAAAGGGATATTCAGTCTTGGATTTACTCTATTGGGTGCCGAGGTCTTAATGATATCATCTATATTTATATTTAAACATGTTTCGTTGATCATAATATTATTCACCTTGATAAGAGATAACGTCTGCACACGTTGTCCCGTGGACAATGCGAGCAGAGTTACGAGCTTTTTAGTCATTAACTCCACATTTAACGATTCATTTGGAAATTGATTTGACAAATAAGACAGCACTACATTTGGATCCCAAGAGTTGTGATATTTAGGTAGGTTAGGCCTCCTTCTAAAAACTCCTTTTAAAAATCTGCTCACACAATCATTATTGCAAATTTCTTTGCCTAGAATTAGTGACAAAGGTGATCTGATTGAATTCAATGTTCCATATTTAGCTTCATTTTGAAATTGATCGGAAAAAAAAAAAAAAATTAAGTAGTGTTGGCACAGACACTTTAAAGTATTCAAAATTATTTTCCTTACAAAAATTATACCATAACTTGTATGTTGTATTATATTGTCGTAATGTATTTTCTGACAACGATTGAGTCATAATATCGATAGTGCGATTATCTAACGATTGTCTGGCGAACGCTTCCCGGATAACGTTGCGCACGCCAGGGTAAGGCTGGGCCATAAAGGATGAGACGTTCTGGAAGGAGAAAGTAACATATTTTCATCCGGCTTAAAATACAAAATTTTAGAAACAGTCAAGGACATAAATAATGGAAACCAAGGCTGGCTTGGCCAGTAAGGGACGACTAATATACCCGCAGCTCTGTCATTAATTATCTTTCTTAAACATTTAAGAATTATCGAGAAAGGAGGGAATGCGTAAAAATAAAATCTGTCCCATCTCAGAGTAAAAGCGTCGATATCAAACGCTTCTGGATCTCGCTTCCATGAGACAAATATTTGACATTTTTTATTAATTCGAGACGCAAACAGATCTATATCTGGTCTACCAAATGTATTTACGAGGTTTTGGAAACATGATTCGTGCAGTTCCCACTCTGTATCGATATTCGAGATTCTTGAGGCTTTGTCAGCCTCAGTGTTGTCACGTGACCGAGTATATGACGCAAATATGAACAGCTTGCGCTGTTCGCACCACTGCCATATCTGACGTGTTATATTATTCAGATGTGGAAATTGAATCCCACCCATCCGATTGATATAAGAGGTGGCGGTTGTATTATCCACTCTCATCAGAATGTCTGCATTATTAAGGTTCTTACAAAAACATTTTAGGCCCATAAAAACCGCTAACAATTCTAAATAATTAATATGTTGAGCACTTTCTTCCATTGACCAATAACCGCTAACTGTTTCCCCATTACAAAAAGCTCCCCACCCTGAGAGTGAGGCGTCTGTAAAGATCTCCATTTGAAAATGACCAGTGCGAATTGGATTATCTATAGTTTTTTCCCACCATGAAAAATCATCTGTAATCGAAGGGCTAACTTTCATATTAGCGTCATAACTTTGTTGCTTTAATAAGGCTAGGTATTTTTCCCTCTCAAAGCGCTTTGTATAAAGCCAGCCATATACTACCGCTGGGCAAGCAGCTGTAAGAGTGCCTACAAACCGAGCGAACTCTCTGATTGTCACTGACGTTTTGTTAGACATATTACGAACCATTTCATGAATTTTTCTACATTTATCATGCGGTAATTCCAAAGTCATATTTTGTGAGTTTAGTTGAAATCCAAGAAATTTGCAAATTTTGCTAGGCGTAATGAGAATGACAGACTTTTCATAATTGATCGCAAAACCCAATTGTATTAAAGTATTACAAACCATACCTACTGTATGGGAACAAGCATCATAAGTGTCTGCCATACACCAGATATCATCTAAGTACCCTACTAATGTGTGACCTTCTGCCCGTAAAAAGCTAAGTACAGGTTTCATTAGTTTTGTAAAAACGCCAGGCGCCGAACAGAGACCAAATGGCAAGCATGTAAATTCAAAGAGTTGATTTTCATAACGGAAGCGTAGGTATTTTCTGTTGGATTCATGAATGGGTACTAAAAAGTAAGCCTCTTTGAGATCAATCGTTGCCATGTATGACTCATTAGATAGTAATTTGGACCTGTACGAATGTCTTCCATTTTAAAATGTTGTTGTAAAATGAATTTATTTAAGGCCTTCAAATTTGGGATAAATCTGTAAGTATTGTTATTTTTAAGTATAAGAAAAATAGGAGAAATAAATTGATCTTCACAATCATCACATGGTTCGATCGCTCCCAAGAGCTGGAGTTTGTCAATAGAATCCGACATATCCACTTTTGAGTAAGGTGGGTTAGATGGTTCAACAAGCTGGAAAGGAGTCTCCTTAAAGGTTAGTTTATATCCTGTCACTATATCCAAAATTTGAGGATCTTTAGATATCTGCAACCAATAATCTAAATAATGCTGAATTCGACCAGCATGTAGTACCTCTAGCGGCGACCGCGACGATCCTGCGACCGATTCGGCGGCGGTGGCGGCGGTCGACGAGCAGGCGGCGGGGGTGGCCTCCTCGTGTTGGCGTGCGGTGGAGGGGCCGGGTAGTAGCGCGCAGGCGCCGGGAGGGCGCGCGCTGCTACAGGTCCACTCGCTTGACGAGGAGGCGCTCGGGAGTTCCCGGCTGTTTGCGAAGGGACTGAATTTTTAATCTGAAGACTGGATTTTTCTATGGATTTGGTTATGGATATGGTTGGAAGCCTAGATGCTTACTGTGGACGTAGATGGCGCAGTGTGTTTGTGCAAAGACATTTATTATTATTATTATTATTTGGTGGTCTTTATGTTCTCGCCCAAATTGTCTCCAAAGAGAAATTTCTCACGCTTTACCCCTTGAATTATGTTTATGAAACTTTTATCTAACATCGGAATAAGAAATCTTCTACGATTCATTGTCTCCTCATAATGAAGGTCGAGTAAAATTTGATTTATTTCCGACAGACTTTTAATTATTTCCGTTTTAGAAAGGTCTTTGCTTATTAATTCTGACGTCCAGTTCACCAGTCCAGCGATTCCAGAATAGCTGGTTTTGCATCTTTTCTAATCGCTTATCCCGATTTTTTGATGGCTCGTTAAGAACTGATGCTACCTCAGCATTCAATTTCGGCGCTTTAGCAAGCTGAAAGTTTTCTGGAATTAATGTTTTGGTTACTAAATTATCCTTTTGTTCTTTATCCAGCCCTTCAATGAGTATTTTCCCCCAACGTTCAGAAACTTCCGCGGGAATTTTCTTACCGAAACGTTCCTCAGACTTTTTTGCTTCACCAAGCATAACCAATATTTCTGTAGGAACGGTCTCTTGCTCGTTTTGAGGAGGAGAAGGAACAGTTGGAACCACCACTGACTTAAGGCGATCGTCTTCTGGACCCTCGGTCTCTTCAGGCGCAGCTGTCTCGCTACACTCACGTCGCGTTTATATATCAGAGGTGTCCAAGTCAAACGGCAGCATTGCATGTATGTCCTCTTGACTAACGCCGCCATCGGCGAACTCCGTCTCCACAGGGTATTCCAAGTAGGATTCATATTCAGGACCTGAATAGATAAGTCTAAATGAGACTTTCGGGCGTTGTCACATGCCAGCACGTAAGGAAAGTATCTATATACCTAGATAGGTATATTTATTTATTTCCGGATGACATCGCGTGCCATCACTGAAGAAATATTAAAGGGTACGTAACGTACGTATGATTATGTACGTACTACTTAAATCCAAATTAATTAGATTCATTAATCTATTTTCTGAATGATATCGCGTATCATCACATTAAGAAAATAGTAAGATTATTTCCGGATGACATCGCGTGCCATCACTGAAGAAATATTAAAGGGTACGTAAAGTACGTAGGTACTACTTAAATCCAAATTAATTAGATTGATTAATCTATTTTCTGAATGATATCGCGTATCATCACATTAAGAAAATAGTAAGATTATTTCCGGATGACATCGCGTGTCACCACTGAGGAAATAATAAAAGGATTACCGAGAATTATTGCATACTGAGAAAGTAAACAAACAAAATATATATATATTTTTATACTGACCATCGGTTTCATTATTTTCCGGCGGAAATTTTTGTCGGGATACTAGCTCCTTTTCCAAACGTCTAATTTTACTTCGGATTTCGTCCTCACTCTTCTTACTTTTCCTTTTTCCCATTTTCCAATGTAAAAGTCAGCACACACACCTAAAAACTTCACTTTACACCGCGAAATTATTTATTTTAACGGAGCGAACGTGGATGATGCAACACACGGAAAACGAATGAAGACAGAGCCCCCTGCCGGACCACAACGCAACTACCTACTACGGGAGTCAAATGCCTTGTTTTTATTTTAGATTTGTTAAATATAGATCTAAAAATCGTGTGGTGATGCAGTACGACAGAAAACGGACTACATGGTTTATTAAATCTCATAGGATGCAGCAACGAAGTATAATTATTATATTACACCTAGTGTTCACCCATCAAAGGACTGACCGCATCAGACATTGAAATCGAAAACGAAGCTTCAATAAGGACACGTTCAATTGACTATAGTGGAATATTATTGGTTTTAATAAGATTGAGATATTGATGGAGCAAGTGAAGTGACATGAAAACAAACTTCATAAATGAAATATTCACAAAAAGTTGACAAACACTGAGGAACAAATTAAAAACAATTTTCTACATGCCCCAATTTTCGTTTGGAAGGAAAACAAATGTCGCATTCGCTTTGATAATAAACGAGGAATAATTTGAATTCTTTTTGTCATTAAAAAGAGACGACTGATCAAAAGATTTGGGGATAAGTATACAAAGTTCAAAGGCAGTGCTACAATTCGTTTAGGAAGCGAATATTCGAGTCATTGTGGACATTGAATGTTCCTGATTTTAGTTAATTCCTTGTCTTTTTGCCCTGATTATTGAACTTGAAGATTTCTTGTAAGAAGTTCTAACAAGATTCATATCGATAGATAAGTCTAATTACATAGGCTGGAATTTATTTTATCTTTTTATCTAAAGGCATATTGTAAAATGATTGTGGCCCATAATGAGCTCCTAATAGATAACAAACCCAAATGGGTATTTATATGAGTAGATTACTACTGGATAAATATCTAGTAGTATCATTTGAATGATGTCATGCTTATCTAGAGGACATTCTGCCACGATAATAATAAAAATAAATAATAATAAATATTTCGGACACTTACATCAATCATCTAGTCCCAACTAAGCAAAGCTTACAAGCTTACAACACCACCATGGCGTACGCACCCTGTAAGCGTACACCATGGGTACTAAGCTAACGGATAAACTTACATAAATATTTATATAAACATCCATGACTCGAGAATAAATACAATACAATACAAATACTCTTTATTGCGCAAAATAATTTACAATAATTTTGATGATAACAATAGAACACAATTAGGCGGTCTTATCACTAAAAGACTTCCAGACAACCCACAGCTATGGGATATTTGTAGGTAGAAAAACAGGTAGGGTGCATGCATAAATATAATAAATGTTCGTATTCATCACACACACATTTACCCCTCGCGAGATTCGAACTCGCAACTGTTGTATGCGCTGGCAGGCTCACTATGCACTGCGCCAATCGCTCGTCATTGAAATGGAAGTATAAAACTTTTAGAATTCGACTAATTGGGACTATTTTTTCTCAGATTATTCTTATGGGTGGAAATGATACCATTCTTTGTGCGGTAGCTATGTACCATTATTCACTGTATGTAGATTTGTATTGTGATTATTTTCCAACTTTATTTCTGTCATAAGTATTTTCTAAATATATTATTTAGTATCGCACCATTATTTCTAAGAGACAAAGCTTACATTTGTACAAGTTTCTGACTGTTTCTTTTCTATTTGTTATTCATATGCAGAAAAGAATAAAGAATAACAGATATACATTGAAAATTTAAGAAACCCCCTAAAATACAAATGATTACGTCATCCAGATACACGAAACCCATTTAATCCAACTAATATACCAAACCAATAAAGTAGCGTATTTTAAAAATGACCGTCTGACTAGCTACCACCATCTTGTCTAAGTCTGCCGCCAAACAGCAATGTTAATAGCATTATTGTGTTCCGGTTGTCAGAGATAAAATATCCAGTTCCATAAGATAGGGTTTCCGGGTCAGTACACCTTCGGCCTCATCTTCACTTAACATCATGTGTGATTGAGATGAAGTGCTAACCCGTAGTGAATAAAAACAAAATCTTAAATATTATAAATATCATCTAAATACACTAAGAAACTGTGTTGAAAGTGTCTTCACCAAACGTGGCTGATAATCTGTCCTATCCAACTATACAAAAAAACCGCACTTAATTCGGATCACGGATACGGATATATAAATAAAAAATAAAAATATATCTTTGCACATATACATCACGCGATCTGGTTCCACACTAAGCAACTAAGCTTGTAATATGGATACCAGATGGTTGATAAACTACACAAACACATTTTTTTTATAAATAAATACTTATATAAATGAAAAACACAAAACACCCATAACTCGGGAACACATGTCTGTATTCATCATACAAACATATGCCCCCAACGGGATTCTAACCACCAAACCACTACACCAAACAGGTCATTTACAACCAATACAACACACACACATAAAACGCCGTGAAATACATAACAGCCGTTGCTTTTCTTTGGTGGTTAAAAATATTTTAGTTGTCATATAACTTAAGATCTAGAATTGGATCCGGTGTTAAGCAGAAATTGGTGAGCTGACCGTAATAATTTTAGGCTTAGAAGGAACGCCCAAATCTAATCACGAGAACATAATAGACACTAGATCCTTCATGCTAATCCGACCCTGCTCCTGTGGTACATACCTAATTTACCGAATATTCATCTTTATTATTCGAACAACTTATGTTTCCAAATTTACCCAAGATGTTGTGCCAAATTGTGTGACATAAATTTATGCGAAATGTATGAGAAACTTGCGTTGATAATTTTCATATTGTACATGACTCCATGTGATTATATTAAGAGTTGACGAATAAAGGTAAGGTTATCATGCTAAAAAAGATTTATATGGAGTAGACATTATGCTTATTGCGTATCGAAACCCATGGTGCCAATTTGCGGGGAGGGAGGGTAAAGGGAAGCGGGAGAAGGGTTTATCTTTTGACTTGCTCACATATCTCTCGAGTTGAAAAGATACATTTGTATGTCAAACCATTACAAAGTATACCTATTTTAAAGAAAAGTGAGTAGGTGTGCGTGACAATACTGTCTCTTAACTGGCACTCATAATAAGTATGATTTGTTTATTACTCCCATTTTCTTTCGCGGGTTAAATGAAGAAAGTTGCGATTTCATGTTTAACACTAGAGGGCACACGTGTTCTACTATAGTAAAACAGAGTCAGTGTCACGCATTGTCTTCTTATTTTTCCACCTATCTCCCTAAGCCCCCAGATAAGCTTCAGCAACTTAATTACTAATTGTGACCATCTGCCTTCGATTATGCCTGCCATCACCATCGAACAACAAAAGCACAACTCTAAATAAACTGAACAACAACTTGAAAAATTGGCAAGCTTCAAAAACAAGATTGGTCAAATTTAACAAACTACTGTTTAACAACCAGCGTTAATCGTTAAACTGAGCTTCGTAACTGTCAGCTAAGTCCTAGCGACATATTGGTGCATTAGGCCCATTGTAGATCAGCGGTGGTCGTACTCGGGATTTGTGAAATTTATTCGCCCGTACTGAGTGCTCCTCTATTCCCATGTCAACTTTACGTAGTTGGTACTGGAAGGGTACGTTATAACCTTTACTTTGGCTAGAGCTCGACTGAGTAGGTACCATCCTTTTAACTATGTCTTCTGCATCACATGATGATGTGATGTAGATATATCTCGGCATGGAATAATGTGATGACAAAATCATATCGCATCTTTCAGGAACTTCTTCGGTCATTCTTTGACATAATTCGGCGATTGCCATTATAACTCCTGAATCTCTTCACCTTTCTGCTCTGTAACGAATTTGAGCTAGATTGAGAGATAAAAAAGCAGTTGAGGTAAGCTTACCCTGTGTTAAGTATTTTATATTATAATATTTCCTTATTAATTGTGAAATAGCCTGGTTATGCGAACGGGCTAGTTATGTCCATGAATGTTTATCATCTAAATAATCTGATATTTTATAATATGCTTTCTTAATAGGTTTTTTTTTATATAGTATCTTTAAATTTATTGAAAGGAAGATTTTGTATATCAACAAGAACCTTATTGAAAAACCATAATACATAACCCTTTGAATGAATTACTGACTTTGCGGAGGCGACTTATGTGACCTGCAAGTTTAATAATAATAAAATAATAATAAATATTTCGGACACTTACACCAATCATCTAGTCCCAAACTAAGCAAAGCTTGTGCTATGGATACTAGATAACGGATAAACATACATAAATATTTATGGAAATCCACCAAAATCCATCGTAAAATGGACCGTATCCAGTTAACCAAAAAAAAATTACGGCACTAATAATTTTTACTGATAAATCGTGAAGGTCGGCAGTCATTTCTGATTATCTTCAAGATTACCACTGGACTAATAGAAAAGGAAACATTTGTTAGCCGTATTAATAAACTAACAAAACAACAAACTTCAACAAAATTTTCTAAACTTTTTCAATTACCTCTTTTTTAATTATTCCACTCACTCAGCCATATCCAGTGGCATTAACCCTCCGACCTCCCTTGTCGGCCATTCGCCGGTACACGTACGCCCCGTTTCGATTACGATGACGTCACGGGCTCACAGCAAAAAGATAAGTATTGCCTCTAATGCAAGGGTTACGAGGCACGCGAGACTTCGCGACCCAGCCGGGATAAAGAACCGAACGTAACTTATTGACTAATAAAGAGTTAAGACTTTGGGATTTCTATCCGAGAGATTGATTTCTGGGGTTCAGGGTGCGAATGTAATAATGTCGATTTGTCATTATCATGCTTTTACCAGTAAAAGCTTAGGGTTTATTTTTCCAGAATCTTTATTTTTGTATGTATTAACACTATTGTTTATATTGAAACTACCTATCGTAAAATAGAAAATATGATATTATACGAAATTTGAAAAAGCCCGAGCTTATCAAATTCTTGTCCGTCAAATATGGCTAAGACGCTAAGAGTGATCTC
Organism: Oegoconia quadripuncta; assembly: GCA_949316235.1. Classification (NCBI taxonomy): domain Eukaryota; kingdom Metazoa; phylum Arthropoda; class Insecta; order Lepidoptera; family Autostichidae; genus Oegoconia; species Oegoconia quadripuncta. The sequence continues at coordinate 18,701,264 of OX438746.1, forward strand.
GCAAGCTTTCGAAAATAAAATCGATTTTATACAGGGTTAATTTGAATTCATGTAATTCCCATTAACTAGTGACGCTACTCTTGATTACGAACAACTTATACCCCAAGGAACCATAGTCGAATTAGATCAAAAATTTTTGATTACACGTACAAAGTAAATCATTCTGAAACAAACACCCATCCACACAAACACACACTCATCCATTCCCATGGGCACATTTTCTTTTATTCTTTTATTATTTCTTTTATTTTTATTTACTGAAAAAAAAATGTAATGTGAAAGAACGGGAGTAGTCCCGCTCTTTCATTATTACATTTACATTATGTTAGTAGTAACAGAAGTATACTTTACTTACAAGTAGCCCCAACATTGGGTATTGTAAAAATATTATCTAGTAAATAAATGTATTTTTGTTTGTTTGTTTTTTTTGTTTAGTATGGAAGTTCAACAATTTTCGGCTGGTGACTCCACTTCTGATTACGATCAACTTTCCACTAGGAACCATAGCCCAATTCAGTCGAAAATTATTGTACTTCATACTAAAGGTGGTTTCAGAATGATTTATTTTATGTGGGTAATCGAAATTTTTTTGATCGAATTCGGCTATGGTTCCCAGTGGAAAGTTGTTCGTAATCAGGAGTGGAGTCACCAGTAAAGAGGAACACACGAATGAAATTTCAGCCTATACATATAGGTTCAGCCGTTTTACCCTTACGATGTGACGGGAAAAGTCTTGAAACTTATAACCCCTTTGCGTTGGGATTTAAAATGAACAGGAGTTACGCGCATGAGATTGATTTTTTTTAATTTCTTCGCATGCTGTTCAGCATATAAAAGTTAGATTGTGATCGACATGGATTGTGATACATTTCCATAATTGCTAACAGATTCGTACTTTATCAATTGACGAAGGGCTGTTGAAAATTTGCACAATTTGCTACTTACATGTTTTGTTAAACTTTAGAATCTTATCAGCAAAGATAATGATGCATACCCTGCCCCTTGATCTTTTATGGTACACAAAAGATATTCAATTACTTCATTGTACAGAGATTTGTTACAAAAATATGCATTGATTAGGATGTACATATACTAGCTTAGCTTCAAGAGAGTTTTCAACCAGCAAACATAAAGATATTTTTATAATTCCTTATGTATTTTGAATAATAACATAATGCTGACAACATAATGGGATCTTTAATTGGTAGAACTTTGGTCATAGTTACTATAAAAGAATTTGTAACAATGACTTAACTTTTATTACCTTTATGATAGTGATGAAATTTGACTACATCAAAAATGTGCTTAATGATTTTGTCTAAGAGAGTATAAATGACGTAATTGAGTGTGTTTAGGGACTAGGACGTTTTGAAACTCAGTTTTTATGATCTCTTCCAGCTCTTCCAGCATGGATGCCCGTGGTAACTCACTGCGAAGCCACAGTTCACTAACCAGCCTTAATGCAGGGGGTGCTTTAGCAAAGAGTGGCGGCAACACGGAACATGGAATGGTCCAGCAACATGCCGAAGTTCGCTGACGAAAGTGCTTGAAGCCATAAACCCAATTCCTATTCGGTAAGAGGAAGGGCAAAGAAGCAGAAAGCCAGGAAGCCAGTAAGCAAGGTAGAGATACACCATTAAATCGTTTGGCTTTTAACCCCATCCAAGAACTGGCCACGCCAGTCGTTGCTTAACGTCGCTAATCGAAATCTAATATAGAATGCAACTATGCCTTGTGGGTTTGCTTCATAATATCCGTAAGTAAGAGGCATAGCCTCAGGAGTGAGGATATAAGGCTGTAAGCGATACCAAGATTTTATGTCAGGTGCCATTCTGCGTATTGTAAATACGACCCTGTGTTTCTTTTCTATAAGATCCTCTTTAAACTAATAACAAACTAACACCTCACCTCAGTCTAATATCCCACGTTCACCAAGCTCCCGTTACCAGATAGTAATCGCACCAGTTTGCGGGTAGCCATCGCAAATTATGCTGCACTCCGAGCCGTGTGGAGCAGCAAAAACGGACAACAGTCTGTTTCAGTGATTAATTTTAATTGCAAAACTTAGCGTTCGAAGCGTGGAAGCGGACTTTGGTCGATTCCTATGCGGAATAAGGTGAAATAGCATAAATATTCACAGATAAATGCATAAATTTTTTTTTTTTTTTTTATGCATAACGGGTTGGTACTTGACCTCAATCACACCTAATGTTAAGTGAAGATGAGGTCGAAGATGGAAGCGTACGTCCATTGTATGTCATTGCAAACCTTAAATTTACATTAAACGTTTTTTCTTTGTCTTTTTAAAATTATGCATTCTTTGTTCAGCTGATCCATACAAAAGATGCAACGTCTCTCAGAAATCATCATCGTCAGCGTAGTCCGTTGCTGGATCTTTTCTAGACCGGGCCAATGAACCTGATCTTAGGTTCTGCGTTTACAGTTTCTGCCAACAAACCTTTGCGCAGATCGTCGCACCATTTAACAGGTGACCGTACCATATTATGTTTGTTGGGACGTTGTTTCCCTCCAGAACTTTTTCAGTATATATTGGGATAGACCATCTTATCTCTAAGAAATTTAAATCAAACCAGTGGCAATAGGAATCTACCACCGCATCGCTGACTCACTATCGACCTGTGACAAATTGGAATTGTTTTGCCTCCATTTCCTCTTGCTTTAATTTAGGAGCATGATTTTACACCCGTGGAAGTTCATATATAGCACTACCTGGAGGTAATGATATATATCTGACTTGAATATTAGAAATACGTTTTAACTAGTAATTAAAGAATATAAATTGGTAAATCTCATCTGTGGCTTTCAGTGTTAACATTGGGAAGACATGTCAATGTTGATCTCGGCTTACATGCTTTACGGTAACAACCCATTACCGCAATCCATGTTAGTGTCAGAACAGTACAATAATTATTATTATCCTTACAATGGGAATACTTTATACATATAAGTGTCGGATCGCAAGCAGTTGTCAACCTTATCTAGAGTTGTCAGTGTAAGAATAGAATAAGTGTAAGAAGCGGGCTAGATAGCTGCGCCATTACTAATAAGATTCGTTCAGGTAAGTTTGTCAGATATAAGCTTGATATAGAGAACCCGGTCGGTCTTATGGGGATGTTTTCGCGCGAGGGTATCACGCCTTGCGCCTGTAGATATAGTCTGAATCCGAAGCCTCCGTGGAGACGTTCCAGCCCGAGACGAGATTCTATGCCCCCTTTGCAATCGATTCCAGATTATAAATAGTAGATAATAGAAACTATGGTTTATTTTTAATCATCATCATTATATAAGTAACTGCTGAACATAGGTCTCCCGTGACGACCGTTAAGTTGTCCGTCCACCATGTGCCGCATCCAACCGGATGTTCCGGAAATCTATGGAAGTCCACCAATCGACATGCTTCATACTTCAACTACAACTTCATACTACAAAGGTACATACTTCATACGCCATATCCATCATCATTATATCAGTCACAGGACTTCCATTCCTGAACATAGGTCTCCCGCAACCATCATCAGGTTGTCCGTCTATCTTGTACTCCGTCATAGAGGTCAATCTGGAAATCTGTGGAAGCAGCCTTTAGTCCACTGCTCGACATATTTCATACATCTCTAGTCTACAGGAGACAGTAGGCTATGACAATGATGTTGGTGTTGCACGTATGTGCAAAAATTATAGACGCGTCTACCTACACAAAATGGCTGGAGAAATATACCCGTATAGTTAATTATATACAAAGTCCCACAATCACCAATTATCACGTAATCTTCGGGGAAATTATAATATGCGTTCAACTCCCACAAGCCTAATTTAGCTTCGGTTCAATTCACCAGCTAATTGGATAATTCCAAATGAAGTTGCAACCAATCAATATCTGTATTAATTTAAATACGATATCAGCTTCTTGTCGTAAGGCCGAAGAAGCGATACACTGTGTCTTATTGCACTGTATTGCAAGGGCTAGTTTTACTTGCAATATCGCTGCTATGTACTGCAAATACATCCCACTTTCATTTTCACCCTCCTATCTTTTAAGTACTAACCAGTAACTAAAAGGTACCCGCCTCCGTGGCTCAACGTAAACAACTTTGGGTTTACGATTCGGAGGTCGCGGGTTCGATCCCAAGCGGGGTACATGTTTATGTACTCGGTTTGGTTGGTGGTAGGGTATTTTAAATGTCCGCCTGGTTAGCTACCACCATCTTATCTAAATCTGCCACCAAGCAACAATGTTAATAGCATTGTTGCGTTCCGGTTGTCAGAGATAAGATAGCCAGTACTCCAAATGTGTTGGGGTTTCCGGGTCAGTACGCTTCCACCTGCGACTTCATCTTCACTTAACATCAGGTGTGATTGAGGTCAAGTACCAACCCGTTGTGCATAAAAAAAAAGTGTTTAAGAAATTCTAGGGAGATGTCAGGGTACCAATCCTGAGGACGAGTCAAGACAAACAGCGATCTCGACTAGATCGCTGTTTCCAAAAGATCGCTCTGGAAATCTATGGAGGATTTATATCTATTTTAATGTGCTTGATTGACGAAATCTGAAAATACAGTATTTCTTATTTTGAATAATATTTCTTTTGATTTACTTTCTTTGATTTTAGATACTTTCCCTCCAAATGAAGTTTGATCTTTCCACCCCGCATATTTAATATACTTCAAAATAGTTTGTAAAGCCTAAAATAATCTATTTATGTACATTGATGAACTGCGACCTCAAATCTGAAACAATTCCAAGAATCCATTTGGTCTGAAGCACCTACAGTAGGTTGATAAATACCTAGACGAGCATATGCAATCAAAACTGAAATCGAATATGAGTTTGTCTATCTATATACCATATACTAGGTCTTCATTACTGAACTACTCTGTCTATTCTCATTAAAAGCACCTAATTCGAATGAAACATGTTTACTACCTAAACTGAGAGAAATTTACTGTCAATATAACAACAAAACTTAAACGCTATACAACCCACATAGGAACGTTGCATTTGAGTTAACGTTTTTATTGTCGATAGGTGTTTGTTAATATAACAACATTCCGAAACAACTTAGCTATTGTTAAATATGCAAATCTTAATGACAATGTCAACAACGTTGTCATAAAGTCAAATCTACTTTTGTCACTCCAACTACAGAAATATTGACAATATAACAGCAGAGCTGTCACTGTAGCAAAGTATCCGACCATCATTTGAGAAAGATTTGTCACCCCGACTACAGAAATATTGTCAATGAAACAGTAGAACTATGTTGCTATGTTATTGTAGCAATGTGTCCGATTATCCTTCCATTTTGACGTTGTTAATGTGGCAACGTTTATTGTGATTTCGACAATAATAAAATCTATACTTTGTCACTGTATATATTTTCTTTTGTTGTTGTATTTAATTCACTTTGTTAGGAGAGCAAACCAATTGTTGTTGTTACTCTGTAAACACATTTAGTTTGCCATTCTAACAAACCAGTTATTGCTACCCTACCAATAGTTGCTGCCGCTTCAGGACGTGCGTATATCAATTGTGTTAGTAATATGTAGTTGAATGTACGATGAACGTTAAACTACGCACGATGAACTTATGTATGACCTAAGTGATATACATACGGCCTGAAGGGGTTGATAGGGTAATGAATAACTGGTTCGTTGAATGGCAAACTGAATGCAGTGTTTACATAGAGTTGCAACTTATATACTTATTAATTTTACACAAGTAACTTAATTTTCTAAACAATTAACACAGGTAATCCAGAATATAAAAAAAGAATTTGCTCTCGCAATGGGGGGAGGGGGGTTTAACAGATATTAAATAAAATATTGAATTCTTTATTGCACATAAAAAACATGTTGACAATCAGTCGGAAATATTGTACAAAGGTGAGCTTATCTCTAATAGAGATCTCTTCCAGCCAACCAAATATTGACTTAAATAATAATTATGTGCCCACCCGTGGTAAAACGCGCGCCGTGACCAACCGCCATGCAAGTGTGACTTGAACTAAATACGTAGTTGCGCATATGACAAAATACAGCTCCCCCCGCTGTACCCCGCACCGCGCGCCACGTTGTAAAATTCTTTACGTTTACTTTGTTGCATCTCAGAGTTGTACCAACCTCAAAATAAATATGTCAAAGCCTTTAATTTGAAATTTGTCAATTTTGAACAATGTTATACTTAAATAAATTCACATATTTCTTGTTGTGACCGTAACAATAAAATATTGTCAGATCGTTTTCGTAGAATTTTGTCAATTTCGAAAAAATTAACTTTAAAAACTTTACAAAGTATTATTGTGATCGTAACAATAAAGTTTAGTTAATTTAAATTTGGCAAAAGTGAAGTTGTTTATTCCACAAAAGTGAATCGGACAATAAAAAGGTTGTGTTTATACCCAAATTAACTTGAATACATTGATAAAGTTTTTTGTGACACAAACAATAAAAAATCTACAACGCTAATATTGTGCTTTGTGAGCCAAATTTTCTAAGAGTACTTAGTTTGGTTAGTGGTATGACATTTTTAAATACATAAGCCCAAGATGTTGCAACTTTGTCTCTTTCTCAATATGACTGCGTAGATATACAGATAGGTCATTGAACTTATCATATAAGGATCCTATATAATCAAGGAATATTATGTAAGTCGTGCCGTATGGTTTCGGCACGTACAAAGAATTACCAACCCGTTGCTTCCCGTGGGTGTCGCAAAAGCCTACTACGGGACTTTCCACCAAAAAACATCTATTGATTTAATAGGCTCACCCCTTGTCACGTATAATACTCGTAGAACCGTGATGAATCGTTGATGCTGTTTCAAGCATTAAACTCTTAATGTTTGGAATATATAAAGGTTTTAGGTTGGGTCTGCAGCGTATGCAGTCAAAAAAATTAGACAAATATCGGACGTAAATACTGCTAGATTAGTATATTTTAGTTATTTCCATAGCCTGATGTCTTACGGTATCTTGCTGTGGGGAAATGCCGCGGATATAAATACAATCTTTGTTTTATAAAAACGAGCCGTTCGCGCAATTTATCAATTGAGACCTGCAGTGTCACTTAGAGACAGATTTAAAGAGTATAATATTCTAACCTTTTCGTCACAGTACATCTTTGAAAATCTAATATATGTCAAAAAAATATAGCATCATTTAGGAAAAATAGTGATAAACATGATGTCAATACAAGAAATAAAGATAAACTTGCAGGTCACATAAGTCGCCTCCACAAAGTCAGTAATTTATTCAAAGGGTTATGTATACGCTTTTTCAATAAAGTTCCTGTTGATATACAAAATCTTCCTTTCAATAAATTTAAAGATACTATAAAACAGAAACTTATTAAGAAAGCATATTATAAAATATCAGATTATTTAGATGATAAACAATCATGGACATAACCAGCCCGTTCGCATAACCAGGCTATTTCACAATTAATAATGAAATATTATAACATAAAATAATAATTAATAATTTTGTAATATAAAAACCTTTTTTTAAAAGAGCGACCTCTCGAGTTTCTTGCTTGTTCTTCTCAGGGGAAAATTGCCTTTTGAACAAGCAGTAGCATTAAAAATGTAAAATCTGACTATTTTAAGTGTACCCTGTGTACCTACAAAATAAAGCATTTTTTGATTTTGATTTGATTTTGATTGGGTTCACCAGGGTTATAGGTACATGGCTTCACTTCGGATTAAATCAACATTAGAATCAAAGTAAAAACATTTTTTTTATATATACCACAAAACAATTCTTTATTATACGACAACGTCACTAAATTTCCTTGAAAAATACTGGCGTGGTTTGAGTTATGATTATTCTAATTGATTTTGATATGAAAAGGTATAGGTGAACAGATATCAATAGATGTTATGTACCCAAATAAAAGTATGCCTTACAGTAAAAATGCTTGTATAGACTCGATTGTTACAGAAATGATTCCAAATAAATTGAATTTTTGAGCATGAAAATTAACAAAGCGTAGTGTTCATGGCCTCGTTTAAAAATTTGCTTTCATTTATATTTTCGAGCTCGAACTCGCTGAATATTAGATTTTTATTGAGTTGTTCAAAAGTTTACGGTGGATATTTGAGTACAAGAGTATGTTTTTAATAACAGTAAATACCTAAATGTGGGTCTCGAGGCCATATCTTCTTGTCGCCAATTCCATAAATCTTAAAAACTTAAGTCTTCAATTATTAGTCTTATGAGGACGAAACGTGGACTCTGACAATGAGACCAGAGGACAGAGTGTAAGTTTTGTTTCGACTTAACTTTACTACCGTGTTCATAACGTTTAAAGTTCATGGTCACGGGAGCGATCCGCAAAAACAAGCCTACAGAATCAACACTCGGAAACAAAAATCTTCGTAGTAAACGGTTCTGAAGCGGATACTCCGTAATGGTAAACGTGGAGTGTGACGCTGTCCAGCTAGATTGCATCAGGCAGCTGTACGGATATGTAAAATGTGTAAAGAAGATTGAGCTCTGTGGCACACCTTAGGGGAAATCTATGTCCAGCCATGGGGCTATTGCTATATAGTATGAAGGTGGCAACTCAGATATTGTAATTAAAACCTAAAGTATAACTCCCGTGTTCAATCTGTTGAATTTGTCGATTAATTTCTGTCACAATTTAAAGAAATTTATGGCTGTGGAAATTTTTACGAAAGGCGCTCGGGAATAAGAGGCAGTTGGTGGGTGGCTTATGTAAGTGTTTCTTTTTTTATGCACAACGGGTTACCACTTCAATCAGTCAAGAGTAATTCAAACTGATATCAGAGAATGTAGAATTGCTATACCTATTCTTACTGTGTTTTGCGCGAAATCCAAAGGAAAGGTTATTTTTAGACACATAATATATGGTGAGCGGACGATACGATAATAAATGATGCCAAGTTTTTTTACACCTTTTATTTTACATACACCTTGAGTAAATACCTTATCACGTAGTAACTATTATCTAATCTGTGATTTAACTTAGAACAGGGGTTTCCAAATTACGGCCCGCGGGCCAAGTGCGTCCCGCGAAGTCCACCAATCCGGCCCGCAGTAGCAAACATAGTAATGCCCAACGTTTTTATTTAATAATTAAATTTTAAAAAGGTTATAGAATGAAATTAAACATGTTATTAACTGCAATACTAAATAATGTAGATATTCACATAGTGAAATAAAAAAAAACAATTTTATTAAGATCAATGAGATAGTGTGTAGCTATGATTTCCCACTAACGATTAGTTTTTTAGTAGAAATTATCGGCACATACCTCTCCGAATTACCTAGTTCCGAAACGAAACGAAAAACCGTAATTTAAAACGTAGGTCGTAATACCTACGATTGATACGATGAACACTAGACTGAAGGACTAAGTATTGGTCCTTGAGACCTGGTGGAGGAGTCAGTGTGGCCCCTACGCTTAAAAATTGGGAGACCCCTGACTTAGAACATACCTTCTGTGGACAGTATAGCTAGTTACAGATAGTTATACATATTAGTGGCGATAGAATTTGGAAACACATAAAACTATAACAACATAGCTACACTACAATAATAAAATTGGTAACAATTATAGCTTATAAATACACCATACCCTCAACAAGCAAGGGCAAACGTTACAGCTGGCAAGGATGTACTTGAGAAGGCCGTTCTGCTCTCATGGGCAGTTCTATGAAGCATATTCGAGTTTATCCACCACCACCTCCGTAGCTCAATGTAAAGAGCATTGGGTTTACGATTCGGAGGTCGCGGGTTCAATCCCCAGCGGGGTACATATTTAGTACTCGGTTTGGTTGGTGGTAGAGCATTTTAAATGTCCTGCTGGTTTAAATGTATATACCACCATCTTATCTAAATCTGCCGCCAAACAGCAATGTTAATGGCATTGTTGTGTTTGTCAGAGATAAGATGGCTATCTTAATAAGATGGGGTCTCCGGGTCAGTATGCTATCACCTTCGGCCTCATCTTCACTTAACATCAAGTGTGATTGAGGTCAAGTGCTAACCCGTTGCGTATAAAAAAAAATCCAGTACCCAAAATCTCCGTGTCTTAGCGGCAAATGGAAAGACTAACAACTTCTACAGTAGTATCCTAAAACATTCTGCGTCCATAATCGGTGACTTTCTACTAACAAATACGTTCGAGCGAAGCCACGAGTAAAATTTAGTAATCATAATACCGTGATGAATCCAGGAAAGCACTTGTGGCGCATTCGCTATTCGTTTTCGATTATGTTAAGCAATGTCTGGCAGTCAGTACTTGGATGGGTGACCGCTAGTAGAGTCTTCCCATGCTTCAAAATGCAGGTTAAATAGACCGTCCAGATTCTTTTCAATTGAAGGTACTAGTCGGTGGCCTACCTGACGTCAGGGTGGCCACTAATCTGACACAAACTCATCAATCCGCATTAGACCCCTGTGGTGGATGACCACACTGTCTCCTAGTAATAGGAGGTCATTATACGACAAACAATATTTCAATAAGCATAAAGTAACACGAATCATCGATTCGAAACATTTCATTTCATTTTTCTGTTTCACTGGAAATATTTCGCCACTATCAATTTAATGAAAATAAACAATATTTTTTTTCATAATACGAAAAAACAATGGTACGATATAAAGGCAACAGAATCCAACAAGAGATAATTGGGCGTGCCTGATATTTCAGCTTGATTAATAACATTATAAATCAGCCGGAATCCACCCTTAATGTGAAAATAAAAACGGCATTTCAGATTAAAACAAGACGATTTGTGTGGTATAAAATTAATAATGTATTTTTGCCCCATAATGGGATGGTTACCTACTAATGTTAAACATTCTGAAAGTAGCAAGGGTTTGAATGTTAGACAGGCTTGTTTTATTTTTGGGCACCTACTTAACGCCGCTAACGTTGACTTTGATCATCTATTGAATCCCATATATTTCATAATTTTTAGGATTCGCTAATCAACAAGGAATAGGGGGATACACATATAATAACACATGCTGAGTGGAGACCTTTTTGGATTTAGGTATTGTAAACTTACGTATGTATACATCTTTATAACAGAAATCCAAATAAATACTTTCTTTCTTTCTTTCTTTCTATAATAGTTTTGTCACGTCAGAAACAGCTGTAATTTGGCATTGGTATACATATTAATCACGCTATAACTGTGGTACAATGCTATCTTGAAAAAAAAACTGCGAAATATTAAGTGTGATAGGTCAAGTGTGTTGTCCACCCGCCCCCTGCCGTGTTAATGAATAATTATAGTATCTTTATAAATCCATAAAAAGCCCCCTTCTAAGTTTGTTTTTCAACACTTCATTTGAATTATAAACTTATCTAAATAGTTGCTAACGTCCTAACGCTGTTGACGCAAAAGTTTTGACTGGCCTGATTAGATGTTTGATAAATCAAAGACTCAAATAGAATTATAACTCCTTTATTTTCACAATTACTATATAATTTATATCCACAATTATTATGTAGCGAACAGAATTGGTAAATACGTACAGAGCTTATCGTATACGACCTTTCAGTTCAGGATTTGCAACCAGACTGCTGTATGGATCGACCAACTCGACTTCCCCGCTACCGATAGCCATTAAATTTCGTAATTTCCGATTTTTCTCGACCAATCACGGACAAGTGGTAATACAAAATCATAATTAATAGCGATAGAACAAACAAAAGTATAAAAATATCATAAAATTATTGAGAATCATCACAGATGTATCTTATTTTGCATGATGAATAAATCACCAAAGTGGTATACCAGATTTAAAAGAAACTGTAATCTAACTAATATTATGAATGCGAAAGTTTGGATGTTTATTTATTTGTTTGTTTGTTCCTCAATCACGGCGAAACGGATGAACGGATTTGGATATTTGGTATATAGGTAAACCATACCCTGGATTAAACCATAGAATACTTTTTATACTGATAAAGTGTTAAACGAAATTCCGCGATAAAGCTATTCAACGCAGGCGAAGCCGCGGGCGGAATGCTGGTTAATTATAAAATAAGAAAATCTTTACTAATGATAGTAATAATAATGTAACCGCCTCCGTGGCTCAATGTAAACAACATTGGGTTTACGATTCGGAGGTCGCGGGTTCGATCCCCAGCGGAGTACATGTTCAAGTACTCGGTTTGGTTGGTGGTAGGGCATTTTAAATGTCCGCCTAGCTAGCTACCGCCATCTTATTTAAATCTGCCGCCAAACAGCAATGTTAATAGCATTGTTGCGTTCCGGTTGTCAGAGATAAGATAGCCAGTCCCCCAAATGTGTTGGGGTTTCCGGGTCAGTACGCTTCCCCCTTCGATCTTATCTTCACTTAACATCAGGTGTGATTGAAGTCAAGTATAAACCCGTTGTGCATATAAAAAATGCGTAAGGGACGAGGGTGGATCTTGACATATATATTGACCACATTGATAACTGGTTTTTATATTAATACATGTGTGTCGTTATCCAGTAGGTACTATAATATGCAATGTGTGTGTCAGTGAAATAAATAGTTTGTAATTTTATATCGATACTTGTAATTTCAATTGACGTAAAGCACAAAACCCGACTTTACAGGAGAGCCAAAATAGTTTTTTTTTTTTAGATTTAAATTCATTACGCTTGTGTTTTTAAAGTTGTAAAAAAAAGATTTAGACAAAATATACCTAAAATCTTGAGATGCAGACGATGAAATATTTAGATTTTAATCTAGTTTGTTATTTTAGAAAATAGATGTGCCTTACATCTAAGAAAATTCGATAAAATGTTCTTTACATCCATTTTTATTATGAGGCTCAGAATCATTTTGGCCGTAAAGCACGATCGAAAAAATAATATTCTCTACGCCCTAAAAATAAAAGTTTAAGAGTGTTAATATAGACTTTAAGTCGACGTCACGACACGCCCGTGTTTCACTGTTCGATAAACTGGTCTCCAAAGCACCAGATTTGCTTTCTGAGATCTCACCTACAAACTCGGTATCTACTGTGACTGTTAATCCGACTTATCAAAATTATATAAATAAAACATCAGAGAATATTGTCCTTAGAACAAAGTGCCGAGTATCTCTGAGGAATAAATTTCAGGAAATCAATATAGTAACTTTGGCATCGCAATATATTTACGAAAACTTAATGTACGTAAAAAGAATCAGCATTTGTTTAGGAAAAATTGTGAAATACACAATGTTAATTACAAGATATAGAAATAAACTTGCTGTCCAAAGCAGTCGCTTACACAAAGTCACTAAGTCATTCAAGGGACAATGTATACGCTTTTATAATAAGGTTCCGGTAGACATTCAAAATTTGCCTTTAAATAAATTTAAAACAACCATCAAACGCAAACTATGTGCAAAAGGCTATCGACTATCTGGATGATAAGAATGCGTGGACAAGAACCGCTCGGCAATATCCACCATATTTTACTGTTATTTTTCTTTGTCGAATCATAAATTTATCAATTATTTCAAATTGTATTTGTATTGACTTATTTAAAAAGAGCAACCCCTGAGTTTCTTGCTCGTTCTTCTTTGGGGAGACTGCCTAGTGAATGAACGATAACTGTATGTCATGACGATTTCAAATGTTATTCTTTTAACTTACGAAATAAAACATTTTTGATTTGATTGATTTGAAAAAGAAAAACAGTGGTCAACGTCTATGATATACACATACCAACTTACTGATGTTGATGTTAGTGTGTAGTGCGTACAAGTAGCTACAATAAAAAAAAATGTTTTACACACAGCACAAAAATATATGTTTCCACACTAAGCGACTAGGCTTGTATTATGGATACCAGATGATAGATAAACTACACAATTACTTTCTTTTTTGTAAATAATTACACATATAAATGAAAAACGTCCGTAACTCTCCTCGAGTTACTCGAGGACAAATTGATGACGGGATTCGAGTCAGTCAGAGTTTCTAACCACTACACCAAACAGGTCGCAAATAATTAGCGTAGTGGCCACAGTCTACGATAGTCAATGCCTATGATGAGATACACTTATCTACTTACTAACTTTGACGTCCGTTTATATGTATAGTGGCTACGATGGTCATTTGAAGTAGCTCATACTAACTGCGTACTAATTTTGACGTCAGCGTAAATCAGGTAATGATCTGCATAATTTAATAACTGTTGGTTCGATGATACATGATAGAGTAGCGTGTTTGGGGCTACTATGGTCTACGTAGGCGAAATAGGTATAACTTCCAACGTAGAGAGACATACACAGGTCACATAGTGTGGGACATATTAATTTCACTGAAGTACTTTTGGTGTTGCGGGTGTCCATGGGCGGCGGTGATTGCTTTCCATCAGGTGACCCGCATGCTCGTTTGCCGCCTTCTCATATAAAAAAAAAAATACTTATCTAAATTTGATAATAAATAAAATATATTCATCATCATCGGCCCGTAAACATCCCACTGCAGGATCTCTCGTATATGAGGGAGAATGAGCCGTAGTCCACCACACTGGGTCAATGCGGGTTGGGGACTTTACATGCCTTTGAGTTTTTGTTTCTCAGGCAAACGGGTTTCCTCGCGATGTTTTCCTTCACCGTTTGGGAGCAGTCGGATAATGCATACAAGTAATTAAATTAAATTTAAAACTCATTTGTACACGGCAATCGAACCCGGACCTCCCCGACCGCGTCTTAACCGCTGAGCCACCGACGCTGTAAATGCATAAAGTTTGAAGTGACGCACCAAAGTTTAGTACGAGATTGTGAACCTTTTTCAACAATACACAGCGAGTTGTTAGCCTCGCGCAATCTACTCTATTCAGCGAGAGGTTATATGCCCGACTGAGAATCACAATTTCTCCTCGTTACAAACAAAGGTGATCTCGTTTGCAACGCAACCGGGATTTCCCTTGATAGTGACAGATCATACTCCGCTCTCTGGATACAAAATAAGAAACAATTTGTACTGCGATGGCGTTTTAAAATATTGCACGGTGTAGATTCTTGATTACTTTGCAAGAATTGACTTTAGTTGTTTTATTAACCTACGCGCTAGGCTATAAAAATTGAAAATTATATGTACCTATATCTGTATTATTGTAGGGCTAAGACTTTAAGCTTTTTAAAATCATAATAGGTATTTGTTTTTATTAATTCTATTTATTTTCGACTTCCAACGTCAGTCATCATTAAAGAGTAGTTTGAAAGTATATCCTACAGTGAGAAGTAAACTCCTAATATGTTTGAAATTTGAGTAAGGTAATATAATGTCAAAATCGTTGATCTCAAATTAACATCAGACGAACAAGATTGCATTCAAGTTGATCGGACATTAGTTAAGTGTATCGATTGGATTAACTCAATGTCGTAGTTCTTATCCAAAAATAAGCGACAATTATTCAACTAAACTCTTTGCATGCCGCTTGCCAAGTATGCCAAACAAAATATTTCAAAACTTAGTTACTTTATGACCATGACATAATTAATGCTTTGGATATTTTGTCATATACACAAATTCTAACTCGCATACATTTTAGCAATGACATTATTTGTCACCAAAACATTGTGGCTATTTCGTTTTATTACGTTTTGACATTTGTAAGTTTTGACACTCGTACTTTATGACTATTAAACAATTCGTCCACTGGACATTTTGTTACGTTGACAACTCAGTCCCGGAATGGTTTTCTTGATCTTAAACATTAACAATCGATATAATTAAAAAAAAAACATTATTATTTTAGACATGTACGTACAGGGTGAAAAGAGTAGAAAACTGGAAAAAAAGGAGAACTACATTTACACGAAAACCCTTTTGGTGTGGCGGGTGTCCATGGGCGGCGGTGATTGCTTTCTATCAGGTGATCCGCATGCTCGTTTGCCGCCCTCTCATATAAAAAAAAAAAAAAAAAAAACCACTGAAAATAACTTGTAATTAGTTGTGAAGCGCCCTGAATATTTTTCTACTCTTTTTGGCTAAGTTATACATATCAATGCTCACGTGTTTCTCCTGTGTACGTTTTCGGTTGTTTTGACAATTTTGGCGGTTCAATTATGTAATTTCTACCTAGCTACTCACGACTTTCTGTAAATAAGTAATGTAAAAAAGAACTAAGGCAATAAATAAGTTTTATAATAATTATTATTTTAAATTCTTCTGTATCTCTTTTTCTTCCGAAAAAGGTGAATACCGCTCCGCACGGGCCTTAGCCAAGTGTTGAGGTATTATTGTTCATGGCAGTGATGATGGATGTAGTTAGAAACTTGCGAGTGATACGAAAAGTGTTGATAATGGTAGCCTTTATAATATGTAAGAGATGTAAGTAGGCTATTTTAACGTATTTAAGCTATTGCTGAGCGTGTTCGGTATGGTACCAGTCGAAGACAATACTATAGGTACAATATGCACTTTCTTTATCTTCTTTATTATTATTATTATAATTGCTATGAGTGGAAACTTTATTGGCTTATTCCTTATATTTATTATAATAATAAGCCTAGTCATTTAGTGTTATATTCTTGTAGTGCCTCCCTTGAGAGGAATGGAATCAATAAAAATATTCACATGTCATTTTACAGTATTTACACGAATTGTAGCATAGCACGAATAGACGACGACAGAGCAATATATTGTGGTTCTAATTTAGTGATCTTTTATACTACCAAATATGAACGTAAAGGCTACACTTTGACCTTATCTAGTTACGATGACAACAAAGACCGAGCAGCGTGAAGCTATACAGCTCTCCAACAAAGTCACAAATAATTGGATTAAATTAAACTCTTTCTACTTAAATAGCGGCTCAAGCACCCAGATCTTTGAATACTCAACATTTTGTTTATAATCTGCAAAGCGGTATTTGTTCCTCAATTGTCCTTGACAAATATTAATATTCACAAGTTTATTCCGGGGCTCCGTCAATTAGTTAGCTAACTTAGTTTGTCGTTTGTGCTTAACTTCCCTCTAGAGTTGTTATCTTAGTTCTTCAGATGGTGACAGCTTATTTATTTAACACAGAAACTTTGAGTTGATTCAAATGTTATAATAATTGTTAAGTTGTGGAACGAGGTGACGTTTGCCACGAGTCTTGGATTTTGAGATAAAACGGCTTTTGCTTAGGAAAGTTTTGTAGCTACGCCTGTGGATTTGGTCCGGTAGTTAATGCTCGGTTTACTTTATCATTCACATATAACAAATTAATAATATTAGAGCAGTCGGGTCCGACTGTTTGTTAGTAGCTTCCTTCATCAGCTTCAGGCCTTTTCCTTATACTTCTAAAATAATTTGCAGTTAAATAAGTAAATTATCGAAGTTAATATCTGTCTCGATTTAAGCAGAATTTCTTTAGTTAATTAAGAACTTATAAATCCAATCAAATATAATATAGAAAGAGAAAACAAAAAACGGAAAAATGGGCAACAGCGACATCTAGTTCCACACTAAGCAACTAGGCTGGTATTATGGATACCAGATGGTTGATAAACTACACAAATACATTTTTTTTTTGTAAATAAATACATAAATAAATGTAAAACATCCATAACTCGGGAACACATGTATGTATTCATCATACAAACATTTTGGTATAGCAGTCAGAATTTTTAACCACTATACCAAACAGGTCGTCATAAAGTCTTCAGGCTATTATTGAGACCATGCAGATCTTTAATAAAATGCACAAAATATATGGAGAAGACACTGTTGTCTGTAACACAGTTTTTAACTACCATAGACAACATGACTCCAACAAGTTATGTAATTTATTTGGGTGCAAATATTGTTTATTGTTTAATAGATACCTTAGGTAGTAATTTGAACATGCCTACTGACTAACTTTGTATCATTACAAGTAATATCCATACAAGTTGAAGATTACAGAGATTAATAGTTATTATTTCTTCCCAAAATTTCAAGCGCCATAGAACCCACATTGCTCACTTAAAAT
This sequence comes from Oegoconia quadripuncta, assembly GCA_949316235.1. Taxonomy (NCBI): domain Eukaryota; kingdom Metazoa; phylum Arthropoda; class Insecta; order Lepidoptera; family Autostichidae; genus Oegoconia; species Oegoconia quadripuncta. The sequence continues at coordinate 18,719,210 of OX438746.1, forward strand.
ATTAGACGTCCACTAAAGAGTCTAACATCTAAATTAACGGCGAAGAATGTGTGAGCTAGAATCTTACAATCCTTAACTAAACACACACTGTTGAGCGGTAGCGGAAAGCGGATAGCTTGTTCTTGTAAACTTGGGCAGTCAAGTATTTAAGGCGTGCGGTCTCCATCATACGTCCCGCTCTTAAAAGCATGAATTTGCAATTGCCATCCCGTCTAGAGCGTTTGCGCGATCGACATAATCAAGTTGTAGTAAATAAAATTCTTTGTGAGTGATTCATTTGAAATGGTAAATAAGTCACTACCGAACCATGTTTTAGTTTTTTCTCGATGCTGCACGGAATTCAATATACCTCTGTGCTTGATGACGAAATTCTTTAATCTATATGTCTTACCAGTGATGACTTATTGCACTGAATAGTGGTGTGTCAATGTGGGCCTGATAAGAAAGCTCAAAGTCACGCATCGAGTTATGGTGAGGGCAACGTTCGGCGTTTCACTTACTACGTGATCGAATGAGGAATGAGGAAGTCCGTAGGCAAACGAAACTGACACGTCACTGACATAGCCCAGCGATTAGCAAATTGAAGTGGCAGTGGGCAGGGCACATAGCTCGAAGAATGGAGACCACACACTGGCAAGCGCAGCGTAAGACGTTTACTCACAAGGGAGACAAACGACCTGATAAAAGTCGAGGGAAATCGCTGGATGTAGATCGCTTCCAACCGGTCACTCTGGAAACGGATGGTGTTACTTATATGGATGAAGATTGTAATCACTTCATTAATTAATATCACTGTAATGAACGAATTTATTAAAATAAAACACCGTATTACGGAATTCTCACATTCTACTCGCATGTCAGTCGTATAGGTATAAAGATTTTCGAGGGCACTATTTTAAGAAAACATATGAGACCTAGCGAAAGTTTCATGACCACGGCTTATCAATATAAACTTTAAAGGCTTAAATCTTAAATGAGAATAAAATATGTGCAATAAAGAATGAGTCAACCGATTCTAATAAAACTGGGTCGCTATAGGAAAGAAGAACACGTGTCTAAATTGTTGCAATAACAACCAATTACAAGCATATATATTTATTGAAATATTGTCCATACTGACAGTATCGCGGGAAGTCGCTGGATGCTGGTCGCTTCAAACCCGTCGTTCTGAAATCTATGTGGGAGAGACCTATTTTCATAAGTGGACATTCTGTGGGTGATATGCTGATGATAACAAGAAACTTTTTTATTTATTCACGACGGGTGCGTACTTGACCTCAATCACACCTGATATTAGGTGAAGATGAGGTCGAGGGTGGGAGCGTGGACACAGACCCGGAAACCCCAACACATTTGGGGGACTGGCTATCTTATCTCTGACAACCGGACACAACAATGTTATTAAAATGTTATTAAAAGATGATGGTAGCTAGCCAGGCGGACAATTAAAAAGCCCTACCACCAACCAAACCGAGTACTTAAACATGTACCCCGCTGGGGATCGAACCCGCGACTTCCGAATGTTGTTTACATTGAGCCACGGAGGCAGTTAAACCTCTTTATTATTTAAATTAAAAAAATTCATTACCCAAATACATGTGATTGATGCCAATGACTGCCACAGTATGAGCGATGTACATAAAAATATAATTAACAACTAAATAAAGTACCTATTCAACGACCTGTTTGGTGTAGTGGATAGTGATCCTGTCTGCGAAACCAACGGTTGCGGGTTCGAATTCCGCGATGGGTAAATGTTTGTATTATGAATACGAAATAGTTACGAAAATTGGTTCTAATTTGACTTCCAAAGTTTGAACGGATGTAGTTACATACGAAGCAAGTTAAATAATAGATTAATGCTTGTGCGCTGATACTCCACGAACTATGGGACATCTTCTACGCTTCCCTGCGTATCCCGACACTTGTACGCTACAGGACCTCTACGATGCCACAGAAAATGTTGTACATGTCCTCATTCTTATTTCATCCATATTTGACGACTGATTGGTGTAGTGGATAGTGACCCTGTCAGCGAAACCAACGGTTGCGGGTTCGAATCCCGCGACGGGTAAATGTTTGTGTGATGAATATGAACATTTATTCCTGAGTCATGGATGCTTATATAAATATTTATGTATGTTTATCCGTTATCTAGTATCCATAGTACAAGCTTTGCTTAGTTTGGGACTAGATAATTGGTGTAAGTGGCCAAAATATTTATTTATTTTATTTATTTATTTTGCCATCGACTCTTGTAAATAAGTCATGCCCGCTACCGCTTATCACAGTGATCACACATCACTGAGACGTGATAGTATAAGTGAGGATTAGTCGACGGGTTTTCTGCACGAAATTATATGCACCATGGCTTTACAGGCACCGCCCGACATTAACTTAATTGCTCCGTGAATATTCAAGGAGGCGGATTTGCTGATCCCGTCCGTTGATCCCACTCTAGCATGCGATATGAAAATGGATAACTAAAATGTTAAGACACGTACACGTCTAGGTTGTTTTCGATACGTGAGTGAGCCAAACGTTTTGGCTTCAATCACGGAAAAATGTTCTTTTTGATCAATAAACCAAATTTGTAGAGCATTTTGATGACAGTACATCTGTCATCCATGACAGGTTATGTGTTTGACGGCATTGCGTGTGCGTGTGTGTGTATGTCCAGTCTTGGTCCAGATGTATATCAATAATGCATGGTCTGATTTGAATACGGTTTTATTTATATTTAAATACTAAACAGGTTAGCGATGTTTGATGAAAATCTGTTAAGCCGTTTCTTGGATAATATCCTAGTTTTTCGAGGGTTTTCAAAATTTTCAATTTATAGTTTTCGATGCTGAAGGGCCTTTACAAGCGAACTAGGAAAACCAAGCTGAGAAAGTCATAAAAAATAAACTAATTTCAAAATTTATTGTTATTAATGTTGGTGTTACTTAAAATTACCAACAGATTAAATTGACAATAGAAAAATTTAACTTTGTTCTTGATGGCTGTTATAAAACGTTTGTTAGAGGACTTTGTTAATACAATACAATACAATACAATACAAATATACTTTATTGCACAACAGAAAAGAAAATACAGTTTCAGAAAAGTGGTAAGAATAGAATGTAATTTTATTTTTCTAAGGAAATTTTGTTAGGCATGTGTCTATACCATGAAGTATTTCATTGTTAATTTTTAACATTATGATTTCCTACATCATTGTCCGAAGTCGTTACTAATAATAGACACCCGTAAACTTGGTATAAACCTCCACTCTTTTAATGTTGCTTGGCTTGGAATGTTTTCCGGGTATCTGGCCAACTTTTATAATGGCAACCTTTTTCCGTGCTCAATACCCCGTATTGTTTTGTCTATTCTCTTTGACAGCTACCGGTGAGAAATTGGTTTGGTAGACATGGAACAAAAAAGGTATTTCCAAAGTTCATTGCAAAGAAAAAGCATAATACCAAACGGCCCCCATGTGAGTGGATGAAGAATGGTAAACCAAGTTACGTCGGAAGAATGTGTCGCATAATAACAATTTTCCGAATACCGAGTCCATTGCGGAGTATGTTTTTATTAAATATTTTCGTCGTGAACAAACTCCGCGATGTAATGAGCAACGGCGAATGTATTACAAACGAATGATATTGTTATTATAACAATCCTGAAACATAGCATTCTTAAACATATGTGACAACATACGTAACATCACGACCTTTATCCATTTTTCACTTTATTAAATATACAGAATGCGGACGTGACAGTTGGTGAGCCTATCGCCGTTGGAACGTGCAAATGATGTTGATTATTGGGACCATAATAAGCGATATTGACGTGAATTAAATATGAATTGACCTCTTCAATCATTACTATATCATGAACTATTCTGACGACCCGTTTGGTGTAGTGGTTAGAAACCCTGACAGCTATACCAAAAAGTCGTGGATTCGAATTCCGTTAGGGGCACATGAATACGGATATATGTACCTGAGTTAGGGATGTTTTTCATTTATATATGTATTTATTCAAAAACAAATTGTAGTAGTCAACTATCTCGTATCCAAGACTAGTAGTTAGTGTAGAACTAGATGGCGCGTTGTGTGTGTGTGTGTGTGTGTAAGTGCAAAGATATTTATTTATTATCTTCCCAAAGATAATAAATAAATATCTTATTAAAAATACGACTTCCAAATAAATTTGGCATGACAGGAAAACCTACGAATCCCGCCGCATATCTTTCTCCAGCCGGCGCGTGCGTCGATGATAGTTTTGAAAAAAAAAAATGAAACTACCTGCCAATAACCTCTATTTCACTTACCTAATATGTCCTATTTTTTTCCTAACGGTAAAAATATTCATCCGGTATTATGTATTTATTAAAAAAAATGTAGTTTATCAACCATCTGGTATCCATAGTACAAGCTTAGTGTGGAACTAGATAACGCTGTGTGTAAGTGCAAAGATATTTATTTGTTAGATTCCCAAAGATATTAACTCGATGATTTTCACAGAAAAGAACCTCACGAAAGTCAAATCAGTAATTAATATCTTACTAAGACAATTCTTATTGACAAAATGATAAAAGCTCCGCCTAGAGCTATTCAGCATTATATATTACTACATACAATGTTTATGCATTGCAGTCGTCCATACTTATATTTTACTATTCGTAATTGATTCAACATGTCATATCACAGTTCTAAATGAATGCAACAGGGATTCAGCATGATACTGTAGTCAGTTTAGATTGCATACGTCTGTCTGTCCATACCAGTGACGAGCTTCTCTATTGCCTCTATTCCGCATGCTTTTCAGGAATCGCTTTGTGGCAAAGTGGATATTCGAATTCTGCGAAATAGAATGTGATTTCAGTTCAACTACACGGAGATTTCTTGGTCTGACAAATATCTTGTTATGCACACATGCCTTTGACCGTTCTACTCTAAAGCACACTGGATTGGATGTATCTACTCTATTCCATTAGTTTTTTTATTTTTTTATTTTATTTAACACTTTATTGCATACACAGAAAACAATTACAGTGATACTTAAGAGTAAGATATACAAAAGGCGAGCTTATCCCTAAAAGAGATATCTTCCAGCAAACCCAACATAGGAAATAACAATAGTGAAGGGGAAATATAGAGTGCACACAAGTAAAATGAAAATAAGAAAATAAATATTAAGTACATAATAATAAGTACATAAATAAGCCTACGAATATGTAAATGAATATATACACGAACATATAAATGATATATAAATGAATATATTAATACATATATTAATAAATATATAAATAAACAATGGTTATTGACAGGACCCAAGATAGTTTTTGTCATAGAAAAAGTTTAAACAGATAAAGTTATGTAACCAGGAACTTATTTTAAGGTATAATTCAAATGTATTCATATTTGCTCAAATAGATTAACATTTGGTACAGAAAAAAAAAAAAAAAATACGCCTCGAATACAGAACCTCCTCCTTTTTTGAAGTCGTTTAAAAATGGAGTAGCGATCGAATTTTATTGTAATTCAATCAATCAACCAAATACTCTTTATTGCACAATTTACAAAAGCTACACGAAGAATACAACGTACATCATTAATCGCACAAAAAGGCGGCCTTATCGCTAACAGTGATCTCTTCCATGCAAACCTTAGGGTAAAGATACAAGCTACCAGTAGATGAGGTTTGCACTAATAGTAGCAATACGGGTGTATTATTTGATTGAATTGAAGAGAAGTAATTGTATTGTAATTTTATTTATTTGCATATCTTATGACTGCACGATCTGCAGGAAATCATTTAGGAACAATAGTGATAAATACGATGCCAATACGAGAAATAAAGATAAACTTGCAGTACATGTAAGCCGACTCCGCAAATTCAGTAATTCATTCAGAAGGCTATGCCTACATTTTTTCAATAAGGTTCCCGTTGATATACAAAATATTCTTTTCAATAAATTTAAAGATAATATTAACCCAGAGACTTTAAAGTAAAGTTTTGTATGAATAACCACGACGTACCAGTATGACCGGTATACGTCTAACAAGGAATATTCTAATAATGGCTAAGGGAATATGCCTCGTAACACATGTACAAACTAAGCTTATTAACCCAGAGACTTAAATGGAGGTACATGATTTAAAAAGTAAAGTTTTGTATGAATAACCACGACGTACCAGTACGACCGGTATACGTCTAACAAGGAATATTCTAATAATGCTTAAGGGAATATGCCTCGTAACACATGTACAAACTAAGCTATTAACCCAGAGACTTTAATGGAGGTACAAGATTCAAAAAGTAAAGTTTTCCCTCGATATTTATTTAGTTTTCTGAACCTAGGAGGCGTCCAGGGGTTTAACGATACGGTACGTTAACAACCTTGTTACGCCATGTTGGCTGACGTATTGTTTGAAACCGGATTACAGTAGGTATGTAAAGATAAATATCATAATCTAAATAGTAGGTATACATAAGCAAACTAGATATAGGTATAAGATATATGAGACGGAATTATTATTTTCCGCCCAGAAGCACTCGTGACGCATTGACTATTCGTTTTCGATTAGAGAAGTTAAGCAAAGTCTGGTAACATCAGTCCTTGAATAGGCAAACATAATAAGAGCGTCGGTGGCTCAGCTGTTAAGCCCATTGTGATTCCCAAGCAGGCCATATGCCAATGAGTTTTTAAATTTAATTTAATTACTTATGTGCATTTATTCGACTGCTCTTAAACGGTGAAGGAAAACATCGTGAGAAAACCTGCATGCCTGAGAAATAATTTTAAGGCATGAGAAGTCTCTAACTCGTATTAGTCCAGCGTGGTGGACTATGGCCCATACTCTCTCATTATACGAGAAAAAGGGCTGATGAATACTTGTCGATCAAGCCAAGTAGACACCTGCCAAGTGGAAATATATTTAATTTCACACTCAATCACAAGAAATATCGAGGCACAAATAATATACCTGCTATTTACCTAGTTCGATCAGTAGATACCTAGATACATTTTGTACTATGATAATTTATTTTAATTGGGTGTAATTTAATTGCCAGGCTACTAAATGATTTCATCGAGCATTATATACATATATGCAAACGGTCTCATACTAGACGTATGAAGCTGAAATTTGAAAGGATCATTAGATAGGAGATGTCGGCTGAGAATCGATTTACCGAAATTCCCACAAGAAATACAGGAAGTTACAACGGGAACAGGAAAAACGTGATCGTTGACGATAAACAGTCGCTAGTGAAAAATTTAGGAAAATTTCACAAGGGAAAATTGTGTAAATTTCCACGGGAAAATGAAAACAATTTTTCGTGTGAAGCTGAAATGGGTAGTTTATAGGTAAACGACGTTAGTTAAGAAAGGACTTCCTGAAATTTTCATGGGAAACGAAACGAACGAAAAGTTTGAAAATACCACACAGATTTTTTTAGGAATGGTAAACAAAGAATCGCTGCTGGTTGACCATCGCTAAGATAGAATTTTGGAAATACCTACGAGAATTTTAACGCGATGTCGCGGGCGGAAAGCTAGCATTATAATAATATATACAATGTCATATAGAAAATAAATATAAAACAAATTTACGTACTATACACAACTTACATTTTTCTTGGTCAAGTGTTTTTCTACCAGCATGTTTTAGATTTGTTGAATTTGGAATAACAATTTAAGAATTTTTGAAGTCACTTACACATCGTTTTTTTTTTTTTATATATGAGAGTACGGCAAACGAGCATGCGGGTCACCTGATGGAAAGCAATCACCGCCGCCCATGGACACCCGCAACACCAAAAGGGTCACAGATGCGTTGCCGGCCTTTGAGGAAGGTGTCCACCCCAGAATAAGTAGGGCAGCCTGAGCGATGAGGGATTCTCCAGCACTAATAGTGTTGGTACCCTCCTGGGGTACTAACTCTTTATATACCGCTACCATTCTGGAGAGAGACTGGAAGGTGGGCCTCCGGCGCCCTCGCTCACCGGACGAAGCGCAGTGGCAAAATGCCACTACTCAGATGTCGGTCTTCTGCGAGAGGGTGGTACTTCCCCGGTCGAGCCGGCCCATTCATGCTGCAAGCTAATAGCTTACAGCGTGGCTCTACCACTACATCTACTACTATCGTTCTGAAATAAAATTAATAATTATTGAATTTTTACCAAGTATCCACCTAAATCCAGTTTAATAAAATTCGTATGGTACCTTTTGTGTCCCTTATATACATAATTTAACTAGTGAAACTTATAGTTCATTTTGTATATACATAATATAGATGTTTTTGTTAAATTTTATTTATAGAGTAATTGATACCTCGGTCTAGTTCTATTTCTATCTATAGTGGAGTAATTAAATCACAGTTTCATGTTAACCCATTTGCATAGTTAAATATTTGTTAAAATAACTGTGGTGATGTGTCGACTAAATGCCATTTATTTATTTATGTACAACTCTCTTTATTTTGGTAATAGGTATTCCCAAGCGATTATTGCAAACGTCTGGTGTATAGCATCTGTAAACTCGGTGGGGTGTCCGAATAAAAGCTCGTTTGTCCAGTAGGGTCTTTGCCAACGTTTGCCGATTGCGTCCAATCACCGATGTCCCCTGATTGAAACGTGAACACTTTGGGCGGAATTTCATTTGTTTTCTTTTAGAAGTGTCGTTAGACATTTGTCCTTTCTTTACAATTCCTGAAATAAGTTATACATTAAAAATACTTATAAAAGAAGCTCTTAATACACCATAATGGTTATATAAGGAGCCCATACTGTCCCATTGCTGGGTAAAGACCTCCCTCTTCTCTGTCCACGGCTCTCTATCCCAGGCCTCCTCCGACCAATTGGTCTATAATGGTTATCAGATATTATTTTAGTCTAAACGTGTATGCAAAATTTCGTATCCGTATATATGCTGTTAACCGTAGAGGAGATCCGTCTTGGGAAGCCAAGCCTGACTGCAGCATCAGATCATCGAGAAAATCATGTTTTCATTCTTAATTATAAAAACTAATCGTACATGCAAAATTTAGTATCCGTGATATTAACCGTTAAGGAGTTTCGTTCGTGATGAGATGATGCTGTAGGATCAGTTCATGTCTATCATATTAATGTATTGTCATTAGAACTGCACCAGCCTGCAAAATTTAAACAGGAAATGGTTCTAATTTTAGTTGCAAATTTTGAAACGGTCAACTTACGAACATTGCAAGTTAAAGAAATTATTATTATTATTAAGAGGCCACAGTGTCCCACTGCTGGGCAAATGCCTCCCTTATCTGTTTCCAGTCGTTTCTGTTCTTGGCGAGCACAAACCTTTCCTTATTAAAACCGTTTTCGCGGTCTGCCACGTTTGCGTCTGGCGGTTGTAAGAGTCCAAATAGTGGACGCATTTGCCCACAACTCGCACGGCATGCGGCCCACGTGACCCGCCCAGTCCCACTTCAACGTTGCCGCATTTTTCCCTACGTCAAAGATCGGAGTCCGTGAGCGTGATGTAGCATTTCGGACGCGGTCGATCAGTTTGACTCTGTTAAAGAAAAGCTTGAAATAAAAATTGGTTCTGTACATGTATCTTGTTTGAATTAGAAGTTATTTCATGAAAATTGAATTCGTGGATTTAGATCAAAATTTTAATACTATTCTTCATTACGTAGCCGCATATTACTTCAACTTATTCTTCCTAAGGAAGGATGGTAATATTTTTCGGGTGTAAGTATGTGAGTTGACCGATTTTGAAGTTCAAGGCGTCTTAAAATTCGTTTTGGTCCCCAAAGTGTCACAGGATACATTTAATGTTAAGAAATCCAACACGTCAGGTGTGATTGAGGTAAGTACCAACCCGTTGTGCATAAAAAAAAAGTCGCCCGCAAAATATGAAATACGCTATCGGCTTTTTGATTTTAAATACCTATTACAATTGTTAATATAATTTGTGTATCTTATCATTTAGAGTAGAAATGTATATGTGAAAACATGTTAATAGCTTTCTTAAAGTATTTCACTATGTACTCAGTTATTGGCCACTAATCATGCAGCATATTTATTCACTGAGGAGGAACTGTCTCCTATAGCACAGGTTGTACCTAGTTTAGGAGGCAGGAATCCCTACTATTATTTTACACTATTCAAATGTATCTAACCTCTTATACCTCTTATACCTCTTATACCTATACCTATTAAGGAACTGTAAGTTTACCAAACGAGTAAAATAAATAACTTTAATAAGTTTACTATATATAAATATTATAAAGCTGTATAGTTCGGTTGTATCCACTACCTACTCTGTTTATTTCTAAACGTTTTATTGTAAAATGATATACATATATCTCATGCTCTGCTGGGGTGGGGTACTGAAAAACAGCAACTCTGCAGAGTCCCTACTTTTTCATCACAATTTTATGATTTGCTACAAAACTTTATCACCTCTCTTTATCTCTTACGTTTGCCGCGTTGCTAAATTAACATTGTGGTAAATACCTTCTATTTATTTTTTCATACATAAAGTCATACCTGTTTCCCATCTCTCGCTTCATTACTCTCACAACATAGTTTAACGCTATGCACGCTTGTTGCTTTAGGGTACGTACATACTCTTGCTATGGCCATTCTATGTCAAAGTCAAAATCAAAAATGCTTTATTTTGTAGGTATACAGGGTACGCTTAAAATAGTCAGATTTTAGATTTTTAAAGCTACTGTTTGTTCAAATGGCAGTTTTCCCCTGAGAAGAAGAAGCAAGATACTCGAGAGGTTGCTTTTTAAAAACAGATTTTTATATTATATTTTTTTTAATTTCATTATTAATTGTGAAATAGCCTGGCATCCGAACGAGCTGGTTATATCCAGAGATGATTATCATCTAAGTCTGACATTTATAGTATGTTTTTTTTTTAATAAGTTTTTGTATTATAGTATCTCTAAATTTATTGATAGAAAGATGTAAAATATGTATTATATATGTATTATTATATAAAATATGTATTATTTTACATAGCAACGTGTGCCGGCCGTAGTAGTGAAAGAGTCACGACGTCTTTTAGATGTCCCTGATTGGATCAATGTACTCATTCACTGCGTTTATCAGTTTGGATGAGTTATTTTCTTCATTCACTCTCTACATGTCCAAATAAGGGTACATGCATTGATATTTCGTGTAGTTCACCAACCGTTCATTTAATCATAGTTTATGTTATAGTAACTTTGTTTTTCTTTTTAAGAACTTGATACGCGTTTGACCACAATCTGGCACCAGATGGAAAGTGACGATTTAATAAAATGAATAAACTAGAATTTAGGTAATTATACACACACACACACACACACACACACACACACACACACACACACACACGCACACACGCACACACACACACACGCACACACAAACACACACACACACACACACACACACGCACGCACGCACACACGCACACACACGCACACACACACACACACACACACACACACAGGTTACAACATTTTACTGAACTAACTGGCAAATCAATCCTGTTCGTCTTATCTCAGTTACATTGCAGTTAATGTATACGTAAAAATCATTATTTCACACTTCCATCTCCATGCTAAGCACTGAAGCTGAGGCGGCAATTTATCTCAGCCATGGCTTACCTCTCACAGTCCTTCAGTCATCAATCTTCGAGTGTGCATGTGAGAAAGTCAGCGCTGTTCACTTTTGCTGTAGAAGACTATTTACGTAATGGATTTAAAAGTGCAACCAACCTGCTAAAAACGATTATTTTTTTAGAATATTCGATTCGATCCCTAGCGGGGTACATATTTAGTACTCGGTTTGGTTGGTGGTAGGGCATATTAAATGTACGCCTAGCTAGCTTCCACCATCTTATCTAAATCTGCCGCCAAACAGCAATGTTAATAGCATTGTGTGTTCCGGTTGTCAGAGATAAGATAGTCAGTCCCCCAAATAAGATGGGGTTTCCGGGTCAGTACACTACCACTTTCGGCCTCATCTTCACTTAACATCAGGTGTGATTGAGGTCAAATGCTAACCCGTATAACATAAAAAAAATAAGTACATGGTATTTATGCATCCCAACAACATAAGCATATATAAAAATCATAAATTACGGTATTGTGATGAATGGGTAGGGACTCAGCAGTGTAGATCGTTTTCAGTCCCCCCCCCCCAATTTATTTATATATGTACTAATCTTGGGAAACATGCCTCCATATTCCAAGCAGAGGTATACGCCATATTAGAGTGTGCGGAAATCATTCTACACAAACGCTACGTCAACCATACCATCTACATCCACTCAGATAGCCAGGCGGCTCTTTTGGCCCTAGACTCAGACAAAATTGTCTCAAGGCTGGTTGAAAACTGCAGGCTTACTTTAAATACCCTGTGCAAAACAAACAGGGTCTTTCTTCGTTGGGTCCCGGGGCACGCAGGCATCGAAGGCAACGAAAAAGCCGACGAACTAGCGAAATTGGGGGCTAGCGGATCCCAGTACGGCCCTGAGCCTTTCTGCGGCATCTCAAAAAGCCTAATTCGCTTTACCCTAAGGAACCGGTGCACCCAAGCAGCTCTTAAACTCTGGACGAACACGCCAGGTTTAACACACTCCAAATCACTAATCAAAGCCTTCAACAAGAAGGCGGCCGGCGAAGCGCTGGCACTCAGTAGGAACAATTTACGCATTCTCACAAGGGCACTAACGGGCCACTGCTGTCTGAGCAAACACATGCTCAACATAGGACTCCGAGAAACAGGAATGTGCAGATTTTGCCTCCTCGCAGAGGAAACACCTGCACATCTGCTGTGTGAATGTGGCCCGCTAATGCGTAAAAGCAATATCCACCTGGGCAGCCACTTATTACACCCGGATGAGATAAAAACCATCGGTGCCAGGAAAATTATCCAATTCCTCAAAGAGGCAAACCTGAGCAACGAACTGTAGGTTAGTGGCGATCACAATAGATCGGCAACGGTCGCAGTCTCCGTTGACCTGCAACAGCCACATACACATACAATACAATACAATCCTATCCTATGGCAAGAAGATGATGATGACACTCCACGTATGAAGACGAATCTAACGACACTATGCACTTCGAAATCGGTTAAGCCGTTATGTTACCTCACATTCTCTCCTTCTTTGGACAGTCGGGAAATAAATTATAAAATCAAAGAGGCCCCTTCTGTCAGTGCCATTTATCGAGCCACTCTGAACTACTTTATTACGCGATCAGAAAATCTTTTCAAAAAAGAGTTTCATATAACTGCAGCCAGAGAGAAAGGAAAACCATTTAACTCTTGTCCAAAAGGAATATATCACAGAATAGTGTTTTATTCAAGATGGTTATACTAACAAATTTCCTACAAAGCACATTCGCTATTCGTTTTCAATTAGCAAAGCCAAGCAATGTCTGGTGCAGTCAGTCCATGGATGGATAACCACTAATACGAGTGTTTCCGTGCTTCGAAGGGCACGCTAAAGCCAAGTCGGTGGCCCTTATAACACTGCTATCAGGTGGTCAATAGTCTAACACAAATCCACCATTTCGCACTGGGCCCACGTGGTAAATTATGGCCCATACCCTCATGGGACATGTTTGGCTGGTGTTCGAAACAAATGAGTTCCTGAGCCAGTATTTTTGAACCGCGTTGGTAGGTACGTATATTTTATGTTATCTAATAACATAAGATAAGATTATACGAGATGAGGATAGATGAGATGAGATTAGATTAGATGAGATGAGATGATATGAGATAAGATAAGATACGATAAGATAACATAAGACAAGAAGAGATGAGACGAAACGAGACAAGATACAATTTATTTCAGTATAAACTAATCTAATTACAAATTGAGCGTAGCAAAACAAAATAATTTGATTTTAATTAGTAAATATTAATATTTTTTTTTTGTTTAAGTTTGCCAATTAATAATTATATTGGTGTGATGCTTAATGCATTGAAATGAATTGCCAATATAATCCATTGAACAGGCGACATATTTTAAGGCCTTTAATATTTAATCTTCACTACATCCATTGTTTTGCAAATGTTTCACTGTTCATTTATCTAAACACGACTCTACTGAATCCGTGTTGACTTAGATATTATGCAGTACCGAATAACGTCAAAGGATAAAAGCCATCCATAATTCCAGAGTATTAATTGTGCACACTGTATTCAGTGGATTGGATAACGTCAGTCAACATTCATTTAGTGCAGAGTTTCGTTTAACGGCTCGCAAGCGCAATCTCGGGTAATAGCCTCTTGAATTGGTCTGTCTGAGAACTCTACGGAGCGTATGTGGATTTAATAGTTTTAATATACTTATTTAGCGAATAAAGCGAGCGATAAAACGTAATTGTATGTGAAAGTGTAATTAAAGTTTGTTGGGAAATGAAATCATTTAGTTGCTTTTTCGTTAAAAGAATTAAAGTTAAATAATTATATTATTGGAGATACTATTTTTGAATTTAAATTGGATGATCAATATGTATTTTTAACGCCTGCCTCCCTTAGTAGGATTAGGCAGAAATGCATGGGGGAAAGTGTCTCCCAAAAATATGGATAGACAGAAATCCTGCAGCATCTGCCTAAGTTAGAATTAAATTACCGCAGGAAAGTAACTTTAATTAAACTTATTTGGGGTCATCAGTGGTATATGAATCGCCTGTAACCCTAAGTATGGTAAGGCAGAAATCACTGCATGACAGTATCCTCCTAAGTTTGGTTAGCTAGAAAACAATCTATAATTAACGTTAAATAAACTCTATGAATACTTTAAGTAAAGTCACGGGTGGTGTAATAATAGCCCGTTTCCCTAAGTATTTTTGGGCAGAAGTCACTGCGAGAGAGTATGTAGTGCTAAATGAATCACCTGTCTCCCTAAAATAACCTTGGGAAGAAATCACTGCATATATGTATTTATAATAAGGTTTATTTGAATGTAAAGTCCCGAGTGATAACTGTTTTAGGTCTGGATTGGCTTCTTGATCGACACAATATTGAGATTCTGCAAGTGTGCGTAGTAACTACATTTTTTTTTATGCACGAAGGGTTCGTACTTGACCTCAATCACACCTGATGTTAAGTGAAGCAGTGTTACATCCTCTTATTTCAGAATCGCCATTCCAGCTTTAAACTACTTGGCGTAGGAAGAAATTACACCGGTATGTAGTGATCATAACCTAACCTAACCTAACATCATTAAGTGGTTCGACTCTTCGTTCCTAATGCAAACAGCCAAGGCATGGAACTCCCTTCCGGCGTAAGTCTTCCAAATCCTATAATCCTGGGATCTTCTAAAGCAGTGTGAATTCGGCTGCTACAGAGATCGTGTGTTGTCACTATTTTACAGGTGAGATTATGAACAAACTCATATCTTGTCATTCGTAAAAAAAGAAATTTCGCCCTAGAACCAAACTAGCAAAGCCGCGATTAAAAGCTAGTAAAAAAGCTGTAAGTACATATTTTCTCAGTGGTCGTTTCACTGTCGCCGTATCCAACTGTCCATGCGTCTAACAATAGAAATATGAAACAAAACAAGGCCAGCCAGCCCATTGTTTCCTGGACAATGAGAAAAGTGAAAAAGCCTCAAATGACAGCTATGAAGACTCATTGGTTTGGAATGAGACAAGTATTGAGTAGTGTCTGTGTGAGATTAAGGTAGATGACATTTGACTATATCAGATATGCAACAGAAACCTAGATTGACCCTTGACTATTTGAGTAGTTAATTAGTTGCTATTAGCCCATAATCAAATAATTAGTGACTTCAAACTTAATGCGAGAAATAAGAGTGTAAATCATAGTTGCGAAGTTCATTACTGCGATGTACGTTACTGCGTAAATTTATCATTGCGAAGTACGTTGTCGCGAAAGTTCTTTACTGCGATATACGTTACTGCGAAAGTTCGCCATTGGGACGTACGTTGTCGCGAAAGTTCTTTACTGCGATGTACGTTACTGCGAAATTGCGACGTACGTTGTCACGAAAGTTCTTTACTGCTGTTTGCTCTTATAAAAACTAAATTATTTTTTTTAAATATGTTTTTATTAATTGTTATTGCATTACAGATTTCTCATGGCCACCTTCCGGCTCCATTATCACCCCTGGGTACCATTACAATAAAGACTATTATGAAAACAATTAAAAGATCTCAAACTCAATGGGGTATTCACAGCATTCGTACGACCGTCTTCCGGTGCCATCAACAGACCAGCTCAATGACACCATAATATTGCTTTGTCGTCCGATTTACATATGTTTACATAATTTTAGCTCAATCTTTCGAACCGCAGTTCTTCGCACTTTTTTAATTCGATGTTAAGTTACGGACTCAAACTAAAATATTGATTGGTGCTCTTCACGATAAAGCTTTTCGCATTGGTGCTATCCATGTAATAGATCACACAAAATTAAAATAAGAAAATAAACATTGCATAATAATAAGTACTACGTAAATAAGCCTATAAATATTATATAAATGAATATATAACTAAATATATAAATAAACAATGGTTAAAGATAATTCACACGGGAAACGACTTATATTATTTTTCTTTCTTTTTTTTTTATTTGTAACATATTCAATAATTGATTATTTTGTTATACTTTTATGATACTGAAATAAAATCTTTTGTCCATTGACTACCTATTTGCCTATTCCTGTTTCAGATAGCCATCTAATGGGTAGTGTTGGAAACTGCGTGGTGTTTTTAGATCTTTTCTTTTTTTTACATTTTTAAATGTCAGTGTTCCTAATTATATTCGTTTGGTCAAACGCTTGGATTATCTTTGCTCACAAATTCCTACATTAGCTAACAGGTAGGTACCTCTAAGCTTTCTTCCACATGCCTACAGTGAAGGCGATAAATGCTGGTGTAACGTCCCATCGTTAAATCGACTGGGCGTACGTATCAATTACACAAATTGATCTCACGGGCTCTCGCCCTAACTCTTCGGCCGAATCGAATTCGATACCCAATTGAGGTAGATTTCGAAATTTGTCTACTGTTTATATTTTGTGAACATAATAGCGGTTCCTGTGTTCCACGGTTCATTGTAAACAACTTAAGATTTATAAAATGGTAATAATGAGATATTCCCAGCGAGGTACATGTTTAATACCTACTCGGTTTGCCATGGTACTTCAAAATGCATTTTGATTAATTTTGTTGTGTTCGGGCTGTTTGAGATAAGATAGCCAGTTCACCGAAATAAGTTGACCTCACATTTCTCTTTGAATGACGACCTGTTTGGTGTAATGGTTACAACGCTAACTGCTATACCAAAAGGTCGCGGGTTCGAATCCCGCTCGGGGCATATGCTATGATGAATACGGATATGCGTACCCGAGTTATGGATGCTTTTCATTTATATATGTATTACCTATGAAATTGGCGTTTTGTATGAAGAAATTTCTTTAAGACTGTTTTCTCCATATAAACGTTTTTTTTTTTGGGAATGGCAAATCCAAGTTCAGCTAAACTTTGTGTGTATTATTGGATAACATTAAGTTAAGTATAGGCAGCGTAAATTTTTAAAAGTAACCGCTTTATAAAAGTTTCAGCGAATCTAAGAAATGCTTATGGGAAGCACATGAAAAGATCTCTGTTCAAATTTTTTTTATTATTTGATTTAGCCCAGAAATTAAAAAATATTTCTTGTGAAACCTTGAAATAATACTACGAATGAAGCCTTTTCTTACGCTACAAATATTCATTATACGCAAGAATAATGCACTTTCCACACGACTTTTACCAACAAGCGATTAAAAGCACGCGCTAAACGTTGAATAACGGTTACGTTTTCGTGCAGGCGTTAAATTGAAGGGAAGGGCACATCAATTACATATGCACACAGGCAGACGGTCTGAACACGCGACGCTACCACTCGAACCGTTGGCTAATTCGAGCAAAACTGGCTCGAGCGAGATATTACCAGTTTGGTGCGGTTCGGACAGGTTATTGCAAGATTGAACCGGTCAGCGGACTGAGTTTTCGGTCCGTTTTTGCGCTCCAACGCCGATTGGTTGGAAACTATAAGCGTTTCGATTTCGCATGCTTATTGGGAATTTGGTGGTGATGGAATTTACTTAATGGAGTTACCTATATAGGTGGTTGGAAAATTTACATATTCAGTACTTCATTATTAGCCTCACTGAGAGTGGATCCAGTCATAAATGGATTTTTATCAGACTAACTGCCACCTGACAGTCAGTTTTTAAGCCGTCCCTGTTGGCTACCGACTTGGTCTAGTAACTGCCTTCAATTATAAACAACCACGAGCGGCTATTAAACTTACCCTCTGAAGTATGGAAATACTGGTACTGCATGAGTATTCGATACATTACCTGTAGGTATGATTTTCCGCTGGAGACAGTATCAAAATATTTGAAGTATTCAAGAAGCCTAAATTTTGGGCGCTCCATAGAATGAAATGCTAAAACAACAGCTAAGAAGCTTGGCATTCTCTGCAAGGTCAGGCGATATTTTACGCCAAATCAACTTTTGGTATGTTACCAACCTTGGTATGCTCAGGTTCGCTCGTGCATGGATTACTGCTGTCACCTTTGGGATGGTTCAGCTAAGTAGCAGCTGACTGCACTCGATTCTGTGGAACGACCTGCCAAAAGATTCGTTGGTAACCATTCGATCACTGCTAAATTGCAGACCCTCGAACACCGTCGCAAGGTCGCCTGTCTCTCAGGCTTTTCAGGATGCACTTAGATGAGTGTGCGTTGGGTTTACACAATCTTATTCCACCATCGCCATTTCATCTTCGGACTACTAGGAGTGGGGAGGGATTCCGCCCGTATGTAGTTAACATACCGAACATTCGCACTAAGCGGTTCGACTCTTCATTCATAATGCAAACAGCCAAGACATGGACTCCCTTCCGGCGTCAGTCTTTCCTGAATCCTACAACCTTGGGATCTTCAAGAGCAGGGTGAATAGGCATTTACTGAGATCGCGTGCTTCCTCTTCGGCCACATCGTCACTTCCCATCAGGTGAGATTGTGGTCAATAAAAAAAACACACATGTTTAAAAAATACCACGTCTTCCCTAGTGAAACTATTGGTGGGCAACGTCGTCATTAGTGTGGATCTCCCAAGACATCTCCTACGGAAAATAAACAAAATCATTTCATGGAAGGGCATGGCTTCTGTAGTGGATTTTTCTTTTTTTTTATGCACAACGGATTAGCACTTCACCGCAATCACACCAGATGTTAAGTGATTTAAAATGCCCTACTACCAACCAAACCGAGTATCTACAAATATGTACCCCGCTGGGGATCGAACCCGCGACCTCTGAATCGTAAACCCAATGTTGTTTACATTGAGCCACGGAGGCGGTTTTCATAGGCTGCTGATATTGTTACAATGAATGCAGGCACTTGCAAGCACTATAAAATCAGTCGCTGGAGGTTATAGAATCCAGGCCGCTTCTAACCGGTCACAATTAAAATCAACGAGGTAGGCCTGAGTGGCGTGTGTATAGGGTTTCAAAGGGTTTTTGTGAATTTTACAGGTAGTAAAATTACATATAGGTAACCAAGCACGACGTTTCGGTTTAACAAGTGCGAATGTTTAATTTTTTTTTTTTTATATGAGATAGCGGCAAACGAGCATGCGAGTCACCTGATGGAAAGCAATCACCGCCGCCCATGGACACCCGCAACACCAAAAGGGTCACAGATGCGTTGCCGGCCTTTGAGGAAGGTGTAGGCTCGTTTCTTGAAGGTTCCAATGTCGTACTCGTTCGGGAATACCGCTACCGGAAGTCCGTTCCACAGGGTGGTTGTACGTGGTAAGAAGTTTCTTGAGAAACGTACAGTGGTAGACTTCCACTCATCCAGGTGATGATTTCGGTTTAATTTTCGGCGAGAAGTGTATCGGTTAAATTGAGCAGCGGGTATTAGCTCGAACAGTTCTTCAGAACACTCCCCATGAAATATGCGATAGAGAATGCAGAATCAAAGAATTCCTATACTGTTAAATAATGAATACTCCTGATCGAGTATTGAGTAAGGCAACTTGGGCTTTTGGACTTATGTACCGCCACTGTAAGCCTATGTTCAGCAGTGGATGTTCTATGGCTGTCATGATGATGATTTGTAAATGATTTCATTTTTATTTTTATGTGTTATTTTTTTTCTTTCGCTCAGAGGCTAAGTCTGTCTGTCCAAAGAGTCAACGCACTTAGCCTCTTAGGCACCCTTCCGTTTCAGCAAGATCTGGGACAAATTTTTAATTTATTCTTTTTTAATTTGTAAATGTGTATTTACTATTTCGTTTTTGTAAATATGTACAAATTTCTTTATGTAATTATGGTATTCAAGTAAATATTTTGATGATTTGTAGGCAACAATAATAAAATCTTGTATATACCTACGTCATGCTCGTAACGGTATCACCTTACCAAAAAAATTCAGTAATAAAATCCTCGCAACAAACAGTTTACATATAAAGGACCCATTACCGTCTTATTCATTTATATTAGGTCCTTACCTATGAAATTGGCGTTTTGTATGAAGAATTTCATTAAGACTGTTTTCTCCATACAAACATTTTTGTTTTTTTTGGGAACGGCAAATCCAAATTTAGCTAAACTTTGTGTGTATTATCGGATAACATTAACGTAGTATAGGCATTGTTAATTTTTAAAAGTAACCGCTTTATAAAAGTTTCAGCGAATCTAAGAAATGATTATGAGAAGCATATAAATAGAGCTTTGTCAAAATGTGACATCTTGAAATAATATTCCATTTTCCAAATAAAAAACAAATTTGGATATAGCTTTGAAAATCGCAGGAATTGGTACATTATGATTAACGAAGAAAAAAAACTCCAATTTCATAGGAAAAGACCCAATATAATATCAGGATTAATAAAGAATTCCCCTAAAATCTACATTAAATATTACCCCTTCAATAAAATCGAACAAAAGCATCCGAATCCATTCTGACATTTGTTTCAGTGATTACTCTTTTCACTTTGCGGCAACCAAAGACATAAACAAGGAAAAAGTCATCACAGACCATGATGTACTTCCATTTAATTCCCTACCTTCAGATCCCACAATAAAGGGGGAGGTCGAATAAAAATTCTTATCACGAACGACAATGGCCAAGTGGGTCGACTTGAATCTCTTCAGGTATTTTCTTTGACTTTCCCTTAAGTGGTCATAGTGATTGGATTGGGTTTTATGTTTTACCTCAGCCACACACAGATTTAAAGTGGCACAAGGCCCATGGTGAAACCTTCAACTGGCTTTGTTGTCTCACGATGGCCGAAAACAATTATTTCTTTTATTGAAACCATAGCTATAATTAAATACATATTTTACAAAACAAAATGTACACTACAGCATATATAGCATCTATACACACACACACACACACACACACACAACCATTATTTGAATGTTTGTGTGTGCGTGTATAAATGCGTTTATCCCACACATCTATATAAAGTTTCAAGTCCATTTAATGAAACTTTATACGAATAATGTATCTTCAAAATATCGAATTTAAAAGAATAGCTTTTTAACTATAGAAAATTTAAAATCGCTCTAATTTAGTTTCAATATTTTATCGATAATATTCTCAACTAACTTTTTAGATTTACTTATGTGCATGCATTATGCGTATAAAGTTTCATTAGAATCGGTATTAAATTTGAACTTTATAATTTAACTAATTTCCATCAAACATGGCTGAAAACCATCTCGCATACATCGGCTTTCGAAAAGAGACCGTTTTCAAATAAATTCTGCGGTTTCGACGCTACTTTGCCACACGGACACAAACAGACAATGACTTCAAAGTTATGGCATCCCTCTTTTACGCCGCTATGGTTAAAAATAAAGCTAATAATCTGTGGTATAAACGGAAATCGAACTCAGAACCATCTGCTTGGTAGCCAAGGCGCAATAAGGTGGTGAAAGAAATAAATTGGCTATAATCCTTTTGCAGTTCAAGCTTGATTGAATCACCTTTGATTTTCTTTCCAGTGAACTGTGTTTCTTATTTTATTTTTCTTTTAAAACTGGATTCGCTTGACCTTTATCGTACCTCAATCTTGTCATTTCTTCTTTTCATTTTCGCTTGAAAGAATGAGATTTTTCACCTATTGAATGTTCTTTTTATTTCAGACTAGTATTTACTCGCGGCTTCGGATGGAGTTCAATTAGGGTTGCGATCTTATTACCGAAAGAAATTTTAGAGAAACCCATATGAGAAAGAAGTGAAATTATGATTGCCACAAGACGTCCACTGCTGAACATAGGCACCATTTGCCGAGGGACCGGTTGGAAGCGGCCTGAATCTCATGACTTCCGATCATATCGTCCGTCCACCTTGTGAGTGGACTTCGTACGCTTCCCAGTCTGTAGTCTCCAATAAGTAAAATAAAATCCGTTAAATTGTTTGCTAATAAGCAAATTTATTTCTTCAAGAAATTTTACACATATCCTCTTAATATTTACGATATGTCGAAGAAGTCTTTGAAAAATCACCGAAATTACAGTAAATTAAATGAAGGTAGTCGCATATTTTGAACTAGTCGTCGAAGTACACTCAGTTATTTACAAAGGAAGATAGTTACATTTATAACAAATAACACAGTAGAATATAAATTATCGTATTATGAATACGTTTTACATATTTGATGAAAATATTTTAAGATAACGACTCATCACCATCAGCCTTACACGTCCTCGCTGTTGGGACACCCTCCTCTCACTGCGAGAGGGTATGGGTCATGCTTCACCAACAGACCTCATGCAGATTGGTGGTTTTATGTCAAACTAGTGGCCACTTGACAGTTAGTGTTTCAAGGCGCCAATTATATTCCAAAAATTCACAATAATATAAATCCCCTATGAATTCTATCTTTAAATATTTTCAATCAACTAAACGTCTCAATAAAACAGAACTTAATTGCAAAATAAATGGACACAATCGTTGAGAAACTTTTCGTTATTTAAAACGACTCATTTTATATAATATAATTATTTTAATATTTACATTATGCTTAGAAATATTTAAAATATTCTTTTCTAGTGTCATTCTTTTATATCAGTTGATAATTTAAATAAGGTTATTTACACATAATATAAATGTACTAGTTTTAGGTTAACAGTACATGACGTAATAAATTTCATAGCATCACAGTGAATTCATTATTATTTAACTTTATTTATTAACTTAACAATAATGTACGTAACAATTCATTAAATTTCAACTTACTAACTAAAAATGAATATATTGGAGGTCTATTTAATTTACCATTATTAAATACTACGAACTGTGGGGTCAAGTTTCATATATCTAAATAAATATCATAAAAAATATCCAAAACTTTTACTATAGAAACATAGCACTTGACTTTTTCTAAGAAGTTAATTGCATTATTTTATATTTAGAACTATTTAATATTTATTGTCTATGTTTCCTTTCAAACCAACAACATTTTACTAAATCTGAAAAGATTGATAATTTATCGGTTTGAGCCGAAATATTTGATTTTGCATTAGAAATAAATTTAAATTCGCAAAAATTTAGTTACCATGATAAACATAAAATATGTGAAAAGTAAAAAAATCGTAAAGAATTCGTTAGAGACCTTCCCTTGTAAATAGGGAATCAAGCCGTAGCATAGTCTTAGGTAATTGTGGAAATTTACGGAAAAATTAAAATATTTAAAATAAGAAAATACGCAATTGAAACGTTACAAATTGGCTTAACAACCAACTTCGATAGGGCTCCATTATCCATATTCGGATTGTATCATCTGATATTCTTTAAATGTATAATGGGACAACTCTGAAGGCATTCTTTCAAACACAAAAGAACGTTTGAATTAGTTTTACAATAAAATTGACAAAGATATCACGGAACATATTTAAAAATATTATTCGAGAATGGAAAGCTATAGGGGGCTACAGCGTCATGGGGACAACTTTAAAGGAATTGAATTACATACATAACGTCACGACCTTTATCTCAAATAGGGATCATTAAATGTATAATGCTTGAAACAACATCCACGGTTCACCTTTA
Source organism: Oegoconia quadripuncta (assembly GCA_949316235.1). Lineage (NCBI taxonomy): Eukaryota > Metazoa > Arthropoda > Insecta > Lepidoptera > Autostichidae > Oegoconia > Oegoconia quadripuncta. The sequence goes on from OX438746.1 coordinate 18,743,290, forward strand.
GAAATATACAGAAATGTGAAACGCGCAAATCTATGGATACTTTTGGTGGAAAGTCCCATAGTTGCCTTTTACGACACCCATGGGAGGAGACGGATTGATTCTCTTTGTATTACGTGCCATAACCATGCGAATTTAATTTGTAAAAAATAATTACCTTCTATTTAAGATAATCTTGATGACAGTATCATGTTTTTCAATAAATAATTTTTAAATAAATAATGATTATCAATAGTTTGTGCTGTGTGGTTTCAGCACTCAAATAGAATAGAACCAACCCATCTTTTCCGATGGGTGTTGTCGAAGACGACTATGGGATTTTCCACCAAAAAACATCTAGAGATTTGCACGTTTCAACGGCGATGGGCTCATCCCCTATGACATGTGCATTTCTGTATAAATATTACATAAGGTGAACCATGGATGTTGCTTCAATTATTAAACTCTTATGTTTGAAACACCCAAACGCTATTTGTTTAGGATAGCTCTGACCACCCCAATTGGGATAAGGGACGTCACGTTATTTATATGTATATAATATCAATAGTTTCCGTTATAAGTGGTGCTTTAGTCATCATTTATAAGAATTACTGCTACAATATCAGTCAGTAATCCAAGTATTTTGTAATAAAAGAAAAATATGTAATTTGCTTTAATTGCTTCTAAAAAAATAACTTTAAAATCCTACGTTCAGTAATCAAACAAAATACGGTCAGGTAAAAATAACTAACGTATCAAAATAATTATCCATTTAGGTATTAAATTGGCTAATAATAGCTGCGAACTGTCAAAACCGGGTAGCTTGAATTTACTAAGCGACGTTTGTACGAAAATGGACACTAGCAAGTCAAAAAAATGCTCAAATTGATACGAATACGTATAGACTAATCAACACAGAAAAACAAGCTAGTCAAAATTGGTGCTTTAGCCTTTGTATATTCACACGGAGGATATAAAGTCGATTACTAATTCAGTCGAATTGCCAACCTCGTCAGAATGTTGTTAAAAATTTGTTCGTTTAGATATGCCATCATTTTGATATAAATAGCATAGATGCGAATAAACTCGTAGACTAGCAATGACTTTCTGGAATTCAATATGCAGAACTGTACTTCTACTACGTACATTACAGAATTGTAATGTACTTAATAATTAGGATATTATCTGTGTTAACCCACTTAATAGTCCAGTAAAAATGCACAATTTTTGTGATGTAACTTCCATTAATTTTACAGTTCTTGATTTTTTGTAGAAGGATAGAATACCCATCAGTAATCAAATCAAAATGTTTTCTAACAATTCTGTAGCTTGCTATAGGTATAGATAGGTATTTAGTTATAAAACCTACAATATTAAATTAAAGTTACCACTGTGAACTTCATTGCGTTGCAGAAGATGCTAAGATCTCCTAAATTGATTGATGATGATGATTTTCAAACAAAATAATCAATGGCTACTTTATGTTTTCTAAAAATGGTTTATTGAATCGGGATATTTGCCCTCAGTGAAATATTTCATAAATCTAAAGAAGTTAATAATCGATTTTTTTTTAAAGTTACAGGGGTTCTAAGTATATTCTCAGTGATAATTTTAATCATATAGTTTATGTTTTATTACTAAATATCTATATCATATCTAAAGCAAGCTACCAATTTGTTAGACATTTTCTATATTCTATCACAGACAGATACTCCATCCATGTGCAAAAAATCACGGTCTTTAAAATTATAGAATTTTTATAGTGTTTCCTTACTGTACTATAACTATTCGTATTGAATTCCGTGATAATAGGTTTACCTGTTAGCGATAAGGCATCCTAATTTGTAGTATCTGTAAGATATTTAAATATACCTTCCTTAATTAAACAATAAAGCGTATTTGATTGATTATCACATAAAAAAAAAGGTTTAAATTACAATTTTGTAATAAATTCTTCGTACAATATAACAATAAATTACTTAGTTGAGCCTGTATATTTTACAATTAATTATATACAATATACGTAAACAAGAGACGGCAGTATATTGAAAAATAATTTTTGAAATTACTTGAGTTGCCTTCAAGTGTACTATTGACCTTAGACTCCGATTTTGACTGTGGCATTTCATAAATATTTAGCGATTTAATAGCGATGTAAAAACTGAAGATTTTTATAATTATTTACTAAAGAAGGACACTTAGGTTCAAGTAAATAAAACATCTTCCCAATGAAACTAGAAAGGAAAGTTCGTAGAGTCGTCATTAAATTCTCAAATATTGCCATTTATACACGTTCTATTATAATTTATAAATTATACAGTAATATATTTATAATATTAAATATTTACAATTTTAATGCTACCTATATAAAATAATATTGACCACACGTTATGGGAAACAGTTATAACAATATAAGTATCGATTATTATATATTCGATGTTTTTGTTAATAACATACAGACACAGAACAAACTATCAAACTACATAATATTAACATAAATAGCAGGACTGTGCACAGCATTTTGTCACAGGGTAGCCAGAATGATAAATTTGCTATTAAATGAGAAAAAATACAACTACGAAATAATGACTAACTAATTATAGCAATGCTCGCAACTGTTTAGAATATTTCTGTCCATGACTATGAATCAGCTGACTTGACAATGCATTCGGCACGCCACTGATAAATAATTCCTTAAAATTTCCAATTTAGGAAACCCTTGAGGACCTAAACATGATAATATCATCCAAGTATACAAAGAAACTGTTATGAAAGTTATCTTCGAAATAGCTGAACTGAGTGTTAGCAAACATAGCTAAGAACCTGTCCTCTCGTTTAGTCTTTAATTTAAAAATAACTATAAATTTAAAAATATACAAAAACCCTCGAGGAAACAAGCGATTAAAAAAATGGATGAACCGAATCTAAGAACCTGCTTAAACATTTAAAAAAACCGCATCCAAATCGGTTCACCCGTTTCAGAGCAACGGTGCCACAGACAGACACACAGCGGTCAAACCTATAATACTCCTCTTTTTGCGTCGGGGAATAAAAACCGCACTTAAATCGGACCACGCATTATTTAAGGTACATCCGAACAAAACGGAACACACATGACAAACACATAACACCCGTCGTTTCTCGGTGGGGGGGAAAACAGTATCGTTCACAAACATCAAAGGGATAAGATACTTTTAGTGTTAACTAATTTGAAATCGATAATGTATTACGGGTTTAACTTTGTAAATTCCTTTAGAAAATGCTTCATAACTAACTATATATGAAGCATTTTCTAAGGGAATTTACTTTTCCTACTTTTTTCTAAAAGGAAAAATTTACGACTAACTAGTCGTAACAATTTTTCACTGTGGAAGTGCAAGGACCCCTGGCACAGGTATTAATTTACTTAATAGGGAATTTTAACTGACAAAAACTGTATTCTAAAATAAGATGTTTTGAATGAATAAAATTGAAATTTAATTAATCCCGAGGTATCAAATGATTATACCACCCAGATAGACAAAACCAACTGTATTAAAAGTTAAATACTTCAAAACGGCATAAACGATTTCTATCAAACATGGCAACGAACCCGTCCCCTCGCTTTGTCTTTAATATTACAAAAAAAAAAACATACACACAGCGCCGTCAATTAGATAACACGCGTCGTTTTTCGTCGTCGTATCTACTGGACTATCATTTGGAAACACGGAATGAGAGAGAAACACGATCGAGGAGCTATACAAAACGTAGTTTTAGTATTCCAAAAGGAAGTAAAATTGAAATAAATTTCTTTAATTTAGAAAGTGAACGAATTCCAAATGAAAATAATTAATTCCTAATGTCTCCAGCTCTAAGATATCAGCTGTTAAATTTAAATTTATGCAAAACATGTTTTCTCCGTGTTAGAAAATTCAGAATTCCACATGAACAGAGATGTTGGCCAAACATGGTTTGCTTTATTTTATTTAAATGTGATGTTGAACTGTTTTCCCATTCGCTGTATGTTTAGAAACAACAATTTATAATTTGTTCGAATTCGTAATTGGCACACTGTGCATGTTAGAATATACATATTAATGTATTATCCCACCGATTTAGACTTCCCGCCCCACGGCCGACAATCGGTGACTGATTTTTTTGTAGGAGAACAATCCATTGTTCTTTTTGTAGGACCGATTATCGGGCCGATTTTTTCTTCAATACTTTTATCACCGATATTGTGACCGGTTTTTTGTATGACGTGGTCTTTGAAACTTTGCAATCAGTACGTTCCAACTCGTAAATAAAATTAAAAGAAAATAAAATTTTAAATGGAAGCAATCGTGTTTTTTGCTGATAGAAAACGAGAATTTACTACAATAAATTAGACTGCAGAATAAAACGATATCACTTATTCAAGCTCCTCAATTTATGGTACTCCATCGACTCCCTCATCGACGCCTAATATTTGATTTGCTATGCCGAAGCAATTCTGTCAACTAGCCGTGGTATGAAGGAGGCGGGGGACCGCATTCCGATTGACAAAGGTTGTTACGTGTCGTCGACATAGCCAACCAGAGTGTAACAAGCTGACAAGACTAGCCAATAACTAATTCGATGTTTTGGATATCTGTCATATTATCCTGACAGGTAGGCATCCTGTGTTATAGGAGTCTATAGGCTGTATGATCGATGTAGTACTGGCACACTAATTTAGAAATTACAAAAACATGTTTCCTTTAACGCATGGTCGGCCATAGACTAAATAATGTTCAGACTAGACACAACTTTCGCGGGCATTCGCCAGCAAAGGTGTCCGCGTCGTCACGACCTCTCTCCGCCGCGATAGAGTCCCACTTGTGACGCTCCGTCGGTCCTCTGCGAGGGTGCCGATACTCTGTATAACAAAAACTGAAATTAGTTCCTCACCTTCGAACGCTGGCAAACAAAACATTGATTAGCTACATTCTACTTCGAATTTGGAATACACTTTTCAAATACAAATTAGTTTATTTTGCACCAATAGAGTCATGTATTAGAATTTATGACGTATATTTAAATAAAGATCATGGTGATACTTTCACTTTGCAGTGGGCAGCGCACATAGCTCGAACTGATGGCTGGTTTGCCTGCTGGAAGCAAGCCGCTTCCAACCGGTCACTCTGGAATTCTATGGGGAAGGCCTTTGTTCAGCAGTGTGGCTGATATGATGATACTTCCAGTGTTTAAACTAGGTAGAATTATTTTACTTGTATCTCCCCTGCCCTACTGGTCTACAAAATTAACACGACCAACGTTGCAAAGTGTACGTATAGGTTGTACCTATTACGAAAAAAATAAAACATTACAGTTAACAGATTTTATAAAAAAAATAAAATTTAGAAATGTAAATTTTGTGAGTTGGACCTTAATGCCACAACACACAAACACGCGCCGCGATATCTTTGAAGACGCCGAAAGGCGACCACAAGCCGCTCGCCGCCGGTGCTTGCCCCGGCGCCGCGACTTCCTGTGAACACACCTGTAACGTTGCCTGTTTTTTCTCATTGATAAAACAAGGTACAATCGAAATGAAGTAAGTCTGTTAATTTGTATTTTCATTTGCATTTACATTTAATTTTTTTATTCGGAAACATAACTTTTTTTAATGAATATATTATTTTATTGTTATGTACGTGCAATTGCGGACGTTTGTCAGATTAATTTTGTTAGACCTCTATACATATATACTCTACTTACCTGAGCATCAGAGGCGGGTGTGTTTGGTGTATGTGGCGTGGTAGACCTTACTTCATTCTGTTGTAAACTATGATTACTTCTAGAAGATCCCACTGGGGGTGATACTACTGTCCCGTAAGGAGGTGGCTCAGGGGGTCGCTCAGAGTCTCGGGTGCAGTTGAAATCTGGACAAAATAGTTATCACTGAAAAACTTATTCAATGTTTAAATTATTACTGATGTATCGGCAGGAATGGAATTCGAGTGACAGCAGAAGCAGAAAAAGTAGTAATGTAATGTTAGCTACTAGAATTAAAAAGGGTTAAGGGTCGGGTTTACATAATTATGGCTTTCGACACTGTACAGCGCCGGTTTTCAATTTTAACCCTTTCTTGATTTTGCCAAAGGAAAATTTACATCATGTCAAAGACGAACGTAAAAAAGGGATCTCTAATTTATATTTGATCCAACCGTATCACTTTTGTTTTGATATTTATAGAGTCACATCATTCATAATGATTGTAAAAATACAAACTAATATTTAAATAATTTATTCACCATACCTTTACCGAGTGGAACGACATCAGGATTCTTGTCATCTGGCTGTATAGGTGAGTGGTTAGCGCTGTGCATTGAGTTCTTATAAGCCTTCACCGTTTGCAATGGAGCTGTAAATAAAGAGTCAGTTTAATATTTGGATGTGAAACGTCTTTCAGTTCGGATGTAATGAAAACGTGTTATAACAAGATTGCTTATACCTTTGCAACCGTACTACCTACCAACTTGAGACTTTGTAAATTATTTAGCAGAAAGAAGCCATTACTTGGTAATGAATGTATTGTGTACGCAGATGGCGCTGTTATCGCGCACAGTGTGATGAAACAGGACGTTGGATTGATACATGTACCTAGATATAAAACTTTCGGGGGCAAATATCACGCATCGATAAACTTATCGACATATCGATGACACTATTTAACAACTACATTTTCTCATAATGAATGATGAAGAATACTCTTTGTGTTTAGTTTAATGTTCCATCGATTAACACCCTACTCCCCTATATAACAACTATACCTTTTCTCATACTGAATATTCTTTAAGATTTATTTATAATAATAATGTATGAGTGTCGGTCGAGTTTATATAAATCAAATGCATGTATCGAAACGCACGGCAGTACGCAGGCCAAGTGATCAAAACGATACGACAAACTGTTGATCGCTATCTGTGTCACAACATACAAGTTGTTTAGATATGCATTTTTTTTATGTTTAACCGGATACGCGTGTTGACCACAATCTCACCTGATGGAAAGTGACGTGCATGAGGTCCCAGTAAACGCCTGTTCACCCTTTCTTAACACGTTCCGGGACACATCACCAGATACAATATAAGTTTTATTGTTATTACGTCAAGAGGCATGGGCTGTCCCGGAAAGTGTTAAAGATCCCAAGGTTGTAAGATGGAAAGACTGACGCCGGAAGAGAGTTCCAGTCTTAGCTGTTCGCATTATGAATGAAGAGTCTTATAACCGCCTCCGTGGCTCAATGTAAACAACATTGGGTTTATGTTTCGGAGGTCGCGGGTTCGATCCCCAGCGGGGTACATATTTGGTACTCAGTTTGGTTGGTGGTAGGGTATATTAAAATATCCACCTGGCTAGCTACCACCATCTTATCTAAATCTGCCGCCAAACAGCAATGCTAATAGCATTGTTGTGTTCCGGTTGTCAGAGATAAGATGGGGTTTACGGGCCAGTACGCTACCACCTTCGGCCTCATCTTCACTTAACATCAGGTGTGATTGAGGTCAAGTGCTAACCCGTTGTGGATAAAAAAAACTTCTTAGTGCGAATGTTCGGTATATTTACCACATACGGGTGGAATCCCTCCTCACGCCTAGTAATTGTGAGTGGGTAAATTTCTTGACCTGAGACTGTTTTTTAAAAAATGCAATAAGAATGAAATCGCTTTCTCGGTTTAAAACAATATTTTAATATAATGTTTCTTACGTCACCTCAGCAACGAATCAAAGTTACCGAAATTTCTTGAAACGTAAAATAAGTACCAATCTAACTTCAAACGTTTGATATTAATTAATGCTCAACCCTGAGCAATTATGTACCTATGTATGTCGTAACCGAATGATTAAATCAACCGTTTAAATAACTGCCTAATGCATACAGTTCGCTTGATTATGTTGTAATAAATATTTGATAAATAATTGAAGTTGATGATATAATGCAGTATCTCTAATAGAATACAGCAAAAATATTAAAAAATATATCGTCCCAGCTATTCATTGATGGTGTGATATAAAAATTAACACCTAATAAAAATGATTCATCAATTTTTTTTTATTTTTTTTATATGAGAGAGCGGCAAACGAGCATTCGGGTCACCTGATGGAAAGCAATCACCGCCGCCCATGGACACCCGCAACACCACAAAGGGGTCACAGATGCGTTGCCGGCCTTTGAGGAAGGTGTAGGCTCGTTTCTTGAAGGTTCCAATGTCGTACTTTTGTCGTACGTAATTTTTAATTTAAATCAAATTAACATTGATAGATACAACCATCAGTCTCTAACTAAAGATTTTTACATAATGTTATTCTATAGACAAATGTTTTGCTTTCATCCTCATGACAGCCATAGAACTATCATTACTGAACTTAAGGCTAACCCATACATATCCAGATCTGTTGGAAGCGGTCTGCATCCAGCGACTTCTCGGCCTTCCTACTCTGCGCTTCCCGGTCTTGATCTACACTCCAAGAATTTTAATGACCCACCCGCCAACAGATCCCGCCTACTGAAGGTAGACGGTGCCCTACGTGATTCTATTGCTACCTTGGACCCTAGACTAATTAAAGAAAGGAATAGGGTGTGTAAGTAGGAAAAGAAGTTTCCAACCAGCCAACAGTTGTAAATAAATGAATTGAAAGTTCGTCGAGCTGTACCCTTTTTTTTTTTCTTTCTCGAGGGGAAATACGTTTACGCATTCGACCCGCTCCAATGACAGGAGCGGGACTACCCACTAAAACCCCCCGGCGACCTTCCTCGGCAGTAGGGAGGACCTGGGAACGCATAAGCGGCTCCAGGCGTCCTCCGCCCTCCGCGGGGGCACTGTCGAGCCTCACACCGCGATCAGCGAGCGGTATGTGGCCGACAGGACCCGATCGAGCTGTACCCTGCCCACTGCCACTTCAACTCTTACTATTCCGCTAAGCTACATCAGCGACTTTCGTGCTTCTACGGATTCCTTTATTCCTGATGCGTAAATTCGTGAATAATGTACCACCACCTATAAGACATCCTCTCTCCAAAGCAACTGTTCAACAGCACTATAAAGAAATGGCTATTAGAACTTCAAAAGATGTAGGTAGTCATAATAGCATTGATGGGTGATAGTGATGGATAGCCATTATTTAATTATGCAAAATATCTTATATAAATCTATAATAATCTCAATGTCTACCATGATGTAGTTCCTCACGCCAACTCATCCCACACGGGTGCGACAGAAAACCAGCGCCTCGCTCTTTGAGCGAAGCATTATGCTGAGGTGATACCCATTCACTACTGCGGCACACATAGCAATTTTTATGCAAATCATAGCCTAGTTGTTATTTTGTTAGTTTTTAACAGTACTTAACAATATGATTTCTAATAATGTAAATTGTAATGTATTTTGACAGAACACTCCAAACTATAGTTCACTCCCTATATAATTTTTTACACAGGAATTTAGCTATCGGCCTGGGCAGTTAATTAAATGACCGATTTAACCATAGCTCAGTGACATATATACAACCTTCTAAATGTAAACCATTTTCTGAAATTAAGTTCAATTTATACTGTAACATTTGCTAAAACGTCTATCTGTGCCAAGGCAGTGCCAGGTAGAATTTAGGACCTAACTCATGAATTGCGTGACGTTCCTCGTAGCGTCGTAACGTTGTCTGAATCATCTACATCAATGTTCCTGTATTGTCAGTTGTATTAATAAATCGTAATCTTAACCATAAACTAAATTATATTTCAAAATATAAAGCCAAATTGGCTACCCCTAAGTCCAGACTAAGCGAAGTTAATACATAATTTATGGAACACTGTATACGCTATTATCTTATACCTGAGATTACCATAAATCGAAATGAGAAACAATTTAAAGATCATTCCGAAAAAATATTAACAAAAAAAGTTCATACAAACTTAGAGACTATCTAAATGGCAAAAATCCCAAAAAAAATTATTAGGTATCTACTTACTTAGATACTTACACAATTGTATTAAACATGAGAACAAAACCGGATCTTGTGGGTTTCTTGCGCCGCTTGGACATATAAATACATAGGCCCTGTTATTATTCCCAATATATTTACATAAATGATATCATGTATCAGTAGTTTAAAAATGCGTGAAGTATGACCGTCTTGTCGACCACTCGAGTAAAGTTTATTAATAAACATTAGTAACCCTCAAAATTCTATAGCCAATTATTTACCCTTCAAGCCATTCGTCTCTGGATTATTTTATATATCAATAAATATTTATTTAGTACACTTATATATTTACGTTTGTATATATTTTGTTGCTATTTTATAGATGTTATGTTTAAGTAGGTGTATTTGTCTATTGATCTATGTATGTATGTGTATGTAAATATATGAAACTTATTCACGTAGTTTGTATCTGCATCCCTATTTAATACCGCACAACCTACCTATTTCATATGTACTGTCCTTATACCCAAAGGTTGTCTGGAAGAGATCGCTTTTAGTGATGAGGTCGCCAAATTGTACATTATATTCTTGCCACTTTTCTGAAACTGTATTTTCTTTTCTGTTGTGCAATAAAGTGTATTTGTATTTTATTGTATTGTAGTAATTTTACAAACATACATAAAGTCATAACTCTTTCCCGTAGGGCAGACAGAGGCTACATTTACTTGTTATGACCCTGACACACCTCTTTTACTTCAATCATTCTCATAATGTTGTCAAAGAACGGCCAAGTCAAAAGTACCCTAAACCGATGGGCATGTACCCGTCGCTTTAGGGTACTTTTGACTTGGCCGTACTTTAAGATGTCCCCGAATTGATCATGGTACGTTCGCCGTGGTCTCCCCCTACCAACACCACAATCCACATTCACTTCGTATATCTCTTTCGATAGGATTCTTTTATTTATCCTCTCCACATGTAAAAACCATCTCAGCATGACTTTTTCAAACTAATTTGGTACACTATTCCTGAAAAAATTAAACTACCAATGCCAATAACTTCTATTTCACTTACTTAATATGTCCCATTTTTTTTACTTTACTGTAAAAAACTCATCCGGTATAACTTATCGCTGATGTTGATTTGACAATATCTTTAAATGTCGAATCACTTCCAATACTACTACTATTTCTATACTATTTCTGCAAATTAGGAAAGTAGAAAAGAGGCGCGTGCTGAGGCAGTATTGGAATTCCCTTTGAGCCTAGTTATACAGGGCGTCCCAAAGTTATGGGACATGAAGGGGAAGTACCTTAAATATCGTAGATAGTGAATTTTGCTCAAAGAAGACTTTATGTTATTTTTAAAAGTTAGTAATTCTGCATTCATAGATTTTCTAAAAATTATTTGCTTCGGCTGGGAATCGAACCGACTCAAATGTGAAAAAAAAAACACCCTACTTTTATGATGCCAATCGAAAGAATAGCTAAAAAATAATAACTCTGCCTAAGTAACATAGTATTTTAAAAGAAAGGAACAACGTGAAATTAATCATAAATATCTTAAAAAGTATGCATTCAAACAAACGCTGTCATAAACTGTTCCATTTTCAAATTATAAATTATTTATTTTTGTTTTTAATTTGCCTTCTGTCTAGCTTACAGAGGACGTATTGAAATACAAGTTTTATCATTTCATCTACACGTGCACTTATAATAAGGAAAACTATGTTAGTACCTATTTTATGAAGTGGGTACTTATTTACGAATAATCAATGCTATCTTTGGAATGATAATATCGCTACTTTTCGAACGTCGTCGGCAATAAATAACTTTCTTGAAATTTGACTCAATCATTTTATGTTGTTCCTTTCTTTTAAAATACTATGTTACTTAGGCAGAGTTATTATTTTTTAGCTATTCTTTCGATTGGCATCATAAAAGTAGGGTGTTTTTTTTTTCACATTTAAGTCGGTTCGATTCCCAGCCGAAGCAAGTAATTTTTAGAAAATCTATGAATGCAGAATTACTAACTTTTAAAAATAACATAAAGTCTTCTTTGAGCAAAATTCACTATCTACAATATTTAAGGTACTTCCCCTTCATGTCCCATAACTTTGGGACGCCCTGTATAGAGAATTCAAACTCACGGATGCGTTCTTCATTAAACACGGGTAGACGGTGAAACGAAACGAAAGTGACATTGTTGAGGATCCTTTTGAGAGTCTCACTTTCGTCATTGATCCTGACATTTATATATTATTTGACAGGTAAGTATCCCAGAAGGAGTAGAATACAATTCAACGTGTTATTCCGAACGTATCTACTAGATTTCGAGCATTATCGGAAAAATTTAAATATTTATTTCAAAATCCGAACACTGCACTGATGTGCAAGTAATCTTTATATACAGAGTCCCGTATGTTGACGATCAACCTTTGATGGGGTGTAGGTGTACTACGATGTACCCTACTTTGCTAGAACAAAAAGCCAAAAGTACCAAAACGATTGTATTTATTTTTGGTTTATGTGCAAAATTCTATCTTTGCTTGGTTTTGAACTAACCACTTCTGTACATTAAGACATTTGTCTGAATGGTGCTTCTAACGATTGCACATTAATAAAAAAAAATGTTTCAGCAAACCTCATTCACACCTGATGTTAAGTGAAGACGAGGCCGAAGGGGAAGCGTACTGGCCCGGAAACTTCGACTTATTTGGGGGACGGGCTATCTTATCTCTGAGAAGTGAAATACAATAATGCTATTAACATGCTGTTTAACGGAACAAGATGTCTGTAACATTGGCTTTTGCCAATTGCTTAAACAAAATTTTCATTCACAATAGTATCAATGAATATAAGAACAATATAGTTGTTAAGAAGGGTCGTCGATATATCGACGCTGCTTATTATAATAAATAAATCTAATCTCTAAATAAACAACATTCAACATAAACACAAAGAGTATTCATCATCATTCATAATAAGAAAATGTAGTTGTTAAGTAAAATGTAGTCGATATATTGATAAGTTTATCGATGCGTGATAATTTACCCGCGAAAGTTCTAAGTTATAGTTAGGTATATCTAGGTACATGTATCAGGTGTATGTATATATGAGCGTCAGTGGCTCAGCGGTTAAAACGCGGTCTCCCAATTTGGGGGGTCCGGGTTCGATTCCCAGGCAGGCCATATACCAATGAATTTAATTTAAATACTTATATGCATTTATCCACTGCTCTTAAACGGTGAAGAAAAACAACGTGAGGAAACCTGTGCCTGAGAAATTCAAATTTAAATGCATGCGAAGTCCCCAACCCGCATTGGGCCAGCGTGGTGGACTATCGCCCATAATATCTTATTATACGAGGGAAGGCCTGTATCCCTGCAGTGGGATCTTTTGAAAGTCCTTAATATTTTTATTATTTTATTTACACAACTGGTTGGTGTAGTGGATAGTAATCCTGTCAGCGAAACCAACGGTTGCAGGTTCGAATCCGGCTAAGGGTAAAAGATTAATGTGATGAATACGATGTTTTATTCCTGAGTAATGGATGTTTATATAACTATTGATATATACTTATCGATTACGACGATTTCAAATGTTCTAACTTTTTTTTTATGCACAACGGGTTGGTACTTGACCTCAATCACACCTGATGTTAAGTGAAGATGAGGTCTAAGGTAGAAGCGTACTGACCCGGAAACCCCAACACATTTGGGGGACTGGCTATCTTATCTCTGACAACCGGAAACACAACAATGCTATTAACGTTGCTACTTGGCGGCAGATTTAGATAAGATGGTGGTAGCTACCCAGGCGGACATTTAAATTGCCTTAACACCAACCAAACTTACGAAATAAAACATTTTTGATTTGATTTGATGAAAGTTATTGTTAAAATAACGCAGTAAAGAATATTTGTACTCCATTAAAATTTTGTAATATTTAACCAAAAATGTGATTACCAATCCATTCGAATCTCTAGCAAAATTTTCGAAGGATTTACCTTTAGTTAGCTTAGAAGAATGATGAAATATCTGCCACATCTGCAAACCTAGGGAATATAAATCACATATCGAAATGCATTGGGAGCACAAAATTTGTGGGCGTATTCAAAAATTCAAAGCACGTGGCATGTGCTTTCCAGTCAGCATTAAACTGCCCGGCTCTTCGATTTACGTGGGCCGCACGTTTCAATAAAAACATACTTCTTCGTTCTAACTTCAGGAACTGTATTATAGAACCTGTACTAAATAGAATACTGGACCGTACCATCTTTGTCTTCGGCCGTGGGCCGTACAATCACATTCGATGCATTTATTCTTGTCTTTCTAGATTTCTTCTTAAAAATTGCATTTTCAATATTCATTAGCCTATGGATTTTTTGGACTGGCGAGTCGTAATTTCTGTAATATTCTACCTATCCCTAAAATTCTACATAAAGTATAAACATTTAAAAATGCCGTGATCTCTCACTACTTATGGGCCTTGTAAGGAAAGCACGTAAGGTTACGCAACCAGCTATGCAGAGGGCGATGCTAGAGAAAAGTCACCTCAAATTTATTGAGAAAATAAATGTGTGAATTTGTAGCTTTTTTCATTTATATTATTATATGAGTTGCTTCACACCGTTAGAAAGAGCGAATCAGGAATAAATACATCTGTTAAAGAACGAAAGTCACCGGCATAGCCTATTGCATTTGTAAATTGGAGAAAAACTGGCGGTCGGTAGGGCATTAAAGTTCTAGAGTGGTGATCACGTGCCGGCAAGTGCAGCATAGGACTTTCCAGGTCATAGAAGCCGCTAGATGCAGGCTGCTTCTAATCTGTTATTCTGCATAGCTATGGGGAGATTACTAGGAGATACGAAAAAAAAATTGGAACAATCAAACTGTAATTACAATGGTTGTGCAATATTAAATTGTATTTACTTATTACCCATTTGCAACCGGGTCGTCACAATGTTTTTAAAATGCTTCGTTTTTGAAGTATTGAAATCATCAAAAATTTGTTAGGAGTAACGACAGGCAAGTCGGAAGCAAATAAATAAATACAGTTTCATCTATGTCAGCATCCATTTTTAATTGTCATTTAGATATTTCGTGAATCCAACTTTGGCTCGGAAATAACAGAAATTGTGATGTTGCCATCCCAAAGCGAAAATACCGGCTAGAATTGATATACACCAAGTTAGAGTTAAACTTTCCTAATTCAAATTTGAATGACGGGTATTTACAGGGTCGTTAGAAATAAGTTTATTTCAAGGATGTTACAGAACTGTGAAAATTTGGAGAAGAATCATTCGTTGAAGTGACATCGTCCAATGTTAACTGCATACTTAAGTGGCAAAAGTATAAATTAGTTAATTTTATTTCAGGTCATGAAAGAAATTGCGTGAGCAAATTCATAAAACTTCAAAGATTTTTTCCATTGAAAATCAACGAGAGTCAAAATTTTCTTATCTCAAAGTAAAATTACCTACCACTTTTCTTTTTAATCGTAAAACACGCTATATTGCCAATATAAGCTTTTACATTTGCAAGAGTTTAAAGTGTTAAATTAATTAGAGAAGTGGAGTTTTAAAGAAATCCACTTCTTAATTATTGTTCAAAGTTTATTCTGAAATTCTCGTAAAATTTGTAAGTGTCGACTATTCGGGGCTCAATTTTATTGTCATTTGTCTGTATGATCGTTCTGCACGCGATGGTGTAATGTATGATTCCGAGTTGGAATCGTGAGGTTCCACTTAAAGGAATTACAGTTTGGAATGGCTTTCTAGTATTTTTATGAGAACATGCTAACTGATAGTGTAGACTTTGTATACATCGACCAATGGATTGAATTATCTGAAAAGATACCAGAAGAGCTGAAGTTTTATGAACTACTGATCCGTTCACATTTTTTTTTCTCAAAATATTAACTATGAAATTGTAAGCTATGTATGATCATAAATTTATGTCTCTACATAGACGAACTCACGGGCCGAAATCTAATGTAGAAACAGCGAATATAGTTGGTAAGAGCCAATTTTGCATCGAATTTTTATTTATTTCATTTTTTATGAAGCAATAACATTTCGTCTTTTGCACCGTCCGCATGATGTATCAGCGCGCTACTATTCAGAAGCTTGTAATGGCAGTGTTAGATACGCTTGATACGTAAGGAAGACAGTATATTTTAATACCACTGGGTGGGATTTCGTGCCCACATCTTATTTTTTAAAGTTGGATAACATTGCATTTATCTTTCCTTACTGCCTGTGTTGTATTTAAACTAGGTACGTAATAACATTCCCTTGTAAGGTCATTCACTCCCGGTGACACAAGTCGGAGCGACTCAAGTCAGTACGATTTAAGTGTTGCATTAAATTTGAAGGAGTCAAACACGTCATTGAAATAAAATAAAATATTTTGTTTTTTTTATGCACGTCGGGTTCGTAATTGACCTCAATCACACCTGATGTTAAGTGAAGATGAGGTCGAAGGTGGAAGCGTACTGACCCGGAAACCATAACACAACACAACAATGAAATAAAATGAAATGAAACGAAACGAAACGAAATGAAACAAAATAAAATAAATATCCTTGGACATATACAAGCAAACATAGGCTTGAGTTGTGGATACCAGATGGTGGATATACTACACAAATATAAATGACAACATCCATAACTCGGATAAACATGTTCGTATTCATCACACAAACATAGCGAAACCTAGCGGGATTCGGACCCGCGAACTTTTATGTATAAGTAGTGGTCAGAGATTCTAGCCACTACACCAAACAGTCATTTCCTACCGCTATGGCATAGGCGCACGATTCTGTAGCACGCGGTTGTCTGACTGTTTTATATCTCCATCTTCTGTCTAATCCGCTGACTTTTGAATAGCGAAAGGCGTGCATAACTAAGGATTTTAACAATCAAACCAGAATATCGGAAGGCTACTTAAATGAAAAATGATCAGTAAGTATACACAAAAATGAAGAAAAGGGGGACCATTGCCAGTATAGGACCATTGGGAGCACCGCCTAGGTTACACAGAGTATGTGGAGCGCACGATTTCACGTATGACTTTGGAGGCGATTTAACGGAATGTCGCTGAGGGCTAAAATTAGCGTCACAATGAGGGTGAAGCGCCTTACTAATGAAGGCAGAATCTCTTACCTTCATATTGCATGGGCCTGTGATGTCTTCTTCTTGCTAGAAGAGCTATTATGATCACCACAATGAGGGTTCCCAGGATCCCAGCGATTATGCCTAGTGCCCAACTCGGGTCTACGTTCACGTTGTTGGCCGTTTTTGCTTCTGGAAGAAATACATATTATTTACCACCATTAAAGAGAATTAAAAAGAAAGTCGGTATTGATAATGGGATGTCAGGGACTGTTACCATAAAACAGAATATATGTTATATGTATAAAACTAAAAGGCTCTTGCAAATCGCAAATACGAATAATTAATTTGTCGAATCACATTTGAAATTGGTGCACTAATACGAGGGCGACACTGAAAGTTCTTAGAAAATGCAAAACTAAACAAACTAAGTACTTTGCCCACTCGTCCTTAGGGGTCTCTTCGACGGCCATTTGAAACGCAGCCACTGCTTGCTCGGTGTTCGTAAAACGTTTTCCTCGAAGTTTTCCTTTTATTTTTGGGAATACATAAAAATCGCAAGGTGCGAGGTCGGGGCTATACGTCGGGTGACCCAATAATTCCACTTCTGAGGTCGCCAAATAGGCAATCATTTGCTTGGCGGTGGGCGACGAGGCGTTTTCGTGGTGAAGGAGGATCCTACTGCGAGGTCGCTTCTCCCGAACTTTTCCAAGACAAGTGGCAAACAACTGTTAGTATACCACTCAGCAGTAACTGTTTTTCGAGTCTCTAAAATAATTGTTGCGTAATGACCTGTCCTTCCGAAGAACGAGGCCACCATTCGCACGCTTCGACCTCTCTTCACTTTAGTTGGCAACTCCTCGGAAGGAAACACCCACTCAGCAGACTGTCATTTAGTTTTAGGATCATAACAGTAAATATAGCTTTCGTCACCCGTAAGTATGTCGATCACAGTATTTGAGTCACCTCCGGTAAATCTTTGAACCATTTCACGGCACCAATCACCACGTCAAATTATGAGGTATCCACCAGGCACAAAGCTTCCTGACCGCTAAATGTTCATTGAGGATGTTATGCACTTGACTCATACCGATGCCTAACCTTGTCCGAATCTGCTGATAGGTCACTCTTTTGTCAGTCTCTATCATACGCCGCAAAACACTGATGTTAACATCGGTCGTTGCCGTAGAAGCTACAGTGGCATGAGAAGGGGCTCCATCGTGAAGGTCAATTGAAGTCTATCATAACTTTCTTGTTGACTTAAATGACCTCGAAAGTCATAAAAAATCATTGAACGAAAATTTTCTCGCGTTAAATTCTTGCTGACGTGACACAGACAATTTTGAACTTGCCGCCAAATCGTAAAAGAAATGACAAATGAATGAAATATATCGACTGTGTACCTGTAACAGGTCCTATGTGATTTTTGCCAACTTTTCAGGGGGTAGAAAAAACCATATTTCAGTACAGTATGATGATGGTTGAATGAAATAAAAAACACGTAATTCTTATTTTTTGTAATGTTTTCTAATTTATATAAAAATAAAGGTCCAGATATCACCTGACCTTATAAAAATCACTTAGGATTTTATGTTATGAAAAAAAAATACACTTAGGACAAGTTGCTATGATAAGAAGTCCTATCTGGCAGAAGATTATGTAGTTGTCGTGTAGATAGGCCGAAATTATATTAAGAGTTGTAAGAGAATTAAGTAACACAACATAGTATTTAGATACATTTCCCAGCACACGTGAACATTTTTACAGCCATTGTTCAATCTGTATTGTAAACTGTAGTTACGTCTTGAATTTTCTGCAACAGTACATCTTTTTTTGGAAACTTTGGAAACGAAACCGGAAACAAACACTTTCCACTCTGATCAGTTAACTGCCGAAATTATCCTTTTGATATCCTTTTTTGATCTTCTGTGAATTCCGAACAATAACCTCATCTTGGACTTTCTGCAAATAGCATTATTACATGTTCATTTCATGATTCGACTTTTCCATCAGTGTCATGATTAATCAATTTACGAACTTTTCTGAATCCCAGATAAGGTTTGCCTTTCATCCTCAGTCTCTTATTTAGATTACATTTCCACTGACTTAGATCAAGTCGCTTCCTTCTTTTCCTTCATTCATATTATAATTGTTGGGATCATTTGCAGTTTCAGACATTCAACTCGCCGAATTTGAACAGTCTGTTGTATCATTATCATCAGACCGTAAACATCCTATTGTAGGGATATAGGCCTTCCCTCGTTTAATGAGGGAGTATGGGCCATAGCCCGCCACCCTGGCCCAATGCGAGTTGAGGACTTCACATGCCATTGAATTTTAATTTCTTAGGCATGCAGGTTTCCTCACGATGTTTTCAACTCACTCGTCCTATTCAACTATTCAAAATATTGGAGGAATTATTGATTGGGAAAGTAAAGGAAGTGAGCTGTCCGGATCGGGATGTTCTACCATTTTAGAAATGTTATGCTTTATTTCTTGAGGTGAATTATACTGTGGTAGCACTAAAATTGCCGGGGACGTCAGATTACTTGAACTTTCAGAATTAAATGACTCTTCAATTTTATGTACGAGTTGAATTAAATTATTCCTCTTAAGTATGTACACTTTCCTCGTAGATACAATTTTGAAAAAAAAAATCGATTTTACATTTATACGAGTAGATTCACTTTTTAAAAACCCATGTAGCGTTTCCTAATATATTTGATTCTTCTGGTACTTCGTATTGTGATTGTTCCATAGCTGCAGTCCTTTTTTGTCGTTTGCTCTGTAAACGCTTGAAAGCCTCAATGAGATGGAATTGAGGGATACATCGTTGAGCACCTGACAACCTTTATAATCATGTTGAGCCTATAGCATGGTAATGAATTTTCCTTTAGTTTAGTTGATTTGCTCTCCAAAATGTCTGGTATCTTCTGTAATGTTCGAAGTGACTATTTAGTAAGTCATAGATTATATCATACTTAGATCAATCATAACTTTCTCGTACATCTTTATACGTTTTATTACATTAAAATTAATAAAAATAATTATTATACCTATTCATGTTTTTTTTTTTTTTTTTTTTTTTTTATGCATAACGGGTTGGTACTTGACCTCAATCACACCTGATGTTAAGTGAAGATGAGATGAAGATGAAACCTGATGTTTAACTTCCTTTTCTTCTTCGAATCTTGATCCACCCCCAATTGGGTCAATTATTTTTCTCTGGACTACATCTTGATTGACTGAATATGTTAAAACAATAATTTGTATAGGTAATTATCAGAGAAACTATGCCTTTGCTCAAATGTCAACTGGCAGAGATTGCTACTGAGAATTAGTTTAACATTTTGTGCAGCTTTTTTAATTATTAAAATTGATAAGAAATTAGTTTGTTACAAGTAACTTGTACTATCTTCCTTACTTCAATTCTGATTAGAAATTATCAAAAAAAAAGCAATAAGTACTATCTGTAACTTAAGATTTTATTCTTTATGATTAATTAATAATATACTTGAAAATATTATGTATTGTTACCTTATAAACTATCATAACATGTCACAAATCACTAAACAGTACAAAACTGTCGATAATTGAACAAAAACATCAAAAAAGACGTCGAAAGTAAATGATCGTGTTTGAACACGACTAAAACTATGCAGGTAGGACTTAATGTCCGCAAACGAAGTTCGAGCGTAGGTAGGATCGTTTGAAAGAAGTAAATTTCGGCGCGAATATCAAATTTTACGAGCGTTTGGTTCATTCATAAAAGTGACAACGGCATATAGTACCGATTTATATTAAAAACAAAAATACCATAAAATGTCAGATAGGACATGTTGCAGGTACACAGTCGATATACACAGTAATATTGGCAAATAGTTCCATTTTCAAAATTTGAGCTTAGTTTTTATTATATAGTTTAAAAGTGGCCAGTTCTAAAAATTTTTAGTGCCGCCCTCGTACCTAATCGGATTTAGTATACTGTACACATGAGCGTATGTTCAATTAATGAAACCCGGTCATTTCGTCAATTTGACTCACTAACTACACTTACTTTCAAAAAATCAAAAATATTTTTTATTCAATGTAGGATTCAAAAATATCACTTATTGAAAGTCAACATGTTATTTTTTTTTAAACTACATCGCTTCACAAGGTGTTATGGTTAGGGAGAAGAAGCGACAAAGAACACGTCTTTTCAATTAGTTTCCATATATCATCCATCTATCATCTATCTTTTTTTTATGCACAATGGGTTTGCACTTGTCCTCAATCACACCTGATGATGACTGAAGATGAGGCCGAAGGTGGAAGCGTATTGACCCGGAAACCTCATCTTATTTGAGGAACTGGCTATCTCATCTCTGACAACCGGAACACAACAATATTATTAACATTGCTGTTTGGCGGCAGATTTAGATAAGATGGTGGTAGCTAGCCAGGCGGACATTTAACATGCCCTACCGGCAACCAGATAGTGAATCCCTTAATTTTTTTTGACGCAAAGTAGACACGAAGTTCTGGACATACTTTGTACCTATCCAGTTGGTAAAACCCGAAATAATTAACATTTGTTATTTCGTCTATTGGAGTCACTAAGATTTTTACACGTGTAAAATTTAACCTTTGTTTAGTAGCATAAAAGCAAATCGTTTAATGACTACTTCAGTTTAGTGACAGATAGTCACTAGTCTGGCACAAATTTACAAATTGTACCGCCTCCGTGGGTCAATGTAAACATCATAGGATTTACGAATCGGAGGTCGGGGGTTCGATCCCCAGCCGAGTACATGTTTATTCGGTTTGGTTGGTCGTAGCGCATTTTAAATATGTCCACCGGGCTAGGTACCATCATCTGTCTGCCGCTAAACAGTGATGTTAATAGCATTGTTGTGTTCCGGTTGTCAGAGATAAGTTAGCCAGTCCCCCAAATAATATGGGGTTTCAGAGTCAATACGCTTCCACCTTCGACCTCATCTTTACTTAACATCGGGTGTGCTTTTTGCAAATGTGCTCGCTTGGTGGATTCTGACCCAAAGATTTTCCTAGTAGGAGAAAGGTGTATCCCAATAGTGTGAACGAAAAGCTATTAATGTGATTGCTGTTTGACTCGAACTAGAAAAAATAGTAGGTAATCATTGAATTTCTAAAGAAATTCAGATATTAACCTGTATGCAAAGCTAATCTTGATAATGTATGGATCCTCAACGTCGTCGTTTCTGATCGTCCTCTCGCATTATGAGCATAAAAGACCAATTTCAATGCCTTCCCTGAACCAAGCCCTCGTAGCTTCCAAACTGGTGTCGCAGTGGAAACGTTTGCAAGTAAATTTCCAGTCTCCCAAGCCTCCACAAAGTACGTCGTGTGAAGCCCACCGTCGTAACCTTGGACAAAGTTATTAGTTTTAGGCGCTGCGTCTTAGTAATTAATTACATTAGTGAAACATAACGTTAGAGTTAAGAAAGCCTTATGGGGAATAACTTTCTAATTACTTAGGATCTTTGGGTCTTAACAGGGTGGAGACAGGGTGATGATTTGAATAATGATAGTTTGTTTACTATTTGATCGGTCTCGTTGAGTTAAAGGTTTGCTGGAAGATGTATGTCTACTTCGAAAAATGTCTACTTGAAATAATATTACATTTTCCAAATAAAAAACAAATTTGGATATAGCTTTGAAAATCGCAGGAATTGGTACATATGATTAACGAAAAAAAAACTCCAATTTCATAGATAAAGACCCAATATACGACTACAAGTCAGACAATTAGCTCCCGGCTTCCACGCACTAGATTCTGATGTCATATGGAAACTCACCAGCAGTGCAGCGCAGCTCAGCGGAATCATCGGTCAAATTCAAAGATGAACAGTTGAAAGGCGGATCAGGTCTTACAGCCGGCAACAGTGTATACCGACATGGCTCAATCTGCTGCCCTGCTAGGTTGGTAGCCCTGCAGGCTAGAGATCCATAATCAGCCTCTACTGCTGGTGTGTAGATGAGGATGGACCGGCTATTCGGGTCTATCATGAATTTAGACTGTTGGAGGAAATGCACATTTTGTTACTGAAAAAACTAATTAGTTTGATGATTTTCCAGAATGAAAATTATTATACTACTAATATCCAGTACCAATCCAAACAATTAAGATTTTTAACAATTGCTTTTAATTCCTGTGCTGTCAAAGTACTAGATTAGTACTTGATACATGCCTTAGATACAATGTTATGGGATCGCTAGAGCTAGCACTGGGTATTTACCTATACATGAACCCGATTGTACATAATCAAATTTTCACTGTTTGAACATTTCAGCAAGAAGAGAAATTGATGATAAACATGACTTGCCGAAAATAGCTACTTATCAACACAGTATAAGTATACTCTATCATAATTTTGTATCGCTTTTAATTCGCAGGTACCAAGATTTTGGAAGCCTATATCGCAATCATACTACAGTTCACCGATAGTCTGTGCTGATAAGCTTACCCGTAAATTTCTTAGCGACCTTTAGCGAAGAGTATTAGCATTATATCTTACAAAGCGTGTTATATTTATTTGACATCACATAATAACAATAAGAAGAGACACAAGAAAAATATAACAAGAAAATTACAACACAAAAACAAAGATATTTAGAAATAGCGTGAAAACGGTGTGATAACACTTATGGATTTCATCTTAACATGAGCTGCAGCAAATAAATATCTTTATACATAAACACAGCGTCATCTAGTTCCACAATAAGCAACTAGGTTTGTATTATGGATACCAGATGGTTGATAAGACTACACAAATATATTTTTTTTACGCAACTACAAAAACTTCCACAACTCGGGAACACATGTCTGTATTCATTATACTTTTGGTATAGCAGTCAATTTATAATCACTACACAGAACAGGTCGTTACCACAAAAATCGTCGTTGAATGCCACAGAGGACTGTCTTCAGGCGAGCTTGACGTAGAGTGTCTCCGATGTGATCCTGCTTCGATATGTGTACTTACCGAGTCTATTTCCACAGTTCCCATGGAATTGTTGAGAGTCCATTGAAAGTTCTTTGGGGGTGGAAACGCGTCCACCTCACACGTTACTTTTGCAGCTTCATTAAGCGCTGCACCAACTATTACTGATATACTGAGTTTGCACACTGGCTTATCTGAAAATAAAAAGTTAGAATTTATACGTATCCCGCCTTCAGCGTTCAAGGGCAGGGATATTCGAAATTAACCTATTTTTCATTCAATGCAATACTTTTGAAGTCGTCAATATATTTGGCCACTTAAACGCACTTGCACGAGTAACCACTTGGATATAATTTTTTTGCTGGTTAATCATTTATGGAGTATGATTGCGATGAGTATGACTCAAGGTAGCAACAGAATTACGTGAAGCTTTAGGGAGGTTTACGTGATTCTGTCCAGAGAACCTACCACTCTTGATTCTGCCTTACAGGACATGATTCGGTTGCTACTGATAGGCGCCGTGCAGCGATCCTACTACTCTTGATTCTGGCTTACAGGAATCATATTATGTGTACGAGAATACAGTAGGTATCTATTTTGTATTATACCGTAACATAATCGTTATTTTCATAAATAACGTTACCAATAACCCAAAAATGTAACTGGTAGCGAGAATCGGAAATTTATGCAACCCGTGTTAGAGGCAACTCTACTCAACCCTAAATCAAATACAAAATATCACTTTTCACAGATGGTACGATGCAGCGTTTGAGCGCAAGTTACGACCACTTGTCATACTGGTAGACAGTATTTGCATGAGAGCGAGCATTCCATCAATTCACGTCGACACCCAATCCGTTGCTTAACACACCATCGGTGTCGCAAATTGAATGCACGTGTACCGCGCGACGCATAACTTGCAAATGCATTGGGGTTAGAGCGGTGGCAAACGGAGTGGAAATGTGTGGTGTTACCTCGTGGAATATACGCTTTAGACTTTCATGAATCGCGATTCCGTTTTTCATGAGAGTGAAGGAAAATTTGTGTTGAAGTTAAATTAGGTAGCAGTCAGCCGCTAAACGTTTTAATTGGATAAGTACGGCTTTGAAGTAACTACGAGTACCGTGTGTTTTAAAACTAAAAATAATCATATTTTTCCTCGAAAACAGGGCTGGAGTTTAAAATTTAAGACTGCCGCAAGCATGGCATATTTCATATCAGCTGTGTCACTCACGTACAAATTATAGAAAAAAAAAGTTAGGTACTTAGACCCTGTAAAACCTTTCAAATCAAATGTCGATGTGAAAAGTTTGGCCACTAAAGTACTTACTGCTATGCATTAATTTTATATTTTACGAGTATGTATACTCTTCCGCTGTAAGTGTGAAACTTTAACTATTACTATATTATAATAATACATTTATGCAAAGACTACATTTCTAGGTAAATTTAGAGCCTGGAGCTACCGTAAGTCAATTTTGGTAACATTGAGGTAAGGGGATATATTTACAGGCATCTTAAGCCGTACAAAACTAACACCTTGTCACCCTAACACGATGCCAGCAATTCCACTATACAATGCACTGCAGTGAATCGACTCTTGATTCTCAATAACATGCATAGGATAGTGTGAGCAAGAGGTTATCGAGCGCATATCATGAATAGATAGACTGTTCCAAATGCCATTTGGAGTGCTCAGTATTCCAAAGACAAAAGCTGTAACATAGATTCAGAATAAATTTGAACGTTTCATAGGAGCAATAGAATTATGTTATTGCAAATTAGTGCAATCTGATCAGAGTCATTATTATAAAATATATTTTCATTCATTTCATTTCATAGATCAAATGGATTGCTAATCTTTTGCTTTATGAGCATGACTTAAAATTATTTGCGAAGACTAAAAGGCAGATTATTGACTTGCGAGATTATTATCTCGCAGAACACTGAAGACATAGTATATGTTAATATCTTACCAGATGACTACAAGACAAACTGTCAGATAATCTTGTAACGTAAATAGTTGCTAGATAACATAAACCAAAACGAAACAAAATCTACGAAATGTTTTAAGGGGCAGCAAAAATCGAGCAGAGCAAGGGCCAAATATTTTCATCTGGCAAATAATAATGAGGTATAGCAGATCGATATTGTATGGTCAGTAATAGAAGTAGATGTGTCTTGACATTTCAAAACTACCTGAAATCATCTTGTAGTAAATAGCCTAAGTATTACCTTATGATACATTATTATTATTATATATAATTCATATTAGTATTATAGAAGGTGATATTGGTACTAATTACTCGGAAGTAGACTACGAATACTACCTATTTACAATTAGACTTGTATCCTTTAATTCTCGAAGTATTCAGCAGTTTGTTTTCATGTTGATGCGATTTGTTTTCATTTATACAGAGACATATGCAAGAAGAGTTCACAAGAGTTCGCTAGAACGTGATAAAATAGGCCACGGTGCAATCAGAACCAATTTCTGATTAACAAGCGTTATTTATTGCAACGTGAACGTGAACGCTTATCTTAATGCTAACATTTGGACTAGTATGAATTTTAATTAATAATATATGCCATGTTGTGGCTACCTTTCAAGAGATTGCTAGGTTTCAAATCAGCCTAATTTGAATACGGTGACCAAAGTAGTTTGGAGTTAGCAGTTAACATTTTGAATTCATCAGCATTGCAACTTGGCACGCTAGCATTACCTTACTGAATAGGGATCCTTTTGGGCTCCCTTCCGCAGAGTGATCTTGCACACATTTTACCTCACGTCACTTTGGACGGAAAACGTGTTCGACTTGACATTTATATTGAATTGTATTTTTTTACGTTATATTATAACGAAAACATATTCGTCGCGTTTTCCTCCATTATCGCTTATTTTCGTTTTGGAGAAGTATCTATATACCGAATATTTGTAATATTTAAAACGTAGTTCAATTAGTTATGATTTTGAGAGAGGTGTAGGTATGACGGTTTGCAGTGTTTTGATAGATGGAAAAAAAGTGGAGTAAGTGCGTCAGACTGTGTATTTGGGTTCAATATTTATAAGGAATGGAAAGTGTGACGAGGACATCGAAAGAATGAATGAAAGAGTGAATGCCGGATATCAGGTGAATGAAGCACTGCATGCCCTTATGACGAGCCAAAATGTGTCCAAAAAAGCTTCCAACACTGATTTAAGGAGGTGAATGCTTGGTATATACGATGCGTATGTGGATGGTAGTGTTGGTAGGGGAAGACCACGGTGAACGTACTATGGTCTTAAAGAAAGGCTAAGTCAAGAGTACCCTAAACCAACGAGCTTTATGAGAGTGAATGAAGCAAAAAAGTGTGTCAGGATCGTAACAAGTGGAAGTCTGTGGTCTCTGCCTACCCCTACGGGAAACAGGCGTAACTTTATGTATGTATGTAGTGAAATGAGTTGTGTTCGGTTCAGAAATGTTGAAACTTCTTCATTTCAGTTGCTAAGTTACCATTTTAGTGAAAATCTGATGATGCACTACAAAGATTATAGAACATTAAGTAAATGAAAATCGGTTACTTGGCCAATTGTATTTTGCAGTTTAATTATGTGCAGTTGTTTTATATAAATAATATATACATAAGCTCGTCCAAACAGCTCATTTGGTGGAACCTATTAACATCCCGCTCGGGCACATAGTATACTCGGAACAAGACAACGTACTCGACACATAAGATTAATTACCGTAGTCCACCACAGCTCTGTTCGTAGTTCAAGTTGAATTTGAACAACTCCCAAACTTCAAGGCTTGTTAACGCGCTATTGGCTATTATGAAAGAAGCATGAAATTAAACAATTTTTGGTTATGTAATTAGGAAATTACGTTACGAATTTATGAGTAAGAATTATTGATTTATTTATATCATTGATAAAGGTTAGTGTCATTTTTAGTGGTAAGCGAGGCAGAAGATAGAAGGCCTTTGTTTATTCAGATACGTGCACCATAGGTGATTTATTGCTATTTTATTGACGTATAAATTTTGGCCCCTCGTGTGGCCCCTCGAGTGGCCACTCGTGTGGTTGGCATCGCCGTCGTCTCTGCTTAGACGAAGTGTTCCTATTATTAGAAGTTTGCTAATGTAATTATACCCCATTCAAATGTACAGACATAGTTTTAGGGTGTAATGCATGAGTGACTCCGTTGTTCTTGATAGTTGATGATAAAATGGTAAGATTAATTATCAAATATCTATACCAACACATTAACCGCTATATACAGCATGTGGTATAACTTATTAGTAATCTGTGATGTGGTGTCAACCAAAGGCGGTACTATCACATAAGCTAATAAGCCCGGCGTAACTTTCAGTACTCGATTTGGATATCAACTTCAAACTTTATCAATATATATATTTAAACAGTATACAGAAAATATTTGAATTGAATATTCGCGCTCTATTATACTTATCAAACAAGGTCGTGTATGCGTGAACTGTCGCTATTAAGACAGAGTTAATACACGATTAGTCATCCTCGCAACTTTTTTTTTTTTTTTGTTCTTCCTTAACTGTGAAATCCACAAAAACATTGCCTATTTTGAAACCCTGGGCACGCCACTGTATTCAGCGTGTGCTGTCTTAGTTTGCAAAACAGATAGCCAGTCTTTGAGAATGTTGTTCTGGTGGATGATCTGGAAAGCCATGTCAGATTGTTGCTAGATTACAGAGAAACATCCAGGTAGACAGCGAATTAGCAACACGTATATGAAGTTACCCGTACCCTCAGCTAATGACCCTGGGCCATTGTAAACTTTACACAATGGTTAACTTGTAGTCATCCAGAATGTTCAGTAAATAATTCGAACCTCTTGTACTGAGCAAATATACTGTTTCCACGTTTGACGATAATAATTGTATTGTTTTGCGAACAAGTGAAACTTTGTCGAAGTTGAATGGATGTAAGCTGTTGATGTCAGAGATAAAGACGTTTTGAAGTTGTATAAGGTAAATGTACATTCTCTTAAGAAATATAAGCATTGTAAATTCCATGACAGAAGATCTAAAAGTTAAAGGATTTCTGCAAATATCATATTACTTATAATGCCGATTCTGTTCATGACAATTAAATTTGGTGAAACCCGTTTGATAAATCTAATCTGGTAAAATTTTATTTTGAAGTCAAACAATTCTTAGCTTATTTTAAAGTAGAGTTTATTAAGCCCATTTTTCTTTGCAAATCCTAAAGTAGTCTAAACGTAATTTATATGAGTATCGAAGTCCTTAGTCATAGCCAGCCTAAAATGTGTAGTGTCGAAGTCGTTGGTCTAGTCTAAAATTTGTAGAACATAATAAACTAACCAGAAAGAAGTTCTCCAAATACTCACAAATAACTTGAAGATTGACAGGCGGTGATTTACCATCGCCTTCAACGTTAGAGGCAGTGCACATGTACTTTCCCGCCTGCTCTCTTGACACTCCTTGTAAAGCTAAATGAGCCGATCCTGCTATGACACCAGCTCGTTGATTATGTGTCATTATTTGACCCTGAAAGATTTTTAAATTGTCAGATGTGATTTTCAAATGCTGTATTACCTGATCCAATACCTAATATTAAGCGATGATGATTCTTTAATTTTATCGTGTAATGAAGTAGATATATAACAAAATGCGACACACAATTATCCTGTCTTCAATTATAACCCTTCTCTCTTTTCGCCAATAATAAACTGTAAATTATTTGTGAACACCTTAAACTTAACAGTAATTTAATAAAAGCAACTTACATTGTGCTCCCAAACAACTTTATAAGCTGGTGGGTTGGCTCGAACTACGCATTCGAAGTATACATCATCTCCTTCCTCGATATCGTTGGGGTTCAATTTGGAACCCAGTTGTAGGACCACTATCGGTACATCTGGGAAAAAAATATATTGATGAGTAAGTTATACCGGAGATAAAAATAGAGGTAGAAGGCGGAACGGGGAAAAAATAATTTTAAATATACGAATGAGTAAGTTGATGTTAATAGAGATAGAAAGTGGAATATTGTTCGGGTGTGAAGTGGAAAGTGGATAGTGTTGGATTTGACTCAGCCTATGGTTAGTCCATAGGATGAGTCAAATTAACATACATACATCTCATCGAAGACGTAGATACTACACATTTACATACATTCGTAAAACCATTCAGCTCTGCAACCTATGCAGTCAAAAAAATTAGACAAATATCGGACGTAAATACTGCTAGATTAGTATATTTTAGTTATTTCCATAGCCTGATGTCTTACGGTATCTTGCTGTGGGGAAATGCCGTAATACTGATCTAACACTTACACCAATAATCTAGTACCATACTAGGCAAATCCTGTACTATGGATACTAGATGTTGTGAAATGCCGCGGATATAAATACAATCTTTGTGTTACAAAAACGAGCCGTTCGCGCAATTTATCAATTGAGACCTGCAGTGTCGCTTAGAGACAGATTTAAAGAGTATAATATTCTAACCTTTTCGTCACAGTACATTTTTGAAAATCTAATATAGTATGTCAAAAAAAATAT
Organism: Oegoconia quadripuncta; assembly: GCA_949316235.1. Taxonomy (NCBI): domain Eukaryota; kingdom Metazoa; phylum Arthropoda; class Insecta; order Lepidoptera; family Autostichidae; genus Oegoconia; species Oegoconia quadripuncta. The sequence goes on from OX438746.1 coordinate 18,773,815, forward strand.
AGCATCATTTAGGAAAAATAGTGATAAACATGATGTCAATACAAGAAATAAAGATAAACTTGCAGGTCACATAAGTCGCTTCCGCGAAGTCAGTAATTCATTCAAAGGGTTATGTATACGCTTTTTTAATAAGGTTCCTGTTGATATACAAAATCTTCCTTTCAATAAATTTAAAGATACTATAAAACAGAAACTTATTAAGAAAGCATATTATAAAATATCAGATTATTTAGATGATAAACATTCATGGACATGAACAGCCCGTTCGCGTAACCAGGCTATTTCACAATTAATAATGAAATATTATAATATAAAATAATAATTAATAATTTTGTAACATAAAAACCTTTTTTTTAAAAAGAGCAACCTCTCGAGTTTCTTGCTTGTTCTTCTCAGGGGAAAAGTGGCTTTTGAACAAGCAGTAGCTTAAAAAATGTAAAATCTGACTATTTTAAGTGTACCCTGTGTACCTACAAAATAAAGCATTTTTTGATTGATTGATTTGATTACCCTCCTGGTGCGGTTTGGGAAAAATAGTTGGTGAAAATTACTAGGGGCATTAACGCTGTCAACAACTTGCTGGTCAGAGAATTGTAAAAGATTAAAAGCAGCCAATGTCCTTCCAAGATTAGCGAAATTAAGCAATGTCTGGCGCGGTGAGTCTTTCGATGGGTGACCACTGATGCCATTTTATTACAAGTCTTTCTGTGCTTTGGAGGGTACGTTAAATGTCGGCCTAGGCTATATAAAGTAGTCGTTAAGCTAGTCGATGGGCTATAGGGGCAGCTTTAAAAAACTGATTGTCAGGTGGCCGTTAGTCAGACACAAATCCACCAATTCGCATTACTCCAGTGTAGTGCATAATGGCCCATATCCTCTCCCAGTGAGAGGAGGCTCTGCCCAAACAGTGGAGACGTGTAAAGCTGTTGATGATGATTACTTACCTATCTGACACTCTTAATGACGGACAGGTAGCTGACTAAATGTTCTCAATTAAATTATATACTTAATATGTTCAGTTAATTCTTCCCAGTTATGAACCTAATTAAATTTAAGATATACGTTTCGTCACACCCCATATGAAGATTCAATTCTGATGATGTACTCCGGAGATAGAAAATAGAAACCTAATGAAGTCTTCACTTCAGTTTTTGGGGGTTTGATGACTCCATCGTGTTTGATGATGATTCTGATAATTCCGCGTGGTGGATTATGAACCATACCCTCTCCCAAAGTATCCTCTCCGGTTGTCAGAGTTAAGATAGCCAGTTCCTCAAATAAGATGGGGTTTCCGGAACGCTTCACCTTCGGCCTCATCTTCACTTAAGATCAAGTGTTATTGAGGTCAAGTGCTAACCCGTTGTGCATAAAAAATACCCAGTGCTGTGCCTCAATAATCATAAGACTTTATGATGGACAATATGGATGGAATAGGTAATTTTCTTGGTTCTTGTCCTATCGGAATGGAAGCTCTCGGCTTGTTCTCAAAGGTTACCATGAACTACGACCGTCGAATACATCGATATTATTTTCTACGCCCTGTAATATTTTCTCCTGATTTTTATTGCGAGATCCTACATACTATTAGATTTATTTCCCAAGAGGTCTTACTGAACTACTCAGGGTCAAAGGTTTCTTCGAAAAGGTTAAGCTGCCTTCGGGGATTACATACAAGGATGTCAATGCTACGACATGGCATGAATAATATTTTCTGTTTCACAGGATTATCGAGACAATATAGGAAAGTGATTTCCCTTTACGATCAGGAAATGGATCTGGGACTATAGCTTCCTTAAGTGTGTCGTAATCCAGTGTACGTAGTTGCGGTACTTGAAATGTATATAGTTTCAATTTAATTTTACCGTACAATATAATTTCCATTCGAATTATTTCTTTATGAATGTGCGCGTCAAAAACAATAACCTCCTAAATAATATGTAACCACTATCAAATCAAACCAGTTTTATTTCGGACAAATAAATCCATAAGTGTTAGTTAGATGTAAAATTAATTGAAAGTTGTGTTAGTAGGACTATAACAAGAGAACACTAAAAACGACGAGGCTTTGCGACAACAGCAACATGCAGCCGCATCCATCGCGCCCACAGAGGCGAGTCCCAGCGCCGGGCTAAAACGCTCAAGATGCCGTTCGTGCTGGCACGAACACGATTTAGTAGTGCGGCGCTACGCTTTCTCATAATTGAAAAAAAAAACAGTCCGTATGCGCCTCAGCTAACATGTTAGACGCACTGCAGTGTCGTGGCAGTCCAAACAGCTTCCTGAACGCTTTATTGTACTGGACTATACACTTTGAAAACTTCCGAGGTAATTAGTACTACTGCTATTCGGAATTTCAATGTTCAGTCAAGGATATTGGTTATCCGATGCTAACGCGCAATTCGAGCTTCAAAATCTCTCTGAGCCATCAAGTCTTACATCGTAAATAAAAAATAATGCTTACTTTAAGATTATTTGACCTGTCGACTCGCTACAAGCTATGACAAGCTAGCAAGTAATTAGGATCGCTCGAGGCCTGGGGTGCAATTTTTGAGTCGTTCGCTTTTGAATGCGCATATGAAAATTAAAGCTCGAAAAATTACTTCATTCCCATTCCCGATGCGGATCCACCCATTCGTTTTTGAATTTCGAATAATAGTAAGTCTGACAGGTCTTGTGAAAACATCTGGTTGTGGTGGATAATGTTTGATTTTTTTATGAAATTAATAATAGGTACCTACAGCTTTGAATTGTTAAAAAATCCGGAAAGAGGAATTAGAAAGTAAAGTCGCACGTGGAATTGTTTCCGATTGTGGTGCAAGGACATATTAATAAAACAATCTCAAGATCGAGGTGACCTTAAGTTGATTCTTGAGATGCTCTTGCGTATTGCGTATCAAAAAATTGTATTGAGCACGAGTATCTTAATAGTATTGTATAATGTTGTGCAATAAAGTGTATTTGTATTGTATTGTGATCCCATCTATATTCACGAAATATTAGATATCTTAGCTGTCAAATTCATGTTAGAAATGTTGTTGTCCTGTAAGGTACATGTATTTTGTACCAGCACGCACAATATGCATTCACATGGAATACTGTAGTTAGTACAGGTATCCAGGAAAGGTTAAGTATCTATTATCTCCTATCTTATAGTTCGTCCTCTTTGGTCTACATTTGTAGTTAAAATAGTTCTGAGCGTGTCGATTGTCCAAAGATGAAGTTTTAAATATAAAAAGGAACGGAACTCTTTATACTGCACTCTATATACTCTCAAACTTATGTACGATTATTCAGATTCGATAACGAATACCTAGATCCAATATGCGTGAAATCGAATGATGAGAACATTTAAAAATGCGATGGTAGTCGCATATGAGATCGCTGATGTCCTGATGGATTATTTGAAAACGTCGGACACAAAGGGCTCAAGATTGCTTTGTTGTCTGTCTTCAAGTGAGGCTCATGATCCTCAGCAATGAAATATATGATGATTTAAAGAGTATACTTACAGTGTAAATTAAGAGACATTGTGGTCTCTATAGTCGAACGGTCGAGTTTGACGTGACTTGCCCTGCAAGTCAGAACACGACCGTCGTGTTCCATCCTCGGTGTCCACCTCAAGATTGATACAGTCTCGTTTCGATCCTCAGAATTCTAAAGGAGGAAAAATATATTACTAAACATAAACAGCAATATTGTGCAATTTAACAGGAGATTTTAATGCTACTGGAGATAAATTTATATTAATAAAAAGCTATGCACTGACTGACCCAGGGATCATTGCTCATGTGTGGACTGGGATGGTGCTCAAATTTGGTAAAGGGATTTTTGGAATTTCAACTCGTAATGGGGTGAAAGGCGGAGACAAACATTTCAAACAAAGGGCTATGAAAATAAAAATTATCATGTAGACTCACTATAGAAATAAATAATAACATATTTCAGCTTATTTCATAAGTCTTTATAAAATTACGAAATCTTTAAAATAAGACGTCGATAGTTAATATAATAGATGGCGTTAGGCTTCTTTCTTCAGTCATTATGGTACAGTTCTTGGCTCCCGTGCTTTTTGAGATCTGCGTAGACTAAGTTACGGGCTTTAAACTAATGAATAATAAAAATTAAAAGATTTATTTCTGCATAGTATGAATGTATGAATACTAATGAGTTTCGGTCACTACATCTGCATAACCAGACACTACTATTGATTTTATAAACCGCTATATTAATATCAATTGATCCGATAAACCCGGCTGATCCTACCAACTTATTTGGTATATTTTTAAGCAGTAATTTTATTGAGATGAGAACTTACTCGTATGTAAGTCTCGCATCGAGAAGTAATGCTACTCGCAATCTTTCTTTTGATTTTGCTTTACAAGGAAACTACATTCAAATTGAAAAGCATATTCTTGGTAAGTTCAAGAAAATTACTGCTACAGTTTTGTTTTTCTTTTATCCACAACGGGTTAGCTCTTGACCACAATCACGCCTGATGTTAAGTGAAGATGAGGCCGAGGGTGGAAGCGTACTGACCCGGAAACCCCATCTTATTTGGAGGACTGGTTATCTTATCTCTGACAACCGGAACATAACAATGCTATTAACATTGCTGCTTGGCGGCAGATTTAGATATGATGGTGGTAGCTAGCCACGCGGACATTTTAATATGCCCTACCACCAACCAAACCGAGTACTAAATTTGTACCCCGCTGGGGATCGAACCCGCGACCTCCGAAACTTTAACCCAATGTTGTTTACATTGAGCCACTGAGGCAGTTAATCAAACTGGTAAATCGACGGTACAGAATCAAAACATTCAACTTATTCTATTCATCTAACCGTTAGAGTGGAACAATAGTAACTATAACCGCCTCCGTGGCTCAATGTAAACAACATAAGGTTTACGAATCGTTGGACGTAGGTTCGATCCCCAGAGGGGTACATATTTTGTACTCGCTTTGTATGTAAATTAAATGTTAAATGTCCTCCTGGCTAGCTACCGCCATCTTATTTAGTCTGCTACCAAACTGCAATGTTGTGTTCCGGTTGGCACTGATGAAATAGCCAGCCCCATCGGGTTTCCGGGCTAGCACGCTTTCATTTCCACTTAACATCAGATGTGATTAAAGCCAAGTGCTACCCGTTGTGCAATAAAAACAGCGCGTTCGATTCACAACAGGCTATGTGTAATACTCGGTTTGGCTGATAGGGCTTTTCAAAATATCAGCTTGGTTGGTTATCCATCACTAGGTCAGCCGTTATTAATGCAGGTTGCAGCTCTGCAACAGTAAGGCTCTCAAATGTATTAGAGGTACTGGACGTACGCACGTAGTGTTTCCACTTTCAGCCTGACCTTAACTTAACATCAGGTAAAATTTAGGTCAAATGTTAACACATCGTGCATAAAATACTTCCCGTTTTTGCCTTGATGTCAGCTAACGGTAAATTTTAATAGATAATGATAATAAACTTAATCGCCAATCATCAAATTCGACTACTGGCGATGGAAGATTGAAACGAAGTTCCATTACAATTACCAACAAAGTTAGATAATAGGTCCAGTGGTAAGTGTACATTCATGAAACTATAGGTATACATAAGCTCACCCCTGTGATAGGCGCAAACTATAGAATTCCACTTGCAAGCATCCTGACATAGTACTTTTGCTTCTTTCAATCTATTCAAATGCTTCATATAAGCTCGTCGGTCAATGGTCGACCACATTTGACCTATTGCGAGTACGTACGTACATCCTTCCTGGTTTACCTTTATCTACCCTTCCATTAACACTTTCGTTTTATATCGCTTTCGTTATTTTTTAATCTTTTGTAAGCTAATTCGCATATTTATTTACTTATTTATTCCAATCTACCGACAGTGTATCAGTATCTATTTGAGTACCTATACTGCATTTGAATACACATATACCTACGTGACATTATTCACTGACGCGCACAGTAAAATATGCTTGTCTGGTTGTTCGTTTTTGTACCAGTGTCTTCTCGTGGGTATAATAGCTGAAAATCAGTGTTTTGCTATCTGAGCAATTATACACACTGAGCTATGACCCATTTGTACGACTGTAGCACACACATACTCTAGTGTATCCTGATGTTACTTTTATGAATTGTTATAAAATATGTTTATCCAATTGCTTTGGAATTTATGGTATGTGTGTGACTGGAGATACAAATAAACGATTTATATATCTATTTTTCTTTCACTCATTGAATCCATAAGACCAAAGCACCTTAATATGCCTCTTTCTATCTTACTCACTACGTCATCTTGCACGTCACGTCTTTCTCTAATCACAAAACTTTAACTATCATTCAAAGTGACGCCACTAATGCTTCTTCTGTCATTCCCAACATTCGCTCCCATACGTCTGCGTAGCCATCAACATGCCCTTGTGGATCGTCACTCTTGCTTGCTTGACAAGGACTGAATGCCCATTAAAGTCACGCAAGACCCCATTCACACAGTTTCCTGTTCCGTGATACTAAATATAAATAATACCTTTTGTGGAATGGCCGCAGGCATCTGTCGCTCGTCCATCCACCACGTGATGATAGCTGGGGGTCTCGCTCCGATAGCCCTGCAGGCCAGCTCTGCTTCTTGCCCCACTGACAGAGGCTGCTCTCTCGCTAATATCTCCACTAGAAGTGGCCGTACTGGGAAGCAAAATGGTATAGCTACTGCAGCAGTTCAAATTCTATCATCTTAAATTATACAAAGGAAATACATCGGTTATATAACATAACAATTAACTATTTAAAAACCAAAAACCCGCCAGTATAATTTGTATGAATCTACTAGCTTTTCTTTAATTACCCGACTGCCTAAGAAAGTGGGCAATGTTTTAGAGTGTATCTATGCATGTATTTCTGTATGTTGATTTCTATGTTACCTAATGTAGCTTAAACGACTTGATCGATTTTGAAATGGAAGATGTTCGATTCGTATTGATAAATTCAGGATTTACGCTATTATCATCATCATCATCATCAGATCAAAACCATCCTATGAAAGAAAAAAACAGTCATCAACATCGGTTACTAAATTGTAGAAAATATGAGTGAATAACCAACTTTCCAACTGATATTATAAAAGCGAAAGTTTATAAGTGTGTTTGTATGTATTTATGTTTATTACCTCTTCACGCCTAAACGGCTGGACGGATTTGGATGAAATTTAGTTTGTAGATAGATTAAGACACGGATTAATATACAGGCTATTTTTTTTGTTAAATCGATTTTGATGAAATGTTTCATGCGAACGAAGTCTCGGGCAACAACTAGTACATACATAAATCACGCCTGATTCCCGTAGGGATAGGCAGAGGAGAGAACAGGCTTCAACTTGCTACGATCCTGGCACACCTCTTTTGCTATCATAATGTTGTTCATAAATGACAGTCGGTTTAGGGTACCCTTGACTTAGCCTTTTTTTAAGACGTCCCCGATTTAATCATGGTACGTTCGCTGCGGTATTCCCCTACCAACACTACCATCCACATTCGCTTCGTATATCTCTTTCGTTGGTCTAAAAAAACGCATAGATAAACGTCGGTTAAATAAAAAATATGATTAGATTCATAATGAGTAGGTAAGTCGTAAAAATGGTGGCATTAAAAAACGATTACCTTATCGAGGAATTCAAGAGAGTTTAACAAAAGCTGTAGTGGGTACCAAAATGTCCAGTCAGGAACTTTCAAAAGAAACAATTAATGACATACCATTCTGATATAAAGCAATTTATTCCTATAAATAAACGACAATAAAAACAAATTAAATGACATAAAGGTAACGAAATTAGAGAGAACCGGCTAATGTCCGTCCATTAAAGACATTAGCCGTTCAAAAGTGAAATGACTAAAATACATCCTTCACTAAAAGCATTTAGACGTGTCGTGGTTTATATAAAACAGATGACGTCATTGTGTAGGTTGGCTTTTTTTCTTGAAGTCCGGCTGGGGTAGAACCACCGTCATAGTCCTGGAGATACCTCATTCAGGTATACAAAAGCAACATCAAACTTCAAGCATTTATTCCAACGCAATAGTAAAACTAGGTAATACGCCCCAGTTTTTTATAAAGTTGAATAAAACGGTATGCGATAAAGATATCATGAAAGTCTTTATTCAAAATCAAAATTAGGTATTTTAAGAACAAATTAGCACTTTCAAATTCTTAACTACGAACAAATTTACTTGGTGAATAACGTTTTAAAAAAATCTTCAGTGGGGCGTTTTGTATCATGAACCTTGGGTAATACGCCTTACCCTAGTTATAAAACGCCCCTATTAAATAAATCATGCTTGCTGCCTATTCAAAACAGAATTAATTAAGTTTAAAACTTAGTAACACGACTTAAATTAATCTACAACAAATTGAGGCACATATTCAGTCTTTCCGTTTAAACGACTCTATAATAATAACGACTCTAAAATAATTCGAATAGACATTCCTCACATTTCAAAAGAATAAGGATATAAATTTCAAAAGCAATAAACAAAACTATATACTACAAGTATTTAACAAAGTTATTATTCTTAACGTTACACATTCTTGCAGTTACATTTTAGGATACAGAATATAACTTTTAAGAGAATCATAAAAATATTCAACAAAATTATTGTTGTTAACGTTACAGTCTTATGGCTATATTTATGGAATCAGACTAGCAATTTATAAATCAAAATCACTTTAAAGTTACATAAGCTGCCCACATATTTATTCATTAAAGATTCTCTCTTTGCTTTTCTTCCGCAGGAATTGCATAAAGGATTATACATGGTACAAAATTCATGCAACCATGCTAAGCAAGACGTACACTGGATCCAATCTTCAGTAGATTGTGTCTGGTAGTAGTTCTCAGTGCATTCTGTACATCTGTTTGTATCTTCGTCTGAGACTTCTTCTTCAGATTGTTATATTTTGTCATCTTCATCAATACTTTCGGAAGATGATGAGTATTTAGTTTTCTTTTGACTTATCTTTCCACCTCGTTTATTTCTTCTAGGCTTCTTCTTAACTAACTCAATATTTTCTGTCTGGTTGTCGTTTCCTTTTGCCCTCTTTTTTGGTTTAGTGTTCACATTATCTTGTTTTTCCTTCTTTGTAGTTTTTGTCTGTTTTGTTTTTTCTGTTTGCGTCTTTGGTTTCTTTTTATCAGAAATTAATTTTCTTTTTTGTATATTTTCTGGAGAAGAACATTTTTATGTTAAACTCAAATCTCCTAGTAGTTAACTTTATTTAAAATATTTTTTTTGCTAAAATGTGCGTAGGAATATCTTACACATAGCTATTTCTTATTTTGCAGAGCTTGCACTATACAGGGCGTCCCAAAGTTATGGGACATGAAGGGGAAGTACCTTACTAAAAATTATTTGCTTCGGCTGGGAATCGAACCGACTCAAATGTGAAAAAAAAAACACCCTACTTTTATGATGCCAATCGAAAGAATAGCTAAAAAATAATAACTCTGCCTAAGTAACATAGTATTTTAAAAGAAAGGAACAACGTGAAATTAATCATTTTAATCAAATAAAAAACATACATGAAACTGCCGTAGTCAATTAAGTAGGTATTTTTTTGTAAATTAATTAATTAAATGCTCAAAATGTGATCCCTCTTGTCTTACGCAAATCGCCAATCTTTTAATGAGCCCGCTGCCTGTTGATTTTCTAATCATTTTATGGTGAACACTCGATGTGATATGGCACAATTCTGTTTGCAACTCGCCTACGTTCTCGTATCGCTTTTTGTATAGCATATCTTTCACGTATCCCCAAAAGAAGAAATCACTTTAGCAATAAATAACTTTCTTGAAATTTGACTCAATCATTTTATGTTGTTCCTTTCTTTTAAAATACTATGTTACTTAGGCAGAGTTATTATTTTTTAGCTATTCTTTCGATTGGCATCATAAAAGTAGGGTGTTTTTTTTTTCACATTTAAGTCGGTTCGATTCCCAGCCGAAGCAAGTAATTTTTAGAAAATCTATGAATGCAGAATTACTAACTTTTAAAAATAACATAAAGTCTTCTTTGAGCAAAATTCACTATCTACAATATTTAAGGTACTTCCCCTTCATGTCCCATAACTTTGGGACGCCCTGTATAAATGGATAAATATAATTTATAACTTCTTTTTATACGACTACGTAAACGATAAGCATGTATCCCACCTGATATTAAGTTGATGCTAATCACGCACGAATATTTGCTCTACTCAAACCCGCGACCCCAAGTTTCATAGGCAAGCATACTACCTACCAACTAGGCTGCGGAAACCACGTTTTATATATTTCAATTACTGGGGCGTATTATAGTCAAACCAGGGGGGCATTTTGTAAACTTTGCTTTTTAATATGCCCCACCGCGTCATTGCGCCGTGTTCAAGGTTATAACTTTAGGCAATATCAAAACAGAAACGTTATTTTATCTAGTTTGCCATAATACTGGTGAGTTTGACACAAAAAAAACTGTAGTATAGTTATAAGAATTTGTTTGAAACTTACCACAAATTGTCTGGAGTCCAAATAACTATATTTCTGAATATTTTCTAAACCACCTAAACAAATCACGTGCGGACGGCAGCCATGTTTTAGGGCGACTGTTTTGTACACATACACGCCATTAGCGGCTGCGATGCTTTGTTTGTGTGAGTGCTAGAAGGGTGGGGCGTTTTGTCACCTGTGGCGTATTACCTAGTTTTACCCTACATGATTGAATATCAATTTAATTTAAAACTATTGGAAATAATAACATTTTTCTGTCATTACCCGCCTCGACAGTCCTCCCACTGCAACTCCTGTAAGCCAGGATCAATAGTGGTACTCTGCAGGTCGCCTATTGAAGGTAGACGGTGCCCTACGTGTCTCTGTAGCTACCATGGGCCCCCGACTAATTAAAGAAGAGTTAAAGGTGTGAAGTAGGAAAGAAGTCGTCGTCCCCCCCCCCCTCGGCAAATGGGAGATTTTGAATTCATTTAGCACATTTATCTGTCAGTTAGCAAGTCCAAGCTACTATCGCTTCGAAAAAGGAATTCAACTATGACAAATAGGGACTCTATTAAAATTGATATATCATCAAACCGGCTGAACATACTTTGATTAAATCATGCCCAAGAACATTTCGTCACTTAATCTTAAACATAAAAAGAACTATTTAGTGTTTAAAAACCAAAAAAAATCGACGGCATATTTTAGATTTTGCAGGCGACATCTTGCATATGTGTCCTATGCTATTATGAGGACCAAGACGAATCTAACGACATCCTGTAACTATAAAACAGTCGGGTAATAACAATTTTGGTAATATAAATCAAAAAACCCGACAGCATTTTTTTTTTTTTTATATGAGAGGGCGGCAAACGAGCATGCGGGTCACCTGATGGCAGGCAATCACCGCCGCCCATGGACACCCGCAACACCAAAAGGGTCACAGATGCGTTGCCGGCCTTTGCGTACTCGTTCGGGAATACCGCTGCCGGAAGTCCGTTCCACAGCATATTTTATATATTGCGGGCATTGGATTTTTTACTATAAAATGTATCCTATAACACTCTAGGGATCAAGATGAATCGAAGAACACCTTTCATTTCCAAATCGGTCAAGCCGTTTAAGCTACCGGAGGTAACATAGAAATCCACATATATACGCTCGAGAACATTTTCCTCCTTCCTGGGACAGTCGGATAAATAACGCACTCAAATCGGGCCACACCAAGCCGCACGGGCCCGCGTGGTGGATTATGAACTATGATCCATAGCGGAGAGTATGCCGTCTCTCCAGTGAGAGGAGGCTGTGCCCCAACCGTGGGCACGTGTAAGGCTGTTGATAATACTTTATTAGCCATGTTTTATCTTTTATAAGTAAATAAATAAATAAATATTTCGGCCACTTACGCCAAACATCTAGTCCCAAGCTAAGTACAGCTTGTACTATGGATACTGAATAACGGATAAAAATACATAAATTATATTTATAAACCTCCATGACTCGAGAATAATTGTTCATATTCAACACACAAACATTTACCCATCGCGGGATTCGACCCCGCAAAATCGGTCATCTAATGGACATGGACGATAATAATTATTTGTTCCATCAATGTTGTCGGGGATTTAGTAAACTTCCAATTTATAGTTTTCAAATCACGCAAGAAAGATACGGTATCCTCTGCCGTTCGTTATCTGGGCAAGGCCTTTACTTCAATTATAACGAATCAAACCAATCTAAACAACCTTAATGGGGTGTTTACAAAAAAAAACCTCTACATTTTTCCTCAATTTTATTTCCATACATTTACATCGTTCCTCAAAATGACGGCTATATAATGGAGAATAATTTCCTGGTAGCGCGCTAAGGTACGCCACAGACAATGCGACACACAAATAAAAACTAATGGCCGCCATGGTGTGGGTAACACAAAAGAATACCGCCGTTGAGCCGCCATATCTGAGATAAGCCAACGTAGACAAGCACAACGTTTGAACTAGGTTAATCGCCCGGCTTTACGTGGATTTAGTTTTGCAATAACAGTGAGTAAACGTTTGTAGCTTAATGCGGAAGTTATGAAAGTTTTGGCTCGATATTTACTGACAGCAACAGGTTGTTGGGTTGAGTTTGTTTTTCGGGGTTCTAAACTATGTTTCTTAAAAACCTGGCGCGTAAAAATTAAAAAAAAAATAAACTTACAGGTAACATCAATCACTCGTGTCGCAGTCGTATTCACTATTCATTTTCGATTAGCGAGCAATGTATGGCGCGGTCAGTCCTAGGATGGGTGACCATTAGTGGCATTTTACTTTACTGCACAAGAATAAAATATTAGGTCTTTAACTATGAAATTGCCGTTTTGTATGAATAAATTTAAACGAATTTCTTTCATGTATTTTTTATTTGTATTAATCGAAGTAATCACCCATGCAATCAATGCATCTTTGCCAACGCAGTGGCAGTTTATTGATGCCCTTCTTAAAGAAATCAGCTGGACGGGACGCAACAAATTCTTCAAAGGCATTTTGTACTGCCTCTCGGGTATTGCATTTTTTTCCTGCCAAGAAGTTATCCAAATTCTGGAAAAAGTAGTAGTCTGTAGGCGCAAGGTCTGGTGAGTAGGGCGGATGACGGAGAGCTTCCAACCCCAGTTCTTGCAACTTGGAGACCGTCTGCTGTGCAGTATGAGGTCGCGCGTTGTCGTGCAGGAGCAGCGGAGAGGAGCGATTGACCAATGCTGGTTGGAGATGTGCCAGCTTCTCCATCATTGTATTCAGTTCTTCACAGTACACATCTGCAGTAATGCTCATCCCGTTTGGTAAGAAGCTATGATGAATCACACCGGCGCTAGACCACCAAACAGTGACCATCACTTTTCTAGGGGTAAGTTTTCGTTTAGGGCATTGTTTAGGTGCTGAACCAGGATCCAACCAACTTGTTGAACGCTTGCGGTTATCAAACAGAATCCATTTTTCATCGCAGGTAACAATGCGGATCAAAATTCCTTCATTTGTGTGTCTGTTGAGCAGTGCAGTCGACTCGTACTTCGCGCTGGCGATCATTGAGTTCGTGGGGCACCCATTTGTCAAGCTTTTTTACCTTGCCAATTTGACGCAAATGGACCAATATTGTTTTGACACTAACGTCGAAAGCTGCTGCTAATTCAGCCGTAGAATGTGTATCATCAGCTTCCACAATCGCCTTTAATTCGTCATTGTCGACCAAAGTCTTCGGACGACCGCGAGGTTCATTTTTCAGGTCGAAATTCCCAGAAAGGAAGCGAGCAAACCAATAACAGGTGGTGCGTTGGTTTGTAGTGTTAGCTCCGTAAACGTCGTTGATGTTGCGTGCCGTTTGTGCCGCGTTGCTGCCACGACGGTACTCATATTCCATAATTATTTACATAAAAAATGTAAAAAAAAAAATTAAGTGTCCAGAGAAGCCGGGGCTGTGGTTGTTCGTGCGCTTTTGTGGGGATCCATTGCACATAGGTACATAAAAATATATTTTTTTGGCATGTCGATGTATTTGTCTGATAAAGTTATGGTGGTGTTAAATGAATATGTTTTCTGAAAATTTTTATCTGTGGACACTGTTTGTCAAATAATAATTATTTTACCAATACGTTTCTTGTATTATGCTTTGACTGTTTGTGTTCTTAAAATAAAAAAAAAATTATCAGTATTTCCGTGCTTCTGTGGGCATGTTTAGTTAAACCACTTGGCTTGCAAGGGTGGTTTAAAAACACTGACTGTCAGGTGGCCACTACTCCGACACAAATCCACCAATCCGCTCTGGGCCCGGGCCCCAGTGAAAAGAGGCTATGCCCCAAGTGGCGATGTGTAAGGCTGTTGATGATAACAATAAATGAAGACATAGATCTCTTCTACTCTAAACTTGCCTAATGCTCGTATATATTAATCCAGGTCCTAATCTGTGTCACACACACAATTAAAGTTTTTGGACATATACTGACTATACTGTCTCACAAAAAGAGAGCCACTCCAGAGGGTGAGAGGCTGGTGATCTGTCACACAGGTTTCCTAGTACGGACACCAGTCTCTCTCAAAAACTATTATATACGTCATAATTTTGAGCACCTATTGTTAAGCATAGTACCTACATTTTTGTGAGAGAAAATAAAATCTTTTTGTATTTTGTGTACCAACGAAATTTCATCCAAATCTGTCCAGCAGTTCAGGCGTGAAGATGTATCAAATATATAATATTAGTTGCACCTATATTAGTTGGGATAACAGTTCCATAATCACGCGGCCACTACTGGGGTGCGATTAAAGTCGGTAGTACGCAAAATATGTCGAAAGAACTCTGACATTGCAAATGAAAATTTTTACCCGACAGCCCCAATAAGGAGGGTAATGTTTTTCAAGTGTATGTATGTAGATATCTATGTCACCTCCTCTAGCCTAAACGGCTCGACAGATTTTCAAGTGCAAGGCGTGATTCGATACGTCTTGATCCCTAAAGTGTTATAGGACACATTTTATGGTAAAATATCAACATGGCGCCCGCAAAATACAAAATATACTGTCGGGTTATTTGGTTTTTAATTAAATACTTAAATAGTTATTCTATTTTCAAACCGTTGACAGAGAATGCTACTATGAACTGAAAATAAAAAAAATACCTTTTAATCGAGATGTCTGAATTCTCACTCCATATTTTGCGTGTGAGAGACACATCTCGAGAGTCCGATATTAGCCACCCATACTCGTTTTCCTTTTGTTTCTAAGTTGTCTTCAACGTGCGCATATTAAAGCTTTGAACCTAATTTGTATTATTTGAATTACAATAAGTGTTTCGCAACGACGCAGCAACAGATACGAGATTTAATTGTATATGTTTCCTATTGTAAGAAAAATTGCATTTCCCCCTATGACGACACTTCGCTCTACTTCGTGTAGCCCCGCAATCCGCACTATCCTCATATCTCATAGCAAGCACGTACAAGATGACGTAGTGCCCTGTCACCGTTCATAATGTCTGGTGCGGTTAGTTAGACAAATGCCCGAATATTAGGGGATGGTCACAATGACGTATTATAATATAGTACTATTAAGCCACATCAACTTTGTTAGAAGTTATATAGAAGAAGAGTATTTATATATATATATATATATATACAGGGCGTCCCAAAGTTATGGGACATGAAGGGGAAGTACCTTAAATATCGTAGATAGTGAATTTTGCTCAAAGAAGACTTTATGTTATTTTTAAAAGTTAGTAATTCTGCATTCATAGATTTTCTAAAAATTATTTGCTTCGGCTGGGAATCGAACCGACTCAAATGTGAAAAAAAAACACCCTACTTTTATGATGCCAATCGAAAGAATAGCTAAAAAATAATAACTCTGCCTAAGTAACATAGTATTTTAAAAGAAAGGAACAACGTGAAATTAATCATTTTAATCAAATAAAAAACATACATGAAACTGCCGTAGTCAATTAAGTAGGTATTTTTTTGTAAATTAATTAATTAAATGCTCAAAATGTGATCCCTCTTGTCTTACGCAAATCGCCAATCTTTTAATGAGCCCGCTGCCTGTTGATTTTCTAATCATTTTATGGTGAACACTCGATGTGATATGGCACAATTCTGTTTGCAACTCGCCTACGTTCTCGTATCGCTTTTTGTATAGCATATCTTTCACGTATCCCCAAAAGAAGAAATCTAATGGTGTGAGGTCCGGGGATCTGGCCGGCCATCTAATCGGTCCATTTGTACCAATCCATGTAGGAAAACATTCATTTAGAAAATCTGCTGCTCTCGTCTAGCTTACAGAGGACGTATTGAAATACAAGTTTTATCATTTCATCTACACGTGCACTTATAATAAGGAAAACTATGTTAGTACCTATTTTATGAAGTGGGTACTTATTTACGAATAATCAATGCTATCTTTGGAATGATAATATCGCTACTTTTCGAACGTCGTCGGCAATAAATAACTTTCTTGAAATTTGACTCAATCATTTTATGTTGTTCCTTTCTTTTAAAATACTATGTTACTTAGGCAGAGTTATTATTTTTTAGCTATTCTTTCGATTGGCATCATAAAAGTAGGGTGTTTTTTTTTTCACATTTAAGTCGGTTCGATTCCCAGCCGAAGCAAGTAATTTTTAGAAAATCTATGAATGCAGAATTACTAACTTTTAAAAATAACATAAAGTCTTCTTTGAGCAAAATTCACTATCTACAATATTTAAGGTACTTCCCCTTCATGTCCCATAACTTTGGGACGCCCTGTATATTGTATCAACACTTCATTTGCAGGAGTATCGTTGTGTTTTCGATAATGGAAAATGAATAAATTTGTAGTCATATGTGAGCTATCAACCAGCACTAGTAGCGTGATAGGCGCGAAAGACGTTTATATCGCTAGAGATAATATTTGTCCTGCTCATTCGTTTGGAAGAAATATATAACTATCCCACTCTCACTGCTACGTCGCGCGCGACCAACGATATCAAGCTACGGGGCCTGGTCTTGTTGACTCTGATACCTTCACTGCATTGGTAGGAAATACTTCCCTTTTCCTGTATACATGTTTCGCTTTATAGAACATTAATAATGTGCCCCGCGTCACATGGTTATGTCCTATTGTTACGCAGACCTTTCACCTTTGCCCCTTAATATATTCCGGGAGCTAACCAACCGTGAGTTATCGTTCGATGAATTAGTCGAAATACTCGTCAGTATTTGGAACTTGAGGCATTTCGAGGTACATGGTAGTGATCTATCTGGAGGGGAAATTCCTGATGCTACACGAATAATGTGTGATAATTTAAAGACTATGTCTCAAAAATCTTCCCGTGAATAGCAGCAACCATAAATTAATTATTAAATAATAACTTCTTCATTAAAAATACTTTAAAAACGAGCTTTTAATACTCCATCATGATTATCACATATTATTCCTAGTAAAAAGACGAGTAAAGAAAGAAAGAAAGAAAGAAACTGTTTATTCGCCACTTCGACACATATACAACAATTGTTAGGCAAATAAAATAACAGAACACTCAGATAAGTGTCGCAGCAACGAAAGGGAAACGACTCAGCTATATGCTGAGCTTGTAAGAGCTCAGCGCTGGTTTGCTATCGCACCCAGTAACATAGTAGGTATACATCAAGTAGTTCCAGTGGCAACCTTCTGGCTCTATCTTCAGAACCTCGTCAACATGTGACTATCTTGCCATTTGCCATCACAGAGTTCCAATCGCTCCATCACGGCTCCATCATCAGATTAGCTCGATAATATTGGGTCTTTACCTATGAAGTTGGAGTTTTTTTCTTCGTTAATCATATGTACCAATTCCTGCCATTTTCAAAACTATATCCAAATTTGTTTTTTATTTGGAAAATGGAATATTATTTCAAGGTTTCACATGAAATATTTTTTAATTTCCGGGCTAAATCACATAATAAAAAAAATTTAACAGAGTTCTTTTCATGTGCTTCCCATAATCATAATCTTAGATTCGCTGAAACTTTTACAAAGCGTTTACTTTAAAAAATTAACGCTGCCTATACTTAACTTAATGTTATCCGATAATACACACAAAGTTTAGCTAAATTCGGATTTGCCGTTCCCAAAAAAAAATCAAAAAAGGTTTGTATGGAGAAAACAATCTTAATGGAATTCTTCATACAAAACGCCAATTTCATAGGTAAGGACCTAATACAATTCACCAAACGTATATAAATGTGCCAAATTTCAGCTCAATCAGATACCAGCAAGTCAATTCTTCGAGCTATGTGCCCAGCTCACTACCACTTCAACTAATCAACGGAGCTATGTCGGTGGCTTTCGATCGTCTACGCATTTCTCCATTCCTAATTCGATCACCTTTTTTTTATGCATAACGGGATCGTACTTGACCTCAATCACACCTGATGTTAAGTGAAGATGAGGTCGAAGGTGGAAGCGTACTGACCCGGAAACCCCAACACATTTGGGGGACTGGCTATCTTATCTCTGACAACCGGAACACAACAGTGCTATTAACATTCCTGCTTGGCGGCAGATTTAGATAAGATGGTGGTAGCTAGCCAGGCGGACATTTTAAAATGCCCTACCACCAACCAAACGAGTACTTAAACATGTACCCCGCTGGGGATCGAACCCGCGACCTCCGAATTGTAAACCCAATGTTGTTTACATTGAGCCACGGATGCGGTTAAATTTTTCGATCGATTAATTCGATCACCTCCTACACATACTCCAATTATAATTCTAGTAGTTTGAAACGTGGTCTCTAACAGCGGGCCTCATAAGAAAGATCAAGGTCTCACAACGAGCCACGGAGAGAGCGTTGCTCAGTGTTTCACTACGAGATCGACACGTGAAGAACAAGGTGTTAAAGTTAGAGTGGAAATCAACAGGATATCCAACCTAATGAAGGTCGCATAAAGTCACTTTCAAACGGGCGCTCTATATGACTGAAGATAGCAATGCCTAACACAAATTTCCTACTTCTTGTGAATGGTCGTTCTTGCAAAATCTATATTTACGGTTATTTATAGAAGTTAATCTGATTACGCCAATTTCACGGCATTACTTGTTGACAGACAGGTCTATAGATCCGTTTTAATAAGATCTTGTTTCGAAAACCATTTACCTAGCCGGAGTAAGTCAAGATTAAAGTAGGCGTATACTGTAAACTTCTTAGCGGAAAATCGTGTAGGACGATGTGGTTGGTAAATAAAAACCAAAGATTCTAAATAAGTTATATTTATAATCATTTGTTTATATTATATTAGGAACGATATACGAACACAGTCTGTTTGCTCTCATAGGAAAATTACTGAAACGATTTAGAAAATAAGTATTTAAAAACAAAAAAAACTCGACGGCATGTTTTGTATTTTGCGGACTCTATATCTAACGACATGGACTTCGATATCGGTCAACGTGGTGCCTACTTTGCTCAGCAGCTGAGGAATACATTCAGCGGGGCAATAGCGCTAGCGTACTAGGTACTATGCCTCACGATCTCGAGTTGGACGGCGTATTTTTTTATAAGATATAGGTATTTTTAATTGTGTTTTATAAATTTGTTGTTTCATGTATAACTAATATATAAATATTTTATATTTTACATAATATTATAGTGTTTCATCCATTGTATCTTACGTATAACAAGAAAGATAGCTTGCACGTGACTCAAATTGATATGTTGTTGTACATGGTTCTACCATTTGGTTCGATGATAATACCATGGCATTTTTTTTGTTACAAAAAACTCAAACGAAATTACCCCTGATTCTATCCGAGGGGATAACAAGACGTATTGAAGGAACGCAAACAAAAACAACTCAGTTTTTCATAACTAACAATAGGTATATTGATCAAAATTACTCATACATAAACATTATTAAATTGAATCATAAAATATGTGATCTATGCATACGATGCCTCTGGCAAGTACCCGTCCTTTACGATACAGAGAAACAAAATAACACAATCACTGAACAAATCCAAAACAAATACTTGTCTTTGACATATAAAATATTTACTCTGTCTGAAACAAACACCAACTTTAATCCCTTTGAATAGATAGAACTGCGAAATAATATTTACCTATTTGCATGCAAGCTTTTGCAAGCAAATTTGTCATCGTTTACTTTAGATTCGTGACTTAGATCTAAATTAATCATGGATTCGGTTCAGAACATTTAAGTCGTTTAGTGAAAATGAAATCTTCGTCAAATCCGTTTATATGTATGATATGCTAATTATTGAGGCGACAATTTTAAATAGCTGTGTATTAATTCAATTCAAATTCAAAATAATAATTTTCATTCAAGCATAACAATCTTGTACACAGCTTGATACTCTGCTCTCCATTCCTGTACTTTTTAGATAAGATTTTTACTTTATGCGTAATTGAAATTGAAAAACCTGGATTAGTTTGGTTAATGCTTATGTGAGTTGTAAATATAATATGAGAGGTTACTTGGTCAGATATGTGTTTGTGTGCGTGTGTGTGTTTTAAGATCTCTTGTTCCGTCCAGTGGCGTCCTCATTGGATAAATTAAGATTTCTTCTTGAATACAGAATAAATCAAAAATATCACTCTGACCTCAATTGAAAATCCAAAAACTTGATTATTATAAATTATTAATTTTCGAGAATTTCAAATTGCCGATAAAAACCCCCACTTCCCTACAGTGGTCACGTGAATTACATATGTAATCCACTCTTGTAAAATCATTAATTTCCAAAATACTGGTAACGTTATTGTGCTTCCGGGTACTTACTACGGGTCCACTACCATATACTGGTCGCGCATATGGTGGTGTCGCAGGAGTACCGCAAACTCTGTGGTTTATACAATGTAATCCACGTGGCCAATCACGTAAGTATTTTTTACACAGTTTTTTTTTTTATTAATGCTTATTTTGATTTTAATGAAAATACATTTATTATTTTGTTACATTGTAATATGTGGTAACATTTGTAATAACCGTATTGTTTGTTTAATTTTAGAAACAACATGCATAGTGGAGAGAATTCTCAAATCAAAGTGTAGTTGGAGGAATCCGGAAATGAGGGCATTCTTCTACACGGCTTTTTGCAATTTACTGATGATAAAGATGCTTGAAGAGTAGGACCATCACTGTGAATATGAGCAACTCGCAGAAACCCAGTTGAAGTCCTTGAAAATAGCTCTGAATCCGATTAAGATGAACCACCCCAACGAAGATGGCGCGTGATTTCTACATGGTGGTAGATGACAGTGTCTGGTCAAGGACGTCTACACCGTCTAGAAGTATACCTCGAATCCATAAAAAATTGTAGTTTGTTATTATTGATCTTTTCCAAAACTGTGATGCGATTTTTGTTAAAAATAAGAAGTAATTTTTATGTTTTGTTAAGTTTTCAAAATGAAGAAGATATGTTTCATGTTTTTTGATTATTTTGAAAAATAATACTTCATTATGATTATAATATATCACTTATATGACTTTTGAAAATACACAGTCTTCTTTTTTTTACTTTAAAAATGGCATACCCACGTAATCCCCGCGACCACTAACTCTACTTTTTAGTACGCGACCACTGCAGGGTTAAGCTACTTCGGTATTATTTATTCAGTTTTTAGGCTTCTCGAACGTAGGTCAGAGCGATTTTTTTATTTATTCTATATTTAAAAAGAAAACTTAATTTAGCCAATGAGGGGGCCACTGAACGGAATCAAGCGTCTTAAGCCCTGACGTTGTTTTAGTTACCCTGTTTTTTTATTTACCAAACACAATGGAAGTTTTACTATCATAACGTTGAGACATAGTCGTGAATCGTGGAATAGATAGATAGATAGGTAAATTGTTTATTTGTATCTCCACACACATACCATAAGTTCCAAAGCAATTGGATAAACATATTTTATAACAATCCATAAAAGTAACATCAGATACACTAGAGTATGGGTGTGCTACAGCCATACAAATGGGTCATAGCTCAGTGTGTATAATTGCTCAGAGAGCAAAACACTGATTTTCAGCTATTACCCACGAGGAGACACTGGTACAAAAGAGAACAACCAGACAAGCATATTTTACTGTGCGCCTCAGTGAATAATGTCAAGTAGGTATATGTGTATTCAAATGCAGTATAGGTACACAAATAGATACAGATACACTGTCGGTTACTGTAGATTGGAATAAATAAGTTAATAAATATGCGAATTAGCTTACAAAAAATTGCGACAACGACATACATTCATAATTAAGATTCAATAATGAAATAAAATTGATCACTAGATGCTTAACATAATTTACTAGGAATCGTGTTACCACCGCAACAGATGATATGAGATCATTATGCAGATTCATTTAAATAAATCGGACATGGATCAGGGATCGTCATCTGTCTGTCACAATAATAGTAATTCAACGCATTCAGCACGTGACACGAATAACTTGACATTTCAGCCTTTGAACCGGTACCGGCAAGAGCAGCGAAGCTCGTCCACGCAAAATGTTAATAACATTGTTATGTGGCAGGCATTTACTTCAACATAAAATAATGTCGATGTGTGGTGATTGTTGAATGTCAATTACTATAGGAAATAATAATATGGTTTAAGCATGTCTCTGTCAGTCTGTGTGCCCAAGCTACTACCGCTTCGGAAGGGCATTCCCACAATTGCACAAAATAGTTATTACTATTTAAATATTTAAAAATCAAAAAACCTGACAGCATATTTTGTACTTTGCGAACGCCATGTTGGATTATTTACCATAAAATGTATCCTATGACATTCCGGATACCAAAACGAATCTAACGACACCACGCACTTCGAAATCGGTCAAGCCGTTTAGGCTACAGGATGCGCCAGTGGAACGGAAATACATACATAAATAAATACGTACATGCACTCGAAAAACATTACCCTCCTTCCTTGGGCAGTCGGGTAAAAAGACGCGGTGCAAGAAACCCACAGGATCAGGTTTTATTTTTATTTACAATTTATAAGTGCATAATATAATTTTTGGGAGATGGCCGAAGTACACCAAGCGTCTTGTCATGCAGATTGTCCGGCTGATAGAGAAAAGATAGTCAATCTCTCAGAAAAGTTGAGCTCTTCAACTCGTCTTCACTTACCATCAGCTATGATTTAGGTAAGGCGCTAATGCGTTGATTATGAAAATAGAATAGATAGTAATTTATCAGTGACAGTCGTGAGTGCGATCATTATAGTATGTATTTCATTAAAATGGTATTTTGAAATCATTACGATTGTCATTATTTCAAGTTCAGAATTGTGTGTTGTTGTGCTACGACGTAGCACTGTAGCATGTAGTAGTGTTTTCCGCTACGATGCGCGATACCGCGTAGTATAACGGACGCGCGTGTCGCGTACATAACTATTTATAGAGTTAATATGTTCCAAGCTAACGCTTCGCCACATCACGATATGACTAGGTATATCATAAAATGTCCGCTTTGTCTTGGTGTCAAAGCATTTTTTAAAAGCTTTTCTATGTCTTTTTTTTTTTATGATTGACTGGATTCGCGTTTGACCACAATCTCACCTGATCTCTCATTGATGATTCTATGTAATTTTTATTAAAGCACTCGTGGCGCAGTAGAATTCCTAGTGACGTAGTGGCTTTCACTCTCCGTTTTCGATTTAAGAAGTTCAACAACTGACAATTGATATTTTTGTTACATATTGGAATTTTTTATTTTTTATTTAATTCTTTTCTTTCTACTTGGGATTTCTTCACTTGGTACGGAATGACTTTAACAAAGAAAAGGTATTTCAATGTTTAAATCAAAACTTCGAACGAGAGAACGATAAATAAATACCTCGCAAAATGATTTTCATAAAATTTAATTACAACGGTTTCTTCGCGTAATAATTTATTCTTGATATTATTAAACACAACGGAATCTACTTGCCACTAATTACAATTAAATCTGCATTGAATTACCTCACCAATTATATTCTCTTTCCGTTTAATCCAAGCATTATGATTATGAAAGGAAAAATACATCCTTTTCACACAGATAATTTTCGTTTTCGAAACGGTAGTAGCTTAGATATACTGACTGACAGATAAATGCTTAAGTCCCATTATTATGCCAATATATTTAAATTTTCATTCAACAAATGATATCATGTATCTGCATCATCATCACTACGTCAGCCACAGGACGTTCACTGTTGACCAGACGTATGCATTTATCTTACGTTGTAATGAATGCTTGAAGTTTAGTTTGGAGAATGTAATGCACGTTTACACAATATTTCTGCATTACTTAAATTTGAGATATAAGCGTAACTTAAATTTGAGATATAAGGGCAAATTGACTACCCCTATGTTCACACTAAGCTTAGTTAACACATTATTTATGGGACATAATATACGCAATTATCACCTCTGTGAATATCATTAATCTAACTAAGAAAAAAATAAAGATCATCTCAAAATAACAACATAAAGGGTATTACAAAATTAGTGACTATCGGAATGACAAAGCTTGGTGTAGATACTTCTTTATTTTTTTTATTTTTATTTATCACAGATAATTTGCTTTTCCCAAGCGGTCGGATTTTGGGCATACTGACTGACAGATAAATGCAATACGCCCTATTATTATAACCAGTAGATTTAAATTGACATTTTACAAAAGATCAATATATCTTACGTTGAAACAAATGCTTGAAGTTTGAAGATTGATACTTCATAGTCGTTATTTCTACGCTCAATTACTTTAATGTTTAGGTATTTTCCCTAACGTATTACTATAAGGGTCAAAAAGCGAAAGAAACCCGATTAAACCCTGCGTAACATGACAACGTTTGTCGCGCGTGATGTAGGTGTGAGTGTGGGGTAGTTGCATATTCAATCCAAGCGAATGAGCAGGACAGATATTATATCGCTCAACAGAAACGTCTATCGCGTGTGTCATGCTAATGCTAATGAAATGCTGGTCTAATCCCGCTATCTTTCGAGAAGCAATCTCATTTACTAAATTTACATGCGTACGGCAAAAATATACCTATAACAGGCCTAAAGAGCTGCAGTGTCTCAATCTTTATTCAAGTTCTCTATAGCTCAAAATTTTGAAGACATATACGTGGTCAAAAATTGTGATAAGGGTTAAATTATCCGCTAAAACGGCCATTCGATAATGAATCATATTTACATACATAATGTCACGCCTGTTTCCCGTAGGGGTAGGCAGAGACCACAGACTTCCACTTGCTACGATCCTGACACACCTCTTTTGCTTCATTCACTCCCATAAGGTTGTTCATACATGCTCGTCGGTTTAGGGTACTCTTGACTTGGACTTTCTTTAAGATGTCCCCGATTTGATCATGGTACGTTCGCCGTGATCTTCCCCTACCAACACTACCATCCACATTCGCTTCGTATATCTCTCTTCACAAGTCTTCTTTCATTCATTCTCTCCACATGTCCATACCATCTCCGCATACCTTTTTCAATCTTTGTCCCTACGTCTTCATTCACACTGCTTAACTCCCGAATTACGCTATTCCTGATTCTATCTTTCAAAGTCACCCCATTCATACATCTCAATGATCTCTTTTGCACTGCATTAATTCTACTTTTTATTCGTGTAGTATATCAAACATCTGGTATCCATAATACAACCTCAGTTGCTTAGTGTAGATGACCCTGTGTATGTCCATATTATTTATATATTTAATTTTTAATGCAACTTGTCTATTATAGACTGGTTTGTTTTTTATCCTGATAGTCTCATAGAAATTTGGTGAACCCTAAAGTTGTTTACTGATATTTGGTGGTTTCATTATGATAACGACTCTCAGAGTATCACATTCCAAGATATCCACAACAACATCGCAAATGAGCTAGCTGTTAATGGGATATACTCTAAGCTAGTTATTACTGGGCAAATGATTTTCGATTTAAGAAATCAAAAATGAAAAGTTTGGTGTTTATCGTAATGATGATATAGAAATTGGGAGAAAGAAATAATATATTCTATATACTCACAATAAAGTTGAATCTGCACATTGACCCGTAAAGGTGGCACTAATAATGTATTATCTGCTGTACAAGTGTATACTGCTTCTAGATACTGTCTGGTGAGCTTCGGTATCCTTAGCTCTAGAAGACTGAGTCTGGACCCGTCTTCTACTGCTGGCAGCTGGGCGATCACTTTGTCGTCCCTCCACCATCTTAACCGAGGCATCGGTTTACCTGTGAATAAAGTCAAAGTCAAAGTCAAAAAATATTTATTTCGTAGGATAAAGATTGTCACTTGAAAACGTCACATATTTTATCTTAATATTAAAATTATTGACATTATTGCTCATTCGCAAAGCAGATTCCCCAGAGAAGAACGAGCAAGAAACTCAAGTAATGATTTTCAATTAGCCTTCTGCTAACATATAGACAAATTGTTCTTCGTTATTCCTATTTAATGTAGCCATAATCTATGGTTTCGGCACGTTAAAAGAATAGAACCAACCAATATCTTGCCACGAGTGTCGCAAAAGGCGACTAAGGGGCTTTCCACTAAAAATATCTATAGACTTACACTTTTCAACGGGATGGGCTCACCCCGGCCACGTGTGCATTTCTGTATATTGCGAAGGTAACCCGTGCCTGTTGTGTCAAACATTTTATGGTATGTATATATAGCGTCGATGGCTTAGTTAAGACGCGGTCTCCCAATGAGGATGGAAAACTCTCTGTTGCGATAATTTATTAGTCATATTCTCTTCGATGAATTTCAAGTAGAGCCCAAAAAAGATGGACCTGGCTAATTTCAAGATGATGAATTGAATATTTTGAAAATCCGTGAGAAAACAAGGTATTACTCCTTAAAAACCAAACCATCTGTGTTAGAACATCTGTGTCTCCGAAACGGCTTTAACGATTTTCAACAAACATGGCTAAGAATCTGTCCACTTGTTCCGTCAAACAGAGAACACCTGTCCTTTTTCGACAGGCGGTAAACCATATTAAACAACGTCTATGTAGAGAAAAATAATAAGTGTTGTAGTTTTACCACCACTTACAACTATGTAGAGAAAAATTATATTATGTATTCTAGTTTTACCTCCACTTACAAAAATGATATGTGTTCTAATTTTACCTCCACTTACAAAAATGATATGTGTTCTAGTTTTACCACCACTTACAGCTATGTAGAGAAAAATTATATTATGTGTTCTAGTTTTACCTCCACTTACAAAAATGATAAGTGTTCTAATTTTACCTCCACGTACAAAAATGATATGTATTCTAATTTTATCTCCACTTACAAAAATGATATGTGTTCTAGTTTTACCTCCAGTTACAAAAATGATATGTGTTCTAGTTTTACCTCCACTTACAAAAATGATATGTGTTCTAGTTTTACCTCCACTTACAACTATGTAGAGAAAAATGATATGTGTTCTAGTTTTACCTCCACTTACAACACAGGTAAGTTTTAGGCTGGTGTCTTCTATGTAAGGACCAGCTACTCCTATTACTTCTTTGTCTTGTTCATCGAAGATCTTCGGCTTCTGTGGTAGTTCTGTAATAGAGAACAGAGTTTAATTTCATATAGTTTAGGAGGTAGATAAAACTTTCCAAATAAATTGAGATTAAAATTTTAAGTTTTGGAAGCTAAGAGTAATTCGTAAAGAGAATGCTGCATCATAACTGGTTTGTCCAGTTTCATAGTAATGCCACTTAAATAAAATAGTAAATAAAATAAATAAATATTTCGGGAAAGTGACATAAATAATCAGTATCAAACTATACAAGGTTTAATTTAGGTATACTAAATAATGAATAAACATACATACATACGTACTTATACAAAAATTCATAACTCGGCAATAATGTTTTTATTCGTCACACAAACATTTACCCGTAGCGGAGTTCGAACCCGTAACCGAAAACTGACTACACCAAGTCAGTACATCAGTATGAGAATCAGATAATGACTTTGAGGCACTAACCATATTACTTAAATGCTATTGCTTAATATTTTAAGCTTACGCGGGTTTATACAACTCCAACTGTATTCCATACAAAGGCATTTCATTCCATACAAAATTCCAAATTTATCGAAATGAATAAACCGATTCTAATTAAACTTTATATGGAAGTTGGAATGGAATGGATTGGAATGGAACTTTATATGGAATTGACGACGGTTTGGTGTAGTGGATAGTGACCCTATCAGCGAAACCAACGGTTGCGGCTTCTAATCCCGCGAGGGGTAAATGTTTATGTGATGAATACGAATATTTGTTCCCGAGTCTTGGATGTTTATATAAATATTTATGTATGTTTATCCGTTATCTAGTCTCCATAGTACAAGCTTTGCTTATTTGGGACTAGATGATTGGTGTAAGTGTCCGAAATATTTATTTATTTATTTTATTTTTATTTTAAAGTACGTGCATAGGTCTAAAAAGTTAGTAGAGAACGATGTCAAAGTCAAAGTCAAAAATGCTTTATTTAGTTGGTACACAGAGTACACTTATAATAGTCAATTTTACAATTTTAAGCTACTGCTTGTTCAAAATGCAATTTTCGCCTGAGAAGAACAAGCAAGAAACTCGAAGGGTTGCTCTTTTAAAATCAGGCTTTGATTTTACATAAAGATTTTTATATTACAAATAGGTTTTGTATATTTCATTATTAACTGTGAAATAGCCTGGCATGCGAACGATCTGATTATGTCCAGGGACGATTATCATCTAAATAGTCTGATGTTTTATAATATGCTTTGTTAATAAGTTTCTGTTTTATAGAATATTAATTTCGAAAAAGAGTAATGACTCTAAAGTTTTCCATAGCAACCAAAAAAATGCAATATATTCTTTTAAATTGTTTTCTACTAACTTTTTAGATATATGTATTGCTTAAATGTATAAAGTTTCATTAGAATCGGATTATATATTTCGGAAAATTTGGCCTTGGAAGTTTGTATAGCCTGTCGTGTATTACGATTTTAATTTTGAGTTTAAGTCACTAAGGCTTATATTAGGTCCTTACCTATGAAATTGGCGTTTTGTATGAAGAATTTAATTAAGATTGTTTTCTAAATACAAACATTTTTGATTTTTTTTTGGAAACGGCAAATCCAAATTTAGCTAAACTTTGTGTGTATTATCGGATAACATTAACGTAGTATAGGCATTGTTAATTTTTAAAAGTAACCGCTTTATAAAAGTTTCAGCGAATCTAAGAAATGATTATGAGAAGCATATAAATACAGCTTTGTCAAAATGTGACATCTTGAAATAATATTCCATTTTCCAAATAAAAAACAAATTTGGATATAGCTTTGAAAATTTCATAGGTAAAGACCCAATATTAACTTCAACAGACATCCTGATTGTCATTCAAATTGCGAACGTTCAGCAGTTACACCCTTCTACGAAAGTCGTCCATTATCATTGTACCTGGTCTTATTAGCGACAATTAGTATTACATGTAAATATACATCGGATAGAACTGCCCTAGATAAATTCTTGGGCACGCACGGTCGGGACTCCCCATAATTATGTTACCCTACATTAAACTTTTTCCCCGGACCGTATATTGCTAAAATAAAAGGCTTCGCAGACGTCCCGGACACAAATTACTTTGGGCCCAAAGCAATCTTATCATCGTTATTGTGATTTTTTGAGATAGGACTCTTTTCATTCGGAAGTTGATGATTGCGGTTGGACTTTACTGGAATGGGGATATTTATTTGTTATCTTTAGCCCCCTTTTTGCTAAGTACCTAATACAGTTAGAGTTTGACACTCATGGTTTATATACATACTTCATGCTTTGTCTTTTTTTATGATTCCGAAGTCAACAAGGAACCCTTATAGTTCCGCCATGTCCGTTTGTCTGTCTGGCAGTCCGAGGCTTAGTACAAGAAGGCTGAACTTTTGCATGAACATATTAATCATGCCGACAAAGTGATAAATGAAAACTTGAAAAATATTTTCTTTAGGTATCTTACATGAAGTGCGAATTAATTTTCTTTTATTTTTGTACCAAATCATGTAGGTCGTTCAAAATTAGATATATATAAAGTTATCTTAAACAGTTTCTCGATTTGGGGATCCCTTTAAGAAATATTAAGTTTTACAGTGAAAATTTTGTTTGAGTCGAGTGTTCGTCGTCGAGCTTATGTGATACCAAATTTAGCGATCGGATGCAAACGAGCTAAACTGCAAATTATTAGCGATCGAAGGCATTTTTACGTGGTGCGAGGTATGTATAGGAACCGCTCCCTTGGAGCGATTTGCAACGCTTTCTTTGGGAGAGTTAGCCCTAATCACCGCGTGCAGGCAAATAGGCGATTGTAAATTTTTTGAGAAGTCCGCACCAATGAGGTCCGCCCATCGCTGTCCTATACTGTTTTACTCATGATTGTTT
Organism: Oegoconia quadripuncta; assembly: GCA_949316235.1. NCBI lineage: Eukaryota > Metazoa > Arthropoda > Insecta > Lepidoptera > Autostichidae > Oegoconia > Oegoconia quadripuncta. The sequence goes on from OX438746.1 coordinate 18,804,235, forward strand.
AACCGCGTTTTATGACACCCACGGGAAGAACTTTGTCTTATTCTATTATTACAGGATTATTTTATACGGTAATTTTAAGAATAAAATATTTCACTTGATTACATTTTTACAGTTGGCATTTATGTATGTATACCTGCACTAATAGCATGACAGGCGCGATAAACGTTTATGTCGCGCGAGATAATATTTGTTCTGCTCATTCGCTTGGACGAAATATACATACAACTATCCCACTATCACTCCTACGTCGCGCGCGACTAACGATGTCATGCTACACGGGCTTGTAGGAGTGGCATAATGGTGAGTGGATGTGGATGGATGTGGATGTTTTTCGGACACTTACACCAATCATCTAGTCCCAAACTAAGCAAAGCTTGTACTATGGATACTAGATAACAGATAAACATACATAAATATTCATATAAACATCCATGACTCAGGAATAAATGTTCATATTCATCACACAAACATTTACCCGTCGCGGGATTCGAACCCGCAACCGTTGGTTTCGCTGACAGGGTCACTATCAACTACACCAATCGGTCGTCAAAGTGAAGTGAAGTGAAAGTGAAAGTGAAGTGAGTGAATGAAACACTATGGTATATTGGATATCTAAACGCGACATAGTAATGCATACTGTATACTTGCTCACACACAACTAAGTCCTACTCGTTCTCTCGTTTATTCTTAATGATAATAGTGAACATTGACAATTGCTACACTCGTGTCGCAGTCGCATAATGTTATATCATTGTCGATAATTTTTTGAGAAAATGCTTTTTGGAATTTTATTTTCGAAATGCTAAGATATGCAAATTTGTCACCTCGGTTACCACCATATTTTCTGTTCTAATTGTGTTCTATTGTTGTCATCAAAAATTATTGTAAATTATTTTGCGCAATAAAGAGTATTTGTTTTGTATTGTATTGTATATATTGATACTGACTGTACCTACGATAATATACAGATAATGAATAAACCAAAATGTAAAGAAATAAAACAAACAACGTCTAATATTTTCTCGAGCTAAAAACTCAGTAGGCAAATTAAGCAAACACATCAAAAGAAGTTAAAGCAACATAATCAAATGAAATTCAGAAACTTGTAGATAAGTTTGGTTTTATTTACTTTTTATTTGAATACAACCTTATCGCAATTATGGAAGACTTCATCTAAAATGGGTAGAAGTTTTTGCCGCACTAGAGCATTTTGTTTATTTTTCAACAGGGTACCGTACCAAAAGGTTCAAAAGGAACTTTTATAGGATCACTTTATTATCTGTATTTGTCTAATAAATAAAATAAATAAATGTATTTGCACAAACACATAGCGCCATCTAGTTCCACAGTAAGCATCTAGGCTTGTGTTATGGATACCAGCTGGTTGAGAAACTACACAAATACATTTTTTTTTTGTAAATAAATACATGTATACATGTATAAATGAAAAATATCCATAACTCTGGAACACATGTCTGTATTCATCATACAAACATATGCATCTAGCGGGATTCGAACCCGCGACCATTTGGTATAGTAGCAGAATTTCTAACCACTACTTACTAAGGGAAGTGTGGGGAGCCTACTCCCCAGACAATGGTCTGTTTGGACGAAGTGATTCTTTATGGATAAATAAATATGTGTTTAAACTAAACATCATCAGTCCGTAAACATTCCACTACAGGGATATCCCTCCCTTCCCTCCCTCGTACTGCGGGTTGGGGACCTCACATGCCTTTGAATTTTATTTCTCAGGCAAGCAGGAATCCTACAACCTTGGAACCTTCAAGAGCATCTATTGAGATCGCGTGCTTCATTTTCGGCCACATCGTCACTTCCCATCAGGTGAGATTATGGTCCAATGCGTATCCAGTTAACCATAAAAAAAAAGGTTTGGTCACGATGTTTTCCTTCACCATTTAAGAGCAGTCGGATAAATGCGCATAAGCAATTAAATTAATTTTAAAAACTTATTAGTGCATGGCCTGCCTGGGGACCCAGACCTCCCAAATTGGGAGACCGCACCTTAAACGCTGAGCCACCGACGACGACAATTTATATAATTTAAACTAATATATAACTAATTATAAATGATACTCTATTAAAATATAACACTATGAAAATAAATAATACTTTATGAACATAAGATGCCATGATTATTTTGTAAAAATAGTGCAATTCATTTGGCAGATTCATTGTAATGTGCCCGATTCACGAGATCTATGATTTTTTCTTATATTAGGGAATTATTATGAATTGAGTAGTTTTTTTTTTTTTTTTTTTTTTTATATGAGAGGGCGGCAAACGAGCATGCGGGTCACCTGATGGAAAGCAATCACCGCCGCCCATGGACCACTCGCAACACCAAAAGGGTTACAGATGCGTTGCCGGCCTTTGAGGAAGGTGTAGGCTCGTGTCTTGAAGGTTCCAATGTCGTACTCGTTCGGGAATACCGCTGCCGGAAGTCCGTTCCACAGGGTGGTCGTACGTGGTAAGAAGTTTCTTGAGAAACGTACAGTGGTAGACTTCCACTCATCCAGGTGATGTGGATGGAAATTAAATTTTCGACGAGAAGTGTATCGGTTAAATTGAGCAGCGGGTATTAGCTCGAACAATTCTTCAGAACACTCCCCATGAAATATGCGATAAAGAATGCAGAGGGACGCGACGTCTCTTCGCAACGCCAGGGGATCCAGTCGGTCAGTGAGACTCTCTTGGCCGACAATTCGGACTGCGCGACGTTGAACGCGGTCAAAAGGAAGAAGCTGGTACTGAGGTGCCCCAGCCCATAGGTGAGAACAATACTCCACGTGCGGCCGAACTTGCGCCTTATAAAGTTGGAGGCGGTGAGCCGGCGTGAAGTAACGAGCCGCTCTACTGAGGACACCTAACTTTTTGGAGGCCAACTTGGCCTTATCCTCCAGATGACCGCGGAATGAACGCCACTAGAGATGTTCACTCCGAGAATCCCAATATTAATTGAGTAGTTATATTCACCTCTTATCAAAGTCATTTAAAGACGTACTCGATACACACAGCCGCACAAGAATAATGCGACAGGTTAAACCCATTAGTTTTATTTTACAGGGGAGTTAAACAAAAAGAATTATTATGCCAATAAAGATCACATTGGCTTGGAGCCAAAACGCAATATGTGGCCAGTTGGTTGAGCAAATACCAGGTCGTATTAATCAGTCTCAAAATGCTGTGGCTGAGTTATGGTCAGGAAAGAAGGGCTAGTTCGTTTTTTTTTTTCATTAAATTATGTTGGTTTTTTACATGTCCGTATTTCCATGCATTATGTAATACTTATTAGAGAGTTTTAGTCAGGAAAATATTTTTTTTTATAAAATCTGTTTCGTCAATCAGATACTTACTTACCTACTAAATCTAAAAGGTGCATTAGTAAACTTTAGTTAAGGACAGTCGGCTTCATAAATAACTATACAGGGCAAGTTTACATAATCAGTGACAGCAGATGCCTATTTAAGCTATACCATTCGAAGATCTTCAAAATGATAGTAATTTTAGAGAACTGCGGTTAGTATAACTTGAATAGGCATCATAAATCTAAAAGGTCCGTTAGTAAAGTAAAGTTTATTGCAGTCGGCTTCATAGACTACTGCCTATTTAAGCTGTGTCATCCAAAGTACTTCAAAATGATAGTCATTTGAGAGAACTATGTTTAGTAAAATAATATATAGCTTGAAAATGTATCATACTCTTATTGATCATAAAGAACAGCCCTGTATGAATAACCATGACGCGTTATCATTGCGCCACGTACTGTATCACCTAAACTATATTACCTCTTATAATGCACTACGATTTGAATTTAGTAATCAGCCTTAAAGGCAAAGATGATAAATAAAATGTATTCTTACCACTTTTTTAAACTGCATTTTCTTTTCTATTGTGCAATAAAGTGTATTTGTATTGTAAAATCTAATTTGTTTTGAGTTGGGATTGGATATACACTTTTGAAAACGAATGTACACTGAAAAAATGTTTTGATTGAATTTACTTTGGAATTTACTACATTACTAGTGAATACCGCAACATTTGACAATTTTACCAAATACTGTAGTAATTATGTCTTAGCTGCCTGTAGAAAAATTATTTTGATTTAGTGCCCTGTAAAGTATCAGTATTTTATTTAAGTTTAATATTTTGTTATTAGCTATAGGTTTTTGTTGATATAGTTTCTGTAATAGCTTGTAAATAAACTTTAGTACCCTGTATGAGTAGTATCAAACTATATTTTGAAAAAAAAAACACATAAAAACTATCTAATAACTATCACATAATTTAACATACAAGTGTCGATTTTGATTTAATATATTCAACAATGCGATGCGATGGCATACAACACAATATCTTATATGATGTGTGTGTGATTTTATAATGTGAGCTAACCGTTTTTCAAGTTTGTATGTAATGTGTATGCGAATGCTTATAAAAATAAAGAATTACAACAGTTCAATAATCTTACAATTTTGTTTATCACTCATATTGGTGAAGTGTAGACAATAGCGATCAAGTAGATGAGACAAATGTATTATAAAATAAAGCAATTTAATTTACACAAAATTATCGCGCGCACGTGCCAAAACGCTAAGTATTTCATAATGAAAATAAAATATCCAATTACTGAAGATACTTGCCTGGAACAATTTATTCATTTCAAAATTTTCCTTGAATACCAATGTAAAGCACGCCTCAGATAAATCCGATCATGAGGCCAGTCTGCCAGCAATGCGATCTTGCGATATAAGTACATTATGTCAGTATTTAATTTTGTATGAGATCGCATGCAAACACACAGCCGCGAGCCTGCGAAACGCAATGTACTACCACAGTGGTACGAGTACTACCTCCCTACCGACCTACCTTTCTCTTTATTGCAAACCTATCTAAGTGAGGTTCAAGTCTATCTAATCCATGCTACTATCATAAAGGCGGTAAGTGTTTTTACCATAATTGCTATTACACTTCAGTTTGCAGCAACCCTCTAATAAACCGCCTCTGTGGCTCAATTTAAACAACATTGGTTTTACGATTCGGAGGTAGCGGGTTCGATCCCCAGCGGGATGTTTAAGTACTCGATTTGGTAGGTGGTAGGGCATTTTAAAATGTCCGCCTGGCTAACTACCACCATCTTCTAAATTGCCGCCAAGCAGCAATGTTAATAGCAGTGTTGTGTTCCGGTTATCAGATATTAGATAGCCAGTCCCCCAAATGTGTTGGGGTTTCCGGGTCTGTATGCTTCCACCTTCGACCTCATCTTCAATTAACATCAGGTGTGATTGAGGTCAAGTACGAGCCCGTCGTGCATAAAAAAAAACAATCGGAATCTTTTGTGCATTTCCTGCTTTCGCTCTTTCCTACTGCCAAGTTACAGACTTCATAGGTCTAATGATACAGGTCAGTGGAAAGAACATGTAGTCCCTAATCCAGATGATGCATATGCATTACGGCCATGGTATGGTACAGAAAGTGCTTCATTGGTCCCTTCCTTTATTGCAAGCTCTGCAGGTTGAATTTTCAGCTAAGTCTATTTTAAATAAGAGGTCCCTCATGCCGTAATGTCCAGTAAGAGCACCTACTATAAAACGAGATTGCTCTCTGTTCAACCTGCTGATTTGACTAACTTATACAGTGCAAGTACTTTTAAATCTTAAACTCGAATGGTGTTCCTTGAGTATCTACATTTTATTAAACCTAGAAATTATATGTTTCGGAGGTTTTTTTGTGTGACTTGTAAAGAAAGGCACTTTTTTAGAGTTTCGCCATGTCCGTCTGTCTGTCCGAGACTTAGCTCAGATGTTCTTAGTACTAGAAAGCTGAAATTTGACATGTTATACATATTAATCACGCCGCCAAAGTGATAAAATAGAATCTTGGAAATATTTTTTCAAGCTATCCCCTACACTTTCTTAATCGGAAACACGGAACTCTACATTGCGCGTTGCCCGATACTTGGCCGGTTTTTAGGAGTTATTGTAATACACTTTATGATTTTTTTTGTTTTATATTTAATGAAATGTAATCAAGATACTATGAAATTCTATAGGGGACGCTTATGTTCAGTAGTGGACGTCCTGTGGCTGTTATGATGATGATGACTCAAGACACTATACATGATTACGGACTTAAAGAAATTTCCACCATCAGTAGTCTTTTCTTCTCAGTGACGGAAAGCCTATGTTCAGCAGCGGACGTCCTATTATTAATAGGATGATTCATTCAATCAGACTGTAGAATTGTGCTCGTCCTGTAACTTTACTATTGCATTATCATACAAACAAATTACCTAGCTGCTTCGCAATTAAATAGCTTTTGCATTCCAATAGCAAATACTAGTAAGTACCCCACAAACATCGATTGTCATGTTCCCATTGTATTTAACCTATTATCCGAAATTCAACTGACTGTTATTAATAATCTAGGTTTTAGTATTATCGACACTAAATTGCGGAGAGGCATGTTCAAGTTTAACTGAGCGGGCGACCAATTGTTAGTTTATGATGATATTGAGTATTTTGTTTATGGGCTTTCTGCAATATAGTAGGTCTTTACCTATGAAATTGCCGTTCTGCGCAGTACTGGCCATTTCAAATAAAAATAATTTTTGTTTGGCTAAGAATTTTAATTTCAAATTAATTTTATTTTAAAAACATGGAATTCTTTTTCTAAAAGTAGTTATTTGTTTATTGATTAGTGTTATATTTTCAACGCATTTCAATATTTTTCGTCATCATGGATACGTTAAAAATTCGAGTAATTATGGAATATGAGTACCGTCGTGGCAGCAACGCGGCACAAGCGGCACGCAACATCAACGACGTTTACGGAGCTAACACTACAAACCAACGCACCACCTGTTATTGGTTTGCTCGCTTTCGTTCTGGAAATTTCGACCTGAAAAATGAACCTCGCGGTCGTCCGAAGACTTTTGTCGACAATGACGAATTAAAGGCGATTGTGGAAGCTGATGATACACAATCTACGGCTGAATTAGCAGCAGCTTTCGACGTTAGCGTCAAAACAATATTGGTACATTTGCGTCAAATAGGCAAGGTAAAAAAAGCTTGACAAATGGATGCCCCACGAACTCAATTATCGCCAGCGCGAAGTACACGTCGAGACGTGCCTTGCAATGTTCAACAGACACACAAATGAAGGAATTTTGAACCGCATTGTTACCTGCGATGAAAAATGGATTCTGTTTGATAACCGCAAGCGCTCAGCAAGTTGGTTGGATCCTGGTTCAGCACCTAAACCAAGTCCAAGTTGCAAGAACTGGGGTTGGAAGCTCTCCGTCATCCGCCCTACTCACCAGACCTTGCGCCTACAGACTACCTACTACTTTTTCCAGAATTTGGATAACTTCTTGGCAGGAAAAAATTCAATACCCGAGAGATAGTACAAAATGCCTTTTAAGAATTTGTTGCCTCCCATCCAGGTGATTTCTATAAGAAGGGCATCAATAAACTGCCACTGCGTTGGCAAAGATGCATTGATTGCATGGGTGATTACTTCGATTAAAAAATACATGAAAAAAAAACCTTTAAATTTTTTCATACAAAACGGCAATTTCATAGGTAAAGAAAGATAGGGATTTTTCTGCTTTATAGTGATGTTAATTTGACGTGAGAACATCATCATCATCATAATTAACCACAGGACGTCCACTATTGAACATAGGCCTCCCCCATAGAATTCAAGAGTGACCGGTTGGAAGCGGCCTTCATCCAGCGATTTCCCGCGACCTTTATCAGGTCGCCTGTCCACCTTGTGAGTGGACGTCCTAAGCTGCGCTTTTTTTTATGCACAACGGGTTTGTACTTGACCTCAATCACACCTGATGTTAAGTGATGATGAGGCCGAAGGTGGAAGCGTACTGACCCTGAAACCCCAACACATTTGGAGGACTGGCTATCTTATCTTTGACAACCGGAACACAACAATGCTTTTAACATTGCTGCTTGGCGGCAGATTTAGATAAGACGGTAGTAGCTAGCCAGGTGGACATTTAAAATGCCCTACCACTAACCAAACCGAGTACTTAATGTATCCCGCTGGGGATCGAACCCACGACCTCCCAATCGTAAACCCAATGTTGTTTACATTGAGCCACGGAGGCGGCTTTTGGGCATAAATGGCAAACATAAGCATAGGATCAGTCGAAAAAAAATATTATCACATTAAGTCCAAGTTTTATATTTTTTCTAATTAAAGTTTGAGGTTTTCAGACAACAAACTTTTTCCCTCATTGTGTAAAACAAGTCCGTAACTGAAATTCGAAATACAAACGTGCACACTGCATAATGCACAACGAATGGAGAACATAGTGACGTTTTAGGTGCTTGTACACGGTGCAAGTAGATGGAGCAAGTAAACGCGCAGGTTACTTGCTCGTGTGGTAGTTTACAGGATACACGTTATCTGCGTATGTAATATGCGCCGTGTAAAAGTGAAGCATTAGAAATACACACGTAATTTTAGAGGATTCATAATCATCTTCATTCATAATGCGAACAGCCAAGGCATGGAACTCCCTTCCGGCGTCAGTCTTTCCTGAATCCTACAACCTTAGGATCTTCAAGAGCAGGGTGAATAGGCATCTACTGAGATCGCGTGCTTCGTGAGACATCGTCACTTCCCATCAGGTGAGATTGTGGTCAAACGTGTATCCAGTTAACCATAACGAAAAGAAAAGGATGTGAAAGATCACGAAATTTCTATTAGCCGACTACGGCGAAGCTATAACGAGGGTAATGTAATCAACGTGTCTGTATGTGTGTACCACCTACAGAATAAACGCCAACGCCGATTTGGACAAATAAGATATCGTTAGATTCGTACTGCTGTCGTATCACTAAACATTTCCCGTTTAGCTCGTTTGCGTTCGGTAGCTAAATTTGGTACCACGGAAGTAATATAGAAGTGAGGGTAAGTGGATAAACGTCTAATGGATAAACATACGTAAAAAAAAATACGCGGTACGATTGCTGTTTCAGGGAGTATAACAAGGTATCATAATGATGAATCCAATATGGCGGACGTTTGTGGCCATTTTGTTACATTTGACAGCAAATAATTCAAAATCAAAATCAACAAATGCTTTATTTTGTAGGTACACAGGGTACACTTAAAATAGTGAGATTTTACATTTTTTAACCTTCTGCTTTTTCAAAAGGCAATTTTCCCTTGAGAAGAACAAGCAAAAAATTCGAGAGGTTGCTCTTTTTTAAAAAAGGTTTTTATATTACAACATTATTAATTATTATTTTATATTATAATATTTCATTATTAATTGTGAAATAGCCTGGTTATGCGAACGGGCTGTTTATGTCCATGAATGTTTATTATCGAAATAATCTGAAATTTTATAATATGCTTTCTTAAGTTTCTGTTTTATAGTATCTTTAAAAATTCGAACACCCCGTCGAGATGGGTATCACATGACATGACTTATTGTTTTCAGATTTAATTATTATAATAATGCAGGTAGCATCTTGGTCACTCCCCCACATGGACCGAACCTGTGCTACCTTCTGAACTAAGTGATGAACAGGCTCTTTAGAGAGATGAGTATCACATGACATGATCGTTTTCAGAGGTAATTATTATAATAATGCAGGTAGCTTGGCACTCTCCTGTGCTACCTTCTAAAATAAGTGATGAACACAGGCTCTTTAGGTTAGTTGTTAAAGTTTTTTTGTTGCTCTTACTTTGTAAAATTGGTAGTAGTTTATGAATATAGATTTGAATTTAATTTAATTTTATCTTCGAATAGAATACATTTACATTCGTCGACCATGACACAAGTCACTTAACCTACATTATACACATACTATATGGGTTGGTATACAATTAAAAGTAATATCAGGAGACGTGACCCATATCAGGGGCAACGAAATGGTCCAGACTCAGCATGTCCTGTGGGTAGAAACCCGTAGCGCTGTTCATTCTTACAAGGTAGTTATTCAGTTCCACGAGAAAATAAATAAAAATAAAGATCTCCTACACCTACGAAAACTGTTTCGATTTGATGGAATTACCTACCCAGCTTTAGAACAGTGCAACCACGATAACTGCCTCAATTTCTTCAACCATTTTCACTAAGTATCATTTACAATTTCCTCGGGAACAACAATTGCGGTGCAATAAATACAAATTGCTGACTGCATATTTAAGGGGCGTTCAGACGAGCGCAGTGGAAGTTTGCATTCAGATCCGAATTCGAAATAGTCGACCATAAATTTTAAATGAAACGGCTACGGAGTAGACGTTGTACATCTATGACAGCTATGTTGCCAAGATGAATATCGTCTGCTATCTAGAGCAGTGTTAACTATAAAATTTATGGTGGCATAAAAGTAAATGAAAACCACATATATGTTTATAAGCCACGTAAAATAGAGATGGGCGATATGAGTGTTCTTTTATGGCTCTATGTAATGGAGTTGTAAAAATAGTAGTTTCTCAGTTTAAAGGGACAAATTTTAAATGATTAAATTTAGAAAATTTCAGAAGGCATGTTTTATTATCGGTCCAAGTTGTTTTCAATTGAAGACAATCTTTACTGATATGAAAATCCAAAAACCCATTCCCAATATCTGAAATAGCCAAAGCAATATATAAATTAGTCGGAGTCGGTATAAATAATAGGGTGTAAATATTTACTGAGTCATTACAGAGCGACATAGTCATTAAAATGACTAAGCTCTTTAAATAAGATTAGAAAAAAAAAATCCATACTGGGTCCTCTTGTTGATTATGACCATAACGTCTCTCAGTCACTTAGTCACCCGGACGCTTAACAACCCGGGCACTTAGCCACCCGGACGCTTAGCCACCCGGACTTTTACTCACCAGAACCAGGACCCTTTGCTATAGATTTGTCCCAGTTGCGGTAACCTCGCTGCTGTGTAAACCAATCAGACGTTCGTAAGCTAATGATGAAGATTGCCATCCTAGATTATCCTGCTACATATTGTACATTGAGGCTTTAACCGGTTGCACATACTTTGCATTGCATTAGTACCTATGTATGTGTATGCGCCAGTCCTTGACGTTAGCGTGCTGATTTTGTGCGTGACGTGACAACACAAAGGCCAGGTCAAACACGCCTCAGTTGTGTACCCACGCTCTAAACAGGACGGGTTTAATTTTCATTTTAAACCGACTCAGCTTGGTTTGAATGCCGTACACCCATGTGAATGTTTTCTCTATATTTCCATTTGTTCAACTTGTGTAGTGAAATCTATTAGTATCTGCTTTTTATTAAATTCATGTATTAAAAAAAAACAAGCTTTTAATACTTCATCATGATTATCACATATTATTTTAGTCATACCGTGTATGCAAAATTTCATTATCGAGCTATTAACTGTGAAGGAGTTCCCCTCGTGAGGAGACCATCCTGACTGCAGCATCAGGTCATCGCGAAAATCACGTTTACCTATCAAATCTAACTGTGTATGTAAAATTTAGTATCCGTGAACGGTTGATCCGTTAAGGAGGAGGAGACCCTGGCTGCAGCATCAGTTCATGCGTACCAAATAAATGTATTGATAATGTCAATTATTTGAACTGAACGAAACTAAAATTGAACGAGTTTGTAAAATTTCAGCTCCTTGAGGTAAAAAGGAAATGCTTCTAATTTTAATAACACGCTTTTATTAGCTTCACTTCTAACTTATTTGCTAACAAATGGAAGGAAATTTTAACCTACTTCTAATTGTATGGAACAATTGTTTTGAAGAAAAGAAAATTAAACTACCTATGCCAATACTTTCTATTTCACTTACCAAATATGCTCTATTTTTTTCCTTACGGTAAAGAAACTCATCCGGTATATACTTAATAAGATGACATAGACTATTATGATTAATATTACCACTGTGAATTACATTGCGTCGTTAACCATAAAAAAAAAATACTTAGAATCCCTATAATATTTACAAAAAATCGATCAATAACTTTTTTGCATTTAGGAAAAATTTACCGTGGGTAAATATCACGACTCAATAAACTATTTTTAGTAAATAATGAAGTAGCCATTGATTAGTTTTTAGAAAATTGTTTTAGGAGATTTTAGTATCTTCCACAACACAATGAAGTTCATAAGGGCAACTAAAATGTAATATTGTAGGTTTTATAAATAAATACCTATACTATACCTAAAGCAAGCTACATAATTGTTAGAAAACAATCTCACCTATAACATCAAGCACGATCTTATGGTTCCTCGTAGGGGACACCTTGAAGTCGACTCGGCAGCGGTACAGCGCTCGGTCCGTTGCCAGCACGTTTCGTATTCGAAGTCCGGAAGGAGATTCCGAGTGCCACATCGCCCGGCCAGCGAGCATGTCGTCTGCCCAGTGGGCTGTGGGACTCGGCACTCGTCCGTCGAAACTGGGAATGAAAAGAAATACATTAGAAATATTTTATACGATCTCATACAGTTAAACTGTTGTAATTTTTCAAAATTTTGTGAAATTGCTATCGACATGGTCGATACGTAATAGCTCTTATTCTTTCTGTGTACAGAATTTAAAATTTTCGTGTTTACTTCTATTTTGACGTAACAGTTTTTGCTGCATTCAGTATTTTTTTTTTATTATATGTATAATTAAATTATCATGGAATTCTTTATGGTTAATAAAATATGTGAAAATTCTAGTACACGTGTATAGAATTGAACGACATCACTAAGAATTTCTATGAAATTGTAATACTTTTAATTTTTGCGACATTTTACATACATACATTTACATTCAAGATTTAATGACTGTGGTGAAATTTTCAGTGAGAGCGATATAGTAGAGTCGCAGAAAAATGTCGAGGAATCTCCGTAAATTACGAGGTATTTTGTCTATAATAAAGTTAGAGATGGCCTATTCTTAGCAGTGGACGTCCCGTGGCTGACATGATGATGATGAAAGGTCGAGGAGGCCATGGCAGGTGATGCCTACAGCAAAAACTGTTACTCTTATTTTAATGCAAACCTATCGAGCTACAGTACCGATGCTATCGATAGTATTGCTTAAAAACTATCGATAATACCGACAGTATTAATATTCAATAGTATCGATACGAACGATATAATCGATTCTTACTGTCATTCAAGGTTACTATATTATCGATTGGCAATCGACATTTTATACTATTGCGTGCAACACTAATTAAGACATGATACATAAAATATAATCCTACTTTTTGTTTTACAAAATAAGTCGAAGCCATTTTTATTTAAAATAAATAAATAATAATAATAATAAATAATAATATTTCGGACACTTACACCAATCATCTAGTCCCAAACTAAGCAAAGCTTGTGCTATGGATACTAGATAACGGATAAACATACATAAATATTTATATAAACATCCAAGACTCGGGAATAAAAAATGTTCGTATTCATCATACAAACATTTACCCGTCGCGGGATTCGAACCCGCAACCGTTGGTTTCGCTGATAGGGTCACTATCCACTACACCAATCGGTCGTCAAATAAATTCATAAAGAATTAAAATCACAGAGTCGTAGTCGTGTTTGGCGCGTTAGATCATTTGTTGATAATATATGATATGCAGTATCACGAGATATAATCGCCGATTGATTTGATCGATGATCGATCGATTGGCACCTAACTTGTCTTGTTCATATATCGATGACGTTTCAGTAACTTTCGTTATCTTGTGGTAGGGCGTCCCAAAGTTATGGGACATGAAGGGGAAGTACCTTAAATATTGTAGATAGTGAATTTTGCTCAAAGAAGACTTTATGTTATTTTTAAAAGTTAGTAATTCTGCATTCATAGATTTTCTAAAAATTACTTGCTTCGGCTGGGAATCGAACCGACTTAAATGTGAAAAAAAAAACACCCTACTTTTATGATGCCAATCGAAAGAATAGCTAAAAAATAATAACTCTGCCTAAGTAACATAGTATTTTAAAAGAAAGGAACAACATAAAATGATTGAGTCAAATTTCAAGAAAGTTATTTATTGCTAAAGTGATTTCTTCTTTTGGGGATACGTGAAAGATATGCTATACAAAAAGCGATACGAGAACGTAGGCGAGTTGCAAACAGAATTGTGCCATATCACATCGAGTGTTCACCATAAAATGATTAGAAAATCAACAGGCAGCGGGCTCATTAAAAGATTGGCGATTTGCGTAAGACAAGAGGGATCACATTTTGAGCATTTAATTAATTAATTTACAAAAAAATACCTACTTAATTGACTACGGCAGTTTCATGTATGTTTTTTATTTGATTAAAATGATTAATTTCACGTTGTTCCTTTCTTTTAAAATACTATGTTACTTAGGCAGAGTTATTATTTTTTAGCTATTCTTTCGATTGGCATCATAAAAGTAGGGTGTTTTTTTTTTCACATTTGAGTCGGTTCGATTCCCAGCCGAAGCAAATAATTTTTAGAAAATCTATGAATGCAGAATTACTAACTTTTAAAAATAACATAAAGTCTTCTTTGAGCAAAATTCACTATCTACGATATTTAAGGTACTTCCCCTTCATGTCCCATAACTTTGGGACGCCCTGTATAGTCAATTACATTGACATTTACGTCATTTTGGGAACAAGAATGACTATGATAAATATTCGTATTGTTATAGCTAGACATGCCGATAATATGTGGCATGGTTACCACTATGACCTTTATATTAAGGCTATAAAAACTTCGTCGAACTAACACAATAACAACTGAGGCACTGTTGTAAATCATGTTTTTTGCGACTTTATATATTATCACAAACAAACCTAAGCGGTAACCATACGATATCTGTCTAGGGCATTTAAATTGATTTTATGGAAGTTAAATTATATTGAAGGGAAAGGGTTTATCATTTATGTTATGAGTGTATAGATAAGGTCTTTTTAATCGGTAAGCAGGTTATCCTACCTAAAAATATCAAAAACAAGACAAAATATGTGAATTGATTTAGGCCGGAGACGAAAGTCTCTATGCCGTTGCTATTGTTTGAGAACTTGGCATGTGCGCTACCGTGCGCTTCGATTTGAAATAGTAGATTTACATACGCAGCCTCTGACGTTGGCCTAACAATTGACTTATTTTGTCAATTTTATTGTTTATAGGTAAGTTTATTAGGTATTTACAATTATGTGGTTTCGGCATTCAAATAGAATTGTTTGGGATATCTCTGACCACCCCATTTGGGATAAAGGTCGTGACGTTATGTATGTATGAATGTATTTATAACTGTAGACGGGTTTTTATAACTTTTTAAAAATTTTAATTTAGACTTTTGTTTTGCAAATGGGGTACTAGTATAATTTGTTGTCAAGTATGACAAAATGGGTGCTAGAGTCCCCCGTATTAGATTTATCATGATGAAATACCCTATGACTCTCCCGGGACCGGTATGAATCTAATGACGCCTCGAAATCGGCTGAGGCGCGCTGTTGGTGGTAACATACACACAAACAGACGCGATCAAATTGTTTGAGGCAATAAAACAATTTTCATTCTTATTCAATACATTACCCCCTTTTAATATGGATTTGGAACCGATGTACACCAGCTTAAGTAATTTTGTTTTATGAATGAGTGGGCCTAGAAGGAGTGATACTAGGAGAATTATTCTATTTGCTTACTATAGGAGAACCCAAATACTAGTGTAACTTATGAATAAGCTGGTTGGTTGGTGGTAGGGCATTTTAAATCTCCGCCTGGCTAGCTACCACCATCTTATCTAAATCTGCCGCCAAGCAGCAATGTTAATAGCATTGTTGTGTTCCGGTTGTCAGAGATAAGATAGCTAGTCCCCCAAATATGTTGGGGCTACCAGGTCAGTACGCTTCCACCTTCGACCTCATCTTCACTTAACATCAGGTGTGATTGAGGTCAAGTATTAACCCGTTGTGCATAAAAAAAAGCTGTTCCTAAATAAATATTATTTTATTTATTTATTCATACTCATACTCATTTATTTTTTCCATAGGCGTATTCCGCGCACTTGGACATGTCCATTACAATACAATATATATATATACATAATTAAATGTAAAAACGAAAGTAAGTACATTAATTATTATCAGATATCTGAATACAAATAAAAGGATTATAAAATAATTTAGAGTAATGTAGCTGCTGTAAAGAGGCATTGTCAGTCTGCATAATAAGTAGCTGCTGTAAATGGGCATTGTCAATTTCCTTAAGGCTAATAGCTGCTGTAAATGGGCATTGTCAATTTCCTTAAAGCTATGATATTAAAATACACTACTGAAGCCAGGCATCTCTATCTTCCAAGTAATCTTTTATACTATAATAGGCCTTTCTAATAAGGGTACTTTTGATTCTATTTTTAAATTGTCGTTCCGTGAGCTCCAATATATTTAATGGAATTTTGTTATAAAAACGGACACAGTTCCCTAAGTACGACTTATTTGACTTTTGAAGTCTGAACGTAGGCACGGACAATTTATATTTGTGTCGAGTATTAAGGGAATGTATGTCACTTTTCTTGGAGAACAGATGAATATTCTTCCGAGTATACATAATGTTTTCATAGATGTACAGAGATGGAAGTGTCATAATTTTGATAACTTTAAAACTATCTCTTAGGGAGTCACGTGACTTCAGCCCGTACAGTGCTCGAATTGCACGTTTTTGCAGAACAAAAATAACATTTATATCAGCCGCTGCTCCCCACAGAAGTATACCGTAGGACATCAAACTATGGAAGTAACTATAGTACACTATCCTTGCAGTTACTTGATTGGTAAGTTGTCTGATTTTTTTGACTGCAAATACAGCTGAGCTTAATTTTGCTGCAAGTGAAGCAATATGAGGTCCCCACTGCAGTTTAGAGTCGACGATAAGGCCTAAAAACTTTGTTGAATCCACGAAGTGCAACGCAACACCATCTAATTCTATATTCGAAGGAACCTGGAGTACATTTGGCATTGAGAATTTTATACAGTTTGTTTTGCTAGAGTTAAGTAGTAAATTATTGCAAGAAAACCATTTGTGTATTTTGTCGAGGGTGACATTTACTTCTGCATCCCCACGATTTCCTCTTGCAACTCTAAACAACAATGAAGTATCATCAGCGAACAATACAATATTAGCGATTTTTTCGACCATAAAGGGCAAGTCATTTATGTAAACTAGGAAAAGGAATGGACCCAAAATGGATCCTTGGGGCACGCCCAACCTCATAAGGGATCCCGGAGATTTGAAGCCACCAATATCTACCCGCTGTGTACGACCCTCCAAATAGGAAGCCATAAGGTCAAGAGCCTTACCTTGAATTCCGTAAAAGTTTAATTTACGTAGGAGCGTGCAGTGATCGACACAATCAAAAGCTTTTGAGAGGTCGCAGAACACCCCAATCGCATCTTGACGCCTGATTATTAAATTTATCGTAGTCGAGTAAAAATATAATAACATGTCGCAATGTATGAATAATGATTATTATAATTCACTTAACGATACATATTGTAATAATGAGAATGGTGACGCGTCGATTTAAAAAAGTTGTTGTCTGTTTTAGACTCGTATTTGGGATACGCCTGTGAATGATGAACCGTTAATTAATTGTAATGAATTTGAGTAAGGTTAATGTAATAATGTACTGAGAAACTTTGAATAACAATTCCAAGTAATGGGATTGACATATCCAAAAGGATAAAAATCCCAAAATAAAGTAAGATTAAAAAAAAAAAAAAAAAAAATTCCAAGTACTCACACTGGGCGAGGGTATGGGCCATAATCCAACACACGGGCCCAGTGAGGATTGGTAGATGTGGGTCAGAATAGTGGCCACCTTTTAAGTCGACCCTATAGGTCACCGATTTTGCTTAACGACTGCCTTTAATAAAAACAACCTTGACCGACTATGTAACGTACTCTCCAAAGCAAGAAAACACTCGTATTAAAATGCAACTAATCACTCATCCAGCGCCAGATATTGCTTAAATTTTCAATTAAAATTTAATTAATATATTTTTAGGGTAAATTGTTTTGTGAAGCTACTAACTATATTTAGATACTTATTGTTTAATGTTAAATTAAACCAATTTTGTACCACTGTCTATATCTTCGAAATAGTAACCCGTGGATAACGTTGCTGGTTGTACAATGATCCACATCATTTTGTAAAACTAGATTAAGTATATAAATTGTGCAGCTGTTTGTTGTCCTTAATAAAAAACAAAAACAAAAACACTTCGTTAATCGAAAACGAACGAACCAGCCATAAAATGAGAAAATGCTATAGAAACTTTTTATACATAGGTATATATACCGGGTGAGTTTTTTTTATTTGTCATATATATATGTATTTGGCATAGGTAGTTTAATTTATTTTTTCAAAAATTCACGCTCCGGTCTTACATTGATATGCGAGTGGCGTGATTCCTATCGTGCGAAATCTATTTGGAACTCATATTTTCTCCAGTTTTCTTTATTCATTTAATTTAATGATGTAATTGTGTGGAATAGTCTACAAACGCGACCGTCAAATGACACAATTATAGCTTTATTCGATTATGGTTTTGAAAAAAAAAATAACCTAACTGTGCCTTCTATTTCACTTATCTAATATGCCCTATTTTTTCCGTACGGTAAAAAAACTCTTCCGGTATATGCTCACGCCTGTTTCCCGTTGAGGTAGGCAGAGACTATTCATTTCCACTTGCAACGATCCTGACACATAACTTTTGCTTGTTCCACTCTCATCAAATGCTTCATACACACTCGTTGGTTAGTTGTTGAACGCACCTGAAATTTTTTGATTACGTCAGTCATTTGATTGGCGTATGTCCTTGGTCGACCTTTACCGACCCTTTCACGTACGCTTTCGTTATACATATATTGCTTTCGGTATTCTCCTTTCACTCATTCGTCCTATATACCCAAACCACCTTAACATACCTCTTTCTATCTTACTCACTACGTCATCTTGCACGCCACACGTTTCTCATAGAATTCTAATATACCTCGACGACATTGAAGTAATTGCTGTACTACGCCTCGCCAGTTATGGCGTTCTAAATTCGCCTTGGAAATTCGCTCGAAACTAGGTAATACCTGCTGCTTGGACTGAACAAGTAACGACTCATAAATATTTCATAACCGCCCCTGTTTATACGGGGTATAGAAAGCAATGGATCAAACTTAAATGCTTCCGTAACTACCTATAGAATTCGTAACTTAACAATCTGAATAATAAGGTATATATGAAAAACTCGTTGATAATAAAGACAATTTACCTCTAGAAAGAAAAGGAGTAAGGCAGAGAGCAGCTCCTTGACATATTGAGGTTACTACAGTTCATTGTCGCGCCCGCACTGACGTCATCGTCGATAAAATCATTGAGGGCGGCAATGAACTACGTATATCGACGACTCATCGGGGTCGTACCACGTTGTATGTAACAATAACGATAGCTTCGCCTTGTTCGGCGCAGGCACATTTAGTTACAGTCAATAGTTAGCATCCAGTCATCTTAGTCAATCTATATTTAGCTTTACCTCACTGAATGCGCAAGCAAAGTGTCTTTTCACGTAAATCTCTTTCGTGCAAATAGCTTTTCACGCATGTGGATTTCCTGCAAGTGCCTCCTTCACCCTAGTATACCTGATCCGAAATTTACCAATCTGCATGTAACTCGGACGTGTAATTTGCATTGTACGTTATTTGTCTCTGCATTTTGTGTAGGTACAATGCATGAAGCGCCTATTAGCTCACACAACGACACTAAACATTACCGAACACAATTTATTTTCTCCGCTCTTATCCGAAAATATGGCTATTGTGGGCATGAACTTATTCTATATATCACATAATGTATTGATGTTTCGTATTCACTATATACTTACAAGTACCATCAATCAACATCGATGGTTGGTCTCGAATATCAATAGAAGGTATGTATATAAATTCATCATAATCCGTCATACGAACGTGCCGATACCCAAACCCACAAACATTGACAAAGCGAAAATAGAAGGTTTTCTACAAACAAATATAAGTACCTACACTACAACAGGATAAGGAAAAGTCCTTGTCTACGAAATAGAAAAACCTGTCTCAAATTCTTATGAAAAAACTCCTTTAATATGGAGTTACAATTGAAATGACTTCTGACAAGCAGATTCTAAATTACACTGTGCGCCTTTTGCTAATTCACAGATACAGTTATTCAGTGCAGGATTTTCTCAAAGAAAAGCATGTAATGCTTATTATTGTAAAAACTTTATAATTATGAATGCAATTTTATAGTTAATTTTATTATACAATATTGTCTTCTACCATTTATGCAATCTAATCTTTTTTTATTATTTAGTAAGGTTTTCTGAAAGTTCATAAATTGTGTGACTAACATAACGTCACCCCGTTTTCCGTAGCGGTAGGCAGAGATCACAAACGTCTACTTATTACGATCCTGACACACCTCTTTTGCTTCATTCACTGTTACAAGGTTGATCCATACATGCTTGTCGGTTTAGGGTACTCTTGACTTGGCCTTTCTTTAAGACGTCCCCGATTTGATCATGGTAACATTATAAGTATCTCATTATGTTACCAATTGTACATTTATTAACATCGTATTATTAAAAAGGCCTTAAAATAGTTATAAAACGTGTTACATTTTCAAGTCGTTTCATACATTTAGATTTTAAGAGTCATGCAAGTTTTTTACTAATATGAAGTTAATAAATGTACAGAAATCTATCTATCTACGAAGAGTAAGCTAGAATGCTCCAATAGAAATAATTGTAGAGCCAAAAACTATCAAAACAACTTATCTGTCACCCAAGTAGTATATCATCAGAGCTGCCAGGAGATAAACTGCAGCAATTGTACATCAGCTTCAAAAAGTTGTATGGCAGGGCAAATTTGAATTAATAATCAGTTTCATTTATATAAGTAATTTCATAACAATAGACGACCGATTGGTGTAGTGGATAGTGACCCTGTCAGGGAAACCAACGTTTGTGGGTTCGAATCCCGCGAGGGGCAGATGTTTGTGTGATGAATACGAACATTTATTCCCAAGTCATGGATTTTTTTTTTCTATTTATTCATTATATATGAAAAAGGTTTAACACAATACAATGTTTATATAGATATTTATGTATGTTTATCTGTTAGTATCCATAGCACAAGCCTTGCTTTGTTTGAGTGTGTAAGTATGTAGTGTAAGTATCCGAAATATTTATTTATTATTTATTTAGTAATAAATTATGAAAATTGAAAAAAAAACCTGCAATTTTGTTCATCAAAGTAATCATGTTTTTCTTTAATGGAAAATACAATTTTTAAATTAAAACAATATGGATTCCAGCAACGACCTATTTTATGGTTTAATTTTAGTTTATGTAATATTGTGGTGAGACTTATCTTAAGCTTTGTGAATGAGCAGTAAATTTAAATGTAATATTAATATTAATAGTGACGTTTTCAAGTGATAATTTTATCCTATGAAATAAAATATTTTGATTTGATTTTGATATGGTAAAATGGTGGTATGGAGTTGTTTTTTTTATTATTATGAATAATAACGTCCTCTAGATTCGATTCTGCCTCGCAATCAAAATTTCAATACGGGTTGTACAGTCTTGATGTGGTCATATCAAATCTACGTACATATGTACTTACATACCATGATAGCAAACATGCACCGCAAAAACATTATCCTTCAGGCAATCGGGTAAAGAGTGTTTGTTTGTTTGTTTATCATTCTTTCACATTGTAATAGAGCGTTAAAATGGCAAATTTTTTATACAAATGATTGTTTATGGTTCGGTGACAGATATAGAGTACCTACTTAACCCGCATAAAAAATATTCCAAGCGGGCTATACCGCAGTCGGTACAATATAAATTTTCTCCTATGATAACTTGCGAATCGATCTCTCTCCATCTTTAATAGAAAACCAACACAATTTCAGACCACTAACAATAAACAAATTGAAGAAAATACAATAAGGATTTATTGTAATCCTGTTTTTTTTCTCCCAAGAAAATTTATATCTCAAAGAATCTTCGTGTATATTATTTGAATTTGGAATAACAAAATAAATACAAAAACCCGTTATCTCCTCGAGACAAGTTGAAATTTTTCGGAGGTTTATTTATTTTTTATTAGTGGAATAATTCGCGTTTCTGTTTATATTGGAAACAACGCAGGTGGCAAAATAGACTGGATTTTGGGTGGGACTCGATTTGTTATTTGAAAAAAACTCGGTTATATTGCTCAGACAAGTAATTTATTTCTCTAGAGAAATTTGGTAAAATATTTATTTTTATAAAGCCTTTGCTACAATAATATTTCTTTTAAAGGCGTTTAAACTACGCTTTAATGTACATGAACTGATATTTAAAAATTATAAGACAGATAATAAGAAAAAAAAAAATTAAAGACCTAACTTACCTAACCTAACCTTTGGGGAAAATACATAAGACTAAAACTTCTATTGTGTCTGGTTCAGTGTCGCTGAACGTGTTAAAAGATATCCACACTCCTGAGGGAGAGCCTGGGTTATGTGGGAGATAATAAATAAATAAATATCTTTTCACATACACACAGCGCCATCTAAGTCCACAGTAAGCATCTATCTTGTGTTATGGATACCAGATGGTTGATAAACTACACAAATACTTTCTTTTTGTACATAAATACATTATAAATGAAACTCATCAATAACTCGGTAACAATGTCTGTATTCATCATACAAACATAAGCCCCTAGCGGGATTCGAACCCGCGACGTATTGGTATAGTGGTCAGAGTTTCTAACCACTACACCAAACAGTCGAGATCCACCCACTAAAACGCCTCCTCCTCAGCGTTTGGCGGGGAACACCGGGCACTCGATGGACCAACTACCGGTGATGCTCTAGCACTTCACTGAAGCCCCTCGTGAGTTGGTTTAAATAACCAAGCCACACAACCACAGCGGTACGAGACCACATTTTACAACCGCTGCCATCCATGGGGCCACCACCACTGGTGATTGGACAGCCAGAGCCCTCACTCTAACTGACCGCGACCCTGTGCAATCCTACTCAAGGGCTTTGGTATGACGCATCGGGACGGCTCTTTGGACCTCACGGCGTCTCCGTGTACGGGCGTCATCTGACCACTCGTGGTACACGCACCCTGCTTCTCAACTAGGGCCAATCTGGAGAATTTGTTACCTCAGACGACAGGCAGGGAATACCGTACCCCTATTCTGTGCCCCGGGTTACAGGCGGGAAATGCTAAGCGGCTGACGCGGGTAGCCACGAGTCAACTCATTAATTGTTCAATTCCACACTTATAATGCTATAATATACCTATATAAGGGTCTTTAATAAACAAAGCAAATTCTATTTGTCTAAGTCAAATAGATTTTGAGTCATTAAGATTTCAAAAGTAGTTCCAAATGTTTCGTGTAACATAACTCATGGCTGCAGCGTGCTGCCGATCACGTGTCTAGATAATAATTTTTATATAACATTATTATATTATTATATTGATATTTACGACTATATGACGACTATATGATTGATGTATTAATAAATATATAATATTTTAGATATTTATGCCAATGATCTAGTCTTAAACTAGACAAAGTCTATAGTATGGTTACGGTACGGTATGGGTAAGGTATACTATGGTTACGAATTTACTCCTCGCGGGATTCGAAACCGCAACCGTCCAAATATCCACCTGGAAGATTGAAATGAGATATTAATAGCTATGACCAAAATCTGTGCCTCCACATATCAGACTATCAAAGTTACTCTACCGTTTTGTGAGTCTTCAATTTCATTCAAAAAGGCAAGAGGCAACCCTATTGTTTCCTAACACGAAAACAACGGGGCAAAATAAATTTTTCACGTCGCAGCCACGAGACCCGTTTAATCTGATCAAACAGTTTCGGGGTCCCGTACATATTCCCAAACTAATTTGGCACTCGTACGTTGGCCGTCATGCATAACAAATGTCACCCTGAGCGATTCATGAAATATGCACACATTGTCAGCTTGCGATTTAGTCATGAATCTTTGGTGATAGTCGCGCGACATGGCGACTAACATTTGTCTCGGAATACTAGCGAGAATAAGACAGCCAGGAACTAGGCAAAGTTAGTTATAATATCTAAATTTTCTCGTCTCGTATGCATCGTAGAAAGTGATTAAGGGTCATGAGCATACAGGCAGCAGCAGTGGCGATGAGTGCAATCGTCGTATGGAATATGGGAGAGTTTTATGTCCATATTCAGAAAATGGTCCAGGAAGTCCAAACATTTCTGCTTTCTTGCTTACAATGAGTTTACCAAAATTTGAAAATGCCATTCTGGCATGTTTACCTTTGGCAATGTACGTTTAACTAGCATTATGATGCCTTGGTATTCTGACGAGATCGAATGCAATATATATGCATATATATAGCCTGTATAGTGTAAACAGTT
The DNA here is from genome assembly GCA_949316235.1 of Oegoconia quadripuncta. Classification (NCBI taxonomy): domain Eukaryota; kingdom Metazoa; phylum Arthropoda; class Insecta; order Lepidoptera; family Autostichidae; genus Oegoconia; species Oegoconia quadripuncta. The sequence goes on from OX438746.1 coordinate 18,828,703, forward strand.
AATTAGATACTCTACTTTACCTGCATCCGAGCATCAATCGTCACTTTCCATCAGGTAAGATTGTGATCAAACGCGAATCCAGTCATCTTAAAAAAAATAAAAAATACAAACCCTGAGGTTTAGAATAAGACAGCACTGAAATTATCAGCAAATCAAGCGTTAGCATAATACCTAATGGTTTACAACGCACTTTAAGATACACGTGAGTTTCTGTCAAATTATAAATGAAGAGTGGTTTCTTAAATAAGTCTTTTTTTTATGCGCAATGGGTTGGTACTTGACCTCAATCACACCTTATTTTAAGTGAAGATGAGGTTGAAGGTAGAAGCGTACTGATCTGGAAACGCCAACACATTTGGGGGACTGGCTATCATATCTCTGACAACCGGAACACAACAATGCTATTAATATTGCTGCTTGGCGGCAGATTTAGATAAGATCGTGGTAGCTAGCGACGCAGACATTTAAAATGCCCTACCACCAACCAAACCGAGTACTTAAACATATACCCCGCTAGGGACCGAACCCGCGACCTCCGAATCGCAAACCCAATGTTGTTTACATTGATTTTATTCAATTTATGATTTCACAAAACAACGTAAATATGAAAAATAATTGGATTGAAATGTCGTCGTGCGGTTCATGTATATGCTTGTTTATCATCCAATAGTCCGGAATTTTATAACATCCATAGTTTTATGGTAGGCAGTTCTTGTGTAGTAAACCAAATTATGTAGGTACTGAAAGTATACATCAATAAAATCGACTATTGACGGACTGTACTTATATGTACATACATACGTTATAATACGTTGTACTTTCTGTCGAGTTTACTTATTATTACTTGGTGGTAAGCTTCTTTTAGATTAAAAAGTAACGTAAAATAGTTACAATTTCACGATAATTGCATATGTAATTATCTTATTTATTTGTATGCATAACATCTATGACAAAGAAACGTTCATTACGCTACCACCTTCGGCCTCATCTTCACTTAACATCAGCTGTGATTGAAGTCAAGTGCTAACCCATTGTAGATATAAAGTATATAATAAATAATATATATTTATATATATATAATTGCTATAAACGAATGTATTAAAACACATTCAGATATCATAAGCAATATCAGATTTTAATTATATTCTACTTGTACATTAATTATTTTAAAATTTCAGCAGAGGTGGCAAGTTTGATTCCTGAAACACATGTTTAGAATTCTGCTGGTTACAGAGTATTTTTTTTAACATGTTTTTATTATTAGCTTCAGTTGTAACTAAACTAACAAATCGTGTAAGTAATTTTTAACCTACTTCAAATCAAAATGAAACTTGCACGTATATGTATTTCAGAGGACAATACTATAATTAGGTATCTTGGAGATAATTTTATGATGGAGTCAAAAGATGGGAGATGGAATTCTTCATAGGCTACTAGTAAACCCCTTGAGTTTGGGCTAATATGATTCGTTTTGACGAGTCAAACTTCAAACTACAAGCATTTATTTCAACGTAAGATAAATGATATAATTTGTTGAATGTCAATTTAAATCTAGTGGAAATAAAAATAGGGCTTAAGCATTTTTCTGTCAGTCAGTATGTCCAAGCTACCACCGCTTCGGAAAGGGAAATCATCTGTGGGAAAAGAAGCGACCAATATATTTCAATTAAAAATAAATAAATAAATAAAACGTTTATTTTGAGTTTCTTTTAGAGTTACATATTTCATACACTTCTACCAAACTATAAATAGTTTATGGGCAGAAAATATACTCCCTTGATTTTAACATTCGTACAATGTAACTGTAACACATTATTTAACCTTTTGTGAAATTCACAGTATTACGAGTATGCATGGCAAATGGAACATAAACATTATGTGCTTCGTTTCATATATATTTACAAGCATGATTTGTTAAACTTTTCTAACAGGAACTTTTTTATTTTAGTATAAAATGATTTAGGCACAGTGTCACTTGGTCAATTGGTGTCGAGGGTCTGATGATGAAGCCAGGAGGTGGATGGTGGAACTCTAGAGTGTTTTTTTAGTTTTTTAAACTACATTTTATACCATCCCAACTAATATTATAAATGAAGTTTGTGTGTATGTATGTTTGTTACGTCTTTACGCCTGGTGGTGTTTACGATTTGGATGAAATTTGGTTGGTAGACAGATTAGGATCTGGATTAACATACGCAATTTTTATGCAGAACCGATTTTGATGAAATGAGGAAATATTTGTTCCACATACTTTACGGAAACATTTGTTGCCAGACATCTTCAATGAATTACCTATAAAAAGTTGAGAGTTTAAATGATAGTGTTAAAAACTGTAAAAAATCTTTAGAAGATATATTACTTGAATACATTGAAGGAAACTTTGGTAAATATGATCGCACCACACCGCAGATAAACCCAGCTGTTTGGGCGGGTGGCATAATTTTAATCTACATACTTGTACTACTGTTCTAAAAAAAAAAAGAGTGAACAACTTTTTTATTTCTAATATAGTTACACAGTTGAAAATGTGGATTACAGGCCCGTAGATATTTCTGATGTGAATCACAATAAAATAAAATAATCAAGACTACTACAATATCGTCACTTCGAAACCCACTACGGCCATATGTTTGTATAATAAATAGGGAAATGTGTTCCCGAGTTATGGATATTTTTCATTTATATATCATGTATTTATTTACAAAAAAAATTCGTGTATTTTTTATAAACCACCTGGTAACCATAATACAAGCCTATGTTTGCTTAATGTGGAACTAGATGGCGCTGTGTATATGTGCAAAGATTATTAATTATAATTATTTTTAAATAAACAGTCTGCGACAGCATCGAACATGTAAAACAGTGTATGCTTAACAATGGCCTTGCTCTTCCCACAACCATTAATATAACCTCGTGTTTCATATTTAACTTTATTTATAGTGATACCAACTTAAGCACTTCTAGCATTGTTGACAGGCATTTCATTATCTACTTCTATATTAAGCTAGAGGATGCCCCTAAGTGTTTCACGAACTGATACAGTTTTCCTATTTCAACCGGAATTTTACAATATGCTTTCTCAATGCGCCTCTAAATAACACAACAACACACCCGCCAAATTTCAATAACATAAGTCTGTGCGTTTGGGCTGTGCGTTGATAGATTGTGGCGTGCCTCGAGTATAAAAAAAGCTCGATAATGTTTTAGTGATTAGTATACAGCTAGAAAAATTAGATAGGATATATTACGACGTTTCAGTTTGACCAGTGGAAATGTTTAAATCAAAGATTTCCTATACTATTTAAATCGTTAATACTCCTTATCGAGTATTCAGTAAGGCGAGCTGGGCTTTTAGCATATGAAAAGACCGCCACTGTGACTACTAGATCAGTCTATAAATAATTTCGTTTCTTCTTTTATATGTTGCTAACTTTCCGCTCGTGGCTTTGCCTATGTGAAATTGCTTTATCGCGGAGTTTTTTAGGTTAAATAGTAGCGTACGTCCTTTTCCAAGTCCGAGGCTACCTCTCTGCCAAATTTCAATACAATCGGTTCAGTAAGGCGTGAAAGTCAGACAGACAGACTCTTGCACTATAATATTAGTATACAAAGATAGACGCAGACCGTCTCCAGATTAGCATAGAATCATAATACAGCCATATTAACAGTGCAGTACCTTATTAACTTCAAATGCAAACAGGAAAATTTTAAAGTAGCCCGAAAATTACATTGTTCTTGGGAAATTCTCGTACATGCTTTTTTATCTATGGAACACATAGTAGGGGACAACTTTGTGGGTCGTTGTTCGCCGCACGCGACCGCGGCTTATTACAGGCGAAAAAGTAGAAAAATAAAAGCCGTGTGGAACGTGCTTGAATACATAGGGCAATTTATATTTCCCAGCGAAAACTTGGGAAACAAGCTTAGTGTTGAGGTTTTAATAAGGATGGTGAGGATAGTTTGTATTGTTATGAATTGTTGAAGAGTTTGAGTGAAGGCAATTGGATCGAAAAAAGGAAAATAATTTCGAGCGTTAATTTTGATTGTTTATTTCTTTTCTGTTGCTTTTGTTTTGCCGCAACTTTCCGTTATGAAAGAACGGTTATCTTAGTTTGTATTTACCCGACTACACCAGGAAAAAGGTAAATGTTTTTTCGAGTGTATATAACGTTAATTTCTATGTTACCTCCTGCTGTGCAAGGTGTCTTTAGAATCGTCTTGATTCCTGAAGTGATGACCACGTCGTCACTTTCCATTGTGAAGGTGCCAGGTGAGATTGTGGTCGAAAGCGTATCCAGTTAATAAAAAAAAATTAAGCAAGACGAATCTAATGACACTTCACAATTCAAAATCGGTTAAAGTTTGAATGTTTGTTTGTTTGTTTGTTGATCAATCACGGCGATATGGATGAAAGGATTTGTATGAAATTTGTTATATAAGTAGAGTAGTGGATTAAGACATAGGATTTTTATCCCGATAAAGTGAGTAGTTCCCGCGGGATAAACAAATTTCCGCGGTAAAGTTATTCTGCGCAGGCGAAGCCGTGGGCGGAATGCTAGTAACCCATAATACTTACTAAAAAAATTTTTTTCAAACTGTTACGTTAGATATTAGAAATTCCTACGAAACATACTTATTATAAAGTTTCATTAAACAAAAACCTGTACCTGTACTTAATTAAAGTAATTAAGTTGATTGGTACAATTACTTCGATATTACTTTTTCTGGGGATATTATATCTTTTCAATTTAAATTAGCTTTCAATCTAGTTAATAAGATTACAGAAAAATTACTATATGATTACGAATCTTCAGTATAGATTTTCACATTGCACTCTTATAATATAAATTCCATATTAAAGAATAGCGCTAGCTTTTAAGCATTAGAGGATTTGGCAGCATATGCAAAATTTCATAAAGCCGTGGCTGCATTTTAAAATCGTTTGAATCGGCGATAGCAACTTACATACGAATTTTGTCTTTCTATTCAAAATTACTGCAACCCAGTTCTATTAGTATAAGCGCTTTAATAATTTTGTGACCTTCATATTACTGCCGCTTCAATCGCTTAGAATTCAACATATTAGCTATTGTTTTTACCCAATTACGACAAAGCCAATAAGAGGGAAATGTGTATAACGCCTCTCTATAATAATATGTCATTACTTCCAGCCTAAATGCATCAACCGATTTTGACAAATTAGATGTCGTTAGATGCATACTTGTCCCGGGAGTGTTATAGGGTATGTCGCGGAGTTGGAGGGCGCGTAAGCAAATGTACCTATCTCGGTTTGATATATCAAGAATATGTTGTTCTTATAATTCGGTATGCGATTCAAGGGATATTGATATCTTCCATGATCCAATCTTGAATTTTAGCAGTAAAATCCTGAACACCTCAAAACTTCTCTTTCTAATACATAATTTTCAAAATCTTCAATATTTAGTTTATTGTAATTCTGACCATAATATTATTACCATAATACCTTTTTTATAATTTATATTTATAATTAAATAATTACGTACTTTAAAATAATATATTGTAGGTACTACTTATGTAACTAGTGTAGCTTTGTTATCAATGCTGTGTATGCCTGTAATAGGTATTCATATCAGAGTAAAACTACTATGTAAGCTATCATAAGAGTGTGATATGTTCTACTGTTGGTGTACCTAATAAAATAAAATCATCATCAAATCAACCATAGGACGCCCGCAGCTGAACATAGGCTTTCCTCATAGATTTCCAGAGCGACTGGTTGCAAGCGGCTTTCCCGCGACCATCAGCAAGTCTTCCGTCCATCTTGTGAGTGGATGTCCTACACTGCGCTTGCCGGTGCCTGGTCTCCAATCTCCGAGCATAGTGAGGACGTCCATAGCTTCTGCCATGACTACAATGTCGTCGGAAAACTATAAATGATATCGTCGCCATTGACGTTGATGCCGATTCTTTATCATTAAGGGAGACTTTATAATTTATAACCGCCTCCGTGGCTCAATGTAAACAACATTTGGTTTACGGTTTGCGGTTCGATCCCCAGCGGGGTACATATTTAGTACTCGGTTTGGTTGGTGGTAGTGCATTTTAAATGTCCGCCTGGCTAGCTACCACCATCTTATCTAAATCTGCCGCCAAGCAGCAATGTTAATAGCATTGTTGTGTTCCGGTTGTCAGAGATAAGATAGCCAGTCTCCCAAATGTGTTCGTGTTTCCGGGTCCGTACGCTTCCACCTTCGACCACATCTTCACTTAACATCAGGTGTGATTAAGGTAAAGTACCAACCAGTTGTACGTAAAAAAAAATTTTTTATTCCCCTTAATAAAAAGAAATATCATTCATCCATGAATATCATCCTGTCATGACTATAAAATCTAATTTTTTTTGCAATTTGACACCAACATTTAGTAAAATTAGAAACAATTTCTTATAAACATTCCAAAAGGTTCTATAGCTTTCATAAAACTAACCTGTAGATAGGCACGTCATCCTTATACCAGACGACTAAAAGGAGCACATCGGGCGGCTCTAGTCGAGTGTCGCAAGGCAGTGTCGCGTCGCCCCCTGCCACCGCTGACACTTTAACAGCGTCTAGAGACTCCGCTCTGACACTCGATGAACCCTGCCGGAGACCTGTTGACAAACCATCAGAAATTGTAATGTCAGGTTTTCTGTGGAATCGTAAGTTCAATGTGTTAGTATGGCGTTAACTTAACCTAAAACTTAAGATTGGGAATCTTGTATGTAAGTAATGGCTCTTTGTTAGTTTGAGAAAAAAATTTTAACGGTAAATCATAATGTTTTTTTTTATGCAAGACGGGTTCGTACTTGGCCTCAATCACACCTGATGTTAAGTGAAGATGAGGTCGAAGGTGGAGGCGTACTGACCTGGAAACCCCAACACATTTGGGGGACTGGCTATCTTATCTCTAACAACCGGAACACAACAATGCTATTAACATTGCTGCTTGGCGGCAGATTTAGATAAGATGGTGGTAGCTAGCCAGGCGGACATATAAAATGCCCTACCACCAACCAAACCGAGTACTTAAACACGTACCCCGCTGGGAATCGAACCCGCGACCTCCAAATCGTATACCCATTGTATATCCACGGAGGCGGTTTTTCAAAGAATTACTTTTACAGCAACAACCTCTTGCTGGACCTCTTAACACTAGAGAGAAGATAAACCAACACAGTGCGGATTGGTGGACTTGTATCAAACTAGAAAGTGGTCATCACAGTCAGTGTTTTTAGCTGCTAAGCTACCGACCGACAAAGTTATCGACTGCTTTCAATCGAAAAAAAAAACAGTCCTATAGTTGTCTAACTTTAATGGGAATGGACTGTATCGCCAGCTCCATCGCCATTGGTCGAATTAGAAAATTCAAGTCTCACTATTGGTCGAATTTGGCAGTTGGCGATATAGATTGCAGTTACACAACAAATACCGATAATTTAACGTGCTTGTAGTCGTATAAAATTCCACCCAACCAAGGACTGACTTCTTTGAATTGGAAAAAAATATCAGTTCTAAATCATGAAACCATTTTTTATATTGGACTTGACCACAGACTCATGTGGTGCAATGGGACGATGTGGTCGAAGATACGGCACGTGCGAATACACGTACTCAACCAGCTCCTAAGTATCTCTAAATTGCAGGACTTGTTAGTAAAGTAAATCATAACCCAACGGCAACCTTCACACTCCTCCCACTCTAACTCCTATAAGCTAGGATCAACAGTGGTCCTCGATGCGGTGCCTCGTATGTGACTCTATTGCTACCTTGGACACCAGACCAATTAAGGGAAGATATACGACCAGTAAGTAAGAAAAAGAACGACGACCGACGGATGCCTCTGTAACTCTAGGAGAAAATTTACAAGACCATCATAAGAGCTGACACCATGTATGGATCTGAGTGTTGGACCATAAAAGAGGTGGGTGAAAGTAGGATGCATGTGGCAGAGATGAAAATGCTTAAATGGATGTGTGGTGTGACTAGAATGGATAAGATCAGGAATGAGTATATCCGAGGAAGTCTGAATTGGCATTAATAATAGAAAAGTTCAGAAGGGAGGGAGGGAGGGAGGAAGGGAGAAGGTGTGGGTAGACTGCGTGAGGCATGACACGTGTGTGAATGTGTGAGTAGTACGGAGATGACGACACGGAATAGAAGAGGGAAACATGTTGTGTAAGTAAGTAAGGAAGACAGTAAGAGCAGGAAGATGATGAAGTAGGAAAATGAAGCACTTCCCACCTCGGCATTGAAGCTGATTCTTGGCTGTTGTTGAAGTGGTTTGGAAGTTGGCATTGAACTGATAGAAGGAGGTCGAGTGAAGCTCGGCCGCCGATTTCGTATACACGAATAGACTGCCGCTACATGCAATGAGCAGGCCATTTGAAGGATGCACTTGATATATGTTCATGTTTCCAATAACATTCTTGAAAAATACCGTATGCAAAATGAAATCAAATGCAAACTAATAAACCCCAAGGAAGGACGCCATTCGCGATTTCCTTTCAAGATCGCTCGTGAAATTCAAATCGCCTGTTCGCGGCGAATACCAAGCGCAATCGTGACAAATGGACCGATTAACAACCCGTTACTGGGCTCCCTGGGAGAAGGCACTGTTCCTATAACAGGATGGAATTATAAAAAGAAAACTTACAATTTCTTATTGTAAAAGAAAATGGTGATAGATGTGACATAATTTCGTAAACGTTTTGCAACATAAAACGAAACACAACTAAGCTGTGTTATTATTAAGAAAGTAGACAGGCGATCTCTATTTCAAAGTGCGTTATAATAAATATAAATAAATGGAATTCCTTGGACATACATACAGCGCTCATCAAGATTTTGTAAGTTTTCGGATTTTATTTAAATGAACTAATTTGGGATGCTACTCGCCCCACACGATCAGTTACGTAACTTTAAAGGCGCGACCAATTAAGGGTTAAGAACGTCGTTCTGATTATTGTAGAAGTTTTACGAGCAGAATGTGTGTAAACACTGTCAGTCGACTCAATGTTGTTGCACAGAAGAATAACCTATTAAAGATGAGTTCTAAAAAGTTTTAAGAGGCACTATACTATGAAATCGCTAATATTAAAGCGGCAACATTCGTCCGTCTGTCCGTTCTCCGCCGATAGAACCCAAGCGGCAGCCGGCATGTTGCGCTCACGTTCGAGCTTGCTACGTGAAGCAGTTATTCCCACACGTTTCAAAATTATTGCAATATATAAAGATAATGTTAGTAGTAGAATAATAGAACAAAATAGACACTTTCTTTAAATCTATGAAACAAGCAAAGCTATCGCAATTAAGTTAGGAAGTTTTTAATGGACAAAAAATATGAGGTAGAAATCCATCACCAGCATCCAAAAACTCCTCTGTTAAAATTGTGCCCAAAATATAACTCTTACATTTGTGCTTCTTTTTTAACCCCCGACAAAGACGGGTGTTATGTGTTTCACGGTGGTATGTGCGTGTATTTCCAGTATTTGTCCAGATTAATGCGTGATCGTGTGGTGTTTGAGTGTGGTTTTCGTTGAAAAATATAGTCGGCTTTTTATAAATTTTTTGGTGAATTTCTATATATTCAGATAAACGGGGGGTTTCCGGGTCAGTACGCTTCCACCTTCGGCCTCGTCTTCACTTAACATCAGGTGTAATTAAGGCCAAGTGCTAACCCGTTGTGAATAAAAAAAAAGCCCAATTCTTAAAGGATTTAGGTCGGAAAATGTCCTTTAGCGTATCACTTACTAGCTGTAGGTTTTTAATTCTGCAATTGCAATAAAAATACAAACGTCCATAAACTACTTTAATCATATTTCATTACCTGACCTAAAGAATTCGATAGGCTACTCATAAATATTTAAAAAATGTCTATGTAAATCTAGATTAGGTAGGTACTTAAATTTTACTAGAAATATTTCTATTTTACCTATCACCTTGCTAACTAGTTATTACACTTTAATATTTCATTTGACAACTATTCAGATTTTACTCGTAAATGTGCTGTGGACGATAAATCAATATAGTGAATAATTTTTTTTAGTTTGGTTTACTGACAAATAACGGTAATCAAAGTAAGTGGCATATTTTACAGACTATGTTAATTGAAAAGGTTACCAACCCCTGTATCTAGACTGAATCAGATCTGATGATCTTACTATGGAAAGATATTTCGACATAATATGCAGTGAATTCCGATTTTGATTAATAGGTACGTACTTCTCATGGGGTGGGTGATACAAATATGAAACTTTCAATGTTTGGAACAATACCCCACGGTTCAGCATTCGAAATTTGTTGAAATGTACACATGACAGGAGACGGGCCCATCGCCTTTAAAACATGCAAGTCTTTTTCATAATTTTTTCCTAAAACACAAAAGTTTCACGAAACGAAAATGTCTCCAGATAAAAAAACCAACGATAAAAGCTTTTCCAGGAAACATTGCTATTATATATATATATCTCTGCATAAAGTCACGTACTTTATCCCAAATGGGTTAGTCAGAGACATTCCAAAGTAAAGCGTTTGGGTGTTCCAAACGTTAACAGATTAATGCCTTAAAACAACATCCACAGTTCACTTTTCGTAAATTCAGAAATGTATAGATGTTTGTTGGTGTAAAGTCCCTTAGTCGCCTTATATGACACCCACAAGAAGAGATGGGTTCGTTTTATTCTTATATCCGAAACTAAACGCCTATATGTATTCGAGCCAAAAAAAACAATTACAAGACGTGCTTGAAATATTTAGTAATTTTTCAACCATTTCGTCATTCGATTTGAACACCCCATGTAAATAGCGTCATTCACATAATTATAAATGAATTTTTAATCTGGTTTACCAGTGAGAATCCTCAAATTAATATGACACGATAATTGACCAATTGAGGAGCTTTGGCCGAGGCTTTATAGTTACTAATTACACCAATCATTGATAATTTTCAATAAATCGCACGACGTCTGTGGTCGAAGGGCTGACACTTGGTATACACGCGACCTGAACGATCTTCGTAATAATTTCGGTTCAGTTACTTTTGGTTTGAATTTGCTAACAACTTCACAATGTGGACCTGAAAATATGCTGAAACACGCGACGGTGAAAATCGATATTAACAATATACTTTAAGGTGCGTCCAAATTAAGTAACATAACAGGTCTACATATTCAACGTAGTAAGATTGTTGCTATGTCACATTGCAACTTAAGTGGCTTTATTCTGTCTAGTGGCGTCCTTATTGGATAAATTAAGACTTACTTTTTAAATCTAACTAGTAATAATTATAAATGCGAAAGTTTTGAGGTTTGTTTGTTTATTTGTTTGTTTGTTGCTCATTCACAGCGAAATCGATGAACAGATTTGGATGATATTTGGTATATAGGTAGAATATATCCTGGATTAGATGAAGGGATTTGAATGAAATGTGGTATATAGGTAGGATGGATGGATTTACCTGGATAAGCACTTAATATTTTTTATTCCAATAAAGTTAGTTGCGGGATAAACCAATTTGCGCGATAAAATTATTCCACGCAGGCCGCGGACGGAAAGCTAGTTTATAATAAGCTTTTAGACTTCCTAATGCAGGTCAGAGCGATTTTTTTATTTATTTTGTATTTAAAGAAATCTTATTTTATACAATCAGTGAACCCTCTTAAAACAAAAATGTATACACTAATATAACGTTGCAATATAACAATGTTATATTATAACATGTCGGCACATTACTTCTGCAGTTCTGTTCACAATTTGAACAAGTTTATTCTCGTGGAATCGTCACCGAACATTGCCGCGTCACAGTACACGTGCCTCGCGCGCAAATGCTGTAAACATTGTTGCAGATATTAACATGTTCAATAATTTTTACAACATGTTTTGTTATATATTCTGGACTCGTCTTTAGATCAAAAGTATTGTTAAATCAAATCAAATAAAAATGTTTTATTTTGCAGGTACACAGGGTACACTTGAAATACTCAGATTTTACATTTTTATAGCTACTGCTTGTTCAAAAGGCAATTTTCCCCTGAGAAGAACAAGCAAGAAACTCCAGAAGTTGGATGACCTAATAAAGATCACGTCAAATCGCTGGATGCAGGAAATCTATGGGAGAATAGTTTATTCTCTATGTAAATTAACTGAAAGTGGATTTAATCCCGGGACGTTATACGTCTCAGTCAGGACTCTGTACACAAGTAGTACAGAAGCCGTACTCAGTTAAATTTCGTAGACCTGTTTGGTGTAGTGGTTAGCAACTCTGGCCACTATACCAAAAGGTTGCGGGTTCGAATCCCGCTAGGGGCATATGTTTGTGTGATGAATACGGACATTTGTACCCGAGTTATGGATGTTTTCATGTATAATAAGTATTTATTTACAAAAAAAAATGTATTTATGTAGTATATCAACCATCTGGTATCCACAACACAAGCCTATAGTTGCTTACTGTGGAACTAGATGGCACTGTGTGTATGTCTAAGGATATTTTATCATAGGATATAAAGTATCACTTTAAAACGTTAAATTTTTTAAATTATTACAATTACTGCTCATCGGTATCCCCAGAGAAGAATGACCAAGGAACTCGCTCATTTTAACACGCTTTTTATTAGCTTCACTTGTAACTGATAAATTTTGTTGTATGAATAAATAAATGAAACTTGTTATATGTAGTTCTAATGACAATACAAAATTTGGTATCTTGGAGCTGATCTGATGGTGGAGCCAGGAGGTGGATGGTGGAACTCTTCAGTGGCTACTAGTAAACCCCTCGATTTTGGGTTCATATGATTGGTTTTGACTAGTCCAACATATTGCTCTTGATGTTGAGGATCTGATGATAATAAGGAGTTTGTAATACTAGATGTTACCCGCGACTTCGTTCGCGTAGTATTCGTTCTACTACCAAATGCGTCACTAAAATCCCACTAGTAATACTTATCCTACAGGAACCAGTCACATTTCCGAGATAAAAAGTTGCCTATGTGTTAATCCAAGTTCTAATATGTCTACCAACCAAATTTCAACCAAATCTGTCCAGTCGTTTAGGTGTGAAACCTCTTCACACCTAAACGACTGGAACCAACAAACATACACACACACAGACTATCGCATTTATAATGTTATTTGGGAAGTTGGAATTATTTGGGATTCAATAATATCCACTCATAATTAGATATCAAGTCTATGTAGGTATATTACAAGTACTAATTATTTATTAATAAGCCTTTTGTAAACCAAAAACACGAAATATTATGTAACAATAACCGATAATCTTGTACCCTATGCCACTTAGCAACTATTTCTTCACCAAATCATTTATTTACCGTCCACTTAAAAGGCTTGGGGGCGTGTGGATGCTAATCACACCATTTGTCTTGACGTTCTCGCAATTGGATTGTTCCAGCCAAGTTCCGGCGGCGTATGCCGCGTTTCCACAAAACAGTCGAAAATATACTGCGTGGTATTCTGTAGTCTTTCAAACTTTATATTTTTAGTAGAGTATTGATTCCGTGGAGGATTGATGTAGTGGATCACTATACACTACACCAATCCTCCACGGAATCAATACCAATGTCAGCGAAACCATCGGTGGCGGCTTCGAATCTCGCGAGGTAATATTTGTGTGATGAACGAACATTTAATCCCGAATCATGGATGTTATATTGTTGTTTATATTATTTTTGTAGTTTAAAATTTATTTATTTATATATATATATATATATTATAATTTCGGACATTAGAAGTGTAAAGTTGTTCTATATTAAATTATTTATCATTATCGTGAGGTTTTGAAGTGTAAAGTGGTTCAATACGTAATAAATCATTATTATAGTGTTAAGTTTAATTTTATCATGAATCCTGAGGAGAATTCCTGCGTGACGCCGACATGTACTTCCCTTGACCTCGAATCGTGAAATTTGGCCAGAGACAAGGTCTCCCAGCACTAATAAAGGAAAAATGCAATTCGGTATATAACATATTTTTATTTGCGATGTCAAACTAACTTTTCGAGTCTCGATTGTGGACGAACTATCTACATACACATTTATACAGAATCCTATTTACGCGACTCTAACCTGGTCGGTGATTATTGGCTTTAATAAAAACTACGTAATTAAATACTCAATACCGAGGCGTGGTTCTTTTTTTTTTTGATCAGGAACGATAGGACTTTTACAGCGTTGCCGGGCATGTGCTTGAACTTGAGAGCGCTCTGCCCCCTCACTATTGGGCCTCATATGAAAGCTCAAAGTCACTCAACTAGCTATGGAGAGGGCGATACCTCGTGATCGAATCAGGAATGAAGAATTCCGTGGGGGCACGAAGGTCGCTGACATATCCTAGCGGATTAGCAATTTGAAGTGGCAGTGATGATGATGGCCTTTAAGTTCTGGAGTATGGATACCACATACCGGCAAACGCAGCGTAGGACGTCCACTCATAAGGTGGACAGACGACCAGATCGCAAGATCGCGGGAAATCGCTGGATGCAGGCCGATGTTAAGCAGTGAACGTCCTATGGCTGATATGATGATGACGATGACATGATGATAGGCGCGGGGAGGGATTCCACCCGTATGTAGTTAACATACCGAACTTTCGCACTAAGCGGTTCGATTCTTCATTCATTCGAACATAATGCGAACAGCCAAGGCATGGAATTCCCTTCCGGCGTCAGTCTTTCCTGAATCCTACAACCTGGAGATCTTCAAGAGCATGGTGAATAGGCATCTATTGAGATCGCGTGCTTCATCTTCGGCCACATCGTCACTTCCCAGCAGGTGAGATTGTGGTCAAATGCGTGTCCAGTTAAAATGCAAAGCTTATAATTTACAAAGTAAACTCTCAGAAATCATGATATCTTCTTAATTAATTAGTAGAAATTTGGTGAAGCATATCCTGAAGTGGAAGCTCAGACTAACAAGGCGACGTTGTTAGCGGAAATATTTCTCGAAAATTGCTTCTCGCAGTGTCTTTTCTCTAGTGTCCGTAGGATCATCAATTTATCCTTGTTTAGGTGTATAATAGATTTTAAACAATGATACTGAAGGCGTAGGGCCGAAATTTGTGGAGCAAGGCGTAGCGACGGCTGTTACTTAGGTGATTCAGAAGAATTTTGTGATTCATTGAAAAACTTAATCAGTGTACCAATTAGCCCATGACTTTGCTACTAACATTTAGGTATAAGTATTCGTAGAAAAAGTTATTTTTAAACAAATAAAATTGAAGACTATACGAAATGAAGATTAGGGCCAAGTTGAGGAATGTAAAGTTACATATGCCTTGTGCAATTATATGCATTCATCATTCAAAGTCAATAATCCTTTATATTATAGGAACACAGAATACACTTAAAATAGTCAGATTTTACATTTTTTTAAGCTACTACTTGTTCACAAGGCAATTTTCCCCTGAGAAGAATAAGGAAGAAACTCGAGGGGTTGCTCTTATCACGCGTTCATTACTTAAAAAATTAATCACATATATTTTTGGCGAACGACTGCCTGTTAAAACTTGCATGGTGTGCGCATTCTATCAGATTTCAATGGATTCATATTTCAATCACTAAAATCACACAGGTCGTGACGTCATATTCCTATATATGTATGTTTACTCTAGGTTTGAAGTTCCCAGAATTGTAAGATTCGGGACTATAGAGAGGGGTAGGGAGTTCTATTAACTAGGCTTATCCGGTTTCAATTAATAATGTAATGCTATAGACATAATATCTACCTGACCTTCAATATACTTTCAATAGAAAAGATGTCCTTTACTTGAGGTCTCTTACACAATAATAATACAAATAACTTCATATTACCAAATCATATTTTTCTATAACATGTGAGTCTGTGATATCAATACTATTTATCCAGAACACTCAAACATACATTACTTTCCGGTGAAAAAATAGATAGCTTCCTCCCTAGTCGTATTTTTCCAATCCACTTGTATCGAAAAGGATTTAACGCTTATTCTGGCAGCTAACTTTTCGAGAACATCTCCCTATTTTCTAGAAGCGGAATTCGAACAAGCAATAAAGGCGTAGTTTATCAGGTATACCGTGGAATAATTCTTTTGAGTAAGAAAGGGTGGAGACACACTTTGTGGATTTGTATGAGGAAGAAACAAAAAATAAAAGTTTATTGTAAAATTATTCCCATCATAATGCTGTCGGAGTCTTTTAGCACTTTTACCTTGCCTTTTCAAAGTTTCCAGACTTATTGTTTATTATGGGGCGTTCTACCTTAGAAATGCAGCTGCAAATTTTCGGAATCTTCCCATGAAATGAAAAGACAATGTAATAAGTACTAACTATATAGGAGAAAAATGACAAGTAATTGGTTGTGTGAGATATTGCTTAACATATTATTTTTTTTTAAATTTATCGATGAAAACAATTATAACAAAATCTTTTACATTTCAACTCACGGAAACCTTATCGGTTTATGTGTAGATAGTGAGTTCACAATCGCCTATGTTGTTACATTAATACCTTTATGCATTATCTGACTCCGTTAATACTACAAAATATGGCTTATGTTGTTATATTCAATTAAAATGGTTTTTACCATAGTTTTTTCTTTTATTTTTTCTCTTTATTTTTATGAGCTTTGAGTCAATACATGACTAAGTCAGTTCCATAGTACATCAAAACAATCAGCACCTCTACTTCAATAAATCACTCGTTTGGTACAAACTTACATCCACATAATGATATAACAACCTGGCTTTATTGACAGTGGAAAAGACTGAATACCTTGGAATAACCCCAAATCCTTAACATAGTTTTTATGTCTTTATTTATATATGCCTCTTTAATTCACAATTGATTAATGATTTTAGGTAATACATAGTGATAATTCCTCATACCATGCTGGTTGTGACATTTTAGTGAATTGAAGGTTCTCTTAGATTCTACATTTAGTAATAAAAATATATAAATAAAAAAAAATAATTTACAAGTCCATAGGATTTGAAGCGGCAACCGACCGAATGGTGACACTGAAGTAATTAAATGAGCAGTCGACATTCTCTCTGCTGTGTCGAAATAAACGATGCTATTCTAACAACGTAACCTTTCTCATTACACAGTTCTCTTCTGATTATTTTTCCTCGAATATTTAAACAAATAAAAATAATATTAGCTAGATAGTCCAGCCTTCCCTAGAGAGAAAGTAAAATTGCTCATCCGCTCGTGAGAAATAAGTTTTACGAGTAAACATCCGAAACAAGTGTTCCCATAGGACGTTACGTGAGCTCAAGATGGATAGACAATATGTGTGGCATCGTGTGTAGGTAATAGATTTCTTTTTTTGAAGCACTCACATTAGATGGGTGACTACTAGTAGAATTTTCAAACGAGCGTTTACATTTAGAAAGTACTTATAGATAGCTTTTCATTTGAACGCAGTTTTAAAAACGACCTGTTTGATGTATAATATTGGGTATTTACCTATGAAATTGGAGTTTTTTTTCTTCGTTAATCATATGTACAAATTCCTGCGATTTTCAAAGCTATATCCAAATTTGTTTTTTATTTGGAAAATGGAATATTATTTCAAGGTTTCGCATGAAATATTTTTTAATTTCTGGGCTAAAACACATAATAAAATAATTTAAACAGAGCTCTTTTCATGTGCGTCCCATAATCATTTCTTAGATTCGCTGAAACTTTTATAAAGCAGTCACTTTTAGAAATTAACGCTGCCTATACTTAACTTAATGTTATCCGATAATATACACAAAGTTTAGCTAAATTTGGATTTGCCGTTCCCAAAAGGAATCAAAAATGTTTGTATGGAGAAAACAGTCTTAATGAAATTCTTCATACAAAACGCCAATTTCATAGATAAGGACCTAATATAATTGTACCCCCGAATATGCTTTAAAGTATTGTATTCACGCGAATCACAGAAAAAAGCTCTGCCCGTGGTCTCTCAGGGGAATCGGATGGGGTTACCATGAGCACGTATTGCATCAAGGGTTATAAGTCTTTGTCACACGAAAAGCGGTAAGAAAAATTATGAAGGAACAACTCTAGATAGAGTTGTTCCTTCATAATAAGGATAGATATCCTTGTAATTCCAAAGAAAGATTGCCAGTGGATTCCACCGTTATCTCTATAAGCGTCGAAGTGGTGTCCGCATGCTTATCATATAATTTGTAGAAAATAATCGCTCTTAAACATGGAATTCTTATTACGTATTGACACAGCAATGCGACAGCCAAACGTTTTGCGATATCTGACAATCCCGCCTATTCCGAGTGATCGAGGAACTAAAAAGTGCATATTTTATATAGTAAACAGCTTTGATAAGGCCTATTTTCCAGAATTCATGATTATAAAAAAATTATCGTTTTTATCAATAATTTGAAATTCTCGAAAATAACCGTAACTAAAGCTATTAATGTATAATTTATAATTAGCTTTTAGGCTTCTCGAGTGCAAGTTATATTTAAAAATAAATCTTAATTTATCCAATAAGTGTGCCATTGGAGGGATTCTAATTTTATTGGACTGAATAAACCCTCTTAATCTTTGATAAATCTGTCGGCGTCCAGTTCGGCGACATCGGTCCTTTGGTATGTATGACAATGCTTGACCTAAAATGTAAGTACCCCATCCTTACAAATAAACATAGGTATGTACCGACATCAAGAATTGGGGCATACCTAAGTCTTTAGCACGTTCGTAAACGAAAATAAAAAGCCTAAGCTCACTTCTCAAAGAATCAAACAAGATTAGTAACCCTAAATTCTCACAAAACCAGTTCGAACAAGTGTATAGATATCAAGATCGTATGTCGAGACAGGCTTTCTTAACACGGGACGTGACGGCGTAAGAAAGTAGAATTTTCTTGTGGCACGTCTCACTTGAATTGTGACTTCGACATTGGTAATATAAGGGTGAGAATTTGATATGAATATGTTTCTATAAGGCGTGGTTCCTCCGTTCGACCTCTGTATTTTTATGCTTGCATATTTTAGTGGGGCCATGTCGGCAAGGCAAAGTTTGTACCGTAATAAAAAGTATATTGGAACGATGCGAGTTTTAACATTTAATGTTCCAACGATAATGTCCCTGTTTTCTGTATTTTTTATTTCGTTTGGGCTCCCTAGACGTTTAGGCATTTACGAAACTAAAGGACGTTAATGATTGTGGGTTTTATTGTTTCCGCGACAATGACTTTGGATTGATGGAACGTGTTTTGATACGATTATTATTATTTTATAGTTGAAGAAGTTGCAGGTTCATAGCTAAATAAGTTGACCGATACGACTTAATATTTTATTGATAGACATGATACAATTTTAAAGTCGAAATAAAAAACCCTGGGCTTAATAGTAATCCATTAAATAAATTCTGATTATAAAACTGAGGTCGCTGGTTCAATTTCCAGCAGGGTACATGTTCAGTACTCCGTTTGATGTATTAGATTTACAATTTAATTAGAAGATTAAATGAGAATAAGAGAATAAGAATAGTTTATTATGAACGCCACAACACGATACAAAAACAAAGAAGTAGTAAATTATAGCTAAAATAGAAATGGGTTAGCACTCAGCTCATGCTGCGATGAATAGCGCTGGTTTTCAGTGCCCCCAAATGGCCAGTGACGCACGGACGCCACGTGAGGTACAATAATTAGCAGAATAATAATATATAATTATAGTCGGGTTAGTGTAATGTGTAAATAAAATGACTGCATGTTAAGTATCACCATGTAGCAGATGATTTGGGGTCGGCGCAGCACGTCTTTTTGCTGAAATCGGCTATGGATCCTAGTGGAAATTTGCTCGTAGTCAGGAGTAGATTCACCACCGGAATTGTTAGATTTCCATTCGAATAGTGGTTTCACAATGGTTTACTTTGTATGGGTAGTTGAAAATTTTTTTAAAGAATTCGAATATGATTCTTCGGGGATTTTTTTTTGTAATCAAGAGCGCCGTCACCAGTTTTAATTGGAACTACACAGATTCTTTGACCTATAGAAGGAATAAAAAAACCATTGAATTTAAATTTCTAGGGTGTTCATTATTGAGATCCTCAACATGTATAATTTCATGTAATAACGAATACTGAATGAGTAGGTGTAACTGTCAGAATTACGGGGTGTGAATGTCGACCTGTACTTTAATAAAATATTTAACGTGTATTGTAATTTATTATTCCTTATAATTTTTTAGGGTTTCGTGTCAAAGGGTCCAAACAGGATCTGTGAAGATGAAATCTCCGATAGGAGATTTTTAAACAAAATGAAGTAGAGGCTTTAAATTTGTACTTACATATGTAATATGCTCACGCCTGTTTCCCGTTTCGGTATGCAGAGACTATTGATACGATACGATACGATCCTGATATACTACTTTTGCTTCTTCCACTCTCATCAAATGCTTCATACACGCTCGTCGATTAGTGGTTGACCACACCTGACCTTTTGTGAGTACGTCAGTCACTTGATTGACGTACATCCTACTTAAAAATGGTAAATACCTGTCTCAAAGACCAAAATCGTATTTGAAATGCTAATACAAATTATCTTGAATATTGCTGAAGTCCTGTTTTTATGCAACAAATCGGTAATATAAATAAAAATAAAACAGGAATTCCTATTATAACTCAAATTTAGTTTTGTAATAAATAAACATTTTCGAAGTACAATTTAAAAATCATTTAAATCCAATTACAATAACTTCTAAACGTTCTAACGTTCTAAAATAGAAAACCATTAAATTTAATAAGAAATGCATAGTCAAGATTAAATGATACCGGTATGATATAAATTTTTACAGAACCCTTAATATGTCAGGTCGACTAGTTTATTCTGTTTTTAACTCCCTACGCAAAAGAGGTGTTTGTATGTCAAAAACTATTTGTGTATTTCTGTCCGTGGCACCGTAGCTCTTAAACGGGAGAACTATTTGGATGCGGTTAATTGAAAGGAGTCTTTCTAGCGGTGGTTCTTAGACTTTTTTATCAAAATCGGTCCAGGCGTTTTGTTTTAATCGCTTGTTTTTTGAGAGTTTTCTAAATTTTCAATTTAGAGTTGTAGTATAAAAATCAATTTTAGAAACATAACCCTCCTTTCTTGGGCAGTCGGATAAAAAGAGCAACCCTTCGAGTTTTTTGCTTGTTCATCTCAGGGGTAAGTTGCCGCTGAATATTTTAAGTGTATAGGCATACCCGACTACATTTTCTTTACTTCGATGAAATCGGTTAAGCTTTTAACACAGTTGATTTGATTTATCTGGTTCATATAATACTATGATCATCGAAATATACCTGTATAGGAATTTTAACGCAGATCACTATCGCCTTGTATCGTCACTCACCAGGTCGACAGGTCCTCGTCTTCATGGGGTAACCCTGATGATGGACTCCATAGACTGCTGGTAATTGGCACGTCTAGGCACTGCACTAATACTTCACTTTTGGATTTATAGCGAAATTAGAATTTTTTGTAATTTATTTGGCGCGCAGATACAACGAGTGCGCGGGAGTAGTTGGAACAGCAGTTGATGGCAGCACCTTCGCTGCGGTTTTTTAGCACGGATATTGTGCTCTATACAATGCGTTATTCTTACAGGGTTTTAAGAATAAGAAAAGCGGATATAGGCAGTTTGTGCTAACAATTACAAATTAATAAATTAAAAGTACGGTACAATACCAAAATTACCGATAATTAGAGATCAAGACCGGTCCAGCTCATACATACATTCACTCGAAAAACATTAGCCTCCTTTTTGGGGCTGTCGGCTAAATACGGGACGCAAACAGCTATACACACAACGCCGTCAAACACATAACACCCTTCGTTTATCGTCGTTGATTAAACATAAAATTTATTTGAAAATATACTTCGTTGACGACATTGTCTTTATAGTCATTGATTAAGTAACTAAATTACAGCTATCTCCTTTATTTTGTGACAAACCATTCTCGTTATCGTTGTCTCTCTTTTCTTCATGAGACAAAAGCAACCCTTTCTATTATGAAGGGTAAATAAAAACCAGTAACAAGGGGAAGTTTTTTCAATAAAAATGACAGTGAAGGACAAGGGGCAGACAGTAGATTGTTAAGGGTGCCGTGGGGGTTACGGTTTCTAAATTTACTGACAATAGACTTACCTGAAATCACCCTACCAAGGTCGCTTATACCGACTGTAAATTTTAATCCTTTTAAAAAAAATAATCATTTTAAACCACTTAAACCAATTATTTCCACACACGAAAAAAAAACAAAAACCACAAAACCATACAAGAAATCAAAACAGAAGTGACTAAAGCTCATATCCCACAAACCGCTCTCGAGACTGAGATGGCCACAAGCTGACGCTTGAGAAGCTGTTGCATATTAAAACAGTATCAAAAAAAACAAATTCACACGTATGTTGTTCATCAATAACAACCTTACACGTTTCCGCTGTTAGCGCACAGCTTCCCCTCCGGTAGGCTACAGCCTTGGCTTACCGACTGCCTTCAATTAAAAACAACCGGGACCGACTATTTAACTTGTCCTCCAAAGCACGAAAACACTCGTATTAAAATGCCACTAGTGGTCACCCATCTAAGGACTGACCACACCAGACATTGCTTAACTTCGCTAATCGAAAACAAATAGCGAATGTGATTACGCTACTAGTGCTTGGTATAGTGTTACTTGAGTGTATTTCATTCATCCTGGAAATTGTACAAATTTTTCTAATATAAATTTCTGGTTTTAATGAAATATAGGTGAGATCCAGGCTGGTTGACTATTATAGGGGCTTGACGACTTAACTCAAATAACTCGGAATGTACATTACCGCATCTTGTTAGGTACAACGTACGCCGTTGCAGAACTGCAGCAAAATATTGTAAATTCAAGTACCGATATCTAAGGTCTAACAAAATTAACCCGACAAACGTTGCAGAGTGTATGTATAGGATGTACCTATTACGAAAAAAATTAAAAATAAAACATTAAAGTTAACAGATTTTATTCAAAAAATAAAATTTAGAAATGTAAATTTTGTGAGTTGGACATTAATGGCCGCGCGCTCTATAAGTACTTTGCCACAACACACAAACACGTGCCGCGGTATCTTTGAAGCCGCCTCTGGCGACCACTCACCGCTCGCCGCCGCCGGCGCTTGCCCCGGCGCCGCCGCGACTTGCTGTGATTGGTTGTGCCCTGTGCCCCGCCACCCCCTTTGGCGTCTTCCGTATGAACATTGCCTGTTTTTCTCATTGTAAAATAAGGTACAATCGAAATGAAGTAAGCCTGTTAATTTGTATTTTCATTTGCAGTTACATTATTTTTTTTTACTCGGAAACAAAATTTTTAAGGCTAGTTTTTTTAATGAATTAATTATTTTATTGTCATGTACGTGAAATTGCCAAAGTTTGTCGGGTTAATTTTGTTAGACCCTATATTTCTCAAAGTTCTATTTGAATTTGTCTTGTGTTTTTATTTCCAATCGTTATTACTGTGTGTGTTGGGGACAATGCCCCAGGTGGGAGAGCTGGACGCGATACATTTTTTGTAATTATGTAAATATTATGTTATTTCTATTGTAAACTATTTGAACCTGTTATTTTAATGTTTTATATCGTTATTACTTATATATATTATGAGAAGTCGTTGTATTAAGGCTTCAAATTCCGGTAATTTTGACCTAAACTTGTAGCTTTTATATACACTTTCAAATAATTTTAATGCACATTTTTACTACTTAGAAGTGTTTATTTGTAAATATTTAAGCAATACTCTAATTATCCAGCCCCAAATTAATACTTTACACAAATATTTACGCCAAGCGGGAATTGAACCACAACCGTTGATCTCGAATGCAAGGGCACTACCCACTAGACCAATCGGCTATCGAATATTACGCCAAATACTATTATCTCTTCCATCATAGAGTTGCAGCCGTTGACATCTAAGACAAAAGAATCCGTTTACAAAGAAGAAGACTGAATTGCACCCCCCTTTAGTCATCTCAACTCCCTAGCTACGTGCCTGTGCCCCTGTAATTCAAGGAAGAAACAATCGGACGCTGGGGGGATGTAAACCGTTGCACGGAGCAATTCTGAAGACACTGAGTCAGGGCAATTTTTTTATTACGAGAAATTCTGTCGGCACGTGATCTATAATAGAAAGGTTGAGATGTAGAACTATTTTTGAAAATGGTCTTTTTAAATGAAAAAATCATTTATTGTGTCAAAAACAGACTTACAACACTAGGCTTCCCTGTGTTGTGGGTAACCAGTCTCTTCCCCATCCAATTAACAAAAGTATCACAACTTGTCTTTGTATATTACATTTATCTAATTACATTTTTAGAGATCTTAATTTCTAGGATGCTTAAAAGGAGGTAAAATAATAAAAATCGTATATTCGATCTATACGTAGGTACCTTATTCAAATTGAAATTATGTGAAAGCTAACGGGCGAATTTCGAAAATATACAATTAGTCTGTTCTGTGTTCAAGGTTAACTTAATAATTTTGGGAAACAACCCAATTGATCCAATTTTTTAAATTAAAATACCATTTTAAAAAGCCCGACAGCATGTTTTGTTTATTTTTAGGCGCCATGTTGGAAATTTTTACATAACATGTAAAAATAATCTGGGAATTAAGACGAATCGAACGACAACTTGCACTTTAAAATCGGTCAAGCCGTTTAGGCTACAGGCGGTGACATAGAAATATACAGGGTGTAATCGTTAAGTGTGCACAGGCGATTATTCCGTAACTATTATAGATATCAAAAGACTTTAAACTGATTTTGAAAATACTGTAACTAATGAGTAAAATGACATTAATAACTTTTTAAAAATAAAACGAGAAATATCCAAAAAAATTACATTAAATACTCCCATACATTTAGCGTGAGATAGTAGAGATTTTAGTTTCCTTATTTTAAGTGGAATATGTATCAACTCATTTTACCCTTATCATTTTATAATTATGTATTACGATAGTGATGAATTTCAAGTAGATACACGTGTAGGTTAATTATCTTACCACTTCAAATTAATAATAAACCTTGTTTCAATATCGCATTGATTTGAACTGGCTGAAAGCAACATACTGAATAAAAACAAAAAAAAGATACTATTTGGTGTTCGTTCTAAATTCAAATTCTTTATCGCGGATTCTCGTTCCCGCCAATTTATTGCCAATTTTGTACTTACTAAGAAATAAAATGTATGGGAGTGTTTAATATAATTTTTTTTGGATATTTCTCGTTTTATTTAAAAAAAGTTATTAACGTAATTTTACTCATTAGGTAAAGTACTTTCGATATCAGTTTAAAGTTTTTTGATATCTAGAATAGTTACGGAATAATCGTCTGTGCACACATATTACCCTTCTTCTGGTAGTCGGGTAAACAGCCTTGAATATTGGATGAAAGGTGTAGATGGAGTGAAAATTATGTGAGTTGCGTTATTGGATAGTCTTTTTTATTTAGAAAAAGAATAAGTTCTTTGTCAAACTTTATTTTTCCCCGACTGCCCAAGGAAGGACGGTAATGTTTTCCGACTGTATGTATATATGTAAGTACCTAAGTAGTATATGCAAGTTACTCCTGTAGTCTAAATCTGTAGTATTGCGAAGTGCATGGTGTCGTTAGATTCGTCTTGATCCCTGGAGTGTCATAGGATACATTTTAGGGTAAAAAATCCAACATGACGTCCGCTAAATATGCAAAATATGCTGTCGGGTTTTTGGTTCTAAAAATCATATTGTTATTGCTATTTAGTTACCTACATTGTTTGAGGACAAAAATGTTCTTTGCTATCATCTGCTATTCTACGAGTGATGTCTCTGTATTTTAATGTAACTTATTGGTAATATGTGCTTTAGTTTTAATTTCCCGTGTTTTACCGCGTGTTGTGTCATGCATTGGGGTAATAATTAATTCTGCACAACGTTGTTTATTATTTTTATAGCTGAACAGTAATATTTCCAACTTTATAATTGGCTTAATAAGTATGTAATTTAATTTCAAATAATATATAAAAAATGTGCCATCTTTTTAAACTTGGATTACGACTGAAATTTTGAACCTCCTTTTACAGCTGTATTATGTTATTCTAGTAATAATAAATTTTAATACAATTTGCAAAGTTTGTAGAAATTTTGATTGTTCTTCTTTTCGAGTCAATGGTAAAAATTATAATGACCTAAAATAGTTTGGCCCAAAAGGTAGCAACGTCAATGGCTCTATGGTTTGCCTTAAAAAGGTCCTTCTCTGATTACGAGGGCTTTTATAAGAACTGCAACACTCATTGCCCGTGTAGTAGTTATCTAGTTTTTTTTAAATGTTTCTAATAAATAAGCCAGTCCCAATATCGGCCTTGTCTTCACTCAACAACAGGTGCGATTTAGGTCAAGCGCTAAAACGAACAATAAGTAACTTGTAATATTAATGTTTTAAAAGCAGAGCTCCATTATTGGGTTGGAAAATTGAGAAAACGCTTAAAAAAGCAAAATTTCGTTTATGAATACTTAATACGCTTGAAAGCAAAAGACTTTTAATTGCAGAGTATTAAAGGTGGATGCAAACGAAGCGAATGGCTCATGAATAAGTAGAGATAGGGCCAAATAAAAATATACGGCTAAATCCGATTTTTGACTCTGACAATGAGCGTTCTATTTAGTAACTTTGATATAACTAAACATTCCTATTTGCACCTGATAAATTTTTCTTCAGTAAATCTCTTTTCCAATGATATTCTCATGAGGCAGAGAGTCAGTTAGTATTGAAACCTGTGTTTAAAAGGCTATAACATTTCTTTTAGAAACTTTATATTTTTACTTTTAGGCCTTGGAATTTTAACGAATAGAAAAGCACACGGACATACCAATAACAAAGATACACTTTTATTAATATATATTACATTAGTTAAGACATATTTAACCGCCACCGTGGCTCAATGTAAACAACATTGGGTTTACGATTCTGAGGTCGCGGTTTCGATCACCAGCGGGGTACATGTTTAAGTACTCGGTTTAGTTGGTGGTAGGGCATTTTAAATGTCCGCCTGGCTAGCTACCACCATCTTATCTTATCAAGCAGCAAAAAATTGAAAACTCTCGAAGCACTATGATATCATCCAAATACACCAAGCAACGACTTAACCGATTTATATTAAACATGGCTTAAATATTTTTAGTCTATATTATTCTTTAATATAAAGAAACAGCACTCAAATTAGACCACACACTCCTGAGATACATTCGAAGAAAGTAGTTTTCGTCGGGTGTTAAAAATATTGCCATGCCCCAACGGGGCGTCACAAATATTTATTTAAGACCTAGTTTTACTCGTAAGCATGTACTACTATATTTGTGATACTGCAATAAACGTACTGAATACTGAATACTGAATATTACTAAGAAATAGAATACAATTCTAGTAAGTATGTCAAACATTTGCTAAAATGTTTATCAATCATGTCAATGTTACAGTAAGTACCTATATTAATTAAAAGTCAATCTTTAATCAAAATGTTCAGTTATTAATACTTCTTGGCCTATTCATAACCCGATAAATAAATATATATTATTTACTTATCTCTCAGCGAATTAGCAAGTTCAATCTCACAACGGTAAGCACAGCATCGTCCACTTATAAGGTTGATAGATAAGCTGATAAAGGTTTGCGAAGTTACAGAATGCAAGGTGCTCCTCGTCGTATAGCTGATATGATGAATACATGTAACAGTGTATGTTGTTCTGACTCCTGTCATACAGGTTTATTTAACCTAGTTTAAGCATCAAAGACTTAACAAGAGTATTTAACAATTTAGTATGTCAAGAAAGATATTATTATTATTATCTAAAGATATTATTCAGACGACCTGGGGGCCTACAATCACCTCTTATAGCAATATTACAGTAATATTACTTTGGAAATTCGTACCCCGACCGCCTTAAAACAAGCTTATTATAATATTGTTTTGTTAAGCAGTTTTGTGACGTCACCGCTGAATCATTCGCTCAATTCGTACCATCATCGTTGTTTAACGGTCGTTTGACAGCTAGTAATATTGCTCAAACGTCAAATTTTACAATCTTAAAAAAGTTAGTCTCTTGTGATGGATTTATTATTGTTTTAGTGGTATAAGGATAATAAACCGTTATTTTCGCTTAAAAAAGTAAGTGGATGTGTTTTTCACAATAACTCTTTATAAATACATTGTGTTCATTGCGTAAACCGATAAGAAATACATTAAATGTGATGTGGTTTTAGATGGCCAATGATTACGAATTATTCGAGTTTCTGGAAGACGATGCCGCAGAGGATTTGTCGGAGAAGATGCAACGTCGAAGGCGATTACGTGAAGAATATAATCCCTTCGATATTGACGAAGCTGAATTTGTTCGACGAGT
Organism: Oegoconia quadripuncta; assembly: GCA_949316235.1. NCBI lineage: Eukaryota > Metazoa > Arthropoda > Insecta > Lepidoptera > Autostichidae > Oegoconia > Oegoconia quadripuncta. The sequence continues at coordinate 18,857,115 of OX438746.1, forward strand.
TCTTTGTCTAGGATGCTTGCTTATTCTATAAATGCACAAAAATCACTAAAACATTAGTTTGTATTTACTTCTAGTCGCCATAATATAAATTCTATAAAACCAGTAAAAAAATAATTTCAAACAAATAAAAATTTTATACCAAGATTATGAAATTAAGAAAGCGCCGCGCTTATTACTTTGACACAATGTTTCATTTTACGGAACGACACCGGCGGCGGGAGCAGCGTTACTTCACATTTAATTTACGCTTTCTTGCATTACTTCAATGAAAATGTATATTTAAATTTATATATGCATAAATATAAAAAACTTTTATTTCTAATTACGCATTTCAACAATAAAAATATGAACATAAACGACAAAAATCATGCACAATATTTAAATAATTGCGTATACCGGAACGCTATTATTATTCGAGGTGTGAAAGTGATAACGCTATACAAAGGTATAACGTTGTCTCGTTCTTCTGACTGCAAGGAATAGACAAATCATTCGTTCTTTCCCGTCTCTAAGCAGGAGTAAAACAATATTGTTTTGTATTATCGCTAGATGATCGCGGTACGAATTTGAGTAATATTACTTTAACATTGAAACAAAACGTTCCTGAAACATGATGGTTTTTAAAATGATCGTTGTAGGCCCCCTGTTTGGTGTAATGGTTAGCAACTCTGACCACTATACCAAAAGGTTGCGGGTTCGAATCCCGCTAGGGGCATATGTTTGTGTGATGAATACGGACATGTGTACCCGAGTTATGGATGTTTTCATTTATAATTTTTTTTTTTTTTTTTTTTTATTATTAAAAACTGGATTCGCGTTTGGCCACAATCTCACCTGATGGAAAGTGACGATGTAGCCGAAGATGTATCACGCGCACCCAGTAAATGCCTATTCACTCTAGACTTGAAGATCCCAAGGTTGTAAGTGTCGGGTAATAAGTATTTATTTACAAAAAAAAATGTATTTATGTATTATATCAACCATCTGGTATCCATAACACAAGCATATAGTTGCTTACTGTGGAACTAGATGGCGCTGTGTGTATGTCTAAGGATATTAATTATTAATAATAATATTAATCTAATTACCTTGGGGCCCTCAGACAAAACGCCTGGTCCAAGACCTGTCGGCGCGTCTCATCGAGGCTTCTGGTGACCACAGAGCGGGCGGCTTCCTGGCTCAGAGAATAAGTCTCGCTATTCAGCGCGGGAACGCCGCTTGCCTGTTGGGCACAATGCCGCCTCGAGGAGATGCGCTAGATGGAATTTTTTACCTATGATTGAATTGTTATTGTTGTTTATTTGAGAAATTTATTGACATGTAATTAAAATTCTTATTAATGACTCCATTAAATGTATTAATATTATAAATGCCAAAGTTTAGATGTTTATTTGTATGTCTGTTGCTCAATATTGACGAAACGGATGAAGGGATTTGGATGAAATTTGGTACATAGGTAGAATATACCCTGGAATAAGACATAGGATTTTTTATCCCGATAGAGTGAGTAATTCCTGAGTGATAAACAAATTTCCGGTATAAAGTTATTCGACGCAGGCGAAGCCGCGGGCGGGAAGCTATTTGTTTATAAAGTAAAATTACTGATTGCTAGCAATAATTTTTATAAAGTTTAGTGATATTTTTGCCTGTCTTGCTAAAGTCACAATGAAAGATTTTGTAGACGGTTTCTTGAACAAATAACGCGTGCCAGATATAAGACGACCCGAGTGTCGAATTGAATTCCAATACTATAACCCGAACACCTTAATAAACAACCCAGACCCAACGTCATTGAAAATAAAAACCTTATTCTGAATCAAAGCGTGTATATCCACCTCTTTATATGATAAGCGTCAACCCGAAAAACGGGGTCGATTAGGTTTCTTTGCTTTTCTTATTCGGCCGTAGATAAGGTTTGCCCTCTACGAAACCCTAAGCGGCTTACGGTCGTCGCGTCCCATACGTAAAAAGGTGTAACCTCTAAATCCTTGCGAACGAATTGTCACTTTTTATCTTGGGACTGGTGCAATCACTCGGTCCAGTGAACGGGTTAATTACAGAAATCTATTAACTTCTCTCCTTAGGGAATGGCCGGGTTTTTGTTCAGTCATCTATCTGGGAGTTTTCCAACTGTAAAGCGGTGTTACGGTGATTTCGACGGAAAAAATGGAACAATTTTCAGGAAAACCTTTGCAAATGTTTAACTTGGTGCAAATGAAGGATTTAGTTTACAGCCCAGGGGGTACATCTTTATTATTATGTTGTTCCGGAGTGAGTAATATAAGTGTATATGCGATTTGTCAAATCAAATGATTTATTTGCCAGATTACATAATTTACAAGTACATAACAATGTGATTGTTAGAAAAAATCATTGTATTATATAGTGAATGTAAAGTATGGAAATATTTCGTTACATCATCTAAACGAATGTCTTGTCTAATCATTTTATGTTATTCAGATAGAAAGAACATTATTTATTTTTAATAATGTACTTTAAGTTCACTATAATAGCAGCGTCCTGAAACTACTTTATCAAGTGTACCTTGAACAATTTGCCTTCTAATGATTTTATTTTGTCAGAAGTTTATATAAAATTACTATACACAGTTATACATATTTCTTGTATAAATATCTTTATGACATGGATGTTGATATAATAAATTTACATATTGAAGTCTGGTAGACTTTACAATGGAACTATGTATTTTTTTTTAAATATGATCTAGTAACTATCTCTTATACCACTTTGGGCATAAAATCCGACTGTGATAGTCTTATTCTACTCCTGTTATTTCGAACAAGTTTTAATGAAGGATCATATTTTACACACGAAGCTTTATTACATAGATGTTTCATAAGTCGAATGTAACGTTTCATCGAACTAATTTGTGAAGTTATTTATATTTATTGAATTGCTATTTTCTGACTTATTCATCACAACATGGAATTTTGAAGCTTTTAGTTTTTAGTTTTTCAAAATCCAATCCCTAAATGGGTGAAGTAGATGTTGAAAGTTTGTATGGAACTTTATCATTTAAATGTTATAAACACGTAATTTTCGATTGAGGCTATTTTTGGTAAGTTCTATAGTAAAGCAATTTTTAGTTTTTGGAAAATCTTATCATATTTATGTGGGTGAAATACGGGGTGAAATTTTGTATAGAAGATCGTCAGTTTGAAAGTGTCAGAAGTGCTATTTGCTTTTTAGAAATTAAATGTGACATATTTGGTGGATGAGTTATGATAACATAAAAAGAATGCGATTAAGTGTCTACGCAGGCAAAGCTACAAGCATTAAGTTTGTTTACTGATCAAGATTTATTGCTTTTTATAGTACAATAATGGGTAAATTATACAAACCTATGAAACATTCCAGATTAAAAAAAAATTAGTTCGCGATTACGTCGTCATCAAGAAATATGAAGATAGAATGAGGACACAAGGACAGGTCAAATGTCATGGCTGCGTCAGGTCAAAAGTTCACTAAGACGACAAAATATCATTAAATACCTAAAACTAAAATCAGTACTGACCTGATTTAAGTAATTATTTGTAAATAAAACTATTACAATTACATATCGCATTTACTTGAATATACCTATATTTGCTCCGCCCAGAATGCAGCCACAACGACGGCGTTGTCTACAGACACGTAAAGGTCCTCTATGACACCGTTGGAAGAGCACAGAGGCCAGGAGAGCAAGCGTGCCATGTTTTCACAATCGCAGTGCGTTCCTGACTGGTCAATGAATCCCCAATTCGCAAACTTTGCTTTGCAGCGACCGACTTCGGCCCTCAGGCGATTTAAGTCTTCCAGGTCAACCAGCACAGCTTGTGGCCAGGCCAGACCTTACTGAAGTCGGTTGTTTTAAATTTTCGGGGTTCATAATTATTGTAATACAACGTAGTTCGGACAATTCCATATATTCGAAATAACACAGCGAACTCTTGACTGCCGTTAAATAAAAATGTACAGTTAAAATTTCCGCAGCTGTGCCGGGGTTTAGTTAGTACACTGTATTGATTGTTCATGTATTCCCTTTGTTAGTAGTGTTCAGAGTTTAAACTATTAAAAATTTATGGTCGCTTTCTGTAACTGTTATTTTTCGTAATAAACTCAATAATACTGTCGCTTGTTATGAGATTTTTCTAACCTAATACTAGACCCTGAGTCTTTATGCTTTATCCACAGAAGCCTAATCATCTTAATCTAAATAACCGGTATACCAAGTACCTTTTTCTGGGCAAACATGTCTGGTTTTGTCTGTGTCACTGTCTGGGTCACACATTCCAAAATACTAATCAAAGCTTTCTGCAAGAAGGCAGGCCTTAATAAATTCAATAATACTGTCTCTTGTTATGACATCTTTCCAACCAAATACTAAGTACTGTGTCTTTCTACTGTATCTACAGAAGCCATGCAAACATATCTGGATTGCCACATTCCAAAACACTAATCAAAGCCTTCTAGAAAAAGGCTGGCCTGGCACTTAACAGGAACAATTTACGCATCCTTGCAATGCGCTGCTCTTTCAGTAAACTCAGGGTTAAGATGAGGCTCCGGCACACAGGGAGATGTAGATTCTGCCTCCTTGTACATAAAATATCTGCACATCTGCTATGTGAATATAGCCCGGATGAATAAACGTAATACGCACCTGGATTGTCACTTATTGCACCTGGATGAGATAAAAACTATCGCGGCCAGAGGCTCGACCGCCTTACTCAAAGCTATAGCGATAGCGACAGCAACACACTGTCTCTCCTTGTCATTGCATTACGATATGACAAGGACGGACAGTGCCTTGACGTCATGAACGATAACAATTCCCAAAGCAATTGAGTTAAGTGGTCTGACTGCAGGAAAGTACTGCAAATTCTCGAAGCGGCAAACCTGATGAGTCAACTGTAGATTAGTGACGATGGCATCAGATCGGTACAGAGTACAACCAATATCATCCTAGTACTCGTCAAACCTCATATCATGTTAATATTCTTCCAATTATTCCAACACGTAATAAATAAAAAAATATTTGGAATGCAATGAAAATATTTTACCGTCACTGTAGCTTACGGGTAACCCATATCAACCAGTTTCATATAAATTTTAATCGACTACCTACGGGTAAAATAATTATGCGATATTTTCTCTATGTAGTATTAAAACTTTAACATGGTAGCATTTGCGTGATTGTAGTGATGCATTAAAAAAATTGCTCCGACATTTCTATATATTGCATGAAAACAGAAAGTTACGAAATAATCACATCAATAACTTACAAATTTCAATTTATTCAATTTACGTAAAGTAGACCCAACTGACTTTAACTCATATTACTAAAGTAGTTTTTACATGTGGTCATTACAGTTTGTTTAAAAACGTGTTGCCATCGTTTACCTTTAATGTAAACAACATTACCTTTATCAAACGCAGATTCCCAAAGGGATACATGTTTCGTACTCAATTTGATTCATGGTATGGCATTTTAAATGTCTGCCTGGCCAATTACCACCATAAGTATTATTTAAGTCTGTCGCTAAACTGCAATATTCATAACATTGTTAAACTCCGGCTGTTTGAGGTCAGTTAGCCCGTCCCCCAAATAAGTTGGGAATTCCGGGTGAGCGCGCTCCTTCTTCACTTAATATTAGAGGTCAACCGCTAAGCCGCTATGCATAATAAAAGCACACCAATTATATTGTTTCCAATCAAGTAAAAACTGTGTCATGGATGTCAGATATTGGATAATATATTACATAAATACTTAGTGAAATATCCAAGTTAGGTTAAAAGTAAGAAAAGTTGGTTTTTGTATATAGACAGACATACTGATAGAATTCCAAATTTGATATGTTTGGTATACTGGTTTGAGATGCTGACCGCAGTGGGTACAGGTCGCAGGGTCAAATACCGCTTGTCAATTGTTTCATCATCATCAGTCCGTAAACATCCCACTGCAGGGATAAATAGGTCTATACCTTCCCTCATATTGAGGGAGTATAGGGCCATAGTCCGCCACGCTGGATCAATGCGGGTTAGGAACTTCACATGCCTTAGAATTTTTATTTCTCAGGCATTCGGGTTTTCTCGCGATGTTGGATACTTTAGCGTTCAAGAGCAGTCGCAGTTCAAGTTCAGCAGCAGCAATGCACATAAGTAATTAAATTAAATCTAAAAACTAATTTACCAGTGATTCAGGCATTGCTTGCCTGGCGGATCGAACCTGGATCTCCCAAATTGGGAGACTGGGTCTCCACCACTGAGCCACCACCGCTGGCATATGTTTATTTATGCCGAATACGGACATGTGTACCCGAGTAATAGAAGTTTACATATATAATGTGTCAATATTAAAAAAAATATGTATTTGTGTTGTATTTCCACCACCTGGTATCCATAATGCAGGCGTAGTCGCCCCGTCTTTACCATTTATGTATAGAACCCTAAAATTAAATTCATGCGAAGTCACTTTACGAACTTAGAGCATAGTTTTTGACATCAAAGAGCGAATCGCGGCAGTGCAACGCTTATAACTTGTGAATATCTCAAGTTCAACATCTCGGAAGTGCGAATTTGATAGCTGGTATTAAAGTATATTAAAAGTAAAATTTAAAAAATCGCACCAAATATATAATATGTTGAGAAAATATTAAAAACGTAACCCCTCCTCCTCTGTTGTGATACCTATGTATTGCATAAAACCAAATTTAAATCGGTCTAACGGTTACGTAGCTAAATATCTGCTGCAGCACCATTTGGTGACCTATGAACGTAAAATATATCTAAGAACCTGCTCTGAAGTGGTTCCTAAATTAAATAGTCCAGCCATTTCGCCGGAATATGGTAACAGACATCCAAACACACAACTTCTACTCCAAACCCATATATCTTCTTTGTTCTGTCGTGGATAAATATATAAGCTATTTATTATAAAGGTCCACTTTATCAGCATACTAAACAAACATAAATACCTACTATTTATATATACCTAAGCAAACAACGCCTTGTCATTTATACGATGCATCATTGTTATTAAAATCAAAGTATCTCCAATTTATTACAAAAACATTAAGGAATTCATTGATGAACGAAAGTCACCAGCATAGCCCAGATTAGTAAGTTGATGTGGCAGTAGGCAGGGCATATAGCTCGAAGAACTGATGGGCGGTGAGAAATTAAAGTTCTTGACTTCTTAGGGAAAAACTAGGTAAGTACATACTCAATACTGAACTAACTATTTTGGGCCTCATTATGAAAGCTCAAAGTCACGCAACTAGCTATGGAGAGGGTGATGCCTCGTGATCGTATCAGGAAGGAAGAAATCTGTGGGCGCACGAAGGTCGATGGCATATCCCAGCGGATTAGCACATTGAAGTGGCAGTGTACTGGGCACACACATAGCTTGATGCGGGTCGCTTCCAACCGATCGTTCTGGAAATCTCTGTTTTATTATTTAAATTAAAATAGTTCATTACCCACATACATGTGATTGAGGCTAATGACTGTATGACAGTATGAGCGATGTACATAAAAATATAATTAACAACTAAATAAAGTACCTTTTCCGATGTACAACCCAGTTACATGGACCAAAACGTCTAAATCCATTAAATCCGGCCATTTCAATTTTATTAATTCCCAACGTAATCCAAACGGGATAACCCGTCACAATTAAAAAAATACCAACCCTTCAAAGGCACATACAGTATCAGGGTATATCGATGCGGCACTCTGTTATAAATATTCATACTGGGGAAGAGAATACGAGGCACGGTGGCATGTTAATGCCGCGGATTAAGCGTTTACGCTATGGTGTAGGTGACAGAGGTGCGCAGAAATATATAAAAACTTACAATTGAATGTTAATATACGAAATTCTTTGATCAGTGTGTGTTACCAGTGATGATATACGGAACTGAAACGTGGTCGCTCACAATGGGCCTCATAAAAAAGCTCAAGGTCACCCAAAGGGCAATGGAGAGAGCTATGCTTGCAGTCTCCCTGCGGGATCGAATCAGAAATGAGGAGATCCGCAGGAGAACCTAGGTGACCGATATAGCCCGAAGAATTGCCAAACTTAAGTGGCAGTGGGCGGGGCGCATTGCTCGTAGGACCGACGGCCGTTGGAAAGATTCTCGAGGGGCGAACACGCACCGGAAGACACAGCGTGGGCAGGCCCACCACGAGGAGGACCGGCGATTTGGTAAAGATCGCGGGAAGCCGTTGGATGCGGGCAGCGTAAGGCCGATCGTTGTGGAGATCCTTTATCCAGCAGTGGATGTCTTTCAGCTGATATGATGATGATGATACGAAATTCAATTCTTTTGAGAATAGTTCTCTGCTATATTTGATGGAAATCGGTTAACCCAATTTTTTTTGTATATATGGCTCTTTATATCGTGCTCTTCTAGCACAATAAATTCTGCCAATGACAACGTATGTAAAGGAGAAATCACGGGAAAATATGACCGGTTTTAGAGAAGCGATGTATTAATTTGGCCGGTTATTCATTTCTCCATCTACAGCAAATAATTAAATAACATAAAAAACAAGGACACTTACAAGGGGACTAGGACACACACACTAACACAAGTGATACGAGTACAGGGGTTAAAGTTTTATATGAAATTCCGAAATATATTTACATAAATATTTGATAATTATGGGAGAATCAACAAATGTTAAAAGAGATTGAAAGTTAATAGGGCACGGGACTTCGATAGGGAGTATGTCGTACAGGGAAATATGATATTTGGGGCAATAAAAAAGCCGCATCCAAGCCACATTCACAGAGTGAGTGATCCCTAACCCTAATTTTTGCTAAGTGGACAGGGGCACAAGCGTGGCCCAGCGTAGCCGGCAGATGGTCAAGTTAACTTGTTTGTTTAAAGAGCGGAACCGGAAGAACCATGATTTTTGGGGGATACTTGGTTGGATGAGTCCATAAAAATGGCCTTTAGTCACCCTAGATTGATTCCAATCATTTTGCCATGTTTCTCGCAGGGATTTTCGAGCAAGGGATAATAGGTCGTAGGAAAAGCTCGTATATTGCGATAAGCAACCAGATTGAGTTGCATCCTTAGCCCACCTCACTGCCTTCTATAACACTATGACTTGGGATCCATGCCAGAACGATTTCTATTTCTTACCTGTGACATTGATAAAGAGTTTCTTTAATTTTAAAAATTAATGGTAAGTTACTTTTATATTTGAAGGGATTACATGATATTGCTTGAAGACAGCTCTTTGAATCAGAAAAGATGATTGCTTTCTGGAGTTTATGTGATTCAGCATATGAAACCGCTTCATGGATGGCTAAAGCCCATCCGGTGAAAACTGATGATTCTGGGGGAGTTTTATATTTCAGAACAATTCTAAACTTTGGGATCATACAACTGTCAGTTTGGAGGCATCTGTATATATTGTTAACCAATCGTTCCATTCCTTTTTAACTGTTCATTAAAAACAGAGTTAGCAGCTGGGTCATTTTTGATGTAAGCCTATTTATATTTAACTTTTGACACAGTTGCTTTGTTTATGTTAATAATATTGTTATTGTGTTCACGGTTCAGGGATACCAACCCCTCAGAAAAAATACCCTAAAAAACGAGACGAAATACCTCTAAATAGCCTTAAATCTAATAATTGTAAGCCCCAAAAAAAAAATCCGTATATATTTAGACGTATATTCTAATAATTTTTACGTTTTTTAGTTATATATCTTTATTAGACATCAAAAATTTTCTCATATTAGACTGATTGATTTGGTGGGGTTAAGAAGTATATAACACCCCCAAAAATAGTTCGAAATAAATTTGGGCCTAAATAAGTCCAATAGGCATATGTCGTTCTAAATTTGGGTCCGAAAGTCCTAAGTTGGAAAGCCTGTCATAGTTTCTCGGTAGTTTCAATTTAAGTTATTTTAAACTTCAAGCATTTATTTCATACACGATATCATTTTGCTGAATGTAATTTAAATCTACTGTAAATAATAACAAGGCTTAATCCATTCATCTCTCAGTCAGTATGTCCAAGCTACTATCGTTTAATATTGTCGTCACGTGTAGGTATTTTATACGATACAGAACTACAATCTAAAAACAAACAACTCCTAGGCAAAGGCTAAACGTTTACGTACATGTTTTAGAGTTACTAAGTGATAAATAAGTTTAAGACGTGTCAAAGAACACAAATTAGGTCAGAGGATCTCATAACTTGGCCTAGGTTTTCCGAAGGACTTGTTTTATGGGATTAATGCAATATCATAGGTAGGTACTGGAAAGAAGAGATAAAAAATAATTAAGACAGCACTCACAATGCAGTCGCAATCGTTATTCGTTTTCGATTCAAATCAAATCAAAATATTTTATTTCATAGGATAAAATTTTCACTTGAAAACGTCACTATTAATATTAATATTACTTTTAAATTTACGGCTCATTCACAAAGCTGACTCCCCAGAGAAGAACGAGCAAGAACCTCTAGGGTTGCTCTCTTAAACAGATTATGGGTTACAATTTGCGATTAGCGAAGTTAAGCAATGTTTGGCATAGTCTGTTCTTGGATGGGTGACCATGAGTGGTACTTTAATACCACGAGTAATTTACATCTAATATCAGTACAATTTCAGTTTTCATGGCAGATCGTTGGGCATAGCCGCCAGAAGAATGAGGCGGCTTGCCTCCCCATTGTAGGTCAATTGATGAATTTAAATGTTAGTTATTTCAAATCTATTTAGCCTTTATAATTATCATCCTATTCCCGCTCGCTATATCCTGTATTACTTTGTCTTTCACTCTGACAGCTGTCTGCTTGGTTTCATTGAAATCAGTTTGGTCTTTAAATACGATTCGAAACAAAGCGCAATAATTAATATACTCTTTTGTGATCGAAGATATTCACATAGTAGTTAGAATCGTCAAGAAAATACTTTCTCCAGCTATATATTAGGTCCTTACCTATGAAATTGGCGTTTTGTATGAAGAATTTCATTGAGACTGTTTTCTCCACACAAACATTTTAGATTTTTTTTGGGAACGGCAAATCCAAATTTAGCTAAACTTTGTGTGTATTATCGGATAACATTAAGCTAAGTATAGGCAGCGTTAATTTTTAAAAGTAACCGCTTTATAAAAGTTTCAGCGAATCTAAGAAATGATTACGGGAAGCACATGAAAAGAGCTCTGTTCATTTTTTTTAATTATATGATTTAGCCCAGAAATTAAAAAATATTTCATGTGTAACCTTGAAATAATATTCCATTTTTCAAATTCAAAACAAATTTGGATATAGCTTTGAAAATCGCAGGAATTGGTACATATGATTAACGAAGAAAGAAAACTCCAATTTCATAGATAAAGACCCAATATTAATGTCCAAATAATGGATTCAGCTTAGGTATGCTGATTGAGTTATTCAAGGCCGCAATATTAAAGGAAATATCCGTTATATACGATACGAGCAACCCTCTACCCCAGCGCCCTGCAGTCGCATGTCGGCAAGTATTTGTGGCCCCACTTGTAGAAGTGGTTGGTGTTTATCAGAACCCATCCGGATCCCATTTATCGTAATCCAGCTCCGACGGTGCGACCAAATTAAAAAAAAATTGTTGGGTAAAGGTGTCGGACAAAGTTTCCCATCGGAAACTGGCGGGATTCTCACCCGCCAGCCATTGCACTGGGTGTCCCAGGATGTCTGATCTCGATGTTAAACCAAAACGGTTTCCATTATGGGAATCACTAGAATGGAGTTCCATACAACGTTCTTCTGAATGGCAATTGGTACACCAGGTAGTCGCTGGACTCTACTGTAATGCCGCAAGTGCTGAGGACAATGTTGGCCGTTGTCTAGATACCGTGGAATAGCAAGTCTGATAAATTCTTAGATTCAAAGAAGACTTGTCTATTATCTTTCTCTTTGTCATCGTGGATGAAACTTTAATTCAAAATCATTATTCAAAATAGTGTTTAGCAGTTTTTATATGATCGTGACAGCGCTGTACACTCGCGTGTCTCACGTACAAAGGGATGAGCGTGATAATACGCTTATTTCACTGGCAATTTGTCCTGTGTTATCCTTGCACGACAGTGTAATGGTGTACATATCTGATGAAAAGGGACGCAATGGATACAAGCACTAAGTAAAATTCTTTCTTATAAAACACTATCTTCTTGCGTTATTTTTTTCTCGTTGATAATTTCCCTTTCCGAAGCAGCAGTAAAGCTATCGAAGTTTAAACATAACTCACTAAGCACAAGCCCTTTTATTATCTACTTACTCACTTAGTATAAAAATGTCTCTTGCAAATCTATATTTCCTTTAGAATTAGAAAGTTCTATTAGGTTATGTATTCAAACCCAGATGTCAATAAAATGCACTAGGATATCCAAAATAAGACACCTAAATTACTCTACATTACTAGACATAACACAATTCACGTAAAAATATTTTTCTGTAAATTAATCTCCATAGCAATCTTACCAATTACCAGCTTCAAACGAAAGGACTTATACTCGTACACAATTTCACTTCATGCGTAAGAATGCTGCCATTTGCGTGTTATCATATCCTTAAGACGGGGGAATATTGTGCACTCGTTAGATAAAGAGGAGAGAAGGGTGCACGACAAAGATTATATGAATTAGGGACTGGGGAGCGAGCGGTGAGCAGTTTCGTGACTTACCCACTAAATGTTGTTATTACGAGTTGGACGGTGGTTGGTGTCGGAAATTTTGTTAATGTATTTAGAAATTGTCGCTTGTTAATAAAGTCTTTCGTTGCCGAATGAGCTACGTTTGTCGGATTTGAACATGGAAACTTGAAAGCCAAACCTTTCTCGATGGCTCTGGCTGAATTCTCTGAATGGGGATTATACTATTATAATGAACACATCACATTCTCTGCGCAATTTAGAGTGAAGAAGGCAAACACATGATATCCAAAATCCGTGAGGTTTTCTATGGTGATCTGAATCAGACTGATCAGAATCCGTAAGTGACTTGTCAGCTTTTAAGTGCTTCTCTTCAACCATGCTACAGACAATGCTTTACGTGTGGCTACATTCTGGTCCTCAAGACTTTGAGGTTTTTGCCATGGACTCGCTTAGAAGAAGTAAATCTGCCACATATATTAATGGCACAATTTGTAGCCTTTTATGCACGAGGAGTTGATACTTGGACTCAATAACATGTGATTTTAAGTGAAGATGAGATCGAAGGTGGAAACGTACTGACTCGGAAACCCCAGCACATTTGGGGGACTGGCTATCTTATCTCTGACAACCGGAACGCAACACAACAACAACACAATAATATTTTTTCATTGGTCTGTCGAAAAAATGCAATCCAAAACCTACTTCATAAGAGAAATTCTTGAATTTCTTCCTCGTTCTGTTTTAGCGAGTCATCTTTAGCTGATTAATTAGAGAATAAGCTGTAATTTTAATATTAAATGGAGAATGTAATGTTGTTGAATAATAATTCTATCCTAAGAAATAAATCTTTTGACTATTGACTACAACCATTTAAATATCATGCTATCACTTGTTGGCATTCAAAGCGACGGACGACGCTATTCGGACGTTACACTGGTATAGTTTAGAATAATTTCATTTTCGTCCAACCGACCAAGTGCGAGGACTTGAGCCCGAAGGGTGAGTGTTTGGTACCTGTGCAACGTCACCATTGACAAACATAAAAATATTGTTAGTTACGTAAACTTCTTTTCACTTTTCAGGAAACATCAAATATTAAGTTTATTATGTGACAATCCCACACAGCACTTGAAATAATCATATTCTTCACGAGTCGAGGCAAGTTTCAAATTTTATTGGACCTAGCACTCTCTGTGACGTTAAGGAGATCATCACAGGTGCAGCTGTCAGGACACGCGAAGCAAGACTAGGTGAAGAATAGGTGATTCATTGTCTGCGGGGTGACTCCGCACTTGCCCCTATCACTTCCGCCATCGGAGAAGCCCCACCTGCACAGATTATCTTCGCTGCGACCGACCTGAGTCTGAAGCGGATTTAAGGATTTCCATGTCGGCCATGGAGTATCCAGGAGGAACTTCTCGAGCAGGAGGAAATGCCCAAAAGACTATCTCTACCGCCACAGGCAGCAGCGAGCATCCGAAATCACACCTTGTATTGGAGCAACGCAATTTAAAAAGTTATTACGAGTATGGAGTCTTGAAATAATGATTGTCGAAAAAAATAAGCCTTCACTTGTGCTTCAAGATTGTAGGCCATCTGGAAGAACAATATGGCTTCGTGAGAAATTCAGTATTGAAATATGCTTTGCAAGGCCATATATCCTTTTTTTTAGGTTATACTAGAAAATTTTTACAGTAGTATGGGGGCGTAGAACTTAATATTTCATTTTAATTTTAAATTGATCCATGCAGCCATTTCTGAGGCAATGAGCCTTAATACACAGACAGCAAATTAACCTTTTAATGGTTCCGTTCTTTTTCTAAAATGAGATATGAGAGACTAAGAACTCATAATAAGCATAGAATAATTCGAATAGCGAAGCACTTTTTTTAAGTAAGTTAAAAAGAAATAAATAATTCTCAACCGCCCAAACCCGTTCTGCGGAAGTCGAAGACCAATTTCAGGATTGTTTAAATTATTCAATGGGACCGATATTAGCATCAGAAACGATCAGCGCAGACTTTATAATTGGGTATGCTGTTTATTCGGCGGAATTCTCTTACCGTTTGTCGAATGTTGCTTTTGAATAATGGATTTGGAAGTTGAAGTCAGTAAACAGTGGTGTGACTAGATTAGGTCGAGAGCATAGTGGGTATAGAAGGCAGTTTGAACTTCGAGCTAATTGGAAAGTTCTGCTACGACTACATTTATGTATTTTGAATATTTCATAATAAATTAGACACCAACTTCCAATTATTGATTTCGGCGCAAAACTATTACGTACAAACATCAATAAAATAAATAAATAAATAAACATCTGCTTCGGTAGTGCTACATGTGCTACGGTAGTGCTACAATTGCTACGGCGTAGCAAACGTAGTAAGTAGTTTGGAGAAATAAGTTCATAGCGTTGCTCGTAATTATGCCAGCATTACAAGCAGAACTACTCTTGATGTCCTCATTTTACTTCTCTGAATACGGTCAGATCGCTTCATTAGATATCAAGATTTTTTTATTACGTACAGCAGTATCCAAGTGCCAACTTAAATTCGTCTCAATCTTCAGCTCATATTATTAAGCTGAGCTTTTGTCTCACTGACGCATTTCAATAAGATAACACTTAACTTTCATGTAACTTTCATTGATAAGTTATATTTGGAATAATTAATTGTATAATATATACAATGGCGGTCTTATCGCTCAAGTTTTATGTAATATTTTTCAGTTACGTTCCTACTACGTTTTTTGTTCTGATTCAAAAGCAAGGTCTTTGATAAGCTTTGAAACATTTGAGGTTGAAATATGCAAACGATATATATTTACTTTTCATCATTCCATTTTGAAAGCGAAATAAAACCTCCGGCAAAGAACTTATTTCCCTTCGACTACGCATTAATCCCAGAAGCTGATAATAAAAAAAAATAAAAGGAGAAACGAAATCGCTGATCTTATCACACCATAATCGTTCTGCAAACATGAAAAGCCTTGACTCCCCTCGCCTCTCAACTCAGGTGGAAGGGACTTAAAAGGGCTTAAGGGAATACCAAGTAAGACGCGAATCACAAATAACACAACTCAATCTGGAAATGTAAATTCGAGGGATTCTGAGGGTGTTCAACTTAGTGGCAGGTAATAGGTGGCACAAATTGGTTTAGCATTAACATATGGAGTGAAAAACCACTATACTATTATTATTAGCACAATTTTGGAGTTGAATCGGTTTAAAAGAACAATGCCTGTCGCAATTGGCATAGAAAGTAATGTTATATATTGATATTTATACAATATATTAATTATATATCTAGTTAAAGGTTTTATTTAGGTTTATTTAGTATTATATTCATGTTTTTTTTTTTTTTTTAATATGAGAGGGCGGCAAACGAGCGTGCGGGTCACCTGATGGATAGTAATCACCGCCGCCCATGGACACCCCGCAACACCAAAAGGGTCACAGATGCGTTGGCAGCCTTGATTCATGTATTTCATATATTCATGTAGTTATATTTAGTTATTTACAAGTATTTATGTATTATAGACTTTTCTTACTTAATCACCATTGCGTTGTACGCCCTTTTTTTATTGATCGTTATACACTCTCTAACCGCTTATAGGGTTGGCTGGAAGAGATCTCTCTTAGAGATAAGCTCACCTTTGTATATTTGTATCTGACAAATGTATCTTTTGTGTTTATTTACAATAAAGAATAGAATATAAAAGATAATTAGGAATGGAACGTGAGGGTACAAGAATCTATTCGCTAATGAGTAAAATTCAAATTAATATTTTTTCAACTGCGTGGATTGACTTTACCGCGGATGTTTAATTTGTTTATCCAGCGGGTGCTGTTCACTTCATCGTAAAAATAAAAAATATTCCATGTTTTTTTATCCTATGTTTCAACCCGAGTATTTTCTACCTATATACCAAATCTCATCAAACCCGTTCATCGATTAAGAAATAAACAAATAAAAAACATCAAAAATTTCGCATTTATAATCAACTAGCTTACCGCCCGCGACTTCGTCCGCGTGGAAGATTTCATCAAAATCGGTTCAGCAAAATAATTAGACTATATGTTAATACAGGTCGTAATCTGTCTACCAACCAAATCTCATCCAAATCCGTTTAGCGGTATAGGCGTGAAGAGGTAACAAACATACATACAGCATTCACACACATAAACTTTCGCATATTATATTTTGGTAGAAGTGTGTGAAATAATGTAACTCTGTAAAAGAAACTCAAAATAAACGTTTTATTTATTTCTTATTATTATTTTATTATTTATAATATTGGGATTCAACGACACCGCATTAAAAAAAATTGTTCCATTATTTTGATCCCTACGTGGGACTCTTACACTCGTATATAAAAACAAAAGCTAAAACTAGAACATTCCCTTTTTGGCTTACCGATGTTACGTAAAAAATGCATTAGGAAGCATTTACGTAAATGAAATGGAAAAGCTAGTTATGCACATTTCTCATATTTTGGAATGGGTCCATGGAACCATGGACCAAATAATATTTAAGGATGCTGTGTGGTTTCAACGCTTAAAAAGAATAGAAGCAATCACTCTTCCTGTGGGTGTCGTAAAAAATGACTAAGGGACTTTACACCAAAAAATATCTATATAGATAGATAGATAGGTAAAGCGTTTATTTGCATATTACAGAAACACATACAATAATATTCGACCGCAACAATCATTCTGGATGGTGTTATTCTTACGAAATATAGCCTTATTTCACAGTAATAAAAATTAAAAAAACAAAAATAAAGTACCACTGTTACAACTTTTAATAGAGTTGTATGTGTATCTGAACCACAAATGGGCCATCGCTCAGCGTCAGTCTGTCTTACCTATAGCGGTAAGACACTGATTTTCAGCTAGTGCCCTGCCAGTGCTATCTACAGACTTGCACGTCTCAACGACGATGGATTCACCTCTGTCACATGTGCATTTCTGTTTAATTCGATGGGTGAAATGTGGACTTGTTTCAAGCACTAAAATGTTTATCTTTAGAACATCCAAACGCTAATATTTGGGATAATGTTTGATCACCGCATTTGAAACAATGGTCGTGACATTCGAAATGTATCTACAAATACATCTATAGATCTCAAACGAGGCGTCTTTCCTGAAAGAGTAAAACAGTGAAAGTAGTTAGAGAAAACTTCTTGATGGAACAAAAAAATACACACAGATGTTTCTTTTTAGTGTCGCGCCCAAGATTAATGTACAAACAGGTTCACTCACTATGGCGTAATAATGTAAACTAAATGTGCAACTAAACTAAATGGCACTAAATGTGCTGAATTAGCCCTAATCGCAATAAATGTTAAACAAAAATATGGCCTTTTCGCGTTACCTAAGTTATGACCAATTTTTAATATAGGTACAGGTTTTTATACCTACAATTCAGGCGTCGATATAAAATCACCTTATTAAAAATGTCTCGTTACAGAAATTCGTCGCATATTACCCGAATTCAATAAATGATTTAAATAGTATTTTTTATTATTGGTCCGCCGCACGAACTCATAAAATATTAAACCTGTCAAATTATATCACTAATACACCCACACACATTAACAGCGTATTAAAATTCAGTACTGGACATAAGCCTCTTTCATGGAGCGATTTTCATCGCTTTCCGTGAGAGGATTTTATATAATGGCCATGCTGGGCTGGCGAGTCAGCAGTCGCAGATTTTTTGACAGCTCCATACAGTTGGCGCTGCTGCCCATCACTGCCTCGGCGATATTTAGTCTAATTATACATTATAAATACATACCTTGTTTCAAGACGAAAATGTGTGTGTGTGTGTAATCAGTGATGACTTATTGCACTGAAATATGGTCCGTCAGTATGGGCTTCATAAGAATGCTCAAAAGTCACGCAACAAACTATGTAGAGGGCGGTGTTTGACATTTCACTACGTGATCGAATCAGTAGGTAAACGAAGACTAGCCCAGCGGATTAGCAAGTTGAAGTAGCAGTGGACAGGGCACATAGCTCGAAGAACTGATGGCCGGTGAGGCATTTAAGTTCTCGAGTGGAGACCACGCACCGGCAAGCGCAGCGCCCACGCTACGTCCTTACATCCACTCATAAGGTGGCCAGACGACTTGATAAAGGTCGCAATTCTATGAGGGAGGCCTATGTTCAGCAGTGGACGTCATGTGGCTGATATGATAATGATGATACCTATAATTCATATGTTTTCCTTGTTTCATCGAATAAATTGTAATCAAGAACCTACTGGAAAGTAGCAACCCTTAAGTTTCTTGCTCGTTCTTCTCTGGAAAATCCGCTTTGTGAATGAACAATAATTTAAATATTACATTAAAAAATGTTTAGTGTTCAAGAGATATTTTTAAGCTTATGACTTTGACTGATGTAATATACTGTTATACTCACGAAACATGAAACCAATTAAATCGTCAATATCCTATAAAGTCCACCTTAATATCCCTCTGAGAGATTTTTTAGAGCTCTGCACCAAAAAAAAACTCGGCGGCGTCTTGTCCGGAAGAGTAGAATTGGTTCTATTCCCGTGGGTGTCGTAAAAGGAGACTAAATATCATGAACTTAACAGCAAAGAGCAGCACCAAATTGTATCAATTTACTCCAAATTCATTAACGAAACTCTGAAGTTTAGTGTGAATTTATGAAGTTTCTAAGATATGTGTTTACAATCACATCAACGATTTGCGTTATTTACACCATTAAAGAATGAATAAGTAATAAGAGGGCCAATTCTGTATTCACAAAGGGAGATTTAAATTTTATAACGATCCTCCAAATCAAAATGGGACAATGATTGATGACTTTAACAAATAATTCGCATAATTTTGGGGAAGCCATTAAAATTTTGGTAAGTATTACCGTTATTCAATCTCTCCTGTGATTTTTAGAGTCTATTTAAAATCAAAATTTCAGGTTGTGTGAATTTTAGTATAGAAAGATAAATTTAGTAAATTTGCAGATAAACCTAACATTTTGACGACCTGTTTGGTGTAGTGGTTAGCAACTCTGACCAATATACCAAAAGGTTGCAGGTTCGAATCCCGCTAAGGGCATATGTTTGTGTGATGAATACGGACATATGTACCCGAGTTATGGATGTCTTCATTTATAATAAGTATTTATTTGCAATAAAAATGTATTTATGTAGTATATCAGCCATCTGGTATCCACAACACAAGCCTATAGTTGCTTACTATGGAACTATGTAGATGGCGCTGTGTGTATGTCTAAGGATATTTATTATTATTTATATTATTATTTGGTATGGAATTAACCTGAACTATTGCATAGACAGATTAAATATGTAACATTATAAGAATTATGCGATCGATTACACAAACGCGATTCTTCCTATTCGTGATTCCCATACAATATGGATTCCACACAACTGCAGTTTATTACATTCGTGATTGATTATACACAGCCGTTATTTTCACGCAATCGGGATTCTTTCTATTCGTGACAATTACCTGCAGTGCAACAATAAATACAATATTCCGAACCTCCATACAAAATACCTTGTTTGAAATTTTATCAATGGTTACTTCTAGTGAATTTTAAATAATAAATCGTAATTATATCGTATAAAAATATTTTTAGGCCTCGATGTAATCAAAATATAAAGAAAGGGTGGGCAAGATTGATTACCATTTATAATTATTTCAATTTATTTATTTGTATCTAGCACATACGTATCGCATACAACATTATGCTTGACCTCAATCACACCTGATATTAAGTGAAAATGGGGTCGAAGGTTAAAGTGCGCTTACCTGAACCCCTACTTCTTTGCGGGACTATCTCTCTTGCTACTTCCCTACTACTTGAAAATCGAACCCGCGACCTCCATTTTCTAAAGATTTGTTGTTTATATTGAGCCACGGAAGCAGTTGATGTAGAAGTTTTATTTATGAAAGTCACAGCAGTGCGAGATGCGTGAGCGACGCTTGCGTCCATAGTGGTCGTAGCTTTACTCAACGAGAATGTATTCCCTTCAGTTTCAACGATGACCACAGCAACATTTTAGTTTTCAAAAACTTTTTCTCAAAGGATACACGTCAATAAAAAAAAGAAGAAATTTCGCAAAACAAACCTATGTTACTTTCAGGTGGATGTTACCAGTATTCCAAAAGATGGCAAACTTCACCCCAAAGTTGGGAAGTTCTTCCATTCAGAACTTCTATTCCGCCTGATAAAATATTGACTCCTAATGTCTTTGAACATTCGATATTTTAGTCAAAGTTCATAATTTGTCCCTGCTCGGAGAAAGTTTGTGACGAAAAAAAAAACGACGGCTCGCTGTTTACAAAAGGTTTGAGCTACTTTCAGCATAAGTAGGTACTTATAACTACACGTAGATATAGACACCCACTTATATTTTATCCTGTAAGCAATAACGAAGAAATACGATGGTTCATTTTTATTGGAATCATGTGATACGGTCTCGATTTTTAGTTTAGTTCTAGGTTCTAGTTTCTACATTAAAAATACTTTTTACAAAGAAGCTTTTATGATTGCCTGGATACGCATTACAATCTCACAAGATGGAAAGTGAAGATGTGGCTGAAGATAAAGCACGCGATTTGAGTACTTGCTCTTGAAGATCCCAAACATGTAGGATTCAAGAAAGAATGACGCCGGAAGGGAGTTCCATGCCTTAGCTGATCGCATTGGGACGAACAGTCGAACCGCTTAGTGCGTATGAAATGGAAATGGTGGAATAAGATTATGTAATTCTAACGCACACTGGCCGAAATTAATCCTGAAACAGACTGAGAGACAGGCGACCTTGCGACGGGGTTCAAGGCTCTGTACTTTAACAAGCTATTAAAACTTGACGAGGCGTAGTCGGTTGTGACACTACCTTCGAAACCAACCCGCTATAAGTACATGTTTGTGTGATGAATACGAATATTTAATCCCGAGTCATGGATATTTATATAAGTATTTATGTATGTTTATTCGTTATCAAGTAACCATAGTACAGGCTTTAAAAGTTTGAGACTAGATAACTGGTGTATGTCCGAAATATTTATTTTATAATATTTATTTATACTCCAGACCCTCATCATCACATATTGTCCTAGCACTCACAAAGAAGAACATGAGCCCAACCTCAAAATTTTTTATAAGCATCTACATCCTTACATATTCCCACTATTGGGGAGTAACAGAGAGGATGTGCCGTAATAATAATAGTGGGGGTTGGTAGATTTGTGTCAGACTAGTGGCCACTTGACAGTAAGTGTTTTAAGCCGCCTGTAGGCCACCGACTTGGCTTCAATTGAAAACAACCGGGACCGAATATTTAACGTGCTCTCAGAACGGAAACACTCGTATAATACCACCTGTGGTCACCAATCCGAGGATTGAACGCTAATCGTAATGCCGAATACCGAATGTCACTACGCAAGTGTTTCAAAAACTTCTACAGCCATTGCTAAGTTCCTGCACCCATCGTCCAACTCAATCAAGGTCTTGAGTACCAAATATGATCAGACTGCTTGTCAAGACAAATCACAAACAGAACAAAAACTCGATGAAGTTATATTGGTTTATTATAGATTTCAATTGGCATTCGACTTACATGTGTAGGTACGAGTATCCAAAATTTCACATTAGGATGTAGGTCACATTTAGCTTTTGAGATTTGGCCCTTAACACAAGTAAAAAATAAAAGTTAGTTAAAAAATTACAAATAAGTCAGTGCAGGTTTTAGTTCTTTAATTTTCTAAACATTTTTTTTAATAAAAAAAGTTTTTTTCGATGGTTTAGCCATTCCCCTTGACAAGTTTTTTTTTATTCATAACGGGATCGTACTTGACCTCAATCACACCTAATGTTAAGTGAAGATAAGGTCGAAGGTGGAAGCGTACTGACCCGGAAACCCCAACACATTTGGGGGACTGGCTATCTTATTTATGACAACCGGAACACAACAATGCTATTAACATTGCTGCTTGGCGGCAGATTTACACAAGATGGTGGTAGCTAGCCAGGCGGACATTTAAAATGCCTTACCACCAACCAAACCAAGTACTTAAACATGTACCCTGCCGGGGATCGAACCCGCGACCTCCGAATCGTAAACCCAATGTTGTTTACATTGAGCCACGGAGGCGGTTGGACATTAAGAGTGAACGCTCTTCTACCTTTCATCTCATCTTCATCTCAATGTAATGTGAGGAGGTGCCACAGGCTCTTTAGATTAGTTGTTCATGTTAGGTTTATAGTTGCTCGTATTTTATAAAACAATAGCCACGCACCCGAATTTGGTAAAGATCGCGGGAAGCCGCTGGATGCGTCAGCGCAGGACCGATCGTTGTGAAGGTCTTTAGGGGAGGGCTTTGTCCAGCAGTGGATGTCTTTCAGTTGATGATAATGATAGATATTGATTAGAATTTTATTGTATCTCATTAGGCAGTTATTAATTTCCATATATATTTTTCTGTAAATAAATATATTCCATTTTATGTGTCCATAAAACGCTTAATGTGATAGAAATCTTCTTCACTAAATACACATAATCGAATCTACCATCTCCGATATTGTTAGATAAGACAAAGTTCAATAATAGCTTTGATTATCCACAAAGCCGATGAAATGGGTAAAGATCGAGTTTGCAAATTCTATATTTGCCCCACAGGAATGTGTGCGTGAACTTTGATGCAATTATTCGCATCCACAACAGATTAGGTGCTATTGCAGACTGCAGACACAAGTTTGATAATGTTTGACATTCTATATGAGACTTGCGGAGTTTCCCATCGTGCTTGAGAACATACTTAATACTTGGTACGTTGTTCGAGAAATCGAATGTTTCAATTTTAGAAATGGCAGGGGAAATTTATGGCTGGCATGAAATTGAAGTATCTTTAGAGCTGGTTGTAAATCTTGTTCTGAGTCAGTTGATTTCGCTTGTTCTGGAAACTGTTTTATAAGAGTTTGTGTGGGATTTCTGGTTTCCTTGTTATTCATGGCTCACCCTTAAGGACATGATGATGATGATGACACCTACTTTTCCCTTCTTAGGGTTGTAATAATAAATCGATCTTGAGATTGAGATCGCGTCTCAGTCTTAATACAATTTTTTTGATGTCAAACGTCAACTTAAAGTCATCCCAATCTGAGAACGGTTTATGTAATACGGGCTTTATTGGCTAGTTCATCGGTTGACATAAGCTCATCGATCTTGTATGAAAGTTATACAATCACAAATAGTATATGTTTTTTTTAAGATGACTGTTAATCTTCAATTTACTGTTATGCTTTAGACAAAATATATTCCACCCATTGGAAGGGTATTTTCTAGAGTTGTACCGCAATTTATACTGGGGGATTTTTTTATTGCCATACCCCTAGGGTAGATATACCCTTAGTGTATTAATGAAAACACTTTAAATAGTCACATAAATGTTAATTTACTAATTCTCGAGTTATAGTCGACCAACTTATTTAATATGATATTGAATAACTCGGAATTTCAATGTATATTCTGCCTACCTCACATTTTTGTTTTAAAAATATCATGTCACTACATTTATCGGTGGTCAATTGGGTAGTCAGAGATATCCCAAATATACGCAATTGGGTGTTTCTAATATTAAAATAATAAAATAAATATTTCGGATACTTACACCAACATCTAATCCCAAATTAAGCGAAGCTTGTACTATGGATACTAGTCAACGGATAAACATACATAAACTTTAATACTTTGGACAACAACCATGGTTCACTTTTCCAAATATACAGAAATGTATATGTGACCGGGGGTGAGCCCATCTCCGTTGAAACGTGTTAGGTTGTAGATGTTTTATGCTGGAAAATCGCTTAGTCGCTGGAAGTGTCGAGTTGGTTTAGCAGCTAAATATACTATTAGTTATTAGGTATATATATACTTGGAAATTATGATTATTATGAATTGTTATGATGAATACGAACATTATTTCCCGAGTCATGGATGTTTTTATAAATATTTATGTATGTTTATCCGTTATCTAGTATCCATAGTACAAGCTTTGCTTAGTTTGGGGACTAGATGATTGGTGGAAGTGCACCAAATATTTATTTATTTAATGGTGGTTGGTACCAAGGCGTACCGGGCTCGATTTTCGATAATGGTCTATTGCACTATTTGTGTAGGTACATGGTACAAAGAGTCAGAGCCTGGTGAGATGACACTTGAGATACTGTTAAAGTACTAGCAGGCGTATAAAAAAAATTGCTTATTTCATATGCATCAAGGTTAAATAATATAATAATATAAATAAATATTTCGGACACTTACACCAATCATCTAGTACCAAACTAAGCAATGCTTGTACTATGGATACTAGATAATGGCTAAACATACATAAACATATAAACATCCTTGACTCGGGAATAAATGTTCGTATTCATCACACAAACATTTACCCTTCGCGGGATTCGAACCCGCAACCGTTGGTTTCGCTAACAGGGTCACTATCCCCTACACCAATCGGTCGTCTTCATTATATCTTTTGTTTCGTCGGTTTTGATCATCCTTACAGTACAATAGTAGAGCAGGGAGACACGAGGGTCTAAAATACAGATAATTTTACCTAGTTTGGACACTGGAAATGTCCCCATGTTATTTCTTGATCTTTTTAATATAATTAATTGCACGTCATAAATTCTAAAAGTTTGTAAGACTCTTTTGGTGCAAAATAAACTATTTTGTATTTGTAGTATTCTTAATTGCCGAAACAATTTGTTATTGATAAAAATGACATTCAAACTTGTGTCATAAATTATTATTTGTCTTTCTATAAATAGAGAAATATAGCAGATTTTTGGTATACCTATTACCAGCCTATCCCCAATATAGATTGGCCATATTCAATTCCGTCTTACACACGTTGCATAAGATTATCATGAATATATCATACCAACATCCTTACCTATTAATTTGCTTCCCATTAGAGCTGCCAATTAGGAATTCGCTAACAGGCGTAAGTATCTACATAGTTTCCCGCGGTTCCCGAATTAATATAATTTGACATTACTCCTGATTCCTGACTCGTGGTGAGGCACACTCTATTAATTTTAAATGATATATTGCTTATAATACGTTTAGTTTCGATGGTTTCAGACATCGAAATTGGTAATAAACAAAATGGAATCATAATCATATTATGGTATACGACAAAGGTTATACGTATATTAAATGTACACAATGTACCTAATTACAAAATTGCTGTTATTAGTCAAATTGTAGCTATTAGAAGTTGTGTTTTGTGTTTTTATTCGTGGAACTAAGTTTCACCTACAACGTCTTTCGGGCAAACCCTCTAATAAAAATCACGGTCTCCGTGCGGTTTCTCGAAGGTTATATTTTTTTTAGAACTTGCTTCAATCATTGAGTTATATTTATCATGGTCTTGTTTTTTTATTTACATAAGCGTAGTCGGAGTTTTTATAATATGTTTAAAATTTTATTTAGACAGTGCTGTGTGATTTCGGCATTTAAATAGAATAGAACCAAGCCGAGAGGTTTCCCGTGGGTGTCGTAAAAGGTGACTAAGGGAGTTTCCATCAAAAACATCAATAGATTTGCACGTTTCAACGACAATGGACTCATCCCGTCACGTGTGCATTTCTGAATATGGATCTTGTTTCAAACATTGAACTCTTAATATTTGGAACATCCAGACAATATTAACACTAATATTTAAATAAATTAATATATTAACATTAGCATCGCAATATATTTACGAAAACTTAATGTATGTAAGAAAAAATATAGAATCGTTCAAGAAAAATAGTGATATACATAATGTTAATACCAGATTTAAAAATAAACTTGCTGTTCATGCCAGCCGTTTACACAAAGTCACTAAGTCATTTAAGGGGCAATGTATAAGCTTTTATAATAAGGTTCCAGTGGACATTCAAAATTGACCTTTAAATAAATTCAAAACCATCATAAAACAGATATTATTTACCAAAGGCTATTATAAAATTTCTGACTATCTGGATGATAAGCAAGCATGACATAGACCGCTCGGCGATATTCAGCCTAATTATACAATATAATATAATTGTAACCCAAACTTATTTAAAAGAGCAACCCTTGAGTTTCTTGCTCGTTCTTCTCTGGGGAGTCTGCTTTGCGAATGAGCAATAATGTCAATAATTTTAATATTAAGATAAAAAATGTGACTTTTTCAAGTGATAATCTTTATCCTACGAAATAAATATTTTTTGAGTTGACTTGACTTGACTATTGTTTGGGATATATCTGACCACCCCATTTGGAATAAGGATCATGACATTATGTATATATGTTATGTATGTATATCTATTTAGACATTTGATACCTGTTTTTTCAATTTATTTCGTCGAAACCGGAGTACTGATTATATTTGTTGTCAAAATGGCTGCCAGCGTCCTCCATGTTGGTTTTATTACGACGTCATATACCCCATGACATCCCTAGATACGAATCTAACGACACCACCCTTGGCCAAATCAGCTGAGGCGTTAAGGCTGCAGGTGGTAACACACATACATACAGACACGGTGAAAACATTACCCTCCTTTTGGCTTCGCTGTAGTTGGATAAAACTGGCTTACATCAGACACTGGAATGCTACAACTTGTATTGTGAAGGCGAGGCACTTCACCTGTCTCACTTGAGGTGGGCGTAAACAGTGTCAGTAAAAGTAATTTGGACCCTACTTTTAACGTCCGGCGGAGACCTAGTGGTCCCAGCAGTCTCTAAATGCCCAATACAGATGTTTTTAACAGCACACGTGTGCCCGGCGTCAGCCACTTCTTGGAAAGAACCTTCTGACTCGATGTTTATGGCCTCTAGTAAACATCTGTAAATGGTGTTAGCCATTTTAAACTGTAACCGCCTTATTCATAAAAATCTATAAATGCTTTATAAGACTGATTTAGTTAAAGTATATTTTGTATCTGCCGTTCATAAGGAAATATTGAAATGAAAGAAAGTGACAAAACATATTTTAACTAAAACAGGCTTATTAAGCGTTTGTAAATTTTTACGAATGACAGGGTTAGCCTATACTTTAGTTAAAGAAACAAACGTGATGGTAACATTTAGACTTTATCTAACTAAGATTATAAATGCGAAAGTTTTGATGTTTGTTTATTGCTCAATCACGGCGAAATGTCACGGCGTAACTAAATGCGAATGTTTGTCAATTTGTTTGTTTGTTGTTCAACAACAGCGAAACGGATGAACGGATTTGGATGAAATTTTGGTACATAGGTTGAATATATTCGGGATTAAGACTCGATAAAGTGAGTAGTTCCCGGGAGATAAACAAATTTCAGCGATGAAGTTATTCCACGCAGGCGAAGCCGCTGGCGGAAAGCTAGTAAACTATAAAATGTACTATTGAATGAAAAGTTAAACCAAAAATGTTGTGTGAATTGAGCACATTTCAATAGATGGTCCTATAACATATTTAAATATACTTCCTTATTTAAACAATAAAACGTATTTGATTGATTGATTGATTCAATAAGCCATTATGGGCTCAGGACTAGCTATAAAAAAAAGAATTGGTACAGTCGGCCATATGACGTGCGTAATATTTCTAGTGTTGTGTGGATTCGGCGCGTTATAAGAATAGAATCAGCCCATCTCTTCCCGTGGGTGTCATATAGGCGATTAAAGGGCATTCTACCAAAAAGATTTATCGAATTTCACGATTCAACGGCGATGGGCTCACCCACTATTGTGTGTGCAAATTCCATCAAAAAGAGTTCGATTGCCCTTATAAAGTAAACCATTCTGAAATCACCTTTAGTATGGAAGTCCAACAATTTTCGGCTGGTGACTCCACTCATGGTTACGAACAACCACTAGGAACCATAGCCGAATTCAGCCGAAAATTGTTAGACTTCCATACGAAAGGTGGTTTCACAATGGTTACTTTGCATGGGTAATCCAAAATTTTCTAATCGAATTCTGTTGTAAAACCTCTTTTTGTAATCTTACCAAATGTTTTACTGGCCGATATTCATTTGAATTTAGGTATGTTCGTAGTTTAAAAGTTGTTTATTTTTATATACGTCTTGTCACATGAAATTTTACCTAGTATACAATATGTCTGAATGAAGATGATTTTTATTCTAATTTAATAGAACCTGCTGTAAAACAACGAGTAGCACTATTTACTCCTACAAATTCGCCTACGGCTCCTTGGGGAAACTTGGTCGTAATCAGGAGTGGAGTCACCAGCTAATGGGAATTACACGAATTCAAAGTCATCCTGTATGTATATATCTAATCTGACTTAAATAAATGAAGGGTCTGACAGAATGCTGACAATTCAGCATTGCCCAATGCCTATGGTTTCTAATTGAATGTTGTTCGTAGTCAGGAGTAAGTCACCAGTAAACAGGAATTCATCATCATCTGATTTAACAGCCATGCTCTTGTCGGTGGAGATTTTACCATATCTCTCTGCTCTCCGCCTTCCTGTTGACCTCCTGATATGACACGACGTTCAACTTCTCTTTTATCTGCTGCATGAAGCTTATTCTCGGTCTTCCTCTTTTTCTTTTCCCCTCTATTCTTCCTTCTATTATAGTTTTAATTAAATCATCGTGTCGTATAAGGTGTCCCAGCATTTTCCCTCTTCTATTCTCAATTACTCCCAACAATTTCCTTTTTTCTTTTACTACATTTAAAACCTCTTCGTACGTTTTCTTCTCTGTCCAGCTGATACGTTCCATTCTCCTCCAACACTACATCTCAAAAGCTTCCAATCTTTCTTTGTCTTTAAGAGTTAGAGTTCACGTTTCACACCCATACAAAGCAATGCTCCAAATGTACACTTTTATAAGTTTTTTACGAACTCGGCCTGACATTCTAGCTTTGATTCTTTTTAGCATCGAATGTTTGTCTTGCCATCGCTATTCTTGCTGTTATGTCTGGCGTACATCGGGAGTCATTAGTATTACGCTGCCTAGATATTTAAATGATTCAACCTGTTGAATTTGTGTATTATTTAGAGTAATAGGGCTATTTTTTGGGTGTTTCGATGTAATTAGAGTTTTTGTTTTATTGATATTAATTTTGAGTCCGGAACAGGAATTACACGAAAAAAAATTTCACCCTGTATAAACTAAAACTTACACCACCTGACAGCTCCACAGATTGCGAAAAATCACGTGGTGCGGGCAACACGCAATATTTTGTAAATGTTACCGATTTATATCTGTAATTTGATTCCATAGCAAGTATGTCGAGCAGTGACGCTGATGTATCGTACGGTATAGGATGTTGATAGAAAACCCGCAGTGCGATTGTAGGTACATGCGCATCCAATAGGTGTGATGTCATCATTAACAACAGCCTGTAGAATTCCATAGCTGAATATAAGTTACATAAGAAAGAAAGAAAGAAAGAAAAGTATTTATTTGGATTTCTGTTATAAAGACTATTTTATACAAAAGTTTACAATACCTATACTAAATCCAAAAAGGTCTCCACTCAGCATGTGCCGGGTTGGAACAAGCACGACGCTGGTATTCCGTGGAGCCGAAAGGCAGAGTGGTGCCACTGTACTACTTAATATTAACACAACTCTCCATATCAACTCCCTATAAACAGCTATTTTTTACTTAATATAATTGTAGTGCTTTCTTAACTAATATTTAAATACATATGGCATATCTATCTATGGTAGATATATTGACACCCAAATGGATATGTAAGTACTACTACTCAGTATCAACACAACTCTCCATATCAACTATAACATAACATAATAACCTTTAAAATTTTAGGACACAAGACTCTCCTAAGGGTGATTCGCATTCGTGACTTTTGGCGCCCTGACTAGCATAAATTAAGACAGCAGAAATCAAAAATACTGCTTTGACCTGCCTACGTAGCGGGATAAAGTGGGATAGTTGTAGTCGTTGAAGCGAATGAACAGGACAATAATATTATCTCGCGCTACAATAAACGTTTATTGCGCCTGTCATGCTACGGGGGCAGCATTCGAGAAGGCTAAAAGCTAATTATAAATAATATCTAAATAGCTTTAATTACGATTATTTCCAGAATTTATAATTATTGATAAATACGGCCACTTTTTTTAAAATAATCGTGAATTCTGGAAAACAACCGTTATCAAAGCTATTTAGGTATTATTTATATTTTTTTTTATATTAATTCTGTATTTAAAAAAAAATCTTAATTTATCCAATGTCGGCGTCTGACCTGCACTCGAGAACCCTATACTGGACGGAATAAACCCTCTTAAAACATATAAAGACTGCCGTTATACATTTTTTTTATGCACGACGGGTTCGTACTTGACCTCAAT
The DNA here is from genome assembly GCA_949316235.1 of Oegoconia quadripuncta. Lineage (NCBI taxonomy): Eukaryota > Metazoa > Arthropoda > Insecta > Lepidoptera > Autostichidae > Oegoconia > Oegoconia quadripuncta. The sequence continues at coordinate 18,888,139 of OX438746.1, forward strand.
CATACCTGATGTTAAGTGAAGATGAGGTCGAAGGTGGAAGCGTTCTGACCCGGAAACACATTTGGGCGACTGGCTATCTTATCTCTGACAACCGGAACACAACAATGCTATTAACATTACTGCTTGGCGGCAGATTTAGATAAGATGGTGGTAGCTTGCCAGGCGGACATTTAAAATGCCCTACCACCAACCAAACCGAGTACTTAAACATGTACCCCGCTGTGATCTAACCCGCGACGTCCGAATCGTAAACCTAATGTTGTTTACATTGAGCAACGGAGGTGGTTAATAGTTGCAGTCGTTGAAGGGAATGAGCAAGACAATAATATTATCTCGCGCGACATAAACGTTTATCGCGCCTGTCATGCTACGGGGGCATCACGGGGGCTAAAAGCTATAATTACGAATAATATCTAAATAGCTTTAATTACGATTATTTCCAGAATTTATAATTATTGATAAAAACGGCCACTTTTTTAAAAATAATCGTGAATTCTGGAAATCAGACGTTATCAAAGCAAAGGTATTATTTATATTTTTTATATTTATTCTGTATTAAAAAAGAAATCTTATTATCCAATGAGGGCGGCACTGGATGGAATAAACTCTCTTGATTCTCACGCTAGGAAGACGCTGTACGAGTAAACGTCGTAGAAATAAGGATAAACCGTCTAATGGTTAGATGTATCGAGTTACCATTATTTACTTCTAGGGCACTTCATTATCTCAGCCCGTAAATATCCCACTGCAGGGATATACGGGAGAAGATACGATTCCACCAACTAAGTAACTAAGACATGGGATAAGTTTTTTATTTGTTACTGTTTTTTAGAAGAAAATGTAATAATTTGTTGTGTTTTCATATTGCACTCTGCATCCAAAATTATATTAAAACTAATTGTAGTAAGTAATATACATCAATTACTACTATTTTCTGAAATGTTTGAATGTTACATTAATGCTTTAAGATGGTTTATCCCACGCGAATGAAACTTTATAAGTATTAGCAGGATATACAGGGTGTAACGGTTAAGTGTAGTCATATTTTAAGGGCTTGTTCTACCCATCAATACGAACAACTTTTACTATGGGGGCAACTTCGAAATCGCGAAAAAAAAATCAGCTGTTTCATACATTGCATCGGGAGGTTATTGAAATTTTCTATGGAACAGCTGATTTTTTTTTCGCGATTTCGAAGTTGCCCCCATAGTAAAAGTTGTTCGTATTGATGGGTAGAACAAGCCCTTAAAATATGACTACACTTAACCGTTACACGGTCCTCACCTATGGATCCGGAAAAAAGAATTGTTCCGGTTTTCCGTTTCAAGAACATTCTGTTACATTTCCGATTTTACTTTTCATATATTCATGTATGTAGTATTTATTATACTTATTATATTTGCGTTTATATTTATATTATACGGCGACTCGTAAATTTAAGCTTTGTTGGCCCTGCATACCCTACCATTAGTATTACCTGTATAGATCTATAAAGTTAATAATTTCAAAATATCAAAATTTATAACAACATATTGCATTTTTTCTGTTACTATGGAAAATTTAAAATCCCTCTACTTTTTTCGAAAATTGCTCTATTCGACGACGGTTTTGAAAAAAATATATAATTGAACCATCTACGCCTTCTATGTTACTTGCCTAATATGCCCTATTTTTGTCCTCACGGTAAAAAAAAACTAATCCGGTACAGACTAGGCATCAGTCTGTACCGCCCGCTGATCGCGGTGTGAGGCACGACAGCGCCCCCCGTGGAGGGCGCGCTAACCGCCCTCTGGGAACGGGCCTCCCCTTGCGAGGGGAGGCGGGGTGGGAGGGACCTGGAGCCGCTTATGCGTCCCCAGGTCCTCCCTACTGCCGAAGAAGGTCGTCGCGGGGTTTTAGTGGGTATCCCTCCCTATAGGGAGGGGAGTCCCACATGACCGTCTCGCCGTCCCCCAGGCGAGCGGTACGCTTAATGCGTTTCCCGCGAAAAACAAAAAAAAAGGCATCAGTCTCCGTTGATGTGTAACACATTTGTCTGTATTTATACTATAGTATCTACATAATTGTGGAGAGCAATAAATGTTATATTGATTGATGGATTGAATTCAGTAGTAACCATAATATATCTCTATTCTCCGCGGACCGTCGGTGGCTCAGCGGTTAAGACGTGATACCCACGCAGGTCATGTACCAAAGACTTTTTAAATTTAATTTAATTACTTATGTGCATTTATCCGACTGCTCTAAAACGGTGAAGGAAAACATCGTGAGGAAATCTGCATGCCTGAGAAATAAAAATTCAAGGTCATGTGAAGTTCCCAACCCGCATTGGGCCAGCATGGTGGACTATGGCCAATACTCCCCCTCATTATACGAGGGTAGGCGTATATCCCTGCAGTGGGATATTTACGGGCTGATGATGATTCTCCATGGAGCACCGAAATTATCACTATTTATGTAAAAGGTAATAACCCTGAATTCGGTCTTGACGAAACATGACCGTTGCCTTGAACTCACTTTTTTAAATACTTTATAAATTATAGGAACATGACGTGAGTAATTATGCAGGGGTAGTGGAAGATTGTTTGATAATAGTCATTAAAACTGTATATATAACTGATCGATTTTGGAGTACGCAATCTAATGATCAGTTTGTGTGTTTATTGTGACCACCTCACGGTATACTCTTTCAAACAAAAGAAAAAATAATGGACATCGGTTCACAAATTTCGGTGACAACGCAGAACATACGTGACTAAACTAGACTCTCATGTTATATTTGGTTAAATATAACAACTATGTTAAAAGCTAAATGTTTTCGAAACGGCTTAACCGATTTTCATCAAACATAGCTAAGAATCTTTGCCCTAGTTTAGTCTTTTATATAAAAAGAAACTGCACTGTCCTATTTGAGTATGGTTTCTTTACATCGGACAATTACTTTTTTGGAAGTCATTTAAAAAATGTAAATCCAGCTAATTACAACATTTTGGAAATTTTTCGATTTCGTCAATGTAGTCGTAAAAATAATCAAGTTTTACACATGCACAAGGCAGTGTAACAAGTTTGACGATCATATCTGTCTGTGTGTTTGTATGTTCCTGTATGTAGCATTGCATTATCAAAATGGCTGAACCGATTTTGAAAGCGTTTCTTTTTAAAAGTTCTCAGCTGGTTTAAGTTGAAATCGGTTTAGCCATACTCAAGATATTTATCTTTAAAATAATTAATTTGTTTACTTAGATGATGAGAGACTCAGAGAATTCCTAAATTTTCAATTTAGGAATATAAGCGATATAAGAACTCTATACAGGAACCTCCTCGAACCCTTTCTGAATTAAAAAATAGGCATAGGGTTGATCGAGCCCTCAATCACCTTTCGCAGAATATTCGGCCCAATGTTGGTCCAATCGATCATAGGTACCAAGACCATTATTCATGTCACGTGCCGTGCGTATCGGCCAAATATTTTCAGATTTCCCGCACCCCGATCATCCCGTAGCTTTCGCAGGTCATTTTATGCACGGATATTTTATTTTCATGCGAAATCTGCTTGTGGATCTAAATCTCCCGATCGCCGCTGTAGCTTTCGTATAAGAGGGTTTACGAATCGGAGGTCGCGGGTTCGATCTCCAGCGGGGTACATGTTTAGCACTCGGTTTGATTGGTAAGGCATTTTAAATATCTCATCTAAGTCTGCCGCCAAACAGTAATGTGAATAGCATTATTGTGTTACGTTTGTCAGAAATAAGATAGCCAGTCCCCCAAATAACCATTTCCGGGTCAGTACGCTTACACCTTCAGCCTTATCTTCACTTAATATCAGGTGTGATTGAGGTCAGGCTCTAACCCGCTAAACCCTTACTAACTAGCCTGTGTTGTCCCACTACTGGGCCTTTGCCCTTCCCTATTTTTTGCCATATGTCTCCGTCCAGTGCAATATCTCTCCACTCCTAGCCGAAAGCATCCAGCTCCATCGCTTTTTGGGCCTACTCTGCCGCGCCTGATGTTCTGTGGAATCCAGTCGGTGCACATCCAAGCCTTTGCTGAGACATCCTGCAGAGGTGACCCGCTCAATCACATATGAAAACTATTTTATAAATTTGCGTAAAGATTTTATCTCAATCACTTTGAAGACAAAAATCGGTAACACTGGCTGTATTAGATAATATGCCTCGCACCAATGACGTTGCTGTTTTCAGATGGGTTTTACTACGTACTATTCTATACGTGTCTATTTGCTCTCCAGAGTTGATATGGAGAGTTGCGTTAATATTAAGTAGTACAATGGCACCACTCTGCCTTTCGGCTCCACAAAATACCAGCGTCGTGGTTGCTCCAACCCGACACATGCTGAGTGGAGACCTTTTTGGATTTAGTATAGGTATAGTAAACTTATGTATATAAATAACAGAAATCCAAATAAATACTTTTTTTTCTTTCTTTCTAATGTTTTATTACGGTATTATTTTCATTACAACACGCTTTCTGTGCAGCCGTCCGGGGTTACAGGAATTAATAAGTGGTTGAACATCGCCTCCCTGGTACATGTTGCTTGCAGCCGCACCGTCCTCACCGACCGACGGCCGTCGGGGCTCTGCCGCATAACTCAAAGCTATGTCTGTCCTTGTCATTGCATTACGATATGACAGGGATGGACAGTACATTGAAGTCATAAATGATAACAATTCCCAAAGCAATTGCGTTAGGCGGTCTGACTGCATGTGACCTAAACGTACAGTTACTGCAATTCTTAAACCACTTTACTATTTACTATAGCTTTCCGCCCGCGGCTTCGGCTGCGTAGAATAACGTTATTGCGGAAATTTGTTTATCCCCCGGGAACTACTCACATTATCGGGTTAAAAAATATCATGTCTTAATCCAGATTATACTCTACCTATATCCAAATTCATCCAAATCATCCAAATCCGTTCATCCGTTTCGCAGTGAATGAACAACAAACAAACATCAAACTATTTAGATTTTATTGTGGGGTCTTAGAAAAAGTATTCAACCTTGAAATTAAATTAGGTGTTATTAGAAGTCAATTCAGGCTTTGAACGCCAACGCGATCACCTGGTATCCGTAAACAATAAATTTTCAATGGTGTCTGTGTCGCCGCAGCCTGTGTGGACTACATTATTATGTGTTTTATGTGTTTTAACCGCCTCCGTGGAGCAATGTAAACAACATAGGGTTTACGAATCGGAGGTCACGGGTTCGATATTTTAAATGTCCGCCTGGCTAGCTACCACCATCTTATCTAAATCTGCCGCCAAACAGCAATGTTAATAGCATTGTTGTGTCCCGGTTGTCAGAGATAAGATAGCCAGTTCCCCAAATATTTGGGTTACCGGGTCAGTACGCTTCCACCATCGGCTTCATTTCCACTTAACATGAGGTGTGATTGAGTTCAAGAGCTGACCCGTTGTGCATAAAAAAAAAGTGTATTAGGACTACATACGTTACGAGCAGAATGTCGAAATCGGTTTCGAAGTACAAAAGGAAAAATAAGAAATATCTAACAGTATGTCTAATTATGAAGTAACAAACTCGACTTTTTTACAAGTAAAGGTTATCTGAATAAGACCTTGAATTTGACAGACTATTTTTATCAAGAATTGGACGGAATTGACTAAAGTGAGGTGTGGTTTCAATAGGCTGGCACCACCTATCACACCGCAAGTGAAACAATGACTTTGTTGCAAACCACGTTTTCAATCTCATGTTTTGAAGACCAAACTGACCGCCAAGAAGTTTTGATTTAACCCGTTTTGGCTATTTCTCTGGCATTTATTTGAAAACCGCCCTGAAACAACTGAGGAACTCAAGAAATTGCATATCAAATTCAGCAGCTCTTACTGCAAAATGTACGTGAAAAATTTCGGCAGAAGAGGGCATACCTGCCACTTTTAACCGATATTTTGATTCATGTGTCATCACTACCTACATATAAATGTAAAAAAAATGTAATTAAATATTAAACTAATATAATTGTTTTGAGGTTTTAAATTTCAAGTTCTTACTGAGACATCCTTTATATTCCATATTATACACTTACAATAAGTATAGATAAGTTTAACACATTTTGTCACGCGCGGTCATATTATGACAAGGATTGCGTGTCGGATAACAATTTATGTCAAAAGTACGTTTTTCTACCAATAACTCAAGACACTTGGGAATCTCTAATGTCTACGCGTTAAAGACTATAATTTATTGAACATATGTCAATTTATGGTGAACATTTTTAGGGGAGTGTTTCCGAGGTTCACATCGTTAGCTTTGACAGTTTGGGAAGTATTGAGGGGCTATTAGGCATTATAAATATTTTGTGGTGACTCGATTGCAGTTTTAGGGTTCATTCTGATTGCCATTGTCGTATAATAGTCACCAATGCTTGAAACCTGATCCGATAACGCGTTCTGATGTTTATCGTCATCACGTGGACACAGTGAGGATTGGTGGATTTATGTCAGACTGGTGGAAGCTGCTCCTTTAGGCCACGGATTTGGCTTTACGACTGGCTTCAATTGAAAACAACCAGGACCGACTATTTAACGTGCCCTCCGAAGTACGGAAACGCTTATACTAAAATGACACTAGTGGTTACCCATCAAGACTGGCCGCGCCAGATAATGCTTAACTTCACATATCTAAAACGAATAGCTAATGCGACTGTACCACGATTAAATTAAACCTCTCAAGTGTTATGACATTTTTGAACTATTAAGCTATCTATTGTATCGTAAAAGATGGCTGACACTTTACACCAAAAACATCTGTAGACTTGCATGTTTCACCTATTGTCACGTGAACATCTCTGACTATTCCGAAAGGTGAATCATGTATGTCGTTTCAAGAAATTAACTTTTTGTGTTGAATATGTTTTACATAATCTAAAAAAACCGAGTTCTTCTTTTCGAGTCGAGTGAATTTTAAAATTTTATTGGACAAAAACATATTTCTAATTAATTAATTTTCATAAGCTAATACCTGTTTCAATTTAAAATAATTTATTATGCAATCTCCCATAGGTTGCCACATTATGATGCAGGCAAATGCTTGTTTCAGTTATTTCTGACCACCACTTTTTGGATAAAAGTATGTTTGTTGGAATCAATTGGAATTGGAGGAAGAAGGAGGATGGTGCCGTAGATAAGTTGCATATGCAACATCGTACGTAAGCGAATGTGTCAACACAATACGTGTCATTTAAAATTCGAGTCACGAACGAAATCCTGCTTGTAATGTAAAAAACCGGCCAAACGCGTGTCGGGCCACGCGCAGTGTAGGGTTCCGTATGTGTTTTCACAATATACGGACTTAGAAGGGAGACTTTTTGTTGTTTGCTAAATAATTTTCATTTTATGTTTTTCAACTATTACTCAATAACCGAGTACTAAAAATGTGAACCCGCGGGGGATTGAACCCGCGACCTCTGAATCATAAACCTAGTGTTGTTTACATTGAGCCACAGAGGTTGTTTTTTGTACTGTATTTGGTACAGAACACTGCAAATTCAACATCCTCTGCCTGGCTATCTTATCTTTGACAACCGGAACACAACAATGCTATAACATTGCTGCTTGGCGGCAGATTTAGATAAGATGGTGGTAGATAGCCAGGCGGACATTTAAAACGCCCTACCACCAACCAAACCGAGAACTTAAACATGTACCCCGCTGGGGATCGAACCCGCGACCTCCGAATCCGAAACCCAATGTTGTTTACATTGAGCCACGGAAGCGGTTAAATAAAATATTATATAATAATGTTATATAATATAAATAAATACAACACTTATACATAGGTACATAAATAAAATATGATTGTATTGAAAATATCTGTAATTAAAACTTCAAATTCTTTACTAGCCTTTAACTATGTGTCCAATATAACAAGAGCGGGGACTCCTATCACAAGTAAATTCTATTACTTAAAATAAGCTCCTCAGCTGAAATTTTATATATCTGGCTTAAGCTGATGAAATAAATATTTTGTATATTGAATTAAAATATTTAAAGTATTTAGAACACCCAAAAGCGAATGTTTGTTGTGTGTCTGACCACCTCATTTCGGATAATTAAACATACATAAAATACGTATTTTAGTTATCAAGACTCCGCCTCAATTAATTTTAGTGTGTCATTAACATTCGCTGTCGCCATAGACCTTGCCATGGTTTTAATAAATGTTGTTTTTAGGTTACATATTTGATGTGTTTGCCGTGTTCGCCACACGATCGCCATGTACGCGATGAATTTTACAGCACACTACAAGCTCGGGCGTGCTACCTTAGATGCTTACTGTATTTAGTTGACCTGTTTTAGTTACCAAGTGAATATGCTGTAGTCATTAATAAAACTACTTTATTCCACCTGTAGATAAGTAGTTTGAAAAGTTCATTGCGTGAATTTTAAGCCTTAGAGACTTTTATGTACATTAAGTTGATGAGCAATTAGGTAAATGTTAGATTTTACGATTTTCAATTTTTTCCATTTACTTAAATAGTGTTATAAGTTTGAAGCCAATTTCTGGGTCTGTGTCTGGGTTTGTTTTCGAAAAAATCACCCGTTTGCGAGGTGGTTCTAAGACATATTTGATAGAAATCGGTCAAGTCGTTTAGAATAAATTTTAACTTAGTCGGTTTAGGTACCTAGAGTTATTCATATTCATCATATCAGCCGAAAGACGTCCACTGTTGGACAAAGGCCTCCCCCAAAGATCTTCACAACGATCGGTCCTGCGCTACCCGCATCCAGCGGCTTACCGCGATCTTTAACAAATCCACCTCGTAATGTAGGGTAGGGTTGTGTCCTTTATCTTCCGATGGTTGGGTACGATTTGGACATTCATCGTGATCTTAGTCTTGTCCATATTCATTTTAAGACCCACTCCTTGGGAGACCCTATTGAGGTAATCGAGCATTTTGCCGAGGACCTGCCCTTAGATTACGTAACTTCATCGGTATCGTTATCGATTATGTTGACCAATAAGAAACCATCAAATTTCCGAGCGAGCGATGAGCTAACCAATCACATGGCAGAACGTAACCGATGACAATAACGATGAAATTGTGTAATAGAAATGTTAATAGAAAATTTAATTATTTTGATTTACCTTTTCATATCAAATTTTGAATCGATTAGTGCTATAAAATCATACAAACATGCATATGACCAGTCTATAAAAGTCCACTACTGGACATTAGCTTCAAAAGCATGACAACTGCTCTATTTGAAAATGTTCCCTAATAGCCACACTGGGCAGGCGGGTAGGCGATCAGAGATATTTTAGGAGCCCCACACCAACATACAGGAGTAATAACTGTTACGCTCGTGAATTACTATCCCTCAGTCACCTTTGATGACACGTTGGTCCTATTCTACTCTGCTGAGAGTCATAGATTAAACATAGAATTTTTACTTTTCCGTGACGTCTGACTGTACAGAGACATCAACAACAGCTGGCTCCAAGCAAGAACTTTTTTTATGCACAACGGATTAGTACTTGACCTCAATCACACCTGATGTTAAATGAAGATGAGGTCGAAGGTGGAAGCGTACTGACCCGGAAACCCCAACATATATGGGGGACTGGCTATCTTATCTCTGACAAACGGAACACAACAATGCTATTAATATTGCTGCTTGGCTGAATTGAGTATACAGCAAGTAAATGAACGGCACTTCTTCCTGAAACAAGTACGAGACGTTGCCGGCAGGGCTAGTGCCCCTTCATATACGACGACATAGATTAGCGACTCGACAAAGTGTCTCGTGTCTCACATCTTTTTCTTTCGTAGCAGAACTTGATAGGTTAAGAAAATTATTGCCACGTGATTAGTCAGAGAGGTCACATAGCTATGTATTCGGCGATATATATGAGCTATTTTTCATTGCATTGGTTCTGTGCCGCGCTCGTGATTCTATTTCACTCGAGTCGCGCTAGTTTTGCTAGCCGTGCTGATCTCATTCCATGCTATCGTATCTGAAGCGGTGACTCAAAGAACAAGCACGTGAATATCGACTAACAATTATTTAGTTAAGGCAACTAATTAGACCGTGAAATTTATACCTCCGAGTTTCACATTTTAACGAACATAATAACGACTCCTTCGTTAATTTTACACAAGAGTGATCTTAAATCATTTCGGAGCTAGTAGGTACATTCAAATTTTCCATCCCAATTCTCGGAAGCAATTCCGTGGATTTCCGACAATCCCTGATGTTTGTAGTGCTTCGTATAAAAGTCCTTTTAATAGGACAAAGCAATCGGATCCCATTTGGCCGTGTGCGTTCCGCGGGCGGTGTTTTCGTGTTTTCGGGCCATGATTGGCGGTGTTGCTCAAATGTTTTAGCTCTGTGGTTTCACACGACTACACATAAACATGGTCTATTTTAAACATGAGACACTTAAACTTCGTTACGACAAAAATAATTAATCTGTGGTTTTGGTGGAGTGAAATAAGATCAACACGGCTCTTCCTGTGTGGGCGTCGTCCTACTGAGAATATTGTAATTCTATATGGAAAGTTTCTGTACTTATTCCAGTTTCCAATTTACAACAGTAGGCATATAGATAAAATTTATGCGATTCCAAATAAATTCACACTGTAATAAAAAGGTGTTATAATTTCAAAAATTTTCTCTTTGTAGCTTCCGCTATACTGGGTCATATAATATGCGTGTTGCGACGCCAACGACGGCGCTCTATGATGCAATGCCATCACTGTGCAAGGTGTGATAGACTACATCCAGCTTCTTCTTAGCAAGTCGATGGCAAAAATATCAAATTCTTAAGGACCAGAAGGTGACCACGCGTTCAGCATTGTCTGTGGCATCGTAGAGGTCTTATAGCGTACAAGTGTCGGACACGCAGGGTAGCATAGAAGATGCCCCATAGTTTGTGGTGTATCACCGCACAAACACCGGTTGTCGTCCGTGTAGCCCCACTTGGACATGTTTACTGTTGTACTCCAGTACGCAGTCTATTGAGTGACTTTCATACAAGCCATCCCTGATCGTGACCCGATGGAAGCTTCTCTGCTGGTGTTATAAAGGTCGGTATTGAGAGTTCTTTCCACAATTGGACGCGAGATTTAGGGGCATTATCTAATGGGGCAACACAGGCAAGAAAACTATTCCTGTTTTTTAAGCGACTGCGCGCCGGTCTCTCGCCATAGAGGGGGTGGCGTCGATCTTTTCTTGGCGCAGTTTTTCAAAGGAGGCAGCAACATCCAGCTGAAGACCAAGTACCTTGTAAGGGTAGACATTTTAAAATATTTGTGGTTCGAATCCCCACTCACCTTCATAAAGGAGGACTTCTGGCCGAAAGACGTCCTGTCCTGGCGGTTTTATTTTATTTCATTCAGGACAACTAACAGCTACACAATACAATTGTTTGTTTGTTTGTTTGTAAACGCTTTATTGTACAAAAAGGCAATACATTAATTTTGCATTGATACATAAATTGAGTTAGTACAACGGCGGACTTATCCCAAAGAGGGATACAATTATGTTTTATAATCTTATATGTAGACAATGGAGGTCATTGTGTAACCTACTCCGTTATCCACGACAATTTTATATATAACTGCAAAGACAGAAAAGCAATCCGAACCAGTTAATTTAAAACTTAAGTATCACCAATGTCCGACATGGCTTCTAAACACTATTGGTTTTTAGACAAAAAGAATACATCCACATCTTATATTTATTTAGGTGTTAGTCAGTCGATACAGGGGGGCACGCTCCCCTGCATGCGTTCTGCTTGTGTTAAACGGTTTCGTGGAAGACAACAAAATGTACGAGATCCGTGCCAAACTATTAAAAGAATATATTATTATTAAGTATGTTATTCGGTAAGGTATTTAGGGGTCTTAGTTGCCTGGAAATAAATGATTTATTATTATTATTATGTACGTGTACAAATTATCATTCTGCAAGTGTGTAATGTAAAAGCAAGTGCACTGTTTTTCTTTTTTATGTAGGACGGGTTCGTACTTGACCTCAATCACACCTGATGTTAAGTGAAGATGAGTTCGAAGGTGGAACTGTATTGAAATTATAGCAATAGATTTGAATGCAATTTAGTACATTTTAAAGGGTTTTATTATCATAAAGAAAATTTACGATATAGGAGTAGGTAGATACATTCAAGTACAGTTTATGTATCTACCATTTCCACAACCTGAAGAAAAGGCTTCGTACCCCAATAACTCAAAAAGAAGTGGAGATGAATTGGCCATGTTTTCAAATAGGAGGACGGTTCGCGGCTCATTAAGCAACCTCTTCCCAACCCCTAAAATGATAGAAAAGGGACTAAAGTCCAAACGGAAAAATACGGCCTTGTCAACCTTTTCCTACGTAAGGTTATCAGCTGATAAAGTACCTACGTGCAAGTATTCGTTAGTTATTTACAGTGTTATTTAATGTGAGTCAGTCATTTCTTAGTGCTCCATAGCCGCCTCCGTGGCTCAATGTAAACAACATTGGGTTTACGATTCGTAAGTCGCGGGTTTGATCCCCAGCGTGGTACATGTTTAACTACTCGGTTTGGTTGGAGGTAGGGCATTTTATGTCCGCCTGGCTAGCTACAAATCTGCCGCCAAGCAGCAATGTTAATAACATTGTTGTGTTCCGGTTGTCAGAGATAAGATAGCCAGTCCTCCAAATATGTTGGGGTTTCCGAGTCAGTACGCTTCTACCTTCGACCTCATCTTCACTTAACATCATTGGGATTGAGGTCAAGTACCAACATTGTGCGTAAAAAAAAACTAAAATTACAAAATGTAACCGTAACGGAAACACGTATGTGTATGTACGTTTGTTAAAAACTATTTCATGTAGATGATTGAAAGACCAATGAAGGCTTCGGTTTTTACCGCACTGTCCCAGGAAGAATAATAAATATTATTCCTATGTATATTTAAATGTAGATTTCTATCACCTCGAATTTTTTCTCACCGGTGATTGTTAATTATTACTAAATTATCTATGTCTCTTATTATTTATTTATACAGTATTTGTGTATGTAATATTTTTGTTATGTAGTATCCATCTATATAGCTATTTACGAATATATGTATATAAATGTTTTTATTTATTTTTTATATAAGTAATTAATCATGTAGCTATTTAATACACCAAAAGGTTGCTTGGAAGAGATTGATAAGGCCGCCCAATTGTACTCTTTTTGTTGTAATATTTTGTTTAATGTATATTTTCCTTTTGTGCCATAAAGTTATTTCTATTGTATCGTATCGTTTGATCCCCAGATAGAAAAATCCAACACGACGGGGGCGTCCGCAAAATTCAAAATAAGCAGTTGGGTTTTGTGGTTTTTAAATACCTACCAATATTGTTATTGATTTTTAAGTAAGTGCAGTAAGTAAGCTTTGGTGTAACTTCCTATGATCTTGAAGTTTCACTTTTTTGCAAATAGATAAAGTGATAAAACAAAAAATGTTTTCTAAGAAATCGGTAGGTTGTTTTAGGTAAACAGTTACAAAAACTACAATATTACTACTACTACAATATAAAATTCATTTATATTCTACAGTGGAAATAAGTAATATTAAAACACATTGTTTCTAAAAAAATACAGTTCAAAAAATTCCGGAAAAGTTTTTTTTTATTCATCAGTTTCATCATCTGATTTAAGAGCCATGCTCTTGTCGGTGGAGATTTTTCCATATCTCTCTGCTCTCCGCCTTCCTCTTGATCTCCTGATACGACACGACGTTCAACTTCTCTTTTATTTGCTGCATGTAGCTTATTCTCGGTCTTTCTCTTTTTCTTTTCCCCTCTATTCTTCCGTAAAAACGTTTAAGTTCCTTTAAACTTAAAAAAACTTTTTAACTAATGAATAAAATTATTCATTAGTCCAGTCAAGATATGCATATTTAGTGGTGTAACTTCCTATGATCTTAAAGGCCATTTTATAAAAAAATATAAAAAACAACAGGGCTTCTATGGGGTTATCTGTTATTTCTTGGAAATGGTTCCAGTCATTTAAATCCCGTAATTTCTGCACAATAAAATTTTCAAAGTATAACGCGTTTTCAGTATATAAAGCGATATTGTCATTCGACTGTGGTCGTTGTGAATATTTTGGTACTAGATTAGATTCTTATCCAAATTTAGACTAAAGTAGAAAGTACAAAAAATTACTGAAACAACATCCACGGTTCACCTTTTGAAATATGCCGAAATGCACACGTGGCAGGAGTTGAGCCCATCACCGTTAAAACGTTCAAGTCGATAAGATGTTTTTGTGTATAGTTTCATAAGCGCCTTTAACGACACCCACGGGAAGAGTTGGGTTAGTTCTATTCTTTTCAAGTGACGACACCTCAACAGCAACGTTAAAATTGAAAATCAAAACCTGAGGATCTATTACGTAAGTCAATCGATGAGTCCATCGTAAACGATTATTACGATCATCGACGTCAAACTCGCGAAATCTTATTACGCATTTCAAACGATTACGAATGCGAGTGTCATCGATACGATTGACGATGAATGAATGATCTCTCATACAAAAGTAATGACATCGGCATTACCTATGCACATCGTATACGATTCAAACGTTAACGATAAAGGTGAGTCGGGGTTTACCCCAATCGTATTCGTATTCACTATTGGTACTAAGAATTCTTATGATTCTTTTGTTATTGCAAAAAAATATTATTACAAAAACGTGTTTTACGTTTATTAGTTAAGCTAGTGCTCTTACTAATAATTTGTAGAACAAATACCTTTTCCAAAAAGTGAATATTTCGACAAATAACCTATTATTATAAAATTATTCTTATTACATGATGATGTATGAGTCATGTAGATGATCGAAGCATGTATCAAACAATATTTTTAATGGTTCCTACGTAATTTTCCAGAAATTTCTCCGAAATGATAATTAAAGAAGTACAATATTGTTTCATGTAAAATGTTGTTTAATGTTTTACTTTAACTTAAAAACTTGTTGTTCTTATTACGTAAAAAATGTAGTAAAATGTAGTAACACGATTAGCAATAAAAATACTATGGGTTCTTTTACAAATTTTATTGGCCTTGATTCCCCGATAAATTCCCGATTTAAATTATTCCTCACTCTCTATTTTCCCACAAATCGAGGAATTTTTTCGTAATTGGCAGCACTGCATGTACAAATTTGGTAGGTTAGAAATTATGTAATGCAAAAATAGAGTAAGATAACGTTATTCTGGGTATAAGGGCATCCCTTTCTATTGCGCTCTTTTAGCCCAAGGTGTTAACGAAAAAAGTACACAATAGCGCCGTCTAGTGTCGAGTAGCAATACTTTTGGACAATTACAATATCATTCATTCATTGTATACGAGTGTCAAACGACGACATACGTAATGCAGTAACTTTTATACGAGTGGTCGATGATCGTAAACGATGGCCGATGGCCGATTGAAACGTTTAAATTTACGTAATAGGCCCTCAGGTCATTGACATATATATTCGCCCTATTAACCTTTATCGCCCACTATCGCTAAGAATTATATCGGCCGATAAAATCAACTGAATCACGATGATATACCCAATTTAAGCCGAGCTAAACCGAACACACTGGAGCCAACATTTTTATGGATACCATAATTATATTTTCACAAAAAAAAAATTACTCCATAAAACTGGCCCAATACCGAGTACATTACAGCCGTGAAATTTTATCGTATTTTTTTATTGTGTCACAAAATTTCCAAGGCCATGCCTTTGACCTGGACACGGGTGTTATCTAATAAAACTTATTACATACTAGACCCCATAAATTTAACCCTATACTTACACTCGACAAAGATCACGCACTTTTTGCCGGCCCCAAGCGAGGTACCTCTTTCTCATGCAAAATACATATACGACTCACGCAACCCCTTCTCTCCGATTTATTTTCAAAAGGAACAATGCGAAACAATAAAAAAGTGGGGGACGTGCGAACACAAGTCGGGGTTTCCGTTGCGTGACCTTCGGATAAATAGACGGGCTAGGTCGGGATTGAATTTATCGTCGTGTCATTTTTGTTTTCGTATATTTTTGTCTCTTTGAATAGTTCGTACTTTATCTCGCCGGGACGTTTTCACACTTGTCTTTGTCAATTTTTGTTTTGTGACGTTATTAATATTGCATGGGTTTGTTGTTTTTTGTTTGGGGGCGCGGCGATCTGTCCTATTGTTTGGTATAACATGACATTGGATAGGTTAGCTTATTTGGTACTTTAGAAATTGTTACTAGTAAACTGAGGGCTCCGAGAATTATTGTCATCGATACCTACTTGTTTGTGTGTAACATACATACATATATAAAGTCACGCCTGTTTCCCGTAGGGGTAGGCAGAGACCACAGACTTCCAGTTGCTACGATCCTGACACACCTCTTTTGCTTCATTCACTCTCATAAGATTGTTCATACATGCTCATCGGTTTAGTGTACACTTGACTTGGCCTTTCTTTAAGACGTTCCCGATTTGATCATGGTACGTTCGCCGTGGTATTCCCCTACCAACACTACCATCCACATTTGCATCGTATATATCATTCGCTAGTTTTCATTAATCCTCTCCACATATCCAAACCATCTCAGCATATCTACCTCTTTCAATGTTTGTCACTACGTCTTGTTTTACAATGTTTATAATAAATAATAATAATAAATAAATAAATATCCTTAGACATACACACAGCGCCATCTCAGTAAGCAACTATAGGCTTATGTTGTGGATACCAGATGCTTGATATACTACATAAATACATTTTTTTTTGTAAATAAATACTTATTATAAATGAAAACATCCATAACTCGGGTACACATGTCCGTATTCATCACACAAACATATGCCCCTAGCGGGATTCGAACCCGCGAGCTGTTGGTATAGTAGGCAGACTTTCTAACCACTACACCAAACAGGTCGTTTATAATTACTTTATTATTATACTCCTTAAAAATCTACCAAGGCTGATTTATCCCATGAAGGTATCTCATCCAGTTAACCAGGAAAAGATGTAGGTAGGTTTTTTTTGTAATTTTTCATAACTCTTTTAAAAAAATTTGGCATGCTAGGTAAGTGATATTGAAGGTGCTCTGCTCAATTTTTATTGTGATAGACATGCAATAAATAATTACGTGATATAATCTCAATAAAATGTTAGATTTTGAACTTAGTGAACACTTAGTGACTTTAGGTGAAACATGGATGTTGTTTCAAGCAAACGTTTTTAAAGCTTGGAACACCCAAACGCTAATGTTTTGACGTTGTATTTCTGTTTATTTCGAAAAGTGAACAATTAATGTTGTGCAAAGTATTAGACTGAAATGTTTCAAGTATTTTAACGAACGGTCTAAAGAAAGGTTTTTTTTTTGTAATGCACAACTTATCGATAGAATTTAAGAATGTTTTTTAAAAACTTTGAAGTATCCCAAAAGCCTCATGCCCATTTAGTTAAAGCGATTAGCCTTAAGGAAATTGACAATACCCTTTAATAGGAGCTAGTTATTATGAACATTGACAATGCCTCTTTACAGCAGCTACATTACTCTAAATTATTTGATAATCTGTTTACTTTCTGTAATTAATAAATAATGCAATTGCAATGTTGTTCATGTTAGGTTTATAAGTGCTCTTATTTTGTAAAATTGGTAGAAGTATAAATAATAGATATATCGCTATAATGTCGCTTATTTTTATTATTTTATATATCAATAAATATTTCTTCAGTACACCTATATATTTACGTTTGTATTTTGTTGCTATTTTATAGATGTTATGTTTAAATAGGTATATTTGTCTGTTGATCTATTTGTATGTAAATATATGAAATTTATTCACGTCGTTTGTATCTGCATCCTTATTTAATACCGCACAACCTACCTATTTCAAATGTACTGTCCTTATACCCAAAGGTTAAGGTTAAATATATATAAGGTTGCCTGAAAGAAATCGCTTTTAGTGATAAGGTCGCCAAATTGTACATACACTTTATTGCACAACAGAAATGATAATACAGTTTCAGAAAAGTGGTAAGAATAGAATGTACAATTAGGCGACCTTATCACTAAAAGCGATCTCTTCCAGGGAACCTTATACATATATAATATATATATAGAGAATCGGATGTTATTTTATCTTATTAGTCAATTATTAAGTTCTTCAGTACTGTAAATAAATATTTATCATGCAATTTATAACCTTTAAGATTAATTTATTGTATTGTATTATCATGGCAGGTCCAAGTGCTCGGAAGATGCCTGTGAAAAAAATTAATTTACTTTTCCTTATCCTTTAAACCTTAGTAAGTTGTTGTTCCTTTTCTTTAGAAATGTATATGTAACTCTCCATAAATACCATAAACATCTTTGCAAGCGCATGGCTCGCTGCACTGGACAATAAGTAGTACGTACAGTCTGAAACAGAAATCTTTACAGCTCGGCATAATACAATAGTACTCGATAATCTTCGATAGTACTTTTAGGGTCGTATGAATAAAAGGGTCTAGAGATTGAGATCGCATCCCAGTCTCAATACTTATTTTTTTGATACGGTATTAATATGCAGCAGATTCTCAAGCGTCAACTTAAGCTAATCTCAATCTTGAGAACGGTTTATTAATACGGTCATTAGTATACTGTAGAAATCAGTTATTGCGGTAACTTTAAAAATCCTGAAAAACCTTCTTTGTATTATGCAGGCCTGCAAAGGATTCTGCTTCAGACTGTACATACCCGTATTCTCAACACTGTAGATTCTATCTACACCTAGGCGTACATACATACATACAGTCACGACCTTTATCCTAAATGAGGTTATCAGATATATCCCAAACTAAAGCGTTTGAAACATCGTTAAAGGTTTGAACATCTACCAGATACCAGATGGTTGATAAAAGAATTTTTTTTTTGTAAATAATTAAATGTTAATAATACCATTGAAGAATTAATTGATAAAATAAAGTCTTTCACATTGTTTTTACTACTACTACGGGTTAGCACTTGACCTCGTTGGCCGAAGGTGCAAATGTACTGACCAAGAAACCCCAACTTATTTGGGTGATTGGCTATCTTAGACAACCGGAACACAACAATGCTGTTTTGGAAATTAACATTGCTGTTTTGGTGAAAGACTTAGATAAGATGGTGGTAGCTAGCCAGGCGGAAATTTAAAATGCCCTACCACCAACCAAACCGAGTACTAAACAACGATTCGTAAGCCCTATGTTGTTTATAATGAGCCACGGACGCGGTAAAGTGCAAAAGAAAATAAGTCCAAATACATAAAAATTTATCTTTAAACATTATCAAAGCGAAACTGAGTTAAATACACAAGTAGCTACAAAGACCGACATTCCTACGAGGCTCGAGAGGGTACATTCCTCACTGAGATTTAACTACGCCATAATTTAACGTTACGATGCAACACGTTTATTTTTACTCGCACACAAGCAGTTACTTTAATAGACGAAAGGAAATTGTGTTCCTTTATCTCTGTATACGAAAACCGGGGCAAATCCTTGGGTTTGTATTTTTTTTCAGCTTCTGTGAATTTAATCCAAATATAATCGTACTTTACTGCAGAAATCCGTAGGTCGATGAGTGCCACAAGACTTACTAGAACATAGCCCAGTAGATTGGTAAGTTGAAATGACAGTGTCGAAATACATCGCTCGAAGAGCAACCTCTCGAGTTTCTTGCTTGTTCTTCTCAGGGGAGAATTGCCTTTTGAACAAGCAGTAGCTTTAAAAATGTAAAATCTGACTATTTTAAGTGTACCATGTGTACCGACAAAATAAAGCATTTTTGACTTGATTTGATTTGATTTGAAGAACTGATGGCTAGTGACTGCGGCCATGCACCGGCAAACGCAGCATAGGACGTCTTCTCTGGTGGATGAACAACCTAATAAAGGTAGCGGGAAGTCGCTGGACATTTCCAACCGGTTGCAAGGGAATTCTATCGAAGAGTTTCTAAATTAGCTGTACTTGTGCCTGATTGATGATGATAATAATCAAGGGAATTTTGACGGATAAAATTGTCCCAAATAAACGCAATTTAAAAAAAAAATCTTATTATTACTATCAAAGATCTTTGTCGCCGGGTTTGTAAGGCTACAGTAGGTACTTTCCGACCGTCCGCCTTTTTTCACCCAGTATGTACGTATCTTCTTCGCAGTACAATATAAAATATCTCATAATAATATCAAAATAAACAAGCCTATTGCATGCAACACACGTTCTGCGCACATATTTTCATCATACAATTATTATATAATGCAACGAATATACGAGTAAAATGCTAAATTGAGTCTTGTTTTAGTTTTGCTGCTCATAACATCTTTATAGAGTAAGGTAATAGGGAAAGAATACTATGTAACCAACACGCTCTGAGGTAATCTCCTCTGAAACTACATCACGAGGGAGTTTCCGTGTAATAAACCAGCTTTTATTTTAAAAATGCTATCAAACTAGTCCTCAGCAGTAAACTACGGGATGTGAACTGATTTTGTACCAAGTTTTTAAACAAAAAAAGAGTTATGATATGCTTAGTTAGTTGCTAAGATACGGTCTCTGTAGCTCAATGTGAAGAATATGTAAGGGCAGAGTGTCATTATTAAGCCAACCAATCAGAGCGCGAATCCTACATCGCGCTAACGAAGTTTTCTCAAGAACTATGCATATAGGCAAAACTCCACTAATAATTGTTGGACCGCGGGCCCGATGGAATCGACCACCAATTCGTAAACCCAATATTGTATAATTCTACTGGGTTATTATATTCTACTGTTCCCAGATTAAATAGACTGTACAACAAATATAGTGCTACTCTAGACATCTCTTTCGACTCTTTAGATAAACTTAAATAAAAGTCTGTTACTATTGAATTAAAGATTGTTCCTTTGTATAGTTTCCATGCTGTATTTACCTATAATTAGGTGTGCATTTAAATCTTTTTTGTTTTATATAAATATATTAAGTTGTGCCTGTATTAGTGCAACATCTGTTGGTGAATCAATAAATGGAAATAAAGGTAAAAAAAAAAAATGAAGCCCCGAAGGCGGTCACAATGCCTCTTACAAGACTTAGCTTCTTTAAACCAGTGTGGTACTGAAAGGGTGCGGAGTTTCTTGTCGCTTCTTCTCCCTAACCATAACACCTTGTGAAGCGATGTAGTTAAAAAAAGAAAAATAGCATGTTGACTTTCAATAAGTGATATTTTTGTATCCTACATTGAATAAAATATTTTTGATTTTGATTTTGATTTTGTTTGCAACTCAGCAAATTGAGTCACACACAGCCCAAACCAGTGAAATAAGAAAACGGTGTCAGCGGTTGGTAACACCGAGACGCGTCCTCTAATAATATTATAAACGAGGATCTAATAATTCGTCCTTCTTTCACGTAACGGAGTGTTAGATTTACTTAAATAGTTGAAGCGACGGAGAAAGAGAGAAACAACTTTTTACTCCGGAGAATTAAAAACAATCCACACGGACAGAGTCGCGGGCGGAAGCAATTTATAAAATATAACAAACATTCATGATTTAAATTCATCCCACTGGATTCATTAAATGTAAAGTAAACAGACAGAAACTTGTAAAAGATAAACTTCTCAGTGAAAATAATGAAAAATCGAGCAACTAATGAGAAGTAAGAACGAATTTTATTTCTCATTGCGAATAGATAAACTACTTCTACAAGATACTCGAAGTTCCTTTCTGCTCGAACCTCCCTAGTGGAATCGCGAAATTTTTAACTTCTGCAAGCTACTTGATAACTTAGCGGGGGCAGTCTGTAGTTAGTTTTGAATTGGAGCCGAAGTTTGTGATAAGAATGTGAGGTTATACTTGAGATCTAGTTTGAGTTTAAACACTATTCATTATCTCAGTAGATTTTCAGTAAAAAAATGTTCATGCTTCTCCCAATGCACCAATTGTATCGTATGGTAACACTGAAAGAAATATACGAGTAAATAACAAAATGATATACCTGCTCCCGCACCGGCGAATTAAGAGAGATGGAGATCCCTTTAAAATAAATCTAAAAGACAACCATTTACATTAATGGGTGTCATGTCTACCCCTAAAGCAAGCAAAGAAATACAAATGTAAGAGGATAAGTGTACGGAAGATGAAAGTGTATTGTTTTTGGAAATATTTAATGAATCCATTCTTGACGAACTGTGAATACGATCCTCGAGAATAACGCGAAACTGAAGTTTTTGAAATATTAGATAAGTGAGTTAGCAATAAATACATGCACAACTAAACATACATACATACATAACCTTTATCCCAAATGGAGTGGTCAGAGATATCCCAAACAATAGTGTTTGGGAGTTCCAAACATTAAGAGTTTAATGATTGAAACAACATCCACGGTTCACCTCATCAAATATTCTGTATATTGACGACTTTGTACGGTATACCTATACAACTGTATTTTAGTACATGATTTTAATATGGTTGGTTGTGGAGTATTTTTAAATGTTCATCTGGTATCTTACCACCTCAGCTAACTCTGCCGCCAAGCAATATAATAAGATATCGATCACCAATAAATAAATATAAATAAATAAATATATTTCGGACACTTACACCAATCATCTCGTCCCAAACTAAGCAAAGCTTGTGCTATGGATACTAGATAATGGATAAACATACATAAATATTTATATAAACATCCATGACTCGGGCATAAATGTTCGTATTCATCACACAGACATTTACCCCTCGTGGGATTCGAACCCGCAACCGTTGGTTTCGCTGACAGGGTCACTATCCACTACACCATCCGGTCGTCCAATGTAACAACATTAGAAGGCTCTATTTCTGAGTTGTAATATATCGATATATTAGATCACAATATAATGCTCATATGTCAACTATATCAGTAGAAAACAAAATGTAATGTTTTTTTGGAACATCATTGTCTACGCCAATCTGCTAGCATTGAAACCACTAGTTTATACCTACACTCCATTCATACATACACTCACACATGCATTTTAATCAATCCCACATACGTTACACCGTTCGTCATATCCCACCTCCACATCATCAACTGTCACTAACACTACAGATATACTGCCTACTGCCACCACTGGACATCAAGTTTATGTATAATATTCAATAAACTATAGTAAATTTAATTACCATAGTTTTTCTTCTTGTTCCATCGTGAACAATCATATAGTAAGAGATTAGAAATAAATAAACAAATATTTCGAACACCAACACCAGTTACCTAGTCCCAAACTAGGAAGAGAAAAAAAAGGGTGAAGACGAGATAAAGGGTATACATAAATATTTATTTAAAAACGATGACTCGGGAATACATGTTCATATTCGTTACACAAACATTTACCCATAACAAGAAATATTCGAATCCCAAACAATTTTAAATCTAAACTTAAAACGTATTTGCTTAATGTACAAAAAAGTAATCGTGAGACTTACCTCATTCGCGATGTTTTTAATACTTAGCGGCCTAGATCACTTTATACCGTATCAATTTTTATTGCGTATTTTTGTCATCATTAAATTTGTAGGTAATGAAATTTATTAATTACATGCTGCAATCTGTGTTTGTTTTTAAATTTTTTAAAAGTACAATTCACTCCTCTCGGAGAAGGCAAAGGGAAGTAAGCCTATACAGTCATCTCTGATTTTATATTGTTAACACATAGGTATTTATAACATTCTTACTCAATTTTATTAATTTTTATTTTTTTATTTATATTCAGTGTTGGTGAAACGTCCGTACGTCACGCGAGGCTCCACAGAAAATCAGCGTTGTAGTTATACAACTGCAACTCATGCTGAGTGGAGACCTTTTTGGCACCACTTTACGACACCGATTTCTAATCGATCTATTCATTTTTAGCTGTTTAAGTATGTTATTGTTATTTTTTTTTTTTTCCGTTTCTTGTATAACTAATGTGTCGTCTAGTGTGTCAAATAAATGATTTCTATTCTATTCTATTCTATTCTATTCTAAACCGTTTGTTATGAAGGCAGGGTGATGCCCGCTACACCAATCGGTCGCATTAACAAGAGAACATGCATAAATTTAAGAATGAGTATACATTCTTCTTCTTACGAAGTCTTAAATGAGCGTCCAAACAACGCAATAGAATCATTTGAAGATGCTTCTTCTCTAGTTTGTGATCTTTGCTTTCCGATAAGTTGCCATCAGGATCAGCAATTTACGGAAAATACCTGGATTTACCCAAAACGTTGTTATGGAAAAAAAAAAGATAACATGAACATATGAAAAAAAAAGAAAGTAAAGGTTTCTTGTGATACTTATGCCAAGAGTTTACCACAAAAATACAAAATTATTATAGGCAAATAATTAAAATAATTTTTAAATGGATTTAGCTAACATCATACATATAATATGCCACTATACCTACTAAATAACCAAATTCGATTCACTGGTACTATATTCCTGGAAACATTTCATCGAGATGTTATTAGTGTAATGAATAGCTATTCATTACACTAATAACATCTCAATGTTCAAGTGTGGAAGCCCAAATGTTGAAAAGTTTGATTTTTAAAATGTTAAGACCTCAGCAAAATTGTATAACGATTGAAAAGAAAAAGCTAGAAAAATTGCGAATCAAAACTTAGATTAATTTAGATATTTGTTTCTTGTTACCCGAAAAAAACACAATTCTATGGTTAGTTTACGAGTAATAGTCGGCCAATTTATGACTGGGTTTGTAAAAATTTCATAGACACTAGATATAACATAACATAAATCAACTGCAAAATGAAATTAATATATTTCGATTACAGAGCCCTTTACGCGAGGGCCTACACGCTGTAGTGGGATAATGAAACTAAATCATTTTATACAATTTTTTGTTTTTTATCAGCAACGGGTCTATACTTGACCTCAATCACACCTGATGTTAAGTGAAGATGAAGTCGAAGGTGGAAGCGTGCTGACCCGGAAACCCCAACACATTTGCTGCTTTGCGGCAGATTTAGATAAGATGGTGGTAGCTAGCCAGGCGGACATTTAAAATGCCCTACCACCAACCCAATTTGATCTAAAACAACGCGACTACTTAATTTGCGCTAACAAATAAAACACTACGATTGTCTAAACAGAAAAAGGAGTTCATTTTTCACTCACAAAACCAAAAAGTAAGCACCCTCAACATTCAACACTTACTGCAAAATACGTTGAAGCAATCACG
Organism: Oegoconia quadripuncta; assembly: GCA_949316235.1. Lineage (NCBI taxonomy): Eukaryota > Metazoa > Arthropoda > Insecta > Lepidoptera > Autostichidae > Oegoconia > Oegoconia quadripuncta. The sequence goes on from OX438746.1 coordinate 18,913,369, forward strand.
CTAATGAAAACAAGCCACGTTGCCTTCCAGTAAATATTCAACGGATATTCTGCAACTAGCGATACATACGGGTATTATGCTAGGTGAATATCCCAAGTCCTGTCATACTAGGTTATCCCATCTAAATTAGTGTACAAGACTAAAGGCATTTGCAATGAGACGACGCTGAGTTTACGTGGGACTGACAACAGAATCTAACGACACACACTATAGTGCATATTTATACCAAATAGGCCGTTAAACAATTCTAGTGCTTAACATTTAAATTCGATGAAATTATGCTGGTAGTCATTAATAAATTTATTTCAAGTTAATAAAACAGTATCCCCGACTGGAAATCCGCTAAAAAATTACTTTATAAAATGTTCACACTTTATCGCATTTTGTGTCTTGCATCTGAATCAATAATATCCTGTCATTATATACAAAATACAAAATATTTATTTCATTAGCTTAAGCCTAAATTTCAGCTGAGGAGCTCCTTTTAAGTAATAGAATTTATTTGTGATAGGAGTCCCCGCTCTTCCTGTATTGGTCACATAGTTAAAGGGTGGTACAGAATTTGAAGTTATTAATTACAGTACATGTTCTTTTTAGATTTAGAATTCTTAATTTAAAACACATAGTGCTTGTAACTTAGAGTTAGAAGATATTAATTAAACAAAGTATTTTTGTGTGTGTGTGTGTGCGTGCAATTGTGTGTACATATTTACTGCATCCAGCTCTACGACAATTATATGGGGTGTAACTGAAGTCAAAATACCCCTTCGAAGCGAATGTCTTTAATCAATGTCACCAGTGATGACTTATAGCTCAAAGTCATGCAACGAGCTATTATGGAGAGGGAGATGCTCGGCGATTCACTACGTGATCGAATCAGGAATTTAAAAATTTGTAGGCGAACGAAAGTCATTGCCAGAGTCCAGCAGATTAGTCAGTTTAAGTGGCAAATGGGCAAGAAATGGGCAAGGGTGGCGTAGGACCTCTACTCACGAGGAAGTCGCGGGATAAACGCCGCATCCAACAGATCACTCAGGAAATCTGCAGGGGAAGCCATTGTTCACCAGTAGACATCTATTGCCTGCTATGTTGAACTGAAGTCGTGCATTTCGTGTAAACAGGTGAATAAACTCCTGCATATCAATAATTTTCCCCAAGGGACTTAGTCGAATTAAACTAAGTTTTTTTGGAGTTGCAATACTAAGCTGTCTGAGAGAACGGTGGAGTTTGGAACTTGACTATGGTTTCTTAGGGAAAGTCCAACGAGACGTCGTAAATAAGAGTGGATTTAACACGATATGTAAGACTTCAATTACACTGTGTGTTTGGTGTAACATTAACGAAATACTGCTTGATTGTACTGAACCCTAGACACGAGAGTTCGGATGTAGTCAAACGCGAAACCAGTTTTTAATAAAAAAAAAAAAAAAAAAAATCTGTCTTTTACTGTCTTTCGAAACATTTATTGCAACGTAAGATACATTTAATGTCAATATAATAATAAGAATAAGAATAAGAAGGTAAATTCAGTGTTTACAACCGGTAAAATTTTGTAATATTCATTAGAATTTCTAAAAGTACGTTCCCAGCTGATGCTCATGCTAAGCATTAAAAATACTTGTGTTATAAGCATCAGCTGCTAACTCCTCATATAAATATAATAATAGGATACATTTGTCTGTGGTTTCGATATACTGACTGCAATATAACCACTCTTGCTTGGGAAAGGGAACGTTTGCTAACGTTGTACCTTTGTCTTTCACACATAGAAGCAGTGTGTATATTTGCTCACACCACGCGATCCAACGGTAGGCTATACTTATTGTTGTGTTAAAGAAATAAAATGCTAATTTTTCAATTGCTGTAAGTAACTGCTGTTGCTTTGGATGACTGTGTTGTATTTTTACTGCCGAGAACGCCAACTGTGTTAGTATAATTGCTTCTTTTCATTACAGAGTACAGTTCAACATTATTTACCTCATCAATGAAACTTTCACGTAGTTAATTTTAATCTTTTCTTACTTTACGTAAAGGGTAAAAAAGTGAAGCATTCAAAGTGAAATGCATAGGAACATTTTGTTAGTAAGTTAGCAGTAAATATGAGCTAACTAAATGGATACCTCATCTACGATATCATATTATACCAACACCCAAAACTCCATGTATTATGAATAAAATTTTATGATATTATCCTTCACACAGGCTTTCACGACACATTTTGTACACCATTCCTCGGTCGGTAAAACTGCAGTGTGATAGGGTTATAATAAATATAATAAATATTTTGGATACTTAAGTACCGTTCGAAATGACAACCAACAACTTAGACATTAGAACTTGTAACCATTGTAATTAATTTTTCAATATCACGATTGTTTCGTCCAATCCAGCTTTTTTTTCATTTGAGTACTGATAGTTAGAAAAACGGATATGGCAACACTGAATGTAACGGTAAGTGGGTCTCGTGAAATGTCTCTGCGGTACGGTGGATGCTAAAATTATTTACGAAAGAAAAGAAGCTGCAAAGAAAAAAGAATAGTATAAAACAAACAAATAATCTAATATTCTTTATATCACAACAATAATAAACTTAACGCAAGGAAAATCAAACAACGGAAAGGTACAATTTGGCGGCCTTATCACTAAAACCGATAGCGTATAGACAACCTTTACAAATATCGTTTACACTCACTTGCCATAATTTCATCTGCTATAAAGGTCAACAGACATAATATTGTTTCTTATAATTTCGTATGTCATAATCATTGTTTACTATATAAGTCACATGCGAGAAACTTTGTTTCCCATAAAGTTAATTTCAATAACATCATTTGTTATCATCATTGTAAGCCGTAATTATCACATGCCATAACGTCATTTGGCATCGAAATTGCTTCTAGAAAAAAATCATAAAATCGGTATAAACTAACGATCAATAGGTTTAGGTTAGGTTAGAACATGAAAAACAACGTACGAGCCGAGCGAGCGTAACGAGCGTGCCGCGGTAGCGGACGCGAAGTGCCAGAAAGCCAATCGCTTTTTAGGGCAAAGGCGTTACGTTAAGCGACTTGGATCGATTATAGTGATAAATAGGTATTAGAAATAAAAACAATTTTTTTAATATATAATCATACTTCAATTTTGTATGGTGTTGCAATATAATGTTAAATAATATTATTGCAATTAATAAAATGGATAACAATACGTATGGCACTTGTATCATTATGGAATCTAATGTACGGGTAAACAAGAGTACGTTACATATCTTCTATGGTAAACAAAACATTCGAGCAAATGAAATTCGGGCAAGTAAAATTCAGGCATATAAGTATTATTGCATATAATTTTCGGGCAAATAATAGAAATTCTACATATATATTATCTAAGTAAATACAGTATAAGTAAATACTTAAATAAAATAAAAATACCTACTTAAAAAAATACACACGTAATCATCCTTTATAAACTGGCGTTTTTAACGACTGGAAGTATAGCGCGTCCTTCCCGTGGCAATGGAGACCAAATTATGTATCTTGAGAATAATGGGTTATTATATCAAATTATTCCTAATTAGACCAAACACACTACGCTCTATATTAGTGAATAGACATGTTTGTGTGTCTGAGCGTTTTCTTTCAAGGTCGGTAGCAATATGAGCGACTATTCGTAAGAGGGATGCCTCACAACAACTTTGTACACGTGACGTATTTCGACAGTTAGCGCCATGCTGCTCACTTATGTAACCAATAAGGTACAGTCTGAAACAGATAAATATACAATACAGTACAATACAAATACTCTTTATTGCGCAAAATAATTTACAATAATTTTTGATGATAACAATAGAAAACAATAGAACTTAAGTGGCAGTGGGCGGTGCACATTGCTCGTAGAACCGACGGCCATTGGGGCGGAATAGTTCTCGAGTGGCGACCAAGCACCGGAAGACGCAGCGTGGGCAGACCCCCCACGAGGTGGATCGACGATTTGGTAAAGATTTGGACGGGAAGCCGCTGGATGCGGGCAGCACAGGACCGGTCGTTGTGGAGATCTTTGGGGGAGACCTTTGTTTGTTTATTTGTGTTGTAGTGAACGTTTTTCGGCTGATATGAGATTTTTTGATTCCTTATCATCATCATCATTATCATATCAGCCACAGGACGTCTACTGCTGAAAATAGGCCTCCTCCATAGAATTCCAGAGCGACCGATTGGAAGCGGCCTGCATCCAGCGATTATCCGCGACGTTTATCAGGTCGTCTGTCCACCTTGTGAGTGGACATCCTACACTGCGCTTGCCGGTGCGTGATCTCCACTCGTGATTTCTTATGAGAAAACTTCATTTGTATTATGCAGGACCTGTAACGATTTATTTGTTTCAGACTGTACCATGAGAGTCAAAAGAATATATTTATTTATTTATTTATCGTAAATTTATCGCAAATTTATCGCTTGCGATGTTATAAAAAATAAATAACAAGATGTCCATGAAATATCATGAGATTCTCATAGTATAAGTAGCCAATTATCTCAAAACGTTTTCTTCAACTGGCAAAAGAGTCTCAGGTTAAAGGGAAATCGATGAATCATGACCAGAAAAGGGCTTATCGGCAAAATATACGAAATCCGATCTCCTTCGAGTAATTAATTACTCAGCCCAAATAGGCCTCGTGTTTTATGTTAGCACGGCTTTATTAAAAGCCTTTATAAGGGCTAAATAGAGGGTGTAACGAAATACATAATGACGAACACTTACAAGCGCTCACGTCACGTGGAATCATTAACGCTGAAAACTTGGGAGGCGAAAATTAAATTAATATCGTTGAAGTATCGAGATGAATATATTGGCAAAGTCACCTAAACGACTTTGTGGATGCTGGATAGTGAAAGGTAAGCGTAAGGCATGCCCTTCTCCCACCACACGGACAGACAGCAATCTTATGTGCCGAGATGACCGAAAAAGATGGCCGCAAATGGCTGGATGAGAACGGAGGACAGCGTGAGGCTTACATTTATGCATCGGAATCAGGTTGATTATAATTGCGTTATGATAGCAAAGCCAATAATGTCGAACCAAAAGCCAATATAATTCTCGTAGTTAAGCCTATGTAAAAAACATCATCTCCTTTCTCTAAAAAATCGACGCGAAATAAGTGATTTGTCACTTAGTTGTAATCCTCCAATTTACTTACCATTTTCGAGCACCAATTACGCGTAAAACATTTTTCTCAGGCGAGCAAGCAATAGTTTTAATTGTATGTCAAAGAATTTGCTTTTGATCGGTTCAAACTTCATTGTCGTGAATTTGTCGAAGGAGAGATATATTTTTCTAGAGATAAAGTCTAGCCTTCGGCATAGCGGCAGGCCTGCAGTAAAGACATAAAAAAATTCTTGTGACTCTTATTGATCCTTGTGCCATATAGCAGTGTAAAACCCCTACTCTTCGGCAAAAATTATCGGTGATCAATAATGAAAAGTCATCGACTGGTCTGAAAAATAACATTGGTAAATGGCATTTTGCTACGCAGTTGATGTGCGAATGTCACCTATCAGACAGACATAGAGAGCGTTAATTTAATCCTTAGAACCTGCACCCTAGTGGCCTACTAAAATTAAGTCGCTTTCTGGTTTCATAGTGCAGGGCGACCTAGATAAAGGCAGGTAATTGACATGGTTATCTGTCATTATCTATTTGACTATTAATACAGTTTGAGTCTTCTTATCAGGCATGGTTTGACAAAGTATTACGCTCCAAAACTAGCTAATGCTATATCATGTTTATAGACAAGTATACAGCTAGCACTTGTGGCGCACTTGCATTCATTCGTTTTCGATTAGCGAAGTTAAGCAATGTCTGGGGCGGCGGTCAATCCTTGGACCAGTACACTGGCATTTTAATATACGTGTTTCCGAATTTCAGAGGGAACGTTAAATAGTCTCCATTGTTTTCAATTGAAGCTTCCAGTTAGAGGAGGCTGTATATCCATAGTGCGGACATTCAGCACCGCGAAGTACAGCGTAGAACCCATAGGAGGGTAGCAGGAAATACACCATGTACATTAAACACATGTAGTAAAGTGTGTTGATGCATTCTAATACATGTGATTCTTGGGTCTTCACGTCATTTAGTTCGCAATGTTCGTATGTTGCCCGTTTCAAAATTTACGAACAAATTTTTCAACCACTTGCTGGTATCTGATTGAGTTGAAATTTTGCATATTTATTTAAGTTCGGTGACAATATAATATTATGGTACCATCGCATTGATCTGATGATGGAGCCAGCATGTAGGGTCACCTTGATGGACTTTACGTCACTCATCTTTGTACAATCATGTGATAATGATTACATGATTACATGATGGACTATCAAAAGTATTTTTAAAGTGTGTCATTAACGTCTTCCAGGAACATAACCCCACTAAATAAGAAAAGAATTACTTGCGTCACGGTTCACATACATCTGCATGCTACTTTACTTTATAATTCCTCGCTGTCAAATTATATTATTCGTAGGGCAGCAGTTGTTTAAACAACGTGTATAACCCATCTTTTTTATTCGATTGCGTTTGTATTAGGAATATTAAAATCCTACGCAATGATTAAATATGAATTGTGTTTTAAATATTCAGTAGCATTGGTGATTGAACTGCGACCCCCGTAATTCAGGGCCATTAACAACCACTACGCTGTTACTTTTATCGTAGAATCAACATAAAACAAATGGTACGCCACTTTCATATGCACAGAGTAAGTGAGTGTCGATTGGAACGTGCTATAAGGAAATTGATAGGTACGAATATAGACTGATAAAAGAGTAGCTATTTATTATTATAGACCGCTGTTTCGATGTGTTATAGGCTAATGAAAAAATTCCCCAACACGTTGATCAAGAAAATTCTCCAAGTGATTTGAGTACGTAATATTTAGTAAAGTGTTCTATTAGATAGGAGACGCCAGCAAACGCTTGACGACGTGAACAGTGCTAGCTCTAAGGTGGTTGAATGGTTTACGTCAAATAACCTACTCCTTAATGAAAAACATAACCAACTGTAAAAAATTTTCACTACCTAATGTCAAGGAGGTGGACGCTTGTGGGTGGACACTATTTTATTCTTAGGTATGTAAGATATATTATGTATATTATGTAGGGGCTACAATCGTCAACCTCTCGATTTGTGGACCCAATCGAGAGGTTGACGAAATGTCTCAGTTTTGCAGTGTTCGCTATTAAAGAATCGGCCATAACCAGTCTATTTCTATTTCTTTTTTCTTTGTCGAATTATAAATTGTACAAATACTTATTTAAAAGGAGCAACCCCCGAGATTCTTGCTCGTTCTTCTCTGGGGAGTCTGCCTTGTGAATGAGCGATAATTCTATATCATGGCGATTTCAAATGTTATTCTTATAACTAACGAAATAAAACTTTTTTGAATTGAATTTGAATCAGATACAACGCTCAGGCGAATTTTTAAATTAACCACGGGTTCGCGCTTGAACTTAATACCACCTCGAAGGTGGAAGCGTGCTCACTCCAACCTATTTGGGGAACTAGCTACCTTATCTCAAACAACTAGAAAACAACAATGCTATCAACATTGTTGCTTGGCAGCGGTAGATAGTCAAACGAATATTTAAAAATGTATCACCAATCAAATCAAGTCCCAGACATAGGTTTTATAAGCCTTACAAGATGCTAAATTATAGATCAATTGCCTATTTTACTTCGAAGTGAACATGGTTGGTACAGATCTGTATTTTATCCGCACAAACACTACAAAGCCCCTTAGTCAAATAAACCAATTTTGCACAGCGACAAAGCCAAGATTCTATTTAAGAGTGAAGTATGGTTTAAGTTATGAAATGAAACAAACAAACCTCAGTATTATGAAGGCAAATACTAATACTATCATTTTGCCTGACAAAGACAAGAATAGTGTAATTAGTGAGTTAAGCATGTGAAAGAATACGTATAGTGACAAAGATTGAAAAAGGTATGCTGAGATGGTTTGAACATGTGGAGAGGATGAATTCTTCTTCTTTTCGTGTCAAGGCAAGTTTCAAATTTTATTGAACCAAAACTTAGCCACTCTAACAGCACTGTCTGTGGCGTTAAGGATGTCGTCAGAGGTGCAGCTGTTAGAGGATGAATTAAAGAAGAGTAACGAGATATACGAGGCGGATGTACATAGATGGAAGTACCAGGATCAAAGAAAGCCCAAGTAAAGAGTACCTAAACTGACGAACATGTATGTACAACTTTATGAGAGTGAATGAAGCAAAAGAGGTGTGTCAGGATCGTAGCAAATAAAGTCTATGGTCTCTGCCTACTCCTACGGGAAACAGGCGTGACTTTTAAAGTACCTTCCGAAGCATGACAACACACGAATGAAACCTACAGAAGCGCGATACTAATGGTCACCTATCCAAGGACTGTCACACAAAACTATATTTTCATTGGCATGTACGACTCTGCATCACGCATTCTTCTGCAAGTGCGTCCCCTCACCTCTTGAGTCGTTAATTAAAAAAAGGGAATCGCTTGCGAAATCTTCTACCGTCAAGATCCCTAATTGCAGAGTTATGGAGGTCATTAAATTATCAGGGGCTTGGCACACTAATTAGACGCAGTTCACTCATCAATAACACCAATCCCCAAAGAGAGGAGCGGAGGGTAAATCCCTTTAAACAATAAATCTTTCTTCGTTACACCCAAATTTGCAAAGCTCTAACTCATTATTGGGAATTGTTTATTAATATTGCAATCGATATTAGATTGTCGTGGGTAGACCCTGCGTGTTTCCGTACTATCAAATTTTAGATAAATATTACATTTTAAGTTAACGCCTGTGAATGGGTTTCCTTCATAATTTCGAAAGTAATTTGATCGATTTGCATTTCAACGAACACCATTTATCGATCGCTTCATTGAACGATACTTTATTTCAGCGAAGCATTAATTACCATTAAGCATTTATGGAAGCATTAATTCATGGAAAAACCTATTTATACATACTAGACACGCCTGTTTCCCAAAGAGATAGGCAGAGTCCACAGACTTCCACTTGCTACGATCCTGACACACCTCTTATGCTCCATTCACTCTCATAAAGTTGTTCATACAAGCTCGTTGGCTTAAGGTACTCTTGACTTGGCCTTTAAGACGTCTCGGATCCCATTTGATTACGATACCTTCGCCGTGGTCTTCTCCTACTAACAATACCACCCACATTCGCTCCGTATATCTCTTTCGCGAGTCTTCCTTTATTCATCCTTTCCACATATCCAAACCATCTCAGCCTACCTTTTTCAATCTTTGTCGCTACGTCTTCGTTAACAATGCTTAACTCACTAATTATTCAGAAAAAGTCCTGATTCTATCTTTCAAAATCACCCCATTCATACTTCTCAATGATCTAATTTTTACTGTATTTAATCCACTTTCTTTCTTCTTCAGCCATACTCATATCGATCAATGATATTCGTTAAAATGAAAATCGATCAAACTACTTTCGAAATTAGGTAGGAAACCCCCTGTAACACATATACCATAGAAGCGTATCTCAAGCCAAATCAGTTCCCATTGATAATTTTGCCTTTGTAAGTGGGGCTTAAATTTTTTGCCGCACGAGTGATCGGTATGATAAGTAACAATAATGGTGAAAGATAATACTATCAACTATAAACTATAAAGAAACTATGTAATCAATATTTTCGAAAGGGGTAAAAAGATTTTCATCAAATATGACTATGAATCTTTCACCTGCACCAAATCGGACCACGCGTTATTAAAATACTTCCGGATGAAGACTAGACATACAAATTTTATATTAAAGGTTAAAGAAGGGGAAAGTTTATCAGCGACATTTTATGAAAATCATAGTGATTTTCGGAGGTTATCTAAACTTTACATTGAACGATTTGTATATAGATACCATCTAATGTTGACCTGCCTACCATATTGCAGTTCACTTGCACAAATTGATCTTATGGTACTTCAACAATAAATCTCTTCATGCCACTTTTATGAAGTCTAGATGGACAGGCTGATATTTAAAAATTCCATGTCACCTCCGAGTGTCAATATATTCACCATCGGGAATTGAACCTGCAATCTATATTAGTGCAGCAGTGTAATTTATGTATCGGTTGTAAAAAAGTTGACCTGGGCCTGTCACATAAATAGAAGGAATAAAGGCAGGTGAATTAAAAAAGTTCTGATATTGGGAAAAAATACGTTATATCAAAAAGAACTGTATCCACAATTCTCGATATAGATGTAATTGAAATCAGTGTACATCGAATTATTTGAACGATAAATCTACGGTTTTTAAAATGTTCGTAAAAGTTTCAAAATAAAAATCTATATATTTTATGCAGCCCTTTTGTTTTCGACACGTTAACCATTCTAAGCTCTTTATAAAAAAAATGCCAAGTCACAGTTTTGCTGAAAAGACCATACCAATGATTGACTATAAACTACTGCTGATTAAATTAATACGATATTGTATGTAATAAAATTAATCGCATGCCCATTTCCGTTAGCTTTGAAAAGTCCCGCAGTGGATGTCCTGTATCTGAAATGATGATGATGAAGTGAATTCTGTCTAGGTGTAACCACTAATATTTGTTTAGTAATTGTAAGAAGCTATATTAATATAAAATTAAGGATTCTGGATTAAGACTTCTCAGAGAATAGCAACGAAATTCCCTCCGGAAGCCGTAAGTTTACGATTAAAACAAAATATATTCATTGTTCTATATTCTACCTATTCAGGTGTTATTAAGTCACACAATGATGTTACGTCTCTTTGGTCCTGACCGTACCTTTTTTTTTTATATGACAGGGTGGCAAACGAGCATGCGAGTAATCACCGCCGCTCACGCAACACCAAAAGGGTCACAGATGCGTTGCCGGCCTTTGCGGAAGGTGTAGGTTCGTTTATTGAAGGTTCCAATGTCGTACTCGTTCGGGAATACCGCTGCAGGAAGTCCGTTCCACAAGGTGGTCGTACGTGGTAGGAAGTTTCTTAAGAAACGTACAGTGGTAGACTTCCACTCATCCAGGTGATGTGGATTGAGTTTTAATTTTCGGCGAGAAGTGTAACGGTTAAATTGATTGACCTAGTGATTGAACCGTATATGATGTTCGTAGGAAGTCTTTATATTACACTACTGATAGGTAATCAAAGCTCCATCCTGTTTCATCGCGTAGATGTTTGTATAAATCTATACCACTCGTTCCGCTTCTCGAGCACGCAGAAACAGATATTTCCATATTATTCGAAAGTAATGTATATTTAGTAAATGTAAAACATAATGAGCTCTGGATCATATTTGGTTTAATTATTACTCGGAGACTCGTAATTCTACATAAAGTATTTTTGTAGTATCAGCCGTTTATTTGTAGCTTCAGGCGTTAGTTTGTTTTATTTTTCAATAGAAGTTTCAAGGAATTATGTTTTCCGAACCTATGATCACTAGAATAAGTCCTGTATATTATTAGGTCCTTACATATGAAATTGGCGTTTTGTATGAAAAATTTCATTAAGACTGTTTTCTCCATACAAACATTTTTGATTTTTTTTTGGGAACGGCAAATCCAAATTTAGCTAAACTTTATATGTATTATCGGATAACATTAAGTTAAGTATTGGCTGCGTAAATTTTTAAAAGTAACCGCTTTATATAAAAATCTCAGCGAATCTAAGAAACGATTATGGGAAGCATATGAAAAGAGCCCTGTTCAATTTTTTTTTATTATGTGATAGCCCAGAAATTAAAAAAAAATTTCATGTGAAACCTTGAAATAATATTCCATTTTCCAAATGAAAAACAAATTTGGATATAGCTTTGAAAATCGCAGGAATTGGTACATTTTTTTTTTTTTTTTTTATGATTTCCTGGATTCGCATTTGACCACATACATATGATTAACGAAGAAAAAAAACTCAAATTTCATAGGTAAAGACCTAATATTATATATTATATTGTGTAATTAATACAATGGTATGTGGTTTCGACAAGTAAAAGAACCAACCCTTTACACCAACAACATCTATAGACTTGCACGTTTTAACGGCGATGCACTCACCCCTATCACGTGTGCATCTGTATATCACAAAGGTGAACCGTGTATGTTGTTCCATGCATTAGCAGGTTAATGTTTGGAACACCCAAACGCTTATATTTGGGTCTTCCTTTGCCATCCCATTTGGAGTAACTTCGTGACGTTACGTACCTATGTACTATGAATGCTTAGTGCCTGTTGATAAATTGAAGTTCTTTAACCACGAGAGGTTAAGTCCACGACTTTCTAAACCCCCGACGAAAAAGAACGAGTGTTATGTATTTGACGGCGTTAGGTGTGTGTGTGTGTCCAATATTTGTCCATATATATTTCAATAATTCGTGGTCCCATTTATATTAAGACCAGCTTCTCGCCCGCGGCTTCACCTGCGTGGAATAACTTTATTTTTTTATGAAATGAAATGAAATAGTGAAATGAAATAGTAATTTATTTGCAAATGATTTTAGGTATAAACATTAGTTGGTATAATTTCACATAGTTCCAGCAAAATCTGCCTATATACAGGCGTGCAAATATTATTCATAATTTAATTTTATACATATTTTATGTCAAGCCTACAATATTTAGGAAGTATAATTATGTCAATGTTACATTATATGTTAATTATTATTATTGTCATTATTGTTATTAATTAAATTTTCGTCAAGATATTCCTTAATTGAATAGTAGCACTTTTTGACCAACCATTCGCACAACTTCGATTTAAATATTCGCCCCGATAGGATTCTTAAATCGTCTGGTAGAGCATTAAAAATTTTTGCAGCCATACAATTAACATTTTTTTGTGTAACTGATAATTTAGTCACACGGACCTTTATTTTATCAGTGGGTCTAACACGCAATCGCTCACCATAGTTTGTCGTCAACTGTTTTGGAAAATGATCGGGATGCTCCTTTACAAATACACAGAGTTGTTTTATATATAAGCAAGTTAATGTAAGTAGCTTATATTTTATAAATAGTGGTCTACAGGTATCCATGAAATCGGCGCCACAAAGTGATCTGACACACTTTTTCTGAATCTTAAAAGCATCAACTATATCGGTGCAATTTCCCCAGATAATTAGGCTATATTGTAAAACTGATGATACATGTGCGCGATATGCCAGTAAGGCGGTTTCAACTGAGGATATCTCACGGAGACGTCTTAGCGCATAAGAATACCTATTTAGACGCTTACACACTGATTCCACGTGAGCTTTCCAACTTAAGTTTTCGTCAATTATTATTCCCAAAAATTTGGTGGAATCTACATTATCTATTGCTTGTCCGTTATTTGTAATATTTAAGCTAATTCTATTTGTTCGGTAAGTGCCAAATTGCATTATTTTTGTTTTATTAATATTTACCTTAAGATTATTTGAGCTCATCCAATTAATAACCTTGTCAACTGTCACATTAATGTCATTTTCAAATTCAATTAAATTAATTTTATTGGCTGTAGTATTAGGCTGTATGAGTATGGTGGTGTCATCAGCAAACAATATGGATTTGTGATTTGTAATATTTGGTAAATCATTTATGTACATTATGAATAATATAGGACCTAATATTGTTCCTTGAGGAACTCCGCACTGGTTTAGTTTGTAGTCTGATTTACATGTAACTCTCTTGTGGACATGTTTATGAGTGTTATTTATTTTAGTTGTTTCTACACATTGGTATCTATCACGCAAGTAGCTTAGAAACCAGTCATGTGCTATACCTCTTATTCCGTATTGGTACAATTTATCCAATAATATGTTGTGATCTACAAAGTCGAAAGCTTTGCTCATATCAAAGTAGAGAGCTATAATAGGAATACCATTATCAATACAATCACTTACTGTTTTAGTTAAGCTAAAAATGGCTGATGTTGTATTTTTATTTTTCCTAAAACCATATTGTTCCTCTTTAATAACATTAAATTTATCAATGAATGAGAGTAACCGGGTGTGTGCTGCCTTTTCAATAATTTTAGCTACGATCGGAATTAAGGTTATTGGTCTATAATTATTAATCACCGCTCTGTTACCTGTTTTATGAAGAGGTTTGACAATAGAATATTTTAATCTTTTTGGAAAGATCCCTTGACAAAAAGATAAATTAATTATGTAACATAAAACAGGGGCTATATAGACAGTCACCAGTTTTAAAATTTTGGTAGGTAACTCGTCATAACCCACAGAGTTTGTATTCTTGAGCGAATTTATTATTTTAAATATTTCGTCGGCAGTGGTTGGTACTAAAAATATACTGGCGTCACAACTATTAATGGTCATTTTTCTAGTCTTGGGTGTAGGTCTGTAATTGGTCAATTCTATAAAAAAATTATTAAAAGCGTTCGCTATGTCCTGAGGAGTCTTAATGATATTCTGATTTAAGTATATTTCGTCAATTTCATTACTTGGTACAGAATGTTGTATATTTTTGTTAATTATATTCCACACAGCTTTATTCTTGTTTTTTGCCTTAAATATTTTATTTTTATTTCCCTGCTTTTGCCTCTGTAGTATGCACTGTCTTAATATTTTCGAGTATGTTTTGTATTTATGTTTCTCTATGCGTTTACTAACATTGTCAGCTGTCATATATTTAAAATATAGATTTCGCTTTACAATACACGACTTTTTGATACTTTTGGTAATCCATCTACATTTATTAGGTTTTTTGGTTATTTTAATTGTTATCATAGGAAAGCACAGATTAAAAAATAGCATCAGCATGTCATGAAATTCAGAGAACGCCGTATCGACTTCCGATTCATTAAAAATGTCTTCAAAGCTGAGAGAAGATATACAGTTAAAGAACTTATCTCTATTATCTTTACTAAAGTCTCTCCTGTCTTCAGTCCATTGCAAGGTAGTTTTTTTAACATTTAATTTTAGATGTAAAGTTTGCCCCGTGTGATCTGATATTCCTAAGTCATGCACGGTACCTATTGCTGTGGGTACATTACTGATTATGTGATCTATGCATGTTGTCTGTCTTGTAGGTGTGCTTATATGCAGCTTCATATTATACGAATCGACTAAATGTGTCAATCTATTGCTGTATGAGCTTTTGATAATAGTATTAATGTTCAAATCACCACATATAATCACACGTTTTCTATCTCTATAAGTAAGGTTTAATAATAATAAGTCTAGTTTGTTAAAAAAATTATCTATATCGGATTTTGGAGTACGATATATGCATATAATTTTAATGTTCCTATTTGTGACCTCAATCCCTGCACATTCAAAGCTTTTATACGATGAATATTCGTCTAAGTTAATCTTCTTACAAGGAATGTTGTTTCGTACTAGTATACACGTTCCTCCTCTCCGTTTTGTAGTTCTGGAGTAATAAGATACAAGTTTATAATTTACAATATTCAAATTACTTTCGTCTCCCGATCTCAAAAATGTTTCCGTCGCGCATATAACATCAACACTTGAGCCACTATCCTCGAATTCTTGTAATATTACATGCAATATATCCTGCTTGTTAAGGAGACCCCGAAAATTTTGATGAAAAATACAGAAGTTATGAATATTATTTCGTTTGCTCACGAAAAAAATTATTACTCATTGATTGATTCATATCTCTTCTACTAGCGTTTATTTCCGGGGATATTGATTTAGTTGACAGCTTCGGAAAATAGTAGGGTATAGTCCCTTTTCTTGGTATAGCACGGTGTGTATAGTTGGTCTGTGCCACGTTGTCATCTATTACTAGTTTGTTAGAATCAAATGTCAAAAATTGAGCCTTGTAGGCAGATAAATCAATATGGCAATTAATTTTCTTACATGCTAGGTAAATATACTTTTTGGGAGAAATTAAATAGTCGGTGTCAATGAATGTGCAAGTTTCAAACATATCTGTGAGTAGTCTTAAATTATTATTAATCATTTTTTCATTTAAATTATTATTACAATTAACAGGCATAAGTAGCACATTTGTCAGGCGTAAACTATTCAAGGCTATACTTAAATTACTTAATATCCTATTCGGATTGTGGTCATTATTACCAGTACGTATAATTACATAATCATCTGGTTTAATGAATTTTGTCACAGAGTCACAGTAGCTCAACACTTCAGATGATAAAGCATTAGGTTTTACGTAGCCAAATATTTTATAATTATCATTCCATTTATTGCATCTAGATTTAATTAGTTGTGTTGATAAACCCACTGCTTGTTCATCACCCAGAATGATTATATTTGGTTGAGACTCAGATACAGTCTCCAGGGGTTGAGATGATTTTTCCAGGTCACTTAGAGAATTAATCTGTAGTTTGGAACTGATGTCATCGGTGTTCTGGGTTTGAGTATCTTTGTTTTTTTCAACATTCTGTTTCCCAATGTTTGAGGTGGTAGGTAGTGCCGAAATATAGTTTATTTTAGGTGTCTCTTCAGTGCACTGTGTTGTCAGATGTGACGGAGTTTTCAGACACTGCGCGAAATCCAACCTTGTTCTGTTTATACTTCTGTTTCTCATCCTCCTTGTTGGTTTTGGTTCTGTCGATTTGCATATGCGAGTCAAAGTAGACACTTTATTGTTTAGTTCTTCAATTTTTTTCTTTAACTCAAAGTTTTCTGACAATAGAATATCAATTTCATTTTCAGCTATTAATAATTTTGATTCTAATGTTTTTTTATCCTCTTGTAATTCTTTTAAATTTTCCTCAATATTACCCAATTCTGGACAACTTCTATTCAACGTCTGTCTATCAATTTCGGATGTATCTGACATGTTGGAATCATTGGTACTTAATGATGAAAATGAGTTCTCTGTCGAGACATTGATTATAATTTTTTTACGTTGTGTGATGTTTTCTGGAGAGTCCAGTGAAAATGTAGAACAGGAGCCCTTTAATATTGGTGTACTAACACTTGTACCCGGTTTCGGCTTATGCCAGCAAGAATCACATTTCCAATTTTTTTTATTATCGATGGTCATTAAGTAGAATCTTTTTTCTGTAACATTTGTACATGTTACGTGATAAGTCTGTTTACAATTTAGACAAGTCAGTAATTGTCTGTTTGTAATTAAGTGGTTACATTTAGTACATAGTGGTGCCATCTCGTAACGAATGTCGGTATTACTTGTCACTTGGTTCGTTTGACTTCAGTAGTTTGTGAGTTAAAATTGTGTACCACTTCAAAAATAATTATCATAAAAATAAAATTAAAAAAAAATTTTTTCGTGTCTGATGACCAGTCTCGAACTCAGACCTTAATATCAACAATAGACGCTGTTTCCGCTGAGCTAAATCAACCGCTGTACATAGCGGTGAAATTAACGATCCAATGCTACGCAAAGTAGGTATGTTTTGTTAACAAAGTGGTCTGAGTCCAAAGGTCAATTTTGTGATCATCGAGCGGTCGTCCGTTGACAGTTAGGTTAGGTCCTTAGATTTAAAACTTTGCACTTTTACACAGTTTTGATAATCAATAACGTTTTGTTGTCGTAATTATAATTAGAGTCAGAATGTTCACATGAAGCTATATTGTTGGAAATGTTTTTATTTAAGCATAATATTGTTAAAACTGTAACATGCTATTTATTCACTATATCACTTAAGAAAATTGCCACCAACAGTTCTATAGAAATATTGTCGTATAGTTAACACAAGCACACTGAATAAATTGAAGAAAACTCATTTTTACTATTTTTAAAATGAAAAATCAGTAGCGGTAATGTTTACTCTGATGCGCCCCCTAGCGGAAAAATTATTGCGGATATAATAATATAATACAACTTAACCACCTCCGTGGCTCAATGTAAACAACAGTGTATGCACTGCTGACCCCGATTGTACCAACTCGGAAACTTTACCGACCTTCAAACTTGATTACACCTAAATATAGTTACTAACCTGCTATGTTGAAGCTTCCAATTAGCAGAGTCCACAGCGACAGCACCCGGGTTGGGCTAGCTCCGAGCAAACACTCCATCCCTCTCAACCCGGTTGCAAAATAAATACTCCGAACACTTCACAAATTCCTCAAGATTACATTTTCACTGGAATTCTTGTTTATACTTCTTAAACTCCCGAGCCTGGAACAAGGAAAAGTCAAATTGATATTTCGTTGAAAGTATCACGTCAAATTTTTCTGTTACACAGTTAATAATAACTGTTTGGAGTTTTTAATGGTAGTCCACGGTAACGTTGAGTTATTGAATGTTCATTGGTTATTTATGATGCAGGTTGAAGATTATTTTTAACGACTGATGTTATGTATTTGACGGCGTCTGTGTGTGTCCACTCTTTGTCCGGATGTATATCAATAATATGTAGTTCGATTTTCTATATTTAAGAATGAACTAAGGAACAGCTTCTTTGTCATGTATATTGATAATCTGTCCAGCCGTTTCGGAGATTTATTTAACTTTAAAACAGATTTACTTTATATACCTGGATGATATCTCTAGTTCCTCGGGGGTCTAAAAATTTTATTTTGCGGCTTTCTGAATGTTTATTTTCGATGAAGAATGTAAAAAATAAATAAATAGTAATAATTAATAAGTCCCATTTTATTTGGGGTCAGCGCAGTACATCTTTTTCTTCCAATTCTCTTTCCTAGTTATAATGAAGTATACACACCTCCCGTAATACATACTCTCTCAAACTACACACATACAATATATTGCCATTCAATACTAACACCTATATTCGGAGACTCTGTATAAAGACAAAATGATAGATCCACCTGCAATTCGCGCTTCGCTTCTTACTTGCTAAGGTATGGAATTCCTTGCCGGCGTCGGTGTTCCTCGAATATAGTTAACCGAAGTCTAGGGTTTAAGCATTTACTGAAATCGCGTGCTCCATCTTCGGCGACATCGTCACTATCCACCAGCCCCCGTAGCATGAAATCTGGCGCGATATAAACGTTTATCGCGCGAGATAATATTTGTCCTAGGGCTCAATCGCGCTATTTTCCTTTATTTAGTTTTATAAATAATTGATAAATGGACTGACGGTTATCTGTAAGTGAATGAGAAAACCGCTTTTATATATCTCAACCTAAGCAGGGTGAATTTGAATTCGTGTAATCCCCATTAACTGGTGACGCCACTCTTGATTACGTTGTCATGATACTGGTGCAGGTGAAATTGTAGTCAAGCGTCAGTTGCCTCGTTATTCATAAAACAAAATGCAATAAGAAATGGGTACTTAGAAATTGAATAGAGAGCGAACGAAGAGATATTTACAGAGACCACGTGATTTATTTTCTAACAAATCGTCACGTCATCGTCGTGATTTTGTGCTCAAACGCATACTCAGTCCACGAAAAAGAAACGTGTTAATATATGCAGTAAGAACACTTATTTATTTTAGCCTAGCCTCCCTAGCCTATCTAACTAATATTATAAATGCGAAAGTTTAGATGTTTGTATGTTTCTTGCTCAATCGCAGCGAAACGGATGAACGGATTTGGATGAAATTTGGTATATAGGTAGAACATAACCTTGATTAAGACAGGACATTTTTTATCCCGCTAAAGTGAGTAATTCCCACGGGATAAACAAAGGAAAGTTGGTGGCTCAGCGGTTAAGACGCGGTCTCCCAATTTGGGAGGTTCGGGTTCGGCTCCTATCCCTTATTGGCCCAATATCCCTCATTATACGAGCGAAGACCTATATACATGCAGTAAGATGTTTAAAGGCTGATGATGATGAAACAAATTTTCCACGCAAAAAAATGTATTTGTGTAGTATATCAACCATCTGGTATACAACACAGGCCTAGATGCTTACTGTGGACCTAGATGGCGCTGTGTATGTGCAAAGATATTTATTTATTACCCCCCTTCCAGGGGTAGTCTGGTAATAAAAGGTTAAACATAAGTACAATATAGTAGTAAGTATATTTCATTGTTTCAATCCTCAATCATTTCTTAGAAAGGAGCCCTCTGGAAAATCGTGCAAATCAAAAGCAAAGAATGAGGCACTTGGTCTGGTTTTATTCGAGCATCATTGAATTGAATCGGACCTCTTTCAGGCTAATTGAGCTTTGTGAAACAAAAACATGAGTTATGCTCAAATATAATTGAGGGTGAAGAAGACAGTTATGGTTGCAAAGATTTGATCTTCAAAGTTCGAGGATTTCAATTGTCTATATTAGAAAATCCACTTACCATCTCATAAAGAAATTCAAGACTTTATTTAAATATTATTTTAAAATTTTTGATACAAATGATTACAAGGTTGAAAGGACATAAAAGAGCTATAAAATTATTGTCAAAATTCTAACCAGGAAATGTCATCGTTATTAAATTATCGATTTCTATATTCTAAACTGATGTGTCAACTTTTCCTTATGGAAAATATTAGAATAAATATTGTACAACTACACTTGTTCATTTCTCAACTCTTTTTATATTACGAATTATTAAAAGTAATTAACAAATAATATTCGCTTTATTTGCTGCACCTGCCCTGCTGCCATAAGTGTCGAAGCAGCGAAGAAACCTAATTAAGTATACATAGGATATTATAAAGCAAATTTTACATACATAACTCAAAAAAAGAACAAACCATAAAACATATAAAGATAGGTGCAGGCATGTTATGTACCACAGTGGCAAAAGGGGTAGGACTCTGCATAATGCTCAGCTCAAAGATCTGGGCGCTGTTCTTCCATGCTACCCTGGGAGAGGAAAGCCATAAGGTAATGAGTAAGGTAAGTGAGATAGTAGGGTAATACTGTGTCATTGTAATGTAATAAATTTATAATATTATTTAGATCTCTTTAGGGGTAAGCTCACCTTTGTATATATTGTCTGACTATAATCTGTTTGTATTAGGTCCTTACCTATGAAATTGGCGTTTTGTATGAAGAATTTCATTAAGACTGTTTTCTCCATACAAAACGTTTTTGATTTTTTGGGAACGGCAAATTCAAATTTAGCTAAACTTTGTGTGTATTATCGGGTAACATTAAGTTAAGTATAGGCAGCGTTCATTTTAAAAAGTAACCGCTTTATAAAAGATTATGGGGAGCACATGAAAAGAGCTCTGTTCAATTTTTTTTTATTATGTGATTTAGCCCAGAAATTAAAAAATATTTCACGTGAAACCTTGAAATAATATTCCATTTTCCAAATAAAAAACAAATTTGGATATAGCATTGAAAATCGCAGAAATTGGTACATATGATTAACGAAGAAAAAAAAACTCCAATTTCATAGGTAAAGACCCAATATTTCTTTTGCAATAAAAAGTGCTTCAATAGATGCGAAAGTTTGGATATTTGTTTATTTGTTGCTCAAACACGCCGAAATGGATGAACGGATTTGGATGAAATTTGGTATATAAATAAAAAATAAATAAAAAACACCATGGATGCACATGGGATATTTTATCTCGATAAAGTGGGTAGTACCCGCAAGATAAACAAATTAAATATCCGTGATAAAGTCAATCATTCCACGCAGGCGAAAACTATGAACCGGAAAGGTGCAATATGTGAAAGTGACGAATAAAATAATAATAATAATAAATGTATCTTTATTTGTTCTTTGCAAACTCACGCTATAGCGAAATGTACAGGATAACAGTGTTACATAAGTCTGGTGAGTACATGTGAAGATTGATGCCTAAAAGAGGCGGCCTGTACTTTAGGACACCAGTACCCCAGATGTACTTCCCGGACGTACAGCTCAGACGGCGAGAAAATTTTGTAAGTAAGGCACAATGAGTTAGTTACATTTAACGGAAAAATTAAGAATATGATTAATTATATAATATACTTAAACGTATATTCATTTTACGCTTGTATGTCCTATTTCTCTCCTTATAAGAAGATGACACTCGCATAGCTATACTTAAATATGGATGACAGACTCGACTTACCTATTTGTGCCACTATAATAAAGTATGATTACGTCTTGCAGTCAATTTTATATCTTCACCAGTCGTAGCATGACATCATCACGTGAGAGTGGGATAGGTGTATATTTCGTCCAAACGAATGAGCAGGACCATATATTATAAAAGAATGAAGAATCCGTTTTCCAAAATAAGGCACGTCTTCATAAAATTAAAAAAATACGACACTTACATTATAAATGTTTCACTTTATCAAAATCAAGACACTTTCAATATGGCCTAAGAATTTGTATGGTTTTGGATGTCTTGGATGTGTTAGGTAGTTAAAGTTGAGTTAGAAGGGGTTTAGTTATGAGTTAAAGAGTAGTTGAGTTGACACATCCGAATTATGAGCACAATGTTTATTGCTTACATAAATTATAGTGTTTGGATAGCTAATTGTGACCGATCGAGACGGCGTAATTTCGTCGACTGTCGTTTTGTTTATATGCCAAAAGTAGGGCGCCAGCGCAGCACAAATAAAAGTAACTTGTACGTAAACCGTACAAAATTACTTTTATATGGACGATAGGTCAAAGTTAGTAAATTAAATGCTTGAAGCAGTAGCCTAATTATATTATACTAGTCTATACATACATTATTTCACTTTATCCATATTTTGACGTATTTACCTATTACGTAATTATTATTTTGTATATTTCCACTACACAATACATACACTAAGCCGACTATAATTGTTTATTATTATGCTGCTCGTTATTATACCGACGTAGCGTCGGTGCGTCACTGGGCATTTGGGGGCACTAAAAACCAGCGCTGTAATTCGTCGCAGCATGAGCTGAGTGCTAACCCTCCGCAACACGTAACAGCAGTGTACGCATCTTCTTCATAATTGTATTTCTTTTTTAGCTATAATTTACTACTTCTTTGTTTTTGTATCGTGTTGTGGTGTTCATAAAAAAATATTCTTATTCTTCTACTAAAAATATTTTGTGTACCGTGTACTGGAATCTATCAACCGTTGATAAATTATACGATATTTTAATACCATTTAAAGAAAAATGTCGTGCCATTAGAGGGTTGTGGAAAAATGGTTCAGCGAGTAAATCTATGCGATTGAAGCAAGCGTCCTATAATCCCTTTTGGGTTAGGCACTGAATATTTAGTAGGATTTCATAATTTATCTCCTGAGTGAAGTCTTGACTTAGAAATTTGGTAAATAACCTTACACCTTGATTAATGTTCACAGTAGTTTCTTTTGCAGTGTTTATGTTCTAAACAATGTTTATTAAGAGGGTTTGTTCCATCTAGTATCCATAAGAGAAATTAAGATTTCTTTTCATATTTAAAAAGAAATGCTGTATTCAGCATAAATATTGCTTTGTCATGATCTCGAGAAGCTTTAATTTGTGATCTTCCCAGCCCACTTATGCCCAGCTGGGTCGAGTCACGAGGTGTATATGTACAGAAGGGACGGGACAGCTCAGGCCAGGGTCAAAGCAGAACAAGAATCACCATACCAACTTATTTATTTCGTGAAACAGATAGTACAGAGGACCGAAAGGGTCTTAAAACTAAAAAATTAACTATTGAGATGTAAAAAAATGATTATAATAACGGTGGGACTGAGTTGAAATCTGAAAATCAATGTCCCAAAAAAAGGATCCGTCAGTTCATCAGTCAGTCAGTCAGTTTCAAATTTCGAATTTGAACTCTGTTGTGGATCGGCATGATGCGAAGAGTGCCGTGCCTGCAATGAAGCGCATGGCAATCTTTTCTATTTGGCGATTTGCATTCCTTTTACGATGGGCCTTACAATTGTCCCCCTCCCCCCGTACTCCCTTCTTCTTGTATGACGTGTATGTAACTCATTACATCGGTTTAACTTGAAATTAAGCTTTTTTTATTATCAAATCCTGATAATCTCCTCAACATGGTCCTGGATCGTCGCTGGATTTAAAAGAACTACGAGAATCATCTTTATTCGTTAAAATACGGAGTTAATTACGGGAGAACTAAGTTAACTGCATCGAGCTACGTCAGTTCAAGTTCACCGCAAGGTCACTGGATTGGAATGTGATGTTAAATTGGAGTATTACAGTGTTAAGCATCAATAATTAAATTAAATTTCAACCCAGCACTCTTAATCAGGTAGTATTAAGCTTAAATCAACGAGTAATTAAGGTCAGTACTAGTATTATCTACTCATAACTTCATTGTTAAATTATCGTTAACCTATCGGTACTTATAGATGGTACATTAAATTTGATTGTACACCTATTTAGTAAATTTAAACCGATTTAAAGACATATTACAGCAACTTACTGATTTATATTAGTATTAAGGAGTTTTAATTGCACTAAGTTAATGGTTTACTTTGGTAGTATTTATGTTACAGAAGTTAAACTTTATATGAATCATACATTATTAAAATTTAGGGTTCAGTGCACTATCTCTTATACGTTAAGTTTTTTATTCTTATACAACATAGATACATTACTATTGGTTCTTATTTAAGTAAATTAAACATTTGTAAAAGAGATACGTAGCAATTAAATATAAAATAAATTAATTCCTACATTGAAAAGTCTCAAACAAATTTAAATTAATTATTTATTGTTTTCTCAGGCAATAAATTGTTACTTTTTACTTTATATTAAAATTTTATTTGTATAAATTCCAGTTTGACGGCACTCGTTACCCAAATAATGGATAGTAAGGAATCAGCTGGTTCAAGGGATGAGGAGAAGGATTTAATTAGAAAACGAGGCAGTTTTAAAGGACGCTTAACATCGTTTTCTAATTACTTGAATTCCCTTCAAATTTCTTCATTGACCACTGCTGAAGCAGGTGAATTGCAATTGCGCATAGGTAAGATTGAATCTTTATACTATCAATACGATGAGGTACAATTGCGATTGGAATGTATTATGGAGAATGCCGATGCTCAGTTGTTAGAACGCAATGAATTTGAATCGCTGTATTATAAATTAATTGCCAAGGGTCAAGAGATAATGGCCGCTCATAATAAGACCCAGGACGATTCAAATAGTTCAAATTGTAATACGGTAAGGGCTAGTACAAATAACCTCAGATTCGTTAAATTACCTACCATTCAATTACCTAAATTTAGTGGTCAGTATGACAACTGGCTTGAATTTCGTGACACTTTTACCAGCTTAATACATTCTAGTTGTGAAATAGATGATATAAATAAATTTCATTATTTGAGGTCGTCATTGGAGGGTTCAGCTGCTGTAGTAATTCAATCGATTGAGTTTTCATCCTCTAATTATGCAATTGCTTGGAGATTGTTGTGTGAACGTTTCGATAACAAGCGTTTATTAGTGCAAAATCATGTTACAGCCTTATTTAATATCGAAACCGTCATAAGGGAGTCCTCAACAACTTTAAAACGCATAATTGATCAATTAAATAAGAATATACGTGCGTTAGAATCTTTGGGAGAACCAGTTAAGCATTGGGACACGCTACTTATTTATATTGTAACTCACAAATTAGATTCGAAAACGTTCCGCGAGTGGGAGGAGCGTAAAGGCAGTTTTGACAAAGAAAGCCCTATAACAATTGATGCTTTTCTTAACTTTCTTCACACTCGCGCTAATTTGATTGAAACTTTAGAGATGTCACGTACAAATAGCAGTCAACCCCACACGTCAGTCAAACCTAATTCAAAAGTTAAAAGTATGGTTTTAGTGCAAGATCAAAATAAAAATTCAATCTTAAATTCAAAGGTCTGTCCTAAGTGTAACGATGACCATAACTTAATTAATTGTCCACAATTCCTAGCGTTAACCCCAAATGCAAGGCTGCAATTATTACCCAATTATAAATTATGTTTTAATTGTTTTCAAGCGGGACATTATGCTGATCGTTGCAAAAAACCGGGCTGTAAAATATGCAAGCGAAAACACAACATTCTTGTTCACATCGTGGACTATAAACAGAAACCAGTTTCAAGGTCCGAACCGCGCGTCGACTCCGGCACTCAACCTGAGACAACGCGGCCTTCCATTGAGCCTAATTCTAACTTAGCACTGTCGGCGAGCGTCGTTGCGCCCGCGAGTCGATGCGGTCAGCGGGAGGTGTTATTATCGACTGCGTTAGTGAAGTTGTATGACTCACATAACTGCGCGCATATAGCTCGCGCCTTACTCGATAGTGGAAGCACATCGTGTCTCATGACCGAAAGTATGTGCAATAAATTGAATATTCCCATTACACGTATAGATAAGTCTGTACTAGGCATTAATAATATTTCGTCGCACATTGGGAAAATGTGTCGCGTGCCTATGACGTCATTAAATGAGGAGTATTCAACTAAAATTAACTGTTTTATTTTACCATCGATTACAGATAATGTGCCCTGTAATCAAATTAATTTGACGAATTTTAATATTCCGTCCGATATTTGTTTAGCGGACCCTACTTTTCATTCTCCCGCCGCCATTGACTTAATCATTGGCGCTAATTTATTTTGGGACTTACTAGGTTCGCAACGAATTAAATTAGGAAGTGGTATGCCCACACTTTGTGAGACCAGGCTAGGATGGATAGTGGCCGGTCCAATTGATAACGATTAT
This sequence comes from Oegoconia quadripuncta, assembly GCA_949316235.1. NCBI lineage: Eukaryota > Metazoa > Arthropoda > Insecta > Lepidoptera > Autostichidae > Oegoconia > Oegoconia quadripuncta. The sequence goes on from OX438746.1 coordinate 18,939,867, forward strand.
GTGTCAAGTATACCATCTTATATTAAATGCAATTTCGTAAATATTAATTCCCAAAATGATGAGAATTGTAATGAGGATATTCAAACCCAGCTTTCGCGTTTTTGGCAGCTTGAAGAAGTTAGCCCTAAATCTCAATATTTTCCTGAGGAAAAATTATGTGAAAATCATTTTTCAATAAATACTACGCGACTAAAAGATGGTCGTTTTTGTGTGAGAATTCCTCTTAAACAAAGTTCAAATGTTTTAGGCAACTCGTTACAACGAGCTAAGCATTGTTTTTCTTCCTTGGAACGCAGACTTATTAAGCAACCTGCGCTTAAACAAATGTACAAGGACTTTATGTTAGAGTACCGCGATTTAGGTCATATGACTGAATGTACCGACACAAAAAATGATAATGCGTATTTCATACCGCATCACGGCGTTGTACGGGCGAGTAGCACCACCACAAAGTTAAGGGTAGTTTTTAATGCAAGTAGTCCGACTACCTCAGGTGTTTCCTCAAATAATATTCAAATGGTGGGGCCCACTGTGCAAGATGATTTACTGTCTATACTACTACGTTTCAGACTTTATAAATACGTGCTATCTGCAGACGTAGAGAAAATGTATAGGCAGGTAGTCGTACACCCAGCGGACCGCCACCTACAGCAGATTGTGTGGCGTGATGATCCATCTTCTCCACTCAAGACCTATCAATTGAATACCGTGACTTACGGCACGGCCAGCGCTCCGTTTCTAGCTACGAGGTGTCTTAAACAGATAGGTCTGGAATGTGAGGATAATCAAATTAGTGAAATAATTGTCCACGATTTTTATGTGGACGACTTGCTCACTGGAGGGGATGAGTTAGGCGCCGTTCAGCACATTCGCGACAAAGTGACCGCGGAACTCGCTTCAGCTTGTTTACCATTGCGTAAATGGAAATCAAACGAGCCTCAGTTGGTATCTGATTCAACTAAGTCATCACTTGACCTCAACATTGGCGGTACAGAGCCGAGCAAGACGCTAGGCTTAGGCTGGCAAACAGAGTCAGATGAACTCTGCTTTCCCATTGGTGTTGCGATTAACAATGAAAATACAAAGCGAGGTATGCTCTCGGTAATCGCACAAATTTTCGACCCACTTGGGCTTCTTGCTCCGTGTGTGATCAACATGAAAATGTTATTGCAAAAACTGTGGTTGCATAAATTAGCGTGGGACGAGTTTCTACCATCGGAGATTAGTTGTCAGTGGGCTGAAATTGTCAAAATCTTGCCAGTTCTCAATAATTTGCGTATTCCGCGAATAGTTGTTTGTGACGCATACAAGTCAATTGAATTTCACATCTTCACAGATGCATCTGAACGTGCTTACGGTGCCTGTTTATACATTAGAAGTACTAATGATAAGGGTGAAGTGTTCGTACGATTATTAATGGCAAAGAGCCGCGTTGCTCCTATCAAACCCACTACTGTGCCCAGGCTTGAGCTATGTGGTGCGTTAACTGGTGCTCGTCTTTACGACAAGGCCATTGAATCACTTAGAGTTTACGTGCAACACACCACCTTTTGGAGTGATTCAACCATAGTTTTAGGTTGGCTCAAAATGCTCCCTAATAAATTGCAGCCCTTTGTGCGCAATCGCGTTGCTGAAATATTGGAAAAAACTGATAACTGTACATGGAGACACGTTCCGACTGAGGTTAACCCGGCAGATCTTATATCTCGCGGTGTTGACATTAAATCTATATCGTCACTCGATCAGTGGTGGTCAGGTCCTAAGTTTTTAACTGTAGAATCGTCTCACTGGCCGTCTAATCCTACTAGTCTAGCTAAATTACCTGAGACCCGACTTGAAACCTCATTACACTCTAAAGTCGATCAAACCAGGGAGAGTAAACCTATTATAGATTTTTGCCGTTTTTCAAAATTTTCACGGCTGGTTCGATCTACAGCTTATATGCTCCGCTTCATTAACGCTTGTAAAAAGCATCAGGTACATCATACGTATCTTAGTGAGCATGAGTTACGAAGCGCATTGAATTTAATTATTCGGATATCGCAGCGTGAATCATTTCCTGAATATAATAATTTATTGGAAAAACGAGCCTTACCAAATAAGAGTTCATTAATCAAATTTAATATTTTTCTTGATGATAATAAATTAATGCGAGTTGGGGGTCGTTTAGATAACTCAAATTTTTCATACGAAAAGAAACACCCCCTATTGTTACAGTCCACACATCGATTTACTAAACTTTTATTTAATTTTGAACACATAAGGTTACTGCACGCCGGCCCTCAATTATTATTAGCATCTATTAGAGAAGTTTATTGGCCAATTGGCGGCAGAAACCTAGCAAAGAAATGTTACCATCAGTGCGTCCGGTGTAGTCGTATGAGAGGGCAAACAATTGCCCCCCTAATGGGGAATTTGCCGCTGCAGCGGATTTCTCCAGGTGGATACCCATTTGAAAACGTGGGCGTCGACTACGCCGGCCCTATTACGTCAGCTAGTCGTCAAGGTCGCGGTTGTAAGTTGGTAAAAGTGTACATAGCGATTTTCGTATGCTTTGCTACTAAAGCTATACATTTGGAGTTGGTGGGTGATTTATCGAGTAATAATTACTTATTGGCCTTACGCAGATTCATTTCACGTAGAGGAAAGCCTCTTAATATCTACTCTGATAACGGTACCTCATTTGTTGGGGCGTATAACGATTTGTCTAAGTTTTTAAAGGCTAATTGTGATTGCTTATCTGATGGAGTGGCTAATGATGGAATTTCTTTTCACTTTATCCCCCCTTATTCACCGCATTTTGGTGGTATTTGGGAAGCGGGTGTCAAGTCAACAAAATTCCATTTACAAAGAGTGCTGGGACATTGTAATTTGACTTACGAGGAGCTTAACACTACGTTAATTCAGATCGAGGCTGTTCTGAACTCAAGACCTCTGACTCCATTATCGTCGGACCCAGCAGACTTCACTCCACTGACCCCAGGACATTTTCTTATTGGACGACCATTAACATCAGTACCTGAACGAAACTACCAGACTCATTCTATCAATAGCTTATCTCGCTTTCAAAGAATTGAGCAGCTGCGTCAACATTTTTGGACCAGATGGAGCAGTGAATATATTGCTGAACTTCAGCACAGAATCAAGTGGCGATCGTGCAAGTATTCTCTAAAACTAGACACTCTAGTTCTTCTGAAGGAGGAGAATCTTCCACCCTTAAAATGGAGACTTGGTCGTGTGACAGCGATTCATCCTGGTGCTGACAATATAGCAAGAGTTGCAGACATTAAGACTGCTACAGGAGTCGTCCGCAGAGCGTTCACAAGGATTTGCCCTCTGCCAGTTCCTGATACTTCTGGTTGAAAGGCCAGCTTTCAACGCCCGGGGGCATGTTGTGGATCGGCATGATGCGAAGAGTGCCGTGCCTGCAATGAAGCGCATGGCAATCTTTTCTATTTGGCGATTTGCATTCCTTTTACGATGGGCCTTACAATTGTCCCCCTCCCCCCGTACTCCCTTCTTCTTGTATGACGTGTATGTAACTCATTACATCGGTTTAACTTGAAATTAAGCTTTTTTTATTATCAAATCCTGATAATCTCCTCAACAAACTCCAATAACCCAAACCCACCAATGAGTATCAGCTCAAAAGAACGACACCGTTACAAATTACGGTTATTTTCGAGAATTTAAAGTTAATAATAAAACGGCTACTTTCTTTTCGTTATAGTGAATTCTGGAAAATAACTGTTATCAAAGCTATTCAGGTATTACTTATAATTTAGCTTTTAGGCTTCTCGAGTGGAGGTCTGAGCGATTTTCTTGTTATATTCTGTATTTAAAAAGAAATCTTTAATTTATTCATTGTAGGTATATGCAACATGTACAGAATACTTATGTTAATAACAACTAATTTATCATACGAGGACGCCACTAGACAGAATAAACTCTTTAAATATTTGTTAATAATTTTTGCGTTAAAGAGTATTTGTATTGTATTGTTTGGTTCTTAAATTTAAAGATTTAAAATTTTGAAAACCTTAGTGGAACTAAAACAACATCATTCTGGTACCTATATAACTAAAAGATAAATATCATCGAAATGGCGGAACCGGTTTTCAACAAAGATGTCTGAAAATCTTTCCCTAGATTAATTTTAAGTATAACAATTGCACCACTTAATATTGAGATAATATGTACTTAAGTATAAAGACTGCACTGCACAGGACACATGCTGTCAAACACACAATAACCGTCGTTTATCGTCGGGAGTTAATAATATGCCTTTCTGCCTGCCTGCTTTCAGCCAGACGATAATAATAATAAACAATTACACCAATCATCTAGTCCCTAACTAAGCAAAGATTGTGCTATGGATACTAAATAACTGATAAACATACATAAATATTTAAATAAACATCCATGACTCGGGAATAAATGTTCGCATTCATCACACATACATTACCTCTCGCGGGATTCGAACCGCAACCGTTGGTTTCGCTCACAGCATCACCATCCACTACACCAATCGGTAGTCTAATATAATATCTAGAATCAATTCTGATTCATATTTCAGTGACTGATATCTATGTTCCGGTCAGATTAAATATAGACTGAATATTATTTTAAGTATATTTTATGATCGTTTATGTGTAACTTTTTTTTTTAAGACAAGCAAGTATTGCATGGTATTTATTGTTAATCACATTTTATGTAATATAAATTTAATTGTTTAATTAATAAGAGACATTTTTTAATTAATATTTAAAGATTAAATTTCAAGTGCCAAAATAACATGTATATCTAATCTTATATTTAATTTTGACTAAACTTTTTAATTTAAATTTCAACATCCGCAAAATGAATCGAGTTTTTACATTTAAAATTATGACGGTATTAGATGAAACTGACTAAAAGAAAATCTTTGGATTAAATAGAAGTGTAGCCTCACTATTTGTCATAAAACTTGCATTCGAACCGTATCTATGATGAGATAATCATCAATAATTGGATATTTTTTAAATTGTTACATAAACTTCATGCTATTGCTACACGATGACAAAAATATAAATCTAAATACAAACATACAAATGATAAAATTGAGAACCTCCTCCTTTTTGAAGTTGGTTAAAAATATTAACAGCTTCACGAGTTTGCCGCTATTTACCTCATAGATACGAGTAATACTAATGAAATTAAACAAAAATGTCATCTCATTTCATTACCCGACTTCATTAGGCCACCACGGGGTCAATAGATAAAGCATACAACCGGCTATCAATCTTAATATTTCCTGAAGCACAGCTGACAACAACCATTCGTCTTACTAAATTGCGACTATGTTCCACGACTAGCGATCAGGGGATCTCTGGCGGCTCATTTTTGGGGATTCTCAGATTTTAATAACAGCATCTTGACATGGATAGTGTGAAAAAAAAAATCAAAAAGGTAAGTTAATTTTCAGAACACGTCTGTTGAAGACAAAGGAACAGCGGTGAAGTGGTAGTAAGAAAAAGGAGAGAATACTTTAAACTGAGCGAATTTGAGAAAAGGTAATGCACCGTGTACCGCGCCTTGCGCCCTCGGTGAGAGGTGTTGAACGACTGACTGTTATTAGTAGTATTCACGGGTGTGAATAGTGTTTTGACGATTCGCACACATGGAAAACGTGTAGGCACACAATCATAATTCATCTAAGAAAATTTATTGTAATATCCTATTTTTCAAAAATATTTTCATTTTTCGAGTTTTTCAGAGAGCTGTTGTCAACATCGCCTCTCGACGTTACATACATCAGCTAGCGACCCGACCCAGCTTCTCAAGGGTGCAAATATTTTCTATAAATATAATATGCATGTATTATAAATATACACCTTCCCCGCACACGGTGAAGCAAGACAACAGCACGCACTATAAGGATTTTAAGCATCGTACAAAGCCGGCGCACGTCTTCACGCATTAATCTGCAGCATACTCGTATATTACCTAACGATAAGTAAAGCGCTCAAACTATCTAAAACAACATTCGTTTATATTGCAGGAAAATTACAAATTCTCAACTATTTCCATAACCAAAACCCTTAACTCGGTGCTTTTAGCGTGCTCATTAAATTTATATACAGCAGTTCCGCTTCGCTCTTCCAACTTTCACCACGGCATTAGGGTGATGTTAAAAATTCAAGAAAAACCGTCGCATCCCAACTGCGCCCCTCCTGGGCACACTTAGCGGGGGCCAAGGAAGGTGTGATGGAAATACTTAATGACCTAGAGGAAACAACGGCCTATAAGGAAGGATAAATTGGCTGACTTGATTCCGCAAGTCGACATCTTTTTCTGCTTCAGAAATCTTACCTGAAAAAGGCAATATATCCAGATTCGGGATCTGGTTTCGGTTAAAGTTCTTAATTTGTAAGCAGTCGATGATAGATTTTAGGACGATGCCGTGGAATTCAAAACATCGCGAGCGATTAATGAGAATAAAATATGTAATGTACCTAATTATATTAAGTAGAGAAATGTTAGACAATGCTAAAGAAATAATGCTTTAAATAGCTAACGGCAAAACGTATAAAATATTTGTAATGACTACAGAAAGCTGAATTAGATATTATAAATAGTACTCTAGAAATTATAAATAGATTCTGGTAAAATTAAAGCTCATTAATACTTCAGATCTCGACGCCAAATTAATAGGATTCTCTTCTTTGACATAGTCCTAAATAAACAGGAAAGGTGACAGCTTAATCCGAGAGCCGAAATAAGAACTTGGCAAATAAATCTTGAGATTATTCGCCTGGTAAATAAAACATGAAGGCCGAATTGGAGATAAATATTAAATAACCAATTAGGTTAACCCGCGACTGTGGTCGGACTAATTTATCGGATCGGAAATTAACGAGTCGATCAATTCTATGGCTGGTGTTTAGTTTGGTTTGATTTATCAAAGCTGCTATGGAGCTGCTGGTCGGTAATATATTTTGAAGACGAATTTTGGTTTAGTTAGATGAGTTTGTGGATATCCACCAAAATTGGTCTATTGAAGTAATCATTCGCCTGTCTATCAATATTTCGGAGGGATTTCTACTCGTACATTTTCGATATACCGATTTGCTTCTTCGTCCCACAGTACAAGCTTTACTTAGTGTTGGACTACTTAGATAATTAAAGTGTTCAAAATATTAGGAATAAAAAAATGCGAACTTCTTATACTTAGCGAGTCGATGGCAAATCATTAAATTCTTGAGGACTGAATGCGGCCGCGTATGCGGCATTGTTTGTGGCATCGTAAATATGCAGCTGTAGCGTACAATTGCCGGGAGGCACAGAGCAGCATAGAAGATTGTCCCATTGTTTGTGCTGTGTTTGTTTGTTTCATTGCGAACTGGAAACTTAAAGAGTTCATGCCGGCGTCGGTTTTCCCTAAATTCCACAATCCTGATATCTAAGATGATTAGGCATCTACTGAGGCTTCGTGTTTCATCATGAATCTCTAGTCATTTCTGACTAGAGTAACAAATACAAGCTTTATCTATCAACGTAATAATGTTAATTGTCCACTAGGTAAGATAGTCACAGTATGATATGGTAATTTAATTTCCGCTACCAGAAATGTATTGTTTGTTCTGTATATAAATACCTACATCAGGACATGTAGGTATCGATATTATCGGGATCTATCTTAGTAGTAAAACTATAAGAAACTGTTAATTTATATTTAGAATCGTTCCTAAAATAAGTTGTACACTTAAGGTGAAGTTCAAACGTACCTTTGCGTACTATCAAATTAAGTAAACACTGAATTATAAATTAACTGGGATACGCTCAAGCGTAGTTGGAGTTCTAGGCTTTAAATAATTACAGCGAACGTTCGTCTAACAAAAATTAAATTCTAATATAGCATGGCCTAACCATGCATTTCAGAGCGATTTATTGATTTATTCTGCATTTAAAAGGAATCTTAATTTATCTTAATTAATAGTGACGACCTGTTTGGTGTAGTGGTTAGCAACTCTGACCACTATACCAAAAGGTTGCGGGCTCGAATCACGATAGGGGCATACGTTTGTGTGATGAATACAGACATGTGTACCCGAGCTATGGATGTTTTCATTTGTATGCTGTTGTTGTTATGTAAACGATTCCTACATGGTCGTCTTTTATAATACCCACGGGAAGAGATGGATTGGTCTTCAACTTTGTCCGTAACATACAGCAAACATTTATATACCTCTTTAGAATTCTATGCAAGCCGGCGCAAACGGATAACTATGATTTATGCAAAGTGCCGACCATAGCCAGTCTAGGTAAGTTTGTTTAATCCCTAAGCAACTTTTGACCTTTCTCACTAGTATTATAAATGCAAAAGTTTCGATGTATGTATTACTGAACAGGTGGGGTATATCTTGGATTAACATATATGGGTCTTATTATAGGGATATCTCAAATAAAAATACTCGTTTGGAAATAATCTTCATTAAAAGACTTTAGTTAAACTCCCTTTCGGCGTCAGTATTTCCTGAAACCTACAACCTTGGGATCTTCAAGAGCAGAGTGAACAGGCATTTACTGGGATCGCGTGCTTCAACTTCGACCACATCGTCACTTTCCATCAGCTGAGATTATGGTCAGCGAATCCAGTCAATTATAAAAAAAAGTCATTTTCCTGTAGACATCTTCTGAGCACTTGATGCCCATTACAATTATGATATTATAATTTTAATTATTAAGGTACACTGTAACGCAGTATTAATTGTTTTAAATTGAATTGATTTTGAAGTTTTTCAATCGACGCGCTAAAAAGAAGAATTAATTTGTTACAAAATTAGTGTAAAGATGCATTGTCATTGTTTTTAAGAGCTACTGTAAATAGGCATTGTCAATTTCTTTAACGGCCTCCATGGCTCAATGTAAATAACATTGGGTTTACGATTCGGAGGTCGCGGGCTCGATCCCCAGCGGGGTACAAATTTAGTACTCGGTTTGGTAGGTGGTAGGGCATGTTAGATGTCGGCCTGGCTAGCTACCACCATCTTATCTAAATCTGCCGCCAAACAGCAATGTTAATCGCATTGTTGTGTTCCGGTTGTCACAGATAAGATAGCCAGTCTTCCAAATAAGATGGAGTTTCCGGGTTAGTATGCTACCACCTTCGGCCTCATCTTCACTTAACATCAGATGTGATTGAGGTCAAGCGCTAACCTGTTGTGCATTAAAAAAAACATCTTGTCGCTGCTTTAATGGCCTTTGTCATGTCACTATACTTGTAATAATGTATATGGAACAGACACACCGAGGACATATGTCCTCATATACTGGCTCACCTGCAATATACAAGTGAAGGTTACATTTTGTATATCAAAAAGCCAGTACACCCCAAATAGATCATATATTTTGTAATCAATATGGCTAGAAAATGATTGTTACGAACTTTTATGTTTCCCCTTGTAGGCTGTTTATGATACTTTATTCTTTAATTAGATAAATAATTTAGCAAAAAATATAACCTCAAGTTTTTGTAGGCGGAATCGATTCTATACGTACTTCTGACCAAACTAACTGTAGGTTTCAGGTATATAAATACAATTGTATATTGCAGGAATCAAGAATACAATTGTACACAATCAGGCCACGACACAGGAAATACGGAGCTTTGTGCGCAATTTCCGAACACCGCAAGGTTAACGAATCCAATTTATTGGCTAGTTGAATTTACATTAAGATTTAACAAAACGAAATTAAGACAATGTTGTTTTATTGCAAATATTTAATTAGACAATATTAACAATAAATATCTTTGCACATACCTACACACAGCGCTATCTAGTTCTACACTAAGAAACTAGGCTTATATCCCAGGGAAAATACGGTAAAAAATTTGCTTAGCTAGACATAATTCAGAAGCGACTTATATAATGGCTATCTTATAGAGGTATATTAGAGATGTAATTTGGAATACTTAAGCCTAAAATAAACGATGCTTTTAAATTTGTATCATAACAACAATAAATACGAACTGATATTTAATTAGGTAGATTTTTGTTATTTACTTTTGTTGTTTTATAGTTAGGCATGCATGTGTTTTAGCTGAAAATGTCGTCGAGCTTCATTGATTAACAAACAAAAATGAGAACTAATATTTTGTAACGGTCATTTCCCTAAATGTTTTGAATTTAAAGACATACAATTGAGCATTTTTTTTAAGAGATACATATTTTTCAACTTTAGCTAATTTAGTTACTTACTTAGTACTTGCGCTTCTTACAAATGCTTAATTTTTAACAATTGTTACTACATTTACAACACTATTAAATGTTTCAAGAAAATCGAGGTTATTCGTTTTTCCGAGGTCAACCCCTATTTTCCCTGGGCTATTATTATGGATACCAGATCTACTATGCAAATATATTTATTTTGTAAATAAACACATCATCATCACCAGCCCGTAAACATCCCACTGCTTTTTGTATTGGGGATTAAAATTTGTGATTCTTATTATTTTTTTTTATGCACAACGAATTGGTACTTACCTCAATCACACCTGATGTTAAGTGACTATGAGGTCGAAGGTGGAAGCGTGCTGACCCGGAAACCCCAACATATTTGGGGGACTGGCTATCTTATCTCTGACAACCGGAACACAACAATGCTATTAACATTGCTGCTTGGCGGCAGATTTAGATAAGATGGTGGTAGCTGGCCAGGCGAACATTTAAAATGCCCTACCACCAACCAAACCGAGTAGGTACTTAAACATGTACAATGTTGTTTACATTGAGCTACGGAGGCGGTTACTTAACCGTCTCCGTATATTAGTTATTATTATTTATTTATATAAGATTTGTGACGTTGGAAAATATATTTGCACATACCCACAGCGCCATCTGTTCCACAATAAGCAACTAGGCTTGTATTATGAATACAAGATGGTTGATAAACTAAACACATACTTTTTTTTGTAAATAAATACATAAATAAAGGAAAAACATCCATAACTCGGAAACACCATACCATGTCTGTATTCATAATATTTCCCTTCACTTGTACACCATCACTAACGTTTGCTGCACAATATTCTGCCATTATTAAGCTTCAAAAGTCAGAATGCACAAATTATAAGAATTATAAAGAAAAATGCTACTTCACTCGCTGAGTTCCCGCCAAAAAGCCCGAGTTTTCTCTGTCTAATGAATGAATGACGATATTTACCATGTAAAGCTAGTGTCTTTCTCACGTTGACTGCCGGAAATTACAATAGGTTATGTATGTATGTTATGTATATATTATTATTATTTTATTTACTCATTATTTACTCATAATACTGTTTCTATAACAAGTAGGTTTGTTTATATAATAGGGTGTATTGTTGTTAAGGAGATCATTTTATTATTGAGAGAAAGAGATGTATACACGTATGTATCCTCTCATCGCATCTTGCTGATTACTCCTATTAATTGTAATTGTTATTTGTATGTACATTTGTTGACCAGTGTCCGTGCGTCATTTGGAGGCTCCACTGAAAACCAGCGTTGTAGTGAACAGCTACAACCCATGCTGAGTTGGAGACATTTTTGACTCCACCTTGCGACACCGACAATTAGATGGCAAACAGAATGTTATTTTTTGTATGTGTCTCGACTGTGTAATATTTGTACCTGATTGTTTGTGTCATGAGATGGGCTTAAATAAATTTTTCTTTCTTTCTTTCTTTCTAATACAAACATGCCCCTAGCGGGATTCGAACCCGCGACCTTCTGTTATAGCAGTCAGTTTCTGACCACTACACCAAACCGGTCGTTATAAACCGAAGTGTCTCCTATTCGTCATCTTACAACTCATTATTCGCACGAATTCCAAAAGAAATCATTCAAGTTTTATTGTCTCAGCATTATTGAATGCAAATGCAGAAGTGCATCGCAAGTTCTATGCGGCGAACTGCATTTCAAAGACAAATAATTGCATTGAAATTTTCCAGAGAGAATACGAAATTTAATGCTCACCATGCAAAAATATCTGGGAATCTTCGAGAAATGGAAATTCGAAAATAAAGCTTAATATAAGGGTGAGAAATAATTTATCCGTTCCATTCTTGAAGGATCGGGATTCTCTAATAGATCTTCGATAGGATTTTTTGTTGGAACAGCGAGCCAGTTGAATTTAATGTGGTAATATTTTTGAATATCATTGACCTAGAAAATATTAATTAGGTATCAGATCCGTTTTATACAGATCTCTATCCCGAATAGGGTGATCAGTGACATCCCAAACATTAATGTTTGGGTGTTCCAAATAGTTTAATGCTTTGAAACAACGTGCAATTCTATGGATGTTTTTTTTTTGAAAATAACAATAATTAATCGTTTATTATCAGGCAATTAGTGCCTTTGATGACTAAAATATATAATAGTGAAAATAATAATTACTAAGCACTTATATAAAAAAAATGTTTTGCTTTTGAAAACACTTCATTTTATAAACAAGAAAAAATTAAAACAGTGTATAACTTATAAGATTTATCCCCTTGAGGTTAACCACAGGGCTTGTTAGGGAACAGTAGATAGAAACTAAACAAATCACAGCAAAAACTAAATTTGCAACTTTTTGCCATTTGGCACACAAAATATCGATTTAAATTATAAATGATCACATTCCTCTCGAAACGTATTCCGCTCCTAAAAATATAACCATTTCATCATCATCAGCCGAAAGACGTCCACTGCTGGACTGAAGCCTAGTTGCTTAGTGTGGAACTAGATGGCGCTGTTTGTATGTGAATAGATATTTGTTTATTTATATTTATAGATAAAATATACCCATAGATATTTAAAACAAATGAATGGTTGACTTAATCAAATCGAAAATGTAATCAAACACAGCAATCTTTTAAAATATGCGTAAATTGATGAAGAAAAATATACTAGTTATTTGTTCTTTAACGTGGTTAACCATATAGTATGGTTGACGGGATGACAACACGATGTGGGATAAGTCCACCTTTGTCCATAGATTTAAGTAAATCTGTTTTGTATTTATTTTCTTTGGTACAATAAAACATACACAAATGTCGGGAGCATCAAAAACAATTCAAATTTACACGTAAAACATTTTTACGGTGGCTCTTAGTACGAAAAGAAAATTTCATTTGCGAAGTAAAATTTATCTTAATGGACACCTGCATAAAAATACATTGGGAGAAACCTTTTTTTCAGATAGCAAACCTTAGCAAACACTGGGCTCCCATTCTTTCTCTCTGGATTATCTCGAAGTTGAATCTCTTTATGGGTGACGGCTATCTATGCATTTAATCCACTTTCTCTTTTTATCTTAAGACAAGGAAAAGGGCGAAAAGGTTTGTCCTTTGTCCGTTGATAACCTTTTTCATCTACGTTTATTAAAACAAAAAATACACCTGTGTAGTCGTCAGACACAATTGTGGAGATTTCATTAAATCTAATGGAGGGCAGTGTAATTGGATTTGTGATAATAATTCTTTTGAATTTTGCTCTTTTAGCTTTTATGTCGATGACTTATTACAGGGCTCGGAATGTGACTCACTGATGGTAGATATTACGGTATTTATTAACTTCATTGTGGTATTGTGTTATGTTAACATTTGCAATGATCAGCACTTGAGTGAAGGTGAGACATAAGATTGGAACGCGCTCACCTAGACATTCAACTTAATGAAAGTATGACGCTAGAATACACAAAGTGGAATTCAGCTCATTTTGATACTGACAAAATATTTATCAGTACCTACCCAAACGAAAAAAATAGTGCAAGCAAAGAGCAAAAAACTCAATGACTGATCTTATTAAATAGGATTGGTTTACAATGTATAATGTTACCTATATTATATTGTATAATTAAACTTTAGTTAAATTATAAGCTATGGGAATAATACGGGAGCGTCGGTGGCTTAGTGGAGGAGACACAGTTTGGGAGATCCAGGTTCGATCCCCAGGCAGGCCGTGCACCAATGAGTTTTTAAATTTAATTTAATTACTCATGTGCATTTATCCGACTGCACTTAAACGGTGAAGGAAAACGTCGTGAGGAAACCGAAATGCCTGCGAATTAAAAATTCTAAGGCATGTCAAGTGCCCAACCCGCATTGGGCCAGCGTGGCGGACTATGGCCCCATACTCCATCACTATGTGGCAAGGTCTATATCCCTGCAGTGGGATGTTTTCGAACCTATGATGATGGCAATAATACTTATACAAATTGTTTAAAAAGTCGCAAATGAAAAAGTAACCCCAAGTCCTCGGTTGGTGGAATCGTATCCAGAAGGCTGTCCGCATTGCCTCGCTGCATATCAAGACTGATTCTTTCACTAAAGTATTAGCCATGCATCAACCAAACGCTCAGATAACTCTAAAAATTTAAAGTCACCGATATCAAGGATTCCATTTTTATACTATTTGTGATTCGACAATACCAGGAGAAAAAAAATATAAGGTAATTTTTGGATTGATCTAAGAAACTCCGTTTACTCTGGTGCTTAATTACAATAGACACCAAGATGACGGTGATAGCAAAATGCTATTCTGTGTTTGCCACAGAATCAATATCCGACGGCTAAATATGATTTTGAACAGTAGGTACCTTGATGGAATGGTCATATTCCTTGCAGTGGCTTCCCAGACTTCTTTCTTCATGTCACTGCAGTATTTCATGGTGTGTAGTATTGTATTCATGTACCAAGAGGTTAAAACGAGGGCGGAAAGTAGAGAGACGTGGTCATTACTCCACCGACAAGAGCATAGCTCTTAAATTGAAGGAGAAGTATTGTATGTGTGTGGATGAAAACCAAAACCAACGCGCCAGTGAAAGCGTTAAGTTCAAATAACCGACGTTAACTGTCAAACTCGAATTAAAACCATATCCTATCATCCGTATTACTGATGATCTTCGAAGCAAACATGAAAATACCTATAAAAAGTAAGAATCCCTTATAAACTCTGAACCAAGTGGATCTAACTGGTCTAATCTAACTAAAGTAAGAAAGAAAGTATTTTTTGGATTTTGTGTTATAAGAGTATTATCTACAAAGTTTACAATCCTAAATCCAAAAAGGTCTCCACTCAGCAAGTATCAGTTTGGAGCAACCACGATGCTGGTATTAGTCAACTAATCTATCTAACTAATATTATAAATGCAAAAGTTTGGATGTTTGTTTGTTTATTTTCTCAATCATGGCGAAACGGATGAACAGAAATCCGTTGAAATTTGTTTGATGAAATTTGTTATATAGATTGATCATACCCAGAATTAAAATAGGATATTTTTTATAGCGACAGACGGACTAGTTTCTGCGGGATAAACAAATAAAACATATCCGTGATATTCGATGCAGGCGAGGCCGCGGGCGGTTAGCTAGTGTACAATATAAATTGACCTAATTAACTTGAATGAAATCACAACAAGAGTGAAACGTAAAAATAAAAACAACACGCAATAATCACGTTTACGGTTGAATAAATAATTAAACTACACTATCCAGGATATAGACGTACCCATAACAATGAGTGCAAACGAATTAACAGTTCTCGGAGAAATTCCATTTATACCTACAAAATTTCCTGGATATTATATTCAGTAATATAAGCCAACGGAAATAAACGGGAAGGTAGGTAGCTGAACAATTAATTTTACGCGCAAACATTGAGCTGTAGAATGTTCGGGTAGCATACAGTATGGAAGGCCTTTGATGAAGTTTGCTGAATGTGCCGACCGAGGTAAATTTAAATGGGTCTCTTATTACATAATAATGTTACCTGATGTAATATAAAATCTGGTATAATAATTCATAAAATCAAGCAGAAAGTAATTCATATAATTAGTGTCAGTTACGAAATTTTGGAATATAACTATAATAGGTGTATCATCGTCAGCCCGTAAATATTCCACTGCAGGGATATAGGCCTTGCCTCCTATATGAGGGAGTTTGAGCCATAGTCCACCACGCTGGCCCTATGCGGGATGGGGACTTCACATGACTTTGATTTTTATTTCTCAGACATGCAGGTTTCTTCACGGTGTTTTCCTTTACCGTTTAAGAACAGTTGGATAAATGCACATAAGTAATTAAATTAAATTTAAAAACTCATTGGTATATATCAATTCCCTGTACTGTATGTACAAATACCAAGGCCATTCGCCTACCTGGGAATCGAATCCGAACCTCCTAAATTGGGAGACCGCGTCTTAACCGCTGAGCCACCGACGCTCCATACGACGCTAACGGTAATAAAGGTCTACAAAACCAAAAATCTATACATGTGTTGTTGGACAATTTTTTTTTTTTGCGAAGTAAATAGATCAATTAGCATAACCTTCAGATGCAGACTCTTTGACCTTTGACATTATCATTAAACGTTGGGAAGGGGAGACCTCAGTGTCTTTCTTTAACCTTTATTAAAACATTTATTTTAAATTGTAAAATTTTTTCGTTCGTACGTAAGTTGTGCGTTCAAAATTTGCATGTAAAATTAGTACAAATTCCTGTTTACCTAAGTAGCTGAAATATTGCATACTCGTTCGGTTCTGATGACCATACGTTTATATGATAGACATGAACAGATGCTGCGCCGAGGATCGTCATTCCACGAGAGAAATTCCTTGATGGTTAATAGCACGGATATAAAATTTTGAATACACGGTTATTTTCAAAACTATCAATAGTTAAACATGATTTTCACGATAACCTGATGCTGTAGCCAGGATCATATCCCCAAGAGCGATCTCTTCTATGGTTTATTGCATGGATACGACATTTTGCAGACACAGTAGACTAGAATAATACTTTGTTTGACGCTTTATTGTACCAAAAGAATATAAATGGAAAGAAAGAAAGATAGAAAAAGTTTTTATTTAACACCATTACTGCTTACCTACTTAAATTAGTTACTTTATTACTTTAACCGCCTCCGTGGCCCAATGTAAACAACATTGGATTTACGATTCGGAGGTCGCGGGTTCGATCCCCAGCGGGTACATGTTAAAGTACTCGGTTTGGTTGGTGGTAGGGCATTTTAAAATGTCCGCCTGGCTAGCTACCACCATCTTATCTAAATCTGCCGCCAATCAGCAATGTTAATAGCATTGTTGTATTCCGGTTGTCAGAGATAAGATAGCCAGTCCCCCAAATGTGTTGGGGTTTTATCCATTGTATTTCTCCTATTGTCATAGCATATTATATTAGAATAAACAGTATTAGATTGTGGTGTTGTAGCTGTAATATTAACCTGATGATGGCTTAATTTGTGTTGTATTCTCTTCTGTTTTAGACTGCTCATGTTACTACATAGCGGCACTCTTTTGGCGAAACTTTAGTATTCGGCGTCACCACCATGATTCACTTGACACTGGCAAAATTCGATGAGTTGGCAAGAACCAAGGAAATGAATTGAAATACTTTGTATTTTCGAAGTGTTATTGATTAATTAATTAATTTGCCCTAATAATAAATACATGTGGGTATCGCAAGACGAATTTAAAAAGGATTCCAACTCAGCAAAAGTTGTGATCGTTCACTGTAACGCTGGTTTTCAGTAAATGAGTATATGAGTCATGTAAGTATATGAGTCATATGAGTGAATGGATATTCTTGGACTTACGTACAACACCATATAGGTCTTCACTAAGCAAATAGACTTGTATTGTGAAAACTACATAGTTGATGTACTACACCTATACATTTATTTGTGAAGATATACATAATTTTGTATATAAACATCTATAACTCCAATACATAATTATGCCCCTAGCAGGATTCAATTAGCGACCTTATAGTTTAACAAACGAGGTATCTAATCACTATACCAAACATATCGTCAATGGAAGCCTTCATCGGTATATGAACGTTATAACGCATGAACATGGGTCATCAGAAAACACATACTTATATGAATTACAAAAAAAAAATGAGTACAGTTTGAAACAGATATATCTATACAGTATGTCATAATACAAACTAAGGTTTCTGAGCAAATTATAAATGTCTTTCAATAGTACCTTTATGTTGAACTCAATATTTTTTTTTTATATTTCGGACACTTACGCCAATCATCTAGTCCCAAACTAAGCAAAGCTTGTGCTATGGATACTAGATAACGGATACATAAATATTTATATAAACATCCAAGACTCGGGAATAAATGTTCGTATTCATCACACAAACAGTTACCCCTCGCTGGATTCGAACCCGCAACCGTTGGTTTCGCTGATAGGGTCACTATCCCTACCCACTACATCAATCGGTCGTCAATTGCTGTAAATAAACAAAAAAATATCCCAAAACCGTTGACAATTTCTTGAGAAAATTTAATTTGTATTACGCAGGCCTGTTTAGGCTTCTCTGTTTCATACTGTACTTACAAGATGAATTTACATGAAGGAATATGTTACGTATGCCAGGTTGAAAGTGGAATTAGTTATCCAGGGCATCGGATATTCGGTGAATCAGACGTTCGGGTAATTGGCTGGGAATGTTACCGACTGACCTTTGAGCAATTGGACTTCTTGGATCAAAATACATCTCCAATACGTAACTCTGTGGACCGCCGTTCTACTTGAGATACGTTTGTGGCGCTGACTCACAATTCTTAAATAAGCTCGACTATATGATACAGCTGTATGCACACAGAAACAATAATCCAAAAAAAAAAAATAGTAAAAATGATTGTTATTTTTAACTGACACCAAAAAGAACACTATTTCAGGCCCTGTCAATAACCGTTCTTTATTTATTTCATTCATATATTGATTTATACCTATATTTATAGGGGTAGTTGGGTCATGAAGAAGATAAATGAAAGAAAATTGCATGCAGCAGAGATGACAATGTTGAGATGGATGAGTGGAATGGTGAGAATGGATAAAATAAGGCATGAGTAAGTAAGAGAACCTATCCATCTTTCCCCGTGAATGTCGTAAAGGCGACTAAGGGACTTTCCTTAAAACACATCTATAAATTTTCACGTTTTAACGGCGATGGGCTCACGCCTTATAATAATAAATAAAAGGTATTTATTCATGACAAAACACACAAGCATACATATGAATCGGGAACCACAGTATTGTGATGAATGGGTAGGGTCTCAGCAGTGTTGCTATTTTTCAGTCCCCTTCAGCAGAGTAGTTGCTGCCACCAAAGATGAATGGGCGAAATTTCCAATCGCTATCAATTTTTTTTATGCTTAGGCGGTCAGAAAATGGCCCATTTCAACAAAAAAATTAGATAGGTATTAGCACAAATTAAAAATACAAAGAGTTTCATATTCCTGTCACGGGTGCATTTCTGTATTTCGTAAGGTTAACCATGGATGTTGTTACAAGCATTAAACGCTTAATATTTGGAACACCCAAAAGTTAATTGGGATATCTCTGACCACCGCATTTGGGATAAAGGCCGTGACGTTACACATGGCTAATAAGAACACTGGTTAAATCATCACAGCAATCATTAAATCGTTAACTTCCTCAGACTGTAACAACCTACAAAGACAAACAAAGTTTTGTTTAGGAAATTGTAAACTTCCTGCTTTCTTTGCAGACTGATAATCATAAATATTAAGCGGGCCTGAAGATTGCGTTGAAATTGGGCCAATATCTGGGGGCACGGCAGTGCCCCCGCCAAGTCGAGCGCGAAGCAAACACTGCCGTACCATCCTTTACTGGAACCATTTCGCCGCATTTTCAGGCCCCTATTTTAGAACCTCTGGATAAGACTAGAACGCAGAAATTTTCGTCATCCAGTAAGCTATAATTACATACTTAAAATCCAAAATTTCAAGTCTGTAGGTCATTTAGTTCGGAAGTTAAGCGAAAGCAAAGTTTCGCATTTATGACACTCACTCACTCACTCACTCACTCATGATCATCAAAATAGAACTAGTACTTCCCGTAAACTCAGAGAGCTGAAATTTGGTACAGAGTTATGGTTCAATGGCCACATAAAGGGAAAACTATAAAAACTAGGATAATCGAAGATCTGGAGTACCTGGTGACCCTGATTAGGAAACACAAGAGCCCAACCAAACTATTAGAGATCGACATATCCCGCCTTTACAAAAAATATTCAACTTGGTGGACCGCTTCATTTGATGTCAAAAATCGAAGGTCTGAAGTATCTGATGAAGAACCCTCAGCTGGTCTCAGCTGTATTAGAGATATGGTAATGCCCCCTTCTACTATTGGTACATAGAAAAATCGACTGTCATTGCAATAATCCAGCGTAGTGGGACACATCTTCTAATTTAATCTAGCCTATAGCATCCCACTGCTGGGCGCATGCTTCCCCTTCTGCTTATAATACGCATATAAATAAAATTAAAGGAAAACTCAGGATAAGACTACACTGGCTTTTATACTTATACTTACAAGTTTACAAGAAGAAATAGTCGAACGATTAACTTTATATCTGACGAAGAACCCTCAGCTGGTCCCAGCTGTATTAGAGATATGGTAATGCCCCCTTCTACTATTGGTACATAAAAAAATCGACTGTCCAGCGTAGTGGGACACATCTTCTAATTTAATCTAGCCTATAGCGTCCCACTGCTGGGCGAATGCCTCCCTTTCTGCTTTTAATACGAATATAAATAAAATTAAAGGAAAACTCTGGATAAGACTAGACTGGCTTTTATACTTATACTTACTTATACTTATTACAAGTTTAAAAGAAGAAATAGTCAAACGATTAATTTTATTCTACTCGAACATTACACAAATTAAATAAACAAACGAAAATTTGGTCAAAATATAATGCATTGGCTAAGAGTGGCGGTGATACCCGCACGCGTCGCTAGATGGCGTTGACTGTATTTTAAAACGCGCTTACGTTTTGTTTTTCCGATAACCTTATATGGGAAAGTGGCAACCGGCCGCGTTACAGTCGTTTACGACATTCTTCTATTGCGCTTGAAAATGTTTGCTAGGGATTAGGAGGGATTATTTGCATTTCGTTGATTTCGCTGATTATTTCGTGAGGTTTGCTAAGGTTAATTGGCAGGTTGTTATTATATTAATTCAAAGATTTAAACAGGTTAGGAATTATATGGTTGTGACGGATTACTGATTATTACTTAATTATCAGAATTAAAAGAAGTTTCAATTGAATACTTTATTTAATTGTTAATTATTTAGTACCTACTTTTAGTTTTCTAGGTTTAATTTACAGTTAGGCAGTACTTCGAATCGCGTTCGTGTTTATAAGTACTTTTCTAGTATTCTAGTTTAGTTTATTTAGTTAGATATTACTTCGTTTCGTTTAAAAATTCATTAATTTAGCTGTATTTCAGTACTAGGTAGGTAGTACCTTTGGTAGAAAGTTCATTGATAATTAATTATATTGACACTTGTCTAATAATTAAGAGTTAACGTTTTGCTTATAGTTTGTATAGATTGAGTAGGCAGAGTAATATTTTCTTTAAGTTTTTTTTATTAAGACAAAAGAATAAGTAGGTTTTAGTCTAAATATTATCGGTATTTCTGATTTGTTGTCCATATACTAAAGGTCGTTGAGTTTAATTGTGTTTGATTTCGCAAGATAATAATTATCGTAAAAAATGTCGATAATATTAAAAGACGACGATGAACTTAGTGGCTACTAAGTAGTTGGTATGCCCAAAGACGGGTCTTGTCTCTTCCATTCAATATCTTTCTTGGTGTATGGTAGAACTGACTCAACTTGCAGTATCAAGTATATTCGTAAGTAGGGCATATATATAATATGCCCACGTTTCTACAAAAAGAAGTGAAATCCCACCAAAAACATTCTGTAAAAAACTAGCCAAGTCTCGATGGACCTGCTTGATTATCTCTAAAAAGTAATGAAATCTATACAAAGTCGTGCCAAGTGTAAGGTTCCTTACTGCGATTTCTTTATTATTATAGTTAATGTTGTGTGACTTGGCCGTTGAAGGGTACACAGGGGTACAAAACCAGGTGCTCCATGACACCATTGCACCAATCTGTCGCCAGAACCGCTACGCATTGACGATGGAAAATTGCCACTTGGAAAACGTTGATTCAATAACCAGTCAATTGTAGGCTTGATAAAGCCACTAACGTATAAAGAATGTTATGTAAACGCCACACAGATTATTCGCTAATAGTTTGCCGTTGAACATTCTTAATAACATAATTAATAACATTAATAGCGGTTCTGGCGACAGATTGGTGCAATGGTGTCATGGAGCACCTGGTTTTGTACCCCTGTGTACCCTTCAACGGCCAAGTCACACAACATTAACTATAATAATAAAGAAATCGCAGTAAGGAACCTTACACTTGGCACGACTTTGTATAGATTTCATTACTTTTTAGAGATAATCAAGCAGGTCCATCGAGACTTGGCTAGTTTTTTACAGAATGTTTTTGGTGGGATCAAGTTTTAAAGTAGAGAGATCAATCTGTCAAGGTTCTTAAGAAATTATTATATTAGCTGTATCGTTATTAGAATTATGATATTAATTGCACATAAATTCATTAAAAATCAAAATCAAAGTCAAAAATATTTTATTCAATGTAGGATACAAAAATATCACTTATTGAAAGTCAACATGTTATTTTTTTTTAAACTACATCGCTTCGCAAGGTGTTATGGTTAGGGAGAAGAGCGACAAGAAACTCCGCAACAACAACAACATCTTTTCAATTAGTTTCCATCTTTACAATAATATTACATTTTATATAACATATTACAAAACAATAGCAATTAACATAACGACCAGCTAACACCAGACCTCCTTATCGTCTAAATAATCATCTATCCTGTAATAACCCTTCTTACACAAAGTTTCTTTAATGTGGCGTTTAAATTTGTGCTCTGTTAAACTCAATACATGTTCTGGTATTTTATTGTAAAAGCGTATGCTGTGTCCCACAAAGGATGTGCTAACCTTGCTAAGTCTAAATTGTGGAATTTCAATTTTATTTTTGTTTCTAGTATTCAAATTATGATTATCAGAATGTTTACGAAATAGGCATATATTTTTGCGTTTATACATACAATACTGTATTTAAAAAAAGCAATTAAGTAAGAAGTGTGTGAACTTTCGTGTAACTTATTCTTAACCTATTTGTAAAAAGCATAGTTATCCCAGGAAAAGAAGTAATATTCTGGATGATATACTAAATTTCACAGGAACTGAGTTCTATATTTAGCGACTTCGAAGAAATAAATGTATCAAAATAAAATATCTTCACCGTGATTACTCTTGACAGTGTGATTTGGCAAGAAACTTTTGTATTTGTTCTCATTCACTGCGCGCTCATCGTGAGGTTCGTCATGGGCTTTTTATATGAAGAAAGCAGTGAATTATAAAACGCGACTTAATCGTGCGTTAAAAGAAAAGAATTAGGAAGGAATATGTATTTGCTGTTGAATAGAGTACATTAATTACGTGCCATGACTTCAAAATATTCCTAGTTCAGTCATTACAATGACATGCAAATATTAGACATCGAAATATTGTTCAAAGAATAATCAAAATTTGGTACTAAGAATATTAATCAATATAATCATTTGTGTCATTTATTTTGTTAAACGACCTGTTTGGTGTAGTGATTTAAAATTCTGACTGCTATACCAAAAGATCGCGGGTTCGAATCCCGCTAGGGGCATATGTTTGTATCATGAATACAGACATGTGTTTCCCGAGTTATGAATGTTTTTCATTTATGTCATATAAGCATACATTTTAAACAAACAAAGCAAGGCGTGTTTATGTCATAATCATCATCAGCCTTTTAGGACACAGCCTCTTCTCACTGGGAGAGGAGGCCATAAACCGCCAGGCAGGCCAAGTGTGAATTGGTGGCTTTCTGTCAGACTAGTGCCCACCAGCAGTGTTTTAAGTCGCCCCTTCAGACCACCGACTTCTCCAATGGAAAACAACAAAGACCGACTACTTCACATACCCTCCGAAGTACGGAGACACATATATTACAATGCCACTAGTGGTCACCCATCCCAGGATTGACTGTGCAAGATATTATTAACTTCGCTAATGGTAAACGAATAGTGACTGCGCCTCGAGTGCCTCATTTTAACCGCCTCCGTGGCTCAATGTAAAAAACATTGGGTTTACGATTCGGAGGTCGCGGGTTCGATCCCCAGCGGGGTACATGTTTAAGTACTCGGTTTGTTTGGTGGTAGGGCATTTTAAATGTCCGCCTGGCCTGCTACCACCATCTTATCTAAATCTGACGCCAAGCAGCAATGTTAACAGCATTGTTGTGTTCCGGTTGTCAGAGATAAAATAGCCAAATGTGTTGGGGTTTCCGGGTCAGTACGCTACCACCTTCGGCCTCATCTTCAATTAACATCAGATGTGATTGAGGTCAAGTGCTAACCCGTTGTGGATAAAAAAAAAACTTTATAAGTGCTAACAATTAATAGTTCTTATGCAACAAGAATACTTACTAAACTCTACCATGCATATGAAATAATCAGAGTTGCGTCAATTAACAGTATACAGAAATAAATTACGCGAATATTTGTAACACAGTGAATTTACGGTACCTTTAAGGCGACGACTTCACGTTGCGTAAAACGCACCTGCGGTTGACAGCGCCATTTGTTTAGAGTGCTGCGCTCATTTGGAGTTGCCATGTTGCCGAATTTTATCCCTAATTTTGGGAATTTCAGATAAAAAAAATTTTCTTGCTTTTATTTCCTAGAACTCTCACTCGTCAGGATTTTTATAACATTTTTTTTTAAAACACAACAGTAAATTATGATGCAAGATTAGCTACTTGCAAAAACATTACGGATACATACATACTTATATAGGTTAACGGGCTTTAGTAGTCTATTGTCCTCTAAAATTCAGAAATAATGGCAGGCAAGTTGGCGACCGAAAAGACTTTTAGCGTTTTTTAAATTTGAAACTTGGTAACATTCCTACACTCATGTTTCTTGCATCTTGTAAGCAAGGTTTTGTATCAATGTGGGGTTTTATTTGCACAAGCTTCTGAGTTATTCGGCTATGAATAAGTAAGAGTGAAAAATGGGACTAGCAATTTGAGAAGATTGTGTGAGAGCACAGGTGATGCTTTGTCATAAAGGGTCATAAAGAAATTTAATTAAGTCTTATTGTACTTACCTACACATATAATATTCTACTGTTATTGGTGAAGATTTTTTAGATTTTGTGTCTGATATTGTCCTTAATGTTATTACTAACTATCAGCCAGTGGATTTCAGGACGCATCAGTAAGATCCTAATAGGAACGGTAAATTTTGCAAAACTGGCCTACCATGATCACTTATTTCCTTTCAAATGCCGCTGATTTAATTGACAATGCCCATTTACAGCCGCTATTAGCCTTAAGGAAATTGACAATGCCCATTTACAGCAGCTATTAGCCTTAAGGACATTGACAATGCCCATTTACAGCAGCTACTTATTATGTAGACTAACAATGCCTTTTTACAGCAGCTACATTACTCTAAATTATTTTATCATCCTTTTATTTGTATCCTCATATTAGTTAATAATTAATGTACTTTCGTCTCTAAATTTAATTAGGTATACCTTTAAAATTAATTTATTGTATTATATTGTAATGGGCATGTCCAAGTACGCGGAAGACGCCTATGGAAAAAATAAATGAGTATGAGTATAGACATTGGTAACAGATTATATTGGCCGACTAGATGATGCCCTTAAATCTCGCGTCCAATTATGGGAAGAGCTCTCACTACCGACCTTTGTAACACCTGCAAAGAAGCTTCCATCGGGTCACGATCTGGAGTGGCCCGTATGGAAGTCACTCGATAGACTGCGTACCGGGGTCGGTAGATGTCCAAGTGGGGCTTTATACGGACGACAATCGGTGCTTGTGCGGTGACATACCACAAACTATGGGGCATCCTCTATGCTGCCCTGCGTGTCCGGATACGCTACAAGAGCTCTACGATGCTACAGACAATACTGTACGCGTGGCCGCTTTCTGGTCATCAAAAATTTGATGGTTTTGCCATCAACTCGCTACGAAGGAGATCTGGATGATATAATCATTTGTTTTTCTAAATTTTTAATTTATAATTAAATTTTAAATGGATAGCATCAACTAGCCACTTATAATGTACAAAGCATGAAGATTTAATAAATTAAACAAAACTAATGGTCATATCGTCACCGCCACTTGATATTTCTGGAATTGGTTGCGGAAAGCGATGAACCAGGTGTAGTAGTGCATCTTACAGCAGGTCTATGTCGAACAGAAGACGGATCCAGGGTGATGTTGATGATTTCCATACAATTCCCATAGCAAAGTTTATATGCCGGAATCAGCTTTGTTATACCTTCGTATTTGACCTTAATAAGAACAGATTATGATAGCTCTGCAAGTTAAAAATGTACTACTAACTCTGCAATACAACACAAACAATATTGTAAGTACTAAGATAGGTACTTACTGTCTTTAAAAAAATCCCAGCACCGAACCGAGCCCTGCGTGTGACGAGCAATTTGCCTCGCATATCCATCACGCGGCAACCTGAACGGCTGACATAATGGAGTGTTTGCAAACGAGACGTTGGGGCTTCCCATCGAGTGTTTACTCGAGTTTTGTATCGACTTAGCGGGTTTTTATGAGACATCTACACGAAAATATGGCGAAAATATATTTAAGATTTTTATACGAAGATCTGAGACATTGCGTCTAAGGCCTTTATTAATTTACAGCAGTATCTCAAGCGTAACTTAAGTTTGTCAGAGTCTTGAGATCACTGTATCAATACGAAACTACTACGGCATTCGGACAAGATTTATAAATTAGCATTCCGTCCGCATCTTCGCCTTCGTGAAATAACTTTATCGCGATATGTTTAATTTGTTTATCCAATGGAAACTAACTACTCGCTCTATCGGGATAAAAAATATGTCATGTTCTCCAGGGTATGTTCTACCTATATACCAAATTTTCGCTGTGACTGAGGAACAAACAATCAAACATCTAAACTTTCACCGTTATAATATTAGCTAGACTCCAGTCCTCGTTAGTGTTCTCTACAAAAATGCCAAAACAGGACACTTGGACAACTTCCGTCTGTCACAACCATTAATTTTAAAAACTATTTGATGTAAACAATTGAAGTATTTTTTTAAACAGCATGATCTCGTATAGCTCAATATAGTATAGTATAGTTCTAGTGTAACTCAAAAACCTATGTATAATAAAAAAAGCAATATTTTCAGCGGTTAGAATTTTGGGGCTAATAGAACTTAATGTTATAATAATTATATTTTTTCGTCCACTCTCAAGTTAACTGGAAGAAATCCCTCAAGGGGATAAGTTTGCCTTTATTTATATACAAAGGCAAGTTATGCATTTCTATGACTGTGACTTTTCATTAGTTCCTAGTTGTATAATAAATAAACAAATAAGAATGTTTCAAAATTCTCATAGGGATAAAAATAAAATTATAATTCAATCATGTACAATGTTTTAGTTTAGGTAGACTGTAAAAGTTAGAAAAAAACGTTATTAAATTGCCTGTCACCAGCATTATTATAACGTAATTAGCGCTCAGAATAATTCTGACAATAATCATGAAGACAGATGGAAGGAAAATAATCTGGTTCGCATTGAATTCATCTTAGATAGTATTATTTTAACATAGAAAGGTATCTCTTTGATAAAGAAGTATTGCGGTTTAAATAAATTTGCTCGAAATCAGAGTTAATTAAAAATAAATACGATTACCTACTCTTACAGGTTGTATGTTATTCTTCACACCCGACGAAAAACAACGGGCGTTAAAGGGTTTCTCGACGTTGAGTATGATTTATGATTTATACACAACGGGTTAGCACTTGACCTCAATCACACCTGATGTTAAGTGAAGATGAGGTCGAAGGTGGAAGCGTACTGACCCGGAAACCCCAACACTATTGGAAGACTGGCTACCTTATCTCTGACAACCGGAACACAACAATGCTATTAACATGCTTGGCGGTAGATTTAGATAAGATGGTGGTAGCTAGGCCACGCGGACATTTAAAATGCCCTACCACCAACGTAAAGTTGTGTATGTGTGTCCAGTCTTTGTCCGGGCGTTCTTAGTAATCCGTGGTCCGATTTGAGTCCGTTTTTTTTTTACCTGAAAGACAGATTCTTATCCATATATGATGAAAATCGATTAAGCCGTTTCAAAAAAACATATTAAATTTTTAGTGTATTTCGATCATATATCATATAGATACAGTCATAGTACAGATTTCTGAATTTTCAATTTTTAAAAATATTTTGAGATTTACTCAGAAATAGATTCTTACCCATGTTTGTAGTTATCTTGCGCCGCATCTTTTATCACAGATATTCACATCCACACATCAACGTCAAACACAAAACCAGTAGTCACTCGTCGGGGATTAAAAATACTGAAACTCGTACTGAAATTCAATAACCACAAGCCATTACTCGTATAGTGACGAAATGACATTACTCCTTACATGACACCTAGAAATATCAACATTAGCTGCTAACTGTAAAATACCCACGTACGACCTTACTCGGCATCCTAGGATTTACTTCGTGCTACGTCGCTCGTAGAGCTCACTACGTGCGCTACGCCGTAGTTGTTGTAGACGCTACGTGTATTCGAGTTCAAGAAAATAAATATATTACCTTCCATTGAAATTCTACTTAATAAGTAGGTATTAACGGATACAATATTTAAAACTACGTATTGTATAGGTGCATACATTATTTGCTACTACAATACAAATAAAATTAATAATAATAATAAATTCTACATGCTTCTGATTATTCTAGTCTAACCGTGTATGTAGAATTTGGAATCCGTACTATTAACTACTGAGGAGATCCCTCTAGGGGAGACAATCCTGGCTGCAGCATCAGATCATTGCGAAAATCATGTTTAAATATCAAAATTGACCGTGTAACTTCTAAAACTCCCGCAAAACTATGGATTAATCTTCCAGATAAACAAACCGACCTAAGATAAAAGCTAAATATGTAAAAAAGAAGAAACCGTTTTTATATCGGTTATCAGTAATGGCGCTATAATACCACAGACAAACATAGACTTCAATCTAATAACAACTTTTTGCGTCGAGGTTGAAAAGGAAGATAGCAATTAAACAATTATTTTAAATTTTCATTATGTAAACTTTATACTTGACAATAGTTTCTTGAAGTACGTAAGGAATTTACAGTCTTCTTTGAAAAGAAGCCCAAGAAAGGTTGTTCTTTTGGGGGTTCCGTACTTAAATGTTCAATAATAAATTTCTCACAACTTTTTTTATTATTATCCGAATACGCGTTTGACCACAATCTCACCTGATGGAAAGTGACGAGTGACGAAGCACGCGATCTATTCACCCTGATCTTGAAGATCCCTAGGTTGTAGGATACAGGAAAGACTGGATTTGGAACGATTTCTTTCCATCGACACTTCAACTAATAGGATTCAAAAAATTACTTCACAAACGATCAGCTAGTTCCTTGTATTTTTATCACTCAAGTATTTGGATATTTTATAACAGTCTTTCGCGCACAATAATGCATTGATATATTTATTAGAGGCCAAGTTTTGGACATCAGCAAGAACCTAATTGTAATAGCGTATACTTCTTCTTTGTGAAGTCGGCTAACAGAAACAGATAACTTATTCTCACTTCTTTATGCCTATCGCTATTATAAGTGAATAAGGATATTTTTTTTCACATGTCAATTTTTCATAAGTGTATTTCGATGCCATTGTTGAAGTATTAATATCCTTAAGCTTATATTTGAGGTTATATTTTGTATACCAAAAAGTCGATATAATAATCAATATAATAATCCGCCTGGCTAGCTACCACCATCTTATCTAAATCTGCCAATCCAAGCAGCAATGTTAATAGCATTGTTGTGTTCCGGTTGTCAGAGATAAAATAGCCAGTCCCCCAAATGTGTTGGGGTTTCCGGGTCAGTACGCTTCCACCTTCGACTTCATCATCACTTAACATCAGGTGTGATTGAGGTCAAGTACGAACACGTCGTGAATAAAAAAAAATAATATATAAATAAAATAAAGGATTGTTGCGAATTCAGTTCCTGTTATGCTTCCGCTTGTAGGGTGTTCATCATTCCCTTATTGCATAAATAATAAAACCAAACTCCAACCAAACCAAAAAACTCCATATTTTATAGCCGGAATCGATTCTATATGTGCGTCTGACTAAACTAATTTCAGCTCTCAGGTCTACAATAAATAACCTTGTATATGTACCAGTGTTCTTGCATTTCTTTAACCATGGAGTAGTAGTTCGTGAGTTTGGCTTCTCAGTCTGAGACAAATGGGCCCGTCAGCCGCAGCGTCACCGGTGACGAGCGAAAATTGCTTTGATTTTCCAACAAACCCTCTAAGGGTACTGTTGCTTTTATATTTAGATTGCTGGATTACGGGATTGGTTTTCTATTCCATCAATCACTAGTCTCTGTTCTCTTTGAAGCGTATTTTCTTGTTAGTTTTATGTGACAGCTTAAGTGGTTGAAATTTTTCATGCTAATGTTGTGATGACGGTTTGGCGGGTGGTTTGTCTTCAGACGAATAATCTACGTGTAAGTCATAAATAGTGAACTCAATCAAAATTCTATTCAAAACCTCAAACAAATCTTTTGTTACTGATATTCATTTCGCGTTAACATAGTAAAAGTTGTTTTATATCAAGTCAGATTGAGTTTACAAACTTAGCAAGTTCGTGCCTCTCAAAAACTCAATTTTTCCGAGTACTTTTTCTGTTATTTGTATTTTGTCTCTAATGAAAATTTTATGTATGTATCTCATAAGTACATAACATATGCATTCGAGGTTTATCTTATTTTTCTATTCGCAATTTCCCTCGAACATATACCTATTTTCATATAGACATTATTCCACAATATTTCACATAGCAATAATTCATTACTATACCGTCAGTAAAAATCAAAAGAAAGAGGCACTTAGAATAATTGCCTGCCTCGACACCCATCTAACAAACCACCAAAAAAAAGACCTTTAAATTCACTTTCACTCGGTCCTTAATGTTTATATATTTCTATTTTCGTCAATAACTATTTTGGCGATAAAAGCTACTTAAACATATTTCGTAAAATTCACAACAGTTTGACAACGAAAATTAAGAACAAAAGAAATCTAACTAATATTATAAATGCGAAAGTCTGGATGTTTGTTTGTTTGTTGCTCAATCACCGCGAAACGGATGAGCGGAGTGATAATTAATATTTGGTTTTTTTTTATGCACAATGGGTTGGTACTTGACACCAATCACACCTGATGTTAAGTGAAGATGAGGTCGAAGGTGGAAGCTTACTGACCCGGAAACCCCAACATATTTGGGGGACTGGCTATCTTATCTCTGACAACCGGAACACAACAATGCTATTAACATTGCTGCTTGGCGGCAGATTTAGATAAGATGGTGGTAGCTAGCCAGGCGGACATTTAATATGCCCTACCACCAATCAAAAACTGGTTGCACTTGGTGCACTTACGCCAATCATCTAGTCCCAAACTAAGCAAAGCTTGTACTATGGTTTCTTTAGTAACTTATTAGTAATCTGTGCTATGGATACTAAATAACGGATAAACATACATAAATATTTATAAAAACATCCATGACTCGGGAATAAATGATCGTATGTAGCAATGTATGCCGAATTAGTCTCTGATGTTATATGGGTGGTGTAATAGCCTCTTTAGGAGATGATGATGAACCGAAATATTTATTATTTATTTATTTATCAACATTAAGCCACAAAGGCGCCCATTATATACCTCTTAATGTAACTAAAGTTCATAATATACCGTTCAAGCAAAGCGTTCATAGCCTTTAAACAATAGGAAATGCACTTGCAGTTGACATTTTTAAAGGTGAACAGTAAGCTGAAAATCAGGTCGAGAGAAATCGATTTTGTTTTAAAACTTTAACAGAGCACGTACTTACCTCCCAGTATATTTCAGTTAGTGTAGTATCAGATGTTTTTGTATGGAAAAGGCAGATATTATGTTACTAGTTACCCATATTTGAGCATAACTAGTTTGAACTAGCCTAAATTTGGCGTAGTTTCTCGTAGGTTAGTTGTGTGAGAACAGTTTTATTCCTTTGTTATTTAAACTAAGTAATATGTATAAATGTGAAAATGCATTCGTGCTGTGTAGTTTCGGTATGTTAAAAGAATAGAACCAACCTGTCTCTTCCCGTGGATGTTTCCTCTAAAAATCATCTAAATTTACAAGTTTTAACGGCGATGAGCTTTCACATGCGTATTTCTATATATTTCGTAAGGAAAATGTAAAGTAACATGTATCAGCTACAATTTTTACGAAGTATTAATTTGTCGCAAACGGATTAAAACAACAAAGTTAATAAGGTAAATAAAGCAAGTTTCATACCTACAGAAAAACTGTGATCAAAGGATACGGATTCAAGGAAAAGATGCGTTAATTACATAAATAATATTATCACAATATACACAAACCAGTACCTACGCAATCATTATTTATTTGTCTGAACAGGAATAATGGCGGCCATTGTGTACCAGAGTGACAAGTGGCCGTGCGGGTAAAATCAGGTAAACGGAACTGTGCTTAGTTGCTTAGAATTATCAACATCCAATATAAGGTCACGACCTTTATCCCAAATGGGGTGGTCAGAGATATCCCAGGCAATGGTGTCTGGATGTGAGTTTAATGATTGAAATAACATCCACGGTTCACCTTAAGAAATATACAGAAACGACACGTGTTTACGTACGGCAATAAGAATGCATTGTCTGAAGGAAGAACGTCATTCCCTTGGATGCGTCGAACACTTTTTTCTTCGGGAACAATATCTATCTCTTGGACGTGAAAGGGGTCAATTAGTGTGGGGTCAAGGTAGCCATTATACAGGTTGAATTTTAATTCGTGTAATTGCCAATTAACTGGTGACTCCACTCTTGATTACGAACAACTTTTCCCGAAACCATTCTGAAATCACTTTTAGTATGGAAGTCCCAAAATTCTCGGTTGGAGACTACAATCCTGATTAGGAACATGTTTCCATTAGATACCATCGCTGAATTCAGCCGCAAATTGTTGGACTTCCATACAAAAGGTGGTGGTGGTTTACTACCTCAACCTACTTGCTTTTATCCCGTTCTACTTTTTTCTCTACCCAAAGGTTGTAGAAATCGCTTAATAGCGATAAGACCGCCTGGTTGTACAATTGTTAGTTATTTTTTTTGAAGCTTTATTTATGAAGTGCATTGTAGAATTTTTGTGCAATAAAGTGTACTTGATTGATTGATTTATTTTGTATGGGTAACCAAACATTTTTTGATCGGTTAGACTATGGTTTATTGGGGAAAGTTGTTCGTAATCCAGAGTGGCGTCATCTGTGAATGGGAATTACACGAATTCAAATTCACTCTGTAGAGACACGTGAGGAGGAGGATTATAGGAGAATAAAGGCGGGATGTCAAGTATAGCATGTCTATGACCTTTGGCCATTGACCGTCCTTAAATTGTGAAATAACCACTCCAATTTAATTACAGAATCCAATATAAATTTATTTTAAATTTAATTCATTATCAAACAAATTTAATCCACCAACTAAGAGAAAGTTTATCTGGCATCTAAGTAGTTTTGCCTAGGGCCAATTAGTTAGGGTTTTGCGGTGACAAATTCAATCAAGTATTAGAATTGTTGGAGATCAAACTATTATACGTCTGAGTTCTTTATCCCAGCTCTAGCATAAAGGAATATAATTCTATTAAATATATCAGACAACAGGGACTCACTTTCTCTTTAGAAAGTTGGCTGAGTACCTGGTTTGTGCGGATTACTAATTTTTGGGCAAAAAACGTTTCCCAAAGTATCACATGCCAAAGTATGTTTCCCAAATTTTCATTTGGCAAAAAACCATTTCGCGAAACAACTTTTCGTAATTTTACAGTTAGCAATATTTTATTTTCGGCAATTTATTGTTTAACAAATAATTACATAGCAATGTTTCATTTTCCGAGTATCATGTAGTCAAATATGGTTTGGCATAACATGCTCTTCCCAAATATATTGTTATTATACAAATCAATTCCGGCACTGTTGGGGTCACAGTGCTAACCTAACCCACTTTTCTAACAGTTCTAATCTAACCGACGTAACCTATATTATCACCCATATTAAAATGAAATTTAAAGGACCTTATTTTTAGAATATAATTTTTTACAAAATAAAGCATTTGCTTAGACTTAATAAAACTTGAGCAAGTAAAAAGTTGCCAAATTAATATTTGACCAAGTGACTAAAATGTGACATATGAATTTGCTTAAGATTCTTTTGGGATATGAAACTAGTTCGATAAGTTTTTTGGGAAGTAAAATTTGACGAAAATTATTTTGCCAAACGGAAGGATACCGGTTTGTGCACCGAACAATCACAGGATTGACTAATACTGAGGTGAAAAGTCATTGATGTACAACTATATGTAGCAAGACAATTGAGTCAGTCTTTTAGATATGGTTCCACTAACCACAGACTTAGGTTAAATTTTATAATTGTGACTATTGTTGATTTTATTTGATTCCCACTGTAATACCTAAATTTACAGAAAATATCGCTTAATTTTTGATATCCTTAGTATGTATGAAAATCTGGTCGCCATCGTTTACCTACTCATAAACACTTCGTTTTATATCCGCAATACATATTATAGAATAAACAGTTCACGTTATTGAATTTGTAACTTGAGTAATACCGCAATGATCTAAAAGCCCATTATTCCATTACTAAGAACTACTCCATAGTTCTCGGGGTTAGGTATTAATAACTTTGCTCATAACACACATATTGCTCTCGTCCAAGATTATTATGTTACGAAAAACATATAATACGTCCAACGGATCCAAATATTACCTATCACGTAAATACGTATTATATTGTCTGTCAGGTATTACTAACTTTAGGTGGAATCTTATAAATATACTTCGCTACCCCTGATATTGCTCGACACGAAACTATGGAGGAATTTTCACCACCTTATTAAAGAATGAACTAGGTAGGTACGAACATGACGTGATATGTACCGCATAATATGCAGGGGTAATGGAAGTTGGTTTGTTATTAGTCACAAAAATTCGTATTTTAAAATGTATCAAAATGTTGGTTTGAATTCTTGACAAAGTGATTCCTATTTAGAAATGAAAATAAATGAAAATTTTGTAAAGTGCTTTTACAGTAGTTTTAACAATTCTTGTCTAAAATGTTTGAAAATGACCCCAGTACGAACGGGATCGATTATACTAGTTTTAAGATAATGGAAATTATACAAGGACTTAATAGAAATCTGGTGAATTGCCACATCATATAGGATTTTTTATTTTGGTTGAATTCATTCCTCTCGATGTAGGCAAAGAGAGCTAAGCCCATAAAGCCATGTCTTATTTTCTTTATTTCTTCAGTTGCTTCAAGTCAGTCTCAGTTAAAGCGTCATTTATTCTAGTCAGGGTCAAGTCGTCCTTCAGTGAAGTGGCAGAATACTTTACAGAAGATTTTAGTGGCTTCTTGTGGGTACTCGAAAGCTTCGTTATGCACTTGCACTTCCCATCACTTGCACACCATCACTGACTTTTATGGTTCAATATTCTACCGTTATTAAGCTTCAAAACTCAGAATGTACAAATTTCGAGAAATAAAAACAAAAATTCAACATTACTCGCTGAGTTCCCGCAAAAAGCCTCAGATACAGATCTATTTATTTATTTATTTAACACTTTATTGTATATAAGCATACACGTCAAACAAAACAAAAAACAGGAGAATATTAAAATATACAAAAGGCGAGCTTATCTCTGTAAGAGATCTCTTCCAGCAAACCTCAGTAAGGAGACAAATTGATGAGGTAACGTAAAAGTAGACAGCGAGTACACTTACAAAAACCGTAGTTATAAACAAACATACAACTAATAAAGATCTACCACATATATAGAACGATGCACAGATTAAAAAATAATATTGTCAAGAGTTGCGTGCCATTTTATCGACAATGATGGCAGAAATAATTTATATTTTGGTCCGTGTTGTTCTGAAGCTAAGTCAAATATTATATATTAAGGGAGGGTTGGCAAAGGGTTACTTTTCCTTTTAGAGCATAAAAATATATGATTTCTATAACTGTACCTCTGACATTTTTGTTAAATATTTAATAGACGAATATAAAACTTTAATTTAAAAAACCGCTCTCAAGTCAGACCACTCAGATACGTCCAGACAAATCCCGAGTGTTTTGACAAAACACCCATCGTTTTCCGTCGGGGGTTAAAAACATAATATCTCAAATGTCAACCCAAGTTAGATCTTGAGGAACCTTGGGATCTTCAAGAACAGGCTGAATAGGCATTTACTGAGACCGCGTGCTTCATCTTCTATACCAATATCGTCACTTTCAGATTGTCTTCCACCGCGTATTCAAAATTGTATCGTCCAGCTGATATAAGATATCCGTTTCAGAACAAGCGATTACTGCATCATCGGCCTCATCACTTATCATTTTTTTTTATGATTGACTGGATTCGCGTTTGACCACAATCTCACCTGATGGAAAGTCACGATGTGGTCGAAGATGAAGCACGCGATCCCAGTAAATGCCTATTCACTCTGCTCTAGAAGATCCCAAGGTTGTAAGATTCAGGAAAGTTCATCGTGTGATTGAGATCCAAAGCAGACAAATGTACAAAGAAATCAACCCAAAAAGCAGCACAACAAAAACTATTACATCGTATTTTATTTAAAAGAATCCTTACTACATAAAAGTTTTATTCAATCCAATACAGTCGACCCATTGCAGGATGTCACCGGTAAATCACGCGACACCACCGGGGCGCACCACGAAAATCCGTGCGAAAGGGAAACCAGATGAGTTATGAGAAATAGGTACTTCCACGAACCAAGTTGCTGATTAAATAGGTTCTGCGAAATGGTTTATTCAATGGTTCTACGTTTTGTCGTAATGAAGATGTTAGTATTTAATTTGTTGATTGACTCCAAAAATAGGAGCGACTTAAGTATATCTTTGTTTTTCTTTTTCAAGTGAAATGATGGACAGATAGATAAATTATAAATAAATAAATATTTGAAACTCTAGTCATAAACAGACTGTTGCCAAGAGAGTGATGAATATTTATGTCGATGGTTGGAACTGAAGAGGAAGAACATGGAAAAGATGGAAGGATTGTGTGAAGGATGAACGAATAGGACGTCAATGATGAGGTAACGGCTGATAGAAGAGATTGGAAGAAAAAGACGTATCGCGCCGACCCCAAATAAATTGGGACCAGGCAAGAAGATGATAATGAGTTATAAACATACAATAATTACCAACACAATTAAACAATAAATATTTTATAAAATTTCTGACTATCTGGATGATAAGCAAGCATGGACATAGACCGCTCGGCGATATTCAGTCTGATTATACAATACCATATAATTGTAACCCAGACTTATTTTAAAAGAGCAACACTTGAATTTCTTGCTCGTTCTTCTCTGGGGAATCAGCTTTGTGAATGAGCAATAATGTCTAAAACCTTAATAATAAGATAAAAAATGTGACGCTTTCAAGTGATAATTTTTATCCTACTAAATAATTTTTTTTTGATTTTGGTTTTGATTTTATATACATACATAAACATCACGATCTTTATCCTAAATGGGTGGTCAGAGATAACCCACCTTAGCGTTCGGGATAAATATAAATTATAAAAGTTTAAAGATAAATAGTTTAATACTTGAAACAACGTCCACGGTTCACCTTTCGTAATATATAGAAATGCACACGTGACAGGGGTCACGCCTATCGCCATTAAAATGTTTAGTCTATAGATGTTTTTAATTGACGCCTTTTACGACACCCACGGGAAGAGACGGGTTGGTTCTATTATTTTAACGTGCCGAATCCACTCAGCAAAAATTGGAAAAAAAATAACATCAGGATACAATAGACATGACAGTAATTTTTGAATACATACATAAGTCTGAAATAGGGTTTCTTTTATGCACAACAGGTTAGCACTTGACCTCAATCATACTTGACGTTAAGTGAAGATGAGGCCGAAGGTGGAAGCGTACGGACCCGGAAACCTCATCTTATTTGAGAAATTGACTATCTTATCTCTGACAACCGGAACACAACAATGCCATTAACATTGCTATTTGGCGGCAGATTTAAATAAGATGATAGTTAGACAGGCGGACATTTAAAATGACCCCTACCACCAACCAAACTGAGTACTAAACATCTACCCAGCTGGGGATACGTAAACCTATGTTGTTTACATTGAGCCACGGAGGTCGTCAAGGATTAAACAAAATCCATAGTTCAACTTTGTAACATACATAAATGCACACTTGACATGGTGCGTCCATCGCCGTAGAAACCTACAAGTCTAATAATTACCCGACTACGACGAAGTCTAAACGTCTTAGACAATTGGACAAATGAGGTGTCGTTAGATACGAACAAGTCCCGGAAGGGTCAAATGGTACATAAGTTCGTGATAAATCCGATATAGCTATTTTATCTCATTCAACAGCAAATATGTAATTCTAGCACCCCATCGAGATGGGTATCAAATGATAGATCTCGATGAAAGAAATTCAAGAGAGGTATCAATATGTTTATTTATAATTATCTAAGAAAAAACTTATAAAAACAAATATAGAAATCTGATTACAGTTAAATATAAATAACGGAGTCGGAGGTTGCGTAAGCAAATTTACTCCAATACACCAACAATGAATTAATAGGCGCACGGCAGTACGAGGACATAGAGACTTCCGATTTGCATGATTTCAGATTTTTTGGTAAGCAACGTATTATTCAATGCAAGAGTAGGTAAATATAAATAGATAGACTTACATATTTTTTAGAATTAACTGAAATATCATATTACATAAGCCTGTAGAAAATTAAGGACTTGAAAACAACCATAGACGGGTTTGCAAAGCGGTGTAATTTATTGATTGAATTTTCCAGATGTGAACAGGAAACATTTGAGTCGATTTCAGAAACAAAGGTAAACACCTAAAATATGTTAAACTTGAAAATAGCATTGTCTGAAACTCTAAATTTTGGAGTAAAACGACCCTTTTTTAATATGTAATTCAATTTATAAAAATACACAATACGCACGTTTTTTAAACGAGTTCCATTCATTTAGTCCTTCTAATGCACGTTCGTGTGCGGACTTTAACCGGGTCAGTCCAATCATGCTAATGAAAACAAGCCATGCAATACGGTCCTGTATTTAAGCTGTAACCACACAGTGTATTAACAGTTGTTTACATAAATATATACTCACTAACCAACCTTCTATGCCCACTGTTGGGGTACAGGCCAGTTTCCTCTCTAATGAGAGGAGGGTGTGAGTCAAAATTCCTTCGCGGGTTGATGTAGATTTGTAACAGATTAGTAGTCCACAGATTGTCAGTGTTTTCTCGCCTCTATAGGCCATGGACTTGGCTGCAATTGAAAACAACTGGGATCGACTGTGTCATATGCTCTGCAAAAATAGAAATAATGGGATGGCTCAGTGTCTGTCAGTCAGTGTGTACAAATTGCCACCGCTTTGGAAAGGATGTATCTACAGGATTTTAGTTCTCTTTGAAAATGGAAACGGTAATCATCTAAGGGAAAAGAAGAGGCGCAAGAAACACACAAAAGCTTTTTGAATTGTACGTAATAGCATAGACCAATAAAACAAGAGGACTGACAATCGACACACTAGAAATCGTACCTCGGAATATGTCAAAATCCATTAAAGCTAGATGGCGCTGACTCACAGCCAACAAAGACAAAAACAAATACCCAAAACAAAAATTAAGATTATTTTCTTCATAAGTGTGCTATAATTTATATAATAACAAGTAAAATGTGTTTATACTTATATCTATAAATTTACTGCACAAGAATAAAATATAATTTACATAAAAAATGATTAAAAAAAAAAAAGAACAGAGAAGCCGGGGCTGTGGTTGTTCGTGCACTTTTGGGGTCCATTGCATATAGGTACATAAAAATATTTTTTTGGGCATGTCGATGTATTCATCTGTTATAGTTCTGGTGGTGTTAAATGAAAATGTTTTCTGAAAAATTTTATCTGTGGACACTGTTTGTCAAAGAATTATTATTTTACCAATATGTTTCTTGTATTATGCTTTGAATGTTTGTGTTCTTAAAATAAATAAATAAAATAAAAATAAAATAAAATACCGCGGGAAACTACTCACTTTATCGGGATAACATATATTCTATGTCTTAATGCAGGGTATATTTTACCTATATACCAAATTTCATCTAATTCCGTTCATCTGTTTCGTCGTGATTGAGCAACAACAATACAAGCAAACATGCACACATTCGCATTTATAATATTAGTTAGACATGGGTATTTATATACATACATAACGTCAGTACCTTTATTCTAAATGGGGTGGGTAGAGATATCCCTATAACATTAAGGAGTTTAATGCTTGAAACAACATCTTTCTTTCACCTTACGATATAACAGAAATGCACTCGTAACAGAGAGTGAGCCCATCGCTGTCAAAACGTGCAAATCTATAGATATTTTTTGGTAGAATTTTAGTAGTAGTAGGGCCTTTTGCGATCACCACGGGAAGAGACGGGTTGGTTGTAGGCTTTTTACATTGCAAAACCACGCATCATACATACAAGTATTTATTAAAACCAATAGTAATTTTAGTATATTTATTGCTAGGCCATAAGTCAGCGCTATCTAAGTGGAGTTTGAAATCTCCCAAGGTACGGTTTCTACTATAGCAATTGTCAGTCTTTGTTCTAATTGGTCCATGGTAATATGTACTGAATTTCGAAGCACACTAATCCAACACACTTGAGACTATTTCGACTTTGTTATTTCTTTCTGTTTTTCAAATAGAGAACCGACTCCGTTTCTCAATATATACGAGAGGATACACGTTTAGTACTTGGATTGGTTGGTGGTAGGATATAAAAAAATGTCCTCGTACCTAGCTATCATTATCTTATCTTCGTCTGCCGTCAAACAGCAATCTTGATAGTATTGACATTGGAGGAGTTACCACGCTCCATTTTTGACTTCATACTCACTTAAAATCAGGTATGATTGAGAACAAGAGCTAACCAGTTATGGATAAATGGTTTTTGTCAGAGATAAGATAGCCAGTTCCCCAGTTGGGCTTTCCGGGTCAGTACGATTCCACCTTCAACCTCATCTTCACTTAACATCAGGTGTGATTGAGGGCAAGTACGAACCCGTCGTGCATAAAGTAAAATAACACACAGATTTATAACCAGCAAATAAGTAGTGACTTCTTTTATTTTAAATGCAGTAATGGCAAAGCGATGTTCTATGTCCAACCGTTTGCTGCTGAGTAACTGCGGATGGTAATTATTGGTTAGTTTGAAAAAGCGTTTATTATTATTGTTATTTTTATTCCAACTTTTTCTCTCCTAAGCGATGATGGTAATTTCCTCAACAGACTGATTAATAGTTCAGTAAAAATAAGCTATTTATAGTAACTTCCTATAATTTTAAAGTTCCTGATATTTTTGTAGCAGGATAGAGTACCCATCAGTAATCCAATAAAAATGTTTTCTTCCAATTCTGTCGCTACCTTTAGGTATAGTATAGATATTTAATTATAAAACCTGCAATACTCAATTAAAGTTACCACTGTGAACTTCATTGCATTGTAGAAGATACTAAGATCCCTTAAAACATTTTTTTTAAATTAATCAATGGCTTTTTTATTATAATTAAGTTATTTATAAGTTATAAGTTTCATATTAATTTCCAAAAAAATGAGCTACAATTGGCCCATCGAATGTGGTTATTTAATTACCAGTTAGCCAGTTGAAAACGGAGTAAAACCTGTATTTTTTTTTATTTAGAAAATTTCGGACGGACGGAATCAACCTATTTATACACAGACAATGCAAGTCACATTACCAAACCAAAGCCTCGGAAACGGAACAAAGAAATGAAAATGTCGTCGCAGGAAGTTCCTGCAATAAATCAACGATAGGACGAATCTAGGACGGAATGTGAGATGTACGCCTCTTTGTGCGGCATCCCGATATGTCACACTGACGTCGCTTGTCACTGTGACAAGTAACAGTGACAGAATGAGAGAATAAAGGTTGAGTGAACTTCAGGAGGTAGTATTTTTATCTCATAATGTTGTGAGTGGTTATCCAAGGCAACAGTTTATTTCACATAGTCGTATATGTCCTGATATAAGTACGTGTATATAATTAGTAATCTGTGTTTGAACTCTAATGTGCATACCGCTAAAATTTCCATTCAATACGTTATTCCAAATCCAAACCTCAGTAAGTAATGCGGTGAGGTGACCCATTTTTTTTTTTTGCGGGTAGGCAATAAACTGTCAACAGCTTACAAAAGAAGCTCCAAGAATAATATTAATTATTAAATTTATTTCAATATTTTATGATATAAATTACATACCACTCGCAAGTTGACTACATCTTTTCATCACTTAGCATAAATTTTCACAAAGTTTCACCACCAATACTGCACAATATAATGGATAACACAGCATCGGAACTATCCAAGAACATGGCAGACCTTGCATCACTATTCACATCCAGGATGGACGAGTTTGAGCGAGGTCTTCAGCAAGCCGCACCCTCTGCAACCCCCACTATCAAGACCTTGGCTATGGAGTATAATAATTTTAAAACCTTTGTATGGAAGGCCTTAGGTATGTTGCGAACTCAGCAGGAACTTTTGCTGGCTAATATAGACCGTTTGGAGACCCATTCTCGCAGGAAGGCGCTGTTATTTCGAGGTATGTCTGAGCAGGATGGTGAAGAGGTACAACAGAGGATCCGAGGGATGTTAAGTGACAAATTGAAGATGTCTGTCGCTGTCATCAATGATATTGAGGCTTGCCATCGTTTGGGGAACAAGGCGGACAAAGCGCGACCTGTTTTGGTTCGCTTTGCTAATTATACCTCCCGTCTAGCTGTATGGCAGGCCAAGAAGCTTCTTAAAGGTTCCAATACTTCGGTGGCGGAATTTTTAACAAAAATACGTCAAGAAATCTTCGTTGCTGCCCGTAAACATTTTGGAGTCAAACGTTGCTGGAGTGTAGATGGTACTGTGACGATTCTGCTGCCTGATGGGACGCGTAAGAAGGTGTTCACTATGGGTGAACTCACGCCGCTCATCACTAAACACCCTGGCGTGACATCTGCTACGGACAAGAAACACTCTGCTAAGTAAAAGGAACTACAGTGCTTTTTCATTTATCCGGCTATTAGAAGTGTTTACTTTCTTACTTGCAGGTAATTTGTAAAATGCGAATTTTAAATTCACTTTTATTTGTGTAAAAAATAATTTGTTTTGATTGTTCGTTCTGTCAGCTTGTCAGTTTGAGTTTTGACATTGGCATTCATCTGCGTTTCTTTTTTTTTTTTTTTTTTATGGCTTGGCTACTTGCATGCAGTTGTGCCACCTATGAGTGTTGTCTATCAGT
Source organism: Oegoconia quadripuncta (assembly GCA_949316235.1). Classification (NCBI taxonomy): domain Eukaryota; kingdom Metazoa; phylum Arthropoda; class Insecta; order Lepidoptera; family Autostichidae; genus Oegoconia; species Oegoconia quadripuncta. The sequence goes on from OX438746.1 coordinate 18,983,435, forward strand.
CAACTTGCGCGGAGTATAAGGAAAACCGTTTTATAAATTACTATATTTATTTATTGTAATATTTATAGCATATATTTATATATAATTATTATTATATTGTCTTATGATTGACAATAATAGTATTATTGACGATAATTACTTTTCTTGCTCCTCGTCTTTAGATGATTATGAGAGTGCAAACAGTGATGACTCATTTGACACTGATTCCCAACCTCTCGAAGTAAAATTGAACAGAGTGTTTGGTCATAATACTGCATACCTCTCCCTTGTGCACATTAATGCGCAGAGCATTTTAGCTCATTATTCTGATCTTCTCACTTCCTTTAGCACTGGCGTTATTGATTGTATTTTAGTTTCTGAGACATGGCTCAAACCCTCTCTACCCTCCACTTCTTGTTCTCTTCCTGGATACCGGTTATATCGTAACGACCGTATGGGAGCGGGTGGTGGTGGCGTAGGTATTTACCTTCGCAGCCACATCTCTGCCACCGTAACGTGTTGTTCTCCCTCTGACTACTCTGGGTCTCTAGAATATCTCTTCTTAGATGTTATTATCCACCATAAGAAAATCCTTCTTGGCGTACTTTATAGTCCAAATGAAAGAGTAAATTACTTTGATAGTATGCTTTCGAAATTGGAAGAATTAACGCCTCTTTATGATCATGTCATTCTTATGGGTGATCTCAATACCTGCATTGACAAAAATGATTACAGGTCACATAAATTGTTAGATCTCGTATCTAGTCTCAGCCTGCAAGTTATGCCTCTAAACCCGACTCATCACTTTCCCAATTGCAGAGCATCTCTCATTGACCTGATTATTGTTTCGAAGGCTGACGCTGTAGTTTCGCATGGTCAAATGACTGCTCCCTTCTCTTATCATGACCTCATTTTCCTTAAATATAAAGTGCGTGCCCCAAAAGTTAAGGCTAAGGTTATCCTCCAGCGAAATTTTCGCAACGTTGTTCTGGATCGCTTGAGAGAGGATGTGAGGAAAACTGATTGGGTTACCGTTAGGCATGCCAATAGCATTGATGAAAAGATAGCTTTATTCACGGAACTTCTCACCAAGCTATATGACGCTCATGCTCCAGTGCGACCAGTCCGTGTGAAGCATGCTCCTGCTCCCTGGCTCTCCCCCTCCATACGGAGTGCGATGGCAAAACGTGACAGAGCTAAATCGCGACTAAAGGCAGACCCCTCCGACCAAAATTTCGCCAAATATAAAAAACTGCGTAACATTTGCAACAGGATGTGTAGAGATTCCAAGCGTCGCCATATTCACTCCACTATTAATAACTTGTGCCCTGGGCAAGTTTGGAAATTTTTAAAGTCGTTAGGTGTGGGCAGGGTAACGGATACACCCTGTGGAACAGTGGATATGAATGCTCTGAACATTCACTTCTCTACCCCTCCCGTGACTCTCGACCATCAGACTAAAAGAGATTCTATGACTTCTCTTTCTGATCTTGCATTACCTGACTGCCCCCCTTTTATTTTTCGTCCTGTTTCTGAGTTAGAAGTTAAGAAGAGTATCAAATCCATTTCCACAAAGGCTGTCGGCGTTGATTCTTTAAGTCTCGATATGTTTACCCTTATCCTTGAGGACATCACGCCTATAGTGACTTATCTCATTAATTTTTCGTTGGAGACCAATGCCTTCCCTACTTTGTGGAAACAAGCCTACATTATTCCGCTGCCCAAAACCCCCAATCCCCAATCTCTTTCCCAGTACCGCCCGATATCCATACTCCCCATCCTCTCTAAAGTTTTAGAGTCAGTTGTTCACAAACAACTATACTCTTATCTCACCACTAATAAACTCCTCTGTCCTTTCCAATCTGGTTTCCGTCCATCCCATAGCACTGTTGGTGCACTGCTGAATGTCACCGAAGATATTCGCCATGCTATGGACGACAAAAAACTCACAATTATGGTATTGTTAGACTTCAGCAGTGCATTTAATTCAGTGGACTTCGACATCCTCCTAGCCTCTCTCCGCTCTCTTAACTTCTCCCCAGATGTCATTACTTGGTTTTACTCATACCTTCACGGTCGTCAGCAGTGTGTGAAAACCGATAATTCTAAATCGGACTGGTGTGACCTCACTGCTGGCGTACCACAAGGTGGCGTGCTTTCGCCATTACTTTTCTCTGTATTCATCAACAATATCTCAAAAGTTATTTCTTCTCTCTACCACCTGTATGCGGATGATTTACAAATTTATAGACACTTTTCGCTCAATGAGGCGGCAGATGCTGTTAGTGCCATAAACAGTGATCTTAGTGCCATACATTTGTGGGCTGCGTCTTTTGGTCTTCTTGTAAACCCAACCAAATCACAAGCGCTGGTTATCGGTAGCAGTCGTTTGAGGCCGAGAGCAATTCATATTCCAGGTATATATTTTAACGGAACTTGCATACCTTATAGTGACAAAGTCAAAAACCTCGGGGTCATCTTTGATGGCCATCTGTCGTGGTCACCTCATATAAACGACGTGAGCAGGCGCATGCATTACACCTTTCACTCTCTTAAGCGACTTCAGAACTTCCTTCCTTTAAAAACTAAAATTATGCTTTCACAAACCCTTCTTCTCCCCATACTAGACTACGCTGATGTATGCTACTTGGATGTGACTGAGGAGTTGCTAAATAAGCTTGAGCGCCTACAAAATCTTGCCATACGTTTCATTTTCGGATTACGTAAATATGACCATGTATCTGCGTTTCGCGCTCAGCTAAAATGGCTCCCCATCCGACTTCGGCGCAATGTGCACATCCTCTCCTTCCTATATAACATCCTCAAAAATCCCAACTCTCCTGATTATCTGAGTTCCCGCTTTAACTTACTCCCCCCTCCTGATGTTCCTAGGCGATCCTGCATTACAAAAACACTTGCCTGTCCTAGAGCCACAACAAACTTTCTTTTTCACTCCTTTAGTGTTCAAGCAGCCATGATGTGGAATAAACTGCCAAAATTAATTCAGGATAGCCCTTCAATTGCAGTATTTAAGAAAAGGCTAAAAGAGCATTACCTCTCCCATCTTTCGTGATATTAGTATGTGTATGTAGGTTTATAGTACATATATATATATAGTATATATGTATATAATTAAATTATGTTATGTATATATTTCGCAGTAGGTATATGTAATATATTTAGTGTAAGTTTATTATTCAGTTATCTTTTCTTTTTTTTTATTTGTTTTATTACTCGTTATAGGATTTTTTCTTTTGCACACAATTTACTGCTAAACCCCAAATTTACTAAGTTTCCTATTTCAATGCTCAGGTTGGCTGGAAGAGATCTCTTAAAGAGATAAGTCCACCTTTGTACGTGACCTATTGTTTGTACTCTGTTATTGTAATATTTTGGTGCAATAAAGAATATAATTGTGCTGTATACCGTGTGCTGTTCGTGCATTTCCCGGTTTTGTAAAATAGGACAAACCAGTCTCTTCTTGTGGCTGACGGAAAAGGCTACCAAGGGATCAGAAACAATAGTAATACTATACCAGCGGTGGGCAGCCACGTCATTGGTACGGAGGCCCCAAAAAATCTGTAATCGCCAATCCGCCTGGTGATTAGGGCAAATTCCCATGGAAAGTGACAAAAAGGTGGACTTTTAAGGTACGTGCTGTAAGGTATGTTTATTATTTATTTATTATTATTTAAGTGTCTGTATATTTGCGTGTTGCGCAGATTTTTTTTTATGCACAACGGGTTAGCACTTCACCTCAATCACACCTGATGTTAAATGAAGATTAGGCCGAAGGTGAAAGCGTACTGACCCGGAAACCCAAATATTTGGGGAACTGGCCATCTTACAGATTAGTTTCTAGGCGACTAAATAAAATATGAAAAAAAAAAACAAAAAAACACCATTTTATTGCTAAATCACAATTACATGTATATGCAAGTATCCTACACAAAGATTAGGGAACGACTGTCCGTAGAGTCGACTCTTGTTCTATACAGAGTGAATTTGAATTTGTGTAATTCCCTTTAACGGCGACGCCACTCATGATTACGAACAACTTTCCCCAAGCAACAATAGTCGAATTTGATCAAAAAAATTTTCGATTACCCATACAAAGTAAACCATTATGAAACCAACTTTAGTATGGAAAAACAACAATTTTCATCTCATGACTCCACGCCTGATGACGAACAGCTTTCCACCAGGAACCATAGCCGAATTTAGCCGAAAATTTTTGGACTTCCATCCTAAAGGTGGTTTCAGAATGGTTACTTTGACCACCAGTCACCAGAAAACACAAAAATTACACGAATTGAAATTCAACCTGTATAATAATAGTATTTAGGTAAACATAAAATTTGTGAAGTGTGCTAACGCAGTTAGATACCCACAGACTTTTAAAGGTAGTTGATACATTTTTTTCTTTTTTATGCACGACGGGTTCGTACTTGACCTCAATCACACCTGATGTTAAGTGAGGATGAGGTTGAAGGTGGAAACGTACTGAACCGGAAACCCCAACACATTTTGGGGGACTGGCTATCTTATCTCTGACAACCGGAACACAACAATGCTTTTAACATTGCTGTTTGGCGGCAGATTTAGATAAGATGGTTGTAGCTAGCCAGGCGGACATTCAAAATGCCCTACCACCAACCAAACCGGTACTTAAACATGTACCCCGCTGGGGATCGAATCCGCGACCTCCGAATCGTAGACCCATGTTGTTTTCATTGAGCCACGGAGGCGGTTGTTTATACTTTTAGTATAAAGTTTCTTCTATCTTTTCTGTCTGCTTCTCCACTTCATCATCATCATCATCTCAGCCCGTAAACATCCCACTGCGGGGATATAGGCCTTCCCTCGTATAATGAGGGACTATGGGCCATAGTCCACCACGCTGGCCCAATGCGGGTTGGGGACTTCACATGCCTTAGAATTTTTATTTCTCAGACATGCAGGTTTCCTCACGATATTTTCCTTCACCCTTTAAGAGCAGTCGGATAAATGCACATAAGTTTAAATCAAATACAAAAACTCATTGGTACATGGCCTGCCTGGGAATCGAACCCAGGCCTCCCAAATTTGGAGACCGCGTCTTAACCGCTGATCCACCGACGCTTTCTCCACTTACTTCTTGTAATTCACGCAATGGATTTTGATACGGTTTTCACTGTTATTTAAAGAATACCTTCCGGAAGGTTTATATGTTATATAAAAAGTAATTGCACTGGTGCAAAGCCGGGACAGGTCGCTAGTTACATTAAATTATCTTTTTTTACTTTTCAAGCTCGGTGAAGCGAATGATGTACGAATACAACTCTATATCAAAACGATGACACTAAAAGGGTTTTTCTTTGCAGGAGGTGGCTACTTCAGACACAAATAAAAACATTCTCCTTACAAAAAGACTACCAACGAATGTCTTAACATAAAAAATGGTTTATTTCCACACGATGGAAGCACACACAGTAGGTAGAGATAATATTCACAACGCGCGGTTTCTCTTTTCATTCCATTTTACTTCCACCACATTTTCAATGCACATGCAAATTTATTCTTATAACAAAACTAAAACCGCTAATAAAGCATATTTCCCTCCACTCTGTAATCTTATTCTAAGTGAAAATTTAGTACTAGGCTTGTTGCGAGTGCAATATAATTTCATTAGATACGTATTCGCAACTGAAAATCACGAAAAAGCACTGGCTTGAGGGGATATTTGTAACGCGGCCGGGTTCGCGTAAACTTTTATTAATAAAAAAATAAGTAACTGTAGGCGAAGGAATTCCTTCAAACAAGCCTCCGACGTGGGAATAATAAAAAAGTAAAAGAAATTGATGAGCCGCGCGCCCACAGCGTCGTTGCGACTTATTCGGCGTTGCTAATAACGCAGTTGGGTTTTAAAGAATCGCGATCCTGGTGCGCATAACCTTTTATTATATTAGCTGTGTACAAAATGTGTTAATCTTGTCGTAATATTACGAAAAAATATGTAAATATAAACGTGAAATAAGGTGGGTGGTAGAACACGCTTCATATTGAGAATTTTTAAATTATCACTTTTATAAATATACTTTAAGTGTAAACTGTTTATTGGCATTAATGAACAACATTAAGTTTACGATACAATAAAAATATTATAAAGATCTTATCATAATTATTCAATTATAAATAACGGTTATACATAGATTCAAGAACCTAGCACAGCAGCATTGATCACTCATTGTCAGATCAGCGTCATTGGTAATTTTTTTGTTTTTATTTTTATATTTGTGCATAAAAAAAATGGTACGGAGATTCGTACGATAGAGAGAGAGAGATGATTGAGTTAGTGAACATCGCTCTTGTAGAGACCACGAGGTCGCGTCCTCATTTCAAATAGACGAGTTACCCCAAAGAGAAAGACCCCACATAATTATGGGATCAAGTTGTATATGGAGACTTATAGACATTTGTCGGGAAGAATATAGCAAAGAGTTGAAATAAATTTAACATGATTACTATACCTCGTTAATGTTTTTCAGACATTAGTGACATTCAACTAGTAGGATTCTTCGATGCGTCCGTGCAGGTTATAGGTGCATGTCTATACATACGAGCAAAATATCATAATATGTATAGAACATGCAAAACATCATGTCTTATCATTTCAAAGACACAAGTGGCACCTTATAAAAGGACAACTTTACCCAGATTAGAACTAGTGGGAGCAGTGCTATTAGCAAAACTAGTTGACAAGGTACAAAGTGAGCTCTCAATTTCAATAACTACAATAGGTACATTAGGTTTGTATCACGCTGTGCCACGTAACCAATGGTATCAGTGCCCTGCAAGCGGAACTGACCTCGGTGGACATTAACTAATCCGCTCAGTACACAAAACTTCGCCCCAACTATTTGCTCACTCGTTCACTGTTCCAAATTTCAGAAACACAGCTCAAAAGCCGGGGATTTTTCGTCAAAACTTTATTAGGTATAAAACGTTGCAATGCGGCTCAAAGTACCGAACCATTATTAAAATTCCCACCGACGTTCACCCATAACAATATTTTCAGGCCAGTAAACTGGAAAGAAAAACTGCGCTTAAATGGATTTGGCATATTTTATGATAATATTAAGACGTACAAACGGTCTGGCGAATTTCCCGAGGTCTTGGCTTAATCACCTAGTTGAACACGACAGCCCTCGATGTGAAAAATTGGCACGAGCTTTTGCATCCTCTTTCGAAAGTGTATGTTGCTTGACTAGACTGATAAATTTAACCATGTTTATTATAACATATATTATGTTGGCTTGAGATTGGATATGACGGTTAACTACTACATGGATGTTACTTATATGCGTCCCGACTTTTATCCCAAATGTGGTAGTCAGAGATATCCCAAACATAATCGTTGGGGTGCTCCAAATATTCAAAATTTAATGCTTAAAACAACATCTGTTCACCTTTCTGAATAACAAAAATCACGTGACAGATCCTATCGCTATTGTGAAGTAAAATTCTGTAGATGTATTTGAAATGTCATGTTATATTTTTTACTTATTTCATTATGTACACGACTTTATATAGATGCCTATTCATCCTGCCTTGAAGATCCTGAGATAGGATTTTGGAAAGACTGACTCTGGATGGGAGCTAATAACATGAAATCACTACGACAAATAGCTACTCAATAATTGTTTCCATTCCGTAAATCAGTTTATTTGCAACTAACTTTCCGCTCGCGACCTCCTCCGCGTGGAAGATTTTATCAAAATCGGTTCAGCAAAAAATTTGCCTATATGTTAATCCAGGTCCTAATCTGTATATCCACCAAATTTCATCTAAATCCGTCCAGCCGTATAGGCGTGAAGAGGTAACAAACATACATACTTACATTCATACACACAAACTTTCGCATTTACAATATTAGTTGGGACAATTGTACATTAGTGCAGAGACCAGTAAGTAAGCTATCCTAAGGCAAGGGTTCCAATTTACGAGACCAGAAGTGGATTACTTTTCTCAAAATAAAACTAACAAAATACATGTGTTTGTGTGTGTGTGTGTATAGGAAGATAAATAAATGACTAATTATAAGATAGATAATATAAATCACTATGTCATGCATGAGTGTCCGATGATGAAATAGGTATGGTATTCGGATAAACCTATATAGGTTTTTGTATTCTGTAAATATATCTTTGTAACATTTTAGATAAATAAATACAAATACATTTTACAATGCTGGATGCGGGCAGCACAGCAGATCTTTGGGGGAGGCCTTTGTCCAGCAGTGGACGTCTTTCAGCTGATGGTGATGATGATGACATTATACAACATTATACAAACTAGACGAATATCGATTTTGCAAAGATTCCCGCCTTTGTAAGCGCATTTCTTTCTGATCCATACTACCTTATTGTGTTCACTTATTTCTTCTATTTAAGGCCTGTATTTAAGAATGTTGCTAAAGCGTAAATCTGCGCTTGAGAATAGATAGAAAGATATGCCGCTATACAAGATACTTAAAGCTTAAAGATATTTAACTATGCTCAAGCGGAGATGCCTGAGTAACATTCTGTAATAGACTTTAATAATTTGCAAGTATAGTTCCAAATGCTAATAATACGGTGTGGTAAAGATTATTTCCAAATTCAAAATCCCTTGATACTTCAAATTAGTTCTCCACACCTCTAGTTTTCTGTCTTCTAATGGTCGATATGTCAAAATTATATAGCTTTTTTTTAGATAAATTAAATTTACTAGTCATTATACCAAATATTTCCTATTACTAACTCTACCAGATTTAAAAAGATTAACAGTGGCCGCCGTCAAAGATCTTCGACGCCGGATTTTGAGATTGCCTGATATGGTAATGAAGAAAGATTACAGCATAGATATCAACCCTCCATTCAAAACCTAGCATTAAATTGGTGGTCGTTGATATTTTTGTAAACAGATTATATTCTGTACAATATTGGACACACTAAGCTATTCGTCTATGTTTATTTTTGTCATACAACAGTTATCGACCCATGGCCGGCTATTCCAGGAATAGTTTTAAGCAATTTTAGGGTTGGTATACCCTTGTTAGTCAAATACGTAATAGATTTCAATGGTATATAGTACTAGCTGTTACCGACGACTTCGTCTGCGTAGAATTCGTTCAACTACCAAATGCGTCCCTTTATGCCCCAAAAGCAATCCCACTATTAACACTTATCGCTCAGGAACTAGTCACTTTTCCCAGATAAAAAGTAACCTTGATGTTAATCCAAGTCCAAGGAATCCAATGAAATTTCAAACAAATCCGTTCAGCCGTTTAGTCGTGAAAAGGTAACAAATATACATACATACACACACACAAACTTTCGCATTTATAATATTAGTTGGGATTATTGGTCGTCCAGAGCATCTAATAAGTACCCCCGTAAATAAGTAGAAACCCTGAAAGACTATGATATCCAAATACACAAGTCAACTGTTAAAAGCTGAATATCTTCGAATGGTTTTCATCAAACATAGCTACATAACCTATCCCCTCTTTTAATCTCTAATATAAAAACCGCCATCACATACACCTTGACAAAGACTGGACACACACACCAAGCCGACAAACACATAACACCTCTAGTTTTTCGCCGTAGTCCATTGCTCACCATGCGATCAAAACTTTACACCATTAATTCAGTTTTTCAATTAGTCTGAAGTCCAACCTAATAATAAAGTCATGTACAGAATACCACTGTTCATCCTGGCTTACAGAAATTATAATGGGAACAACGCGGAGCAGGATGACACTTAGGTTGACACTCGTGTCAAAGCGAGTAGTCGCTAATTTAAGCCCTATAATTCGCGAGTCACTAAATCTTGTCTTAATCAAGTGAGTAATTTCACAGAAATGCAGAGGGCGTTTCTATAATATGCCCTCAACGAGTTGACATGACATGCCTCGAAGTGGGAGGGTTCTGAACCTATGCTCCCGACGTCGATTGTAATAACAATTCCAAGATCGTCACTGGGTCGGTATCGCGTGCCACAGGGAATTCCACCGCTTTATGTTATATAGTATATTTTATCACTACAATATTATGTAGATGTATGGGTAACTGTACTGTTTACTTGAATGAGATATAATGTATCATGTTCAACTTAGGCCCGTATTAATAAACCGTTCTCAAGATTGACATGGCCTCAAGTTGACTCTTGAGAATCTGTTGCATATTAAAACAGCATCAGAAAAAATGGTCTTGAGACCGAGACGCGATCTCAATCTCAAGAACGATTTATTAATACTAATTTTATCATGTCAGATTTATAAAATCTGACATGATAAAATTAGTACCTACTTGGTTTATTCATTTTGTTTAAGAGGGTTTTCCCACACGACATTCCATACAAACTTTGAAGTTCAAATTTTTCGAAATGAATACACCATTCTCTAATGAAACTTTATACATATAAGCAGGTTACATAGATCTAAGACGTTAGTCGAAAACATTTTCAAAATATCGAATATAAAAGAATTTATTGCATATTTTCTGTTACTATGGAAAACTATAAATCGCTCTAATTTAGTTTCAATACCTACTCGTTTACGACAATGTTCTCTACTAACTTTAATGAGTAAAACAACATTCACAATTCATCTTCGAAATTGTATAATATGCCAGGGGATGAGCTCATCGCCATTGAAATGTGGAAGTCTGTATTTTAGGTGAAGGTCTAAACAACAAAGTAAGGAACTTCTTTGACGAAGGAATTGAAATTTCATTCCAAGCCAATCTAGCACCGAACCTGACCCTATCTTCCGCTTTGGTATTTCGGGCCCGAATCTCGAGAAAATCTTTAGTAGTAGTCTTTCCATACCCATATTTCTTGTCTCCCTATAAATCTATGTTCTTAGTCCTTGCAACGATTAATTGTAAAACTACTCTTAGACGAATTCCTCAATTTTCGCTGACCGAAAATAGTACTGCGTCATCAATCACCATAGATCTAGGACGCATACGAGAAACTGTAATACTCACAACTCTGTAGAAGCCTTATGTAGGTATGCTGTTTATGAAGACTTAGATTATGGCCCATATACCTTCTCCCAGTGAGACGAGACTATGTCTCAACAGTGGGGACTTGTAATGCGAAGATGACGATAAAAATGGACAATTTATTTCAAAAGATTTTTAGAATTTATCAAGAATATTTACCAGTCCTGACTAGAATTTGAACTTGAATCTTATATAAACCAGTCCACACATTCTCAAGCCATCGATCCCCTAGCCGACATGTATGAGAATGTCGCCATACATTAGAAAGGAATTAGTTATAAACTTTGATCTCAACTCTCAACATCAAAGCAATTTAAAGGGAACCCTTCGTCTGACAATGGCGTAAGAGGAGACAACAATAAAGTTGATATTGGGTGACAGCAGCACTTAGTTCAAGTGTCTCTCACAAAGGTGAGGTCAGAGATCGCTTTGAAAATGGATATTATTCGGAATTATAGTTTCATTAAATGTGTTGTTCTGTTTTTATTTACGATAGATTAGCCTTTGACTTCAGTCACTCCTATGTTAAGGGAAGATGGGGGCGAATAAGATTGCGCGCTCACCTGGAACTCGTGAACTTATTTTGGGGACAGGCTATCTTATCTCAAACAGTCGGAACACAACAATGCAATCAGCACTGCAGCAGCTAGTCAGGTAGACACTTCAGAATGCCCTGCAAATACGAAGGTCTAGCCAAACTAATTCAGGTCATTAGTAAACTCGGCCATGCGAATTGTATGGAATAACCCGGCTCCATCTTCTGGTGGGTATAGACCTTCTGTAAGATGCACTACTACATCTGATCCTTCGCTGTGCTCATCCAACGCTTCCAGACACTTCAAGCGGTGGTGGCGATAGGAATACTGCGTGGTCTCCACTGTGTCTGAATGAGCATTGGTATTGTTCAATCTTCACGCTTTGTAGATTTATAAGTAGCTAGTTGATTCTGAGACTATCTATACAAAATTTAACAATAAATTTAAAATTTAGAAAACTTTATATCATTCAGATCTTCTTCTTAGCAAGTCGATGTCAAAATCATCACATTCTTGAGGACCAGAATGCAGCCACGCATACGACATTGTCTGTGGCATCGTAGAGGTCGTGTGGCTTACAAGTGTCGCGACACGCAGGGCACCACTTCACTTGGACATGTGCTCTCGGCATCCACCGACCCCGATGCGTAGTCTATTGAGTGCCTTCCATAGGGGCCACTCTAGATCGTGACCCGATGGAAGTTTCTCTGCAGGTCTTATAAAGAACTGTAGTGAAATCTATTCACACAATCTAGGTAAATATCGTGGAAACGTCTTAGCAGATTTCCATCATGGTTTTCCTCTCTCCTGGTAAACCAGTTTATATTAAAAAAAAACGGACCATGCATTATTGAGGTACATTCGGACAAAACTGGACACACTCAATGCCGACTGGACATAACATAACGCCCGTTATGTTTGGGGGTTACAAGTGTGGTACTGTCATGTATTAGAATTAATGATCAATGTTTACGAATAATGGAGACCGGTAATTTATTATTTACTTTCGATGATGTTGATGAATGACAAATAGATATTGATCATAATAGGTCTGGTTATTATAATAATGATGCAATGATAAAACTGTGGTCGCTACAGTAGGGTAGTGATAACAGTTTTATAAATGCTCTAGTTGTTTCGTTTACTGGTAAGATTAATGTGAAATGTACATGTAATAACTATAAATGAAAAATTTTGAAAACCCATGGATGACTGTGATAACATCCTAATATATCAAACAACCGTATTCAAAGCCTTAAATCCCAAAGTATTCAAATCTTCGAAACGGTTAAACCGATTTTTGTCAAACGTAGTTATTAACCTGTTTTGGAACACGCATTACCTCCGGACAATGAGTATACACATCCACACGCCATAGTTGTCACTCCGCAAATTGTCGACCTTGGGCTCGGAGCAATTATCAAGATTATTATATCCTATAAAATTATTACTCAAAGGATGTACATCTTCACACACAAATACATGCCAACCCGCATACGTGATTTACCACTCATTATTTAATACCATATCCGTGGAAGAAAAGTGTTGAAACATTTACCTACCCTCTCACTACATTTTTTATCTTACTGTTCAATTTACTTTTGATTTGTGATAAGTACTGTATTAGTTTAGCAACCCCATCTGGGAATGTTGGTACAAAATACTTACTAAATGTTAAGTTGTGTTTCTCAATTAAGTGAATGTTGTGTAAATATTCTTTGAGAAATAAAGTCTAAAACCTAGATTTACTATCAACGTTTTCATTGTCTAAACAATCTATGTATATATGCACCCAACCAAAGTCCTAAAGTTACTTTCGATGGAGTCAATGATGATGATGCTTGCAACCGATTTCGGCCATGGCGACCACTTTGACTCCTAATCGGTTTGGCGCTGGTGGTTAGATAGGCTATGGGGTCAATACAGATACTAAAATAACATTTTCAACAGTTGTCTAGTCAATGTTTAATTAATTACTACGAAAAATTTCTATTGATCCTCAAATGTATCCATTAGCAGTATTTGAATATCTAATAACGTTAAAAGAATAAAAATATTTGCTATTCGAGGAAAATCCGTGGATTTTTCAAATATCTTTTATCTCTTTGTCAACACAATTAAAAGATTTTGCTCTTGGGTTTTGCGAAAAATCCAGCATTCAAATTATCAGATTTTGTTAGATCAGTAGATGTAATTTACTAATTAAGTACCTACAAGTGGTTCAACTACGCAGTTGGTACAATTTGTTACTAAAGAAAGATTTTCGGAAAACATTTCTATTAATCTTGAGATCGAACTTGAGTTGACAGTTGAGATACTATTTTATATGATAACAGAATCTCGTATTAATAATTTGGCCTTAATGTTTCAATTGATCGTGAGTTCATACAATATTTTAAATGTCAACTCAAGTTATGTTTCAACCGTGAAATCGCTTTATTAACCTGCTTCATAGATAGTATTGGGCCCTGAGTAGTAGAAATAAATGAAGGAGGTATCTTTTCACTCGAGCCAATTTAGATACTAAATCAGTTTTTAGAATTCGATAACTCACCATTGGACTAAATCTGTTTCGGACGAGTTAACCATCTAACCAGCATCTGAACTAAACAGGATGACAGTACTACATCTACTCATATGCGAGTAGATATCAGTACAAAAGCAGCCATGAGAAATATTCCCCAAGCATAAGTGACAGATTATAAAGTGGGAGGCGACGAATAATTGAAGACATATCACGCGTCGAGATTCGCTCAATTTATTTTGAAGACGTGTATTACGAGCATTGTACTATGTTCGCGGCACGTCATTCTCACGCGTCGTTCGGTGGTAGAGTGTAATAACCACAGAAATACATATTCTTAGAAATGTTGCTTTTATTTTTGTGAAACCCTTTTAATATTGAAAGTATTTTTTTGTCGCTTCGATATACGCCTGATTTTCAGCGAAAGTGCAACATCGTTCTGGTGTCGTGGATTTTGGGGCTACGTGGCTGTTTGGAGTGTCAAGAGCTGCGACAAAGCAAAAAAATTGCGGTCGTTTTAGCAGAAAAAAAATTATATCTTGAAAACGAAATAAGATATAGAAAAAATTAAAAAAATTGTTCTAGCCTTAACAAAGACTTAGTTTGTTATCATGTTAATTATGGGATGAATAAGTATCTTTTATATTTTTTTTATTTTGCAGATAAATTTTTAATGTGCCCAATGGTCGTGGCAGACACGAGATCTGCGAATTTTTATATAAAAACATGGTAGTAAAATTCTTATGTAGACGCTAAAAGTAGCTAATGTCCATTGAATTTACCAGATTTCCTCATATTTTTCTCTGAAAATCACCGCTTTGAAACTATAAATAAGAGTGATTTTAAGAGTCTCATAGATACCTAATTGAGCGTGGATAGAATATGGACCTCTTGTGTATACACATATACATGTCTAAAGATTTCCAAATTGCACCACCGATACTTTTAAACTTCCGATACAAAATGGAGAGTTTCTTCCGTGGGTTTTGATACGTATTGGTATATCATCTGTGAATGAATGTATATGGATGTGAATGGATAATGGTTGTCTTATGATAGTATAAATATTTATTTGGTTTTAAGAAGTAAAAATTATGGGCTAATACAAAGGTAATAGTAAGTTTTCGTGGCTCACACACGCACACACACACTGGATAACACTTCCACTCGCACCTACACGTCAACACAATTACACACACACACATAAACACACATATATACACCCACGCGTACGAAGACACTTTCAAGCACTTACACAATACACATAAAATATAATATCTCCCTCACACACAGGCGATAACAAACACAGGTTTGCTTAGATTTTGTTCTATTAATGTAAATTTAGGAGTCCATTGAGGAGTTAACAGCTGATGCTTATAACACAAATACTTAATGCTTAGCATGGGCATCAGCTGGGAACATACTTTTAGAAATTCTAATGAATATTACAAAATTTTACCGGTTGTAAATCACTGTATTTACCTGTGGTTAAAAATAAATTATTCTTATTCTTATTCGACATGGGACCCTAGCTCTGGTCATTTCCAACTGAAATGTCAAGTATTTGGTAATGATTCTAAAGCTTATTTAATTTTCAATGAACTTATGTTATGTGCCAACAAAACAAGATAATAAAATAAATTTATATGTAAGTTTTTCTTTTTAATTCATATGCTTTCCAATTGGTGTTTCAATACAAGTACGTTTCATTAAGGTCGAGCACGTGTTCGGTGAATTAAAAAATTTACTGTTGAATTGTTAACACATTGGGACCCCAATTTATCTGACCTTTTTGGTGGGAAATTAGTTCGGCTATCGTCCCATTTTGTTTGATCCATGATTTATGGGACAGTCTGTATGTACATCATTCATTATGATAGTACTAATTTGGGGTTCCGTAAAACATATTTTCTTCTTCCATTGCCAATAGCCGTTTGAGCTTCGTGAATAAATAAAAAATCATACTAAATTGAAAAATCTTAAGATACCAGTTTCTTGCAAATGCGATAAACCCATATCATAATGTAATGCAGATATTTAGAGCGTTATCACACTAGCGTGTTGCGAGCGAGTGGGAAGCGGGGCGAGTGCGCAGTCAGCACGGTGCGAGTTCGCGACGTGTGCGTAGCGAACACGCCGCGGGTGCGCAGCGAGCTCACGGCGAACAGCGCTGTTGACGCCAGTCGATAACTTGATAATGGGTCCTCCCATATTTGTCGTTTTATCTGCTTTTGTCTTCGTTTCCGTCTTCGGAGTAACAAAGCTAACAGCAGTATTTCCTCGTCGTAATCCATTCTGGCACTGAATGTACAAAACGAGAATCGCACGCCGCGAACTCGCTGCCCACCCGCGGCGTACTCGCTGCGCACTCGCCCCGCTTTCCACTCGCTCGCAACTCGCTAGTGTGATAAAGCCCTTAATAATATGTATGTTAGCGATAAGGCCGCCTTTCTGTGCGATTAATGTTGTACGCTGTATTCTTCATGAAGCTTTTGTTAATTGTGCAATAAAGAGTATTTGATTGCACAATACAGGAATTATCGTCGTCAATTGTTTAACGAACATTATATATTTCTTTTGTTTACAGTTTACAGCCAGGGTAGTCTCATAGAAATTTGGTGAGGATCTGATGATGAATGATAGAGAACGGAACATCAGCGGAGTTTTTGGGAGTTTCATTATCGCATGCTGGTATTGAGTGCTAATACAGGATGTTGGAGCCCTCGATGCAAACTCGTAACAGAGTGATAGTTGTAATAATTTTTAAATGGGTAAAGTTATAAAACTTGACAATCCGTAACGTCGATGCCGTTTTAATGGAATAATTATTAAAATACTAGCTATCGCCCGTGGCTGCGCCTGCGTGGAATTACCATATCGCGGAAATTTGTTTATCCCACTCACTTTATCGGGATAAAAGTATCCTGTCTTAATCCAGGGTATGTTCTGACTATACATCAAATTTCATCCAAATCAGTTCTGCTGTTGCGCCGTAATTGAGCAACAAACAAAGAAATAAACACACATACAAACTTTCGAATTTATAATAAGATGGCAAGCGGCTCTTTTTTACAGCTATACCTTTATTCTTTATGGGTAGTTGATATGGAGAGTTATTAATATTAAGTAGTACAGTGGCACCACTCTGTCTTTCGGCTCCACAGAATACCAGCGTCGTGGTTGCTCCAACCCGACACATGCTGAGTGGAGACCTTTTTGGATTTAGGTATTGTAAACTTACGTATGTATGCATCTTTATAACAGAAATCCAAATAAATACTTTCTTTCTTTCTTTCTATTCTGATCACATTCATTAGTTTGAAATACTATGTAGTGACCGAACGATGTTTATGAATAAGTCAAATATTTACTTCATAAATTATTTAGACAATTAAATTGGTGATTTTGAACACAAAAACCGTTCACAATTTATTTTTATATGTGTAAAATAAATTTAAGATTCTCTACAAATTGTGGGTAGTTTTCGCCATGTCCCTAGCCGCAAAAACCTTACGTCATTGACAAATATCACGGGCAAAAACGGTATATCCGATTACTTCTTGCCCCTTGTCCCTTCTCAGATTAAATTTCTTCGGAAAACGATGAGAGGCAAGACATGGCTGCAGGGCTGAACTTAGGTTCCAGCCTACAGTACAAGTCCACTTAATAAATAAAACCGGCCGAGTGCCTGTCACATGTTTACCGTGCCGGCCTCTTAAACGTAAGAACTTTTTTCATCGAAACGGTAAAAATAGGAATAAAACTAGCCAAGTGCGTATAAGGCTACGCGCACTGTAGGATACCGTAGTTACCCTGTAATAATAATAATAATAAATAAATATCTTTGCACATACACACAGCGCCATCTAGTTCCACAATAGCAACTAGGCTTTTATTATGAGTACCAGATGGTTGATATACTACACATATACGTTTTTTTTGTAAATAAATACATAAATAAATGAAAAACGTCCATAATTCGGGAGCACATGTCTGTATTCATCATACAAACCATATGCCCCTAGCGGGATTCGAACCCGCGACCTTTTGGTATAGCAGTCAGAATTTTTAACCTCCACGCCATTGTATAGTATTAGTAATTGTAGTAGTCTCACATAAACTAACATTATATGGAACTTGCTATGTAAAAAAACCGCCACATTGAAATTGTCTCTGAATAATGAATTTATTAGTGATGGGCAAGACTCTTACTTACTCCTTTACTTATGTCAAATCATATCGAATAATAAAATACCGGTAGTAAAAAAGATGTAGGTACGAGAGAGATCTGAGATCGTCTATATTTACATGGTTTGCAAGTTCCATAGATTAGATTATATATTGTAAACAGAGTTGTTGTATACAGTTCCGTATGGATTATGTGTACTTTTGGGTTAATTTAGGTTTATTTGTGATAACAATGAAAAGACATGTTTCCCGTTTGAATGCCGTATAATCAGTGACAATTATATTAATACAAGGAATGCGGTTGCGCTTTGGTCAGCGTAAAGCTTCCGACATTACATATGTGACCGTGGGAATGCCTATATTGCATCTCCCCCGAAAAGTCGATGCCTCACCCCCCTTGCCAAAAGATGAAAGGTTACACATGTAATCTCGAACGTTAAAAAAGCTTATATTTTAAACATTATTTTAAAATCTTAACTAAATTTGACAATTACTGTCACTAACATGACAAAAAATTCTTAAAATAAATGTTACATGTAATAATATTACAAAATAGTTAATATTTAATACTTAATTAATTAGTCGTAAAACATTTTAGTGTTATTTTTGTGTATTAAAATTTCTTTATTGTTTTTTAAAATTTTAACATTTGGCGATATATCTTGGAGAACTTTATACGGACCTTCATAGACGCAATCAAGTTTAGTTCCGGTCTGGTTTTTCAACAGAACTAGATCTCCTGGTCTATATTTCTTTGTGTACGCATTTTTGTCGTACGTCACTTTTCGTAACTCTTTACTTTGAAGTAAATTATTTCTTGCGTCTGCATTTGCTCTTTGTAATCGATATTTAAGTTCTCTAGGGTAATCGTCAAAGTTGTACAATGGTTCTATTATATCTTTAGATAAATTGCTAGGTAGGCTACAAATCTTACCAAATACTAACTCGTATGGAGTATACTTTGTCATCGAATGCACTGTGGTGTTAAATGAAAAACACCAATATGGTACCCATTCGGACCAATCAGTTGTATTATTATCGCATTGAATTCTGAGATAGGCGGCCAAATGTTTATGGGTATTTTCTATTGAACCTAAAGTTTCATGATGGTATGGAGTGGAGAGTATTTTCTCAATACCTAGAAGTTTACACGTTTCTATGAAAATAGAAGATGTAAATTCTGTTCCTTTATCCGTTAGGACTTGCTTGGGAATACCATATCGCAGTATGAAATTATGCACGAAGGCTCTGGCTACTGTTTCAGCATCTTTTCGTGGGAGAGGATAGGCCTCTACAAACTTACTTAAATTACATTGCAATGTTAAAATATACTTATTACTATAGTTATCTATTTCTAACGGGCCCATAATATCTAAACTAATTAATTGAAATGCGGAATCAGGAGTGGAAGTTATGACCATTGGCTCCTTGACATTTCTGTTGGAATATTTTTGTTTTTGGCAACTTTTACATTTTTTAACATAGTGCTGTACATCACTAGTTAGACCGTTCCAAAAATAATATTTTTTAATATTATTAATCATACGATTTACCCCTGCATGACCACTGGACGGTAACAGGTGAAAATCATTTAAGATGATTTTTATCTCGTTTTTGTCGGTAATTCTTATAACATCTCGAGTTACAAGGAAACGTGGCGTTACGATTCCTAAATCTTTCATATTGCGCAATATATTTTTTATATATTTTCCATTACTTTTATTCTTGATAATAAGTAGTTCTTTAATATTTAACCTTTTACATAGATTTTCTAAATCCCTCGCTAGCACGTTTTGCGTAGATAACGATCGGGAGTTCAGAATTATCGCTGATTGCGATGGCACAAAGGTAAAATTACCGGTATCTGATACTATATTTTGAGTACTCATAAGACATTCTTCGTCATATTTGTCTGAAAAAAATAATTCGATAATATTGTTAGGCTTCTTCAAAATCTCTACTGCAGTAGGTTGATCAGGCCTACGTGCCGTGGAGCTCTGAGGTTGCCCCTGACAGTTTGGTTCTCTATTCTCCAATCTTCTCCTTTGGGCTCTTGTTAACACGGAAACTACTTGATTTCCTATTTGCTTCAAATCTGACGACGTCATTGAAATTCTACTTAGCGGGTCGGCTACATTGGTGCGTCCCGGTATGTACTCTACTTCGAAGTCGTACTCCTCTAAATACAAACGGAACTTTGTTAAACGACTCGAAGGGTCTTTTAAACCGAATAAATATATAAGAGGTCTGTGATCGGTATAAATCTTAAATTTTCTACCGTATAAATAGGGTCTAAAATGACGCACTGCCCAAACAATAGCTAATAGTTCCAATTCAATGACTGGATACCTAGTCTCGGCTTGTTTCAAACTTCGACTGGCGTATGCAATAGCTTTTCCATTGCAGTTCGATAGTACGGCTCCTAGACCAATTCTGGAGGCATCTGTATGTAATTTAAATACGTTTGATTCTGAAAAGTCTGGATAATCTAAAACGGGTGGATTCGTGAGAGCTAATTTTAATTTTTCAAATGCAATTTGGCAATCTGATGTCCACTCAAATATGATACCTTTTCGACACAAATTGTTTAATGGATAAACAATGGCTGCGAAATGTGATATAAATCGTCGGTAATAATTGGCAAACGCGACGAAGCGTTTTACTTCATCGACGCTTGTTGGTACTGGGAAATTAGACATAGTTTCGATTTTTTTTGGGTCGGGAAATATACCTTGGGAAGTAATTCTATGTCCCAGATATACAATTTCCTTCCTAAGAAACTCGCACTTTACCGGATTGAGTTTTAAATTAACTTCTCGTAATCGATTCAGTACGCTAATGAGATTACTGTTATGGTGGGCCATTGACTTTCCTATGACTACGCAATCATCTAAATATATGAAACATTTGTTGTAGTTTAAGCCTGACATTGCTATAGTCATGAGCCTAGAGAATACACTGGCACTAGTTTTCAATCCCATAGGACATCGTTTCATTTGGTACTGTTTTCCTGCTGTAAATGCTGTACATTTACGCGATTCCTTGTCCAAAGAAAGTTGGTACATTTTATTTATACTGAAAGATGTATATTTGCGTGAATTAGGACTTAATGATAGCTGATAATAAGATTGTGATAAATCTAATTTCGAGAAATAGATGCTACCTGATAATGAGTCGAGAATTTCGGTTATGTTGGGTAATGGAAATTTGTCATCATTAATTTTGTTATTTAATTGCCTATAATCAATAACCAATCTCCATTTCTTCTCATTCGATCTATCAGCTTTCTTTGGCACTAACAGAACTGGACTTGACCACTCCGAGGTGGCTTCTTCTATGATGTCATTATCTATCATTTCTTGAACCTGTCTTTCTACTTCTCCTTTCAGAGCTTGAGGAATTCGGTACGGCTTGACATATGTGGGAGAGACGTTATCCTTCAACGTTATATTATGTTCCATTAAATTTGTAACAGATAACTTGTCTCCTGGTAATTGAAATACATCGGCGTATTTCGCACAAATATTCTCGATATTAATTTTTTCCTCCTTATTCAAATAGTTTAAGTCAAGTAAATCAAACAACGTTTTTACGCGTTTCACGGTCTTACTTTCTTCGCTAAATTGACATATCTCAAAACTACCTAAGGGATAAATATCTACCCTTGATAAATTAACATTGACTTCTTTATCCTTGGTGTTTAAAATTCTGATCGGAATGCGACCATTTTGTGGCCTGGCAATCATTCCGGCAATGAAAACTCCTTCCTCCATCTCTCTAGCTAAAATGACTGTATCATCATTCAAATAACAAGGTATGTATTTAATTACCTCGCAACGGGGAGGTATCAGGTATGTATACCTATCTCTACTATCTATATCCATGCGTATAGTGCAGTTGTTTTCTGAGGTTAACTGCAAACATTTAGTTTTGTAGTTAATGATAGCGTCATATCGCTCAAAAAAATTTTCTCCCAAAATTCCATCATTCGAACATGTCAAATTCTTAAAAACATAAAACTTCTGTGTAAAAATAATACCATTATAATCTAAATCTAAATAAACAAATCCTTCCGATACTAATTTTCCACTTACACCTTTAATCGTTATCATATCACGTTGCATTCTATTCATGTACTCGTTATTCCGACTAAGCCACTCGTGTTTCAAGACACAAAGGCTTGCACCGCTGTCAACTAACAAACTTATTGTATTACATGTACCTATACTAAATGATACTACGCTACTCGTATTGTAATTGAATACGATATGTTCACCTTTACTCATTGTAGGAACGAAAAAATTCGTTGCTAGGTGCGATTTTGGTATCGCTGTCACTAGAAGTGTCTACCTGGTGTGTATGTTGCACTCGTGGGAAGCGTGTGCTGCTAAGGTTAGCGCGGGAAGCGTTGGTTGGGTAAACACCTCGCGCTGGGCCGCGCACTTGGCCTCTGTGGCCTGCGCGAGCGTGGGCACGGAAAGATGATGTACCATTATAAAATGTCCTATTCAAGGGCGGGCGATAACTTTGCGAATGGCGCGCATTTTGATTTCGATAGGAATGATTGGGTCGACGTGAATGCGTTTGACCTCTGAAAAAATTATTTTGAGAACCTCGATATGTGTTAAAACGTCTGACTTTCATGACTTGCAGATCTTCATTAGCGCTCATTGACTGTTCGTCTGAAGCGGCTCGAATCGCTTCTGGCAGAGACTCGAACTGGCGGGAAGCTATGATGGTACTGAGACGCGTGTTATTTAATCCGTCAGCAAAGCGTTTAATAGCTGTCTTCTCGTTAATGGGACGCAATACCTCATATTTGTTGTCGTCCCCGTCTGCCTGTGCTATGGTCAGATTGACAAATAATTGTTCTATATCTGACCCGTAGTTCTCTATAGATCTACGTCCTTGTTTGGCGCTAAAAAGTTGTGATTGAATTGCGACTGTGGATTTTTTTTGGATCAAATGCATTCGCATGTCCCTAATTAAAGCACTAACACTTACGTAATTGGACTGTAAACGTAACTTGGCGCTAGTTGATAGCCTAGTCTTCAGAACGAAATCGATCAGTTGTTTCATTCCGTTATCATTTACCATGGAGCTGTATAGCTGAATGCTATCTATTAATTGTAACGTAACCTGCTCCGAACCGGTCATCACGGGAAGCAGAGCGATGGCCGTTTTTAAATCAAAATTATCTGACGTCATTTTAGATGTATCTTTAGAACTCTCCTTAGAAATAGTTAAACTCAAAATTTTACTATATATTCTATGTATATCCTGAATTATATTTTTTGTAATTTCTAAACTTTGGGCGCTTATCTCAGATTTCTCAACTTTTTCGCGAATCTCAGACAAAGTAAATTCCAAACGTCCATACACGTTTTGAGCTAGGATTAATTTATTTTGAGCTGTTTCTGATGTTTCTCTTCGGTCGGGTCCGATTTTAATCAAATATTCTTTTATGTCGTTTAAGCTTTTATAAATTGATCTCAGCTCAGTCAAAGGCATCACATGTAAATTTTAAAAGTACAACAAAAATATATCATCAATAAAAGAAAAAAAAAATATACTTCGCTTAAGGCATGAGTAGGTAGGTACGCTATTCACTTATTATAATGTATCTCGTGACATTTATATAACATTACACAGACTTACTTGTATAGCTCGGTTAATATACTTCTATAATATTATGATGGGAAGAATAAGGCTGCGATGTTACGGATGCGGCGTCTCATGGTGACACGACGGCTGGATGCTGTAGTTGGCAGGTTTTCAGGTGAACTGATGATTGGGCCGGGTAATCCCTGGACACCTCTTCGGGCCGGGTACTCCCTGGACACCTCTTCGGGCCGGGTAATCCCTGGACACCTCTTCTAAACAGCAGCTAAAGCGATATCTTGACGTGATTGTGATATGTCAGTCTGGGCTATGATAACTTCGTCCTTGGAGTATGATTTGCCCATGTTTTGCTATAATTTTTTGTCTTCTTCTTCTTGCTATCTTCTTTTTAATGCTTCTTATTTTCAATGCTTCTTTCTTCTGTCTTCATATATATTTGCTATATTTTTCTCTTCTTTATTTTTCTGTCTTCTTTTTTTTTCAATATTGTTTTTCTTTCTCCGTCTTCATAATTTTTTTTTTTTTTTTTCTTCAAAATATCTCAATATCTTCTATCGTTCGTAAAGGCAGGGTCGCCATGGATTATGTGTACTTTTGGGTTAATTTAGGTTTATTTGTGATAACAATGAAAAGACATGTTTCCCGTTTGAATGCCGTATAATCAGTGACAATTATATTAATACAAGGAATGCGGTTGCGCTTTGGTCAGCGTAAAGCTTCCGACATTACATATGTGACCGTGGGAATGCCTATATTGCACGTAAATTAATGATTTCTAAAATAAAAGTGATTGTCAAACAAAAAAACAATTACAATAATGTAATTATTATGATGTATGTATAAACATACATCTGAAAATTTGTAGAATTATAGGATTATTTAAAATAATTATAATGTTAAAATATTGTGGAATCACAAATGAACAAAATAAACATAAAAAACCTATCACGATACTTTCAATAGGTATGTTATTAGACACTTAAGAATTGTAACCATTGTTACGTTTATATCAAACATGAGAAAAACATAAAACAATAGCATTATACACATATGTATGTCAAGATTAATCAATAAAATGAATGAATGAAATATAAATGAAATAACATCAATTCAATTCATTTATTCATTAAAAGATAACAAAGATCCATGGGTTAGTATGACTTATTGTAACTACATTAGTAAAATTACAAAAATAGATACTAAGAAAGAAAGAAAATATTTATTCAGCTTACAATGGGCATGTAATGTAATGTCATTTTTGCATAAATGTAAATTAAATTACATTAACTAAAGGTGATTAAAATCACCTGCTCTTCATTTGCCGATCAAACAGATTACCTATTCAATCTACTTGATCAACAAATGAATTAAATGATTTAATATGGGAGTAAAATCAATAAAATACTATAAGTATGTAACCATTTTTACGTCAACGTCATAATATTTTTGAAAAATCAAAATGGAACAAAACAAAATAAAATTTAAACCATGATATTATGACATTATCGATATGCCATAATGACCTATATCAAATAAAAGTTGAGCACAAGTTTAAGTAAATAATATTATATTAAAAAAATAGGAAAGCAGGTCAGGAGATTATGAAAATGTCATATCCAATATTCTGTTTAATAGAATAGAATTCATTGTAACAAAAAGTTTCCCAATTGGCAATTGAACACATCGTCATTTCATGATTCATAGAATAAGAATGACACTTTATACAAAAATAATCGTTTAGCTGGCAGGGGACACTACACCTTGAAACTTAATCGCCACGGACAGACAGGCGGACATGGCAAAACTACATATATAATGGATCCTAGTTGATTATGGAACCCTAAAAACAATTCAAAGAAGCATTTTAACCGACTTCAAAAAGGAGGAAATTATCAATTCGGTTTTATTTTTTGGTTTTCATAATATGTTTGTTACGTCAGAACTCACTCATTTATAAACCGATTCGGAAAATTCTTTCTTTTTTTTTTATACTTCCAGGGTGGTTCCATGTTCATTATACTCCTGTGATGGGGTCTATGAGAAATTGGGGAAAATCCTCACATAATATAGGCATACATATAACGATTTTGATATTTACACCAACGAGTCAAAAATTTACATTCAGAATGTGGAACCTGACTGAGGCGGTTGATTTGCCAATTTTCGGTGATTCAGTTATTATTATTTAGGGTGATACAAGGCGCTAAGTTTTAACAATGCCCTATTAGCGACTCGTGTCTCATTCTGATTACAGCCCTGTTCGGACGAGTCAAAACGACGTGTAAAGTCAAGAGGTTTGAGTGCCTCTCGATTCGGTCGAAGTGTGGGTTCGAAGCGCGAAATATCATTACTTGACGTCAGGCACACGTTATTTGAGCGAGACGGGAACGGTACGTGGATTAAGACTCAAGAATAGGCATCGAGAGGTTCCTATTTCTAGCTGATTGAGATACAAGTGCCCATAACAATATATACCAAAAATAGTCATACAATAATATTGATCTTCTGTCATTAGGGACACATTAAACACTCTTGGGTAATCGCATTAGCTATTCCTTTTCGATCAGTGTAGTTAAGTCAGTCCTTGGATTGATGGCAATTATTTCCATGCTTCAAAGAACCCATTAAATAGTCGGTCTCGGTTGTTTTCAATTAAGGGCAGTTGTGAAGCCAAGTCGAAAAGACTGACTGTTAGGTGACCACGAATTAAGGTTAGGGTTGGTTCAATACATTCAAAGGACATTCAAAATTTACCTTTAAATAAATTCAAAACTATTATAAAACAGACGTTATTTACCAAAGGCTATTATAAAATTTCTGACTATCTGGATGATAAGCAAGCATGGACATAGACCGCTCGGCCTAATTATACAATATAATATAATTGTACCCGACCTTATTTAAAAGAGCAACCCTTGAGTTTCTTGCTCGTTCTTCTCTGGGGAATCTGCTTTGCGAATGAGCAATAATGTCAATAATTTTAATATTAAGATAAAAAATTTTACGTTTTCAAGTGATAATCTTTATCCTACGAAATAAATATTTTTTGACTTTGACTTTGACAATACTCCGTAACTGTAAGTAAGCACTCAATAAAGTGAAGCATTCGTGGCGCAGGCATTATGTTCGTTCCTTTGGCGCATTCTGTAACCTAAACGGCTTGACGGATTTCCAGTACAAAAGAGTTTTTAAATTTAATTCAATTACCTACTTATGTGCATTTATCCGACTACTCTTAAAGGGTGAAGGAAAAGATCGTGAGGAAACCTGCATGCCTGAGAAATAAAAATTCAAATGCATGTGATGGGGACTTCACGCTAGGCCAGCGTGGTGGAGTATGGCCCTTACTCCCTCACTATACGTGGGAAGGCCTATATCCCTGCAGTGGGATGTGTACGGGCTGATGATGATATGCCGTCGTTCTTCTTCGGTGGTTAAAAATTTAGGTAATCGACAATTACCTTAAGAGGGTTTATCACACATGTTATTCCATACAAATTTTCAAGTCCAAATTTTCCGAAATGAATAAACCGATTATAATGATACTTTATAATATTGGGTATTTACCCATGAAATTGGAGTTTTTTTCTACGTTAATCATATGTACTAATTCCTGCTTTTTTACAAAGCTATATCCAAATTTGTTTTTTATTTGGAAAATGAAATATTATTTCAAGGTTTCACATGAAATATTTTTTAATTTCTGGGCTACAACACATAATAAAAAAATTTGAACAGAGCTCTTTTCATGTGCTTCCCATAATCATTTCTTAAATTCGCTGAAACTTTTATAAAGCGGTTACTTTTAAAAATTAACGATGCCTATACTTAACTTAATGTTATCCGATAATACACACAAAGTTTAGCTAAATTTGGATTTGCCGTAACCAAAAAAAAAACAAAAATGTTTGTGTGGAGAAAACAGTCTTAATGAAATTCTTCATACAAAACGCCAATTTCATAGATAAGGATCTAATATACATATAAGCAGGATATACGAATTTTAAATGTTAGTAGTAAACATTTTGAAAATATCGACATTAAAAATGTACTCTATCAGCTTTTTAGATCTATGTACTTGCTTTGTAGGTACGTAAAAGTTTCATTAAAGTCGGTGTATTCATTTCGAAAAATTTGAACCTGTAAGTTTGTATGGAATATCGTGCGGGATAAAGTAAAGAAAAACTCTCTTAGTCAAAGTCAAAAATGCTTCATTTTGTAGGTACACAGAATACACTTAATATCGTCAGATTTTTTAAAGCAACTGCTTGTTCAAAATGCAACTTTCCCCTGAGAAGAACAATCAAGAAACTCGAGGGGTTGCTCTTTTAAAAACAGGTTTTATTTTACAAATAGGTTTTTACACTTCATTGTTAATTGTGAAAATTCCTGGCATGCGAACGAGCTGGTTATTGCTCAAGGATGATTATCATAGCCTGATAGTAGTAATATTATTGGGAAGTCTGGATCAAAACCAAAATAACCTAACGATCGCTTCGTTCCACTCCGTTTCACTACGCTCTCGATAGGTTATCTGGTTGTTGATCCAGACTATCCCAATAATATTTATTGTTATTTAGAGATTTTTTGAACCGAATAAACAAAATAAGCGGATGAAACAATGATCATCTTATGGTGGACGTCTGTCCATTTACGTACCAAAATAAAACCTGTTATTTTTATTACACTACAACTCACCTTGAAATTTCGAAGTTGAGATGATTTCTTGTAAAAACTTTTTATCACGCACTTTTCACATAAGAACATGTCAAGGAGTGAGTTTCTTTTTACAACCAAACCCTCAGAGACCTCAGTAGATTGATTGTATCCCATCGCGATAGGCAGATAAGGTACGCCACGAATTATTGTTCGCATCTCAGCAAGCCGAGCCTAGTCACAAGTTATTACAATACAACTTAGGGTTCTGAAAATATGTGCATCATTCATTACGGTAGATGACTTCAGAATCCAAAAGTAGAATGTATCCCGTCCCGACGGGCAAATAACATAATGCTGCGAATTTATTTTCGTGTCCTTGCAAGCAAGGTCTAGTCGTACCTTACTACAAATACTTTGGTCTCCACGAGAGTTACGGATAACGAACACTCACTTTTTCATCCAGAATATCTAAATGTACACACCATCCGTGTCTCAGCAAGCCGAGCATTGTAGCCTTAATACAAATATCCGATTTTGGATAAAAAAAAAA
Organism: Oegoconia quadripuncta; assembly: GCA_949316235.1. Classification (NCBI taxonomy): domain Eukaryota; kingdom Metazoa; phylum Arthropoda; class Insecta; order Lepidoptera; family Autostichidae; genus Oegoconia; species Oegoconia quadripuncta. The sequence goes on from OX438746.1 coordinate 19,012,526, forward strand.
TTGCATCCCGTCCTGACGAGCAAATAAGGTACTCACAGAATAAGTATGTACAATATAGATATTTCCAGAGCCATAACAACCACTTTGCATCAGAGTTACCATAGGACTGTGTACGTGCAACTAAAACAAAAGGGAAAGAGGGGCACATTGACGCACTAGGGATATTGATCTAAAAAATTTTCCTATAACGTATAATCAAAGTTTACATGAAAAAAAAATAGCCTATGAAAATAGGCTGTGACAGTTCACAGTCGGTTAATAATGGAATTATTTATCCATAATAACAATGGTAGACATATATTTTTACCTCAAATTATTGCCAGAGAATGTGGCTGCTTATTCAATGGTGCAAGTTTTCTACTCTGTTGTCTTTATCTAATAATTTGAAGTATTTAAGCAGCCGTTTTTTGTTACAATACGATATCAATTACGATATCCATTTTTATGAAATTTTATTTCACTATACTCCATAGTTTTGATCGCAGGTACTCGTATAACCTTACCGCAAAACAAATTGTGTATTTATTACGCTAAATTATGAGATCGAATATTCCCTTAAATATGAAGAAGGCATATTATAAAATATTCGACTATTTTAGATAATAATCATGCCTGGACATACCCAGCTCGATTGCATGCCAGGTTATTTCGCAATTAATAATGAAATCTTATTATGCCTCTTCGTAATATAGTAATCTGTTTTTTAACTTCTTCTCAGGGAAAAATTGTCTTTTGAACAACCAATAGCTTAAGTTCTAGCTATTTTTAGTGTACCCTATGTACCTACAAAATAAGGCATTTTCGATTTTGACCTGCATCAAAGTGCCCCACATTCCCCTTTCAGTATGTATGAAGAAAGGGAGTATGTTACGATTCGTCGGTAAATTCTGACTATTTTAACTATACCCTGCTGTGTACTTACAGAAGAAGAGACCTTGCTTAAAAAAAAAAATATTTTCGAACTTAAACTTAAAATGTTATTTTATATATGTCTGAGGATAGTTACGTTTGACAAAGGATATTGGAAAAAAAAAGACCTACTGCACCAACCCCAAATAAAATGGGGCTCGAGCAAGATGATGATGATGTATAAGGATAGTTCAATTCACATATACATTAACAAAATATAAGGCTTAACATTACAACTAAAGGATGAAAACGTCTTTCCGTTGATATCTGATGACGATTATCAAAACAAAACTTTTACAAACATAAAATTATTTCTATTGCTATACTTAGTTCCAGCAAAATAAAATGTTGAAAATGAATTTAACTCTTTTAATTATTATTTAATTTAATATCATTCAGCTCATTACACAATTTGTAGTATGACTATGTCAGCTTGTATACATGTTTATGCAACTTTTGGTATTTCGGTATAATAATGAATGATGTAATATTGATCAAAGTACCTATTATAGATAGATAGGTCGTGTTAACACCTATGGCTACTTTTTTCCATGATATTTCATGAGAACTTTGTGTGTATTCCTAGACAATATACTTTTTTCCCAAAAAATTAATAAATATATAGGAAATGCTAAGTTTTCAATTGGTAAAATTTAGAATTACATGAATTCTTAGTTTACTGCAGCCCAGTATACAGCATAGTGTTTGTGCAATAATGCAAACCTCACGCTCAGCATTATTAGCGCGGCTTGTGTGTAAGCGTTTTCGTAGAAAATAGACATATGATACTTTAGATAGTTATGTTTTGCCTGCGACCTTACTTGTTTTTCTGGCCTATTTCATTAAATAGATTTAGCCATTCTACGTAATTAATTCATATTTAATGAGTCCAGTAAGTTAATCTGTGTTGATAGTATTTACAACTGCACAAAATATTAATTCCACACTAATGTGCTTTCTAGTCGTTGAGCATCTCATAGTTGACAAGAAAATCAATAGAAAATGGTTTTGGCTTTTAGCTACATTTAAAACTATAGTGCTCAAAAATCTTTCTTTAGGTTGAGAGCGCTAATTTAACCGCTATTTCCCGGCTGACCGGTACGCAAACGTACCAGTAACATATTTAAATAGAAAAATTGTCTTTTATAGTCAGTAATAAGGAAAACAAATGCATAGTTATAATAATTATAAACACCGTACAATTACTCACTTCAACAGGAATTCGAACCCACGCTTAGCAGATATGACCACTGACCGCTAAGCTATAGGGTCGTTAAATTATGATTATGAACTTATTTTATTTAGGCACTATGGTCAAACAGAGGTAGACCTTTAAGAGTTTATTATGAATAATCAGATATAATAATATGTTTATTTATTTTATTTCGAAACCATTTCAGTTTTGGAAAATACTTTTTACTTTTTTATTATTTTATTTAAAAAACTCTACCTATAATGACGACGGATTGGTGTAGTGGATAGTGACCCTGTCAGCGAAACCAACGGTTGCGGGTTCGAATCCCGCGACGGGTAAATGTTTGTGTGATGAATGTGAACATTTATTCCTGAGTCATGGATGTTTATATAAATATTTATGTATGTTTATCCGTTATCTAGTATCCATAGTATAAGCTTTGCTTAATTTGAGACTAGATGATTGGTGTAAGTGTCCGAAATATTAAAAAAAAAAAAATGACTTTTTGACACGTGAAATTATTAAATATTTACAATTGTCTAAAAAACCATTACCTTTCTTTTCTCAATCGGTTAAAATATATGATTACCATTTATTACGACGAGACATTGAAATTGGAGAAATTTGTTTGTTATGACAAATTGCTGATTAAAATATTATTCACGCACTCACACAAGTGAGTGCGTTGTGTACATACACGAAGGAAAAATATATAAAAGCCTATTTTCGTTATGGAAATGTTACATTCCAATTTTCCGACGCCGCCGGACTCTCTCAAGCAGTATTTTCGATTTTGTCAAGACTTCTTCAGCCGGATCAAGCGTGTTGCCAGCACTTTCTCAAGCAGTATCTTCAGCCTTCGGGAACTCTAATTCAAGACCTAATCATTCGGATCAAGTGCGTTGCCATAATGTTCGTAAGTTTTCTAATTTATTCTAACTTCAAAAACACTAACTACTATCTCATATTAAATTTCCAAACAAAATACCCTTTGGTACAATAAAATCCCACTTCTATCTGGATATTTTTTTACAGTTACTTATTTTACAACTTTATTTTCAGGTCTGAGTCTGATTATTACAAGGAGCAAGCGGCGGAGAAGAAGGGCAAAAGCAAACGATCAGCAGCGGCTGCCTTAATTGAGAGTGACTCGGACGAAGGGCACGCTAGGTGATTATTGTTTTATTTCAAAACTCTGACATTTAAATCATTTAAAAATACATATTAGATCATTAGACACTGGTTATTCGTTAAAACTTGTGGTTTTACTATTTCTCAAATAAATTTTCTATCTTTCCAGCCCACCGAAAAAAAAGGTAGTGAAGAAGACACCTTCCAAGAAAACCAGTGGACAAAAGAAACCCATTAGGTATGTGTTTTCAATGTGTTTGGGTTATATATAACTTATATAACTTTGTAATATAACAATGTACTTCACTTACTATTTAATTCAAGTTAAATAGTCTTTATACGTTCACACTATCTGTTCCCAAACTAATCATAGCCTGTACTAGAGACCACTATCAACTATGCATACCTATTGTTGACCAAGCGACTGATTCATTCATTTTTATTACAGCGCGTCTTGTTCGAGCACCTCGTTGATGGGTGATCTATTTGGCACTGACGAAGAGACACCTCAAAACCACCAGCAGCCACTGTGGTCCAGTATAACTCGTCGAGTAGCCAACGGGACCTTGCGCCAGGCGGAGCAGTTGGAAGGCGAGTTCTACATTGAACTTCGGGTGTTTAACACCGAAGAGATACGCAACCTCCACTACTCCAAGAGAAACGAAGAGGTATCCGCCGTTTTACGCCTACAGTTGGATCACGACGATCCACAATGGGGTTTGATAAAAAAATTGTTTTCTGAAGCGAGGAAGAAGTTCCAAAAAGAAGCAATTTTTTATCAAAAAGAAAAAAAGTAATATTACTTGTACTCCTATTAAAAAGTAGGGAACCCTATATTTTTTATTAATTGATACTTATGGTCAACTAACCTATCTAGAAACAATTTTTTATATTAAAGGATAACTTTTAAAACGAGTTTCATATAAACCTATTGCTTTCATTTGGTACATTTCATTGTAGTGAATTTTATATCTTCTTTTTTAGTAAAGCCTAATATTGAAGGATACTTAAATATCATGACCATTCGATGATCGCCTTGTAATGACATATATAAGTTAACATTTATTTTTTAATAGTTTGGTAATTGTATAACCTAGCCTAACTTAAGATACTTATCTACGTAATATAAATATACTGATATAATATTATAATAAAAAGGGTTTAAATATAAAATTTAAGTCTTATTAATTATAAATAAGAAATACAATTAGAACCATAAAATACATTTAACTATACACACTTATAATATTTACCGTAAATTTTTAAAATGGATTCTAAAAGAACTATTTACTGCTCACTTTGTAAAAAATCCATTCATAGTAAGGGTTTTCTCGGTCATTTGAGGAGTATAGCACATAAAAACAATGCATTAGAGACTGTAGACAGCGAAGTTGACAAAATTAATAGTGCATTCAAGGGACGTATAGCTACGTATCGTATTAAAACTGCACGCGAGTCAGGCCCAGACGGTAGCATCGAAGCCGCGACCTCGGCCGCGCGCTACTTGTCCGTTATCACTCCGCGCCTACGTCAGTTATTGGACACTGCACTCTCTACTCATATTAGTGTTAAGGTTAACTTTGAACTATTTGTCAAAGTAATTTTACCTAAGGATGATACTATTGAAATAAAGTCATTTGCAACTGAAAATATAACATTACATCAAACATATAGTTTTGATGAGTTATTACACAAGCTTTCTGGAATTCTTTGTAATAAAATTGAAGAATTTCAAGAGAAAGGTAGTGGTTGGTCTCTCTTAGATATATTGTACTTGGAAGTAAATATCAATAAATATACTCCTCTAAGGGGTTCCTCTTTTATAGACCTACCTAATAGCATAGCACGTAAGAAATCTTGTTTGAACATAAAAAATGACGATGACTATTGTTTTGCATGGACCGTAATAGCTGGGTTATATCCAGTGAAATGTAATGCTAATCGAACATCTTCTTATCCTCATTTCAGTAAAGTATTAAATTTATCAAATATATCCTTTCCAGTCGCACTCTCTGACATAAAAATTTTTGAAGAAAATAATAAGAGTATAAGTATAAATATATATGGTCTGGAAAGAAACATAATCACAGGACCATTATATAAAACTTCATTAAAGAGAGAAAATCATATTAATATGTTGTTGTTAGAAAAAGGCTCAAAGTCTCACTTCTGTCTTATAAAGAATTTAGCTAAACTTGTCAGAAGTCAAGTGACAAAACATCATGGTAAAGTTTTTTTCTGCGACAATTGTTTGGCATTTTTTCAAAATGAAAATCATGTTTGTGGAGGTGTAGCGACTATTTTACCGCCTGAAGGCGCAGTTCTTCAGTTTAAAAACTATCAACGCATGCAATATTTGCCTTTTACTATTTATGCTGATTTCGAGACTATTTTACAGCCATGCTCAGAGCGTAAAGGTGATAGTACTCAAAATATACAGCAACACATACCAGCTGCTTTTGCATATTATATTGTATGTAATTATCAAAGCACTCTGAATCGTTTGGTATCTTATCGCGGTCCAGATTGCGCTAAAAAATTTGTAAAATTGCTTCAGAATGATGTCAAAGAAATTTATCACATAATAGAAGAGAAGTCAGCAAACCCAACACCGATCGTATTGAACGATGACGATAAGCGAAACTTTGACAGAGCTGAACATTGTTACTTGTGTTCTCAGTTGCTACTTAGTGATAAAGTCAAAGACCACTGTCATTTTACTGGGCAGTATAGAGGAGCAGCACATTGTTATTGTAATATTAATTTTCAAATACCTAAATTCGTACCGGTATTCTTTCACAATCTATCTGGTTATGATTGTCATTTATTTATTCGTGAATTGAGCTCATTTCCTGGTATGATTAAAGTCATCCCAAGAAATAAAGAAAACTACATATCTTTCACCAAATTCATTCCTATTGCAAGTGATAAATTTGCTGCTGTACGATTTGTTGATTCCTTTAAATTTTTGGGCACAAGTTTAGATCAATTAGCAAAAAATCTTGACAAAAATGATTTTATCCATTTATCGGGAAAGTGTAAAAATGAAAAAGAATTTGATTTATTACGACGAAAAGGTGTATATCCTTATGATTACATAAATAATTGGTCAACATATAATGAAACAAGTTTACCGCCACAAACATGTTTTTTTAATAAACTAACTAATGAACATATTTCAGATTCTGATTATCATCACGCTAATGAGGTTTGGAGTCATTTTAAAATTAAAAATATAGGACAATACACCGACGTGTATGTCAAAAGTGACGTATTAATACTTTCAGACATTTTCGAGAGTTTTCGTAAAACCTGTAAAAAAAATTATAATCTAGATCCTGCCTTTTACCTTACGGCTCCAAGCCTCAGCTTTGATGCGATGCTTCTGAAAACTAAAGTCAAATTGGAACTTGTAACTGATTTGGAAATAATTCGTATGATACAAAAAGGTATCCGAGGTGGTATTTGTCTTTGTCCATTAAGATATGCCAAGTCTAACAATAAATACCAAGAAGACTTCGATCCCTCAGAACCTAACAATTTCTTGATCTACATCGATTGTAACAACTTATACGGGTATGCAATGTGCAGTTACTTACCACATTCAGAGTTTAGTTTACTCAAGAAAGATGAAATAAATAAACTTAAAGTTATGAATATTCCAGATAATAACGATTATGGTTACATATTAGAAGTAGACCTTGAATATCCTGCACACATGCATGATTTACACAATGATCTTCCATTTTGTGCTGAGAATTTCGCTCCCCCAGGGTCTAAACATAATAAACTGACTCCAAATCTACATGATAAATTTAACTATGTTATTCACTATATTCACTTAAAGACATGTTTAAGGAATGGCTTAAAACTGAAGTCAATTCACAGAGTTATAAAATTTAGACAAAGTCCATTTTTGAAACAATATATCGATTTAAATACTCAACTAAGACAACAGTCTAAATCAGTATTTGAACAAGATTTTTTCAAGCTTTTGAATAACAGTATTTTTGGAAAAACTTTGGAAGATACGGAGCGTAGAGTTGATGTAAAGCTAGTAAACAGGTGGAACGATGATCGCAATAAAACAAAAAAGTATTATTGCGCTGAACAGCTAATAGCACGTCCAAATTTTCACAGTTCAACAATATTTGACGAGAATTTAGTTGCAATACAGTTTAACCGAGAAAAAGTTGTTTTGGATAAACCAATCTATATAGGTTTTACAGTTTTAGAGTTATCTAAAAATCATATGTATGATTTTCACTATTCAGTAATGAAACGTTTTTATAATGAAAAGTTACATCTATGTTATACTGACACCGACAGTTTCTTGTATTTGATACAAACTGAAGATTTTTACAGAGATTTGAAATCCTCCTTTTTGGATTATTTTGATACTAGTAATTACTCAACAAGTAATGTATTTAAAATAGTTCAAGCAAATAAGAAAATTCCTGGGCTATTTAAAGATGAATTAGGAGGAAACATTCTTTTAGAATTTGTTGGGTTGAGATCGAAATTATATAGTATTAAAACTAATGATTATGAAATAAAGAAAGCCAAGGGAGTTAAGAAGTCGGTAGTGAAAAAATTGAAATTTTCTCAATATGTAGACGTCTTATCGAGTGGTAAGGAATTAAAAAGAAAAAATATTTTTTTCAAATCAATAAAACATGAGATTTTTACTCAAGAGCAAAATAAGGTAGCGTTATCACGAAAAGATGATAAACGATTCATTCTAAGAAATAATGTGGAAACCAAGTCTTGGGGGCACTGCTCAATAACAGTTTAGTGGGTAAATATATTAAGAAACGGTAAATATTATATTTGTGTAAAAACATTATGTATTATTATTTTTTTAATGCAAAACAAGATAGAATATTTTCGGTATTTATATTACCTAAAATAATTTGCAAATGTTGTGTACACTATTTTCTGCTCAATGTAATAAACACTATGTATCTCTAAGGTTTGCTGGTAGAAAACTCTATCGGAGTTAAGCTCGCCTTTGTACATTTTATATACAACGCATATTTCTGTAACAATTTTGTGTACAATAAAGAATTAAGATATAATTAAGATAAGCAATAAAATATATTTTACTATTAGAATCTTAGTGTTTAATTTTAATAATATGACCCCACTCCTACTAAAACATTTACAAAGTACAAGAGTTTTAGCGCTGTCCCTTTCGGGTACCCTATATAGTTCTAGTGCTGTTCCTTTTTCAGTCCTTTAAGTTTCAAGTTCCGAAGGTTGTACTTTGTGAAAATAGTAATAAGGTACAATATCGGAGCTCAAGTTTAAAAGTATTTAATAATTGGGTCACGCACACATATCTGAAGATCCATCACCTATTAAACATGTTCAAACTTGTTTGCAATATCGAATTGCATCGCATTGACTGTGGTACTTCATTACGTCTTTGGAGCGCAAGCAAATTAACCGCCTCTTCTATTTTATAAAAATATTTTTATTAATACTTCATCATGTATGATGGACCGACAATGGATCCTGACATTATTTGTTTGGGACATGGTCAGGATATACTAGCTAACTTTAGCGAGGATTACCCAGAACTGGCAAATAAGCCACTTCCAGACCTTACCGAGAGGAAGAAAACCGAAATTATAAAGGTGAAAAAATTGAGAACTCTCCAGAAAAAGAAGAACAAATTTGTATCGTCATATGTTAAGACAAATATTGACAATATTGGACACAGAATGATCAAGATAAAGGTGTTTGATTCTGCCGAAATAATCGACTGTGGAAATGATGGCGATGGTGCAGTGATAAGTGCTCAGTATACAGTTGTAGATCAATATGACGAAATTATGGACCTGACTCAGACTTTGATAAATAAAATTTCGAAAAAAATATGTGAAAATAGTTTATAAGTAATTGTAATTATATTTAAGATACTTAGATAATATATTATGTACCTAACAATTTTCAAAGAATTGAAATAAAACAAAATATTCAAATTAATTAAACTCTTTTATTTTTAACATTATTGTAATCGAACTTATATTAACTATCTTACAATTAATCAAAAGAATTTATACAGATATATATTATTATCGTTAAACCATTTTTTAATACAAATAACATTTTTTTGAGCACAATATTTATTATGATGAAAACAATTCAAATACAAGTCATTTTTACAATAATTTGTATGCAAATTTAAAAGTTTTGGACATCCTTTTTCACCTAAATCTACAATATTGCAATTGCTACACAAATCGAAAAGCCATTTTCTCTTTTCTTCGCCTTTAATAAAAATATTTTTACCAGAGAGTACTGGTACTATCATCCTTTTAAATTCTCTATAATCAATATAACCCTCAGACCAAAAGATTCCTCTATTTCGTTCTATCCACCTCACTTGACTTTTTTCTTTGTATGATAATTGCGAATACGTAAATGGTGGTTTAATTAAAAATACTTGAGTGAATTCTGAGGTAGCGAGGGCAAACTCTTTGAGTATAAAATTATTCCGATCATCTTTGAATCCTTGAACGTCCACAAATAAATAATTTTTCTTCATGATATTTTTCTTACAATGTTGCTTAGAGGTTTATATTCAAAAATGCAGTCGTTTAAAATTAAACAGTAAGCTGATGTTTGATCTGGGATAACTACATCCGTTTCTAGTTCAATCCTAACATCAACAGAGCCTCTTGTTTTTAAATTGTCTACTTGACGAGAACAATCTATTACAAATAGGGGAGCTATATTTTTAAACTCAGCATAACTCAGTAATGGATTTGGACGACGACCGTGATAAGACTGATGGAATTTTGTATATTGTTCATATAATAAAGAGTAATTATCACTGCTAAAACTCAAATTAAGGTTTTCATAAGGAAAATAAACGGAATTAAGAAAAACTTTAACGTTTCTTACATTGCAATGATCAAATTGAGCCATGTTTCTACTGACGTGATTTTTACGATCAGTTTGAAGTCCTAATATAACGTATCGTGGTTTTTCTATTTGAGAGGAAGTTTTGATTGACCAAGTATGCTTTGAAGTTTTTGGTAGTATCGGATATTCATACAAGTCCCAATTTCTGAATGTTATATTTAATGAACGATCTTTTTCTAAATGACGAAGCAAATTAATACGTTCACGATCGCAAACTTTAATGTGAGGAACACGCCAAACAATTTTACTAATTTGAATATGCTCTATAAACTCCTGTGGCTCTAGTTTTAATGCATTTACATTAGTATTACTTCGTAAAAGAATGAGTTCATGTTTACAATTTATTATAACTTTATTGTAATCTTCTGCAAATCCTAAAATCTTGTTAAGAGGTACAGAAGCAGTGAAATATCCTCCATTATTTTTGCTTCCGTTAATATCCCAACCCCAATACTTGGACATCTTTGATTCCCCTTCATCCATTGACAAAAGAGATTTCATAGTTGTAGTGATACCAGCATTTTTAATTTTATCTACTTCTACACCGTTAAGTTCATATCGAATATCTTGAAAAAGATATAACATTGGATTATTTGTAAAAAGAAACTCAGACACCTCCTTTTTGGTTTCCCTATTCACAATTTTAACATTTCCTTCAATATATAGTGTACTTGCTGACGGAAGAATATACAGATCCTGTTGATTAATAGGTATACGAATTTCATCATTCAAGTTAAAACTTGTTACATATGGTTTGTAAGAGTGGTATTCGTAACTTTCAATAGAATTATCATAAACGAGAGAATTTGTAACGTTCAAAATACTCATTTTGATACTCCAATAATTTTGAGGAACTCTTTATTCACTTTAGTTAATTTCTTCTTGCGAATTTTATTTTTATTATTTGCTAGATTAGATTGTTTACAAGATGTTGTTTCTTCAATAGTAAGATTAGTACTAATACTCTGTGATATCAATGGTGCGTATTTATTAAAGTCTAACATTGTTTTTCCTTCCTCAAGTGCAAATAAAGTTGAATTTCCTCTTCACGCAAATTTACCAAATTATTATTCACATCCACTATAGTTACGTTGATCGCGCTAATGTCATTTTGATTTACAGGAAAATAAATAATATTCTTAGGAATTTCTATGATCCTGTAGCCAGGAGGTACATTGGGTGCAAATTCATGAATTATGTGACTAGGTTTTCCGTTCACAAAAGATCCGCTAACTATGTCACATTCAATCCTGAGCACGGTTGTCGACAGAATGCTAACAGGGTACCGAGACTCGTGTAATATATTTGCTTTGAGAGTTTCTTTTCCGTAACCCAATATTCTACCAATTGAACATTCTTTCCCAAAATGAATATCTTTAGAACAAATAATCGTAGTTTTTAATGTATTATTGTTGCAGGATAATTTTAATGTACAACCTAACACGTTGCTGTGCAAAAAGTCACTAATATCCTGGAGTTCATAAGATCCTTCAGGTATTTCAATAACATCATTATCACCATAATAGAACTTATTATTTTTATTATCTATATTCGGTATAGAATTAAAAGTCGAAAAATACAACAACCCACATTCATATCCACCATCTAGTTGAAGAGGAGGTGAATAATGCGTTGTCAAAGTTGACGTAGTATTAGATATTGACAGCGTAAAAGACATAATGCTAATGAAAATAAATTACAATATAACTTATTTTAAAGCTTTTTTCCAAAAATTCTCTAAATATTTTAAACATAAATGTCCACAGTTAACAGAATTGAAGCGCTGGTATTTCTGGTAATTGTAAAAAATGTACTTGCTATTTAAATATAAAGATAATTCTAACGGTGGTTTCAAATCTCCATAACTATCAAAATATTCACAATATTCATTTACTTTAACATATGCTACCCAATGTGTTCCAATATTTCTGAAACTATCCAAATTAACAATACCACATTCAACCATTTTCGATTTTCTAGGAAGTTTGTCTCTCATATAAACTCCTCTGAAGTAAGGTATGTCTTTAGCGTAATTAATTATGTCAATATTCGTTAAAGCACGCCTGGGTAGCTGCCTCTTTAGTTTTTTGAGCATGGTAAATATAATCCGTTGCCCTTTTTATACGGTTTAATGTAAAGACCCTTTCCTAAAGCAATAGACTCTATAGCTCTGTTATGACGTTGAGACTCTTTTAAACTATTTTGAGCTGACTTATAATCATTTACGGTCTTTGCAATCCCAGCCGCTCCTCCTGCTAGCGCCCCCAATGCAGACAACCCGGCAAAAATTGGTATCAAAGGCAAAATACCACCCGTTTTTGGAATTGGAATTACGCGAGGTAAACGAACTCTTATATTTTTAGGTAAAATTTTTTTAGCAGCTAGTAAAGCAAGTTTTATCGCTGAACTCTTACTCTTTGGTTTTCGTTTTCGTAACTGAGAATGTATTTTGGATACAATATTTTTGAAAGCTTTGATACCAGCACCAGCTTTTAATTTCGTTTTCATTACTTTGCTTACTAACCAGGATGCTATTTTCTCACCGGTTCCCGAATTTTTTGCCTTAAGCCTTCGCTTGGACATATTTAATAAATCCAAGTCTGCTTTATGGCGATTTTCTAAATCACTGTATTTAGAATATGCTATGTCGTGATGCATACAAGCTTCATCTAACTCATTAATTCCTTTATCGCCGCGAAGCAATCTTTTTTGCAATCGTGTACCGGGTCCGCAATAATTATACCCGGGCAAATGTAACTCAAATGGCAATTTATTAATAGCGCTATTGAGAAGCCCTCCTCCTTGCATTACTAGGAGAATAATGTGTCAATAATGTTTAATTACTACTTATATAAAGGTTTCTTATTTTAAAGAATAGATTTCTTATCAATCCAACTATTTTCACTTGCACTAAGACCTAACCATTTCACATACATTTTATTACCTTTTTTCGTCAACACTTTCTCTATTAAATACACATCTGGATATTTAGTTCTTTGAAGTTCATGTTCATAAAAAGAACCTAATATTACATGATTTCTGTGATCCTTGATGTTAAAAGTGATTGGTTTAGTTTTATTTACTTGAGTAACAGTAAATATTTCAGTAGACCAGTTCGGAGTATATCCTTTTTCAAAACTCCCTTTATATTTGCTAATACGAACATGATCTCCGACCTTATATTTCGCTCTCTTTATTTTATGTATTTGTCGAGAATTGATTATGTTTTTCAAAACTAAACTTTCATTTGCACGACTAACATTTATGGGCTTGTATTTCGTAATTCTATGTTTAGTGCTATTATATGACTCAACAATAGTATTCAAAGGTTTGCCAACCCACTGATATTTTCCGATAAAACTAAAATATTTGTACAGTTTGGATTTAATCGTTCTGATAACTCTTTCTACTATGGATGCTTTCTTAGTAGAATATGATGAATAATGATTTATTTTAAATGTGGTTATTAAATTACGAAATCTATCGTTATAAAATTCCTTTCCCAGGTCAGTTTGCAAATTGATTGGAATACGACCTGACTTTGACAATACATATTGAAATGAGTTCGCGATATCGGTCTTTGACTTTGATTTAACTGGAATACTCCAAACATATTTTGAAAAACAATCTATTACAACCAAAATATACTTATATCCGTTATTTTCATTGGAAAGTTTTTGAATGTCGATCAAATCAGCTTGCCATAAATCATCGATGCCTTTTAAAATAACAGAACGTCTGATAAAGTTTTTCCGTGCTGACTTATGAAGCTCATCAACAACTTGTTGTTTAGCCATTTTGTGCAATTTTCAAAATTTCGTTTATTTCCAATTTTGTATAATAGTTCTGTAAAAGCTTTTCCATGAATACTGCAATACCAGTTCTAAATTCATTAAGTTTGTTCACGAGGTGTTGCTCTGTGCAAAAGTTATTAATTAACGTATCAACGTACTGCTTATTGACAACGTCATCAGCAGTCGCTGGAAGTTTTACGCCTTTTAGTCTCGATGATTGCAAATCAAATTCTCCGGTTTTTGATTTCATTAATATATTATTTTTATCGAATGATGCTGATTCCAATTTATCAATTAATAAATTATCAACATATTCTTTATTAACAGCATCATCAGAAGATAATGGGGATTTTACACCTCTTAACCGTGTTAGATGTAAATCAAAATCTCCGTTATCCGATTTTGTTAATACTTCATTAAGATCATAAGATAGTTGAGCCCTCCTTAAACGTTTATGAACGTGATGACCAAATTTATCTATATTCATTTCTCATTTGACCGTACTGTTCAATAATTGAAACTGAAGTGATAAATTTTACGAAAGTACTTTATTCTTATATGATATGACCACTTTCTCTGAGTTCCTCGATTATAGATAGTATTTCATTATCTAGACCGGTATTTCCAGCATCTCTTGATGCCCATAATAACTTCAAACGATCAACTAATTCGTTTGGATCATCCCAATACACATAATCAACATTTTTGTTAAGTCTTTTTATTACAGGTAAACCTGACCCTTGAGTTTCCAAACTCTCAGTACTTACACAGTTTTTAGATAGCTTTATAAATAATGGCTTTATTATTTGTGTGTATTTTAAACCTTTGTTACTTTTAACTGGTTTTGATGCATCGTAATTACGTCTATGAGCATTAGTGTCAGTTAACATGATTTTGTAATTTCGTTTATCACCTTCGGTTATTAATTTTAAATTAGGTGTTCTTTTAAACAATAACTCTAACAAGCCTGCTGTTTTATTATAACTTCGACCTGCAATAGATATATGATGATCTGTTATAGAGACACGTGACGTTCCCATCAATAACTTGCCTCTTTCACGTCTTACACCAAACGGTATTTCATCGAGGGCTTGTGAAGACATAGACCAGGAGGTACTAGGAGTACTATTATCTGGCGTTGCAAAAGATACTTCAGTGGTGCTAGATTGTTCTTCGTCGCTATTATCAAAATTTATTTCTTGTTCATTACTTTTATAATTGTTTTCTTCATCTTGGACATCAGCATTATTATTATTATTATTAAAACTACTATCTGTTTCATTTCCACTTTCCACGTCATACTCATCAGTGCTTAATTTAAGTTTCTTGATAGTATTTGTCGGTGTAAAAGCATAAACTCTTTTTTTGTTCTTTATTGGTGATACTGGTATATTTGTTTTGGTAGAATTTTTATGCACCATTTGCTTTAACGGCTCAGATATTGGTTTAAACATAGACTCCATTGCTATATCATTATTATCTTTTAGATCTCTCATTAACTTAATTTTCTTTTTTACTGATTCAGCCGACTTTATTATTTGTTTCTTCAGTGACTGTTCTCTGTCCATATTTGACCAAGTCATGTAAGATAATGAAATAAAAAATGTAAAGTAATTAAATTTAAATAAACTTTAACTGTCGAATACAACAAATGTGTCAAACTTCATTCTGTAACATCCTTTATTTTTCTCACAATCTTTATTTATTACTAAGTAGGAATATGGTTTATTCCAGATATTAGTGCACATCTCTCGAAACTGCAGCCAATTCATATCTGTATTAACATGCTCATCATATATATGACGAAGGTTAATATCATCTTGTTTAAATAAAACAAGAAGATTAGCGTTGTCGCGAATTAACTGTTTCGGAATTTTGCTATAAGTTTGATTTAAATAAAAACAGTCGATATTTTTGTGTCTACCCATCGCAAAGTAATTACGAATATGGTTCTGATTTTCACAAGCAACATCGTCAAAGATAATAACTGAATTAGACGCCGCCTCTTCAGGACTAATAACTGCTTCATTCTCGTGATATTTTATAAACGATACGTCAGGTACCTGTCGATACACATTTTCTAAAAATAAGTACTTTGGTTGATAAAGTGTCTTGGAGTAGAGGTAAACATTTCGATATCTTAAACCGTTTTCGTGCAATAGCAACCCTACTATTAAATTAGTTTTTCCGCAGTTAGAAGGCCCAGAAATAATGCAACGAATGGTGTTAGGTAAAAGTGTCCCATGACGGTGTGAAGTCTTCTGAAGCGAATCTGGGCAAATTTTTTCTAATTGCAATGAACATGGTTGTTTAATGAATTTCATATCGTAACACAGAACAGAAATAATTTAATAAAAACTATTCGTGTCAACGTTTCAGTGATAATTAAAAATTTCCTAGAAATGTTTGCCTTTTATATATTATGTAGAGCAGAAGCGGACTGACATTTTGGAGTACGTACTTTGTAGAGAATAAAAAGTAAATATTGTTAAATTGGAAACCCACCGAACGATATATCAAATAATTATTAGGTTACAAGAATTTTAAATAACAATAAATATTATTGGGATAGTCTGGATCAAAAACCAGATAACCTATCGAGAGCGTAGTGAAACGGAGTGTAACGAAGCGATCGTTAGGTTATTTCGGTGTTGATCCAGACTTCCCAATAATATTACTACTCCTGATATTATATAAAATGCTTTCATAATAAGTTTTTGTTTTATAGTATCTTTTAATTTATTTTTATTACAAGGTGTTCTATAAAATCTGAATGAATTTAAGTGAGATTGATGAGACTGGATAAATAAACTCAAAACTTTTTAATTATTAGTAATAAAAACGATCTTGTAACACACTTATTAAACCGCATACGCAACCGCGTAACATTAGCATCGCAATATATTTACGGAAACTTAATGTATGTAAGAAAAAATATAGAATCGTTTAAGGAAAATAGTGATATACATAATGTTAATACCAGATATAAAAATAAACTTGCTGTTCATGCCAGCCGTTTACACAAAGTCTAATTTTCTCTCTTTTATAATAAGGTTCTAGTGGACATTCAAAATTTACCTTTAAATAAATTCAAAACCATCATAAAACAGACATTATTTACAAAGGCTATTATAAAATTTCTGACTAGGTATCGGGATGATAAGCAAGCATGGACATAGACCGCTCGGCGATATTCAGCCTAATTATACAATGTAATATAATTGTAACCCAAATTTATTTAAAAGAGCAACCCTTGAGTTTCTTGCTCGTTCTTCTCTGGGGAATCTGCTTTGCGAATGAGCAATAATGTCAATAATTTTAATATTAAGATAAAAAATGTGACGTTTTCAAGTGATAATCTATAGCCTACGAAATAAATATTTTTTGACTTTGACTTTGCATGACTAAACTAACGCTTGGACAAATTTACACTAGGTTAAATTTAAATAAGTAGTTCCAGTAGGTGTTTTGTATTCAATTCTCCGAAGGTGTACCGTTGTTCACTGTTTGTCACCGAATTAAAACTTTAAGTCCACTTGACATATGTCCACATAAATTTGGACCAACTTCGTGGAACCCTACTCATAGATTGTTAACAATGTTTTATGTATCTCCACTCGAATATTCTCGTACGTGTATCCGTTATTACATTAATACAACTTTACACTGACACAAAGAGGATATAATCACTACGATACCGACTGAGAAGGTAGATTGACGTCTTAGAGAAATGTAAATATATGCAAATACATGGCTGTGCGTGACTGTCTATGTGTGATATGACAAAAAGTTACGCTACCTTAGATTAAAGAAAAGTAATAATATTATTAGTAAGGTTCTGTAGTGGTCAGAAAGCCCGACTGGTATGCCAAAAGGTGGGGTGTTCTAATCCCGCCAAA
Organism: Oegoconia quadripuncta; assembly: GCA_949316235.1. Classification (NCBI taxonomy): domain Eukaryota; kingdom Metazoa; phylum Arthropoda; class Insecta; order Lepidoptera; family Autostichidae; genus Oegoconia; species Oegoconia quadripuncta. The sequence goes on from OX438746.1 coordinate 19,030,387, forward strand.
AATAATAATAATTGATAAAAAATAATAATGAGAGTAATAATAAAAAAATACAAAAAAAGAATTCACTGTTTCAGCTTTATGTATTTTATTTTTATTTTTTATTTTAACACTTTATTGTACACATACACAAAGAAATGGTCATTAACAAAGATTTAAGAAAAATGTACAAAGGGCGAACTTATCTCTATAAGAGATCTCTTCCAGCAAACCCGTGAGAGCGAAATTTGATATAAAAGGTAATAAAGTGTACACGAAACAGAAGAAACAAAAAATTTAAAAAATATCATATAAAAGAATAAAGCGAAAATAATACATTAAGCGAAAAATTAGCCAACATAAATACACAAATACATACATACAATCATTATATGTATGTACATATATAATTATACATATATAATATACATAAACTATACACATCATATATAGTCATAATATACACATAATAGTATAGTCGTATTATATATTAAATGTAATTTAAGAAAAGACAATCGCGATAACAAATTAAAACATATTCAAGAAACCAAGTGTCTGTGGTGTAGTAAATTAATTTTAATATTAAAAAAACCCGCTAGAGCTGGGGTGTCCAACTTAACTTTGGGGGCCAGGTTTAGTACTTTTGAATCGTAGCGGGTCAAAAAAATTCACAATAGAGTCTATATTTTCTTTGACAATAGCAATGGTGAAAGTAAGCACTCTCCTAGCTATTTACTGACATATTTTGAATAAGTACCTACAAACATGTACATGTCAGTCATGATCGAAATAATTGGCGATGACACATTTTTATTGAACTTTTCGACGTGTTTTAACGTTTACATAGTTGCGGTCGGAACAAGGATTTATGCGGGCCTTATGTTGCACGGGCCTACGCTAGAGGCGTAGTTTTGGATGATAAATACGGACATGTGTACTATGGATATGTTCCTTTATAATATGTACAAAAAACGTATTTCAATATTTGTAGGATATCAACCATCTAGTATCTATAATACAAGCCTAGTTGCTTAGTGTGGAAATATTATTTATTTTTATTTATCTTTATTACACAGATACAAAATAATGCAGTTATAAGTTAACCCCACAAAACCAAATGTATCGGTTTGTCTGTGGGAGTATTCAGTCTCGACTATAATTTACATTAAAAAACTTTCTTGCTACGCCTTAATAGGCAGAACACATGTTGCAAGTTATGGATTTAGGTAACAACGTTCACTGAGCGAAGTAATTGGATAACAAATGATTTTTACACAACTTAGCAAACCTTCTCTTTTCTCGTTTCTGATTTCTGCTGTCAAACCGTCCATGTATATCCAAGGATATTAATCAATCAGTCAATCAAATACGCTTTATTGTTTAAAAAGGAAGTACATTTAAATATCTTATAGAAACTACAAATTAGGCGGCCTTATCGCTAACAGCGATGTCTTCCACGCAAACATATCATCACGGAATTCAATACGAGTATTTAAGTTTATAAGGACAACAATAATATTTGCATTTCTCGTATCTTTTCCTGGATTTCACCGGTAGGAGATAAATTATATAATTGAATTTATCGTGCACATAGCACGAGCCCGGAAGTTTGTGGAAGCTTTACTCTTGTACTTTTTAGATCCAAAACAAAATCATTTTACTGAATTCTTATTGCGCAGTTCGATGCAATGTACGATTTTGTCAAACTATTTTTGGTTTCGTATCAGGTAATTTACCATATATTTTTTTTTATAAATGTATTTAGTTACATCATTTTACTTAGGATGTCCAACACATGTTGATGGAATGTGCTAGAAACCGAAATGAAAGAGATACATTGATGAGACAATTAAAGCCGAGTCAATACGCTGTAGGTTGGCTCAATCAATTTTGGGTAAACCTGGATCAATAGCGGCCAGATTATTATATAATATATTTGTATCTTCTCATCAGTGAATCTTGGTCAGGGTACGATAGGACTGTCATGTCTAGAAGGACTCAAGTCCCTAAATTAAATAAAGATTTTAAAAAAAATCTACTTGATTGGACCTTTAGCCGTTCTTGATAACAATGGTCTAGACGGCAAAAGTGACGTTTTTTTGTTAATGCACAGTTTACCCGGTGTGCACTTCACCTCAAACACATGTGAAGTGAAGATGAGATCGAAAGTGGACGCGTTCTGACCCAGAAACCCCATCTTTGGGAGACTAGCTAACTTATCTCTGACAACCGCAACACAACAAATCTATTACCATTGCTATTTCGCGGCAGACTGAGATAAGATGATGGTAGCTAGCCAGGTGGACATATAAAATGCCCTACCACCAACCCAGAGGAGTCTAAACATGTACGCCACTCATTAAGCCTCACGGGACGTAGAGACGGACAACAAAATCGTTCCACTCTAACGAAACTTTATAAATAATGGACCTACTTAAACCAAGTTAAAAAAAATTTCAAACTAAAAATTTCAAACATTTATCTGTCAATCTATAGCCTCAGCATCCGAAAGGCAAGGATGCATTCAGGATAGTCCATGCCCGAATAGTCACTCACAGGAATGCATTTCAGCTTCGTCTTATAGAATCAAGCAATTAGCAAGTTAGGTAAGGTGTCACATGGCGGATCAGTTGGAAAGTTAGTTTCGAGTCAGACGTGCGATTGTGACAAACTACTGAGTCTAATACCTGCCTTGCACAAAGCGTTTTCCGATAGTCAATATTTAGGTTTCTGTTTACTTATATAGAATTTATTTACAATATAATATAACTTGTATTATGGATTCCGATCTTCGGCCAATCGAATCTAGAAGTCCGAGATCGATCCAGAAATAATCGGCTGCCGAAAGAACGATCCGATGGAAACTTCTGATCTTCAGGTTTTTCTATATGCAGCCAAGCTAAGCGACATTTAAGATATTCGATTTAACGACTTTTACATTAATCTGAACCGCAAGAAATCGATCCAAAAGATGATCAATTATTTCGAGTCAAGAACTAAAACGGGTATTAGAGCTAATTCATATCAACGACCCTACTGTGTCGGAGGGCATAGAAGCATATTGTATATATGTAGTACAGATTCAGTTGAGTGCTAATGAGGCGAATCGGATGCCGACTTTACAGAAAACTTTGCTGCTCACAGCGGGTTGCTTAGTTTGTGTTAGGTATCTTGGGATACAAAGAGGAGTCCCACGCCGTCTACGAAGTAGGGCCTTAGGATGCAGGAAATGTCTGGCATAAATTGGGATCCGCTTTGGTATTCCATTGAATGACTATAATTTACCCATTTGCCTACGATATATATATTGACGGAAGGATATTTTAATATACATGTACCTATAAATGTATTTACGAGTACACAACTCACAGTTATATACCTATGCATGTGGATCCGACAAGTACAGTAGGAGTCAAGAATGCGTGTCCACTACCAGCGCAAACAATTTAGATTATTTTAAAAAATGCATTTGAATTTATAACGAACGTAATTTATAATTATTGTGCAGTTAAAGCTACTAACAATATACAATACACGTCGGAAACGATGTACAAAAGGCCACCTAATATATGCATGGATATGAACCGCTCTGCGTTATTCTGTCAAAATATTATTTTAATTTTTCATTACTACGTTAAATCATAAATTTAAATACATTTATTTAAAAATAGCTACCCCTGATTTTCTTGATCGTTCCGGAAGACAGCTTGTAAATGAGCAGTAATTGTATTTTCAAAAGTTATTTTATAACCGACGAAATTAAAGTTTTTTCATTTAGTAATAAAATATCTCTTTCAAATTTATTTGCACTCAACTTAAGGTTCTCATTCTAGATAGTAGCCTAACATTTGTGTAGACAACATGCTTAACCGTAAAGTTACGAACTCGATTGTACATATGACATGGGTGAGTGCACTGGAATGCACACGTGACCTCATGTAGTATCGTTGTACATCTACCTATTCTCGTAGAGGTGAGTATTACAATTTATTATGAAGACTGAATTTCAGTCTTGTTAAAAAATATCAGCCGCAAGATGAGCTCGCTCGCATCGGACTTTTACATACATACATCACTTCATAACCTTTATCCCAAATGGGGTGTTCAGATATATCCCAAACATAAGTGATTAGGTTAAAAACATAATGCAGTTCACCTTTCGAAATATCTGTAAATGTACATACGACAGGAGGTGAGCACATTGCCGTTGAAACATGAAAATCTATAGATGGTTTTTGGTGGAAAGTTCCTTAGCTGCCTTGCAACACCCGTGTGAAAAGACCTTCAAAAAGGAGGAGATCATTACGAGCCGAAACCACATGTTTAAAAATAACAAATAGTTCCTAATAACTTGGTAGATGACTCTGAATCCTCAATTTAATGTCAAAGAAAGTGTCAATTTTTGCAACAGTTCGTCAACCCGACTCATGTATGAATTTGTGGGTACTAGTTACAAGATCAAATGAGCTTATACAGTAATAATTCTTGTCTCAAATCCATTTCAAATACGTTTGCGTGATCCTTCCTAAAATGGAAAGTACTCACTTAATACAAGTCAAACACTTAAGTAGAAAAATAATATGAATCCTCAAATTATTTAAATGTATTCGACCTTGGGATTATATCACGAAAACCCTTACCACGATTTAGAACTTAATAATACTTGTTCCCTTAATCACTACTTAGGACAATTAAAAAACCGATAAACGTTAATTTATGTCCGAGGTTCTTCTTATAAACGGTTCTGAACTCTTACCTACTTAGCAAAACAACAATTAAGAATTTTATTTATTTTTTTCACATTATATTCCACTAATATTGGAAATGATAGTTTGTTTAGTGGACTATAGGACCAAAGTAGTTTGTACTATGTTATATTTAATGTCAGAATAATCTAGAAAGCAGAAGTCATATTTCGAAAATATCAGATTCTAGACATATCAGACTACAATCAAGTCAGATTTTGAAAATGTCCGATTCTATAAATGGCAGACTCCAGAAAGTGTCAGATAATATCAGATTCTAGAAAAGTCAAATTACTTAAATGACAGATTCTAGACATGTCATACTATTTTGGTAATGTCCGATTCTAAAAATGATAGTTTCTAGAAATGAGCTCTTTTCATGAGCTTCCCATATTATTTCTTAGATTCGCAGAAACTTTTATAAAGCGGTTACTTTTAAAAATAAACACTGCCTATATTTAACTTAATGTTATCCGACAATACACACAAACTTTAGCTAAATTTGGATTTGCCGTTCCCAAAAAAATTTCAAAAATGTTTGTATGGAGAAAACAGTATTAATAAAATTCTTCATATAAAACGCCAATTTCATAGGTAAGGACCTAATATATTGGTTGCGCTTTGCTAACCATGAGCAGTCTGATACAATATGTGCTTGTTAAATGTGCACAGACAGTCTGAAAATATGTCTATCGTATCTAGCGACCCCGATAAATTATTGTACTGCCTCTGAATCCTATTCATCGTAAAAAAGTGACCCAAATTAACTGCATCAAATTTTACGTCTCCGTAAAAATAGAAACATGCGAAATTTTGCAAGGCTTTGAAGTATCGCTCCAACTATATATAGCATTTGTGGGATTGATACTGAACTCTGAACTGAACCGTCAGCAGAACTGACAGAGTATGCAAAATTTCAACTCATGTGGGCAGGAATTTGTTCTATTTTGATTTGCAAATTTTGAACGCACATCTATACGAAGTAAATTAAATAAAGGCTTGTAACACCAAACAAAAAAACTTTGATGACGTGGCAAAGTTTATTAAGCCACTACATTTATTAAGCCCTATAAATTGTTATAACAAACAGCATGACTAATGTTTTTCTTCAAGACTTATACCTGTTATTAATCGCAGCTTATTTGAATACACACGTCGTTCCAAACACATACATAACAGCTAATTATTTCTCAAAAACATAAAATTACATTTCGTCATAAAAGCATTCGTTCCATCACGCACTGAGTAATGACGTATTTTGTTATAAAAAAGCACAATAAAATATATCCTTTCATGAAAATAATAAAGAATACATATTTTATTACTGTAATTTCCTCTCACAAAGAGAGTCGGGACATAATTACAAAGGGAAAAAAATACCGAGTCCGGTTTGGAAACAAAGCGATCTCGTTAAGTGCCCGTTTATGTATTTTTTTTGTTCCTCGTCCCATCAAAACTAAACAGTTACTGTTCCCTTTACGAGTTCACACGCAAATTCGAAATTACAACCTTTTCTGCCTTCACAAAGCGTACGGTCAGTAACAAAAGAACTTTATGACAGCCTGTGGCGACGTACGCGAGCGATTAGAGACTTTTGTTCGTGATCGTATCACGTATAGGCATGTAGGTACAGGCTAGTATAAACCGCCAACGACCAAAGTAATTACTTATTACTTTAATGTAATTAGAATTTACTGTAAGCGTTCAATGTAAATTTACACAGGTCGATATGCGATAGACTATACACAGTGTCCCTTCCTTCGATATTCAGTTCGATATTCCTGGACACTGGACTGGCAATGCGTAATGTTGTTTAAGTATATTAACTAATAACATAATTTTCCACTTAATTCTTTTAAATGAGCCTGGTATGTAACTATAATAATTTCTTGTTGCAGACTTCAGTCAATGATAATTATGTAAGTTTGAAAGTGGTTCCTATAAGAGAATAGTAGAGGAGTAAAAGGTTAGCACGGTTTGGGCACATTATTTTATTTTATTTGCTATGCTTATAATGAGCATAATGTGTGGTGTGACTAGAATGGATAAGATCAGGAATGATTATATCAGAAGAAGTCTAAAAGTGGCGCCAATAACAGAAAAGTTGAGGAGTAATAGGTTAGCACGGTTTGGGCACATTATGAGGAGGGATGAAATGCACGTAACGAGACAAGTATTAAGTGTAAATATGGAGGGATACCGAGCTAGAGGAAGACCAAAGAAGGTGTGGGAAGATTGCGTGAGGAATTATGTGTGTGAAAGGGGTGAATGTGGAGATGACGGCTGATGGAGTATAGAGTGGAAGAGGAAGACATGTTGTGCCGACTCCACTTAGAGTGGGCTCAGGACAGGAAAATGATGAGACTTTAGTCAATGATAGAATGTTTTACAAAGTACTGTTGGTTACAAAACCAAATCCCGAAAATAACCATTCGAACGGTTTCTAAATCGATTCAGACGTCTTAGCGATACAATGGTGTCGATTCGGAGGTACACCAACTAAACTAGACTAAACTAAACTAAAACCAGTTTTAGAGTGGTGCCGTCGCATCGTACTGTTCCAGGGAGAAAGAGACAGTACTACTTTAAAACTGGTTTTAGTTTAGTTTAGTTAGTGTACATCCGAATCGACACCAGTGCCACAGACAAACGGCTTCAATTATAAAATTTTCGGCGGCATATTTTTCTTCTTTTTTTTTTCATTTAATTCTTCATTCATCGTCATGCGTTGTCTTTTGTGTTAATTAATATTGAGCCAAAACCATGTCACATTAAATTATAATATGTGCTACTGTTGATATAACATAAAGTAAATAAATAAATAATGCTGAAGGGGTCAGTTTGTAAATAGCACCTACTTGGAAAACGTACGTAACTGCAATATACTATTTAATGACCTCGTCTGCAACTTTGCACTATTAAAAGTTCATTACCGTACCGCACTATCCTTACCTGGCTGGAATCCGTTCCATTTCTCATTAAACCGACAAAGACTCTTATTCCAAGCCCTATCTGAATACAGTACGTTTTAAAACAAAACTGTATCGGTTTCCAACAACATTTTCAGTGGAAACAAACTGTATCTTCACACACTAAAGCCGAAAATGCTTTGTGAGACACATTAGATTTTTCTTATCAAATTAATAATGAGAAATAATGGGAGCTCTTTGTGCTTCTTTGCGTAATATGTTAAAAAGAACTCTCTGCTTCCGATGTAAGGGTTCTATTGGCATGTAGATTGGGGGTAAGTATATCATTTTCATTTGAGGCCATAGTTTCGAGTAGGAGCAGTTAAGATTGTGCGATAACGGTTTTAATATGAGCCGGAAGTAGCCCAATGAGGCCTCAAGGGGCTACCAAAGAAAATAGTACTATTTGTTCTCTATTTTTCGATGAAACCGACGTAAGGTGGTTATTAGCCACTATAGGCGTAAAAATTTAAAGGGTACGTATATCCTATTAGAAGTTGAAAATTTAACCTGGGTAAGATATTGCATTAAACTTCGTTGAAATGATTATTTAAAAGTTTAATAAATAGGCTTTTTTTAATTCCTCCCATGGGTGTCGTAAAAGGCGACTTTTTTTATGTACAACGGTTTCGTCCTTGACCTCAATCACACACCTGATGTTAAGTGAAGATGAGATCGAAGCTGGAAGCCGCTTAAAGGAGTTTCCGCCAAAAACATATATTTGTCGGAGATGGGCGTGTGGGGGTGGTGGGCGTTGCTAGCGACCGGGACAATGCCAGTCGCGTGGTAAAGGGTGGCTCGGGCAATAGTGACATTATTGCAAGCTACTATAGGCAAATCTAATACGTATTTACATTCGATTATATCCATGGAACTTGAGATACTTTCTGTTGAAGAGAAAACATTTGCACGCCCCTCGTGCCACACAACTTGGCCCTCACGTGCAGTCTGTGGAATTCATCCGGACCTAGTCTTCAATTCCTCCTTGCTCAAATCCCATGATCAACTTCTTACTAGCTAACGACTCACCGGATTTTTCCAAGCGTCGGTGATAATGGTAATCAAATCACTCACAGTCGTAGATGTGTTCAGTGGAGCTCCGACTCCTTCGAAGGCTAACAGCAAAGTGTGTCCCATTTTCGATGTGAAGACCTAAATAACTGTTAACGTCGTCACGGCGCCTTTTCCGGCGATAACAGCGCCACCAAATTTAGTTCCCACAGCAAACCGCGTATTATGATAGTCAGTTGACCGTTTGAATAATGAATTCTATCGCTAATATATCGCTATCTGCGACATATTTATATTGGCACATTTTAAGGGTGGTGGGCTCACCTTGTTACGTGTGCATTTCTGTATATTTCGATGGTGAGCCATGGATGTTTGGAACATCCAAATGCTCCAGTTGGGATATCTTTAATCACCCCATTTGGGATAAAGGTTATGGCTTTATGTATGTAATAAATGTTGAAATATAAGCCCTCTCCTGATATTGAAACGCCTCCTTGCTGCGTCATGATGTTTTGTTATATACGTACCTACTCGTGGTATGTTTATATAATATAGCATCACTGTAGTAGTATTGGTTATACACGTGGCTGTTGCAGGTCATTAAACCCCTGTATCACTACGACCGTAGTCAATCTATTGTAATCGCCACTAACCTACGTCGGCGCCCTTACCGCTTCGAGAAATTGCAGTACTTTCCTGGCAGCGATAGTTTTATCTCATCCGGGGGTGTAATAAGTAGCCACCCAGGTGGACATTATTTTATGCATCAGCGTTCCACATTTACACAGCAGATATAAATATGTTTCCTCAAAAGGAGGCAGTATCTACAACTCCTTATTACCCGGAGCACCATGTTGAACATGTGTTTGTATCTTGTAACATAATTTATGAGTTTTGACCTTGTCATTGGCATTGTCTGTGGCGTCTTGTAGCGTACAAGTATCGGGAGACGCAGTGCAGCATAGAAGGTGCCCCATAGTTTGTGGTATGTATGTATGTATCACTGCACAAGCACCGGTTGTCATCCATGTAGCCCCACTAGGACATGTTCTCTCGACATCTACCGACCCCGGCACGCACTCTATTGAGGGACTTCCATGCAGGTGTTATAAAGGTTGAGAGCTCTTTCCAGAATTGTATACGACATTTAGAGGCATTATCTGGGGCAACACGGGTAAGAAAACTTTCCTGCTTTCTAAGCGACTGCGTGCCGATTGCTAACCGTAGAGAGGGTGTCGTAGGTTCTGGGCGCAGTTTATCAAAGGAGGCAGCAACGCCTTACATTCATAGTTAACATATGCACTAAATACTTGTACATTCACATACGTATGGACATTATAAAGTTGTTTTATCTGTAATTACGGAATTTGGTGTTACAATTCGTCATCACCATATCAGCCACGGGACATTCACCGCTGAAGGTCGACTCTAGATTAGAAGCAGGCCGCATTCAGCAACTTCTCACAACCTTCATTACGCTGTGTTTGCCGGTACGTGGTCTCAACTCAAGAACTTTAATTCCCCACTGGTCACAGTTCTTCGAGCTGTGTCTACCCACTGGCACTGACGGTGACTTTCGGTCGTCTACGGATTTTTCATTCCTGTTTGATCTCGTAGTGAAACGCCGAGCTGCTCTCTTCATAGCTCGTTGCGTGAACTTGAGCTTTCTCATGCGGCCTATAGCGATGCAATTCCAATACATATATAAGGAAAAGATACTAAAATTATCTAGCCTAGAATTGGGGAACAGTAGTATGTTTACTTACGAATTTATCATATCCGGAAATACATTTCTAGTTCTAGTAGAACTCCAAAGCGTTGGCTTCAGAGAACTACATGACAGATTCACAAAGCTTATTCTCTCCTTGAAACTAAACAACTCTCAAACTACGAGTCTTTGAAATTCATCTCTGTTTGAAGTCTTGAAGGGCTTTCATTTCTTCTTTGTAAACTAAAAGTCCTTGAATAGGACAAGTACCTAAAGATGCAATCGTGGCGTATTCGGTGTTTGTTTTCGATTAGCGAAGTTAAGCAAGGTCTAGTGTGGTCAGTTTGGTGACCATTGGTACCATTTTAATATGAGTGTTCCCGTGTATCGGAGGGCATCTTACATAGTCAGTCACGGTTGTTTACATTTAAAGATAGTCGTTAAATCAAGTCGGTAGCCTACCGGGGTGGCTTAAAACACTGTGGCTGATATTCTGAAACACTGGGCCCACGTGGTGTATTGTGACACCCTCTCAGTGAGAGGATGGCAACAGTGGGGACGTGTAAGCCTGATTACGATGACCTAAGTAAGAGCAAAACCAAAAAGCATTACAAATTATACTTTATCAATTTTAAACCTGTAAACCTTTCCAAAAGGTTCCTGATTTTCACGTTCCGTATTGCAATAATTCAGGTAGAGTCAGCTGCAGAGAAATATGACCTCAGTACTTAGGGTGGCATGTGAACGGGGATCATGTTTCTTTGCAGCTGACTGTACATTTGGAATTGTAGCTCCAAAATTACTGCCGGCAGTAACATTATTAACAAGTAAAAGGAAAAAGGGGGAGTACATTTCAACTCGTTATTAGAACAAAACATGCTTTTTTCTGTACATAAATAACACATCACCCTGTATATTATTCGGTTGAGTGTGCGAATGTAATTTACGAATGAAAAATGAGTTACCGGGAGCGGCTATGTGGGATATGACCGGGCCCTACGGGGTAACTTGGCCTTGGATGTTTTCCACATTTTTAGTATTATATCGAGTTTGAAAATTGCAGAAATCCCGATGTATTTATTTTATTTTGTTAATGACTTTTTTCAATTTATAAAAGAAGTCTATCCATGGCATCTCGAAAATTAGAATGCGGCCACGCATATGAATTTGTCTGTCGCATCCTTGCTTAAAAGGTCCGACCCCGGGAAATATAAAAGTATTTTTATGTTAATTTTTTTTTTCCTGATTTTTTTTTTGAGGGTTTAGTCGCTTTAGCGATTATGTCACCCTCGTGACAGACCTCAACAACTCAAAGAGTACTTATTACCTACATACATTAATCTATGGAAGCAGAAGATCAATCTTAATTTCTATTAGTCTTCACAATTTCGAATAGTTGATATAAAGCCCTGGCTTCTTCCGAAAGGGGACAGGCTAATATACTATTACATTTACCAATATCCTCACATACTATTGATGGTAACAACTGTCGTCTTTGTGACTCATTCCGCACGCATTCAATGAGTGCATGGTAAACATCTTCTACCACATCACACCTAGCACAATTTGCAGAGTGAATTTTGCCCATCATAAAAGCAAATTTGTTTAAGGGGACATGTCCTGAACGAAGTCTTAAAGCTCTAATGATAGTGAGTCGTCCCATTCTACATTTCTCAAACCAGGGGAAACATTTTTTTATGTTTTTTTTTTTATGTTAATGAAATAAACATGTTTATTTTATTTTTTTATTTTTTTTTATTACTTTTTAAATCACATCTTTTATATAGGCTACTTTTTTCTGAAAATAAACTAACATTCATTCAATATTTATCCATTGTCTATAGGTCAAGATGCTTCTGTAATAAATGACCGTCCCAGACAACGGCGGATCCAGGGTGGGCCATGGCCCACCCCATTATGTAAAGCAATGAAATATTATTTCTTTTTTAAATAAATTTATTATTGTTATATGGGTACCTATCCAAGATGGACCTCAATTATCTGCCACCCACTAAGGAGTGGGAGCCTTGCCAAGTTCAAACCAAGGGGCCAGAGAAACCATGGTGGTAGTATAAGTGTTTCGTTATGCCAAGTACGGTACAGAATCTAAACACAGACTATAGAGAACTCGGCATTAATATTCAAGTTCCACCAATAAAATATAACCATATTATAACCCTTGTTGTTAGTCAGTGAGCAAAGGCCCTTCTTATGTATTTCTACATTTACTCGTATACATAGATTTACCCATACGGTGACGGCGAAATATTCATGATTCCCATGGGCTAGCCCGTCCGTATACTACATCGGCCATGGAGAGGAGTTTGTAATCTTTCTGCTATTTGTTCATGAAACATAACATGTAACTTTTTAATTTTTCAATTGTATGATTAACACACTTATAGGGCCTATTTTACACCATTTACACCATCCTAAATTCTGAGACTAATTCGGCATACATATTTTTTAATGCACAACGGGTTAGCACTTGACCTTAATTACACCTGATACTTAACATGAGATGAGGCGGAAGGTGGAAGCGTACTGACCCGGAAACACCAACATATTTTGGGGACTGGCTATCTTATCTCTGAAAACTGGAACACAACAATGCCATCAACATTGCTGTTTGGCGGCAGACTTAAATGAGATTGTGGATACCTAGCCAGGCCGACATTTAAAATGCTCTATCACGCAAAATGGGGGTTCCGGGTCAGTACGCTTCCACATTCGGCTTCATCTTTACTTAACATCAGGTGTGACTGAGGTCAAGTGCTAATCCGTTGAGCATAAAAAAAAAGTATGTAAAATTTCTGAAGTGAATATTTATACCCTATTACGTCTAATCATTCACGGTATCACTCGTGGCGCAGTCGCATTCGGCATTTGTTTTCTATTAGTGAAGTTAAGCAGTGTCTGGCGCAGTCACCTTGGATGGGTGACCACTAGTGGCGTTATAATATGAGTGGGTTCCGTGCTAGAGTCGGCAGCTTACTGGCAGTCGGTAAGACAAGTCGGTTGTCTACAGGGGAGGCTTAAAAGCTTACTGTCAAGGTGGATACTCATCTGACATGAATCCACCAATCCTCACTGAGCCCACGTGGTGCATTATGATTCATACACTCTACCAGTAAGAGGAGGCTATGTCGCAACAGTGGGGACAATGCTGTTGATGACGTAATCATCTCATTACATACCTACATACTTATACAGCAAATATAGTTTTATTAGGATTGTAACAAGCTCCATTTCCTACGTCTAACCTAATATATTCAGTGGTCCATGCAATAATAATCCTGTTGAAGGTCCGGAGGTAAGTCAATGCAAACTCTGAACAGACTTTGAGCAAATATTGAAGTTATGCATGCAAATATTCATGTGACGGTTCAAACTGAGTAATATATTTATTTAAATGGCCTCGTATTTGCTTAAGCATTTGAGATCGAATGGCACTTCGTACGAGTATATGTAATTTGGTAAAGTGTTCTGTTTTAAGCGTGTCTTAATCCTATTCATTAATAGGTACAAATATAGGTAATATGTACATACTATATGTATCTATTATAAGTTTATAATTGTATTCTATATATTTAAATAATAGTAAATGTTTGAGGATATACTTTTGTACGCCCAATAAATATATAAATAAATATTAAATATCCTTAGACATATACACAGCGCCATCTAATTCCACAGTAAGTAACTATAGGTTTGTGTTGTGGATACCAGATGGTTGATATACTACATAATTATTTTTTTTTATAAATAAATACTTATTATAAATGAAAACATCCATAACTCTGGTACACATGTCAGTATTCATCACACAAACATAAGCCCGCAAACATATTCGAACCCGCAACATTTTGGTATAGTAGTCAGAGTTGCTAATCACTTACACCAAACAGGTCGTCATTATCTATCGTAAATTTGGGTCGTCTGGAAGAGATCCCTCATGGGATAAGTCCGCCTTTGTACACTTAGTATTTCGATGTATGTGTTATGTATTCTAATTATTATTATAGATCTTCTTAAGAGTGAAACATTGTAGATAGATTTAAATGCTATAATTCTGCGAATCTCTCACGTTATTATCCTTTTTATAATTTATATTGAACAGCGTTAATTACATGGCTGGAGGGTTTAGATGAGATTTTTAGAAAGAGAGGGGAACCGCTGGTGGAGGTGGGCCCGATTTATAGTTGTTATTTCTAAGGCTGGAAATATACGTCCGATAGTGTTTCCGATTGTCTGATCGTATTCACTCGATTCACGTCCGATTTTTCCGTCAGACTTTTTTTGAACTCAGTCGTTCTCGAGCTATTATCCCGAGTGCTTGCATGCGGAGCAGAAAGAAAAATGGACGACGAATTACTGTTACGTATTGCATTTAGTTACTAATTATATAAATAAAAAAATCATAATATTGGCTCGCGTTGACGCGAACAAAGAAAAAACCAATAATGAAATCGTACGCACCTCAGCGTTATATCCGACTCGGACGTCCGATCCGACTATCGGATCGGACGTATATTGAATGTTTCGACAAAACTATGGCTCCAACGCAAAAAGTCTGACGTATATTCCCAGCCGTAATATGCTGCATGATGTGTTTTTTCGGCACATAAAAAAATAGAATCCGTCTCTTCCCGTGGGTATCGTAAAAGTCGACTATAGGACTTTTCACCATCTATGGATTTGCACGTTTCAACGGCGATGAATTGACCCCCTGTCACGTGTGCTTTTCTGTATATATGTCGTAAGGTGAACCGTGTATGTTGTTTCAAGTATTAAACGTTTAATGTTTGGGATAACTCTGACTACCTCATATAGATAACGTGACGTTATGTATGTATTTCAGATTATGTGTTTGATGGTGTTGTGTGTGTGTGTACAGTCTTTGTCCAGACGTATCTCAGTAATACATTGTCCGATTTGAGTGTGGTTTTTTATATTAAAAACTAAATGACGGGACAGGATATTTAGCTGTTAACACAGTTTTTTGGTGTATTTCGATAATATCATATACTTTCCGAGAGTTTTCAAAATTTTTTTTTTTTAGATTTAAGATATTCGCAACGCAGAATCGCTTGCAGTGTTTAAACTGCGTCTAAAGGAATATTATCTATCTCTCTAATGAATTGTATATACTGTTATATATATTTATGTGTATTTTATTATTGCACTTATTTAAATGGTTTGTTATTTTAGTAAGTGTTTATCTTTGTATGTATTCCACTATACCTATGTATTTTATATGTATCTTCTATGTACCTACTGATATTTAAGTTAATTCAGCTTTTACTTTGCACTATCCAACTACTTACTAAAAAAGCTTCTTTAACTGAGGTTGTCTGGAAGAAATCGCTATCAGCGATAAGACCGCCTTTGTACACTTCATCGTCTATGTTAAATGTTCTTTGTATTTTATTTTTGTGTGCAATAAAGAATTTAATAATAATAATAATAATAAGATCTCGGTGATAAGTTCTTAGTCAAGTTTGGTGGAAATAGGTTAAGCTGTTTCGAAGATATTCAGCTTTCAACGTGGTCAGTTTGGTCTATCTGGATGTATAATCACTTGCTTCCCCGGGGGTTTTCTACCTGACTACGGGCAAGGGTTATGATTTTATTTTTTTAATTTTTTTATGATACATACTATATTTAGTGACTAGGAGTTATTAAAGCGTTAAAGAATTAAGTGGTCACGTTTTAGTTTATTAACATTGCCTATTTTAAAATTCTCATGCATGGAACGAATAACCTGCACGTTATTGCTGTCCCAAAGCAATATACCCGTAAAACCGGGTGCAACGTTCAGGTTTTCATGATTGATGCAAGCCACTGTGGCCTTTTTGGCTTTTTTATCGAATTCATTTTCGGAGTAACCATATATCTCTTTTAACTGCTTTGGAACCTTTGGGATCTGTTTTTCCGTGTAGTAAATCCTTTCTGATTGAGGTTTTATATCATCAATTTGACGATCGAGAAAAGGTGGTTCGTTCGAGGTGTAGTAGACTTTTGTTATTGATTTATCGAAAATATTGCTCAATGACAACTGGGTTAATTCATGGTCTAGGTAGGTAACTAACACATCGCCAGTATTAAAAAATGTTGATCAAATCCTTTACTCTCTTGCTAATTCTTCAGTGTATTCGAAAGAAGTTTTTCATTTTAGTTGTAATCAATTTTATCAAGCCAAAGTGTATTCAAGACAGATTCAAGCTTCTTTGTAGCATTTACTGAGATCCAACTATCCAACAAGAAACAACTTTCCCAAAGAATATTTTTTTTATTTCATTTTTTACCCCTATACTATGTAGTCTAATCTCCCCGGCGGTCGTATCAACATGATTGAGGTCAAGTGTTTGAAAGTGACTTCTTTGGAAAAGTTGTTATCATGAATACACTCTTATCTCTTGGTACAAGAGGATAGATAGATGTAACATTTATTCACTGCACAGTAAATACAACCAAAATAAAAGATCACAAAGAATAATCACTGCGTAAATATCACACAAAATAAATTAAAACATAACATTCATTGGTAGTCCACCAAGCAAGACTTACTTAGCGATGGGCTGTACCCGTGCACTGAAAGGGCTCTGACTCAGCATAATGCTGCAGTACAGTCAGAGGCCTATATCACAGCGCTTATAATTCTGCCAGTACCGCTTGCAGAAAAACGTACGCAACATTAATATAGCAAAAGCAATACAATTATTAGAGCATCAGTAAAAGCATAAATGTTTTTTCTCAAACATGCATGGAAATATTGTCATTACTTTCGAAAAGAGAACACGCGAAGTATCTAATTTACGGACAGCGAAAAATAAATCCATTGCAGGAGCGTTTTTTGAATTTGGAACATTACAACGCTCCAGCAATGTTGTATGAAACGGCGTGCTGGGGTTATTATATACTCTTTGATTGGATCTCTTTTATCATTCTTGGCATACCAAAATCTCTTTGCTTAGTACAAATTGCGTTCATGTGGCTGTATGCGTAAATGCGTTTGCCTTTCGGCACAGATGATAAATACACTGAAAAAAATGTAAAGCGGAAATGATCGTCATTACGTCGTTATTGTATATAATACGGCCAAAAACCGACCAGACGTAAGTTCGTTAAAAACAACTTTACGCAAATAGTGTAATACGACGTAAAGTGAAACGCAAAATAAGCCGTACTGGAAGTTCCTTCAATCCACGATGACGTCACTAGTGACGTCATATGGCGGACCTCTAAACCTTCTCGTACGGCGAATGTCACCGTTCGCATAGGCAATGTTATTATTTTAGTGGACGTAGATCGTTTTATGTGAGGTATCTTACGTCGTGCGTACAACAGATTACGTAGTAACGGTAGGCGTAGTGCGTTTTATAGAAAATGTTGGATGTGGTAGGTACGGTTGATCTCATGTATTTGTGAGGTATAATAAGTCGTGCATAGAGCAGACCTCGTAGTAACGCTACGCGTAGTGCGTAGTTCTGTACGGCGAAATTAACCGTAAGCAAGGTGGAAGAAGACGTATGGAACGATTTGCACAGCTAAATGGGAGGCAAAATTTGCCGTAGCCATCTGAGAATACTGCCGTACTGACGATCTTTTCTGCTGTCTTGTACGACGTTTTTAATGGTTCGTTCAAGTTCCAAAGTTTACACTTACGACGTAAATGGCTGTCTTGAAACGGCGTATTTCAGAGGAGCTTAGGATGTAATTAGACAGCACCAGAAGGTCAATTCTCGTAATATTCCAGTCAAAATTCAATTCGGGTTTAGTCTCGATCTTCTACTTAAATGTCAAATGCGCCATTCTCCTGTCACAATATTGGAGGTTTATAATGTGATTATATCGAAATGTGATCGAAAGTTGAACAAATCACATTACAAACCTCAAATATTGTGACAGGAGAATGGCGTATTTGACATTTAGAAGATCGAGACTAGACCCAAGCTGAATTTGACTGGAATTGTAATACATGACAATACGAGAATTGACCTTCAGAATAATAGCGACTATGTTCGTCAAAACCTTACTTCGTCAAATTAGACATTCGTCGGACTGTCTTTGGATCGTCATTATTAATTAACAAACAGTCCAAATACAGCCTTAATGAATAATTGATGAAGGTAATGGTTTTGATGAATGTCGTCACTGTCATAGACTAGTGCTGTCCAATTGCACTCTCAGCTGCTGTGAAATACGTCGCTTCAGTACAGTTATCTACGTCTTGAATATAAACTCTAAAACAGAAAGAAACAATTAATATTATAATAATTTTTCTCACTTAACTCACTATAACGTTCACATTATTCTGCTAGACGTTATTCGAGGAATTAAAATTAATTAAGAAAAACTACTATATAGATTGAGCTTTAAGAGGGTTAGAACTTAATAATAAAAAAAGAAAACAATCCATATTTTACCACTTTTATTAAAAAAATGTGCATTGAATCATTGAAAATATATATCAATTTCAGTCAATATATTTAAGTTAGACGGCCACTTAACACACTTTTTCATATATTTTGTATAGAGTCGCCGCACACGTTAGCCAGTGGCGGCCACTCGCTACCTACAGTAACAAAATATATGAAAAAGTGTGTTAAGTCGCCGTCGCTGGCCACCGGTGGCTGTGGTCGGTGGCCCGTTTGCGCCGAGCCTAACTCGTCTAATCCATCAACAATGAGTTACGCAAAACATAAAACCTTTTTTTGAGTTCTGATGTATAAACAAGTACGTTATATTAAGTAGATATTCAGAAACGAATTCTGAGTTTGGTGTTAAAACTCATACCCGGAATTCGTCTAAATATCATCTAATCAAACAACAATTACTTATGGTACTTTAATATCATGTACTTGTTTATACGTCACAACACAACTCATAAATTTGTTTTATGTTTTGCGTAACTCAGTATCATCTAATCAATCAACAATGATTTACACAAAGAATAAAACAAATTTTTATACTAAATAAATAATCAAAATTCCAAAAATAAAACCAATTTTTGAGTTGTGACGTATTAACAAGTACTTACTTTATATTAAATAGAATTCGTCTCTGAATAGTCTACTTAATTTAAGGTATACTTGTGTATGATTAGATGATAATTCAGAAAGTAATACCGAGTGAGGGTTTGAACGCTAACTCAGAATTCGTTTGTGAATATCATCTAAGCAATCAACAGTTAACCAAAACATAAAACACGTTTTTAATTGTGACTTATGAACAAGTAGGAGCTTATATTAAGTAGATATTTAGAGACGAATTACGAGACGATTTCAGAATTCCTCTCTGAATATCATCTAATGAATCAGTGATGATGATTAACGCAAAAATAAATCAAATTTTTGAGTTCCGACGTATAAACAATTTGCATTTTGTTCAAGAACTTTCGTTGCTGACTATAGTTTTTACATTGACTACTCTCACTTTGTTGTCTTTTCTATAAAATATCAGTTACTTCTACCTACTTACTACATATAGATGCAGATGTGCATCAGGATGGCAGAGCCAAGTTATGCATTTGACTATTAAATAGCATAAACAATTAATACCTAATTGCTACTATTGGTACCTGTAGTGAAATCATTAGTACCTAAACGGTTTTTATGTTATTACAGTTTTAAAGTGGTTTGCCATCCAGACATCAGAATGGCAGGACCACTCCCTAGTTTCCTATAACCCCAAGCTGTAACGATGGTCTTAAACATCTAAATTTAAAATATGTAATAACATAAAAACCGTTTAGGTACTAATGATTTCATTACAGATACCAATTAGTAGAAATTAGGTATTAATTGTTTATGCTATTCAATAGTCCAATGCATAACTTGGTCTTGCCATCCTGACGCTCATAGAGTCATACTGCATCCTGCCTGGTTGTTCAGAGTAATATGTTCTCAACTAATCGACGTGACAAGATGCAGAGTGACTCCTTGAGAATAAAGGACTACTCTACGTACAAAAACATATTTTTGTCACCCAGAAACTTTAATCTATTGGCCACCGCTGCGTTATATATAAAGTACCGTCTCTAGCAACTGTCAATGTGTTGGGTTGAGGTGCAATTAAATTCTTCACTGAATAACAGCGACACTCTGTAGTTTCCGATACTTTGTATGCATAGTAATGTTCATTATAAAATATTGAATGAAATAAATTACATGAAAAATAGACCTCTTTCTTTTCTGTTAGAAGGATAGTCTTGATTCTCCCAAAAACGGGTAAAGAAGCATCGTCGGAGATATCTAATGTAGCGACATCAGAGTTCATCCATAAAACTCCCTTGATTTTTACCCAAGAAACTGAGACTGACACTGAACCGTCGTCATCGGAATCTGTGAGGAATTGGTGGTTTTCAGGTAATGGGGTTGTTTTACCACATACAACACTTGGTGAAAGACTTTTAGACAACAAAAAGTGATTAAGCATCAATTGATTTTTAATTGCTAACGACTTAGGAACGTTTCTTCTATTGCATGATACAGCAGCAGCCATTTTTGACAATCTGTGTTTGCTTTCAAATCTCATTGACCAGACATGTCGTAAGGGACCAAATTTCTGAAGCATTGTTGGATAATGAGTAAGGAAATGGAACTTCGGTTTCAAGGTCCCACCCGTTACTTTAATGTACAACTTATTGAAATCATCTATTAAATATTTTAACTGTTCAATTGTGTCAGGGTATACTCTATGATTCATTAATCGTTCGAATATATTGCGTAGAGACAAATAAAGCATCCATACTTCATCTCCAACGGGAACATAATAACCCATAATTAATCCAAAGTATCTTATCAGAGTTCGCATTTCAACAGCGGATGTCTTTAACCTCACTGTTTTGTTATCCAAGCAGATACATGATGTGGGTTTCGATCCTGAATCTGGTCCATAATCAAATGATATCAATTTCTCTTTTAGTGTGTTTATGGGAGGGAGGGACTTGGAAACATAATAATTTATAACATATGTTAAAACATAGCTTGCTACACCCTCTAACAAGTCATGCATTATATCCATAGCTACATTATTAAAGATATCGAAACCTTCAAGTTCTAACCAACAGCATAACTCCTTGATGCCAGTTTTAGAAACATCTTTGACATTCACTTGATCGTGGTATGAGGCAGTGTTTCTTAATAGTGTACTATTTTCAATCGACATAGACTGCATCGTTTTCTTGTCTGCGTTACACACTCTACAATAATGATTTGCCACAAAACTTTCGGTGAAACCTAAAATCGAGTTAAGCCCAAGATTATCTCCAGTTAAACATACAACCTTGAATTTTACAGTTCCATTATAAAATGTAGTATTAATTTCGATACCTGAATTCTGCAAATGATTAAGTTCAGTAATAGCAGACCGAAATACATTTTTTGAGCCAAATCTACCCTTGTCAGAGGAATAACAGATTGATAACATAAAAATATGTTTCAACTGGGAAACAAAGTGCGGAGGCAATCCAGCAACTGAAACATAAAGTCCTCCCATTTTGTGGATGCCTGCATGACTTCCTAGAGGGTTACACACTTCAAAGTCGTCGTAAAAAACAACAAGGGGCAGCACTATACATTCAGTATTAGATGAAGAATTAACATATTCTTGCCAAACTGACCCTTGCATTAGGTTTTCAATGCAAATAATTTTATTCGATTGTCTACATTCCTCAAGACTTTCCTTCAGATGCTTTAAATAGTGCATAGTCTCTGTCCAAATTTCTTCAATTGAAAAAAACTGTTTTAAAACCTGTCTTAATGGGATTATTTGCAATGTGCAAGGTTTTGATTTCAATAAATGACGCCTTTGACGCAGTTCAGTATCGATACGATAACCAACTGTTATTTCAATTGGAGGTATATAAGTGCCTAATGCAGTGAAGAATTTTATTGCTTTAAACTCAGATTTAAATGGCAACATGATATTTTTTAACTGTAGTAATGTAATGTTTACTTCGTTAGTTTCATTTGGTATGTTAATTTGACAACTTTCTTGTAACAATTTTATAACACTATTATTATACACACTCATACCATTAATTACTACTTGCACGATCGAGCGAGGGATCGATGGATTTCCATATAAAGAGGCAATAAAATTGGAATTGTGTTTAATTAGTTTATCAACTAAACTTTCTATTTTGGTCAATTCAGTGTCCACTAAAGTTTCTGGTTGCTCTACATATGGAGAAATATCAGGAGAATCCTTATTTGTTACATGATTTAAACTGTAATCATAAGACAATAGTTCAGTATTAACTGTGAGATCAATTTCGTTTATGTGTTTTAATTTTAAATGTCGCCTAAATAAATCTAACGAAGTGTATTGCATGAAACAACCTTCCTCTCCACATTTGTAAGAGAATGCGTTTTCCCAATAATGCGCGCAATTTTTACGAATATGAGACAAAAGATCTTTAATAACAGCAAATTGCTGTTTACATGTGTAACAAGTTAACATTTTTGTTTAAGACCAAGATCAACTATTAAACTCCTAACTGACTGAGACATTCGACGATCGTATGGTGTTTTGATATCATACAGAGCTACCTGAATTAGGAACCAAACATCATATGCCAAATACGGGTATTCAGCACCAGTGGCTTGAAATATTTTGAACGCTGTATCAAGCGCTGTAATTAATGTAGGGAACTCGTAACGTACGTCTTCCAGAATCACCAGACATTTATTGATTGTGGTGACAGACTCGCCAATGTACACGACGAGTGGTTGAAAAGTTAAATCCCTCGTTGAGAGATAGGTCACGTGATCCGTCAATTTCGCTTCCAGGTCACTTAACGCTGCTACATGCAATATGAAATTGTCTCGAACGACGGCCTTGCAAGTTTTCGCTGCGCCTTTTCCTTTCTGAGGGGTGACGTTTAACAAAAGCGGAAGCAGAAGTACCGTCACGTTTAATGTTGTCTCAGCATTGATCGAATCTAAAAGAAAATAGTACTGAAACTGTAGTCTGCTTTCTAGAAATTTAAATAAATTTTGAGAATATTCATTCAAGAGTGAGTAAATGATATAAGTACCTGTAACTTCATTGATTAAAGCTGTCACACATGTTTGAATAAAAAGGTCTTTTGTTGATTTAAGCAAAGCTCTTCCCTTTTCAATGACTTTAGCACTAATATTTCGCAGAGACTGACAGAAAATCTCATTTCCGGTATCAGGATACAATCTATCAAAATCATCCACTAAAAGTTTATATCCGTGTGGGCCTTTTAGCACAGGATACTGGTCTAAGTAGGCGTGAAGTTTGCCTTCCTTAGAAAATAGTTGTTGAAGTCGTGCTTTGGTTGTCTCCTCCCATAGAGTTTGAATTTCTTCCCACGGAGTAGCTCCTTCTATAGCGTTTTGTACGAGAACGAGCTTTTCCTGGAAGCGAGCAGTCTCGACTGTAAATGACAATACAATTAGTGAAGTTGATACGCTTACGGGCCAGAAGCCTCGGTGTAATAGCTTGAAATCAATTAGAGTGATAAGATAGCATTTTTGAATTCATGGGTCAAGGTGTAAGGTCTTTGGAAATAAATTGGCGAAACTTCAGAAAAATATTCGGTATCGAATGTAAAACCGCTACAAACAGCTGAGAAAACCGGTTAAAAGAAGCCAATGACGTTCAAAAATTTCACTTTCTTGAACCAGTAGGCCGCCCGCCGGCCGTACTATATCTCAAACTCAAAAAAGATTTATTTCGTACGATAAAATTATCACTTGAAAACGTCACATTTTTTTAAAATTAATATTTTAAATTATTTACACTACTGCTCATTCACAAAGCCGACTCCCTTGAGAAGAACGAGCAAGAAACTCAAGGGTTGCTCTTTTTAATTAAATTTTGGGTTACAATGTGTAATATTTTATTGTATAATTAGCCTGAATATCGCCGAGCAGCCTATGTCCATGCTTGCTTATCATCTAGATAGTCAGAGATTTTATAATAGCCTTTTGTGAATAATGTCCGTTTTATGATGGTTTTGAATTTATCTAAAGGCAAATTTTTAATGTCAACTGGAACCTTATTATAAAAGCGTATACATTGCCCCTTAAACGACCTAGTGACCTTGTGCAAACGACTGACATGAACAGCAAGTTTATTTTTATATCTTGTGTTGTCTCTTGTTTATTTTTATATCTTGTCGAGGCGGTACAAATGTATGTAACCCGTATGTAAGTTAATTTATTAATTGCTTCAAGTTAGTTAATGGGTATTAGGTAGTCCTGAAAAATATTATTGAACAAACTAAAGCAAAATATTTTTCTTCATTTTACGTTCTAGTTCGTTCGATACTTATTGTTTTCCTGAAGTTTTGACAACTTTTTTACAAAGATCTTATATAGTACCTACACTCAAGATAAAGCATGAAAATAAAGCACGGTCAACTTATTTGAGAGCTGATACGGACGGTTTGCAGAGGAAGGAATACACAACTGAATATAAAAGTCCTGCACCAATACTCTGTATTATGTGTGAGGTAAATGTGAAAACATACAACATTATTACAATTGTACAAAAAATTGTTCTATTTCAGCTGTAGTCACACCCCGCAATATAGAGCATGTATAACAGAGTTTATTATTAGAATGCTTTTAGATTGACTAGGTACTCGATCAACTGATGTCCCAGCTACGAGTATATGTATACTTTAAGATTACTCGGGATACAGCAGACTGGTAACCAAGGATTTGTAAAAATAATGGAAGAGACCGGTCGGTTGCAGGGGCTTTTATAGCAGTGGTAGGTAGCGCAATTCGCGGGTAGAATTAGGAGCCAATTTTCTCATACGTCCAATGAAAATTCGGATAAAATTAAATAATTTTTTTGCGGTAAGTATACTAATGTTAATTAACAGCTAATATTTCAAGCTTTCCTATGATATATTGCTTTTATACAATATCTTGACTGTCATTAATTTGAGAAAACAAAAACAACCGACTTCAAATCTTTCGAAATAGCCAGTTAAATTTATGAAATTATTTTACTGTACCGCTCATATTTACCAATCAATTATTGCCTTTGATCACTATTGTCATTATTATTATTTCTATATAAAAATATGTATTGAAGTCAGCATCAATGATTGCAGTGATTATTATAATGTATCTGTGATCGATCACCAAAGTAAATTCTTTGTGACGGCGACGGCGCTAGCTACTTTACTTCTACTTAAAAGGAGGCGTGTTTTACCTCTGTCCTCGCACCTCATAATACTCCCGACTTCGGCTCTCAATTAAGCTATGTGGACTGAGTTGTTAGGATATATGTATGTAATCAGACTCGACTCCGAATAATTATTACAGTTTATAAGTTTATATTTCCTACACTAAAAATTATAAAAAAAATTAACTCCGGAGCAAAGCACTAATATGTAATAGCCACAGTATTTGTACAAGCCTATAACTACTTCAAATAAAAGATTGGCTAGCTTACAAATGAATAAAATGAATAACCTGTATCGAATTTTGACAGTTCTAAACGACTAAGTAACCTTGCTTTTGGATATTCTTCTGTTGAAGAAGCATCACTACTGTCACTGATGCGATCTTTACGCGGTTTACGCTTAGACACTATGATTTTCTTTTGAATGAAAACCCTTCTCTTGCGCAAATAAGTGTTATATAAAATTCCACTCGCATTACGTTTTGGTTGAAACGAGCCAGCCTGTAACAAGTAAAAAACATTTCAAATTACACACTTTTATGTATTTTAAATATATATTCTTATTTATAAGCCCACAACAACACTATCCATAGATAGTTTACTGTGTCTCAGAGATAAACATTCCCCTGAGCTAGCTACTTGCGGGTGATACTGGCATAGAGACCATCAATCCAGAATACATACTGGCAGAATCCCTAAAAAAGAAAACCATCTGACTTAAGAGATTCAATTGAATATCTTAAAGTTTAAATTATTACTAGTATTATAATGGGTTATTTTGAGGTAATACATACTAATGTTACCTTTTCTATTTTTTATCATAATAATAACTATTGTGTATTGTATATGCTTTTGTTAAGATGGAGGTTATATTGATTGTTATACATTGTGAGTGGTCCCCACGATACAGGCCTGCCTAGTGTGAGGATCAAAGTAATCATGAGTCTTAACACAGTAACAACAATGATTTATTATGATTAGTTAGTTCAAGCAAGTTAGTTGAGCAATTGTGCATGACCTGTTGTTGTTGTAGGTACCTAAATAAAAAAAATTTGATTTTTACTTACGGCTATATATGACGTGTAGTATAAAGCTGGTGATTCCAGCGGGAATAACTCTCCTATTCCCCTAGCCCAAGATTGTAACTGGCTCAATGATAAATCCGTGTTTGGTTCCGCCTCAAGTACAGAATCCAAAATTAGATGGCTTAATTCTCTTCTTTGGCTTGCTTCTAGTAGACCTTTGCTAGCACCTTCACCATAAAGTAAGGCTTTACCCCTGTGAGATTTCTCCAAAATTGATCGAATCTAAAATAAGATAGTACTTCATTTATACTAGCCCGCATCTTTTTAAGTCCTCATAGAGACGGATGGATGGTGAAAAAGATATGAATAAACAAACATTGTTAGGCCAAAAATCACTAATTCAAGCGTCCAACAACAGATATTGTAATATTATGTCTTTCAAAACCCCTTATTGTGAGAAATTTATTTTTCACACTAGATACACGGAACGACTTTCGAAACACCCAAATAATATGGTCCAATACTTAATGACGATAGAATGCATCAAATTAACAAGACTGCAAAGACAGATATCACCATCCAAGTGACCAGATTCCCTCCTTCCACTAGGATACACCGCCTGGCTTCACAGGTGGATTTGAGGAGACAAAAGTAGGTACAACAAAAAGCGTCGTCAGCGTCATCAGTCCATAAACATCCCACTACAGGGATATAGTAGACCTTCCCTCGTAACAAGGGAGTATGGGCCAAAGTCAAAGTCAAAATTATTTATTGCAACTGGATTTTACAAGAAATTCTTTTGCAGGTCAAATACATTTTTTGCCTACCAGCGCCTCGACGTGATGTGGCCTGTTGAGAAGAGGCGCCGCAAGAAACTCAACAATTATGCCTTTTTTAAATTAGTCATATAGATTATATACAATACATTATACAAGTCATAGGTAATAAGTACTAATGAATAGGTATAAAGATACACCGGAAAGCATGAGTGCAGGCGAGCAGAATATCATATCCACACATTTTTGTCCTTAAAGTAATCCTCTAGTTTATAGTAGCCTTTTCTCAATAGGCAAGCTTTAATGTGCGGTTTAAATTTACAAAATGGTAGGTCAATAAGACTGTGGCAACTTATTAAATACTTTTATACACAGTCACAATCCACCACGCTGGGCCGGTGCTAGTTGAGGACTTCACATACCTTCGAATTTATTATTTCTCAGGCATGCAAGTTTCCTTACGATGTTTTCGTTCACCGTTTTTAGAACAATCAGATAAATGCACATGTAATAAAATTTTAAAAAATCTTTGGTGCATGGCTTGCCTGGGGATCGAACTCGGAACTTCCAAGTTTGGGGTCGACGTCTCCTCCACTGAGCCATCGACGCTTCTTTTTTCCGACGCCACAAGAAATATGGGGTTAATGAATCCCTCTCTGCTAGAAAAACACTGTCCAGGAATAGTTGCACCTAGACTAGAAGATAGCAGTGGCCACAGATGGCATCAGAGTCGAAAACTTCAAGCATTTATTTCAACGTAAGATACATAATATCATTTGTTGAAGGTCAATTGAAATCTATTGGAAGTATTAAGCATCTGTCTCTTAGTCAGTATGTCCAAACTACTACCGCTTCGGAGAGAAGAAACATCTGTGTGAAAAGAAACGGCGCAAGAAAGCCACAGTATCATTTTTGGTAAGAAATAAGAGAAAAACAACTTACCGCTTCTTTATCTGGTTGAGGCAAATTTATTTCATTTTGTTCCTTATTAATTAAACTCGGGCCCTCACTATTCGTGGTTAAATCGAAGTATTGTGGATTTTCATCAAATATTCTTGCCACAGAGTTCTCCAAAGTTGTATTCAACAAGTCGTCTGATGCTGGCGGATTGTCCTAGTTATGTAGAAAAAAATAAGCAGAAAACTGTAAGACACAAAGCCAAGAAAAACTTTTTATACTTAATAAAAACTGCCTTCAAAATCAAATAAATTAGATCATGTCAGTATTTCTTGCTTAAATAAAAATATATAATTTTATCTATTTCTTGCTTCCTGACGGTCTATCTCTATTCCAAATATTAAGTCCAATTACGGGCCAATACCTTAAATAAAATGTAAAAACATAATATTAATTGAACCGTCATAAACTGACCATACAACCAAATAGTTGACCAATAGCAAGAATTTGTTTTATTGATCGATACTATTGCAATACTATTGATAATTATTAAAGTTCTGGGAAAAAATACTGTCGGTTTATTTGAACTATAATAACAAAAATACCTATTGTTTATAAGTAACGTTCAATAGTATAGATACTGAGCTATACCTATTATCTATTCTGTGGCTATACTATCAATACCATAGCCACGTTCCAAGCTGTCGACAGAACTATCGATAGTTTAGATGAAAACTATCGATAGTGTGGCAGCACTATCCAAAAGTACCAGTGAACAATTCGTCAACATGGTGGCTTCCAAGTAGTTAAATAGTAAAGTTCCATTGTCTATCACTGGAGAGCATCATCAGATCTTCACCTTTGAATGGCACTAGGGGTAATAAACCACCCCATCAAACAAAAAGAAATTGCAATGGACTGAGATAGCAAATAACATAAACAAAAAAACCTTGAATTGAGCACCTTCTTTTTGAAAGTGGGTTAAAAATACAAAATAACAGGACAAATAAAATTTTAATGAAGAGCCAGTCCATTTAAAAAAAGAGCCTCTTAAAAATACAGAATAGTGTTCACACCAAACCTGCTTGTATCACACAGTAATGAAATAAAAATTTAAATATTCTCAAAAACTAAAGGAAATCAAAATTAAAACATTTTTGAAATGTGTAAATATTATCTTTTAATGATAGTAACAGCTGAAAACTTCAGTTTGTACATATAGCTTGACATGTTGATTTCTCTTATTTATTTTGACATTAACAGGAATGACCATTAACTTTCTAACATTCAAATAACTTAAATTTCATAGTTATTATGTAAATTTTAGTAATAAAAAAATCTATGACATAATTAATTATAATTATATTGTTAAAAATGTGATATAGTATGACATTTCCTTATTTGAAAGAATGTATTATTGTATCGTTCATTGATTTGCATAGATATTATAATGTATTTGTATGCCTATCAGCTGAAGTCAGCGCCTATTAATTTATTTTAGACATCTACTGTTGTAAATATAATACATTTATTTGCTTAAATGTGGTCAGATGTGGTAGAAATTTAATAAAATAGTATCTCACATTTAGTCTCTACATATAAGTACTTATGTAATTATATTTACGATTACTTATAATTCGAGATTTACAATGCACCTCAGTAATTACCTTGTCAAATTACAAATGTCAAATAATTTATAATTTTAATTGGGTTACATTTAAAGTAACAATTATAATGTTAAATATTAGACATATCAATGTCAACATTATTTTTGTTTATAACGTTTTTATACCCTGCTTGTCTATATTTCACTCTTTTAAACTTATAACTCGATGGCTCCACCATGGTGGTCCCCATGCAGCAATACAACTTTGACAGTTTATGTCTTGGAAACCTCACACTTTAGATAGGGGATTTTGTTATAAGTATCACATTTCTTGTATGTATTGATATCAGCTAAAGAAATAAACAAATTTGATACATGAACGCCATTTTGTTTTTTTTTTATGGCAAACCGTAGTAGGCCAAAATCTTCCAAATCCTTATAAAACATTACCTAAAAAAAAATATTCAGTACCTACCTACCTACCTACTACCTACCTACCTACCTACTACCTACCTACCTACTACCTACCTACCTACTTATATACCTACCTACCTACCTACCTACGTACTTATATACAATCCAAAAAAAAAATTTGGATTTTGCATCTGAACTAGTAAATGAAAAAGTATTGGCATTTAATATTTCAATCTATTAATTACATTTTGTACCATTTTTGAGTAGGACAATGTGAGAAACAAAAAAAGAAATTTAATAATTGACTAACCCTGTTTACATGGGAGGCTTTGTTATCTTCTTTCCATATTGACAAGTTTGCCAAAAACTTCACTTTGTCTCCAACGGCTGTTATCAGATTTTCTATGTCGTTTTCTTTTAACAGTCCCAATGCGACTGCATCAATTCTCGCATCTATAAAAATATACCCATTTACCAGGAGTGAGATAGGTACTTAACATAGAAGTTACATGCTTGAAGGGCGCTACATTCCCAGCAGTGCAAGGCGCTTGTGCACCAAGGTCAAGCAGAGCTTATCCAAGTATACTGATAAATTTGTTGCTGAATCACAAACGGAAAGCAAAACATTGACCTATTTTATGTTTATTAGGAATAAATTGAATCTGATATGCAAAACCACAGATCTACTCCAAACTAAGTAATGAGATTTATGTTAATATTATTAAAGTCTTTGTGTATAAAAATAATTAAGTATAATATTGGTGTCGATTCCAACAAACCACTTCCTAAAAATTTAATTTAAGTTGACAGCTCTTTTTCTAATTTTATAAACAAGTAGGGGATGGTATGCATTTTAGAAATGTTATATTTATTTACTTTAAATCTGTTAAACACTTCAATTTCAACTGGAATCTGAAACATGGTCATTAAAGCTCAACTTCTTATAACTACAACTATATGACATTTCTAAAATTCATGCCATTTCTTGTTTATGTAATTAGAAAAAGAGCTATCAACTTAATATATTTTTAGAAAGTGATTCGCTGGATCCACACCTGTATATACCAAGAAAATATAGCTCAGTTCATGCAATATATACCTATTTGAAAATGATAGATGACAAAATGTTAACAATAACGGTGAACATCCTTTGGTTAGGATGATGATAGTGATGTAAAAGTGACACAAAATCCACAAGTGAATAAGCCATTTTGGGTAACCGACCAAAAAAAAAGTGGAAGAAAATTGGTCATATTTGGAAAGGCACAGGTGAGGCTTTTGTCCAATAGTGGTTCATATTCACACCAAAAGTTGTGAAAAGGCTTTATTTATGTATAATGTGTGTAAAACATTTACAAGTAAACTTTTATTTTTGTAATCATGCATGTACTTGTACATAGGTCTAAGGATTTTTATCTTTCTCTTGCATTATATTATTCCCTATATAAATATATTTTATACTTTGTGTCTGGCTGGACTCACAATGACAATTTGTCTCACAAGTTGACAAAGTTAGTTAGTTAGTACAAATTCTAAAAAGCAACCGCATGCAACCAACATTCACACACACACATTGTAATGTAGGTTTTGGCATACCATTCCTACATAAGTTCTGCAGCAGCGATTTTGTTCGGGATGTTTGCTTCTTCTTCATAAGTAGATATACCAAAAAACATCATTCATAATATTAGACATGAATTAGGTAGATAAAATGTTTGAAAAACTCCAACCAAAATACATAGTAAGTATAGGTAACTTAGTTAAGTATACTAGGCCTCAATCACACCAGATGTTAGGTGAAGATGAGGTCGAAGGTGGAATCGCATTAACTGAGAGAAGCCTCACATTACAGAACATCTACTGCTATCTGGACCGGAGTTCCATGATAGACTTAACATGTTTTCATAAATGTAAGTACACTCTAACTTCCATCACGTACACAAACAACCTAAACACGTACTTACCAGTAAATATTCCCACCAGATGGTTTAGGCCCCAAAGCGTCAGTAGGTCTGAGGTATACTGGTCTGCCATTCTCAGTCTCAAAACTCACCCACAACAAGAGAATATCCGCTGGACTACACTCTCCGCTAGGAGTAATAGTGTTCTGTGACTACACAAACTATATAGGGATACTTGTGACTACACTTTTCACTCACTTTTCCGTTAGTTCATGCCATGCGGAATGCGTTTTTTTTTTTTTTTTTTTTTTTTGTATTAATTTTTACGGCTCTGGAAGCGTGTCCTTTTGAGCCAGTCCTTTTTTTTTTTTTTTTTTTTTTAAACTCAACACATTGGTCATTCATTATGACACTTTTACAGCACTATAATTCGTTCACTGTGTTTAAAATATATTTGACGAGAGGCTTGAAAAATTTCTTGTCACGTAATAAATCTGGTAATTTCTGTATAACTTCTTCTTCACCGCAGATTTCTTTTATGTCGGCGGCCAAAACCAATCTGTCCAGGCCATATCGTTCACATTTGAAGATGATGTGTTTGAGGTCCTCCTCCTCATGGCAGTCGATACAGTATGCGTCTTCTACTAAATTGAGCCGTTTCAGATGTGAGCGTATTCTGCAGTGGCCGAATCTCATGCGGCAGATGGTGGTGATAAATTTCCTGGAGTTTACAGTGATATTTTTGTGGTACCAAGGTTGGGCGGGCGGGCTTACTTGGATTTCTGCGTACCATTTTCCCTTTTCTTTACTGACTTCAGTCCAATAGCTTCCCCACAATTTCTTAATGGCTAGTGACAACAACACATGGTAGTCGGTGTATGGAACTTGCAAGATGTTGGAATCATCTTGATCATAACCTTCTCTGGCCGCTCGGTCAGCTTCTTCATTGCCAGATATGCCACAGTGTGATGGTATCCACAAGAACACTACAGTTTTATTATTTTGGTTAATATTGTACAATGTTTTCTTGATATTATACACTATATAATTTAGACTATATTTACACTTATTATTTTTAATTGCAAGCAATGCACTTTTAGAATCCGAGAGGATCATAGAGTTTTCAACATTAATATTTTGTAAATGTTGAAGTGCTTTATAAATAGCATAACATTCAGCAGTGAAAATGCTACAGTTAGAATCAATTTTGAAACTTCTCGTTAACTTCAATTGTGGATCATAAAAAGCAGAAGTGACATGATCATCCCCTTTGGAACCATCAGTGTACACTCTATAAAGTTGATTATTATCTACATAACTTAAAAGTTCATATTGATTTGGGACATTGCTGTCAATTATTTCAGCTGTAGTGTTCAAAAGTGCATTGTATTCAATTTGGTACAGTAATAATGGATTATTTATATACATATTTACATACGTGGAATGTACATGAATGGCAATTCTAAGAAGTTCTGGTGTATGTCCAGACAGAAGTTGACTGGCAGATGTATAGGGACCTGCATTAAACTGTAATGCTTGAGGGGGCATGATCCTGTTAACCAAAATGTTGTTATTAGTTGATAGGGCCTTTAAACAAAATCTCTCTGCAATCAATAAGCGTCTAAATATGAGTGGGGGTATACATGTTTCACATTCCATTACATTTATTGGAGTGGAGCACATAGCTCCTGTAATAATTCTTAATGCCTTATTTTGAAGCACATCTAACTTTCTTAGAATTGTACTATTGGCATTCATATAGGCTATGCTACTATAATCGAAGTGACTTCTGACAATGCTTTTGTACAACATAGACAAAATGCTTGGGTCGGACCCCCAGTGTACCCCTGCAAGAGAGCGTAAAATGTTAAGCCCTTTCGAAGCATTTTTGATGAGATTATTTATATGATTTTGAAATGATAACTTTTGATCTAAACATACACCTAGGAACTTATTTTCATTCACCCATGGCAATGCTTTGTAATTATAAATTACAGAATTAGAAGGTGCATCACACTTTTTACTAAAAACCATTGCTTTGCTTTTGTTAGGACAGACATTTAATTTTAATTTATTTGAATAATAGTTGTGTACTTGAGCTAAACCAATATTTAGCTTATTAATAGCAATATTTACATCCTTATTTACAGTATATACAAGTACCTAAATCATCAGCAAATTGCAAAAAGAAAATATCATTTTCTTTAAGATATTGATTTATTTGACAAGTGTACAAATTATACAAGAGGGGGGAGATAGTAGCTCCCTGCATAGTACCTTTGTACACTTGTCGAGGCCCATGAAGAATGTTATTATACTTAACATACATTGTGCGGTCAAAAAGAAAATTGAATATCCATTTACAGACTTTA
This sequence comes from Oegoconia quadripuncta, assembly GCA_949316235.1. Taxonomy (NCBI): domain Eukaryota; kingdom Metazoa; phylum Arthropoda; class Insecta; order Lepidoptera; family Autostichidae; genus Oegoconia; species Oegoconia quadripuncta. Next base: position 19,064,964 of record OX438746.1, read on the forward strand.
CCTGGAACACCAATTTCGCTCAATATATGGATCAGAATAGATGGATTAACATTATCAAAGGCACCCTGCACATCAAGAAATGCACAAACTGTAACTGAGTGACTATAAAAAGAATTTTTAATATCTGATACTAAAGATGTGAAGCTTTCTACAGCACTTCTTGCTTTACGGAAGCCAAATTGTTGAGGAGGTAAGATGTTATTTGATTCTACATAGTAGTCTAGTCTTGTTTTTATCATAAATTCGAAAACTTTACCAATGCAAGATGATAAGGATATGGGTCTGTATGAATTACAATCATTGTCTGGTTTATCTTTTTTTAATATAGGTATAACACATTGGGTTTTCCAAGATGAAGGTATATGTTGGGAATCCCATAGCACATTGAAAATTTCTAATAATATTTTTTGGGCATTTACATGCATATTACATATTAGTTTGTATGGAATATCATCCAGCCCAGGGGTAGTGTCTTTTCTAGATTGAATGCAAGTGGTAAATTCAAACCAAGTGAAAGGCTGGCTAAGAAAGCCACTATTGACATTCCCATTTTGAGTAAAACATTGGTTTAAAGTTGTTTTATCTATATCTTTTTCAGGTGGAGATAGTGGAGCATACTTATCCAAGAAAGAAGGAATCCATTCATCATTTCTTGCTTTTTCTTTAACTGGAATACGTTTAAATTTTTTAATATGGTTCCAGATAGTACTAACAGGTGTGTATCTATTAAATGAATCACATAGTTTCCTCCAGCCACTTTTTTTCTTATCGCTTATTAATCTTTTCTTGCATGCATCTAACTTCTTATATGAAATAAAATTTTCTATTGTGGGATTGGTTCTGTAAAAATTTAAAGCCTGCTTACTCTTACTCACTGCTTCCTTGCATTCCTCATCCCACCATGGAACTGGCTTTTTCATAATATGTGGTGAAGCCTTTTTCAATTTGGGTATACAAGACTCCTTAATTTTACATAGAATATCTATAAATTCTTCATATGATTTATTTGGATTAGAAGGATCTAAATTGATATGATCAAATGCTTTCTCTGTTTCAGATCTATATTTCAACCAATCTGCTTTGTTATATAGAAATCGTTCGGTTGGTTGACCTACTACATATTTTTCAGCAGAGGTGTGGATGTCAATAATCGTTGGGTAGTGATAACTGCCCATCGGATCATTGTGGACTTTCCAATCACAGAGTGGGGCTACTGTAGGACTAATACAGGATATGTCTATAGCAGATCTATTATTGCGGATAGTACCAACTGTGGTTGGAGATCCTGAGTTTAGTATACATAGGTCGCATTCATCCAGAACATTATACACCTCATTACCTCTGGTATATGTCGTAAGACAACCAAAGGCAATGTGATGCGCATTCATATCGCCTGCTAGTAAAATCGGTTTTGGCAAGTTGTTAATTATTTGTTTTAAACGTCCAGCTCTAAAACGCCCTCTACCTTCTCTAGGAGGAGGAGCATAGCTACATAATATAGTTAATGGTCCTATATCTAGCTGTAGTGTAATGGAAACAGATTGTAAAAAATCGTAGAATGGAATGTCTACAGCACTGTATTTAAGTTCATTTTTGATCAAAATGCCTACTCCACCACGTCCATCTTTACCATTCTGTTTAATAAAATTGTAATTAGGAATTCTAAATATACTACTGTCTTTCAGCCAAGTCTCATTCAATAGGCATATGTCAATATCATGTTCAGCAAGATAGGTGATAAGCAGTGGTTTCTTATTAATAGCGCCTTCTATGTTAAATTGTGAAATTCGAATAAATAACTTATCCATTTTTTAAAGTTTTAATTAATATTTCTTTAATAACTTTAGATGTAAGAGCCCCATCTTGGTTACCAATAGTCACCAATGCTCCGACTAAGCCATTTAATACATAGTCATTTTTTATTATTTCATTAATTAAAGTTTCCTGTGGAATGTTATTATTAGTCATTGCAGTGGTACTAATGGTACTGGTAGTAGCAGTGTTTGTATTAGTTGTGGAAGGTTGAACCTTCGGCTGAGAATATGAAGGCTTATTTGTTGGACGAAGCTTTGGGAAGTCAGTGTTATAATTTTTCATTATAGACTCATTGTTTTGAGTTTTTTTTAATATATCCGAATATCTAGATTTATTATTTTTTTCCTCTATTTTCAGCCTTTTTACGGGACAGTCACGTGAAATAGCTAGATGTTGTCCTTTACAATTTATACATTGTTGTACTGACTCGCTTTTACATTCAGAGTAATGATGTTCTCCTGCACAGATAGAGCATTTTTGAATAGAATTGCATATTTTCGCTCCATGATTAAATTTAAAACATTTATAACACTGCAACAGGGGAGCAATATACTCGTGAACTTTGAATCGAAAAATATCTAGGTAGACACAATCGGGCAGACTGTTTGACAGAAATGTGATGCTGACCGAGCCAAAAGGTTTCACACCACCGTCCACTCTTTTAGTGAACCTCCTGACACTGATTATCTCAAAAGATGAAGACAGTTTTTTAAACAGCTCCTCATTGCTGATGCTCGTGGGTACAAATCGTAACACGCCGATGGTTTCGACAGCCCTTGCTGGAATGTAAGCCTTAAAATGGTTCTTCTCTAAAAATGCCTCGTTCTGGAGAAAGTTGTTGGAAGTATTCGCCTGCGAGAATATGACGCCAACTTTATTTGCGTTGACACGCTTAATATTTGTTACGCCCTTAATTTCATTTTTAAAGAGATTGGCCATAATCAATGGGTTATTATTTCCAATCTTTTCTTCCTTGGTACTTTCGACGTATACCGTAAACTCACTACTCACCGCACCTTCAGGGAACAATCGTTTATACCCTGGCTTGGTATATGGTTTGTAGAAATCTGCGGAATCATCAGCCGCCGAGTGCCTGGGATTTTTTCTTTTTTCGCACCTAGGGGGATCTTCGCCGTCCCCCTCCGGCATTTTAATTATTTACACTTACAACTACTATATAAGAGGTAATTAATGACTATTTACAGCAAAATAACAATATAAACAAGATTCTTTTGAAAGTTTGAAAAAAAGTTGAAAATCGCGCCCACTCTCTTAAAAAGCCCGCCAAAGTGAACCATGCGGAATGCGGATGGCGCAGTGTTGCCAGTCGAAATGAATAAAAAAGTAACCTTTTTAAAAAATAACCTAACATTTTTTTATAGGGGAAACGTATTAAAAGTTGATAGAATTATGTTCGTTGTATTAACTTAAACAAATATGGATAATGTAGATGTATTTTACATTGTAAGCTGCATTTTAGCAGTTCCTTTTTCAAAACACCTGAAATTAAGGACAGCGTGTAATTTGTAAGTAAAAAAGGATCGAAAACATCATCTACGAGCCTCTTCCCTTCAAGTGGCGCGGCGCGTCGCGCATTCTGCCCCGTCTGGCAAGGGGCGGGAAACGGTCGCGCTGGCTAAAGCGCTGCCTGCATTCTAATGTTGTTTTCTCGTAATATTTGTATGGAAACTATATAAAAAGCTTATGTTTTTGGAAAGCTGAGAAAACGTTCTTATAGATAGTGTAATCAGAACTTGTAAGATGACATCAAGTTCACAAAGAAACTTGTAATCAGAATAAGGTGAAAATTTCCCAATTTGTATGCCAGACATAGGAAATATTAGAAAAAAAAACAATATATTAAACATGTATTGTGTTTTATTTTGGCTTAAGTATATACTTATTTTACAAGAATCAATAAAAATATATAGGTACATACTTCATAAAATATGTTTACATCCTGATGTTTTCCGAAGTTTACTCTCAAGCGACTAGTTTTGCATCTGACAAAAAAATACGTTCCAGTTACAAAATTGATCCACGATCGGTTAATGCCAACTTAGTAAGTACAATAACACCAACTACCTACGTAAAATTATTAATTCACAGTTACTGGTCCGAGTCATGTTTTCCCTCTGCTGATATTGTGCAAACCTCATTGAAGCACCGTTCTATTGTTGTCATCTACTTTTGTATATCGGCAGTGCATACGACTTCAGGCGGGTTGTTGTACTGCTGGCTCGGCGAGGGTGGATGCGGCGCCGGCGCGGTGGGGAGCGACGCGTTAAATTTGCTGACTTCCATTTTCCCGATTTTCGTTAATGTTTATACCTAAACATTATAATAAATTCACCGTATACAATAACATTCTTTGCGTATATCTACGTGACTACCGCTAACTTAAATGAGGTCACAATTAATTAGTCGACACATCTGTTCGCACCGATGATTGCAAGGTTTTTTAATGAAATATACTCGACTTACGTGGTGGCAGAATAAAAATTGTAATATAAGAAGATTGTTTAATAAAATATAAACAATGTATTGCCTATTGCTCGACGTTTGTATGAAAAAGTTGCGAAATTGGTTCAATTCCGTTAAGCTGGTAACACTTTTCATTTATCCTAAAAAATTGCAGAATCAAATGGCAGTTACGAATATGTAAAACTGCCGTTTGATTGGTTAGAATTGCGTCTGTTTGTTTTTTTTACTATAGAAACCACATCGGTTGACGTATGTATGAACTATAACGCCTTATGTAATATGAATTTAGTCGGCAGTACGGCGTTTTTAGTGTTCCAAATACTTTAAACTGCCGCCTGATCCGTCTAATTTACCGTCTGTTTGATTAATTGATTAATTTGATCATACACACCACTTATATTGGCGTATGTATGAACGTTAACGCCTTATGTAATGTGAATTTAGTCGTCAGTATGGCGTTTTTAGTGTTCTGAATACGTTCAACTACCGCCTGATTGGTCTAATTTACCGTTTAATTTGACCATACACACCACATAAATTGACGTATGTATGAACGATAACGCCTTATTTAATATAACTTTAGTCGGCATTTTAGTGTTCCAAATACTTTAAACTGCCGCCTGATCAGTCTAATTTGCCGTTTGTTTGATTAATTTAACCTTACACACCACTAAATTGGCGTATGTATGAACGTTAACGTCTTATGTAATATGAAGTTAGTCGTCAGTACGGCGTTTATAGTGTTCTAAATACGTTAAACTACCACCTGATTGGTCTAATTTACCGTTAATTTGACCATGCACACCACATAAATTGACGCATATGTATGAACGATAACGCCTAATATAACATTAATTTAGTCGTCAGTAGGGCGTTCTTAGTGTTATGATCGGATAACGAAGAACGCTGTAAGATGAGGCGATTATGCAAGTCCAAATGATTGAAAAACTGGTAAGTTGTGTCAATTTGGTTATAACGTTACTAATGTAATGAGCCTAATTTTAAAGCGAAAATAGCTTTACATTAAGACGTTCAACACGATCACATTGATCAAAATCAAAGTGAGTACGGCAGTGTCTACCGTATGTGAAGTTTAATTTAGCTTCAGGTGTAATGCAAAATATTATAACATATTCGTCGTAACATTGGCCTTATTGGACGTAAGACAAGTGTTGTACGCCAAACAGTAAGCGTTTTAAGAATGTATTGAAAAGTGTAATTCGTTTTAAATGAGAATTCGAATAACCTGTTGCGTTAAAAACCTTTTTCATGGTCTGCACCATTAAAATGCCTTGAGTACGATCATTGTATAAAATATCGTACTCGAACAGTCGTTGTCGTCTTCAACGTAAAGTCAATTTTAAAGTACGTACTATTAATTTCACCTTGTAATGCGAAATAGGTAGTCGTCATATCAAACATATCGTCCTTTAGTTTAATTTCACCTCAAACGACGAAATTGTGGTGATGGATGATGCTTTTTGAGGTAAGCCCAAATCCCATTTTTTTCAGTGTAGAAAATCGGCGGCAAAGCTGAAAATTCGTCTTGATTTGTTATTTAAATATTTATTATTTCCCTGCATTCTTTTGAGAAAAGCACTATATATGTCTCGGCGGAAATGGCAATTGCCTGTCTCGTATTAGTGAAGTCCTCGCCTACGGCTCGGTCTTCAAACTCATACTCGACCTGCAATTGCCTACTTCCCGGCCTTTGCAGTAATGTACTATTGTGGAGTGATCCCTGTACTTTGTCGAGATACTTCTACTGTTATATGCACTGTGGTAAAAGATACTTTTACATATATAATTGCATATATGTATTAAACTAAAGTCAGCCTTTATATTATAATCCCTAAAAGTTTTAAAATAATAATCGGGTTTTGTGTCTTTAAAAAATATCAGCTACGGAAAGTGTATCACTAAGTTGTAAGCGCCTATTTAAACAGACGGGCAAAAAGATAAGCTGACAACTATGTGAAGTTGAATAAAGGTTTGTAAAATCTAACCTAGTTTATACACAAGTGAAGCCTTGGGTGCATGTGTATCTAGGTGGAATTGTATGTAACTATGTAAACAACACTTTGAATTGTGTGTCTTTGAAACTAAAATGAGTACAACAACATGATAAAATGTAACTGATCTCATGATGGAGCAAAGAGGCAGGTTATACCTCAAATGCCTTCAATTGGAAACTATCAGGACCAACAAAGCTTAGACACTAGAAAAACAAGGACTGTCGGCTCCAGACGTTGCTCGTAATAGATATTAGTAAACCAAAGTTTCGTTTCTTCTAGAAATAAAGAAAGAAAGAAAACATTTTGGGCACACATTAAATGTACAAAACAAACTTAACATTGAAACATTAAAAATAAAAAACTACAAAACATATAAAGATAAACATAACAAATTTTGAGTGCCACTGTGGCAAAGAGGAGTGGGACTCAGCATTATGCTCAGTTCCAGGAACTGGGCGCTGTTCTTCCGTCCCACCCTGGGAGAGGAAAGCAATGTGTAAAAAGAGTGTGTATTGATAATATGTGCTTGTTATGTAGCGGGAAAGTATTGTGTCATTGTAATAGTGCGGTGTGTGAACGTGACAAAGAAGATAATAAATACATAAATATTTTGTATACAAGTATAACACAAATATGATAAGTTACTGTTATTAAATTACTACACAAATACCACCATAACAACAAACATAAAGACTACATCATCGGCCTAAAGATCTAAAGAGCCTTATCTAATTTAAAACTACTCTAAGATTAAGCTTGTACTATGAGTAGTCCAGAAGAATAACTCTCAGCACATAGCTAACAAAATCTGGATATTTCATATTGCATCGCCTTGCAATATTCTTGTCCACTGTTCCCATTACAATTTGCCCTGAATCTCTTCTAGTGCAAGGAAATCCTTTGAGAAACTTCTGTCTCGATTTACTAAGGCTACATAACTTACTACTGCATCCTATATTATAGCATAACCCTGTCAGAAACCCCATTAATAAGTATAACAATGCAGTTAGTTCTAAGTGGCGGTAAATTTGGTTCTCACGGACTGGGCACCAGTGGTATGATTTAATAGCTCAACTCACTTAAGGATCGTTAGGCCTAAACCGCAAGCAATTTATAGACAACCCACTATTAGTGCATAAGGTTTCACGATTGGTAAATGTGAATCAATGAGGAACTGATACCAGATTCGAATTACTGTAGGATGTACTAAATTTTCTTGTAACCTTATTTGAAGATAATTATTTTAATCGTCTCCGTGGCTCAATGTAAACAACATTGGGTTTACGATTCGGAGATCGCGGGTTCGATCCCCAGCGGGGTACATGTTTAAGTACTCGGTTTGGTTGATGGTAGGGCATTTTAATGTCCGCCTGGCTAGCTACCACCATCTTATCTAAATCTGCCGCCAAGCAGCAATGTTATAGCATTGTTGTGTTCCGGTTGTTAGAGATAAGATAGCCAGTCCCCCAAATGTGTTGGGGTGTCCGGGTCAGTCAGCTTCCACCGTCGACCTTATCTTCACTTAACATCAGGTGTGATTGAAGCCAAGTACGGTACGTGGTACGTTATGCATAAAAAAAAAAGAACTATCTACGTTATCTTTAACTGCCGAAATACATTACTTCCTGATTTTTTTGACATGGGCAAGAGTATCTTTATCTAACTGATGTAGTCTGTCCTTGGTCTATCCCTTCCTCTTTTTCCTTCGATTTTTCCCTTAATTATGTTTTATGTTATATCGTGTCGTATAAAGATGTGAATGAGAGGGCATAAAAAAGAAAGGCATAGCGGTTACTCCATCGACAAGTACGTAACTCTTAAATTAGAAGAAGAAGAGAGCATCTATAAAACGGAAATGTTTCTTAATTTATTAGGAAACCGATTACCGATTTATCGCTAGTTTGCATTAGGTATAGTGTGAAATACTTAGTTTTAAAACATAAAATATTTTAAAGTTTGTTTATATAATAGGGTGTATTAATGTTAAGGAGATCATTTTATTATTGAGAGAAAGAGATGTACACACGTATGTATCATCTCATCACATCTTGCTGATTACTCCTATTAATTGTAATTGTTATTTGTATGTACATTTGTTGACCAGTGTCCGTGCGTCCACTGAAAACCAGCGTTGTAGTGAACGGCTACAACCTATGCTGAGTTGGAGACCTTTTTGACTCCACCTTGCGACACCGACAATTAGATGGCAAACAGAATGTTATTTGTATGTGTCTCGACTGTGTAATATTTGTACCTGATTGTTTGTGTCATGAGATGGGTTTAAATAAATGTTTCTTTCTTTCTTTCTTCTTTCTTAAATAAGAATTGGGTTTGGTGCACAAGACACTAAAAACACTTGGAACTATTTTCTAAAAAAAAATATCGGTATCTTCTTTGTTTTTTTTTTTGTAAGAACGACTCAACAAACTATTTTTAATCGACTCAAAAAAGGAGGTGGTTTTTCTTTATGCACAACAGGTTGGCACTTGACCTGAATCACACCTGATGTTAAGCGAAGATGAGGCCGAAGGAGGAAGCGTACTGACCCGGAAACCCAAATATTTGGGAGACTGGCTATCTTTTCTCTGACAGCCGGAACACAACAATGCTACTAATATTGCTGTTTGGCGGCAGATTTATATAAGATGGTGGTAGCTAGTCAGGCAGACATTTAAAATGCCCTACCAGCAACCAAACAGAGAACTAAACATATACCCCGCTGGAGTTCGAACCCGCGACCTCCAATTCGTAAACCCTATGTTTGCGCCACTATATATCTGTCTACATGTATTATTTTTTTTTTGGTATATTCACCCATATATTCGTCAATTGTTAACACATTTTGTTTTTATGATTCACTCCGGACATAGAGAATGGAAATATACTGAAGTTGGTTGGTTTGCAAATTTTTGGCGTTTCAATTATTAGTATAGCTGTTAGCTATTCACATTTTTTTTAAATACTTATAGTTCTTAATACCTATCTAACGCAATACATAGAAGATTACAGTGGTAATTTAAATGTAATATTGTAAGTTTAGTAATATAATAATGAATTTGTTAGAACACATTTTTATTCCATCATTGATAGGTACCTACAGCTATTCATGTGTAAAAAATTCAAATTTACGTAATCCCACTGGGTTAATTGATAGGGTAATTAGAAAAGATGGAGGTACCATATTATTTTTTGATAATAATATCAACATAAGATACGCATGATATACTTCATGCACAATGAAAAAGATAAAAAGGAGCTCTTTACAAAAATGTAAAAAAAACAAGAGAATAATTATTAACAACAAAAAAAGACTTCACCGAAAAAAGCCACTACAAAGTAAAAAATAATTTTATTGAAATGCTCTCAATCAGTTATTTTCTATGTTCGCTGTCGTTCTACTAAATTTATTATTATTTCTACTAAATGAAATAATATCTTTAAAAGACGGGGCAAATTGATTTACATTCAATTGTAGCGCCTTTTATTCAATTCAATTAGTAGAAATAATAATATACGACACCGAACATAGAAATACTCTCAATCAGTTATTGAGAGTATTTCAATAAAATTATTTTTTACTTTTATTATGATAGGTGGAATACATGTTATGCGTGAAAAAAATCTATGCACAATAAATACAATACCGTTCATTGCACAAAATATTTCACAATATGTTTTTATGTTAACAATAGAACACAATTAGTAATGTATTGAGTTAATTTTCCATCCTGTTTATATAACGTAAAAATAAATGTCACAACTGAATGTATCCCTCTCGTGTTAACAATCTACCCACAAGTGGAATGTAAAAAGTTTTGTCGCAATCACGCAACTCGTGACCGCCAAAATTAAAATGTTCAAATATTTTTTATTCGACTTTGGCATATTTCATTTATAGAGTTTCTCTATATTGTTTGTGATTCTCATTTTATGAACATTTTCATCTAATTTTTAGCATAATTTCAACTTTGCAACATTATCATTATTAACAAAGACGAATTTCGTTGATTTTTAATGATTAGATCATGAAATGAAATCATGATAAAGATGTGAAAAAAAGTAGTATTAGTAGTAGTAGGTACCTCAAAAGGAAAATTGAAAAAATGTTCCAAATTAATTGGATGTTACTATTATGAACGACGACAAGGAGAATTAAAATATTTTTTCACATGACAATAAAAATAAATCAGAACAAAAAATCCTTTTTATTAGTGAAGTGATTCCATCTCAAAGCCCATTGTCCACCTATCGGTAGCAAATCAAAATGATTGCATCTATTAATTGCTTTTTGTCATTGAGAACCATTCTTTATAAAATGGGTTAATTTTAAACAACGTATTAAATTTATCAAAGGATTTATTGCCTACGCACGGAAACCAAACGAAATTGTATTCCAAAACAATGTCATATTTTTACACATGAAATCATTATTTCCTTTCCCGCTGACAGTTATTATCATGTCGAGATTTCTATTCGGCTTCTGTATTTTTTTTTACACTTCGGCAACTAAATGTGATGGAAACTTTTAGGGAATTGTAATAACTATCCACAGATTCGGAAATACATCAACCTTGCCTTTAAATAAATAATTTACTCGTTTACTACCTAGTTTTTACCATGTTATAAAAAAAAAATTGCAAAAAACAGCACTGTCTAGTTCCATACTAATTGCAGGGTTTTCATCTCATCTTTTTCTTTCATCAAAATCACTCTTTAATATGTACATAATGCCCGGTGCATGTGTGTGTATGTATGTGTGTGCGTGCGTGTGTGTGTGTGTGTGTGTGTGTGTGTGTGTGTGTGTGTGTGTGTGTGTGTGTGTGTGTGTGTGTGTGTGTGTGTGTGTGTGTGTGTGTGTGTGTGTGTGTGTGTGTGTGTGTGTGTGTGTGTGTGTGTGTGTGTGTGTGTGTGTGTGTGTGTGTGTGTGTGTGGTGTATGTGTGTGTGTATGTATATGTTTGTGTACACAATAATATCAGCCTCAGTAGCATGACATCGTTTGTCGCGCGCGATGCGAGTGACGTGAGATAGTTGTATATTTCATCCAAACGAATGAGCAAGACAAATATTATCTCGCGCGACATAAACACGTATCGCGCCTGTCATGCTACTAGTGCTATCTGTATCTGGAAATGCTCCGAGGAAAATAAAAAAAACTGTGACAGAATTCTGTTTTAAGGATATTCTACTGCAGACAAGTATTCGATGTAATAAAAAAACATCTTCTCGGCAATGTTTCATTTATTATTCGCCCTTAGGCCTCTGTGCAAGTTGTGCAATCTATTATTGAATAATTAAGCATGACGCAAGCAATGAATGCAAGCGAAGCCACTTAAGACAGTATTTTCGTACAATCCTATTGACTTCGCCAGTATGCTTACATCCAAACGGAATGTCTCTGTTTGTCAGCTTTATTAAGTTCAATACAAAAAGTAAAGCATAGAAGGGGCTTAAAACGAATACATAATACGTATATCGTCTGGTTAATTTTAAATGTGTTTTACGTGTGTTAAAGTTGTGTATGTCCTGTTAAAATTAGTCATATACACAAAAAGGTCAAATGGTTACTTTTAGTTACATTTAAACAGCCAAGTTAAAAAGCTCTTCAAATTAACTTAACTAACCGAAGTGTAGTCATTATTTTGTAGTAGTAGTAGTAAATACAAATTTTTCTCAATAATTTCTTTTTGACACACAAAATTATCATTATTAGTTATGTAGTAATTAACATCTGATTCATTATACCATGTTTCTGGAAATAAATACACATTCGTTCGTTCAACGCAAACAATCTCGTTTTGCTAAAAGCTAGCTACCAAGAAGTCCTTGATTTGATTCCTAGTAATTAGGATGAAGATGATATTCAGCCTTTGCTACACTGAAAGCGAGGGAGGGGCGGCTATCGACAGGCACATACTAACTAGTATTAGTGCAAAATAACTCTGACGTCGCTAAATACGCCTCTATACCAGACCAAAAGCTTGGGCGGCGACCGCGATTCATGCGATTTCGCAATACCCTACGCCGCATTCAGGAATAAACAAGTACAGTCGCAGAATGAAAATGGTTGTCAGTTTTCAAATACTTTAATTTAAAACTTAGCAAGCATATATGACCTTTTCGAACTAAGTAAAGCACCACGCTGTTGCATAGAAAATTATTCTTAACTCTTTGACGACAGGGTTCATATTTAGCCGCACTAGTGTTGTTTGGCTATGAATAGTTTAGTTAAAACCTTTTTATTAGTTGGACCTGCCATTAATATTTTTAAATCATTGATGCTATATCAACCAATAACTGTTACTCAAGGTCAGCGTGTTTATCTGTTGCTGGTAGTAACATCAAATCAGACAAAGTCGGCTATATTCGATTGTCATGGTAAGAAATAAATGCTGATTACTATTTTTGGCATATGCCACGCAATATTTACGAAACATGTCACATGGTGACATGAGCTCGGAAAAGGTCGAGAAATAAATAAATATGTCATAATGCGGCACAAACGTCATGCTAGCGTTACGAATCGAATGTCAAATCAACAACGTGTCTACAAGCAAAAGTTAACTTTAAGATGACGAACCTTTTCATTTCGCGACTGTACCTTTATAATATTGAATAATATATATAATTTCGGGGCGTCACCAGTTAATGGGAATTGCACGACTTAAAATGCACCCTGTATATAACGAAAGCGTGAATAGAAGGGCCGATATAGGTTGACCAAGAAGGACGTACGTCAATCAAGTGACTGACGTACTCACAAAAGGTCAGGTGCGTTCAACTACTAACCGATGAGCGTGTATGGAAGCATTTGATGAGAGTGGAAGAAGCAAAAGTAGTATATCACGATCGTTGCAAGTGGAAATCTCTGCCAATCCCAACAGGAAACAGGCGTGAGAATATGTATCTTTATTATGTATTCAAATTGCTTGAATAAAGTAAATTCCGTAATGTTTTCAGCTCGCGTGTCCGCAGGTGGAAGTTATTAAAAATATTATACATTCTTCTCCTGATAGAAATCTAGCTACAGTGTTCTGCGGCGCCATTCGGCCTTCTGTTTATGATTGCCCATAAAACTCGGCAATAACATGAGTGTTAAAATGTATACAGTACAAATATTTCTATGAGTATTAAGGGGCCTTACCAAAAGTCGTCTCCATTTCAACGAAACATACTTTATAACGTCCCAAATGGAGTGGTCAGCGATATCCGAAACACTGGTGTTTGGGTTTGTGGTTCACCTTACGAAATATACAGAAATGCACATGTGACAAGGCGTGAGCCCAAAGCCTTAAAATCTATATATGTTTTTTGGGGGAAAGTCCCTTATTCACGTTTTACGACACCCAAGGTAAGAGACGAGTTTATTCTATTCTTTATACGTGCCGAAATCTCACATTCAATTCAAAGTTCTTTAAAATATCTAGACCGGTTGTCTGGGAACTTTATACGCAAGTAGGACACGAAAAATTATTTAGATATTTTTTTAATTAATTTACTATGGCAAATTTGAAATCATTTTAGTATCGTAAATAAGGCGTTACATAACGAAAATAAACTTTCACACTAAGCAACTAGGTTTTTATTATGTATGGTTGATAAACTACCCGAATATTTTTTTTGTAAATATATACAAATATAAATGCAAACATGTATAACTCTAAAAAACATATGCAATTCAAACCTGCGACCTCTAGCCATGACGGTCAGTGCCTCTAGCCATTTTAGTTTAGTTTAGTTTAATTATTTATTAACAAAATTTTTTACACACAAAATATGAAGTCTCTGCTTCCCGAACTAGGTAGACACCTGTATCTCAGGAATCAGTGTCATCTCCTATTTTTGTCCTTAAATATGTCAATAAACGGTACACACTGAACATTTTATGATGCCAAAGAAATAATTTGATCTGATCACCTAAAAATAATTTTTAGAAAAAAATAATAAATAAAACTAACTAATGAATTTCACAAGTTACCATAGAGGCTAAACATTAACCATTGACCATTAAACCTTTTATTTAGTTATAATAATCCTTCTTGACGACCAGACCCCGAGACAAGTGGCAAAGTTTCTAATACGACAAACTCTAACGCTTCGACTTTCGCAACTGATTCACTATGAACTGTTCGCGATTTATAGATAACTAATCAAATGCGAGAAATAAAATCGTTACCGTTGCAGTATTTATAGCCGTAAAAACCCATATAAATAAAACGGTTGTGTAGATTTTGGATGCCCGACAAATAAATTTCGGACAGTGACACCAACCGTCTAATTAATTAGGCATAAATGGTTATTGGATAATGGATAAACCTACACAAATATTTATATAAACATCCATGACTCGGGATAAAACAACATCACAAACATTTATCACAACAAAAAATGGAACTAAGTTATCACCAACAGAAAAGGTGCATATCTTTTGCCCTGAAACAAATAGGTGAAACAGGCATTTAGTGGAAGTGGACCCAATCCAATAATTATCCATAGTCAATTAAACTCCAACAACAGAAAACATAATTTAGTTTCGAAATGAGCCGGAGATGAATAATTTCCAAACTTTATTGCGTTCAAACCACAAACGATTCCCAAAATTGCAGTGCCAATTATGTTACCGCTAGCATATAAGCAAAACATTCGGTTAGATCCTAAATTACTAGTACTAAATGTTTAATATAACTATAATTTCCATTGGAGGCCGACATGCCGTCATTCCACGTATTTTTTTTTGCTTCCATACATGTATACATACATAAAGTCACGCCTGTTTCCCGTAGGAGGTAGAGACCATAGACTTCCACTTGCTACGATCCTGACACACCTCTTTTGCTTCATTACTCTCATAAGGTTGTTCATACATGCTCGTCGGTTTAGGGTGCTCTTGACTTGACCTTTCTTTAAGACGTCCCCGATTTGATCATGGTACGTTCGCCGTGGTCTTCCCCTACCAACACTACCATCCACATTCGCATCGTATATCTCCTTCATTAGTCTTTCATTGATCCTCGCCACATGTCCAAACCATGTCAGCATACCTTTTTCAATCTTTGTCATTACATCTTCTTACACTGCTTTACTCGATTTTTGCTTTCTATCGCTAAATTTGGGACCATGTAAGCACCCTAGAAGTAAAGATAAGGGGATAAACGTCTAATGGTTAGATGTATCCAGTTACCATGGTAACAAACTAATCACCAAATTTTTATCGATCGAACGCAGAAATTTTTACATGGAACAGCTGCTGATGACCCTTCTGCATCTACATAAATATTATATTCGTCGACAAACAGAAATTTCTACCAGACGTATTAATAATACATAGTATAGGTTTACAACCTATATAAAATTTTGTAAAAACGGGTTGACGGCTGATAGAGGAGAGTGGAAGAGGATGACATGTTGTGCCGACCCCACCTAGAGTGGGATAAGGGCAGGAAAATGATGGGTCATTTATTACCACCATTTATATAAAATATAAGTACATAAAAACAAAACCAGAAAATAATACAGGAAATTTGAAAGTGAAATCTAAAAATTAATCCCGCAAAAAATTAAACCCGCGAGGCATTGAGGGTAGAAAGCTGTCAGCGTTTCCACGCTGTATACAAAACCTAAAGTACCGACGTCCGAATCATAAACCCAATGTTGTTTACATTGAGCCATGAACATCGCCGCTTGGCAGCAGACTTGGATAAAAATGGAGTTAGCTAACCAGTCGGACGTTTAAAAATGGCCTATCACCAACCAAACCTACCGGGAATCGACCCAACAACCTTCATTTAGTATACCAAATGTTATTTACATGGGTCAATATGTCAACATATCGTTTAGATTTCATGTGATATGTACTTTCGTGGAGCGGTGCCACTAAGACACAGATTAAACTAGATATATTACATTTCCAAAAACTGAATGCCCCGGTTTAAATCACCCTGTATTAGGGACAAACAAAGGAACAAAAGCAACAGTATACGGTCACTTCGCGTGTCACGGCAGAGTAATATGGACACGCACCTGTGTTAACAAAACGCAGGGCGGGGTTACGTTTCAAGGGCATACAAATAATTATGCATTATTGTGGCGGCCACCTCCGGAAACTGGGCTTCAAATCCTGTTTTTAACCGCCAACGAAAAATGACGGATGTTATGTGCTTGACGGCATTGTGTATGTGACCAACTTTGTTCAAACGTATCTCAGTAAATCGTGGACCGATTTGAGTGAGGTTTAACAAACAACTACAAGCAATGGTGTATTGAGATATCATAGTCTTACAAGGGTTTTCTAAATTTCAACTTTATTTATATTTAAGAATAAACTCTGAGATAGGTTGGTAGCAATATTTGATAGAAATGGTTTAAGCCTTTCCGAAGATATTTTGCTTCTAACACGGTTTCTTTCATCTGGACGATATAATCATTTGTTTATCGGGGTTTTCAAAATTTTCAATTTAAGTAATTATAGTTATTAATAATTCTATAGCCTAAATACGTATATAATATAATAGCTACAATCTAGTCGTTTGTCGCTGGAGAAACAACAGCTGTGTCCCGGGATTATTAAGCGGTCATCATGTAATATTTCTAGATTTGCTTGTTCATGGTGGGACCGTTTAAATGATTTTAACCCCCGACAAAAATCGACGGGTGGTATGTGTGACGGAATTGTATGCATGTGCATCCAGTCTTTGTGCAGAATTATCTCAAATAAGGCGTAGTACGATTTGGGAGAAAGGTTTAGCCATGTTTCATGAAAATTAGTTCAGTCGTTTCGAAAATATTAACTTTTAACACAATCGATTTGTATATATTATTATGTTTAGTGTCTTAGTTATAAAAGGATAACTAATAGACGAAAAGTATAATAGATGTAGTTAGCGTGCGATGTAATTGAAAGTAAATATTCTAACATTATGACAAGTGGTATAAAAGAATTACGGACGGATTGATAATCATTATTATTTTATTTCATTAATGCTGTAATATTAGTCATTAATGGTAATCTAACATTAAAGGTAAGTGGAATAGAAACGAAAGCCACAATTATTAATTTTTTTTTGAAAAATATTTTTTTTAAAATCTTGCTAGAAATCCGCAATTATAGTGGGTTAATGAAATTAATTCTTATTAAAATTACGAGTTCCATTTTACAGAATCAAATGATAACGCGACTTGCGCATCCGCCATACTAAGCGGTTGGTCGCTACGTAACGGGGATACGCTGCTACGCGCTACGACGTAGCGCTAAAACGTAGTCGGCCGCCGAAGTATGCAAAATTTATGAAAAAAAAAAATACTTTGCGACTGGATAAGGTGTGTGAAGAATTTATTATTACAATTGAAAATCTATCGAGTATAAGGGTTTGGACCTCGTACTATTTATCCAATAAATTAGCCTATCGTATTCTAATTTAAAAACATAATAATGCCCTCATTTATCCGGTATGTTGTTCCATTTCTGGATTGTCCTTCGCATGAAAAGTTGAACGAACTGAAAATTTTCAAATCAAAACTTTCACATTCGAATATGTCGTTACATTTTCAATTTTCGACAAAACTGCCGAAACTTCCGTACATTGAATAAGAAATAATATCCTATAGGCTCTAGCAGGCAATAGCAATAGTTTCAACGTCTGTAGAGGGGGTACTTTTCTAAACTTTATCGAAATTGCTTCGGGATCGGGTATCGAACATTACCGTAACTTGTACTCTAGTGTTTTGTTTTTGCACTTCCCTGCTTCGAGGGTACTTGGAACTTATCCGGAATTAACTCGGGATCAGTATCTATCATATTGGATATGGATGTTGAGAGTTTGGGATATGATAACATGGGATAAACTGGAATGAGTCGTTATTAATACGATGTTCAGTAAAGCGTTATGTTACTCAACGTTACTAATATTCTCGTGTAATGCGAGTATGTATATAGCTTGTTAATGTAGTATTCAATCCGCCTCTTGAGTTTCATGTAAACAACATGGGTACAACAGAATTGCAAATAAACATAATTTTAGGCTTATAGCGGGAACTCAGCTAATATTTTTTAACCTCTGAGCGGTGTACTCGTATAGATTTTAAGCCTTATATGGTTTGAAAGGTGAACCGATTTTGTAACGATTTTTTTCTATCGAAATCTAGTGTTTACGAGATGGAGCATAATTACTATAGTCAATAGGTAAAACATTTTATTTTGTAGGATAAACATTACATCGATTGACTTAATATTAAAATTATTAATCATTTACAAGGCCGACTCCCCAGAAAAGAACTAGCATGAAACTCAGGGGTTTCTGTTTTTAAATATATATTTTTACAATTGCGATTCGACAAAGGAAAAAAAGAAAATAATAAAATTGAATATCGCCGCCGTTCATGTCCATGCTTTCTTCTGCACATGGTTTCCATTTAATTATGGTTTGAAATTTATGAAGAGGGAAATTTTGAATATCTCTCTAATTTACATTATGTATGTAAGTGACTTTTTTTATATTTACCTAAAAAGGTTCGGCACGTAAAAAAAAATTAACTAACCCATCTCTTCCAGTGGGTGTCGTAAAGGCGACTAAGGAACTATCCACCAAAATCTTCTATAGACTTGCACGTTTTAAGGGCGATGTGTTCACCCCCTGTCACATGTGCATTTCTATATATTTCGATCGAAGAATCGTGGATGTTGTTTGTTCCAAGCATTAATATTTTTATGTTTGCATCACCCAAACTTTTTAGTTTGGGATATGTCTGACCACCCTATTTGAGATAAAGGTCGTGACTTTCTGTATATATCATTAGAATGTTTGATGGAATATCTAGCTTTTATTTATTTTCTTTATCTGGAGAAATTTTCGTTTCGTGAGACACAAATACAACTAGACGCTCGATTGTCACGTTATTTCATTGATTTGAAGTAACACAAATACTTATCGAACGTATAAAGAAACAACCTTTAAGTTCAAAGGAAGAAAGTCAATTCTGAACGCCTGGTAACTTCAAAAACTGACTATTTTCAAGTGTAATTTTTTCCAATGAAACAAAAACATTCCATGGCTTAAATAGCCACCAACTATCATGTAAAATTGCCTTGTGTTGTTATTTATATAGCCGACTGTACATTTCATGTAGGTACCTACCTAGATCACGTGCGCCTCTATGACTCCTGAAAAAGTACGGATTCAGCAATCGCTGACCATATTCTCATAGGTAGGTAACTTATGAAAATGTGGTCATCGATTGCTGAATACGGACTTTCTCTGGAGCCATAAAGGCGCACGTGACGTTAAATATAAATTTTATATTTAACACTTTCACAGCTGGATGTCGTTTGAAGCTTTTTGTGTAACGCGAATCTGAATCCGCGTGAAGATCGGCATGGGCGATACCGCGGTGTGTTTGACGCGGTGTGAATTTAATTTCACTTTTGTTTGTGTGAAATAGGAATGGCATAACAACTGGTATTCTATATTAGAATTCTACATAAGAAATAAGAATATCAGGACTGTATTCCAAAAGCTGTAGGGAAGAGGGAAAGCAATAAATTACCCACTAAACACCTATCGATGTTCTTTTATCTTTCTTTTGCCTATTCTATCTTTTTTTTAATCGCTTTAGCCGTTTTTGTAATAGATTGTTTTATCGAGAGTTTTCTAAATTTAAAATTTTTTTAATTTATCTGACGATCGAAGGTTTCATTCAAAAAGTTAAAAAAAACACAAGTTGTATAATTCGGTTGTTAGGTATAAACGACCGAGTTGAGAACCTCCTCCTTTTTTAAGTCGGTTAAAAATAAAAACAAATTTTTGTCGACGATGGATGCCGTGCATTCCGCAGGCACACGAAAAGAAAAATTTCTACAATGAATATGATTCAAAATTTCATTCGTACAAAAAAATTACTAAAATTGACTTGCGAAAGATATGATAAAGTATCAACCATAGATTACAGGAATTTTACTAAAAATATAAAATTAATTAAAAAAAATTCCAGGTAATTTTACTAAAAAATTAAAATTAATTTTACTAAATCTATCGGTACTTTATCACATATTTCGCTAGTCAATTTTAGTATTTTTTTTGTACGAATGTAATTTTGAAACACATTTTTAAATAAAAACTTAAAATTTATTTTACTAAAATTACCTCGTATTTTTTTTTTGTAATATTCCTGGAAGCTATGGTCGATACTTTATCATTTCCCAAAATGGATTCGTACCGTGCATATGTTTTTATCACGTGATGCATATTTGTAGCCAGTAATATTATAGTACGTTTGACGTTGTATGTATTGAAATTTTGTTATTAGTGAATGCACGAGGTGGAGACCGAAAAAACCCTTTTTAGCTAAGACTAAACTAGCAAATATTTGTAACCTTATAAATTACGTGTAGGCAGTTTTTTTATGTCAATGAAAATTTTCTTTTTTCTACAGGGGTGAATTTGAATTCGTGTAATCCTTATTAACTGATGACACCACTCCTGATTGCGAACAAGTTTCCCCAAGGAACCATAGTCGAATTTGATCAAAAAACTTTATATTACCCATACAAAGTAAACCATTTTGAAACCACCTTTAGTACGGCAGTTCCAACAATTTTCGGCTGGTGATTCCACTGCTAATTACGAACAATTTTTCACCAAGAACCATAGCCGAATTCAGCCGAAAATTGTTGTACTGCCATACTAAAGGTTGTTTCAGAATTATATTTTATTTATTTATTATTATATTATTATTATATAAATATTGATTTATTTATTTATTAAAAAGATAGAAAAAAAGAATGATTTTCATTGTATGGGTAATTGAGAAGTTTTTGATCAAATTGGGCTATGGTTCCTAGTGGAAAGTTGTTCGTAATCAGGCTGGAGCCACCAGTAAGTAGGAATTACACAAAAATAAAATTTCACTCTACACGTTATGTATTATGTGTAGTGTAATTTATTAATGTCGATGAAAAATTATCATTATATCATGTCCACGTTAAAGTATTATTATTTGCCAAATACTGTTTGGCTTTCGTAAAATATTCTCTGTATGCAACAGTGACACCAATACTTTTAGTTTACAATGTGATTTCGTTTCTAAGTTGAATTGATATATTTTCCAGCAACAATTCGCAGTTTTAATACCTAGGCGGAGACTAGAGTTTGACTTAACTGTAGCTAGGTAGCTTATTTTTACAGCTCATATCATATTATTGTGGCCTTTGTTGTATGAGAACAGTTGCGGGCATATGTATGAATACCATTTTTAACCGACTTCAATCTACTATATCACCTACTAGAACTCGCAATGAGTGGAAGGAATTGACTCTACTGGTAGTGTATTAAGGACTGTTGCTTTTATGAGGGTGGCATATCGTTTCCTCGATAAAAAATCCTAGATAAAAAAAAACGACTTTAATCAAAAAAGGAACAGGTTCTATGTACAGCTGTATTTTTTTTGTTTTACAGAAGTGAGATATTCGTGCAATTTATGAATTGGACCTTGAGAGCCGTTAAAGACTTTATGGAAATATTTTTTTTACAATGACATTTAAATTCATTTTTGAAGATTTGTTGGACATGGTAAAAAAATTATTTGATTACAAAAAATAATGGTAGGTACAATGTCAATACTCTCATATTGATACATGAACCAGTTATCTGTTTATGTTAACCGACTTTACAAAGTAAGTAGAACCTTCAAAGGCCAATGTGGACACTTTTACATTCATGCTTCAACTGATATCGAAAACTTGTTCTTTGATAAATATATGGCTATTAGTAAACGCTTTTATTAAATGTAAGAAGTTAAAATTCATGGAACCAACCGATTCGACTGTCGAAGTATTTTGAATTATGTTAGTAAAATTGAGTACACGCGTATTTGAGTATTGACATTAAAGAGTAACCGTTGAGTTTCTTGGAATTCATCTCAATGGATAATTTGAAATTCCGAAGGCGACTATATTTAAATTTAAAAAAAGTGACTATTTTTAAGAGTAAATTAATATATGAAAATATAGATCATTAACAGACTCGTTATTAGAGAGAAAAGTTTTGAAAACATAATGAGTTGAGTGTTACGTCATAGTCCTGGCTGCCTACTATTTGACAACCGATGTAAGATATTTGATTTTAAAACCTTTTTGCTTTTAATTTTGTTAATCAAACGACTAAACATTTGTTTGTTTTTATTTCGACTTTAGAAAACAGTTCGAAATACTGTGGAATTCTAATATTATTTTAAAATTTAAATTTATTTATTTACCAATGTTACAGAGGTTGTTAAATTAGTTATATCAGTTAAAATATTTAAAAATAATGTCATTTACATTAAAATTATACAAAGCAATGTACAGGATTGTAGTAAATATTCTAACGCACGTTATTGGGTGGTTACGTAGTTCAACAACTATTTCATTATTCATATTACTAAAAAAATCAGTCAAATCAATTTTTATTAATTTATATTTTTTGGCAAACATATCGCAAGAAAAGCTGTTTCGTATACCGTACTTCGTAAACACTTTTAAAGAGGTTAAGAAAAATTACTAAAATTACTAGAAAGATTAGGTACCTAATGAAAATAAAGCTACGCAGTTTTCCATAACTTTCAATTTCCTCTAAAGAGACCCCAAAAAGTTAGTGAAAGTTGGAAGTACGAAAATAAAAGTTTTTTTTTTCAATATTCAATTTCATTCGCCTCATGTCTTTTATTAATCAAACACAAAACAACGACAATGAAATACCTAAACGGATTTAACTAACTAAATAAACACATTTAACTAACTACTCACCTGAAGTTAGCAAATCCAAACACAAATAAATCACAAAAAGCACTGACAATTTACTTAGTCCTAACATTGACCTATCTAATAGTCGTTGTTTATAAATATTCAACTAGTTATTTACACTTAAAACTTAGTTACAAAGTTGCCTAACTAACAACACACACCACAAAGTATTAGTTACATTAATTTACAAATTAAACAGGCTGTTTATAATTCACCATTATCGTAAGCGATCCGTTGACAGGTAACACGCGCGCGCGATTCGTTCACCAGCACCGAAAAAAATCGGTTCACATCGGTATAGACCGGACGGCGTGCGGCCAATTACTGAAGTCCGCACGCAAGACCGCGCCAAAAGTAACACTGCGCATGCTCCAGTACGATTGACACCAAGCTTATGTACACCAGCGAATATTCATAAGTTAGTTTTCAGTTTTGTTTTGACGGATGCTTCTCGTGGGCACATCGTGTAGAGTTCTCAAGTTTGGACCGAAGTGGGTAGTTGGAGCGAAAGAATCTCTTGGGAGAGTCGGTCTTTCACGCTTCTATACATTTGTATTCTTTCGTTTTGCATTTACGTCTGTTGTTTCCTCTACCTGTCGGCGACTGATAAATCCTATATCTAAGAAAGTTTACAAAGTAAAACTAGAGTACAAAAATGAATTTGTGAATTGGAAATTTTGTATAAAGGTTATGGCTAAGCGTATGTCGTGCCTAATTATAAAGAAATCTCTGTACACATGTACAGAGATTTATAATTTATTACATAATAAAATTGTTTGTTAGTTACGGCGTTCTGAATGGTTTTTGATGTAGTTTCCACAGATAAACCTAATTTTATTAAGTCCGGATTAAAATTAGGTTAGGTTTAACCGCCTCCATGGCTCAATGTAAGCAACATAGGGTTTGCGAATCGGAGGTCGCGGATTCGATCCCCAGCGGGGTACATGTTTAGTACTCGGTTTGGTTGGTGGTAGGGCATTTTAAATGTCCGCCTGGCTAGGTACCACCATCTTATCTAAATCTGCCGCCAAACAGCAATGTTAATAGCGTTGTTGTATTCCGGTTGTCAGAGATAAGATAGCCAGTTCCCCAAATTCATCTTCAGATCAAGTGTGATTGAGGTCAAGTGCTAACCTGTTGTGCATAAAGAAAAAAAAATGAAAAATAAAAAGTATAATAAAAATGTAACTTTTAGTGTTTTAAAAATTTACCCTAAACATAATGTGCTGTGTGACTATCATAAATAATAAAGGTGGATTTCTTTTTTGTAAAGTTTGTCCTTTTGGCCAGGCAACGTGTAGAGCGCCAAGTCAAGTCATTTTATCTACGCGGGTAGAGTTCTGTTTGCTTGTAAAAGCTTTATTATACTCATATATTTTACATATGGTTTCCAACGTAATAAGAATTAAACCAACTCATTTCTTCCCGTGGGTGTAGTAAAAGGCGACTAAGGGACTTTCCACCGAAAAACAACTATAGAGTTGCACACGTTAACGATGATGTCTCACCGCCTGTCACGTGTGTATATCTGGAGACGTAGGGGGAAAGCTACCAAATAACCCATAAGGTCATAAAACTACTTGTATTTCGCATTTGTAAACCGAGCCAAGATGGGTGATTCTTCTTCGCTGTGTATATACAAAATAATTAGCCATGTTTAGACTTCGAAGTATGAAGAAACGTTTAGAAATCGGTTGTATTAACGCTTCTAGTAATTTGGGCTTCTGGGCACCAGAGATCTCAAACACCTTTTTAATGTATATGTATATAAATATTTCGGACACTTACACCAATAATTTAGTCCCAAACTAAGCAAAGCTTGTGCTATGGATACTAGGTTACGGATAAACATACATAAATGTTTATATAAACATTTCGTATTCATCATAAAAACATTTACACCTCGCGGGATTCGAACCCGCAACCGTTGGTTTCGCTGATAGGGTGACTATCCACTACACCAATCGGTCGTCGGTTTCTATCTCTCTTAACCATGGTGAAAACGTGTTCCAGCCTGTTTATGTGCTTTTGGGTTTCCTTTAATTTTTACTCTTTTTGTGAATAAGTCCTTGTTTCCCTCTCATCATCATCAATAGCCTCATACTTCCTGGTGAGGAGCAACCTCCTCTCACTGGGAGAGGTTATGTACCACAATAAACCACGCGGGCCCAGTTGCTGGTTGGAGACTGAATTTTACCACAGTATCACTTTGTATTGACTTTCGGGGATAAGTTGCAGTGTTTTTTTTTGACGCTATAAATTACGTTTTTGTTTTTATTTTCTTTATCCTTTTTTGTGGTAATTTCACTTACCCGGCTGAAGAGCAGAGTTATGTTTTTCGCGCGTATCTATTTTATTTGTCGGATTTCAATTAATGAAGAATTCGTCGTGACAGTGAAAGAGTCGTAGGATATGTTACGTCACAAAAAAGAAAACCAAAGCGACCCAAAGAGATAATGACATTTTGTCAAAAAGAAAACAAAAATGTTCTGCGACTACTATATATCATATCATAGGAATGTATTCAGAAATAACGGATGAGTATTTTACCGTTAGGGAAAAAATGGGTAATATTAGATAATTGAAACTGACCTTATTCATAGGGTTCCTATCATGTGAAATTAAATTGTAACTCATATTTTCTGCAAGTTTTTTTTAAATTTATTATATTTGATGATGTAATTATGTGGAATGATTACAAACGTGACCGTCAAATATATCCCTTAAATAAATGGACCATTTCAGGCCAGTGCGCTGCCGCCGGCGGCAAATTCAGGCTCGACGCGCATGTTTTTAAATAAATAATAATAAATAAATATCCTTGGGCATGCACACAGCGCCATCTAGTTCCACGGTAAGCAACTAGACTTGTGTTGTGGATACCAGATGGTTGATATACTACATAAATACTTTTTTTTTTGTGAAATGTAAACATCCATAACTCGGGTACACATGTCCGTATTCACCACACAAACATATGCCCCTAGCGAGATTCGAACCCGCGACCATTTGGTATAGTGGTCAGAGTTTCTAACCACTACACCAAACAGGTGGTCATATGACACAACGCTTAATTCGATGATGGTTTTGAAAAAAAAAAGAATTTAACTATCTATGCAATACCTTCTATTTTACTTAAGTTATACTTATGCCCTATTTTTTCCTAACGGTAAAAAACTCATATACCGGATATGCAGCAGAGGTGTGGAGTGTTTCTGAATCACATAAGTTTTTGGATCTTTTTACACGACTGTCCTGTAGGTCCACGACTGAGTTTTTTAATTTTATTTTTATTTTTTTTATGCACAGCGGGTTGGTTCTTGACCTCAATCACACCTGAACTATGTTACTAGGACTGAATTAGATGGTTATTGTATCGAATGTTATTTTAAAGGACTTGTTGCTTGTGTAGTGAAAGGCAAAATATAAAGTTTTCTATTCTATTATTCTCTAGAGGTGAAAGTTTTGTTGTGTACTTTCAAATAAATCCCGCGAGAAGTTAAACTGATACCACGCGCCCGGAACTGAGGGTAGAAGGGGTAGCTTATTATAAGGATCAGTGCTACATGCATAACGTACACTCACATGCAACTTAAACTACACCTTCATGTTTCCTAAATTGCATTAATTATGATTTGCCAAGAAAATGACGCCGTAGTAGTGTACCCTGCATGAGCAGTGCTATCCAGACTTGAAATTTCGATAACCACGGGTTATCCTTGAACAACATAATAAACGCTAAGTGTATACTTTAGCTGCAGGTGACTGTACTCTTACGGTTTTCTTACTTACAGTTTTTTTTACGCACAACGGCTTAGCACTTGACCTCATTCACAACTGATATTAAGTGAAGATGAGGCCGAAGGTGGAAGCGTACTGACCCGGAAACCCCATCCTATTTGGGCGACTGGCTATCTTATCTCTGACAACCGGAACACAACAATGCTATTAACATTATTGAGGGCGGCAGATTTAGATAAGACGGTGGTAGCTAGCCAGGCAGACATTTGAAATGCCCTATCACCATCCAAACCACTCGGTTTCGTACACACAATGTACTCACTACACAGGTACCCCGCTGGGGATCGAACCCGCGACCTCAGATTTGTAAAACCCTAAGTTGTTTACATTGAGCCACGGAGGTGGTTTAAATATATGTTACTGCGTAGTCGAGAAACCCTTGGGGGTCTGAATATATTCATGAATTCTTTTTCTATGGGACTACCTTTACTCGAAGCCAAAATCAGTTGTCCCATAAATTTTGAAGTGTTGATTAAAGTGTTGAACTTGGCCCGTCTGGTCTCAGCAAAGTAGAATACGATAAACCCTTTCTTCACTTAAGTATTGTAAAAGACGACTGTGGAATCGCGTGAATATATCAACAAAGATCACGCAGCAGCATCAATAGTCAAGAGAAAAATCGCCAACCCGCCTGCCCAGTGTGGCAATTAGAGCAAATGGCTTATGTCTATTAGTGAACTTTTACGGCTGTTGATCTTATATATCTTATCTTATATATCTCATCTTGTTGCTTTTATATGGGATGTTAAACTTTTTCTAAGGAACCTACGGCAGATTTCTTTCTTCGAGTAGAGAAATTGGTCTTATACCAAAAGTTGTCCGTTATCACGAATACATTAAGTCCTTAAAGAAAACAAATACATTTGTAGAATAAAATTATTTCATTAATAATTGAACAATTTTAAATACAGTGAAACCGGAAACAAAAAAGAAAGAAGAAGTCCTTCATCCAGCGTAGCAATGATAAAGTACCTATCGAAAACTTAAACACTCGAGCCAAGTAGAGTACGAGGAAAGATAATTCCGCTACAGCTTCAGAACTCCTAAATTGGTATCTATAATGGCAAAAGGTCCAAAACTCGATAAAAGAGCCAACTACGCCCAAGGCACGGCTTCGAGATGAAACAAGGCCCGAAATCGGAACACGGCATTCTTATTAGTTCATTGACGCCGAAATTAATCCAGCCGGGACATCTTTTAAATCGCTAAAAGCTTTAACATCTATCCCCTTTTATCAGAACGATTGTACAAAACCACTCAACCCTTTTAAACCCCAATCCGAAGTGCGTCCGGTCGTTAGCAGACATTAATGGAATACAC
The DNA here is from genome assembly GCA_949316235.1 of Oegoconia quadripuncta. Classification (NCBI taxonomy): domain Eukaryota; kingdom Metazoa; phylum Arthropoda; class Insecta; order Lepidoptera; family Autostichidae; genus Oegoconia; species Oegoconia quadripuncta. The sequence goes on from OX438746.1 coordinate 19,093,169, forward strand.
CCGGCTACTCTCCCGTGAAAATAACAAGAACACGGTTTTTGGAACTCAAATCCTGTTGTTTTTAAACAACACCACCGTTGAAGGGATCGCGGATGTTACATTTAATTTATATGAAATGAAAATAAAAAAGTTAGTTCCGGAGTCGCGGCCTGCGCGATGACGCCGATACTCGCCATGCTGGCATCTTTTGGTACGCATTGAAGCTTACAGGCATTGTGTAGTTTATGCACTGTGGCTAACTCAATTACCTGGCTGCTCCCCGTGAAATAAAAAGAACACCACCATCGAAGAGAACGCGGATGTAATATTTAAATTATTTGAAATTAAAACGCCAAGGTTAGTTCCGGAGTCGTGGCCTGGCCGATGACGCAGATTATCGGCGTCTTTTGGAATGCATTGAGGATTTCATTGAGTGTACACACACCTGGCTATACTTATCGCGAAATAACAAGAGCATGGCTTTGGTAATCCAAATCCTGTTGCTTTCTACCGTTGAATCGCAGACGTTGGAAAATGAAGCTATAGCGATCGCTACTGCTACAGCGCTGTTTTACTTTAAGAGGCCATACGACGCGATATTCTTCGTCGTTGATTGGTATACTTAGTTATTGGGCGCGTGCTTAAAGTAGTCGTCATCACCAATAAAATCATTACGGTTACATAATAAACAATGTTTATCAACGATGCAATAAACCACATTATTTTAACCACCAACATTAAAAAGCCATTTTCAGTTCCGCCGGTTTTGCTCTACAAAGCGACAAACTTACGTCGGGATTTTAAAAATAAACTACATACCTATGTCTGTATGTGTTCATCAATCTACACTAGGCTCGCATTGTGGTTAGTTCGTTTCGCTCATTAGGACGGACATCCTCCGGGCTATAGTGGGTGGTTGAATAAGTTTGTGCTACAAGTTACTATACAGGGCCACAGATTAACAACGGACAGCGTGTTCCAATGTGGCGTCGTTTCAAGGCGTGCGTACTGAATTGACTGAATTGAATAGCAAAAAAAAATATCATTATCAACAGACTTGCACATCGCCACTGATGAGGCACAGCCTCCTCTCACTGAAATTAAGACCAATAACCCACGACGCAGGCCAGTACAAAACTAATTCTGCACTAGTAATATCATTGCTCGTAGGACCGACGGCCGTTGGGGCGGAAAGGTTCTCGAGTGGCGACCACGCACCGCAAGACACAGCGTAGGCATTGTTATTGATGGAGTCGTCGAACGCGGCCCGGGAGAGGATGACACCCCCCGGAGCGACCGGGGGGGTGTCGTCGCATCGGGCCCTGCCGCGCTTCATATCGCTCGCTGATCGCGGTGTGTTATGCGTTTTGGAACCGCTTATGCATTCCCAGGTCCTCCCTACTGCCGAAGAAGGTCGCCGCGGGGTTTTAGTGGGTATCCCTCCCGACAGGGAAGGGAGTCAAACATAACCGTCTCGCCGTCCCATAGACGAGCGTTACGCGTAATGCGTTTCCCCACGTCAAAAAAAAGGCATTGTTGCATATTTATAGTATTAATATCAGCATCGGCAGACCCCCCACGTGGTGGACAGATGATTTAGTAAAGATCGCGGCAAACCGCAAGATGCAGGCATCGCAGAATCTATAATTGCAGAGATATTTGGGGGAGGCCTTAGTCCAGCAGTCTTTCGACTGATAATGATGATGAATAGTATTGACGTGAACCACACTATCCATAGTATCGACAGTACTGTCGTTGGAGTATGTGATTTCCGATTAAACTATTGTGAATTGCTAAACAGTGAGTATTAGGCCCTAAAATAGTAAGCTTAGATAATTGTCAGATAGTAGTGTCAATTAGTTTGTCAGAGATAAGATAGCCAGTCCCCCAAATGTGTGGGGGTTTTATGAAAAAAAAATCGGAAGTTATTTGTATGCCATTAATTTTATTTGGTTAAACAAAGTGAAATCTCCTTTGTTCTCGTCTAAAAATTACAACTGTATTTTATACGATATCCAAATTCAATTTAATCCTGGTCTAACCGTATCCAGTGGGTGATTAATTACGTGTCACGAACCGTCAATCATGTTCATAGCGTACGATGTAGTGAATATTGCGTTACTAGATGGAAATTTGCTGATTATTAACTTGCCGAGGTCAGGGATATGTAATACGGAAGGCAATTTCTTATAATTTATCGTTGTTTGTTTTATTATGATAATGTCATTATTATATCAATAAATTAACGACGGGTATTGACGTCGATTCGGATGTACACCAACTGAACCAAAACCAGTTTTGGAGTGGTGCCGTCGCATCGTACTGTTGCAGGGAGTAAGAGACAGTATTACTTTAAAACTGGTTTTAGTTAAGTTGATGTACATCCGAATCGACACCAACGTCTGTAGTACAGTCTTGATCTGGATGTACGAGTATCTCAATATTTATTGTATGAAAACTCCAACGATGGGACAGGTTTAAGATGGCTTAATCCGTCAAGTGCGCCCTCATTAGATAGATTAAGATTTGTTTTTAAATACAGCATAAATCAAAAATATTGCTTTGATCTGCACTCGAGGAGTCTTAAAGCTAATTATAAATAACGGTGGTGTATAAATAACAGTTTTGGAGTGGTGCCGTCTCATCGTACTGTTCCAGGGAGAAAAAGACAGTACTACTCTAAAACTGGTTTTAGTTTAGTTGGTGTACATCCGAATCGACACCAATAGCTAAATAAATTTAATTGCGGTTATTTTCGAGAATTTAAAATTATTGATAAAATCGGCCACTTTTCTAATAACAGTGAATTCTGGAAAATATGCCCAATCAAAGATATTTAGGTATTATTTATAATTAGCTTTTAGGCTTATTTAGTGTAGGGCAGAGCGATTTTTTTGATTTATTTAAAAAATACCTTAATTTATCCAAAGACACCATTGGACGGAATAAACCCTCTTAATAACTAATGTTTTGATAAAAATCATTAAAGCCATTTCGAATATATTCGTTTGGGTATTTGGATGACACCATAGTCTTTCGGGGTTTGAAGTTTTGTATATTTATTGTTATTATAAGTGAAAATTATTTAAAAAATAACACTTATGGGTACATCTACAGAATCACTACAAATACAGTGGAATAACGAGTGTTCTTTTGATATTCCAGTGAATTCTGACAATCTAGTGACAGTATTAAACAGCGTCATTTGAAATCAAGGCGTTGTAGTGTTAAGTACATACCTCAAATCTTAATTGATACAATGAGGGCGATCGTGGACGGAATAAAACCTCTTAACTTAAATTTATCTATTACATGATAACATGATAAATATAAAGAAAATATAACAAAGTCCAACCAAGAGCCTTCACACAATTTAATAAAAATAAGCATGCTACCTTAATTGTGTTGCTGACTGTACTAGTGAATTTTTGCCTCGAGAACCGATCAGGCAGCAGTAGCTACTTCGCTTACGTTTGCTTAAAACACGGGCCACCTGTGTGGTCTGTCGCATAGAATAACAAAATCATCCACGGCACAGGTCCAATATACCTCTGAAATAGCCTTAAAATATGCCATCGAGCTGGGCGCAAAATGACAAAATTAGCATAGTGCTATTTTACGCCAGCCACCGTAAAAGCAGGAAATTTAATTTACGCAGCCTCTGTGGCTTCCAATCAAATTATAACACGTATATGACACCAAAATTCATATAGCGGATTATCGTTGGCTTCTCGGTGATGGAAAACATCGGAAACCTCAGAAGATTTTATGAGCAGAAATTATGTGAAATATTAAATATCGGCATTAATAATGGACTTTATATATCGTCCGCAATCATTAACTAAGTATTAGGATAGGCATTTCCACATTTAAATGTCAAATATTTAAACAAAACATTGTCTTTTTTTTAATTAACATTTCTTTAATTTTGTTTTTGGTAATAATTAATAAATCAATAGAAATAAAATAGTGCTATAATAAATATTAATAATAATAATAAATATCTTCGCGCATACAGAGAGCGCCATCTAGTTTCACACTAAGCAACTAGGCTTGTATTATGGATACCAGATGATTGATAAATTACACAAATATATATTTTTTTGTAAATAAATACATAATATAAATGAAAAAACATCCATAACTCGGGTACACTTGTCTGTATTCATCATACAAACATATGTCCCTAGCGGGATTCGAACCCGCGACCTTTTGGTATAGTAGCAGAGTTTCTAACCACTACACAAAACAGATCGTAAAACTTGTAGTACTTATAGTACTTTGATAGTACTATAGTAAAACTCTAGTACTATCAATCTAATAAATTATCGGACTAATGAATTATCGCCGTACAATTTGTCGCAACAGAGTTCTTCGCACTAACGTTACGTCGCACCAATAAGGCATCGACACAATAAAACATTGTACTATGAAATTATCGGCACACTGTGTTCGATTCAATAAAAATCGCACAAACGACTTTCGTACACAAGTAGCGAACTCGTCTAGGGATTGTTCCACTCGCATATTTCGACCACAACTGAACTCAATGGACTAGAGAATGAAGTCTAATCATTCTAAAACTAAAAACTTATTTACGTACCTTAGGTACACAGAGTAAATTTTAGATATTTTAAACTACTTCTTGTTCAAAAGGCAATTTTCCCATAAGAATAACAAGCATGAAACTCGAAGCGTTGCTCTTTTAAAATTGGTTATAAAATACGAAATACACAATATACATATTTTATTAACGACGACCTGTTTGGTCTAGTGGTTAGAAACTCTGACCGGGTTCGAATCCCGCTAGGGGCATATGTATTGTATGATGAATACGGACATGTGTACCCGAGTTATGGACGTTTTCATTTGTAATAAGTATTTATTTACAAAAAAAATGTATTTTTGTGGTATATCAACCATCTGGTATCCACAACACAAGCCTATAGTTGCTTAATGTGGAACTAGATGGCATTGTGTGTATGTCCAAAGATATTTATTCATTATTATTAATTGAGAAATAGTCTGATTTGAGAACGAGCTGCTTATGCCCATGTATGATTAACATCTAAATAGTCTAATATCTTAGGATACATATATATAGTCACGCCTATTTCCCGTAAGGGTAAGCACTAGGCAGAGACCACAGACTTCCACTTGCTACGATCCCTTTTCTTTATTCACTCTTATAATATTGTTCATACATACCAACTCGTCAGTTTAGCTTTGATCATGGTACGTCGCAGTGGTCTTCCCCTACCAACAATACCATCCACATTGGCTTCCTATATCTCTTTCGCTTAATTTTATGATATACTTTCTTAAGATAAGTTTCTATTTTATCGTATCTTTAAATTTATTGGAAGGATTTTTTTTATATATCAACGGGAACATACTCATACTCATACTCATTTATTTTTTCCATAGGCGTATTCCGCGCACTTGGACATGTCCATTACAACACAATATTATATATACCTAATTAAATGTAAAAGCGAAAGTACATTAATTATTAACAAATATCTGGATACAAATAAAAGGATGATAAAATAATTTAGAGTAATGTAGCTGCTGTAAAGAGGCATTGTCAGTCTGCATAATAAGTAACTGCTGTAAATGGGCATTGTCAATTTCCTTAAGGCTAATAGCTGTTGTAAATGGGCATTGTCAATTTCCTTAAAGCTATGATATTAAAATACACTACTGAAGCCAGGCATCTCTATCTTCCAAGTAATCATTTATACTATAATAGGCCTTTCTAATAAGGGTACTTTTGATTTTATTTTTAAATTGTCCTTCCGTGAGCTGCAATTGCAAAAACGTCTACGCCCTAAAATGAGTTTCGGTTGCTATCTTCTATAATGTCAAATGTAGCTACGAGTTCTATAAAACAACACGGATTTTCGGACAAAACTGCAAACTAAAGCGCCAGGAATACTCGGTCTCGCATGCACTATGATTTTGAATGACGAGGCAAACAATTTCGTGCACATACATGCCACATTAACGTTTATATTCGTGTGAACGGTGAGTTTCCTCCCAGCATTAGGCCTAGTACAATAGTTGGATGGTATGAAAGAATTAACTCGTTTAATATCCATGTAATTTTTTTTTCTATATACACAACGGGTTAGCACTTGACTTCAATCACACCTGATGTTGAGTGAAGATGAGGCCGAAAGTGGAAGCGTACTGACCCGGAAACCCAAATATTTAGGGAACTGCCTATGATATCTCTGACAACCGGAACACAACAACGCTATTAACATTGCTGTTTGGCGGCAGAGTTAGATAAGATAGTGGTAGCTAGCGAGGCGGACAAAACCACTGTGAACTTCTTTGCTTTGTAAAAGATTCTAAGACGTCCTAAAAAAATTCTAAAAATAGTTTATTTAGTCGTTGTTATTTGCCCTCGGTGAAATTTTTCATAAATAGGTATAAAGAAGTTATTGGTCGATTTTTTTGAAAATTGTTACAGGAGTTCTAAGTATATTCTCAGACGCAATGACATTCACAGTAGTAATTTTAAAATTAGTAATAAAATTATAGACTATTAGATCAATCTAATTTGCCCTTTCTTTTTTTTTTTGAGGCGGGGAAACGCATTTCGACTACCGCTCGCCTGGGGGACTATGTCGGTTATGTGGGACTCCCCTCTACTAAAACCCCTCGGCAGACCTGGGAACGCGATAGCGGCTCCAGCCTGCCCCCCCCCTCTAACAAGTTGTCCTATGTTCTATTCTTTCACCATCTTTGGCTGCGTTTCCACCAAAGTTGTGCGAGGATGTGTGCCCGCTACACATCCTCGCAAAGCTCATCTGCACACAGTTCCACAGCGTTGCTACAGATCTTCGCACCGCTCAGGTACCTCGCACATATGGTGGAAACGCAGCCTTAAGATTGTAGAGTTTTTTTAATTTTTACCTAGAAAACTCACCATATGATGTCGGTGGACAGAAACAATAGGTACAATTCTATTGTATCTTAATTTTTAGCGCGTAAAGAATGAGATATTTTACGTCACCCAGACGGCTGGTAGGAAACAACCGTTATTCTTCCGATTCTTTAGAAATATTGCAAGCCTCAACACTAACCATACTTACTCGCATTCTTTCAGAGGAGTTTCTAGTAGCTAGCATTTAGGTCACGTGAATTGCCAGACGTTACCAAGCTACCGCCACGTTCGCACTGAAACTTTAAATGGCGCTAAACAACTAACAGTTTTAAATTGAGCCGTGTAAGCTTAGAGCGGGGCGAGCGGCTTAAAGGGAAGACAAATGGCCGAAAAAAGGGGGAAACGCAGCGGCGAAACAGCAGAGCTGACGTCACTGACCGGATTGTTTTAAAGTCGAAGAGTGTTCATTATGTATGTCTCATGATGCCACCGCAGTTATGTTGTTCCTGGGATAATAAAGCCTACTATTGTTTAAACACTTCACACCATAAATAGCCCCTACTATTTGAACACAGTTTCCTTTCACTAGAAGATATGGCCGTGGACCATAACGGAATCCTCATGACTTCGCTTTTTCGGACTGGCCTGTAAAAATGTTAAGGTTCTAGCTCACACCTATTAAAAAATATTTATTTTATTAAAATTAGTTTACCGTGCACGCTACCTACATGTCATGTGCATAATGCTTCCTAACCCAAAGGTTGCCTGGAAGAGATCGCTTTTAGTGATAGGGCCGCCAAATTATACTATCCCTTTTTCTTATTTTTTTTTATGCTTCTTATTGTTGTACAATAAAGAATATTTTGTTTGTTTGTTGTTAAAAATATATTAAACAGCATATTCTCATAGTAACTAACTAGTGATAAAACCTATAGGATGCTTCATGTTGACAAGAATCTTCAAATTTCTTAATAAAGTATTTCCGTTTGACACCTCAAAAACCTAAATATTAAACTACTTCCATTTGATAAGTCGCAACCTACTTGTTGCCATTCATCTCTGTTATTTATACACCTCAAAATGTAGAGAAAGGTACATTGTGTTACCAATCCCTGTGATCGCATATCCCGGCGTTAAGGAAGTCCTACAAAAACGCTTCTAGCTTACCGGCTTCCGCTACCGACACAGATTCAGTTAGATTATCCCTACAGTGCGCAGTGGAACTAATACACAGACTATGGATTGAATTGGCGTTTACTTACACGTATACAATGACATGTTGGAGCACATCGTTCGCTGTTAAATTTTATCTTACACAATTATACGCTTTTATAATAAGCACTTTTAAATAAATTTAAAACTATCAATAAGCGGAAACTATGAAACCAAAGGCTATTATAATTTTTCTTATTACTGAGATAGTTCCGGGCAAAGACTGGACAAACACAACGTCGTTAACACATAACACCCGTCGTTTTAAGCTTATCACGATTTTATAGTTCCCTACCTACCTTTAACTGTTTGCATTGACTTTATTCCCTCAGTAAGTCTCGTCGAGTAACTAATCGTAATCATTCTCGTAAATAAGGTCCAGGTGGCATTTGCCCCTGTTTTTTTTCTCGCTCAACGCTTAAGCCTCGCTGTTCAGCTGGATAAGCGAACCGCATCTTGGACACCATGCCACACCTGACATGATTTTTAAATTATTAATGAAAAAAATTATTAATGAAGAATATAAAATATTATTCATTTGTTTATACTACGGGAACTACTCAATTTATTGCGTATAAAAATTACAGGGCATAATCTACCTGTGCTATAATCATCTAGTTCTATTCCTCCGGTTCACCGTTACTGAAACAAATAAATATACATCTTAACTTTCACATTTATAATATTAGTTGGAGAGTCGTATGGTTGGATGCTGCCTCTTGGCTGGGACTAGCAGTAGGGATCCTGAGCAGTCTTTTCGGATTACAGGGAAATAATACAAATCGAAGATCGCGGGTTCGATTTCCAGTGGGATATAAAGTGACGACCTTTATTCCAAATGGGGTGGTCAGAGTCACCCCAAACAATAGAAGTTTAATGATTGAAACAATATCCAGGGTTCACCATTCCAAATATACAGAAAATCACACGTGACTGGCAGTGAGGCCATCGCCGTTGAAATCTATAGATGTTTATCAGTTCAAGTCGCCATCTATGATGTCCACGGGAAGAGACGGGTAAGTTCTATTCTGTTTACGTACCGAAACCTTGAGTCGTGGTAGTCGGACTTGGCTACTTAAGGTCGTCTGGTTGATGCACGCTAGGTCGACAGAACGGTATATCGACAGAATGTTTGGTCGATGCACGCTATCGATAGAACTCTTGGTCGATGCACGCTAGGTCGACGGAACGGTATATCGACAGTGGGGCATTATTAAATGTCCGTCTTACTGACTTCTTCGTTTACGCTTCGTCACTTAAGAGGGTAATATTCCGTCCAGTGGTGCTCTCATTAGATAAATAGCTTCATTTTATGGTTATTTTCGAGAATTTCAAATTATTGACAAAAATATCACTTTTTATATTCGTGATATCCGAAAAATAATCCAAATCAAAGGTATTTATAATTAGCTTTTAGGCTTCTCGAATACAGGTCAGAGCGATTTTTATTATTTATTCCGTCAATATTATTGCCAAATAATGAACTGAAAATTTTCAAAGACCTTATCAGAAAGGAAATGTTCCATTTTTTTCTTCTGCACTAAGCTTAGAATAATAGATAAGCTAAATGGACATGTCCGTAAATGTTGTCTTAGGATCCCGACAGAAATTACGGAGCTACCCTTTGTATTATCTTGTCAAAATATTTGTTTTTAATTTGTAGAAATTGTTCACACAGCGAATTGATATGAAGTCTTGTCCTTTCGCCTGAATTATTTTGTAAATGCAAAAAATAAATTTTCTTGCGCAGCTTTTTCTATTGCATGTTATTTTCCTTTTGAGCATTTTCTTCAAAAGGAATTCTGTCAAATTAAAAAAGTACGTACCTATGATTCTGGTTAGGTCAAGGCTGGCTTTATCAATCGTTAATGAGATGAATGTCAATATTTATCAATAAACATTTGCTACCATCTACACTCTACTTCACGTCAAGCTACAAGTATAAATACCTGCAGAGTACACTGTGACAATGGTGTCAACGTTCAAATTATTTCTCCGCAGTCAATCACACTTTTATATGTGAAGTCGGATATTGTGATTTTATCATACATACATGCATAAAGTCACGCATGTTTCACGCAGATACCACAGGTTTCAACTTACTGCGACCCTGACATACCTCTTTTGCATCATTCACTCTCTTAATGTTGTTTATATAAATTAAAATTGAAGCCACCTCTATATTATTATAAGTACCTAATCTTTTGCACCAAATAATGATGCCTTTGATACACTTTCTAAAATAAAGACGAATATTTTAGTCTATAGATTGAGGTCAAATGCAGATCTGCGGTCTTATTATTTAATTTCAATAAACAATGAATCTCCCATCGAATTTGATATTTAAGCCCCCATTAAGTTTAAAATTGACAGGTGGCGTAGGAGTCCATTTCGATTAAGTCCTATTAATAAATCTTCCTTGGAAAATACTACCAGGTGCGTCTTTGCGTCCAACAACAAATGTAGATATGAATCTACTGAATTTACTTATACCTACGTAGACTTTCACCTTCGACGTCAGCCTTACCTAACATGGTATGATCGAGGTCAAGTGCATACCCGTCTGGCTTAAAAAAAATATTATATATCTACTTTTGTTTTACTAATTAATCTATCTTACAATATCTGTAACAATACGGAATTAAGGAATTTGTGTAATTTTTGGGTTTTACCATCATCTTCTGTTACTTATATATCTCTATTATATCTCTAATATTATCGTCTAAATAAATGGTAAAGCAAAACAATAGCAATTGTTTATTTGGGAAACTTATACAATACAATACAATACAATACAATACAAATACTCTATATTGCGCAAAATAATTTAGAATAATTTTTGATGATAACAATAGAACACAATTAGGCGGTCTTATCACTAAAAGCGATCTATTGCAGACAACCCACATGAAGACTTATAGTCATCATCAGCCCGTAAATATCCCACTGCAGGGATATATGCCTTCCCTCGTATATGAGGGAATATGGGCCATATTCCACCATGCTGGCCCTATGCGAGTTGGGGACTTCACATGCCTTTGAATTTTTATTTCTCAGGCATGCAGCTTTCCTCACGATGTTTTCCTTCACCGTTTAAGAGCAATCGAATAAATGCACATAAGTAATTAAATTGGTACATTGACCTGCCTGGAAATCAAACCCGGACCTCCTAAATTGGGAGACCGCGTCTTAACCGCTGAGCTACCGACCCTCGAAAAATATGTTTTTTTTTTATTAATTTATCCTACCTTATAATATCTGTAAAAAAATTATTACCTACTGAATTATGGAATTTGTGTAATTGTTGGGTTTCACCATCATCTGTTACTTATACAATCTAATGTTATTGTCTAAATAGCAAAGCAAAACAATACCAATTGTTTATTTGGGAAACTTACAGTATACCTCGAAGAACAGCTTCAGATAATCGCAATTAGTAAATTCCAGTGGTAGTGGACAGGGCACATAGCTCGAAGAACTACTTCAGATAATCGCAATTAATAAATTCCAATGATAGTGGACAGGGCACATAGCTCGAAGAACTGCTTCAGATAATCAGAATTAGTAATATAATCCAGTTGTAGTACATAGCTTGATGAACTAGGATTAAAGTTTTAGAGTGGAGACCACGCACCTGCTAACGCTGCACAGGACGTTCACTTAGGTGAACATCTAATCTTTTTTAGGTGAACCTAAAATCTTAGGTAGGTCGCGGGAAGTCGCTAGATGCGGACAGCTTCCAACCGGTCTCCTTAGAAATCAATGGGCGAGGCTTGTGTTTAGCAGTGGACATCCTGTATGATTTATTTATTTATTATTTTATTTATATGATGAATATTATAGCGATAGCGAGTGCAAATAATTACAATTATCCATGCCCTGTACATGTATTTACAAATAAAGGCATTTGATATTAATGTACCTATACCTTTAATAAATAAACAAAATTACTAATGACGCAGACTTTCTCTGGCATCACCGATAAAAGGCAACGATTATAATTATTCCGTACAAATATTAATAACCTTAAAACAAATATTCCCGCGGTAACCTTTTTTTACTTTTTATTCTAATTGTTTAACCTTATTTGTGTAACCGTCAGGAAGTGAAGGTGGTGGCGGTAATTAAATTTTTAAACCAGGCTTGCGTGTCTAACAGAGCTAATGAAATGAATTATTTTAATGAAGGGGTTTAGAGGCTCTATATTTAGGGTTAATTAAAAATATTACAAAGTGCACTTCAAGGGATATTAACGCGTAAATCAACTGGCTTTCTGGTAAAAAAAAATAGTGTAATAAGCTAGCGAAAAATAAAAATGTCGACTTTTAATGAGTGCTGATATGATAATTTACCGAACCGACCAAGCCCTCTGATTTAATTCAATTTGTTGATTTCATTCTCACAGATAACGTTACAATAATAACAGTTTAACAATTTCAATCAATGGAAAGTTGCATATGTGTGAGAATCTGGTGTCTGATAAAAGGATATCCCTGAGTTACAGATCACTATTGAACGGTTGAAAACGTGTTCCAGGTTCGTACTATGCAGGATTTCCAGGTTCAAACGACTAACAGCATTACCCTGATGAATGGCAAGGCTGATTCGCTGCACTAAGTAGTCACAAGCTCTTTTGTCCTTGCTGATTAATATGTACCTATCTTACGTTATATCTCACTTATTTTAGTGTGTCTTGGATTGCATAATATATTTAACCGATCTTAGAAAGATTCGAATTAAAATTAAAATTCTAATCACGATAAAGCCTAATTCTTAATGTTCTCAAAAGTAACAATGTAACAAGATCCTTACCATCATTGTTGTACCCGTGTATCACAAGGAAATAAATGAATATGAATAGGAAATGAGTAAGTTTATCAAAAAATTTAAAAACTCTAATGCAATAGGTACTTAAAATGAATTACTACATCAAAATAAAGTAGCACGGGTTTTCGAAAGTACTTTTATCGCAAAGATAAGCATTCCGGTAATATTGGACGATCCTACAGTTTAGATAAAACCAGTGAAACGGTCTTCGTCAATAGTTTTATCGAACCAAATGATAAAGCTAAATCGAGTTTCCAATTCGCTTTATAAATGTCATCATCATCATCATGATCAACCCGTTAACATCCCACTGCAGGGATATAAGCCTTAAATCGTGTCTTTCTTGCAACAGGCACACTGCCACAATGTGGTTATAGCCCTGTTACAGTAGTCTAATTTATAAATAGAAAGGAATAGTAAAAAACGGGCCAAAAGCAACACGTATCAGTAGATTTCGGAGTACTGGTAACAACGGAGGTTTGTAAAGCAACTATCGAAATTACTGCTAAAACAAGATAGGACCTAATCATGTCATCACCAGCCTGTAAACATTCCACTGCAGGGATATACGCCTTACCTCATATAATGAGGAAGTACGGGCCATAGTCCACCAAGCTGGCCTAACGCGGGTTCGGGACTTCACATGCCAGTGAATTTTTATTTCGCAACATGCAGGTTTCCTCACGATGTCTCATTCATTCACCGTTTAAGAACAGTCAGATAAATGCACATAAGTAATTAAATTAAATTTAAAAAATCATTACTACATGGCCTGCGTGAGAATCGAACCCGGACCTCCGAAATTGGGAGACTGCGTCTTAACCGCTGAGCCACCGACGCTCGTTTATACGACGACGTACGACTTATAAATGTACTTAGAGCAAATCGATCAATGAATGAAATACGCTTATAAGTTTTTCAATGTTGAACGGATTACTTTTAATGTTGAACGGATTACTTTTAATGTTGAGCAAAATACTTTTAAAGTTGAGCGAATACTTTTCATGTTGAGCGAATTACTGTTAACGTCAAGCTAATGACTTCTAATGTTGAGCGAAATACTATTAATGTGAGCGAATTACTCTTGGCGGGGTCTGATTGATTTGGCAATTTTAATATGACAAGCACTCGTATACTTGTTTCTGCTCAATTATCAAAGTCCGCAACAACAGTTGTGCATAATTCAAAATGACAAATGCAATCTAATAAAGAAAGGTATTTATTTTCTACTTGATTCATTTTGTACTTATTCAAACCACCAGGGCATTACAAATAATGACCGAATTAATCATTTGGTCCATAACATGTACACTAATCATTAATAGTCGATTTCATGAGCGCTGCGTCAGTGCTAAAAAAGCCCTAAAACGGCCATGACAACTAGAAATGAGTTGGCGTTTAGCTCATCTTTTGCTGCAGATCTAGTGGGCAGGATTCGGATCCCGTTAAGCTTAAATATTTATGTTAAGATAACAAATTATACATTTAATTATACTAATTTTTTACTGACTTCCAAAACGAGGAAGTTCTATGTTCATCTGTGTATATATTTTCAATTTTGTTGAGTATTTTTTGGCTTGATAGGGTAGGGCTTCGTAGGCTTACCGCTAGCGTGGTCCCATATAAGTTTCATCAAGACCTGACGTTGCAATCCGGAGACCGACTCAAATAAATAGTTGTATACTTTGACGACATAATTATTGTTCTTGAGCTCTGAAGTCGGTTGTTTTGTCAATTATTGGCGGGTCAATTATTTATGTAGATGTTGAAGCTTTCCGTGTTCTATGTATTTAGTATGAGTGGGCTAAAATGATATTTCATACCATGTAGAATTGTACTCTTGTCAGTAATGTGTTTTGTAAAATGTGTGTCCTCCTTTTGTACAATAAAGTGTATTTGTATTGTATTGTATTGTATTGTAGATCACAAGGTCAGTCAGTCAGGAAGCATTAAACCGAAAGGAGGTTCTTACCAGAAGGAGCAGGAGGAACACAAAGCAATAAGTCAAAATTTCGAAAAAAAAATTTGTTGTTCGAAAAAAGTTGGATTGTTTTTTTGAAAAAACTTAATTTACCTATTGAAACGTCCTCTGTTCCCGCTACCTAAGAAGCCCCTTTTGGCTTATTACCTACTAACGTATTTACATTGAAGAATGACACAAAAAGGAGCACCAACGGCTTAGACGATTTACTGTTAATATTTTACTGTGGCAAAGGCCCCGGGGCAGCGTCAGGTCGCCGCGCACTCAACGGTCCGTGAATGTGACGGGCTGATGGAGAAACGTAAATTTGCTCATTTCCATAATAATAATAACAAAAATACAATCGCAAGTTACTAACTACTAGTATTTCGCAAGTTACTTATTATCTTAATTTGTATAATTGCAGCCTACTTTCTACAAAGCTTTATCAGGTTTTCTCTCAATAACAAATTGTCTATATTATTTAAGTAGTGGATAACTATTTTGGCGGTATGGGAAGTAGCTATTTGTTATAAATTAATGTAATGTTAGCTGTTGTTATCCCAAATAAATGTAAAAAAATAAAATAAAGGTTATACTTTAGAACACACTTCTTGGAAATGTATGTAGTAATTTGATGGTCTACGGTTTCGATTCGATCTCGTAGTTAAACGCAGAGCATCGCCCTCTATTAGTCATTACGTGACCTTGAGCTTTGTGAAGATGCCTATATTGAGCGACTATGTCTCAGTGTTATACTGGCATGTTCATCACTGGCAACACGCATTAACATTTCCGTTTAAGCACTGAAGTATTTTGGACGAAAAGACATTGTGCATTTTTCCGAATGCTGTCCATTCGAGTAGAATAAATTTACATAGGTAATTCTTTTGTAATCATATCTCTAGTTCGAGGCAGAGGAATTGTAACTGCATATCTATTACAAATTACAAAAATAGTATAATTCAAATAGCAGTATTATAATCCGCAGCACGTGATTGCTGTGTAGTTTCGGCATGTAAAAAGAAAAGAACTAACCCGTCTCTTCCCGTGGATGTCATAAAAGGCGATTATCTTTCGAAACTTTCCACCAAAAAATAGATTTGCATGTTTTAACGGATCGCCGTTCACCGTGCAACGGGGCGTGTGAATTTCTGATTTCAAAAAGTGAACCGTGGATAAACTTTTAACTTTTGGAACAACTAAACTCTAATGTTTGGGATGTCACTAACTATCCCATTTGGGGTAAAAGTAACATTATGTATATATGTCTACTTTTACAGAAAAGTCATCATCATCAGCCCGTAAACATCCCACTGCAGGGATATAGGCCTTCCCTGATAATGTCAAATGTTATTCTTATAACTTAACAAATAAAGCATTTTTGATTTGACTCGTATAATGAGGGAGTATGGACCATAGTCCACCACGGTGGAAAATTATGGAATCGTAATTATTACGGTTTAACTCTGTAGGGCTAGCACAACTTTATATGATATTGATAACAACTTGACATAGTTATCGTGTCTCCAATTTTATCATTTTCGTAGCACTTGCCAGATTGGGAAAATTTGCGTCATATATATCATTCTTTCCACAGGATAAATGGTATCTTTCATTTCATATGTTCTATGTAGTGCCCGCGACTCTTTTTCACTCGACTTTTCAAAGAAATCTATACCTAAACCGCAAAATAAACTTTGTCAAATAGCTTTCTTCCAAATATAAACAACACTCCAAAGTAATGCCAACCTGCTAATTTTACTTCCATATACACATTGTTTTCAATGTTCATGTAACTAAAGCCTATCTCTGTGAATGCTATAGTTAATGTACGAGAGTGTTCAAAGTCAATATATTGGATATTTCTAGTTTCCATGATATTAACCGCAAATAATATTTATCTCGTAATAATTAATAATTTTCGTATAATAATAAATATTCCTTTACCTAGTTGTATTATATGGCTTCCCTTGTGCAAAATTTCAAGTTCGTAATACGGGTAGTACGAGTAGTATGGGTTTTGATTTATTAGCGAGCATCAAAACAGGCGCATAAATCGCCGTTTTTTGATTGCGTTGACCTACGAACCCAGCTTCAACGATTCTCTTGCTGCTCTAAGGTACCGTAGACTCAAGTAATTCATATTAATTTATATTTATACCTCCGTGAGTTCCGTAGAAAAAAGGTCTAGACAAACCTATAGACCGACAACTAACCTCAATCACAACTGATGATAAGCGAAGATGAGGCCGAAGGTGGCAGCGTACTGAATTGATCCTATAAGGATTCTTTTTACCTTTTAAGGCGCAGAACCCTGAAAACAATAGTAAAAATAGAATCTAAAAAATAAGTATAAAGAGATATAAGAAATAGTAAGTATTATTCCGCATCTGAGATTAAAGAATTAAAACAAGCATATTTGAGCGTTAAATTAGAGAAATAGTTTTAGATTGAAGCGGTTCACTCATGTTTGCCTGGAATCCGAAAAAACATCAAGGAAATAGTGAAAAAATTCAGAATACGCAATACAAACAGCAGAGCAAAAAGGGCCCGACTCTCAACTCCAGGCGAACGGATCGCGATTCACTCAACAGAAAATGTTAATGGAAATCCAACCATTGTGTTGCTGCAAAAACAACGGGATAGAGTTTTTGTTGGCCTAATCTGGTGGCGGCTAATAAAAAGGGAAAACAGTGTAATCCATTGTCATTATTTACAGTCTTTCGGGGTTGGTCGGGACAAAGCGTGAACGATCGATCGTGGAGGATGCGAGCGGTTGCGAGGGATTATTGTTGCGATTGCGTTCTGATTCAGCACTCGAAGAGTTTGTTCCCAGTTGTCCCTTGTAGTTAGTTAGTTCGTTCGGGACTCTTGTCCACATTTAGACATGTCTGACCCATTTTCTCGCTTGCATATATTTATATACTGGGGCTACGCTACGTAGTGTACTCCCAAAAAAAAAAAATTACGAACATTTCTCTATAAATTTTATTAACAATAATTATTGAAATCGTTTCGGTTTTCTTTTTTTTTTAAATTTGTAGACAATTTTTTTGTTTTATATACGACGGGTTCGTACTTGACCTCAATCACACCTGATGTTAAGTGAAGATGAGGTCGAAGATGGAAGCGTACTGACCCGGAAACCCCAACCCATTTCGAGGAATGGCTACCTTATCTCTTACAACCGGAACACAAGAATGCTATTTTAACATTGCTGCCTGGCGGCAGATTAAGATAAGATGGTGGTAGCTACCCAGGCGGACATTTAAAATGCTTACAATAAAAACTTAATAAATAATAACTGTTAGAGGAAGACTTTCCTTTATATGATCTGCTTCAGTTTTACTTACTTTTCTAGTAATTTCTATCAATATTGTCTGTGGCTAAATTCCCGGAACGAATTCATTATTGACTGTTATTGCCACAAAACAAATCTATTACTATTAACTATATCTACCAGATAAAATGAGCCAGTAAATAGGCGGATAAGAATTTCCAAGTAGACTTACGTAATACTTTGCGGAACATCGCTATAAATACAATGTACGTTTTGTAAGTTCCATGACACATAAGACGTTAATCTTGGCTTTATTACAGCAATATCGATAACGTAAACGCTACCTTGAGAACACAATTATTAAACCTGGTTTCGCTTCAAAGACAGTTTCACTATACGGAATGTGAACTTTAAATATAGCGTCTGAAAATTATAGGAGATATAGATCTCAATATTAATGAGAGCTAAACCCTCTTACCATTCGGAAGCTAATTATGGAAAGATATTAAGGAAAATAGCCCCGCCAAATTAAAAAAAAAATGAAATAGGTATATGCAGAATATTTTGTACAAAGACTTGACTAAAGACTTGAATTAATTATGTAGCTATTTCATATCTGCATCCGTATTTTGCACAACCTACCTGTTCTATAAAGTTATACTTTTAACCGCCTCCGTGGCTCAATGTAAACAACATTAGGCTTACGATTCGGAGGTCGCGGGTTCGATCCCCAGCGGGGTACATGTTTAAGTACTCGGTTTGGTTGGTGGTAGGGCATTTTAAATGTCCGCCTGGCTGGCTACCACCATCTTATCTAAATCTGCTGCTAAGCAGCAATGTTAATAGCATTGTTGTGTTCCGGTTGTCAGAGATAAGATAGCCAGTCCTCCAAATGTGTTGGGGGTTCCGGGCACCTTCGACCTCATCTTCACTTAACATCAGGTGTGATAGAGGTCAAGTACCAACCCGTTGTGCATAAAAAAAAATACCCCTACACCCAAAGGTTGCATGGAAAAGATCGCTCTTAGAGATAAGGCCGCCTAATTGTACTCTTTTTAGTATTGTGCTTTGTAAAATGTATATTCTCCTTTGTGCAATAAAGTGTATTTGTATTGTATTGTATTGTAAAGGCAAATAGGCAAATCGACTTCACTAAAAAAAATAGTAACAGAAAATAACCTTTTAAATTCGATATTTCGAAACCGTCTTCTAGTAAAGTTTTTAGATTTCTGAATTATGCTTATACGTATAAAGTTTCATTAGAATCGGTCTAGTCATTGCGAAAAATTTGGACTAGAAAGTTTGTATATTTGTAATGTTATGTGGTATAATTAAAACTGCTATTTTTGAGTCGTTAGCTGATGCAGTCACCATATTTAAAGACAAAAGGTTGCGGATTCGAATCCCGCTAGGGGTATAAGTTTGTGTGATGAATACGGACATTTGTATTCATTTATAATAAGTATTTATTTACAAAAAAAATGTATTTATGTATATATCAACCATCTGGTATCCAAAACACAAGCCTATAGTTGCTTACTGTGGAACTAGATTGCGCTCTGTGTGTGTCTAAGGATATTTTATTATTATATTATTATTATTATTCACTTTTGCATTTCAAATCGTTCGTATTCTCAACGTCTACATATTCCGAATAATCGTAAGTTTAGCATAAGTTCACCATTGGTTAAAATAAATAAATAATAAATAAATATCCTTGGACATACACACAGCGCCATCTAGTTCCACTTTAAGCAACTATAGGCTTGTGTTGTGGATACCAAATGGTTGATATACTACATAAATACATTTTTTTTGTAAATAAATACTTATTATAAATGAAAACATCCATAACTCGGGTACACATGTCCGTATTCATCATACAAACATATGCCCCTAGCGGGATTCGAACCCGCGACCTTTTGGTATAGCAGCAGAATTTCTAACCACTACACCAAACAGGTCGGTTACCTAATTACATTCTATTTCATTTTTTAAACTTAACGCTTTTGCCTTCAGTCAAGTCTTTGTATAAAATATTCTGCGTGTAATGGATAATACATATTTAAGTTTTTAACCACCTCCGTGGCTCAATGTAAACAACATTGGGTTTACGATTCGGATGTCGCGGGTGCGATCCCCAGCGGGGTACATATTTAGTACTCGGTTTGGTTGGTGGTAGGGCATTTTAAATGTCTGCCTGGCTAGCTACCACCATCTTATCTAAATCTGCCACCAAGCAGCAATGTTAGTAGCATTGTTGTGTTCCGGTTGTCAGAGAAAAGATAGCCAGTCCCCCAAATAAGATGGGGTTTCCGGATCAGTACGCTACCACCTTCGGCCTCATCTTCACTTAACATCAGGTGTGATTGAGGTTAAGAGCTAAGCCGATGTGCATAAAAAAAAGTGTTTTATGAATTTGGCAACATAGCGTCCAATGGTTCCATAATGAGGAAAAACAGAACAAATAGAAAATAAATCGCACTCTGAGATCTCCGTTAGAATCATCATCGCCTAAACGACATATAATTATAAAAAAATATACCTATAATTCATATTTATCACCGAACTCAAGACGTTGAAAGCACAAAAGTTATGGCTAATAATGGACGAACACCCCCGGGCGTTTGTAAAAAGGCCCTAAATAAGAAGTAATAAATGGATTCCGAAAAAGCCTTTAGGTAATAATGTATATGAGCTACTAAAAGTAAGGGAAATTTTAAGGCGAGAATAAACGAAAATGGAATGCTCCGTCATTGCTAGGCTCTATACCTACAGGGTGTTCAATTTCAATGGGTTATGTAGGGGAGTACCTTAGCCATTGAAGATAGCATAAATATTATTAAAGGAAACATTAATTGTTTTTAAACTTAGCAAAACAACATCTTCTAAATCATTTGATTACTTGTCTGTAATGGTTTGGATAGAGACGCCGTTTTCCTTAGTGGAGAAGCAAGTATATTATGTACCTACCTATTCATAGCAAATAAATTCTATTCCATTCTATTCTATTCCATTCCATTCCATTCCATTCCATTCCATTCCATTCCATTCCATTCTATTCTATTCTTCGTAATTATCTTATTTCCCTATATATTATTATTCCACATCATGCTTTCTTCCCGGTTTGTTTATAAGTATATGGATTTCTCGATTTATTTTATAATAAAAATATGTTTTTCCTTCTAAATTCGTCTATCCATTACTTCTACTTTAAAACGAACTACTCTATCTTTTCACATATTTTGATTGTAAATACAATTCAAATATTAAGAGAATATTTATTTTTCACGCCCTAAACTATGAAAGTTCGACAATATCCAAATATACAACCTTACAGTACTCACTTGAGCTGGAAATTGAATCCACATAAATGCCGAAAACATTCACCTGTATTATTATGAAACAAAGGATTTTGTCAATAATAAAGATTTAATCATTCTCAAAAACACCATGTCTAAAGACCAAGGAATCTAAAAATAATGTCTATTCTAAAATGAAGGGTTATAAGTGCATGTGTATTCCCCGTCTTGGTCTGGATACTCGTATAAGTAATGCGTGATACGATTTGAGTTTGTTCTTTTTTTCATTACACAGGACAGTTTCGTTTAACATTATATACAAAGTAATTTATTGTATAGGTACCTGAAACCTGAAATTAATTCGGTCAGAAGCACGTATATAATCGATTCCGGTTATAAAAATATGGGGTTATATTTTTTCCTTAATTATTTATCTAATTAAGGAACGATAAACACCCTGGCGGAAACATAACAGTAACTGCATTCGCTGCAATTATTTTTTATTTCATAGCCATATTGATTATTGATTATAATTTATTGGAGTATCTTCGAGAGAGAGTATTTTAGAGTTTTTTCTTATACTAACAAAGTCGCGGATGAATCGTTCATTCAAGTTCACACTAACACAAATATGATCTAAGCTACTAAACTTTTGACAGATTGCTTACTTGATCATAGATTGGTGATAATTTCGAAGATATCGATCGATATTGGGATCATTAACGTCAGAAAATATCAATGGGTTGGTAAACAATGACTATGGTGAAACAACTATCGTCACTTTACAACGAAACACAATGTTACTTTCGATAATTTGCTTTTTGGAAACTAACGACATAAACAAAAAATCATTTGGAAGTACCTGTACCTTAAAATACAACATATTATAGGGTACAACATAGTATAGGAACAGTCGAATTGTCAATGGGCCGGTAGCGGTTAAACATTTCATGCTTGAAACAACATCTACATTTCACCTTTGGAAATATTCTGAAACGAGACAGGGTGGGAGCCTCTCGCCTTGAAGCGTGCAAGTATTTAGATGTTATGATGGTGTAAAGTGGCGTTTTATGACACACACCACACAGAGGGGAACCAATCCATTCAATTATTACATTCAACTACACGATCTTCTTCTTAGCGAGTTGATGGCAAAAACATCAAATTCTTAAGAACCAAAATGTGGCCACGCGTCTGTCTGTGGCATCGTAGAGGTCTTGTTGCGTACAAGCGTCGGGACACGGAGGGCAGCATAGAAGATGCCCCATAATTTTTCGTGTATCACCGCACAAGTACCGGTTATCGTCCATGTAGCCCCACTTGGACATGTTCACTAGTTCACTACACGATACTAAGACTTCATATAAATCACGTAATACAAGGTCTACTGTTCTTCAACTAAACCGAAGAAACATGTTCATGAAAATTACAGTGAATTTTTTCCGAACGTTCTTTTTTTAAATTCAAGTTTAGAACAAGTTGGGGTGCGGACGCGGCATCCAACCAGGATTGTTCTTAATTTAACTGTCTTTAAACGAGTGCTTTCTAATCAAACTTTTTGGCCTGACTTCGTTGGTTGAAATAAAAAAAAAACAATTGTGCAGTAATGGATTTTGGTACAACTGCACCCAGAGTAGTGTACTGCTGCATTTTAATATTATATAATGTAGTTATGAGTAATTTTCAGTGTAATAATTGGAAATAATATATTTTTACCATTGCTACTCGAAAGTGGCATTTGGATAACCGATTACACTGAATAAAATGCTCATTCTTTTCACTGAGAGAATACATTTTAAAATTGGAACAAGCACGAATTATTCGAGTTCCGTAGTACAAAATAAATAAAACATACAGAACGTACATGGCTGGCTGGTTGGAATAGCCCAATTTAAATTAAGAAAAAAATATCCCGCCAATTTTAGTTAGTGTCTGTATTATAAATCCAATATAGTAAAATTTCTTTTTAATGATTTATTTTGTTATTATCGATTACTTGTAAGCATAATAAAATGTGATAAATATAGATACTATTCATTTATTTTGTCGAAGGCAAGAATAAACAATAAAGTACATGACTCGTGAAAAATAAATTGATCTCGTTTATTTGTATCCATTGCTCCAATTTTTTTTACTTATTTGTTTGTAAAGACTTTATAATGCAAAATGAAAAAATGAATTTTACGTAGGAAATATTTCTTCCAGTCCATAGGGTTAGAGAACTGTAGATTGGGCGTTTGCAAATACAACATACAAAATTACAGCAACATTAAAACTAAAATTATGGCTTACTTAGGCACAAATACCTACACATTAAAATATATATATATACATTAATATCAGATTGTACTTGTGTGATCTACTAATATTACAATACAATGCTAATACGCTTTATTGCACAACAGAAAAGACAATACAGCTTCAGAAAAGTGGTAAGAATATAATGTACAATTTGGCGACCTTATCACTAAAAGCGATCTCTTCCAGGCAATCTTTGGGTATAAGGACAGTACATTCGAAATATTACATTACGGTAGGAAAAGTAGGGAGTAAACAGTATAGTTCACTTTATAATCGAGATCGAAAGGTACAGCCAACGCATGTAAAGTTTAAAAAATTAGCCATTGATAAGTTTGCAGTAACCATCTCCTTCATCCATCATCAGCTGTTGTTCGTAACATGTAACTAAAGGACTAATTTAAATGACTCAAATAAGTCCAAACTCGAGGTGTTTATGCCACTGAAGAGTTCCCCTTCCAGCTAAATCTTCAGATCCTGCAATGACGAGCAATGGACGACTGGTACTGGTAGACATTGAAGAGCTCCACTATCCACCTTCTGGCTACATAATCAGATCACATCAATTTGACTTCAAATCGATGCGATTTCTAGAAGTAGATCAAAGTCGATTTATTAGATTTTATTATAGATAACATACATATACATACATACATAGATACAGAATAAACTAATATAGGCGTTACAGTGAAAACGCGATTTTAAAGGCTTTATATATGATAAGCCCACACACATTAGCCATTACTACGATAGCTAATAACGCTTTCAATTCTACCACTGCTTATTTAGAACGTTAATTCCATTCCCAGCTCTCGCCAGAGCCACTTTAAATTCTTGTCAACCTATTATTTCTAGTAGCTATCTATTAGTGGTTCCTAAAGAGCTCCACTTTTTTGAATTTCCCTCTTTCCACGTTTAAAAACGTTCTGCCGAACCCTCAATTTATAACCCCCTCGGTTAGGTAGCGGGCATAGTGCTGATCGAATCGTTTAATCGGCGCTAGCGGAAACATTTTTGAGACAATATTTTAGATGTAATGGCAATTGTATTTCATTAACCAATTTCGTCAGTGGCTTAGCGGTTAAGAAGCAGTCTTCCAATTTGGGAGATCCGGGTTCGATTCCCAGGCAGGCCATGTACGAATTATCATTTTAATTACTTATGTGCATTTATCCGACTGCTAAACGATGAAGGAAAACATTGTGAGGAAACCTGCATGCCTGAGAAATAGAAATTCAAAGGCATGTGAAGTCCCCAACCCGCATTGGGCCAGCGTGGTGGACTACGGCCCATACTACCTCATATAGGTACGAGGGAAGGCCTATGCAGTGGAATGTTCACGGGCTGATGATGATGAATCCCTTTCGAAGGATGAAGATTGGGATGCATGGTCTCAGTCTGGAAGTTTAAAGTTGGAGACAAGATGTTATCGAAATGGTGAGTAATTTCTATTAACATTCTGTCTTACATCAAACTACCTGAATTTTATATATCTATAAAGTGTTCTGATAAAGTTTGTGGGAAGTCTATGTAGACCGCTTCCAACTGGTCTCTCTGGAAATATATGGGATAGCCCATGTTCAACGGAGAATCCTATGGCTGATATATGATGATGAAAATTAATCCTCATAGTCTCCTCTCACATTTATCCAAGTCATATAATTTTTCCTTCGATTAATGATCACTAGTGCATTTTCATACAAGTGTTACTTTCAATTGAAGACAGTGGTCAATCCACGTCGGTGGCCTATATACAGGGGCGAATTAAACTTAATCAGATGGACATTTTGGCCAAATCCCTGAATCAGCACTGGACCTATCCGTATCCTCTACTAGTGAGAGGAGACTAAGTCCTAGGACTGCTGTTGACATGTTATGTAATGATTTTGGCCAGGACCGAATTCTCCATTGATACAAACTACGCCAGAATTTCAATAGATTACATGCATTGTAAAGGAACGCTTTGTATCTAAGGTGAGACGTTTAACACGCTACGGGACAAATTATGCCTCTCGACGTTATAACAATGAAAATTCGTCGTCATCAAAATTCATTCAAATACATCTATCAGGGAGCACTGTATGTATCTGGCATGGCACTTCGTGTAGAGACGAAACACATTGGAATTGTAGCTTATTGTATGTTCTGCTTGGATTGTGGTGTTTGCCTGCTCATGCATGTATTTATGTAGCCGGTACACTAACTATATGATTATAGACTGTTGCATCGATCAGCATGTATTCTCGCAAATAAACGATCTTATCTTTTTATCTTATCTTATCTTATCGGCAAAAATGCTTGTAGGTACAAGGTATATAAATTATAGGAACTTAGTCATGGATTTCCGCAAAATATCGCCTGATGCGCAATATAGTGCCTCGAAAACGCGCGCGCGCAACCTAGGCGAAAATTCACTCCTTGGGAGCGCCTAAATGTACTACCAAAACGTTTTTAATTGAAACTTACAATTTAAATTAAAACAATTAGCTGTACGTAGACTCCATGATTAGAACTTAATTTACTCAATTAAATTTTCTATTTTTATTTTTCTAATCGTGAGAAATTCTATATAGGACTAGATAAGCAGTAAACCATGTGATTTCAGAAAACTATGAATTTGATGACACCCTTCATATCGGATAGTAAACATTCAGCCGCGTGGTTCCCGGCTTAATAGAATAGAATCAACCTACCTCTGCTTGTGACGTCAAAAATGGTGACTAAACGATGGTGAGCTTAACAATTTACACCAGTGATAAGGAAAAGCGTCACTTGTGCGGAGCTCCCAAGAAATTTACCAACGCCAACCAGTATGACCAGCGTGATTGACAATTTGGGCAAATGCATGGGAAACGATGCAAAATTAAAAGAGTTTTATAGGCTGTTGATGTGATATGTGTATAATTATTACCTATACACAGCAAAGACGATTAAATTTTAACATTATTATTGTCATAACCGCAGTAATTATTAAAAGCATTATTCCACAAATTGCATTATTAGCATGCTCTCGTTATTTTCAACGCACGGCGATCACAAATAAGCGGAAGCTGCCAAAATATGCAAATGACATGGTAATTATCAGTAAAATAAATTTATTAATTCAGCGATATTCGATTATTTTTGCGGTGGCTAGTTTGCCGTTTTCGGGTCTGACAGTTATTATGTAACGGAACCCTTATGAAAATAACAATATTTTCAAAGATTGCTTACCAGACCTATACAGCGCGGAAACGCTAAGTGTGTCCAAACGATTATTACGTCAATTTTAAAGATATTAAAAAACTGTGAAGAGATATGGAATCTGCATCGCTTAATGCATAAAATGATATAAAAACACTGAAAAAAGAAATAGCCATGTGTTCAGAAATTATACTTTAGAAGTTAAATGCCCTGGAAACGGCTGAACAGGTATTACGTCAAACATGGCTAAGAACCATTCTCCTAGTTTAATTTAAATACAAATTTAGACTAAATTTCAGCATGAAAAAGAGCTTTCCCCTTTTACTTGAATATTCGGCAAAAAAGAAGGTCTTTTAGATCAACTAAAGCAAAAATTCAAAAATCGAAAAATACGAATTATCTAGTTGTAAAAGTACAGTTCGTTTAAAGTTGTTGAATGGCTCTGTTTCTACACGCATGCGCAATACAGCAAGCAAGCAGTTTTCGATAGCAATATTATGGGGCTATTTTTTAAGGCATACCGAAGAACATTTCGCCGAAGCACGGTTCGCCACATGCCGAGTACAGTCGGCGTCATAGTTTTCATACAGGGCTGTTCTACATGCTAGTATGATGCCTATTCAAACTATACCAACCGCATTTCTCTAAAATTACCCTCTTGTCTAGATTATCACTTTAGAGAACTACGGATATAGCTCTTTTTTGTGGAGAAATCCTTATAGGACAGGATAGAATGATAGTAGTTTAAACAAGCAGGGTCCTACCATAACTCATTTAAAATAGCTCTGTATGACTAATTATGGAGCCGACTGTAGATTATGGAGTTTGATTATATTTTAATAAAAATAAATAACACACGAACAGGCTCTTATAAAATCTAACATTCTAACAACTATGGGTGTCCTATTTGACATTGAAACTTCTCGATTTTACAAAAATTTATGCTTCGATTACCATTCACGGATACTTGGATATTGGATTACGCCGATTCTTCCGTGATTTTGGTATACCGGCGATTTATTTCTGCGAAGGCAGTCCGTACTAGGCTGTCAAAGCATTATAATTTCTACAATTATGAAACGATATGTGTCAACATTTTCCTGCCCTTATTCTCTAGGTGGGGTCGGCACAACATGTCTTCCTCTTCCACTCTCCTCTATCAGCCGTCATCTCCGTCATCCCTTTCATACACATACCATTCCTCACGTAGTCTACGCTCACCTTCTTCGGTCTTCCTCTACCTGTGTATCCCTCCACATTCTCTCGTTACGTGCCTTTCATCCCTCCTCATAATGTGCCCAAACCATGCTAACGTTTACTCAACTTTACCGTTATGACCCGATATGTATGAAGTTTGTAAATTTATTCGTTCAATTTATTTAGTCAAGTGTTTCATCACATACAGTATTAATTTTTTTCATACTTTAGGATAACACTTCTGGAATTCAATATGCAGAGCTTTCAGATGTACTCAACAATTAGGGAATTATATGTCCTACTAACCCATTTAATAACTTCTAGTGAATTCCGCGATGATAGGTTTGCCTGGAAGAGATAAGATATTTGAACAATAAAGTGTATTTGAATTGAATTAAAAGATATTTTGGATATAGATATCAAATCTACGTAACCTATTCATATTTTAAATTTTAAAGTTTACGAGTTTATATCACAACAGCCCAAAGCTGAATTTGTGAAACAGCAGTGTTGATAGCATTGTTGTGTTCCGGTTGTCAGAGAGATAAGATAGCCAATCCCTCAAATAAGATGGGGTTTCCGGATCAGTACGCTGCCACCTTCGGCATCAAGTTCACTTAACATCAGGTGTGATTGAAGTCAAATGCTAAAAAAATACAACCCTACCTATAATAAACGTATTCTACAGGGTGAAACCGAAAATAAATTTCACCTTGTAGAGAGATTTTCTTAATAATTTTCCTTCATTTTTTTATTCATAACCAAAATTTAATCTTCTAGAAACATATTCACTAAAACCCCAGCCTAATCTGCTCTATTGTCGATATTAAGCAGAACAAATCGACAGCGTGCCTCGGTATTTTTATTTAGTTTCGTATATAAATTCTACCTTTAAAATGTACAATACCCTTTCCTTTACGTTTGGCGTGCGTACGTGCAGTGTTTTCGGAACAATTGTAATTTATCAACAGATCATTTATCATTGTTTTATTTTTAGCGTTCGGTGTAATCACACTGTTATTTTTTAAGCACAGCGCGTTAGCGTTTCACCTCAGACATAACTGTGTGCGAATTGTAAGTTTTGTCTCGTTTTTAACTTTACCATCGCGTTCGTGTTTACGAAAAAAGTCTGAAAAAAATCGTTTTGCAAACTATGCGCTAGAGTCGCTGCACATTTCTCCATACAAATCTTCACGTAAACGTGAACACGGTAGTAAAGTTAAGTCGAAACAAAACTTACACTCCGCCCTCAGATGTTAAGTGAAGATGAGGCCGTCTTACTTTTAACAACTGGAGCACAACAATGCTATTAACATTGGTGACTTGCCAGACGGACATATATAAACCACGAACCAAACCGAATACTAAACATGTACAACATTGAAAATCGAACCTGCGAACTTTCGTAAATCTTGTTGTTTACATTGAACCACAGGTGGTTTGTTTACGTTCGTGTCAACAGTACTTCTTGTAATAACAATTATCCCTACTCTCTGATGATATACAGGTTATTTGTGACACCTGTAAATATATCTTTGTATCTTTTTAGATTTAAATAAACTTATATATATGAATACTTAATACTGCAGATACATACCCAAACTTCATTATTAGCATTTAGGGCCGTATTAATAAATCGATCTTGAGATTGAGATCGCGTCTCAGAATCAATATTTTTTTTTTGATGTACTGTTTTATTACGCAAAAGATTCTCAAGCGTCAATTTAGGGTCATCTCAATTAACACGGGCCTTAGTTTATTGAGTCAATAGGCAAGACGCTTGACAAGCGTTTGTGTAATGCGAAATAATAGTGTTCGCTTTTAGATTCGTTACTAAATGTCTATGAAATTTAATAATTATTAATAATACGCATAAAAAAAACATTACAAACTTATTATCGCAAAATATATCAAAATAACATCGAAAATAGCATGAACCATTTTATTTAGAATTGCGATCGATAAATTATTGTTTTCTTTCGGACCAAATAAAGGTAAAGACATTTGATAGTTTTTTGACATTCACTTGTTTTTATTGGTTTTTTGACATTCACTTGTGTTTCGGAATGGAAAATAAGGAATTCTGGCAATTTGTGTGTCTGATTTGAAAGTTATATGCTTCGAAACAAGTTGATGAACAGTATCGTAGTGTTGTCGTAAATATTCCGTTTTCCAATTTCGATCATCATATCTCAGCCCGTAAACATCCCACTGCAGAAACATACACACCTTCAAATATACCACCAAAAGAAAAGAAAATGATCTTGTGGGTTTCTTGCGCCGCTTCTTTTCCCACAGATGATTTCCCTTTCCGAAGCGGTGGTAGCTTGGACATACTGACTGACCCAAAAATGCTTAGCCCTATTTTTATTTCCAATAGATTTAAATTGACATTCAACAAATGATATCATGTATCTTACGTTGAAATAAAATGCATTGAGTTTGAGTTTCCCTCGTATAATGAGGGAGTAATTTTTCGATACCGAACTCTAAAATAAAAACATTCAAATAAAAAATTCATACCAATATTTACATACATTGCATTACGGACCACTTTTAAATTTACTTAAATTGCTATATAGATTCATATTATATACTACTAAACCGATATCAACAAACTACCTTGGCTTCAAACTTATCCCTTTACCTTTCTTAATTACAAAAGCATTTAACTGAAAAATCAATAAATATCTCCCTTCTATTAAGTGTAGGCAAAGATAAGTGAATAGCTCTTTAATTAAGTATCGTAGGGCGTGACTGCCAAGTGCAGGTAGGCGGTAAATCAGCTTGTACGTGAGGGGCCGTTTCCCGCACCCAGTAGATAGAATACTTTTTCTCCCAATTAATTGTTAGTAATCATTAGCGAGTCGTGGCGCAGTCGCAATCGCTATTCGTTTTCGATTGACGAAGTTACGCAATTTCTCGCGGGGTCACTCCTTGGATGGGTTTGTTTTCGATTTCAAACAGTTGTTCAGCTAAGTCGGTGGGACGCTTTAAAACGCAAACGGTCAGGAACCGACAATTTCCAAGCTTTCAAGGGTTTTTTTTTAAGCACAACGGGTTAGCACTTGACTTCAGTCACACCTGATGTTAAGTGAAGATGTGGCCGAAGGTTGAAGCGTACTAACCCGGACATCCCATCTAATTTGAAGAACTGGTTATCTTATCTCTGACAACCGGAACACAACAGTGCGACAAATTGCGCAACTTCGCCAATCGAAAACGAATAGGGATCAATTGTGTTGTGTTGTGCATAAAAAAATACAAACCTACCTATTTAAACGTATTCTACCGGGTGAAATCGAAAATCAATTTCACCTTGTAGATAGATTTTTTTAATAATTTTCCTCCATTCTTTCTGTATATTCTTTATTGCACATAATAAAACATGTTGACAATCAGTCGGAAATATTGTACAAAGGTGAGCTTATCTCTAATAGAGATCTCTTCCAGCCAACCTCAGTGGTGGTTAGAGCATTGTGCGGGACGGTGAAGAAAAAGTGCAGTTATGGAAGGACAAATATACTATACATATAAATATAATATGTTATTTACATACATACACTACTAGAATACAGAAATACACTTAGTTATAAAATTACACGTGATTATTAGTAAACTATATAATATAAATAAATAAATATCACATATATAAGTACATAATTATATAAATATATATCTTAAATCATGATAGAATGATAGTGCTCTTTTAGCCTCTTCTTTCTTTTTCTTTCATTCATAAACAAAATTTAATCTTCTAGAAACATATTCACTAAAACCCTAGCCTGATCGGCTCTATTGTCGATATTAAGCAGAACAAATGGACAGCGGGCCTCGGTATTTTTATTTAGTTTCGTATATAAATTGTACCTTTAAAATGTACAATACCCTTTCAAGTGAAGATGACACTTAACATCAGGTGTGATTGAGGTCAAGTGCTACCCCGTTGTGCATAAAAACATGTAGTAAATAAAGCTTTGATAGTGATGGGGTGTCAGTATCCTAGTAATTAGTATTTCTGTAGTACTGTGTATTCTCATTTAAAGGCCATTGTATGTTTAATTGCAAACGTGTAAATACGAGTAGGTACACCTAACCCAACAAAACAAACATTCCAGCCCGATGAGGCAATTAATTGACTTCGTGCTTTTAATCCGAGTGATTAATTTTGCATTCTAAATTCTATCAGCTGCATTTGTTTTTTATTAATTTTGTATGTAGGTATATAGATTTCTATGTTACCTACTGTAGCCGAAATAGCTAGACCGATGTTGAAGAATAATGTGTGACCTTAATCCCCAGCGCGTCATAAGATACATTTTATCGTAAAAAATCCAACATATGCTGTCAAGTTATTTTTTGTGTAGTTTAGTGTTTACGACCTGTTTGGTATAGTGGTTAGAAACTCTGACCACTATACCAAATGGTAGCGGGTTCGAATCCCGCTAGGGGCATATGTTTGTGTGATGAATATGTATACCCGAGTTATGGATGTTTTCATTTATAATAAGCATTTATTTCCTAAAAAAAATGTATTTATGTAGTATATCAACAATCTGGTATCAACAACACAAGCCTATAGTTGCTTAATGTGGAACTAGATGGCATTATTGTGGGTATGCCCAAAGATATTTATATTTATTTATATTTAATTTGTAGTTTCTATAAGTTGTTTAAAGTTTTACATGTAGGTACTACACTAAGTTCCTTCTTGTCTCCGATGACCTGAAACAGCCACACACACATACAATACAATACAAGTTCCTTCTTTAAATAATAAAGCGTATTTGATTGATTGATTGAAATATATATTTATCACATTTTACTTTTTTTAAGAATCCGTCCAAATTTCACAGATCCTTCGACAAAACCAACTTTTACATTCGTTACAATCGTGGCAACAAAGAACGAACACCGCCAGTGTATACCATTGAAAAACAACTTTAAAACATCTCAAATAAAGTTCCACATCCAATGGAATAGCATGCCTTTAATATTGACGATACACTTTGTGAATTTGAAAACAGGATTCCTGAAGTTTAAAGTTCTCAAGTTTAGACGACTTACAAATTATGTATGTATTAAGGCTGCAGACTGTAACTTATTCGGTCTTGACTTATACAGAGTATACATACGTTACAATTACGTTATATCATGTGTAAGGGTAAATACATATTTCCGTGAATTTAAAGATGAAAGCGATTTAAAAAAATCTTAAAAGCTTATTATTTTTATTGAATCAATATGGAAGCACTGCTGCATAAAATAGCATCTAGTGCAATTTCTATAATAATGTGTGTCCTGTTAAGTCACACACTAGATAAGTGTGTGTCTCCAGCATTTGTCCGCATATATCTCAGTAATATTTGGTCCGTGGTTGGTTATCTCAGTAAGTGCCCAACCGACACTGGGCCAGCGTGGTGGACTATGGCCCATACTCCCTCATTATAAGAGGGAAGGCCTATATCCCTGCAGTGGGATCTTTACGGGCTGATGATGATGATGAATACTTGGTTCGATTTTCTGTTTTTTATATTAAAGACTAAACGAGGGGAAAGGTTCTTAGTGTCTGATGAAAATCGGTTATGCCGTTTCGAGAATATTCAGCTTTTACACAGTATTTAGCATATTTTGATGATATCATTTTTCGGAGATTTTTTCTCAGCCATGTTTACCTAATGTAAATCGGTTACGCCCTTTCGAGGATATTTGGCGTTAAACAATGTTGGTTTGTTTTCTCTAGCTCTAGCTAGTGATATAATTATTTGCTTTCTAGAGGGCTTTCTAATATTTCAAACTGTAAATCGTAGCTGCAGGAACACCTCTATTTGACTTAGACTAATAATTATAGTAAATGGTAAGCATTAATTAAATTATGCAATACGGAGCATCAATCAATTTATACAATGGGGAGCAACAAATGATTTATATCGCAAGGAGCAACCACTAAGTTATCCAAGTGAAAGAATCAGGACCTTCAATCAGTTTATATAATTGAGAGCATCATTTAAGTTATACAAGAGGGAGCATCAATTAAATTATACGATAGGAGGAATCAATTAAATTATATAATAGGGAGTCTCAATGAAGTTATCAAGTAAATTATACGTTAGGAGCATCAATCAATTTACACAATAGGGAGCATCAAACAAATACAACAGGGAGCATTTACTAAGTTATACAAGTGAGAGCATCAGAAGCATCAATCAGTATATATAATAGGGAGCATCAATGTACAAGAAGGTGCATCCATTAAGTTATACCATAGAGAGCATCAATAAAAGTCATACAAAGGGGGCATCAATTAAGTTATACTAGAAGGAGCATCTATAAGTTATATATAAGACGGAGCAACAATTAAATTATAGGCCATACATGCTTGTCGATTTTGGTTATTCTTAACTTCATTCAGACGTCTCCGATTTGAGCGTGGAAGTTTGGGTCCGTATAATGTTGACCACTTCTCTAGGACTGCTTCCCCTGAAGCTGGAATATATGTAGGCAGTGATTAGGATAAACACTTTCCTAGTAAACGAAAACTGACACTTTATTTACACACTATTTATATATTGTAATCTTCCCAATTTAATGAAATGCACAACGCGCTTACAGCCAATGTTGTCAATACAAAAAAACATATAAAATTCTTAATGTTGCCAACACGCAGTACGTTCGTACAATGATAATTTATATTTTATATGATATTTTGATAATTTTCCGCAACGATAATAAAGTTCACTAATAAATACCATTTCATATTTCTGTGTGCAGTGCCCATTTTTAATCTAGAGCCTTTCAGTTCCTCGGCGAAGTTTAGAAAAGCTCTACAGAATCTGTATGGTATGTGTACGGGATTAAAGTATTAAAATTCTGGAATTTTTCGTACAAAAGTATAAATAAATTCTGTTCAAAGTTCACACGAGTTGATGCTAAAAGCAGTTATGTGGATTATTTTTATATAGTCTTTTTGCTCGTGAAGTTTTAACATTTTAATGGACTACTGAATACTGAGGTAATTTTATGTAAATACTAGCGTTCCGCCCGCGGCTTCGCCCACGTGGAATTACTCTATCGCGGACTGTTTGGGACGAAATGTAGCCGATGTCCTTGTTCACATCCCACGGTACCGCTCTGCCAAATGTAAAAAGGTAATACACAGATACAGTTACTTTCACGTTTACATGTTAGTATGGATCGAATGGTATTGCTATGGATTTTGTTTAGTGTCAGTTACACTAGGGTCATTGTCAATAATGAATTGGAGAGGGGATATGAGAAACTATCATATTATATTAGTCAGATTACATATATTTTGACGATCTGTTGGTGATATACAAACCCTGCCTGCTATATTAAAGGGTCACGGGTTCGAATACCGAATTGGTGGTAGGTTATTTTTGTAGAGTCCGCCGGGATGGCTGTCACCATCCCATCTAAGTCTGCAGCCAAGCAACCACATTGACAGCATAAAGGTCATAGCTCATTAGAGTCACCCGGCACTCAGTCCGCACCGCCTCGCCTCGTGCGGTTAGTATTCTTTATATGGACTTATATGGGTATGCGCTCACTATATCAACTTCGTAGCGTCACCGTATCGCCTTAGGCGTAAGCCTTCCACGCGCGGACGGCGAGTGGACCACTCGGTGACAACTCGTTGCTTGCATGCTTACCTTGTGTTGACTGCGCATTGCCAACGCGCGGGTCCCGATTTCACGTGTAGACCTAGTGCCAATTGTTAACAGACTACTCGAAAATTCGTAGACCAAGCGACGTCCACTCGTTGACCACGCGGGGTCCACTGGTTGACGACAGTAGGTCCCCTGGTTGACCGCGCGACATTTATTGGTGATAATGCGGCGTCCACCCGTGGATCACCTGTATACAACGAGTGGACGCCGTGCGACGAGGCGGTGCGGAGTGGATCTAATGAGCTATGACCTTTATTGTGATCCGGCAGCTTGAAGTAAGACAGGTAGTTTCCCAAAAACAGCCACCTACGCTACCTTTTGATTGTTAAAGACGGTATTTAGTGGCGGTTTATAATTTTTTTTTATAAGTTTCATTAACATAATAATAAGTGTTCGCTACAAGCGTAGGATCCCTTACTGTGCGGAAATACCGGACAGATCTACACATACGAATGCCGCCATATTATTCTATTGCCTTACAATGTTTTATTTAATTTTGTATTCTTCTAGACTTTTAAGTGATATTGTTATCTCTGTAGGTGTGTTTAGGGAGATAAATGACTAATTATAAGCTACATCATAGAAAAAACCATGTCATGCAATGAGTGTCCGGTGATGACATAGGTACGGTGTTCGGATAAATGTATGTAGGTTTTTTAATACCAATTATT
Source organism: Oegoconia quadripuncta (assembly GCA_949316235.1). NCBI lineage: Eukaryota > Metazoa > Arthropoda > Insecta > Lepidoptera > Autostichidae > Oegoconia > Oegoconia quadripuncta. The sequence goes on from OX438746.1 coordinate 19,129,664, forward strand.
TAGAGCGGCAATCGGGAAGAAAATTTCCAATAAATGTCAACAAGAAATTGGTGCTGAAGATTTTTACTACAGTGTCCACAAGGTTTAAAATTTAAAATATATAAATGTAAATGTAAACGTTTCTTTTTAATCAGGCATTTAATTTAATTAATTATATAAAAACTAGAATAAGTGGGTACGCAATTTGTTCCTCGACCAATCGTCACAGCGATCATGCTCCGGTGGCACTGCAGAAGAGGTTCAGCAGGCGATGATGTTCAAATCTTCGTATGTAGACCCTGTGTAAATAGATAATGCAGGTGAATAACGGTGGTACTCTCATAACACATCTGTAAATATATCTTTGTCATATATACCTACAAAAAAGTATTCGTTGAGAGTCGCACTACAAACTCATGTTGATAGAATTTAAACTGTTTTGTTTATACATTAAAACCCAAACTGCCTCAAAAGCCGTCGAGACGTAAAGCACTCGCAACATTTTAGAGATTTTAATAAAGCCACAAGAGGAATTTTAATCGTTGCACTTTAATTAAGCAACGATGTTGTGCTTTCCTTTGGCTTAATTTTTTTTTTTCATCTCGCCTTTATTTATTAATTAAAGTTGCTTCTAGACAGGAGCGACGAATTAATGGATGAGCTGTGACTTGTAACTTCACTAATTCCTGACTTTGTTGTCTATTCACGCTGACACTTGATCAAGTCATAAATTAGATTCTGCTAAAGCGATAGGATGGCGGCTCTAAAGAGTATTGGATTTATTGATAAATTCAATCAAATGTACTTCTTACTACTGACGCAGTCATCTGACAGACATTGCGTCAGTCTTTACCACTGAACATTAAAATCACTAGAATGTTACGAGTGAGTGTGCAAAGCGCCCATGTGTCTAAAGAGACACAATCTCGAATTCGCTAGTTCATTTCACAACGGACCACCGTTGATTGTAGTGCTCGTTAAATAGTTAATTACTGTAGCGTATTCAAGTATAGAATTTTCAGGAAAGGATAAGTTCTATTCCAAAGTATCTAATTACGTTTCATTAGTGATCACTTTTATTTAGTTCGTTTCTCCACCTCTATTTATTTCAGACACTATTTGACGCAGGCAATTGATATTTGTAGAAAGTAGTGGAGAATTACAAAAAATTATAAAAATGTACGGTATCGTACGAAAGAACGGTTTTAAAAATGTTTAACATACTCTTTTGACTACACTTAGAAAGACGCTCCTAAATTAAAAAAAAAAAATCTGAAATACCATTAACAAAACTCAACTGAATTATTATTTACCCTATTCATAATCTTCATCGTCTTAACAAAGCAGTCTTGTCATAACATCCTATGATTTTCTTGTCAAAACGCCACATTCTCATTTATTATAAATAACAATAGTATTGATTGATAGATATTCGATATAATCGGTAAAGATCAGTGTTTTCTCTTACATTTCCCAATTTCAACAGTCACTGTACATTATCGAATAGGCTCTTGATGTTGATTAAGGCGAGATTGATCGATGAGTGCCAGGACAGCACTCTAGGGAGTTTGAAGACGACCCTGCGCCAGATTTAAATGAAGACGAGCATCAAGTTTATGACAAATCGATGCGTTATTGAAAAAGGCAAGGTTTTCCGTGTGACAAATGCTCTCCTCACAACTTCGGCCTCCTCACACACAACCTCAAAAAATCGGGAACTTTAAAATTATGGGAAGTCACACCACAAAAATTGCGTATTTTTACTGAAGTGCTATATATTTGGAAACGTTTGGAGTATCGATTTGTGCACGCCCAATCAATTATGTCATTATATAACCTTAGGGCGACTGGAAAAGTAGGATCTCAGTTCTAGAATTACGAATGATGAATACAACAAAGTAAAATAAGTTATACATTTTAATCAGAAAAATGTGCAAATTTTTCTGATTAAAATGTATAACTTATTTTACTTTGTTGTATTCATCATTCGTAATTCTAGAACGTGGACACGATTTCTCAACTAATTGGTAATCCGAAACCACTGAGCTGACTACGTCTCCTACATCTATGGAGCCTTACTTTATTGCATATAAGCCAACCCGACGCAGATGTCCCCTCGCTCTGTAATTGCCAGTTTTCCTGTCCTCACTTTTAGACGTGGCAGATGTTTACAAGTACATGATCTTGTAAGACTTTCGCTTTCACTGCAGCGAGCGTCTTAATTTCTTGAAAGTATTCAAGGAATAATGATATTCCTCCTTAACTTCATTACTTACTAATTAGCATGATTAATGCGTATTTGGAGGCTACAGCAATGGAGAAATTAAGATTACTCGACAAAAAATGGACCGTCATAATTTTGTCGTGACCGTCCTATTATAATAGGCTTGTAAATCCAATATTTTTTAATATAATCAAAAAAAATAAGAAAATAATTATTACATAATAACAAATACGTTGGTTGGTTGGTGGTAGGGCATTTTAAATGTCCGCCTGGCTAGCTACCACCATCTTATCTAAATCTGCCGCCAAGCAGCAATGTTAATAGCATTGTTGTGTTGCGGTTGTCAGAGATAAGATAGCCAGTCCCCCAAATAAGATGGGGTTTCCGGGTCAGTACGCTACCACCTTCGGCCTCATCTTCACTTAACCTCTGGTATGATTGAGGTCAAGTGCAAACACTTCTTGGATAAAAAAAAACATAGAAATTCAATGTCATTTCTCGATTCGATTTACAAACCTATTCATTATTATCACGTTTTTGCGTTATAGATGTTTGCGGCAAACAATCATTAATTAGCTGGTGCTCTGGTAAAACCTACCTGAAGGCGTGGCAGGCATTAATCACCCGATAGTGGGGCAACTCTTTGCGATCGTCCATTGTGGAGGCTGGTTGATTGATGGAGTGAGTAGGTACAAACTTGTACAATTTTCGCTAATCCCAACCGTTTGCCCGTGATCATTATTGCCGACTTTTGTGTCCCATTATTATTAAGTTCTGAACTTCAAACTTCATATACTCTCCATTTATGAGTTGTAGGTTTTTACGGAGTGGTTTACCAAGTCTTGTAGAGGGTGTAATGGAGGGAGAAAAGCCTTGAGAGGACAACAGTTGATATAATTTGGTAATCAGGCTCAGGTCCGCTCGTGCATGGAATACTGCTGTCACCTCTGGGATGGTTCAGCCAAGTACTAACTAGCTGCACTCGATTCTGTAGAACAACGTGCCGTGAGACTTACAGGTGATAATTCGATGACTGCAAAATTGCAGAGCCTTGAACACCGTCGCAAAGTCGCCTGTCTCTCAGTTTTTTACAGGATGCATTTCGAGGAGTGTGCGTTGGAATTACCTACATAATCTTATTCCACTGTCGCCCTTCCATCTTCGGACGACTAGGCGTGGGGAGGGATTCCACCCGTATATAGTTAATATACCGAACATTCCCACTAAGAAGTTCGATTCTTCAATTCATCATCCGAACAGCCAAGGCATGGAACTCCCTTCCGGCGTCAGTCTTTCCTGAATCCTACAACTTTGGAATCTTCAAATGCAGAGTGAATAGGCATTTACTGGGATCGCGTGTTTCATCTTCGACCACATCGTCACTTTCCATCAGGTGAGATTGTGGTCAAACGCGAATCCAGTCAATCATAAAAAAAAATATTCAGCATTTTTTTCTATGGAAAAACACAAAACAGGCCGATTTTAAGAAAAATTAATTTATAACGGTTAGATTTTGCTTTTTTACAAGCTTTTAATTAACTTATTTCGTAGGTATGTCCGTTCAAAATTTGGAAGTCAAACTAGGACCATTTCCTGTATAGCTAAAATTGGCTGGCTATCTTATCTCTGACAAACCGAACACAACAATGCTGTTAACATTGGTGAAAGAAGATGGTGGTAGCTAGCCAGGCGGACATTTAATATGCCCTACCACCAACCAAACCGAGTACTAAACATATACCCCGCTGGGGATCGAACCCGTGACCTCCGAAACGTAAACCCAATATTATTTACACATATATATATATATAAAGGGAAAAGTCCAAAATTGGTCAAGTGTGAGTCGGGATGGCTTCAATCTTTTAACACTACTTATAATTGTCGTATCGAAATAAAACTTGCTATATGTATATGTAGTTTGGATGGCAAGAGCTTGAAAATCAATGTTCTAACTTTTTACCACACAATGGAAAATTATAATGAGTTACACTACCAACAAATCCCGAAATCCAGAATAATTTACTATAAATTTCCCAAACTACATTTTAAACTCGGCGCTTACACATGTCAAAGTTTCGAAAGGGTCTGAAGTAAAATTGATTAGTACCTAACCACTATCTGGAATAAGTGGTCGAATGCGATATTAATTATTAAGTTACCTATACGTATGGATTAAATATAAATCAATATGGAGTGTTTCACTCAGTGTTCGGTATCAGGTGAAGTTGTTTTGTTATGTTTTGCTCGCTTAGCGTGCATTGTAGATTTTAGTATATTCACAATATATAATTGCGTTGGTTTTGGTTTCCATCCATGTCTTCATCATCATGTCAACCACAGGACGTCCATTGCTGAATTTAGGTCTCCCCCATCGGTTTCCAGAGCGACCGGTTCTAAACGGTCTGCATCCTTCTTCTTGCGACCTTTACTAGGTCTGCCATCCAACTGACTACATATCACGTTGCACTTGCCGCTGTATGGTCTCCATTCTAGAACTGTAATTTCCCAATGGCCATCACTTCTTCAAGCTCTGTCCTGCTCACTGGTATTTAAACTTACTAATCCACTGCTGGCACAAGGGATTTAAGATCTCTTGTCGATGGAGTAATGACCACGTCTCTCTGATTTCTTTCCTCGATTTAACCTCTTGGTACGACACGACATTCACCTTTTCTTTCACTTGGTCAAAGTAATTGCACCTAGGTCTTCTCCTTCCTTCCTCTTCATTTGTTCTTTTCTCTGTTCAGCTTATTCCCTCCATTCGCCTTCCGCATCACATCTCATCTCATCCCTTTGTGTTAATGTCCGTCCATGTCTCACAACCGTATAAAACTATACTCCATACATAGTATTTTATTAGCCGCTTTCTAGTTTTTTAATGCTTATTTTAACTTTAAAAGCCCTTTTTGCCATCGCTAACCTTAAACTAAGTCTGGAGTAGTAAGGGATTAGTAATTTGAGATTGTGGTGACTTTCGTTCTTCTACGGATTTATTCATTCCTGATCCTATGTCGTAGTGAATTGAGCATCGCTCTCTCTACAGCTCGTTGTGTTATGCTTGGGTTTTATAATGAGGTACACGGTGAGACAAAACATTTCAGTGCCACAATTCATCACTAATACACAATGTCCAAAGAATTTTATCTTTAAGCACTGAGATATTTTGAACCTAAACTGATATTAATCTGGAGCGATAGACTTGCGTGAAGATATCCAACCATACCGTTGCTGGAAGCTTCTGACTTTCTTGCGTGACAGAAACCTGCATGATTGGTGCACGCACGTTTGACTGAAGACCTGTTATTTTTTTTTAATGAAAGCTTTATTCTTTTGACGAGATTTGACGACAGATTACTGTAATGGATAGTGACCCTGTCAGCGAAACCAATGGTTGCGGGTTCGAATCCCGCGACGGGTAAATGTTTGTGTGATGAATATGAACATTTATTCCTGAGTGGTGGATGTTTATATAGATATTTATGTATGTTTATCCGTTATCTAGTATCCATAGCACAAGCTTTGCTTAGTTTGGGACTAGATGATTGGTGTAAGTGTCCGAAATATTTATTATTTTCTAATCACTATATTATTCTATATAAACTACACCTACACATACACGCATTCATATATACGTAATTATGGTGATATGGAAAAGCTGAAACATCCGATACAAGTATTTTCATGCCCACTAGATGTTTCGTAACCCACAAAAATGGTTAAAGAAATAAACTTTTTTGATTTTCGCTTTTAGGTACGATATTTCGGAAGTTACCAAATCATACCAAAATATTGAAACAATAAAATCAATACAGTAATAATACTCAACACTGCTAATGAAACTCGAATCGACAATGGAATCTAGGCGAGAGATAACGATATAACGGAAACTATGGAAGCATTAATCAACCCCGGGAAGGTAGTCCTGGCCAATAAGGTTATATATAACTCAACGAATCTAATTTACCCCGGCCCCCTGGAGCGAAGGGGTTAAATTACTCCCGGTGCTATACAGTTTGTTTATAGGTTAGTGATGATTTGATAATTGTTAAATTAGAAATAAATTGGATGGGGAGGTGTGAGCAAGCAACTCACCGACTATTAAACACTACTAGAATTGTACAGTCTGATACAGACAAACCTTTATAATAATAATAATTCATTTATTTCAGATTTAAAATCCATCTTTGTTAGTGTTCGATTTTGTTAACCGTTAAAGTCAAAAAAGGAGGAGGTTATTATTTCGGTTGTATATTTTTTTAATGTGTTACCTCAGAACTCAGTCATTTATGAACCGATTCGGAAAAATCTTTATTTATTTGCTAGGTCATACATCCAGGGTGGTCCCATGTTCATCATAATCCTGTTCTGATGATGGCATTTAATTAGATAGATAGATAGATAAATCGTTTATTTGTATCTCCAGTCACACAAATACCATAAGTTCCAAAGCAATTGGATAAACATTTTATAACAATTCATAAAAGAAACATCAGGATACACTAGAGTATGTGTGTGCTACAGCCGTACAAATGGGTCATAGCTCAGTGTGTATAATTAATCAAAGAGCAAATCACTGATTTTCAGCTATTACCCATTAATTAGACATACTTCCAAGGTGGTTCTATCTTTACCCATAGTTACGTTAATTTTGATGATTGTTTTTATTTGATAGGGTTTATCACCACGGTGGTCCGATATAAGTTTGGTTAAGCTATGATGATGCACTCCGGAGATACAGAAAGGAGTCTTAATGAAGCCGGTTGTTATGCTTTAGCGGTTCAATATATTAGTTTATAGTTGAGCATACGACATACACATTACACATAGTTTATGAACTTTTTAAACTTTTTTGAATGGCATTTTATATCGTGCTGTTCTAGCACAATAATTCATCATCATCACGGGAGAAGATGGTCGGTTTTAGAAAAGAGACATATTAATTCGGTCGAATAATCATTGCTCCATTTAGAACAAATAATTAAATAATATAAAAAACAAGAACAATCACAAGGGGACTAGGACAATAGCAAGACAGTAGAATAGACAAGTACAAATATAATTACAACACAAATGATACGAGCACAGGGGTTAAAGTTTTATATCAAACTCTAAAATATATTCACATAAATATTGGAAAATTATGGGAGAATCAACGAATGCTAACAGATATTGGAAATTAATAGGGCGTAGGACTTCAATAGAGAGTATGTCGTAGAGGAAAATATGGTATTTGAGGCAATTAAGAAATATGTTTAGCATCGGAGTTAATTTCGTTACGTCTACCAACGCACTGCGGAATGCCAAGATTCCAAAGCCGCAAATTAAAAAAGGGTTGGAGAAGCCCTCTAGATTTTTGACATGTTACGGTTGCCGCAGTTTTCGTTTGTAGAAAACTGAGTGAAAACTATTATACTCGTATTACGGCTCCAAAACTCTTGTGAAACTGTGAAAACTATTTACGGTGTGTGCCGGGGTAAATCAGTATATAAATATGTATATATATATATGTATATACAGTATATGTATATATCTCCCAACGTGTCGGGTAAACCTAGGAACTATTTATATTCTTTATTTAGACTGTGCATTGAAAACACAACTACATGGAAAAATCCTGCCGTTTACATCGGCAATTGACCAGCGACCTAAAATTTTGGATCTGAGGACCTATTACGTAAATTTAAACGTTTCAATCGGCCATCGGCCATCGTTGAAGATCATCGACCACTCGTATAAAACTTACTGCATTACGTATGTCGTCGTTTGACACTCGTATACAATGAATGAATGATATTGGAATTGTCCAAAAGTATTGCTACTCGACACTAGACGGCGCTATTGTGTACTTTTTCGTTAACACCTTTGGCTAAAGAGCGCAATAGAAAGGGATGCCCTTATACGCAGAATAACGTTATCTCACTCTATTTTTGCATTACATAATTTATAACCTACCAAATTTGTACATGCAGTGCTGCCAATTACGAAAAAATTCCTCGATTTGTGCGAAAATAGAGAGTGAGGAATAATTTAAATCGGGAGAATCAAGGCCAATAAAATTTGTAAAAGAATCCATAGTATTTTTATTGCTAATCGTGTTACTACATTTTACTACATTTTTTACGTAATAAGAACAAGTTTTTAACTTAAAGTAAAACATTAAACAACATTTTACATGAAACAATATTGTACGTACTTCTTTAATTATCAACCATTAAAAATATTGTTTGATACATGCTTCGATCATCTACATGACTCATGTAATAAAAATAATTTTATAATAGTAGGTTATTTGTCGAAATATTCACTTTTCGGAAAAGGTATTTGTTCTACAAATAATTAGTAGGAGCACTAGCTTAACTAAGTAAAATAAACGTAAAACACGTTTTTGAAATAATATTTTTTGCAATAACAAAAGAATCATAAGAATTCTTAGTACCTATAGTGAATACGAATACGATTGCGGTAAACCCCGACTCACCTTTATCGTTAACGTTTCAATCGTACGATGTGTGCATAGGTAATACCGATATTATCATGTTTGTATGGGAGATCATTCATTCATCGGCAATCGTAACGATGACACTCGCATTCGTAATCGTTTGAAATGCGTAATAAGATTTCGCGAGTTTGACGTCGATGATCGTAATAATCGTTTACGATGGACCCATCGTTTGACTTACGTAATAGATCCTCAGAGGATCTGTTACGTAACTGTAAAGATGGGCTCACCGTAAACGATTATTACGACCATGTCAAACTCACAAAATCTTATTACGTGTTTCAAACGATCGACGAGCGCGAGTGTCATCGTTACGATTGCCGATGAATGAATGATCTCCCATACAAACATGATAATATCGGTATTACCTATGCAGACATCGTACGATTGAAACGTTAACGATAAAGGTGAGTCGGGGTTTACCGCAATCGTATTCGTATTCACTATAGGTACTAAGAATTCTTATGATTCTTTTGTTATTGCAAAAAAATATTTCAAAAACGTGTTTTACTTTTATTAGTTAAGCTACTGCTGCTACTAATAATTTGTAGAACAAATACCTTTACCAAAAAGTGAATATTTCGACAAATGACCTGCTACTATAAAAATATTTTTATTACATGATGATGTATGAGTCATGTAGATGATCGAAGCATGTATCAAACAATATTTTTAATGGTTCCTATGTGATAATTAAAGAAATACAATATTGTTTTATGTAAAATGTTATTTTATGTTTTACTTTAACTAATAACTTCTTGTTCATTTTACGTAAAAATGTAATAAAACGATTAGTAATAAAAAATACTATGGGTTCTTTTACAATTTTTATTTGGCTTCGATTCCCCGATAATGTCCCGATTTTAATTATTCCTCACTCTCCATTTTCCCACAAATCGACAAATTTTTTCGTAATTGGCAGCACTGCATATACAAATTTGGTAGGTTATAAATTATGTAATGCAAAAATAATGTGAGTTTACGTTATTCAACGTATAAGGACATCCCTTTCTATTGCGTTCTTTAGCCCAAGGTGTTAACGAAAAAAAGTACACAGTACCGCCGTCTAGTGTCGAGTAGCAATACTTTTAGACAATTCTAATATCATTCATTAATTATATACGAGTGTAAAACGACGACATACGTAATGAAGTAACTTTTATACGAGTGGTCGATGATCGTTAACGATGGCCGATGGACGATTGAAACGTTTAAATTTACGTAATAGGCCCTCAAAATCGAAATACTTATCGTTGTTACAGGTTTATTATCATTGATTTATATGCTATGGTCGCGATAACAAATCTTTTTCGCACTTTTCTTAGTAACAAAAACAGCGCCATCCCTTAGAAGCCTTGAGAACTAATAGGACTGCTGATAATAAAAGGCCAAACCAAAACCGCGCACAACCACATTTTTTTAGTCTGTACTCACAACCTATAAAAGAGCAAGAAAAAATTATAATATTGATTAAAAATATGAATTTTACGAGTAATATATTATGTTTGTTATACTTCAATACTCGCATGATTTTCGGTCATTATTCTGTGGTAAGTGATGCATTTTTTACAACATAAATCAACATTTTGATACGAAAGTTCGAGAAAGAAATAGGTCTATGACTGAGTGACCTTATACTTCACCAATTTTAACACCGTTTTAAGACGAATGAAGTGATGCCATTTTGATTGTTTTAACGACCCGGTCCATACGCAGTAATGTATGTCTAGGATTAGTACCTATACAGTTTGCTTAGCTCTAATCTTAGTAGAAGATAGAGAACACACATTATACACCCATAAGTTAGTTCCTAACATGGGCATATACACTTCCAAGAAGACCCACCCAGTGTTTCAAGACGGAAGTTTCGCATCGTTGAGAAACATTTTCATTATTCCATTGGTGCTGGCCCAAACTCTGCACATCAGGGAGTTGACCCTTTTTCGTATTATCGCTTAAAAGTTGTCCGTACGGGCCTCCGCAAACATCCCTGATGCACTGCAAAAGCAAGGCAGCCCCATGAAAATATTATTATTTTGGACGCGCAGAGCACTATAGGTGCGCTGGGTTTATGAGGGCCACAGGTTAAACAGTGTTATTTTGGCCAGAAATATTTTTAGGCCCGTATAATACAAATTAAGCTTCGCAGGAAATTATGAGCGTTTTTACTCGACTCCCTTTGAATTCCTGTCTTAAAAGAAGGGTAATGTTTTTCGAGTACATACATACATAGATATGTATGTAAGTTGTCCGTTCTTTTGGCGCAGCCTGTAATCTAAACGAGTAGACCGATTTCGAAGTGCATGGTGTCGTAAATTCGTCTTGATATAATACAAATACTCTTTATTGCGCAAAATAATTTACAATAATTTTTGATGATAACATAAAAGCGATCTCTTCCAGACAATCCACAGCTATGGGAAATTTGTAGATAGAAAAACAGGTAGGGTGTACGATATTACCAACTAAGGAACTAATTATAGTTAAGTATGCATAAATATAATAATAATATCATATTAATAATCTTACTTAATAATATAAATATATATAAATAAATAAGTCGCGTCGGTGGTTCAGCGGTTATGACGCGGTCTCCAAATTCAGGAGGTCCGGGTTCGATTCCCATGCAGTCTATGTACCAATGAGGTTTCAAATTTAATTTAATTACTTAATGTGCATTTATCCAACTGCTCTTAAACAGTGAAGGAAAACATCGCGAGGAAACCTGCATGCCAGAGAAGTAAAAATTCAAAGGCATGTGAAGCCCCCAACCCGCATTGGGCCAGCGTGGTGGACTATGGCCCATACTCCCTCATATACGAGGGAAGGCCTATATCCCTGCAGTGGGATGTTTACGAGCTGATGATGACATAAATAAATAAATATACATAATATATAGTATAAAACACAATAGTTAGAAGCACTGATAGATAATCCACTGAAGTTCACGAGGCGGGAGTTAACGAAAAGAAAAAGTCTTGAGCTTTCCTAATAGATTCCGGCAAAGACTTCCACAGGCGAGTGGCTTGCAGTCTGAAGGACTGGCTATAGAATTTTGTTAAATTAGGAGTGACGTAGAGTCGAAGGTTTTCGGAAGAAAGGAGAGGGCGATTATGACAAGCGGAAAGTAATTGGAACCAATTCTTGAGATAGAAAAGAATCCTAGGATGTTAAAAAGTAAATGAAATTCAAATTTTTTAACCAATAGCTAATATATTTTAACGAATTTTTAACTAAAATGCAAACCCTTGCGACGCCGGATTGTAAGCCACTTGAATTGAGTCCTGTATTTCTAAACACAACACCAAACAGAACGTCATAATCTACAATATACGTAATACCCACAGATATTAAATATATGTTAGAACTTTATACTTCTAACTTTTTTCAAAATAAACTATTATTCTTTATATTTATGAAACATTTCACCGAGGGCAAATATCACAACTCAATAAACTATTTAAAAAAATATAAAGTAGCCATTGATTCATTTTTTGAAAGTTGTTTCAAAAATCTTAGTATCTTCTACAACGCCAGTGGGTAGCTTTAATTTAATTTTATAGATTTTCTAACTAAATACCTATACTATACATAAATGAAATAAAATATACCTAAAGCAAGCTACAGAATGGTGAGAAAACATTTTTATTCTATTACTGATGGCTACTCTATCCTTTTGCAAAAATCAGAATAATACAATACAATATAAATTCACTTTATTGCACAACAGAAAAGAAAATACAGTTTCAGAAAAGTGGTGAGAATAGAATGTATAATTTGGCGACCTTATCACTAAAAGCTACATAACTTCCTATAATATATAAGAACTTCGTATAATCTTATAGAAAATTACACCACAAACATTACATATTTTCATTGAACTATAACTGTAGTGTAAGAAAGAAGAAAGTAAGAAACAAAAATTTATTTAAACCCATCTCATGACACAAACAATCAGGTACAAATATTACACAGTCGAGACACATGCAAAAAATAACATTGTGTTTGCCATCTAATTGTCGGTGTCGAAACCGACGGCAGCGGTTGTAGGTGTAGCGGTTGAATGGATATCTACCAAGCGGGTTGAACTAGCCGGTGTGAAAGATTTCTTGCATAACAAATACATACAAAATAAACAAGAACTTCAAGTTTATACGAAGTTAAAAGTGTATCCTTACTTGACTAAATAAGATGCGACTCATTTCAACAACCAAAAAATTACTTGTTTTTACCGGACTAATTCACTACCGATCGAAAATAATAATCCGTAAACAAAACGCATTCTTCATCAATATATTTCACTGAACCTACAAAAAAAAATTAACGCAACAAACAAGTTTCAGCGTGGATCGCCATAAACAAACACATGGACACGTGTAACTGTCTTCCAAAACCCCTATGTTCGCGGACTTGACAATGGCAAACTCCTTTATTATGAAGGGAGTCCTATGTCCATCCGGAACTCGGACGTGTCTGTGTACACATCGGGACCGGATATTGTTGCGTTCACGAATTTCCCCCTTACATAGCTCCACCGTGTTCTACAACTTTACGACTTGGATTCTTCGACTTTTCTCATATGTATGTCTTAGGTCGATGATTAAAAGAATTTATTATTTCTCCCTCATTGGATAAATTGAAATTTCTTTTAAAATATAGAATAAGTCAAAAAGTCGCTCTAACCTGCACTCGAGAAGCTTAAAGCTAATTATAAATAATACCCAAATAGCCGTGATGGGAGTTATTTTCCAGAATTCGCGATTATAAAAAAAGTCGACGTTTCGAATAATTCTAAATTCTCGAATATAACTGTAATTAAAGCTATTTAAGTATTATTCGTCGAATCCAACTCGCCTGGGCAGCGTTTGGGAAGCTACGTAACATATTCTCGTCCCAAATAGCGCAATGTCTCAAGACTAAAGTCTTTGATCAGTGTGTGTTGCCAGTGATGACATATGGAACTGAAACGTGGTCGCTCACTATGGTCCTCATAAGAAGGCCAAAGTGACCTTGAGTCACCCAAGGGGCAATGGAGAAAGCTACGCTCGGAGTCTCCCTGCGGGATCGATTCAGAAATGAGGAGATCAGCAGGAGAACCAAGGTGACAGATATAGCCTGAAGAATTGCCAATGCCATTAAGTAGCAGTGGGCGGGGCACATTGCTTGTAGGACCGACGCGCGTTGGGGCGGATAGGTTCTCGAGTGACGACCACGCACCGGAAGACGCAGCGTGGGCAGACCCCCCACGAAGTGGAGCGACGATTTGGTAAAGATCGCGGGAAGCCGCTGGATGCGGGCAGCACAGGACCGATCGTTGTGGAGATCCTTGAGGGAAGCCTTTGTCCAGCAGTGGGCGTCTTTCGGCTAATAGGATGATGATGATGAAGTATTATTTATTTATTTATTTATTTATTTATTTAGGAGAAGTTATTGGGTCTTTACCTATGATATTGGAGTTTGTTTTCTTCGTTAATCATATGTACAATTTTTTTTTTATTTGGAAAATGGAATATTATTTCAAGGTTTCACATGAAATATTTTTTTAATTTCTGGGCTAAATCACATAAAAAATAATTAACAGAGTTCTTTTCATGTGCTTCCTATAAACATTTCTTAGCTTCGCTGAAATTTTTATAAAGCGGTTACTTTCAAAAATTAACGCTGCATATACTTCTTTTATTTTTATTTTATTTTATTTTTATTTTACTTAACTTAATGTTATCCGATAATACACACAAAGTTTAGCTAAATTTGGATTTGCCGTTCCCAAAAAAAAAATCAAAAATGTTTGTATGGAGAAAACAGTCTTAATCAAATTCTTCATACAAAACGCCAATGTCATAGGTAAGGACCTAATATAATAATTCTTCAAGGCTTTCCGAGTGCAGATCAGAGTAATATTTTTGATTTAAGCTGTATTTTTACCTTTCGAATAACAGAAATGCACACGTGACAGGAGTGAGCCCATCGTCGTTAAAACGTATATAAGTCTGTAGATGTTTTTTTGGTGTGAAGTCCGTTAGTAACCATTGACGACACCCACGGGAAGAGAAGAGTTTGTTGTATTCGTTTTACGAGCGGAAACCACACGGCACATTGCGATTCTAAATTTCAAATACCTTAAACAGTAATTATTTACATACTTTTATTACGAACGTGTGCCTCTTCTCCACACCCACTCAGAAATAAGTAAATATTTTGTATATCTACAACATCTTTTTGTATACATTCATCATTATCTAGTCATTTGCTCTAATGAAAATTGATGAAGGTGAGAGCGAAACTCGAGGACCTAGTGACCCCATTCCCTTTGAATTTGAAGATAACGCATATACCACTTTCCCACACCTGCTTCAAGCTTTAACACACCATAATATTAGTTGGAATCCCACACAAAAGGCTCCAGCTGCGTTGTACGTGATCACGTGATCGTGTCTAACCAACTAGCTTGACTTAGCAATAACCAGCCCAAGTGACAGATGTCACAGCGGTAATCCTATAAGTAAATATGGACAATATTGCGTTAATATCGTCGCGTGTAATACGTTGTTGGAACTTTAGTGACAGTATAGCGGGATACGGTGAGGGCACGCACGGCAGACATAATATTATTCAGTATTACATATACACATACCATAACGTTATGACCTCTAAACATTTAGTATTGGGGTGTTCAAAACATTAAGGGTTTAATGCTTGAAACAACATCCACGATTCACCTCACAAATATACTTATGTGACAAAGTGTGAGCCCATCGCCGTTAAAACGTGCAAATCTCTATATACATTTATATGTTTTCTGGTGAAAAGTTTCTTAGTCTGAAAGATATTCTCTTTACGAGTCGCATCCACACAGTACACACATTTCGTATTATATTTGTTAAAATCATTTTCCCAAACAAATAATAACAGCCTTACTATATTCCCACTGTCAGAGTACGGTCTTCTTTTAAGTTTTAGGTCAAAAGAACAGGACCCAATTGCATAACGAGCCCTTCGAAACACGGAAACACAATCTTATGAAAAAGCCACAGTTGTTATCTATAGAAGGACGAGAACGAATAGCAATGCCACGTACATAATTATCGATCGTTATTTTATGATATGGATCGGATATTGGGACGACTAGGTGAATTTACACAGAAAATACAGAGTGAATTTTTCAAGTAGGCATGCAAGGCCAAATCCGAAACTATAATGAATAGCGAAGTACTCAAAGGAATCTAGGGCCCGAGTTTAATGAAAACTAAAACTGCATGAATGGACTGTTGAAAAATCAATATATCGTACCCGTTTGAAAAAAAAACGGTCTGTATTATTGCACCATTCGATTGTATCGCTAATAAAAAACGAATTCTGGGAAACACTTTATGTTGAAAAAAAAATGTATTCTATTATTATCATCGGTATCTATTATTATCTGCATATAACAAATATATAAAAACATTTTGTTGGTGGTATGGCATTTTAAAATGTCCGTCTGGCTAGCTAGCACCATCTTATCTAAATCTGCCGCCAAGCAGCAATGTTAATAGCATTTTTGTGTTCCGATTATCAGAGATAAGATAGCCAGTCCCCCAAATGTGTTGGGGTTTCCGAGTCAGTACGCTTCCACCTTCGACTTCATCTTCACTTAACATCAGGTATGATGAGGTCACGTACCAACCCGTCGTGCATAAAAAAATTTAAAAATAATGATTGGTTCCGCATTTTTATTTTTTCTCCTACAGTGTAACATTTGTAAGCTCTAGTATGGATGGAAGAAATCTTTAGAGATGAGCTCACGTTGGTATATATTTTTTGACTAATCTGGTTGTATTTTGTAATCATTCCCATGAAATGTTTCAAAAGTCAGTACTGTCCCTAGCTACGGTGAGGTAGCGGCACGTAGAAGTTTCAGCAATCCCGAATAATAATAGCTACAATACATACCCACTAAAGTAAATACATACGTGTACAAAACTACTAAGATTCCGAAAATTCCAAGATAAGATAATACTAGTACTTCTGGCACTGCCTGCTATTAGACTTGGGATAGAAGAAAAAAATTATAATAATATACCTGCTATTTCTTTATTTTTTTACTTATGTATTAAGTATTCTTTATGGCAAAATTCGAAGAGTTGCCAAAACCCAAAGAATTGAATTGAAGTAATCTCAAAATATTATAAAACAAAGTCGCTATCTACGTCTGTATGTTTTCCCTGTCATTTGTTTTAAATATCAACGACATCAGCTGAGATTTTGTCATTATGAATTTAATTTTATCTTCAATTTGGTAGAACAGTGATCCGACTTAAATCAAAATTATTGACCATAATTGTGCATTTTTTTCGTTTTCCTTTAAGTTTTCATTTAGATATAATATGCTAGACCAGATTTCCGCCCGCGGCTTCGCCTGCGTGGAATAACCTTATCCCGAAAATTTATTTATCCCACGAGAACTACTCACTTTATCGGGATAAAAAATATCATATGTCCTCATCTACGGTATCATCAACATCATCATCTCCGTACGTAAACATCCCAATGCAGGGATATAGGCGTTCCCTCTTATAATAAGGGAGTATGTACCATAGTCCACCACGCTATCCCAATGCGAATTGGAGACTTCACATGCCTTAGAATTTTTATTTCTCAGGCATGCAGGTTTTCTCACGATGTTTTCTTTCACCGTTTTAAGAGCAGTCGGATAAATACATAACTTATTAATTTCAAACTCATTGGTACATGGCTTGTCTGGGAACCTGGACCTCCTAAATTGGTAGACCGCGTTTTAACCAATGAGCCACCGGAACCGTCCATGGTATATTCTACCTACATACCAAATTTCATCAAAATCCGTTCATCCGTTTCGCCGTGATTGAGCAAAAAACAAACATCTAAACTTTCGCATTTGTAATAGTATAGTTAGATTGAATGACCGAATCAATGATGAGGTAACCGGATGAGATTGGAAGAAGAAGACACAAATAAATTGGGACCAGGACAAGATGTTGATGATACATGCTAGATATTTTTTTTAATTTACAACGGTTTGGTACTTGACCTCAATCACACCTGATGTTAAGTGAAGATGAGGTCAAAGGTGGAAGCGTATATACTGACCCGGAAACCCCAACACATTTGGGGGACTGGCTATCTTATCTCTGACAACCGGAACACAACAATGCTGCTTGGCGGTAGATTTAGATAAGATGGTGGTAGCTAGCCAGGCTTAAACATGTACCCCGCTGGGAATCGAACCCGCGACCTCCGAATCGTAAGCCCAATGTTGTTTACATTGAGCCACAGAGGCGGTTCAATATCAAATAGGTATAGCCAAAGAGCAATGCTTCTCCCCGATAGTAGGACTAAGCTAAGCTATTCGCCCCGTAATTTCACACCACATTTACCTACGTTAACCTACTTGGGGGTTAGCTTGTGGTTTCTTCCTTCCATCCCGACCTAGATTATTCGGTCAGTTTAAAATGATTCAGACGATTTTAACCCGGTGTTATGTGAATTCACAAAAGTCGCGCTATATGTTGTATATAAGTAGCTAATGATTAGTATGCTTAAATTATAATTTTATTGTTTTATATATTAACTATTATACTGTTTAGTTGGTTCGTATATTATTGCATTGTAATGTAATTTTTACTGTAATGGTAATGTACCGTAATAAAATAAATTAATTAAAAAAAAAAATGTTTGACGACGTTTTTGTATGGCGGGTCTTTGTCCGGGTGTATCTCAATAAAGCCTGGACTGTTTTGATTACGTTTTAACGGAAAAGGTTGCAGGACAAAATTTTTTTCCGAAAAAAATATTTTAATTTGGCCATACTTTCAGTTACAGTTGATCAGTCACTTTTTTTATGATTGACTGGATTCGTATTTGGGCACAATCTCACCTGATGGAATATTCACTCTGCTCTTGAAGATCCCAAGGTTGTATGATTCAGGAAAGATTTTATATCGTATAAGTATCGTATAAGATATCGTAACCAAAATATTGCGCTCTGGGAATGTATGTATTCAAGATACTTAAAAAAATATATTTACACCAATCATCTAGTCGCAAAATAAGCCAAGCTTGTGCTATGGATACTAACGGATAAACATACATAAATATTTATATAAACATCCAAGACTCGGGAATTAATGTTCGTATTCATCATACAAACATTTACCCCTCGCGTGATTCGAACCCGCAACCGTTGGTTTCGCTGATAGGGTGACTATCCACTACACCAATCGATCGTCAAAATACTTAGGAACCCTCTTGCGGTTTAGCAACCACTTTTCGAGTAACCTTGTATACCTGGCTATTATCTGAGTTTATGTCTTTAATCTAATACTTGTTTCTTTTAATACTGCGCGTCCCGACACTTGTACGCTACAAGACCTCTACAATGCCAATGCCACCGACAATGCTATATATGCAATAAACGTGTGGCCACATTCTGGTCCTCAAGAATTTGATGTCGCCATCGACTCGCTAAGAAGAATACTTTTTAGGACAACGGGTTAACACTTGAACACAGTCACAGTTGAGGATGATATTGTATAAGATTGAATATCGCCGAGCGACCTTCATCAATGCTCATATCTCTCCCAATTATCAAATATACAATATAACTCTAAGCTAAACAGAATTACGTGAAATATAGCCAAACATAAGAGTCACCCAAATGTTTCAAGACAAAAACGGACCAATAGAATAAAATCAATGCGTTTTTGACTTGATTGATGGTCCCACTTTTTCAAAGCCTCTCGCTACCTATCTCCGCTACATTAGGTTGAGAAAAAGAGACAAAACATTAAGCCAAGTTATCCCCATTTCACGTAAGTGGGATAGTGTTAGAATGGACATAGCGGATTTACAATTCAGTAAATCAACTTAATTCAAGTATCATAAACTGTGAAGTCAAACCACCGTCTAAACTTACCACTGTCGAATAAACCTGAGCACTCGTGGTACATGATTCGTATGAAAATAGGACTTTAATAATAATAATAATAAATAATAAATATCCTTAGACATAATTTTGACTTGGCTTAGACAAAAATGATTTTAACATCTTTTAGGTGACATCATAACTACATACACACAACGCCATCTAGTTCCACAGTAAGCAACTATAGGCTTGTGTTGTGGATACCAGATGGTTGATATACTACATAAATACATTTTTTTATTTGTAAATAAATACTTGTTATAAAAGAAAACATCCATAACTCGGGTACGCATGTACGTATTCATCACACAAACCTATGCCCTTAGCGGGATTCGAACCCGCAACCTTTTGGTATAGTGGTCAGAGTTGCTAACTACTATATACACAGGTCGTCAGGTCGGCCCAGGACTAGTGATCACCTATCGAATCCCATATTGCCGACCTTCGATAATTGAAAGGGAGCGAATGCTATGGATGAATCACTATGGATTTCATAAGAAAGCTCAAGGTCACGAAACGAGCTATGGAGAGGTCAATGCTCGGTGTTTTACTCCGTGATCGAATCAGAAATGAGAAAATTCGTAGAAGAAGAAAAGTCACCGTCATAGCCCAGCGTATTAGCAAGTTGAAGTGACAATCCGGCCTCCAGACTCCGCCCACTGTAACTAATATATAAGCTGCGATCAACAGTGGTACTCGACACGGTGCCTACTGATGGCAGACGGTGCTCTACCCCAGACTAATTAAAGAAAGAAATAGGGTGTATGAGTAGGAAAAAGTTTCAAATCAAATAAAAAATTTGTTTATTGTCATCCATTATTAACAGATTTATAGTAAAAAGAAGAAACATATTTAAAAACTTATCTTAGACGGAGGCAAAAGGCGATGTCTCAGCTGGTGCTCGATCGACCGCAAGTGTCGTCCAGCGCTTGATTTTCAGTCATCTCCTTCTCCCTGAGGTGGTGTGAGGGATGAGGATGCTAACATGGCTAACCTAGCTATACCTATATTTGTATATGTCATTTAGATATCTGTACTCATGATATGGAGATAACAATAAATAAAAAATGTATTATAAAACTATAGATTCACAATATTTGTAGAAGGTAAAACCGGCCAAATTAAGCATTTAGTCCCGTGACAGTGAGCACCAATCAGAAGCTGTGACATTTCCTTGTCCCTATTCAGCAAGTATAATCAATGAAATGCAAATGCCAACCTTATGGGAAAGTAGGGGTAAGTTGAAGAGCCAGTGGGCAGGGTATTTTGTAGTACTGATGCCCGTTGGGGCATTAAGGTTCTGGAAGGAATGGCAGCATTACCCCGCTGAATGGTAAGCCTAATTCGCTGCTCGAGGTAGCTACCAACTCTATTCATTCGACAGAATGGAGTTCCATGCCTTGGCTGTTTGCATTATGAATGAAGACTCGAACCGCTTAGTGCGAATGTTCGGTATGTTGACTACATACGGGTGAAATCCCTCCCCACGCGTAGTAGTCCGAAGATGGAATGGCGATGATATTATGTAATTCCAACGTACTCTCACCGAAGCGCATCCTGTAAAATATTGAGAGACAGGCGACCTCGCGACGGCGTTCGAGGTTCTGTTAGAAGTGATCGAATCGATTCAGCCGTTTTTTTTTTAATTTTCAGTGTTCTTTAAAGGTCTGACTCCTCTGATCTCGGTGTAATTTGTGTTACTGTTTAACCATGCGCATTGTCAGGATCGATCCGCATTCGCGAGGGTACGTGTGGAACGTGCACCGCGCCAAATAAATTATCTGCAACGGTAAATTTTCCCGATACACGGATGTATACCTTTTATTTTTCTATCCCTTTTATATTTCCTCAGTAAACTAGATTAGGTCAAAGATATTCGACACATCGATACCGAAAATAGAACAAATGTAAACATTATCTAGTGCATCCGTGGCTAATTGTAAACAATCTAATGTTTGCGACTTGGTGGTGTAGTGGTTAGAAACTCTGACTGCTATACCTAAAGGTCGCGGGTTCGAAACTCGCTAGGGACATATGTATGTATGATGAATACAGATGTATGATGATTTATTTTTTACAAAAAAAATCTATTTGTGTAGTTTATCAACCATCTGGTATCCACAATACAAGCCCCAAGCTTAGTATGGAACTAGATGGCGCTGTGTATTATGTGCAAGGATGTTTATATTTGCAAAACGGAGGTTGAGGGTTCGTTTCCCAGTACAGATAAACTACATATGTTAGTACATTGTTTTGTTATTGGTATGGCGTTTTTAACCCCGACGAAAAACAACGGGTGTAATGTGTTTGAAGGCGTTGTGTGGGTGTCCAGTTTTGTTCAGACATATCGCAATAATGCGTGGTCCGGTTTGAATGCGGTTTTTTATATTAAAGACAGGTTCTTAACTAGGTCAAAAACCGGTTCAGCCATTTGGAAGATATGCTTTTATCGTAGTTGGTTTCATTTATCTGATATAATCATTTGTTTTCTCGAGGTTTTCCAAATTTTAATTTATAGTCATATATTTTTTTTTTTTTGAATAATATAGAATCAACAGCATCATTATAAAAACTATTACACAACATCTATAAGTCAAAGTTAATGTAAGGTCTAACAAAATTAACCCGATAAACATTGCAATTTTTGCAATACGAAAAAAATAAAACAATGAAGTTAACAGATTTTATTCAATAAATAAAATTGAGAAATATAAATTTTGTGAGTTGGACCTTAATGTACTTTGCCACAACACACATCTTTGAAGACGCCAAAAGGCGACCAATCGCCGCTCGCCGCCGGCGCTTGCCCCGGCGCCGCGACTTGCTGTGCTTGGTTGCGCTCTGTGCCCAGACACCCCCTTTGTTTGGGGTCTTCCATATGAACGTTGCCCGTTTTTTCGCATTGATAAAATAAGGTAGATTCGAAATGAAGTAAGTCTGTTAATTTGCATTTTCATTTGCACTTACATTTAAGTTAATTTAAATCAAGGCTAATTTTAATGAATATATTATTTTATTGTCATGTACATGCAATTGCCAAAGTTTGTCGGGTTAATTTTGATAGACCTTATATGTGATAAGAAATTTATTTAGTCCTCAATATTACATCACAGGCTGTATGAAGAATAATTAAATAATTTATTTAAAAAAAAATCACAAACAAAAAACTATCCTCAAGTCCCTGGTTGGTGGAATGGTACCCAGAAGGCTGGCCGCTATGCCTCGCTGTATAGCAAGGCGTATTCTTTGACCAAAGTATTGGCCAGCCCTGTGATCGTAGGATGCATCAACCAGACGCTCAGATAACTCGCTAAAAAGAGTATGAGCACCCGGTCCCCACGGCCCAAGCGTTTCTACGCCAAACATCGCAAATAAGTGATCTCCAATGAGACCGGCATATTTGCGCCGCTTAACGCTTTCTGTCGAGGTGGCAGCGGAACCAGCTATACCGCTTGTACTTGGAAGATGAGAAAAAGCAAGGGTATCGACGCAGGTTGCATCGCATACCAAAGACCATCCCAATTTCAAGGCACGAGCGTCATACCATCCGGCCTTTTGCCGTCTTCACTCGCCAGTCCATTAGGTTCCAGGATTGATTGATAAAAATAAGAAAGCTTTATTTGATACACTTAGCGACACACATAGGTACGTGATGTCACGTTTTGCAACGTTCTGGGGATAAGGCGTCATCTGAGCAGCATGCTCCTTATAAATATGATAATTCTTTTTTTTTTATAAATAAATGGTAACATCACAGATTGTTGGCCGTCCTCTTTTAACCCGTCTGCCCAAAGAAGGGGGGTAATGTTTTTGGAATGTATGTATGTATGTCCGTTCCTTTGGCGCATCCTTTTCCTTGACCGATTTCGAATTACGGACGAACTGTCAGCAAGTTCCAGTCTAAAAAAAGTCCACAAAATACAATGCTGTGTCGGGTTTTTTGGTTTTTAAATAGTTATTACATTTTCTTTTATTTATTATTTTGGTTTATAATCAAACTTCAATCTGTTTTTGAATGGTATCCGTATTCATCATATAAATATATGCCCCCAGCAGAACTCGAACCACAACCTTTTTATTCCCAATTTATTCTTAGCTGTCTTTTTTACTGCGGATCACCGCTTGACCTCACAAAACGCTTGAAATCACAACGCAAACAAGAAAAGATGGGTTGGTTCTATTCTTTTTACGTAATAAAACTACACATTACGTGACTGCCCGTCACGTAAAAATATCCTACCACCAATCTGTCCTTAGATTATGTTTCTTCATCGGTATCGTCATCGATTACGTTGACCAATGAGAAACCGTCAAATTGCCGAGCGAACGACAAGCCAACCAATCATATATCAGAACGTAACCGATGACGATAACGATGAATTTGTGTAATATAACCGCAGAGCACTAAACGTCGCCGTCTTTCATTCGCGTGATCAATATGTATATTAAAAGGGTACGTCTCTAATTTCGTAAGTATACAGTATTGTAATGTACTATACTATTTATTTCATTTTACAGGGCTATTTCCAATGAACGAATTATATCAATTACAATGAAAAGCAAACCCATGTTATTTAAATGTAATTATCATAGTCATTTTCCAACCTTTTCCACGTTAGCGATAATTACTGGTTTTTGAACGATCCGGTCGGGTTATAGCTTAAATAAACATAATAATGAGGCTACACAATATGTACATCGAACGATTTAATTTAAACAAAGAAGGTAAGTAATAAAAATGTTTATTATTATGACAATAAAAAACAGTTCGAAAATGTTTGATTAAACAAGTCAAGTAGCAGTAGAGCTGAATTTCTTACACTCGCTGAGAAGCGAGGGGTGTTTGGGGGCGTTGTATGTCCAGTGTTCGGATGCATCTCAGTAATGCGTGGTCCCATTTGAACACGGTTTTTTTTATATTGAAGATAAAACCAGGGCATTTCTTAGCTATGTTAGATTGAAATCGGTTGAGCCGTTTCGAAGATATTTAGCTTTTAACACAATTGGCTTAGTCTATCTAGATGACATTAAACCGCCACCATGGCTCAATTTGAACAACATAAGGTTTACGAATCAGTGATCGCAGGTTCGATCCCCAGCGGGGTACATTTTTAGTAGATACTTGGTTTGGTTGCTGGTAAGGCAATTTAAATATTCACCTGGCTAGCTGCCAACACCTTATCTAAGTTTACTTTTAAAACAGTTCAAGTGTGATTGAGGCCAAGTGCTGTTGTGCATAAAAAAAAGTCTATCTGGATGATATAATCATTAGTTTCGTCGGAGGTTTTCTAAATTTTCAATTTATAGTTGTATACTCGTATGTTGTCACCTTTCGCACCGTCTGGGGTATAAGGCGTCATCTGACCAGCGGAGTCCGTAGCAGGTATGGGAGTTTTTTTGTTATAATCATAAATCACAACAACACAGGCTGTTTTTAACTTTTTCTTTTATTTATTATTTTGTTTACAAACATATTCTTAAATAACCTCAAAATTACATCTGTTTCGTAAGCATTAGACATTTTCCTACATCGCTAACAACGTCAACAATGGGAAGGCTGCGTCTTCGGTCGCGCATGCATACGTCACTCTCTTTATCAATTCATTATATCAGCTATTGGACGTCCCCTGGTGGACATAGGCCTCTCCCATATATTTCCAGAGGGACCAGTTGGAAGGGATCTGCATCCAGCATTATCCTGCGATCCACCTTGTGAGTAGACGTGCTACGCTGCGCTTGTCATTGCGTGTACTCCATTCGAGAACTTTAATACCCCATCGACCATCAGTTCTTCGAGCTCTATGCCCTACCCACTGCCACTTCGACTTACTGTATCAATTAATGTCCACCAAAACAAATGGGCCATGAAATCAAAATCCGTGACAAAAATTTCATACCCTATTTAGACGGCTTTCACCTATTATATAACATACAGCGCGAGCAGTTACATTACACCTGCACCGTCGACATAGATCTGATTTTTTTATCGTTTTATTCTCTACTCTCAAACTCTCAAAGGGATCTAACCCATACAGCCATGTCTTATTTCTCTTATTTCTTCAGTTTATAAGTCAGTCTTAGTCAAAACAAGAATTCGTCGTATAATTGGCGTATACAGAGTCTAGTCACGGTCAAGTCATTCTTCAGTAAAGCGGCAGAATGCTGTATAAAAGGTTTTGGCGGCTTCTTGTGGGAACCCGAAGCTCCGTTACGCACTTTAATTTACAGTTCCCTTCACTTGTACACCATTACTAACTTTTGCTGCACAATATCCTGCCATTATTAAGCTTCAAACGTCAGAATGTACAAATTATAAGAATTATAAATAAAATTGAAACTTCACTCGCCGATATCTCACCAAAAAAACACATAGATCTGACATAGTATTGATAAACTTCGATTATACACCGCTCGACGTCGATCAATATGTATTAAACCAAAGCGATCAACCATCGATGGGACATTTAACGAACACCGACCGATACGGACACATGGATCTGGATATTGATCAATGTCGATTACCAACCTACGATGGTATTTGTATTTTAGGTTGCATACTGTTTTATTATCTGCAATCATCGACAATCCTGAGCAATTACGCCTTGATCACATAGATCGTGCCGGTGTAAAAATACCCCTACTTTCGCACTTTGAAGTGCATAATGGTCAATTGGTCACGCGTGACTCGATGCAATTCACAAGAACCGCCGGAGCGCGGGTTCCCGAGCGGGCTAAAGCAATGTGTGTCTTAGCATTTTACGTGCGAATAAATAACGCAGGAGAAAGCTTCTTCAAATGAGAAAACTACAATACAAAATGCTCTTTATTAAGTTACAAATAATATATATTATATTTTTAATAATTAGGAACTGAAAATAATGTCTGCAACACTATGGCTGTGGGAAGTTTGTATATCGATGAACAGATAGGTAACACTATAATATTAATTATAGGATAAAATTAATTAAAGATAAGTAAAATTATGGATAATTTTGTCCAACTATACTATTGGATTTATTTGTATTCACAAAAATCAAAATACATAATTATACTTACTTAAATTTGCCGTAGTTCATCAAGCACTCGTGGTATTGTGTTATTAAAGTAATCTTCAATTAGCAAAGTTAAGAAACTTTCGTTCTGAACGTAGTGCATTTTTGCTTACGAGTATTTTCAAAAAGGCCAGATGTACGACATTAGAGACACAGTGTGACAGTACACAATGCGTCATTGGTACGACTTGAAAACTCGATCAGCCCTCGTACCATGACATCGTTTGTCGGGCGCGACGTAGGAGTGAGAGTGAGATAGTTGTATATTTCGTCCGAGCGAATGAGCAGGACAAATATCATCTCGCGCGACTAGTGCAGGTTGCTACCAGTCTAACATAAATCCACCAATCCGCACTGTCCCGCATGAATGTTTATGACCCATACCCATACTCAATGGAAGGAGGCCTTGCCTCAGCAGTCTAGATACAAAGGTTGTTGATATAATTGGCATAATATACTTCTTTCTATTTATCTTTGCTCTTCAAGGGAAGTTTACATATATTATATTTATGTCACATAACAAGTATCTTTATGTATTTATTTAATTTACATAGCACATTTTTATTTCTTTGACAGGATGTCTTTATGCAACTAGCGACGGTAACTCGTCTGCTCTGGGTGCGACAGTAAACCAGCGCTGAGCTCTTACAAGCTCAGCATATAATAATGTTTATTTCCTGAAAGCCTACTTAAAAGTACAATCTGTTAAAAATATTTACATTGTATGTAATTAATTAATAACATTAGAGAGTAATCTGAGGCCAAGAAACATACGAGGGAGTAATTGACGCTAAAATGGGTCTAAACCTGTACTATAGCGTCAACTGTATATTAGTAGTTGCTGATTGCCAACTGGGTGATACATAACATTGGTGATACATGATAGTGATCATCACAATAATAAAGTATGCAATGAATAAAGCTGCTACTGTCTAGTTTATGTATTATGATTTGAGTGTATGTTTTGATTTGAGTAGTTTATGTGGGTTGTGTATATAGCTGAGTCGTTTCCCTTTCGCTGCTGCGACATTTATCTGAGTGTTCTGTTATTTTATTTGCCTAACAATTGTTGTATATGTGTCGAAGTGGCGAATAAACAGTTTCTTTTCTTTTCTTTTTCTTTATACAATATACGACAAAGAAATAACTGCAGACCATACTTCATAAAAGAGAAAATACTAACTCTTCCATCCATCTACATATTGGAAACCGCCATGTTTGTAAGGAAGCATATAGAATTATTTGAATATAATAAAAATTTCCGTCATCATACAAAACTACTTCACCCAATACCGAGATTAGAAATATTTAAAAACCGTCCTCATATATAATAAAATACCTGACATATTAAAAAAAGAGCAAAAAGATAAAATATTCTGCAACCAATTTAAATCTATAATAATTGAAAAATGTTACTATACAAATTCATGAATACATGGAAGATAAATTAAAAATTGATAAGTATTAAACAGAAAAGCCCTCCTCAAAATATTTATAATTACATAGGTACTCATCTTCACTTAACATCAGGTGTGATTGAGGTCAAGTACCAACCCGTTAGGCATAAAAAAAAAAGTATATCAATATTAATTAAAATATTTATATTAACAATTAACAATAAATAGATAAACATAGTAATGTGTTGTGATAATTAGAATAGTAAATACAATTAATTATTTTAGATTAAGTTTAGAATCTGCCGTGCCCTTACAGGGTTTCATGTATGGACTATTGTTTTTTTTAAGATCTAATGTACACATGAAAGCATGAATAAATGAATATGAATAATAATTAGTTGATTATAGCACAGCATATAAAGTGACTTACAGTTGCATTCAGTACGAAGGCTCTAAAACATGAGTGCAATCTTAAACCATGTAATACGACGTCCATAATCTGCTTCTCCGCCAAATACGCTAAGCAAATATTCTATTCTATACAACGAAGAAGCATTTACAAAATGCAATTTTCACTCATAGTACTTTTCACCGAAAGCTGCCATAATCTTGCGCGGTTATTTTCCAATGGTTTTTTTTATTCAAATTTAGAACAAGCTATTCCCGTGTACAAGAGTGTCTACAAGTTACATAATCAACTTTTTGGACTTATTCTGATGATCATCCACTGCAAATTGAAAAAAAAAGTATACATAACATTAGATTTTAATACAACTTTACAGCCTTATAAGCGGTAAATGCCGTCTTCTGACCGCTTTAGTGAAACGTAATAATAAAATTCTCTATCTCAGGAGTGCATCATCAGATTAACACCAAAAGGTAATAGTGCTCTGAGAGTACTATCATCAATATTTAGGATATTTTTCCTTCACACTCGACTTCTTTTTACAAGCTTTTATTCAACTTGGAATGTTCGTATGTAAGTTGTCTTGCAAACCATTTTTCAATCACTTTCTGGTGTCTGATTGAGCTGAAATTTGGCATATTTATGTAAGTTCGGTGACAATGAAATATTATGATACCATCAAGCTAATCTGATGATGGAGCGGTACTGGAACTGCCTGATAGCAACTGGCAAGATATTCGAATTCCGGTCAGTTTGTTTTTGTTGCAATAAGCACTTTCCATTACACATGATGACCAAGGATGAGGAAGATGGAGCTAGAAGATTGGCACAGCACCTCATTGATATGGATTATATATTACTCGTGCTTCTACTAGAATCATATGTAATAATCATGATGGAGAATTAAAGATTGTTTTTATAAGTATTTTTAAAGTAAAACTTATTATTTCACATTATATACTAACATAAATGATGGAATGTTCGACTGTCAATGCGGTAACCACACAGCAAACCTCACTCCACCTCCATCACAAATCCTATCAATTTTAACACCCACCAAAACAAACATGCCATAAAATCAAAAGCCGACCCAAAAACATTTTCCATTTACCCCGCCCTGTATTCAAGTAACACAAAATTTCTCACATAATATCTGCGACTACAGGTGCAAATTACAGCCCTGCGGGGGTAAAAGGACCCTTGTATCGCGTATGTCACAACCACTTTTGTTTGAACCCTAGAATATTACATTGAAGATCCGTTGTGTTAATATTTTTCTAGAATGTCGGAGCGAGGGGAAGGTCTCTCTACATTGGCGGAAGCAATAGTATTGCTGTCATGGGAAATAACATGGCCTCTAGTGTTATAGTAGAGTTAGTGTAAGTTAGTTCGTGATAGTAAGTTTAAGTAATAGTTACATTAAAACTTTATTTTCAGATGGAGTGGGTAGTGGTTGCTCGTTTTCGACTAGCGATTGTCCATTTCCTTGATTATTATTTTTTTTAACTTTTGATAGGTCCACCTGTATGTCAACTGTAATATATGCCAGCTTTATCTCAAATAGGGTGGTCAGAGATATCCCAAACATTAGCGTTTGGGTGTTCCGAACAGTAAACGTTTTTAAGTCTTGTACAATAAAAATTTTTTCTTCACCTTCTTCTTTTTTCATGTTACGAGTAGCAGGGCTTTTTAATAGAGCTGGAAAGTGATTTTTTATAACAAAGACATGGATCATGGAGCTTATGTCAACTACGAGACATTTTATGTACAAATACTCCTTGTTTCCATACAAAATACTAACGAGTTATTAGAAATGTTAATAAATTCCTAATCTGATAAGGCAAACAATTGGAATCCATTTCTAAACATTTCGTCATACGTCAAAGCCTAAACGCGGCTAATACCCAAGGAAACGGGTTACGATGTTTATTCCTTATGTTCGGTCTGCTAATATTTATACGTCTGTGGTTTTTAACTTTTTTTTGTTAACTATAATTTATTACATTAAAGAGTAAACTAACGAATCAAATCGGAGATGTTCAAAGCTTCTAATTTTATGATTACGTATTTTAATTTAGTATTCACATTACTATATAAAATAGAATTGTAAATAAACAAACCTTGTGATAAAATTCAACAATGGTGTCGATTCGGATGTACACCATCTAAACTAAACTAAAACCACTTTTGGAGTGGTGCCGTCGCATCGTACTGTTCCGGCGAGAAAGAGACAGTACTACTATAAAACTGGTTTTAGTTTAGTTTAGTTGGTGTACATCCGAATCGACACCAACATTACTCTATTACTTCTACTTGCGTGCAGGAGTTCTTTCACCTCCCGTGGCTTAGAAATATTTCCGTCCTTATGCTTATAGGCAATAAAGTGTTAAATAAAATCAATTTGGTTAAATTACACAGAAGCATACACATTACACAGAAAAAACCAGGACAAAAATAGGGCGAAAAGCTAGTATAATAAATAACTAACAATATTAAGCTCGAGACAGAGAGGCGGGGAGAGAGAGAGGAGGCCTTTGCCCAGCAGTGGGACAATATAGGCTTCGAATAATAATAACGTCTTATGCAGGTACATATAACAAATAACAGCACTGCAGTAATTCTTCAAATCCGCTACTTTTTTGGACTCTGGTCGTCAAAGTATTTGCCAGGTATTTACTACAAATTTGTAGTATATGCAATATATTGAGCGAGTCACGAACTAGATATCTAATATTGGCATAATCCAACGCTCGCCCAATACCAACAATTCAGCTCCGAATTCGCATAGTTTATCTAAAACTATCTCAATCACAACGCTGGCGTTAGAAAACAAAGTAAAACACCGAAATCGGGACTAACAAAACGAATAGACCGGACGTTTTGTGAAATAAATGCCGTGTTTACAAAAGGGAAATGGATTCAATCTATCTATTTTAGAGTCTATATTCGCCTGTGTAGCTCGGTGCCGCGTACCGAACTGTAATGAAAGGCGAACTAACATTTTTATAGGGGTTTCAACGGCTCTCGGGGCGGTAGAACGTTTTACATTTAAGGAATCCCCATTCTATTATATGCGACGTAACACATCGTCGTTTGTGCGACAACTATCTCTATTCAACGTGTAATGTCTGCAATGTTTATTCATTGGACGTTTGCGCTGAATGTTTTTGACATTTGCTTGGATATTTTATAAGGGAAAACTATATTTAGTGACGAGAGATTTATCCTTTTCTATTAACTTTTTTATCTGCATTGGTTTGTCTTGTGACCTCAGTTTTACTAGATGGTAAATGAAGAAAATGGGTACAAATATATAAATGTGTCATTAACCAAGCCGAGGATAAAACATAACCTGATAGGGATCTCTACTATCCGAAGTTTCATATTTGACTTAAGAACGTATAATCTAGATTAAAAAGAGTTTTTGGTGGAAATTCAGCAAGTGATGTTGCATTTTTGTTTCTATTTCTTAATTATTTGTGCAGTCTGAGTTTTGAAACATAATAATGGCAGAATATTGTGCAGCAAAAGTCGTAATGGTTTGCAAGTGAAGGGAGGTGTAAATTAAAGCGCGTAATGAAATTTTCGAGTTCCCACAAGAAGCAGCCAAAATCTTTCGTATAGCATTCTGCCACTTTACTGAAGCATGACTTTACCGTGACTAGACTGTAAGCGCCAAGTATACTACGAATTACTTGTTTTAACTGAGACAGACTTCACTAAACTAAAGAAATAAGATATAGCTGTATGAGCTTAGATCCCTTTGCCTTCTCCGACAGGGGTGAATTAAAACGAAAAAAGAAAAAAAAAATGCAAGTTTTAATTTTCTTTTTTTTTTGAATTCAAATTTGGAACGCTTTTATTTTGCAACAAATTTCGATCGATAATCTGCCGGTTTTCGTGATTGTTGAGTACATTATGAACTGGGGCATTAAAGAAACCGCAGTGATTGCTTTACTCAAAATGAATATGGAGTCATTACCTAATTTATAAAATATCTAGGTCACCGTGTTCTGTAAATTGTGAAACGAACGCGAGCGATTAAACAAAACCTGAAGCTAAGCGCCTATCGTCGATACACAGAGCATGTTCAAAATAAATCCCTGTAGCTTAAGGGAGTGAATCGATCAAATCGCTTGCTGATGGATTACGGTGTAAGACACACAAACATGCTATTTACAGAAAAATGTATTACGATTACACACACATACACTTAAGTGCACTTTCACATACATCCACACGTCCACACATACACACACACACGAGTACACCCATGTGCACGAACTCGCATGTACAATATAACAAACACAAGTTTTCTTTTGCTATTAAGTATTTTCACACCATTTTTAGATTTTGTTCTTTTAATATAAGTTTAGGAGTCCATTGAGGAGTTACCAGCTGATGCTCATAACACAAGTATTAGCATGGCCATCAGCTGGGAACATAATGTTTTAGAAATACCGAAATATGCCGAACATTTTCCCTAAGAAGTTCGATTCTTCATTCATCATCCGAACAGCCAAGGCATTGAACGCCCTACCGGCGTCAGTTTTCCTGAATCCTACAACCTTGGGATCTTCAAGAGCAGAGTGAATAGGCATTTACTGGGATCGCGTGCTTCATCTTCGACCACATCATCACTTTCCATCAGGTGAGATTGTGGTCAAACGCGAATTCAGTAAGTCATAAAAAAAAATACAAATTATAATTACTAAATTTACCGGTTGTAAACTGTATTCACCTGTTGTTGAAATAAATTATTTTATTCTATTGAAAAGCACTACAATATGTAAAATGAAACGCTGCAGCTCAAAAAGAAACCTCATACCTTGTTGGAAAAGTTCATCATAATCCACGGTGTTCCAATTGGTAGCGATCACAAATGTTTTGAAAAAGGAGTAAAGACATTGGTCAAAGTTTTTCGAAATATCGTTCTGGATCGACCCGTTTGGTGTAGTGGTTAGAAACTCTGACTGCTATATCAAAAGGTCGCGGCTTCGAAACCCGCTAAGGCCATAATATGTTTGTATGATGAATACAGACATGTGTTTATTTTTTATGCACAACGGGTTAGTACTTGACCTCAATCACGCCTGATGTTAAGTGAATCATCTTCAAAATAAATCCCTGTAGCTTAAGGGAGTGAATCGATCAAATCGCTTGCTGATGGATTACGGTGTAAGACACACAAACATGCTATTTACAGAAAAATGTATTACGATTACACACACATACACTTAAGTGCACTTTCACATACATCCACACGTCCACACATACACACACACACGAGT
Organism: Oegoconia quadripuncta; assembly: GCA_949316235.1. Lineage (NCBI taxonomy): Eukaryota > Metazoa > Arthropoda > Insecta > Lepidoptera > Autostichidae > Oegoconia > Oegoconia quadripuncta. Next base: position 19,163,454 of record OX438746.1, read on the forward strand.
ACACCCATGTGCACGAACTCGCATGTACAATATAACAAACACAAGTTTTCTTTTGCTATTAAGTATTTTCACACCATTTTTAGATTTTGTTCTTTTAATATAAGTTTAGGAGTCCATTGAGGAGTTACCAGCTGATGCTCATAACACAAGTATTAGCATGGCCATCAGCTGGGAACATAATGTTTTAGAAATACCGAAATATGCCGAACATTTTCCCTAAGAAGTTCGATTCTTCATTCATCATCCGAACAGCCAAGGCATTGAACGCCCTACCGGCGTCAGTTTTCCTGAATCCTACAACCTTGGGATCTTCAAGAGCAGAGTGAATAGGCATTTACTGGGATCGCGTGCTTCATCTTCGACCACATCATCACTTTCCATCAGGTGAGATTGTGGTCAAACGCGAATTCAGTAAGTCATAAAAAAAAATACAAATTATAATTACTAAATTTACCGGTTGTAAACTGTATTCACCTGTTGTTGAAATAAATTATTTTATTCTATTGAAAAGCACTACAATATGTAAAATGAAACGCTGCAGCTCAAAAAGAAACCTCATACCTTGTTGGAAAAGTTCATCATAATCCACGGTGTTCCAATTGGTAGCGATCACAAATGTTTTGAAAAAGGAGTAAAGACATTGGTCAAAGTTTTTCGAAATATCGTTCTGGATCGACCCGTTTGGTGTAGTGGTTAGAAACTCTGACTGCTATATCAAAAGGTCGCGGCTTCGAAACCCGCTAAGGCCATAATATGTTTGTATGATGAATACAGACATGTGTTTATTTTTTATGCACAACGGGTTAGTACTTGACCTCAATCACGCCTGATGTTAAGTGAAGATGAGGTCGAACGTGGAAGCGTACTGACCCGGAAACCCCGTCTTATTTGGGGACTGGCTATCTTATCTCTGGCAACCGGAACACAGCAGTGTTGTCGAGTTGTGGATGATTTTCATTTATATATTAACATTAATTTACCAAAAAAATTTTTATTTGTGTAGTTTATCAACCATCTAGTATCCCTAATACAAACCTAGTTACTTAGTGTGGAACTAGATGGTACTGTGTGTATGTATAAGGATATTTATTTATGTTTATTATCCTGTAGTCCAGTTTCTCAGTGATGGAGTCCAGTCGAAGTACGTGATTTTTGTGGTGTAAGTTACTGATTTTTTGTAGAAGATTTAGAGAACCTATCTTTTTTTTTATGCAATCTGTAATAGAATAAAATGTTTTCTAATCATTCTGTAGCTTGCTTTAGGTATAGTTTAGGTATTTAGTTGGAAAACCTACAATAATAAATAAATGTTACTACTGTGAACTTCATTGCGTAATAGAAGATGCTAATAATTTCTTGAAACAATTTTCTAACAAATTAATCAATTGCTACTTTAGATTTTCTGTTTAATGAGTCATGATATTTGGCCTCGGTGAAATTTGTTGGTGAAGTTAATAATCCATTATTTTTTTTACAATACAATACAATACAAATACACTTTATTGCACAACAGATAAGAAAATACAGTTCAGAAAAGTGGTAAGAATAGAATGTACAATTTGGCGACCTTATCACTAAAAGCGATCTCTTCCAGGCAATCTTTGGGTATAAGGACAGTACATTTGAAATAGGTGGGTTGTGCGGTGTTAAATAGGGATGCAGATACAAACTACGTGAATACATTTCATATATTTACATACTCATACATACATAGATCAATAGACAAATATACCTACTTAAACATAACATTTATAAAATAGCAACAAAATACAAACGTAAATATATAGGTGTACTAAATAAATATTTATTGATACATAAAATAATAATAATAATAATTTTTTTTAAATAGGTACAGATAGATAGATAGGTAGATAAAGTGTTTATTTGCATATTACAGAAACACGTACAAAAATATTCGACGCAACAATCATTCTGCTTGGTGTTATTCTTACGAAATGTAGCCTTATTTCACAGTAATTAAAACAAAAAAAAATTAAGTACTACTGTTACAACTTTTAATAGAGTTGTATGTGTATCAGTACCACAAATGGGCTATCGTTCAGTGTGGATCCTCACCTATAGTGGTAAGATACTGATTTTCAGCTATTGCCCTGTGATAGAAAGCGAGGGTAGGGTACCAGTGCAAATTTCAATAACAACCATAAGTGTGCATTCTATAAAGATCATGTTGTACGGTGGTGTAAAGTAAGTACAGGAGTTCCAAGTATATTCTTCGACGCAATGAAATTCACAGTAGTAATTTTAATCTTATAGCCTACCTTTTATTACTTAATACCTATGCTAATCTGAAGCAAGCTACCGATTTATTAGAAAACATTTTTATTCTATCACTGACAGGTACTTTATTCATGTGCAAAAAATTACTGCCTTTAAGATTATAGGAACTAATAGACAGAAAAATTAGTTTGGGTAGGCGACACCCACGAAAAGAGATGAGTTGACTCTATTCGTGCCAGATAAAACGAAAACCTAACTGCGAAAATACTGACTGTCGACCCATTCAATTTCCATTCACATGACAACGATGTTAGTTAAACCTGCCTGTCGCCGAATTTCTTATTCAGATAACGATTCCTGCTCGGTTCACGTACCAAATCGAATGCGAGTGTCTCTCGCGATGCGAAATGATATCACGCTTGATTCCTATCAGCCCACACGCAGACCTATTCTCTTTTCGACAAATGTATTTCCAATTTTGCCTCCATACACCGAGCTGTAATAGAGAGTATTTTGCGGGGTCCTTTTCTTATTTTTTACGATCGTACCCCGGTCGGTATTATGTCGACATGTGGCCAAAAGCTTGGTTATTATTTTTAGGGGCACGGGTTTCGCTACGTTCTGCTTTATTTTGATAATCTAGCTTGATATTAGGGCGAATGTGAAATGCAATATGGGGTATCAAAATCGCGTCGAAATCTATATTGCATACCGACTTAAAGATTTCTCTTATTAATAAATAAGTTTGTATTGAAGTGAGAGAGTAAGAGGTAAAAAAATATTTTTAATCATTATAACGGGAACAAAATTCCAGCTCTTATTCAAACGATTTTTAAGAATGTGTTAGATTTCTAAAGGAATACCATTACCTACATTTATTTTTTGTGCAATCAAATGTATTATTGTGTTGGGGTTTCCGGGTCAGTACGCGTCCACCTTCGACCTCATCTTCACTTAACATCAGGTGTGATTGAGGTCAAGCACCAACCCATTGTGCATAAAAAAAAAATCATCGTCCAAATACTCAAACGCTTCTTAATTGGCGCCGACGTGAAATTGACAGCAAGATATCTAAGGGATTAAGGTATGGTTTATTCACTACATAAAACACATAAGAATATATTATTACAATTCACAAATTTTTCAAAATTTAATTACATAATTATGCCATGGCATAATTATTTAATTTTCGGGTTCATAAGTGCATATCCAGTTTCAGGTATTTAGATTTGATCATACACCTAGGTGTCATTTAAAAATCTTACGTCAGAATACTCAGTCTTCTGAATACTATACAATCAATAATATATTGCTATATAATGACTATCACTACTGCGTCATTATATAGCAATATATTGCTTGTATAATGACGCAGTAGTGATAGGTAACAACATTTGAGTATTTTAAGAAGAGTTTATGACGTAAGATTTTTAAATGATACCTAGGTGTATGATCAAATCTAAATACCTAAAACTGGATATGCACTTATGAACCCGAACGTACCGACAAAATCTGTATAAAGCAATTGTAAGAATATACATTTCTTTTTTTACCACAAGCGTGTATGAAGTATTTGATGAGAACGGAAGATACTATAAGGATCGTTGCAAATGGAAATGCTAGTCTCTGCCTACCTCGTACGTACATATCTAGCGGTATATTGGTTTCGGCACTTATAAAGAGTAGAATCAACCCATCTCTTCCTTTTTTTTTTGACGCGGGAAAACGCCTGACGCGTACCGCTCGCCTGGGGGACGGCGAGACAGTTATGTGGGACTCCCATCCCTGAAGGGAAGGGAAGGGAAGGGAAGGGAGGGAGGGAACCCATCTCTTCCTATGGGTGTCGAATAAGGGATTTCCACTAAAAACATCTAAAGACTTGCACGTTTCGATGGCGATGGGCTCACCTCCTGTCACGTGTGCATTTCTGTATATTTCGAAGGTGAACCGTGGATGTTGTTTTAAGCATTAATGATTTAGTGTTTGGAACACCCCAACGCTGTATTTTGGAATATCTCTGACCACACCATTTGGGATAGGTTCATACAAGAGGTCGTGAATTTATGTATGTACCTATGTATACAGGGTGAACTTGAATTCGTGTAATTTCCATTAACTGGTGACTCCACACTTGATTACGAATAACTTTCCCCGAGGAACTATAGTCGAATTCGAAAAAAAATATTTGTGTTTCTTGTATGTATGCCAGTTTATGCAATAAACTTTTTATCTATCTATCTAATATATTTTCTTTGGCAAACTTTGAATCTTACGGCGGCTAAGGTTAGTTTTTTGTGACGTAACTACTTGAATTGTCACGACGATTCTGTCGGTACCTCATTCATTAAAATCCATCTAGCTGTTTGGGTGTATAAGGGAGTAAAGAATCCCACATAGATATATAGCGCGACAAATATAACCCTTCACCGCCGAGTAAAAAAGTTTTAGTTACACTGAATTCCAAAAATTTATTTTCATAATTTTAGGTCCTGTGCTGTAGTCTTGATGTGTCTCAAAATTTGCTACAATGAATGAGATACGAGTACGAATTGTCAATGAATGTACCCGACATTCATGGACAACACATAAACACAATGCAATACAAATCCTACCAATGGCATGAATTTCAACATAATTTTTACAATTAAAAGATTTCCCCTCTTCAATGCTGCCAACACAATTACCCACTGTGTTTTCTTGACATCGTGCCAAAAGTTGACTTCCTCGAACAAATTGAGTTCTTAACTCGGAGAACAGTGTGAAATATGCCAAAAATGTTAAAAGAAATGCAAGTAGAAATGCTAGTCCACCGCTGGACATAATAATATAAAATAATAGATTTGTAGTTGTTAATCGTTATTCAAACCGGATGATAGGAAGCCATATTGTATATCAAGGTCTTATTCGTAAAACGTGCGAATCGCATAAGGTCCTTTTTGTATAACGCCCGATTCGCACAAGATCCTATTCGCAAAATGTGCGATTCTCAAAATGCCCTATTTGCGTAATGTCCAATTTAAACATACTTTTGCTATCATCATGTAAAGTGCTGCAACTCTACGCACTCGGACCACGCCGATGATGAGAATGCATGCCGTCAAATAATATGGCTTCCTATCATCCGGTTTGAAAAACGATTAACAACTACACATGTAGGTTCGGACCTTCTGCTAATCCAACATTATGCTAATAAGTCCTTATGTAATTCAGACATTTGACGAAGAGGACATGTGCGAATCGGGCATTTCATGAATAAGACCTTGTGTGAATAGGGGCATTTTGAGCTCGTATGACATTTTGCCAATCAGATAATTTGCATCAGATTAATCTTTACGTACTTCCGTGAACAGAAACGCGACAATCCCATTAACACACTAAACACATTATTATATTGAACGCGAAGGTAGCTGCATGCTCTCTACTTATACTAGTAGTAACATCAATGATACGCTAAGGCCCTCGGTGACCCAATGGCTCAAATACTTAAACTGCTCTACCTTTTTTAAGAGAGTACCACAGAGAGGTAGGTAGGTAACATTCGGTACTGTAGTATCATGCGTATTCTCCGGTCCGAAAATCATAAATTCGCTCACCATAATTTAAGTAAAATCAACTAACATGCACTCGTATTAAAAATTGTTGTATACCAACTTATCTCTGAAATTCAAATTGATTTTAAATTGCATTCATATTTTCAACTGTAAAACAAATAAGTACACAATAAAAAATCAATCATGTACAAATAATTTAATCCATTTCAATTCAAATATACTCGTACTTCAATATATAAATGCTATAAAGTAACTGTCCGTTCTGTAAATGCTAAAGTAACTGTAACTTCTAAACTATCACGACCAAACTTTTTAACTGCTCGTATTAAAATTTGACAAGGAGATAGCCTGGGACCTGGGGAAGGACATAGGCTACTTTTCATGATGAAAATATCGGCGAAAGGTAAAGATAGTAGAGAAAATAAGAAAAACTATTCTCTAAATAAGTTTGATAGTGACACACATAATTAAATTTGTAAAATCTAAGTTTCTTCTTTTATTATTATTATCTTTGTTGGTGTTATTGTGTGGTGTCAAATAAATATTATGTCTTTCCTAATTCTTTAACAGCAAAGCTCTTGTCTGTGAAGTTCTTTCCATGTATTTCCATACCCCGCTCTCGCCTTGACCTACCTTCTCTTGGTTCACGTATAATCTCCGAGATCTACCATTCTTCCTCTTCCCTTCTATTTTACCTTCTATTATGGTTATAAGTCGGGTCGGGTGTTCCAACAACTTCCTTCTGTTTCCAAATAAAATATAAATTGAAAGTCTATCGTTAGAAATTTTCAAGGAAAGCATTTTTTGTCTTTATGATTTCTCCTCAGTATTATAGTAATTATGTAATTATTTACTATAATATAAGTATGGGTAATGTGTATACTTGTTTATACTTGGTACTATATGTATATTGGATAGGTTATGTGGTATATTTTTTTTAATAATTTTCAATTGTTCTGTACACTATTTTCTGCCCAATCTAATAAACACTATGTATCTCTAAGGCTTGCTGGTAGAAAATTCTATCGGAGTTAAGCTCGCCTTTGTACATTTTATATACAATGCATATTTCTGTAACAATTTTGTGTACAATAAAGATATTAAGATATCTCCGATAAACCAAACAAAATAATGTAATCCAGGTATACAAATTAACTGTGTTCATAGTTAAATATCTATAGATTTCATCAAACACAACTAAGAATCTTTCGCTTGGTTTAATTTTAAATATAAAACACATAACAGCCGTCGTTTTTCATCGTTTTTAATAATAAGTTATTGAAGGTTAAAAAACTAAAAACGACCGAAATCCGACCTTATTTCCTCCGCCGCACTAGACGTGAACAGACGTAGAAACGCCCCCGGCGCGACTCTCTTTGATCCCAGTTTCCTACGTCTAATTTTACCTACTAGGTCACCTTTGGTGCACCCTTTCATTTTTCATCATGTTATGAGTCAAACTAAGAGGTTTGTTATTTATTTATAGTGAGAAATACATGGGTACTAAAAACAAGTTTGGAGTTGGAGTTTTCCGCGCATCGGAAGGTACAAATCAAATCAAAAATGCTTTATTTTGTAGGTTCGTTTTGTACACAGGGTACACTGAAAATAGTCAGATTTTACATTTTTAAAGCTACTGCTTGTTCAAAAGGCAATTTTCCCCTGAGAAGAACAAGCAAGAAACTCGAGATGTTGCTCTTTAAAAAAAAAGGTTTTTATATTACAAAATTATTAATTATTATTTTATATTGTAATATTTCATTATTAATTGTGAAATAGCCTGGTTTAGCGAACGGGCTGGTTATGTCCATGAATCTTTATTATCTAAATAATCTGATATTTTATAATATGCTTTCTTAATAAGTTTCTGTTTTATAGTATCTTTAAATTTATTGAAAGGAAGATTTTGTATATCAACAGGAGCCTTATTGAAAAAGCCAAGACAACAAGCCAGAAGCCATAACCCTTTGAATGAATTACTGACTTTACGGAGGCGACTTATGTGACCCGCAAGTTTCTTTTTATTTCTTGTATTGACATCATGTTTATCACTATTTTTCCTAAATGATGCTATATTTTTTTTTGACATATATATTAGATTTTCAAAAATATAGTCAGTACAAGATAGTCAGTCCCGGTTGTTTCCAATTGAAGTCAGTTTGGTACTTAAAAATACTGACTGTAAGGTGGCCTTTAGTTTGACAAAATTTCACCAATCCGTACCAGGTGGATTATGGCCCATACCTTCTCCTAGGTAGAGGAGGAGTGAGGCACCGCATAGACAATGAGAACGTGTAAGGCAGTTGATGATGATAGCGATAGAAATGTACGTATTATTCACCTGATGACTCCAGACACGTGATTTGATATATAAACAAACGTTTACTGTAACCTAATAGCGGAAGACGAGCCCGGCTGGAATTTGAAGAGCAATAAGACAAGCCAACAAGAACTGCCACTGGGCGCGAAGTCGCACAAAAATGTGCTGTGAACGTCAAGCCCCAGAAAGGGGAGAATTGGCAATTAGGGACAAGGACAGAGAAGTTAAATAATTTGTCGAGAGTCAAGCAAATGTGCCATCGGGAAAGAGCCCTGCGCAAGTACCGGGCACATCTCTCAATGATTCGGCCCGTATAACCAAGATGGTTGATGGGGCCATGGGAAGGTGGTGGGTTTGTACCCTAATAGCGTTGACCTTCTAGATAAATTTAAGTACCTCATTTGCATATAATTCAATTAAAACAAATCCTACTTGGGAAGGAAATTACTATTAAAATTTCCGCTTACATACATCGTTTGCAGGGGACAAGTGACAATAAATCTTCCTTTAAAAAGCAAACAAACGCATCGAGACTGACGAATTGATTGCAGTTTATTCAGCATCCAACATGGCGGCCTATTTCCTCATTGATGTTGAATAATAAAAATGTTTACTGAAATAATGGAACACGAAACTTCCATTTCGTACGGAAGCAACGAGATTATGTTTACAGAGTATCGTTATTCTTTATTAGCTTTTGTGCTATTATTGACGTTACAGTCATCAATGCGGGGCTAAACATTTTGTGATATGATAACAAGTTGTGCGGAAGAACGGACTTTTGTTGACTAGCGGAAAGATACAAGTAACGCACCGGAGTCATATAAAATTTATTATTTTAACTATTAATAGCATTTACAGTAAAATAACAACAAGAATATATCAAGATATTTCACTGGGTGATTTTATCAGGAATGAAGAATCACGTAGGCGAACGAAGGTCACTATATGACATAGGCCAGCGGATTGCAACTTAAAGTGGCAGTGGGCAGGGCACATAGCCTGAAGAAAATCGAGAATTTTTTTGAAAATCTAATATAGAAAAAAATATAGCATCATTTAGGAAAAATAGTGATAAACATGATGTCAATACAAGAAATAAAGATAAATTTGCAGGTCACATAAGTCGCCTCCGCAAAGTCAGTAATTCATGCAAAGGGCTATGTATACGCTTTTTCAATAAGGTTCCTGTTGATATACAAGATCTTCCTTTCAAAAAATTTAAAGATACTATAAATCAGAAGCTTATTAAGAAAGCATATTTTAAATTTCAGATTATTTAGATGATAAACATTCATGGACATAACCAGCCCGTTCGCATAACCAGGCTGTTTCACAATTAATAATGAAATATTATAATATAACATAATAATTAATAATTTTGTAATATAAAAACCTATTTTTTTAAGAGAGCAACCTCTCGAGTTTCTTGCTTGTTCTTCTCAGGGGAAAATTGCCTTTTGAACAAGCAGTAAGCTTTATAAAAATGTAAAATCTGACTATTTAAGTGTACCCTGTGTACCTACAAAATAAAGCATTTTTGATTTGATTTGAAGAGTGTGTTCTCGAGTGGAAACATCTACTCACAAGGTGGACAGACGATCTGATAAAGGTCGCGGAAAGTTGCTGGATGCAGGCCGCTTTCAACCGGCCACTCTGGAATTCTATTAAGGAGGCCTATATTCAGCAGTGAATGTCCTTTGGCTGATATGATAATGACAACGAATACAGTCTGAACACGGACAAAATGCACACCAATCACGCTGCTGTTGAATATGAATCTGCTGCTGCATCCCTTTTACGACACCAGGGGAAGAGACATGTTGCCTTCTTTTTTACCGGATCTGACGATAACATCACAGAGGTATAGCTTCGATGAAGATAAGTTCACTTCAAGTAAGTTATAGTTGATTAGGGTGATGATAAAATTTTAATTAATAAAATTACACATTAAAATTAAAAAAATTACGTACCCCTTATTTGTTTAAATCAAGCAAACCATATTAATAGTCAATAACACCACAAAAATTTTATGTTAATTACTATTTACAGTTCTGGAATGGAATTTCTCGGTTTGTTCAAATATTGATATGAATTAACAATTTGGTGAAAATCTTTTAGCGATCGCCTCCATAATGCGGAATATGAGTGATGGCATTGCAGAGTCAATAGGGCTGAACCCGTTTTTTTATTTTCAAAAGCTGGTTCTTTGTAAGGTGGTTCTTTGCCATGTCTAATGGAAAATGGTAAAGCCGTTTCGAAGATTCGAAGCTTTTGGCGCGGTTGGTTTGTTTGGTTAGCTGAATTACATAATAATTCTTCTTTCTAAATAAATAAATATTTTAGCTCATACACACAGCGCCATCTAGTTCCACTAGTCCAACTAGGCTTGTATTATGGATACCAGATTGTTGATATACTACACAAATACATTTTGTAAAAATACACCGCCTGAGTCGCTTAGTAATAGTACTAGCCAGTACGCTAGGCGCTAGCGCTATTTTCCCGCTGAATACATAAGTACAGCTGCTCAGCAAATAAATCAATCTCAATGTCTTGAAGCTGTATCAACCGAGATGCGTCTTAAGCAGATGACGCTATCTCAAGCTCCGTGCTAATTTATAAACCAATCTTGAGGTCTACTCAGCTGAGATCACTTTCTCAAGTATTCGCCTCAGCGGCGAATGAATGATAGTCTTGAGTTTCGTTTATTAATACGCGCATACCTCTCAAGTGAGTACTGCTTGAGTATGCACGTGCTTTTCAGGTCTCAAGTAAGGTTTATTAATCAACACGTTTACTTGAGACCAGTCACAAGACTGTTCTGAATCTTGAGAATGGTTTATTAATACTGGCCTTAGAGGCGTGGATCAATCAAATGAATAAATCTTTTTCACGTTTTTTTAATGTTAGATGACCAAAGGCCTGTCTCCGCTGCAAGCGCCGTAAACTCGTGGTTTATCTCTATAAAGTCACAAGTAAATAAGCTTCACTCTCTAGTGAAGCTTACTTACAGCGCTTGTGACTGAGCCTGTTCAATCGCGTTTCCATCTGAGGGAGGTAGGTACCTCTTGTGGACATTTATACATGAAAAACATGCATAACTTGGGTACACATGTCCGTATTCATCCTACAAATGTAAGACCCTAGCGGGATTCGATCCCGAAGTCTTTTAGTATAGCAGTCAAGGCTTCTAACCACTGCACAAAACAGGCCGTCGTCTCTATATCTTCTAACTAGTATTATAAATGCGAAAGTTTGGATAATTGGAATAAAATAAATAAGACATTGGAACCTTCAAGAAACGAGCCTACACCTTCCTCAAAGGCCGGCAATGCATCTGTGACCCTCTTGGTGTTGCGGGTGTCCATGGGCGGCGGTGATTGCTTTCCATCAGGTGACCCGCATGCTCGTTTGCCGCCCTCTCATATAAAAAAAAAAAAAATTGTTTATTTGTTTGTTGCACAATTACGGCGAAACGGATGAACGGATTTTGGAACATACCCTGGATGGAACATAGGATATGTTTTATCCTGATAAAGTGAGCAGTTCCCGCAGGATAAATATATTTCCGCGAAAATCTAATTCCACGCAGGCGAAGCCGTGGGCGGAAAGTAAAAAAGATTTAGGTATTTCAAAACCAAAAAACCTGACAGTATATTCTGTATTTTGCGGATGCCAGGTATCAAGACGAATCTAACGACACCATGTACCTACTTCGAAATCGTTCAAGCCGTTTAGTCTACAGAGTACTCCAAAGGAACGGACGTGCATACATACATACATACACTCGAAAAACATTACCCTCCTTTCTTGGGCAGTCGGGTAAAAATATACTATGTGTTGACTAAACGAGACCAAATAAGGCAGTTTAAGCCTATTTATAATGTCTCAAATATCACATTTATTCACTTCGCGAACTGGTAAGTTTGGTGGAAGAAGATGAAGTGGCGCTTATCTGGTTTCGGCCGCTGTAATCAATCTTCCCTGCAAGTCTGCATGCCTAGTCTCCTCACGTTACGGGTATGCCTATCTATCTTAAAGTACGGTTGACTGTTTTGAATATTTTGTGAAAACTGAGCAAACCTTGCCAATGTACTTGATTTTGATAAAATGGTTATATCAAATCATTTATTTCCAAGAATACATAGTTTACAATTACAGGGCGTTATTGTTAAAAAAAGTCATTGTATTCAACCTGCATTTAAGTGTGCAAATTTTTTGTCACATCAAGTTGGATGTCTTGTCTAATCATTGTATTAAAGCTACTTAAAATTACAGTATTTAATTTGAAGATATTCACTAACACTATAATAGCAGTGGTCCTGAAGCCACTTTATCAAGTGCACCTTTAACAGTTTCCCCTCTAATAATTTTATTTTGTCGGGAAGTTTATTATATGCTATACACATATTATAAACATTCCTTTTATATATATCTTTATGGCAAGGAGGCTAATATAATAAGTTTACATATTGAGCTCTGGTATGTCGAGAAGAACAATCCTTGCGATTCTTAAAATAATCAGGATGAGACTTTACAAATAGGCAAATATATCTGATATACCTACATACACGCCAGAGGAAGTATGTTAATTTTTTTAAATATGGGCTTGCAACTATCTCTAAACCACGCATTGTCAATAACACGCACACACCTCTTCTGCAATTTGAAGACTTTGTTCATCTCGACTGAGTTACCTCAAAGCACGAGTCCGTAACCCAGAACCGAGCCGACATAACCGTGATAAGCAGTTACTGCTGCCATGTGCTGAAACCGTCTGTCTAAGTCTTTTTAACGCAAAAACAAAGCGTTCAAGTTTCTTACATATAAAGTCCACGTGTTGTTTCCAGTTTAAATGTTTGTCAATTATTAAACCCTAAAATTTAACTTTGTCTACTTCTTCCACTACAGAATTGTTATAAATAATTTGTATTGGCAAAGGCGTCGCGTTGTAAGAAAAAAATTGCATTGAATTTGTTTTATCTATGTTATAAAGGCGGACAACGAAGTGTTATTAATTCTTTCAAAATTAGACTTTGACAGAGGTTTGACTTTGAGAGATTTAACACTTTCCGGGATACATCACGCCTCTAGACGTAATAACAATAAAAGTTCTATTGTGTCTGGTGATGTGTCCCGCCGGCACGTGATAACTGTGGCTTGGCTCAATGTTGAAAACGTATAATTGTTTCTAGTAAATATACTTAAGCTGCAAAACATAATTTATCAAATAACTTCATTTTTTTCTTAAATAAAAGAAAACTATTCAATACAATCCAAACAATTTCTTCAATCTACTTGTACACCTTAAGTAATCCCGATTTTTCAGCCATATACACCAATTACCTAGTTACAGAATCTTCAAACTTCATTATATACAAATATCCATGATTCGGGAATTGTTTATATTCATCATACAAACATTAACTAGCGGAATATGAACCCGCTACCGTTGGTATCAAAAGCAGGGTCTTACAACCAATTTCTTGTAACGCAAGGAAGGAATAAATACGAATTAATTTTAAAACCGATGTGGAATTATTATGAGACAAACATTACATGCGTTTAATATCATTAGAACGTCTAAGTAATTAAGCACTTACATATGCCTCAGTACTTGTCCGTCTTGTTAAATAAAATTGCTTAACCAATCTCGTAAAAGAGGTTCTCTCCATAATGGTCGTGAAGCAATAACTCTCCAAGCCAACCCTCTAACAATAAACAAAACAATTAATGCAAGAAACAAATGCAAATACATTTCGCATGTCGGCACACCATAAACCGGGCGATATTAGCTGGTAACTCGTTAGTCTGCACTTAAGGAAATTTAGGTAAGTCCCGTATCGCGCGCGCTGCAATTTATGGATCACCCATAAGAAATGTTTGGTGGCGTAAGGAATTTTTGGATTAAATTGTTTGAAATACAAAATGTAAACCGTAACATTTTTGATAATCTATCAGGTCTTGGAAACTATGATAACGATTACTATTTTGATATAAATGTCATCATTAGAAAAGGGAGCGCGGAGTGTAACTTCGACTACAAATTAAGAGCCCAGACAGCCCGAAATACGCGCATTGCCATTCACTGCGGGCTCATCATGTTAACCGTGACACTTAATAAGACGAACATGCAGTGGATGGCAAAATGGCAAAACACCGCATGAGTCGTGAATAGGTATTACTGACATCCTTGAACGGATGATGTAATGGAATTTTCATACGACTATTGTTGGTATTTTTACGGAAAGTACATATTTATTTCATGTTTTTCTTAAGAAACCGATAAATTGTTATGAGAATTGGAAGCTCTATGGCAGGTTTTTAAGCCCGTTCTAATAAAAAACAGTAGTTGGAATTCTATGCCTATACTCCCACCCAAAGAGAAAAAAATTATTTTCGCAAATACAGACTAAATATCATAGCTAACATAACATGGCGCACATTATTGGAAGCGGAATTTAATAGAGAACAAGTTCCAACACAGTCCAAAGGAATTGGAACTCTCAATTGAGAGTTGAAAGTCGGGTGTCCGTGGGCACCGATCGGTGTCCGCGAGTGTTGTCGGGATAAAAATTGTTTTGGCACCGATCGGTGCCCGCGTCCGTCTAAAGGTTAAGCAGGCATCAAGAAAGGGGGCAGTGCCAAAATTGCTACAAGCCTTGCGTATCTAGTAATCAAAGTCACTAAACCGTTCAAGGACAATATATACGCTTTGTAATAAGGTCCAGTAGACAATTAAAATTTGCTTTTAAATAAATTTGAAACCACCATTAAACGGAAACTATATGCACAAGGTGTCTTCGCTCGACACGTCTAATGTTAATAGATAAGCCCGGTTGTTTTCAATTGAATTCCGTCATTAAGCCTGGCGACTGGGTGCGACAGTAAACCAGCGCTGAGCTCTTATAGGGTCAGCATATAGCTGAGTCGTTTCCCTTTCGCTGCTGCGACACTTATCTGAGTGTTCTGTTATTTTACTTGCCTAACAATTGTTGTATATGTGTCAAAGTGGCGAATAAACAGTTTCTTTCTTTCTTTCTCTTTCTTCTTTCCTAAGCCAAATCAGAGGTCTGCGAGGGGATGGTTTAAAAACCGTATGGATCGCAGTGAATTATAAGAATGTTAATTAATTTTTCATTATTAGAGGTATATTTCTAGATAGATAGAACACGTCATCATCATCAGCCCGTAAACATGCCACTGCAGGGATATAGCCATTCCCTCGTATATGAGAGAGTATGGGCCGTAGTCCACCACGCTGGCTCAATGCGGGTTGGGGACTTCACATACCTTTTTCATAATTAATTTTTTCACATTTTATTACTCTGGCATGCAGGTTTCCTCACGATCTTTCATTCGCCGTTTAAGAGAGCAGCCGGATAAATGCACATAAGTAATTAAATTAAATTTAACAACTCATGGCCTGCCTGGGAATCGAATCCGAACCTCCTAAATTGGGAGACCGGATCCTCCCGAATATAGGTATTTCTTGATAATTGGAAAACCTCAGCTTGTCTTAGTCAATCGTATAGGTTTATGAATAGAAAATGCACGACAGGGCATATTTCCCAACCTCAGAATATATTACCTTCAAAGCTTCCGTTTGGCACAATTAATGGATGTATGGCACGAACAAAACAAAGGTAAAATATTAAATTAAAACATAGGATACAATTGATTACCTATTGTAAAAAATATGCACTAATAGATACCAGAGTATCGATTCTGTAAACTTATTGGTCCGAATCTAACAAAAAGAAGAAGATTGGTCCGAATGTGCAATGAGATTTCCAATGGACTTGGACTATAATATAGGGTCTAACAAAATTAACCCGACAAACGTTGCAGTGTATATATAGGATGTACCTATTACGAAAAAAATAAAACATTAAAGTTAACAGATTTTATTCAAGTAATAAAATTTAGAAATGTAAATTTTGTGAGTTGGACCTTAATGGCCGCGCGCTCTATGTACTTTGCCACAACACACAAACACGTGCCGCGATATCTTTGAAGACGCCGAAAGGCGACCACTCGCCGCTCGCCGCCGCCGGCGCTTGCCCCGGCGCCGCCGCGACTTGCTGTGATTGGTTGCGCCCTGTGCCCCGCCACCCCCTTTGGCGTCTTCCGTATGAACATTGCCTGTTTTTCTCATTATAAAATAAGGTACAATCGAAATGAACTAAGTCTGTTAATTTGTATTTTCATTTGCACTTACATTTAATTTTTTTACTCGGATATAAAAAATTTTAGGCTATTTTTTTTAATGAATATATTATTTTATTTTCATGTACGTGTTTGCCAAAGTTTGTCGGGTTAATTTTGTTAGACCTTATATAAATATCCTTGGACACACAGCGCCATCTAGTTCCACACTAAGTACCTAGGCTTGTATTGTGGATACCAGATGGTCGATATACTACATAACTATTTTTTTTGTAAATAAATACATATATAAATAAAAAACATCCATATCTCGGGTACCCATACTCGTCATACATACATATGCCCCTAGTGGGGTTCATACACGCAACCTTTTGGTACAGCAGTCAGAGTTTCTAACCACTACAACAAACAGGTCGTCAAAGAAAAACGAGAAAATGATCATTGAAAAATTGACAGTATCTCATACAGATACGCCTAATTTTAAATTTTTTTCTTTGCAAACTTCAGAGACGAGGGGGAATGGTATTTTTTCAGATATTTTTCATCTCAAGGTGAAAATTATGCGGTCTAAAAGGAAATAAAAATATCTAACTAATATTATAAATGTGAAAGTTTGGATGTTCTTCTCAGGAGAAAATTGCATTTTGAACAAGCAGTAGCTTAAAAAATGTAAAATTGACTATTTTAAGTGTAGTCTGTGTATACCTGTGTGACCTACAAAATAAAGCATTTTTGACTTTGACTTTGATTAAGGTATAGAAGACGTTGCGTGGTTTCCCGAATACGGCCGATCCGAGTTGATTTCTCGATTGGTCTCTTTCTCGAAGTTGAAGCTATCCAATCGGAACTGTTACTCTAGGTTGACATTATCATCAGCCGAAAGCCGTCCATTGCTGGACAAAGACATACTCCCGTACAATAATTAACAAAAGATCTTTATCACGATGTGACTGACTCGCATTAACGTAATCCAGCGATGATGCAACACCCGGGCATCACTATTCCACCACCTAACCCCTTGGGAACACTGTCATAGCGATGTTTTCAATAAAAATTCAGGATGAATCCCGAGATGGATATACGGTTAACTGATAAATAACTTCGGACCAACCGAGCGCCATTGGTACCCTGAACACGCGCGACCCACCACGATTTATATACAAATGCGTCCAGTCAAGTCGGCCATATTTATTTTTCCATGTCCTAATGCGCCTCTTGAAATATTCATACAGTGACCGCGCCATCCGTCTTGCTGATGTCTCATACAATAACAGGATGTAATGCCTCATCGCACTCAGATGTTCGAACGGGGAAGATTTGGCAAAAGCCGCACATGTCTAAACCATATACAGAATATAAAAACGAAAATGTCGATAAAATTAAAACCAATGTGTTAAAATGAAAAAATAGTCTAAATAAAATCGTTAAATTATAAAAACCCGACTACGGTTTTCTAACTAGAAATCTAAAATTTGGCATGGGTATACATATTGATCACTCCGAAAAACGGATATAAAAAAAATCTTGAAAAAAAAGTTTTTGATTATGGAAACGCATAGAGATCTCCCACTCCAGTTTACATGAATTGACTCATCGTCGTTGGTATAGATATACCAACCATAATCAAAAAAAAATTTTCAAGAATTTTTTTTACCCATTTGTCGGTGTGATCAATATGTATACCCATGCCAAATTACAGATTGCTAGTTCTAAGAGCCTCTAAGCTAAGCCGCGGACAGAGAGACGGACATGGCAAAACTATAAATAATAACTAAATAATAACAAAAAATACTTTATTAATAGCGATTAGGTTCTACATTCCAAGATTAATCGAAATTCTTGTCTTCATTGACTTAAACCATTCGTAAATGTTATTTCCGACATTTCCTGTCTCACAAAAGATTAATAAAAATAGAAATATCGAAAAGAGATCAGAGGGTAAACAGATATGGCTACAGTTTGGTTTGATTGAATGCGAACAAAGAAAAATGCGTAAACAAACAAAAATAACATTGTTATATAAGACGTCCCTAAAATAACGTGTTCACGTAACGAGAGCACGAAAATGCATAATGACGGTGCTATTTTGTTATTTAACAAAAACGGAATAATTTATTCCAATGTTGCCCAATTAAAACGTGTTTTAACATTCAGTGTTCGTGCAAAACAAGGCTGAACACAAATCGAATTAAAAATCAAGATGGCTGAAGGCAAGGAGTCCGCGAAACTTAACGTGGGGAACCCAATTCATTCCGAATACCAATTTCATTTCTACCACGGACCTCATTCCGTGAAATTTGGTTACAAAACGACTGAGACAACAAAGAAAATTAGACCGCGAAGAAAAATAAATGCGGCGAAACGACAGAGCATACAAAATTGGAGGGAAAAGAAAACGAGACGTGTAATATTTGGCATGACTGGGATTGAAGCGACAGCGACTGCAATCGCTACAAAATACAAATAACGATTGATTGTCAAAATTGAATCACACACGTAGGAATACCTTGTGCTACGGTCTGAGCAATCGATCAAATGGCACATCGATACCTATATTGCATTTCGATTTACTGAAAGTTCGATTTAATTACACTTCTATTTGTTGAGGGTTCGATCACTTGACACCGATCATTAAATGAGTTTCGATGTATTAGCATTCGATTTGCTTAGGACATCTGAGTCTGTATAATGAAACTTTATATAGTGAATATAATGAGGATGCTGTTATTTAAAAGGGTTTATTCCGTCCACTGACGCCCTCCTTGGATAAAATAAAAATTCTTTTTAAATCAGAATAAATTTTTAAAAATCGCTCTGACCTGCTCTCGGGAAGCCTACCTAAATAGCTTTGATTGGGTTTTTTTTCCAGAATTCACGATTATAAAAAAGTAACTGTTTTTATCAATAACTTGAAATGATACTTTGACTATTGAAACCATACGTGACTCTTAGTGCTGCTGAATATCACAGGTCACTGTAGATTAAACAGAAATCCATCACTGCTAACATTAGACACTTCCAGACATCCGCAAATATCTACCACCAACCAACCAACAAGCCAATATATCCTGGCCGAGTGGATGGTCTATTCATTAAGATGGAACATTTTTGGGAAAGATAAATTGCCCAATCATCTGACGCCCGCAGACGTCGTACGTATATAAAGCCACGACCTTTGTCCCAAATGTGGTGGTCAGAGATATCCCAAAATAAAGCATTTGGATGTTCTAAACATTGAAAGAATAATGTTTCTTACAACATCCACGGTACACCTTGGAAATATACAGAAATGCACACGTGACAGGGTCGGTGCCCTTAAAACGTCCAAGTCTATAGATCGTTTCGGGGCGAAATTTGATTTGCTTGAAGCCTTTTAACAGAATTTTTTAGCAAAAATTAATAAACGAACGTTCATAAAAGTTATTTCGAATGTGGTACGCTAGCATTAGCTTTTTGCATAAAACCCTTTTTTCATAATGGCCAATAAAATCTCATTGGAAATTTTATATGACATTATTTCAGCATAGAGTCCTTCACCTGGGCCATACTATGAAATTTTCATGAAACTGCTACGGACTAATACACAGTGAAGTAGTTTTAAGTATTTTTTTTTTCTATCATAACTTACAACATTTACTTTCAAGATAATATTCCCAGCTATTTCCATAGCATCAGCTGCTACCTGTTTCATCATCATCATCTCAGCTCGTAAACATCCCACTGCAGGGATATAGACCTTCCCTCGTATAATAAGGGAGTATGGGCTATAGACCAACACGCTGGCCCAATTGGGGTTCGAGATTTCACATAGTTCACTTTAGATTTTTTATTTCTCAGGCATGCAGTTTTCCTCACGATGTTTCCTTCATGGTTTAAGAGCAGTCGGAGAAATGCACATAAGTAATTAAATTAAATTTTCATTTTAATTTAATTATTTTCTTTTCTTTCGGAGTCGAAACTTTAGGTCCTTGGGGGCCGGGCGCTCTTAAATTTTTCTTTAATATTTCAAAGCGCTTAGTCGATGTCACTGGTGATCCGAGAGCTGGTTGTTTCATCGCCCAACGCTTAAGTATCTGCTTACAACAAGGAAACGCTCCCAGCGTTATGGGTACCTTGCCTCGCGGCCCCAATTTTTTACATTTGTTCTAGTTTATATTTAAATTCCATTTCTTTATTTGTTACTGTCTTTAAATAAATACATATATAGATTTTCAATTAAATTTGAAAACCCATTGGTACATGGCCTGCTTGGGAATCCAACTCGGATCTCCCAAATTGGGAGACCGCATCTTAACCGCTGAGCCACCGACGTTCCTCTTAATCACTACTTGTTTAAATAAAAGGATCTCTTCCGGTCAACCTTGATCTTCGATATCAAACATCTCGTAGATTCAGAAAACCCCCATTTTATTAACTACACTATTATTACTAAACCCCATATTAACTAAACCAACTGTGTTAAAGCTAAATGTCTCGAAAATGGTTCGACCGGTTTCCTTCAAACGTGGCAAGAACCAACTCGAAAGCAACGGTTTTCCAAACCCACTTATTAATCAGTTGAGATACATAAAGATAAGGCATCGAGCTTTTAACATATCTTTGCTTTAGGGACTCAAAAGTATCATCGTCATAAGGCTTACACAACCTCACTGTTGCGGCATAACCTATATCTCATCGTAATCCACCACGCGGGTCCAGTGATGAATTTGACAGTCTGTGTTTTTAAGCTGCCCCTATAGGACACCGACTAGGGTTAACGACTGGCTTCAATTGGACCGAGACCGAATATTTAACATTCATTAACATTAGCACAGAAAACTGCCTGCTCCTCAAGTGTGCTTATCCAAAAGTATATCAACAACAGCTATAAAAAAGACCAAACGTTTAGATCGCATATTGTCACCTTCACAAAAAAACAACAAAATTAAAATGTCCCCAATTTTTCCACGACTTCCTGACAATATGGCGGACGTAAAAGAATACGCTTCCTTCCAGTCTCCGATGGTGATCGATGACAATAATAACCGGGAACTTTGGCCCCTCCCTCATTATTTATATTCGCACTTCAACGCCCGGTGGGCGAGAATTTTTCATGCAAATATTGGACTGGGTTGCCCGAAGGGTCTGACTGAGCGGCCCGTTGTCATACATTCAATTTTTTTATCCGTCTTCAGATTTCTTCTTTGTTTTATTGATCGGGTGCTTTGTGCTTATGAAAATAAATGGCTAAACGATAAAGAAAACTTGTATACTAAAGTCCGTCTTGTCAGTGATTTTTATCTTCTAGTTGTTCTGCTAGAAGAAATTTGGGTAAAACATCACTTATTTTTGTTTCTAAATAATTCTGTGAGTTTTTGTTTGACCCAATCAGTCTTTCCCATAGATGTCGTAAAAGCAGACTACGGGACTTTACACTAAAAATATCTATATACTTGCTCGTTCCCACGGCGATGGACTCACCCCCTCTCACGTATACCTTTCTATGTATGTCGAAAGCGGATTTATTACAAAATTTATTTTTTTAATGTTTCGAATAGCCAAACGGTTGTTTGGTTTGTCGCTGACCACCCCATTTGGGATAAGGGTCGTGACATTATATATGTATATATTATGCCGACTCATAATATCGTATTCTGCTGCCCCATGCGTTGGCGTCCTAGCAGAAGATGTGCACACAAATAGGCCATTAATTCACGCCGTCTCATGTGTAAGTAGCTTTAGCAAGATAGATATTATGTTACGTCTTTTCATGAATAAGCACAATTTACAAGCAGCGAAGAAACGCCGGCCCAATTTATTGGTACGTCGGTAGCAGCTTTCGTTACATAGCTGGTAACAACTTCTGAATCGGACCCAGCGTTCTAATCATAAATCACTAGCCCAGCTCGAAGTTGACAGGACTTCCAATCACAGAGAGGTCAGTTCGAGCTTAGGGTCTTGTCACTGTATTTTTTACTCCAAGTAACGTATTTATCACTGACTTGTTGGTGAAAGAAAATACCGTGAGTAATGCAGACGAGAGGAAAATCGATTAAGATTTTCAATACTCCATCTACATATATATAACTCAAAGGTGGCTGACATAGTGATCTATCAACGCCCAGCCCAAACCACTGGACGGATCGGGCTGAAATTTGGCATGCAGGTAGATGTTATGTCGTAGGCATCCGCTAAGAAAGGATTTTGATAAATTCTACCCCCAAGGGGATAAAATAGGGGATGAAAGTTTGTTGTTTTTATTTTGATAAAATCTTCCACGCGGACGAAGTCGCGGGAAGAAAGCTAGTTCAAGTATAAAATGCCGTACGGTTGCTAAAATAGAAAAAATAGGGTCAAACATTTTTCGATAGATTATGTAGAAATTTCGTTACCTTCCTCTATTGCTACCTTCTAAGGTCTAGGGTCTACACTAGACTAATTAAATATAAAAGTAAGGTCTGTAAGTGGGAAAAGAGGCTATTCACTGTCCTTTGACAAATGGGTGAAATGGTACTAGGGCGAAATATTATTAAGTGGCATGAAAAGTGAAGTGCTGATGACTATATAGATGCAATCCCGCCTCCACACTCCTCCCACCGTAACTCCTATAAGCTAGGATTGATAGTGGTACTACTGAAGGTAGACGGTGCTCTAACTCTATTGCTACGTTGGACCCCACACTAAGTAATGAAAGAAATAAGGTGTGTAAGTAAGAAAAGAGGTTTCCCACTTCACCCTTGGCCAATTAAAATAAATGTAATAATAATAATAATAATAATAATAATAAATAAAAAAATTGATTATTTTCTCACCACAAATGACGCTTTACAAAGTGATTTTAGGACTAGGTAATACATAGAACACATTTGTAGGAAGACTGGTGCCTGAAAAGGAAGAACCACAATTACAGGTCACCAGGCCCCTCAGCTATGGACATAGTGTATTAGAACAGAGATATGGTGATTGAGGAAGAAACACTTAAGGAAACATACAAACGAGAAGGAAATCACGAAACATAAGACCTGGTTTTTGGAGTGGAGTTGTAGTGTTGTGCACTGTTTTTAACCGCCGACGAAAAACCACGGGTGTTATGTGTTTGTTGGCGTTATGTGTTTATGTATGTTCAGTCAGAGACTAGCAATAAGCGGTCCAGTTGGGGTGCTGTTTCCAAAGTTTCAATTTATAGTTGTTATTTAATAAAAACATTACCCTAGTACTTGCAATATTTCTTCGGTTTCATCGTAGTTTACAGCGAAAACGATTTAGCGGGTAAGGTGTTAGTTTTTTATGAATTTTATTATATAGGAAAGGGCCAAGGAATGGATAGAGTCGCTTAATGAAAGATGACCTGAAAGAACGGGATCCGATAATGAGGTTATTACGTCGTTGTGGTTGGGGGCAATAGTCAGATTTAGAATGTTATCTGAGAGTCAGATGTAGGATGTAACATGGCATTAGTGCAATGCCTTAGGGCCATCCCTATGGGGAAGAAGGTCAAGTTCTGTATACACCACGGACTACGCCTAGATGCAGTGAGCGTGGCGGTAGCAGAAGGCTACCGCGAGTAATAGTGCATTAATACGAGTGGCAAAAACGCTTCAAAGCTCGGTCTATATAGATGCAGTGAGCTTCGTATAAATATTTGAAAACTCAGAAGTTGTGACGGTTTGAGACCAGAATCACCGTAGGACTTCGGAGTTTAAACTCTACCGACCCATTGACATTTATGACGTCAGTACCACTTAAGCCACAGCGCGTGCGCAAATGGGTCAAATTACTGGGTCACAAAACATAAAATCTGTTTTAAGTTCAAGCGTTATACAACATTATTTATTTATTAAATTACTTATTTATTTACTTACGTAAGTTGAACAAAAGAATTTAAGTCAAAAATTGTCAACACGTCTGCGTATATATAGGTACCAGAGTTAGGGGTTTAAAGAAGGAATGAGTTATTCTTGTATTTATATGAAAAATGAAAAAACGAAAAATTATTTATTGATTTCTCCACAAATATCGAAACTTAAGCTAACTTATATACTATTTGTTTCACAAGTTTGCGATATGTGTGTGGAGACTGGTGCCTGTACTAGGTAGACCCTGTACTACAGGTCACCATATATGGGCATATACTTATAACATGTTAAGTATGACGTTATTTTATGTTTAACAATCACTATTATTTTGGACTTAATTAATTTGCCAAATTTTATGTATGTATGTATGACATTGAGAAAGTGAGGTAAGTAAATATATTCTAATCAGACACTGTTGCATAAGAAAGACAAAAGGACACGGTAAAATCGAATAAGTAAGGGGCACAATTAAGTTTTCAGTTTGTCCATAATCGAGATTCTGCAACCACTTATTTAAAATAAACTTGCATTCTGTTCTTTGTAAGGGGTAAATATTAAGTATACGATTACATTTATTATATAAATATGGGCCCAAGAAACAAAAAAATCTGTGAGAAAGTTGTGTTCTAAACTTTGGGCTCGTGCATACCATATCATATCTTCTCTTTTTTCCTTTAAGGGTGGGATCGTATTCATTTATTGGATGTTGTTTTAATACTGTCTGAAGGACAAATAGCTGTCTTATCGATAGAACTTGACAGTTTTTGTATAAATCTGCAGTAGGGTAAAAATATGGGCGGGAAGTAGCCACTTTCAATATTGTCCTTTGTGAAATTTCAAGTTGTTTTAAGTTTGTTTTTGCGGTTCCTCCCCATGAGGTTAGACAATAAGTGAGAATTGATTGTACTAATGCATAATATACTATTTTGATTATTTTGAACTCGGCTATATGTCTTATTGCTTTGAATATATACATTAGTTTTCTGATTCGTGTTGTTAATATTGAAATATGTGTTTTAAAATTTAAGTTTCTATCAAGATATATGCCAAGGTATTTCATTTGATGAACGTTTTCAAGTGCAGGGCAATCACATCCATGTTGGGGCAAACACGAGTGGATCCTAATAGTAAAAGAATGCGGTTGCGGAAGCGAAATATCTCGTATTCCAAAAGTTATATATTTAGTTTTGTCTGAATTTAGTGTAAGTAGATTCTTTTTGAGCCATTTTACCACTTTATCAAAACCTGTTTGGGCATAGTTAAACACTTCCGACCAGGAGTCACCCCAAAAAATTAGTGCAGTATCATCGGCGAACGATAAAATTTTGCCATTTGCTAGATCCATATTACACAACTCATCTATATAAACTAGAAATAGCGTGGGGCCTAATATACTCCCCTGTGGAACTCCATAATTTACTTCGTGTTCGTCACTAACGAAATTATCTATCCTGACACGCTGCGTTCTATTTTTAAGGTAACTTCTAAACAGATTTAGTTGAAGATCTCTGACACCCATCCTTTCCAATTTCGTGATTAGTAGCGGTATTGATATAGTATCAAATGCTTTGGCGAGATCCAAAAAAATACAAAGACATTTTTTATTACTGTCCAATTTTTGGACAATACTATTGGTTAGATCATGAACCGCATCGGCTGTTGATATGAAAATAATATCTGAAGATTAATTAATCTAGTGGGTCTTGTTACATTTATTCCATGAAGTATTGATAGATGACGCTCAAACTTCAAACTTCAAGCATTTATTTCAACGTAAGATACATGATATAATTTATTGAATGTCAATTTTAATCTAGTGGAAGGAAGGAAAGTTCATTACATTTATCTGTCAGTCGGTATGTCCAAGCTACTACCGCTTCGGAAAGGGAAATCATCTGTGGGAAAAGAAGCGGCGCAAGAAACCCACAGGATCATTGTTGTCCTTTTTTTTTAAATGAAGTATACATAATATAATTTTATATATTTGGGTAGCTGGTGGAAGTACACCAAGCGTGTTTGTCATTCAGGTACCTAGTCACTAATTTTATAATAACCTTATTTTGCTAATGTTATTTTGACATGATCTTTATGTATAACTAATATAATTTTATATATTTGGGTAGCTGGTGGAAGTACACCAAGCGTGTTTGTCATTCAGGTACCTAGTCACTAATTTTATAATAACCTTTTTTTGCTAATGTTATTTTGACATGATCTTTAATTTTTTTCTCAGTTAGATTAATGATATTCTCAGGTATAAGGCTATAAAAGCGTATACCGTGTCCCACAAATGATGAATGAACTTGGCTTAGTCTGAACAAAGGGGTAGCCAATTTGTTCTTATATCTCAAATTTAAATTGTGCTTGTCACTATATGATATTGTCGCTATTGTGGTAAGTTATCCCTACTATATTATTATAACTGAATAAGAAAGTTGACGATGTAAACGTATTAAGTTCTACAAGCAGGTGCGGCCGCAGCCCTATACAGGGTGAATTTTTTAAATGGGCCTGGATGGCCAAATCCTAAACTATGAGGAATAGCGAAAAGTACTCAAAGGAGCCTCGGGCCCGATTTTGATGAAAACTAAAACTGCATCATTGTATTTTTGATTTTGAAAAAAAAAACACCATTCGATGTGTCGCTAATAAGGGACGAATTCTGAGAAGAATTATAATATTAGTTGCGATTTTCGTAAACCGTCAAAATTATTAGATTTATCAAATTAACGTAAATCAATTTCGGAGAGGATACGAATCCTGATACGAGCCTGTACAGCACTTGCAACTTATGGCCACTTCATGCATTACTCTTATTATTTTCTTTTTTGTATAAATTATATATAAAAATATAAGTAATCACTCACATTTTAAATTTTTCACTAGCGTCTAATGTATTTCCATCTCTGTGGAAAATGGCTCATGTTATCCCTCTGCCTAAAACATCCAATCCAACTTCCTTCTCCCAATATCGACCCATATCCATTCTTCCTCTTTTATCTAAGGTGCTGGAAAGTGCCGTTCATAATCAATTTCTCGATTACCTTTCCAATAATAATATCCTGAGCCCTTTTCAGTCAGGCTTTCGTCCCTGTCATGGAACGACTAGTGCATTGCTGAATGTCACGGATGATATACGGCTTGCAATGGACAATAGGAAATTAACCATTCTCGTCCTACTTGACTTCAGCAATGCATTTAATTCGGTGGACTTTGATATCTTGCTGGCTATCCTTCGGTCTATTAACATCTCTCCTCCTGTGGTGGCCTGGTTTGACTCTTACCTTCGAGGCCGCCAGCAATGTGTCAAAACAGAAGCCTCATCGTCGGACTGGTCGGATTTATCGGCTGGTGTTCCTCAGGGTGGTGTACTTTCCCCTTTACTTTTTTCGATATTTATTAATGAGATTACCAGGATACTCTCGTCTCCCTTTCATTTGTATGCTGATGATCTGCAAATCTACAGACATTTTACTCCTGCTGAAGCTACAGATGCTGTAACGGCCGTAAATGCAGACCTTTCGGCTATAAATGATTGGGCTAAAAATTTTGGACTTCTGGTCAATCCAACTAAATCTAAAGTAATCATGATAGGGAGTAGTCGACTGAGGGCAACGCTGGATTTGGGGGGGCTACCGCACGTAACCTTTAATGGTGTACCCATACCATACAGCGATACGGTAAGGAACTTGGGCCTTATCATGGACTGTAACTTGTCGTGGTATGCGCATGTTAACGAGGTGAGTAGACGAATGCACTACACATTCCATTCTCTCAAACGCCTTCAAAAATTCTTGCCCATTAAAACCAAAATCATGCTGGTGCAAACTCTTCTGCTTCCAATACTGGATTATGCCGATGTGTGCTATCTGGACGCTACAGAAGAACTGTGTGATAAAATGGAGCGGTTGCCAAAATCTGGCCATTAGGTTCGTTTTCGGCCTGCGAAAATATGACCACGTGTCTGAGTTTCGCAAGCAACTGAAGTGGCTCCCAATCCGTTTCCGTCGTAATGTGCATATCCTCTCCCTTCTTTACAAGATCCTTAGTAATCCTGTTGCTCCCGAGTACCTCCGCTCCCGTTTCACCCTGTTACCTCCTCCTTCCCGATCCAGACGTCCTTGCTTAACTAAAACCCTAACCTATCCCTTGTCAAATTCCAATTTCTTTTTTAAATCGTACACAGTACGAGCTGCACAGTTGTGGAACAAGCTTCCTGCACAGATCCGAGAGAGTCCCTCCGTCCAAGTTTTCAAGAAGAGGCTAAAAGAGCACTATCATTCTATCATGATTTAAGATATATATTTATATAATTATGTACTTATATATGTGATATTTATTTATTTATATTATATAGTTTACTAATAATCACGTGTAATTTTATAACTAAGTGTATTTCTGTATTCTAGTAGTGTATGTATGTAAATAACATATTATATTATATATCTATATGTATAGTATATTTGTCCTTCCGTAACTGCACTTTTTCTTCACCGTCCCGCACAATGCTCTAACCACCACTGAGGTTGGCTGGAAGAGATCTCTATTAGAGATAAGCTCACCTTTGTACAATATTTCCGACTGATTGTCAACATGTTTTTTATGTGCAATAAAGAATACAATAAAAGCGATAGTCTTAATATCAAAATTCTTTCAACCACAGGCTTCCAGCGGCGTCTATAAACCACTGTTATTAAACCTAATAAAGTAAACATTACCCTGAGCTGCACTCATTTCGCTGCGACTCGCGTACCCACTCAAGGTAAACGGACCAATAGTCGACCGTTCCATTATGTCCATTAGGGTAGTGGTGAACGGAGCGGGCGATTTGTTTCAGCTGTTGCACGTCCTGAAGCGTTTTAAAGTAGATTTCTTATTTCATAATACATTTTTGTTTTAGATAATGGAAGGAACGAGGAGATATTGCTTCATACGACATCCGTTGCGACATTCGTGCTGTATGTAAGTCTGGGTTTAATAGAGAACAATAAGTTTCTGTGACCAGCCGTTCTTCAGCTATTGATCGCAAAGCAATTTCAATCGCTGCCGTAATATTAAGTTTGAAGCCTATGGCATTGTAACTCCAATACGGCTGTCCCAACGCGTAATCATGTCGCAATGCTGTCTACATATTTAAACTTGCGTGCTTCCTCAGCAAAAGTGCCCACTCATACTCAAACTCAAACTCAAAGCATTTTATTTCAACGTAAGATACATGATATCATTTGTTGAATGTCAATTTAAATCTACTGGAAATAAAAATAGGGCTAAGCATTTTTCGGTCAGTCAGTATGTCCAAGCTACCACCGCTTCGGAAAGGGAAATCATCTGTGGGAAAAGAAGCGGCGCAAGAAACCCACAGGATCATTTTCTTTTCTTTTCTTTTTTTTTATATATAAAAGTATACAATTAATACAATTTTATAATTTTTGGGAGCTGGGCGAAGTATACCAAGCGTTTTTGTCATTCAGGTAGTCACTAATTTTGTAATAACTTTTTTTTGTTAATGTTGTTTTGACATGGTTTTTAAATTGTTTTTCATTTAGATTAATGATATTCTCAGAGGGCCTATTACGTAAATTTAAACGTTTCAATCGGCCATCGTTTACGATCATCGACCACTCGTATAAAAGTTACTGCATTACGTATGTCGTCGTTTGACACTTGTATACAATGAATGAATGTTATTGTAATTGTCCAAAAGTATTGCTACTCGACACTAGACGGCGCTATTGTGTACTTTTTTCGTTAACACCTTGGGCTAAAAGAGCGCAATAGAAAGGGATGCCCTTATACGCAGAATAACGTTATCTCACTCTATTTTTGCATTACATAATTTCTAACCTACCAAATTTGTACATGCAGTGCTGCCAATTACGAAAAAATTCCTCGATTTGTGGGAAAATAGAGAGTGAGGAATAAATAATTTAAATCGGGACTTTATCGGGGAATCAAGGCCAATAAAATTTGTAAAAGAACCCATAGTATTTTTATTGCTAATCGTGTTACTACATTTTTTACGTTATAAGAACAACAAGTTTTTAAGATAAAGTAAAACATTAAACAACATTTTACATGAAACAATATTGAACTTCTTTGTTTGTTTGTAAACGCTTTATTGTACCAAAAGGCAATACATCATTAATTATCAATTCGGACAAATTTCTGGAAAATTACGTAGGTACCATTAAAAATATTGTTTGATACATGCTTCGATCATCTACATGACTCATACATCATCATGTAATTAAAATAATTTTATAATAGTTGATTATTTGTCGAAATATTCACTTTTTGGAAAAGGTATTTGTTCTACAAATTATTAGTAGGAGCACTAGCTTAACTAATAAACGTAAAACACGTTTTTGAAATATTATTTTTTTGCAATAACAAAAGAATCATAAGAATTCTTAGTACCTATAGTGAATACGAATACGATTGAGGTAAACCCCGACTCACCTTTATCGTTAACGTTTGAATCGTATACGATGTGCATAGGTAATGCCGATGTTATTACTTTTGTATGAGAGATCATTCATTCATCGTCAATCGTATTGATGACACTCGCATTCGTAATCGTTTGAAATGCGTAATAAGATTTCGCGAGTTTGACGTCGATGAGCGTAATAATCGATTACGATGGACTCATCGTTTGACTTACGTAATAGATCCTCAGGTATAAGGTTATAAAAGCGTATACAGTGTCACATAAATGATGTATTAACTTTGCTCAGTCTGAACATAGGGGTGGCTAATTTGTCCTTATGTCTCAAATTTAAGTTATGCTTATCGCTATTTTTTGGGAATGCAGAAATATTTTTTCGTACGTACAGCCGGTTACCTTAGATATGTGTCCAGGCGCTTTCGCGGTTTAAAAAACGCAACTAACACGCAACTATTATATATAATTCTAGCTACGTATGCAAGCAAGAACCACTCGTGATTTGTAGGTATGTTGGTTGTGTGTGTCTGCCACTACAAAACCTAAAGTCAAAGTAGAAAACTTAGAACGCATATTTATTTCTCGTTAATTTTCATTTCACGCGGATTCTCTTCTAACGTTATCTAGTGTAAAGATTGAAGTTTACAAAACATTAAAAACTACAAACTAAAGAAATAATTCCTTAGCCAGCGCGAGCGAGGATCGATCCACCGACCGTCTCGTTTGTAAGAGAGTATCTTAACCATTAGGCCAATGAGCCGTTGTGCGAAGCTGCGAAATTTTGATTTGTTTGCTTACATTATCTTGCACCTTGAATGACGTTGAGCAAGTTAAGGTATTGCATGAGTTTTTAAACAGAAGAAATGTGGGTAGACATCAAATGAGGATTGAGTGGGTCTTTCTTCTTGTCACTTCGAGAATAACTTTTGATATCGATTGTGCTATATTATTTTCAATTATGCCGCAATTAATAACTTTAATGAAGGCTGAAATAATAGTATTGTCGGAGCAGAACAAAAGTATAAGCCAAATTGCACGAAAACTTCATTTAACGGTAAGTTTTACATTATATGCAATTAAAGAAAATTTTTGCAGTATTAGTAACTAACATTAGAATACTTAATTTATTTTGTATTTTAATTTTAATTTATTAATAAATTTTTAGTGGATCACTGTTATGCGACAATAAATTATTTTAATTTTATTTTATTATCTATTTATTTTTGCAAGTATTTTTTTTACAATTGTGTAATTTTTCTTCCATTTGTTTTTTTTACAGAGGAGAACCGTTAGATTATGGATTAAACGTTATGGAGAAACTGGAGACATAAAACGTAATCGCCCAGGCCCAGCTCCCGTAATGTTTACTTCTCAATCTGCACGTCATCGGGACATAATTGCCAGGCACACAGCGGATCCTTTTGTGTTATACCGTGTGCGCATCCTGCACACGGTATAGCCGTGAAAACCGTGAGGAAACATTTACACGCTGCTAGGTTTAAAACCTATATACCGGCAAGAAAAATTGCATTGACATTCAGACATCGCCAGGAGAGAATTCGTTTTGCTGAAGAATATTTAAATTTTGATTGGGAGAATAATATCGACGGGTTCCGGGCTATTTGAATTAACCGCCATTTTTTTGCTATTAGACTTTTATATATATTTGGAATCAGCGAATTTTTCTGCGTCGTTTGAGCTCAGTTAGGTGACGATCGGAGCATAAAAATGTCGCTTAATACAACCGCATTTTTTTGGCCTATTTTGCACTGCAATGTATGGACCGACACAAAATATTGTCAAATTTAAGACTTGTGTACTTAAGCTCACTACCAAATACTACATAGTCGTTTAAACCTTTTTTCCTGGAGCAACAATTTACAGGCAGTGTACGTTCAAGCATTTAGCCTGACCTTATAAATATATAGAAATGTCGCTTCATGCAATTAGCCTCTTAGTTAAATTCTTATCCATTGTAGCTTAATACAATTAGGTTCTTATTTAAATTCATATCCAGTGTCGCTTAATACAACTAGCCTCTTTGTCAAATTTATGTCCAGTGTCGGTTTATACATTAAGCTTGGTACTTGAAATGCTAGATGTTGTCACTTCAACCATTTAGCTTGTAGTAGATTATGGTATACCGGTCGCATGAACTATTTATGGTTTCAACAGTAAACATTTACAGATAATGGTTAAACCTATTTTTCTTAGTCTATATTTGATTTGCACTGTCGTTTCAGCTATAACAAAAGTAAAGTTCTAGTACATCAAACAGTTTATTTTCAACGGAATAAGTACAGTATACACATTAATACAATCGAAATTTTGTATGGATTGACTATTAAGACGTTGGTTAAAACATTGATTTTGGCGCCAGCGTGATTAACCGCGCGAGTTCGAATACCGGGGGCCAAGGCGCGCGGGCGCTTGAGGCGTCTCCCCCGCGCCGCGTCATTGAAGAGACTTTTCAATTCAATTCAAATACTCTTTATTGCACAATTAACAAAAGCTACATTTCTTTAACTTGTTTAGAATTAGGATAGGAACAGTTCTAAATGTTAAAGATTAACAATAAAGAAGAATGAGTAACTGCAATATTATCTCAAATAATTAGAATTTTAATTTCAGGGAAAAGACTGTTTACCAATTTTTTTTTCTTTAGGCAATCTGCGATCAGTTGCTAAACTATAAGCAGATGTGTGGGGGGAGTGGCGTTGTAGAGTGTTTTCTCCAGTGAGAAAATCTCTTCCTCAGAACAATAGTCAACCGCATAGGTCGCTGATTGCCAGTCTCTTAAGCCGTCTTTGGTGGCTAGGCTTTGTCAGTGGCACAGCCAACGGATTTGGATGTCTGTCCAGTCTGATCCTATAGCGTTCGGCAGACAGCTTTATCTCCTGCTGCACGGTGTTAATTTTTAGTATGTCATGCACCTCTGCGATCCTTATGTACCACGGTGCATCTGAGATGTTTTTTAAGATGCCATTTTGCATTCTCTGTAGGATGTTGAGATTGGAGGTGCATGCAGAGCCCCACAACTGAATGCCATACGTCCAGACTGGCTTTAGTATGGCTCTATACACTAACAATTTGTTATCAGTGGAAAGAACTGAATTCCTGCCTATAAGCCAGTACAAGTTTCTGTATTTTATGTTGATCTGATCCCTTTTAGCCTGAATATGAGTTTTCCAGGTGAGTCTTCGGTCAAGGTGGATTCCCAGATATTTCACCGAGTCTCTATGAGGAAGTTCTTGTTCGTCAAGTTTAATAGGAGGATAGTTGCCCTTCCGTAGCGTAAACGTCACCTGGACAGATTTGGATGCACTAGCTTTAATTCTCCATTTCTTCAACCATTTGCCTATTTCATCCAAGCTTAGTTGAAGTATGTTAGATGCTATTTCGGGATCACTATGGCTCGCCAGAATGGCCGTGTCGTCGGCATATGTTGCAGTCATTACAGTCAGCGGCTGTGGTAGGTCTCCTGTGTATATTGTATATAACACTGGTCCCAGCACTGAACCCTGGGGTACGCCGGCTCTAATTTCGTAGAACCTGGATGCCGAGTCGCTTTCCTTAACTTGGAAGATTCTGTCCGTCAGGTACGACTGTAGGATCTCATAAAATGTGTGTGGCAATGATTGTTTGACTTTGCACAGGAGCCCCATGTGCCATACCCTATCGAATGCTTGCTGTATATCCAGGAAAGCAGAGGCACAGTATTCCTTGTTCTCTAGGGACCTCCTCACCTCACCGCAAACTCTGTGGACTTGTTCAACGGTTGCGTGTTTCTGTCGAAAGCCGAACTGGTGGTCTGGGATTACTGCCCTGTCTCTTAGGGCTGGTGACATTCTATGGAGCAGTAGTTTTTCAAAGAGTTTTGATACTATGGGAAGCAGGCTTATAGGTCTGTATGAGGTTACCTCGTGCGCTGGTTTTCCTTCTTTGTGTATCATTACTATTTGTGACACCTTCCACAGAGATGGATAATGTCCCACCCTGAGTATACCGTTGAACAGAAGGGTCAAATACGTCACAGCCTTCCCTGGCAGCTCTTTCAGTATTTCTTTTGTAATGATATCGAAACCAGGGGCCTTCCCATTACCGAGGTTTTGGATGTGCCTTACTATTTCTCTTGGAGTAATCGGTTTGATAGGCAGTTCCATCTGGTATGGCTGATCCAGAATGAGTTCCACATCTGAGTCATCCACGTCTGTTTCGGCCGAGTTAGGCACAAATACCTTTGCTAGGTGTTCCGCAAACACTTCAGCTTTTTGCTTACTTGTTCTAGCCCAGTCATTGTTTTCCATCTTTATTGGAGGTTTTGTGGTTTGAGGTCGATTCATGCTCCGTGTACTTTTCCACAATGAATAGTCTGTAGCTCTAGTCGCTGTTAAAGATTCCAGTTGAGCTTTTAGTGTTGCACTATTAGCAGCAGCAATAACCTCTCTGACTTCTTTGATGGCCTTGTTTAGGGCTGCTTTATCTTCTCTAGCTCGACTAATGTGCCAAACCCGTCGCAATCTTCGTTTTTCCCTAATTTTCTCACGTATCTGCCATGGTATGCTGTTTCTTGATTTTGCAGGTTTTTTTACAGGGGTACAATGCCAGCAGGCACACTGCACTGCTTCCATGAATTCTCTTGCGGCTCTATCGATATCATCCGATGTCTTTAAAGCCACCTTCAACTCCAGTCCTTCCTCAACCATTTCTCGGAAGGAGTTCCAGTCAGTCAGGTTATTGCATAGTCGGTGTTGACTGTCATGATGCAGTGCAGTTGCACCAGCCGTCAGAATCACTGGT
This sequence comes from Oegoconia quadripuncta, assembly GCA_949316235.1. Classification (NCBI taxonomy): domain Eukaryota; kingdom Metazoa; phylum Arthropoda; class Insecta; order Lepidoptera; family Autostichidae; genus Oegoconia; species Oegoconia quadripuncta. The sequence continues at coordinate 19,198,812 of OX438746.1, forward strand.
ACACGATCCGATGAGCCATCCAAGCAAGTCTCAACATGAAAGTTTAGTCTTGGGAGACCTCCCGCAACAAAGAAATCAATCACGTCCGGTAGTCTCTTTGGATCACTTGGCCAGTGTGTTGGTTCAGCTTGTGACAGAGTCACGAATCTATTCTTATCAATACATAACTTCATCTCTCTTCCTCTAGTATGTATGAGTCGTGATCCCCAGAATGTATGCTTTGCATTCCAGTCGCCACCAGCTATGAAACGTCTTCCGAGGGTTGCAAAGTAGTGAGTGAATTGGTATTCCTTGATGTTGTGTTTTGGAGGACAGTATACCGCGGACACACTAAAACCACCATTTTGTCCTCAACAAAAATTGTTGTCGCCTGTATATGTTCCGTTTTATAACAAGGCAGCTGGTGATGCTTCATGTTAGATTTAATGATAATCGCAGATCCTCCATGAGCCGTTCCATCGGGATGGTTTGTGGTGTAGATATTATACTGTGGTATCCTTATGGCACTTCTATTAGTGAAGTGTGTCTCAGATATCAGAAGCACATCTAGTCTATGCATACTCAACAGTACTTCCACTTCGTCTCTATTTGGAGCAAGTCCGTTTACGTTCCAAGTTCCAATCCGTAATCCAATCACTTTAATAGTTGGTCTATGAGTTTAGTCATAAGGCCCATTAGGTTGCCTATATGCTGTAAGAGTAGGTCAATCTTTTCAGACTGTTTTATAAGTAGGTCTTGCACTACTTGGGTTGGCTCAACACTTACGCGTTGGTTTTTATTTTTGGTAACATCTGCATATGTTGCTTGGTTGGTTGTATTTATTTCTTTAGTTCTGTCATTTTCAGTGTTATTCGCATGCCTTATCTCCTCACTACTTTTCCGTAATGGTTTTTAAGTGTCAGTGTTGTTTCTTTTGTTATATTTTCGGTTCATTATTTCTTTATAGAGATCACAACCCCTGCAGTTTGCAGGATGGTTACCAAGGCATAAAGCGCATTTTGCTGGGCTGTTGCGATCCTTCTTGGGACAGTCTGCTGTTTTGTGTGCATCAGCGCACTTTACACAAGTTAGTTTAAATAAAAAACTTATTTTTGAACAATTTATTACCTATGTTTTATTTTTCATTTCATAATAATTAACAAGATAGGTGAAACCCCCTATTATTTCAACGAACCTTTTAATTAATCAATGTTTTAGCCGTCAATTTCTGCACACCTTATTATTTTAGTATGATTGCAAACAATTTAAAAAAAGAAATAAGTCACATAAACTAATTAGCCATACATCAATAAGTTTGAGATATGGTATTTAAATCAATTAGCTTAGGTTTGAAATATGACCAACTCATTGGTTAAAGCACTTAGCTTAGAGCTATTATTTGCAATCCTAGGTACTTAAGTCAAGTAGCTTGGAACATGTGTTAATAAACCTAGGCGGTTGAGTCAAGTAGCTTGGAACATGTATTAATAACCCTAGGCGGTTATGTCAAGTAGCTTGGAACATGTATTAATAAACTTAGGCGGTTAAGTCAAGTAGCTTGGAACATATATTAATAAACCTAGGCGGTTAAGTCATTTAGCCTGGAACAAAAAAAACGAAAATGTGGGTCATTTTGTATTAATCGACATTTATTTTCGTTAAAAATATGAATATCGGAAAAAAACATTAATCAAAATATGAATAATGTGTAACAGAAACAGAAATTTCCTTTGCTTTGAAAAAATAATGCGATTTGCTAAAGTTATGATTTTTTTTCTGAAAATCGAAACTTTAAACTGCTCTGGTGTGAAGTTTCAAAAATGGCGGTTAATACAAATAGCCCGGAACCCGTCGATATAGTCATTTTTACGGACGAAAAAACATTCAAATCTGATCAAGATGGACGCAAAATATTATGGCGGAAAGGTGAAGAACGTTATAAAGCGATGTGTGTGTTGCCCAATAGGGCCAGTGGTAGAATAAGTTTAGGATATTGGGGATGGATTTCATCAATAGGGTCAGGGGAAATTGTAGAAGTGGGTGGGCGTTTCAACTGCAATAGATATTTGGAAATTTTGCGTGATGTAATGATGCCAACGTGCGTGTCGCGTATCCAGAGGGACAAATATATTTAGTGCAAGACAATTGTAGTGCAACAGTAGATCGCGGGACAAAATGACATCACCGTCATTAACTGGCCTTCAAAAAGCCCGGACCTTAATCTAATTGAAAATTTATGGGGGCAAATGACTCTTAACTGGGATTCAAGTGATGTTAGGACGACCCAGAATCTCCGGGAACTGGTCCATTCTACCTGGGAATCAATGCGTGGCGGCGAGTTTTGTTTGACTATGGTTAAAGGCATGAGAGACCGTCTGCAACAAATAATTGAATGCGAAGGTAGGCCTCTGCGCTATTAATTTTAAGTTACATAATTATAAGTAATTATGTAATAAGATTAGAGTTTGGGTTTATAAAGCTTTATACAGAGTGAATTGAATTGTGTAATTCCCGTTAACTGATGATTCCACTCCTTTTTACCTACTTACAACTTTATTACTAAATTCAATTTCACTCTGTATAGATATTGGCTTCCATAGGTAATTTAAATCTTTGGCATTTTTTAAAGTAAGTGCTTACAGTGATGTTATTGATGTTTGTTGGAAATAAATGTCTGTTTCTAACTAATCATCATGCTGATTCACTAAAAGTGCAAACTTTAAAATAAGGGCAAGAAGGCTGATAGTTCTATGTAAAATAAAGAAGGCTCTTTCCTTCAACCACTTAAATAATGTTATCTGTTAATGTGAATTAAAGATTATTCCTATATACTTACCTAGTTGTTTTTTTTTTTGGTGTTTTAAAATTATTACACAAAAAATATGTAGACTTGGCGAGATCAATGGTGATGGGCTCACACGCATTTCTACTAAATATTTGGAAAAGTGAAACGTGGATATTATTGCAAATATTAAAGTTTTAAGTTTGGAACACTCAAATTTATTGTTTGGAATACCTCTGACTATCCCATTAGGGACAAGGGCCGTGAAATTTATGTAGTAAAAATATACTTAGTCTTGTAATAGGTAAGTAAATTAAAAACAAAAAAGCAAATAAGTTAACAGCATTCTGACTGAGATTAGAACTCACGACCATCTGATTATACCTCAGAGTCTTAAACCAATGGGCCACGATGTAGTTTCTCGTGTTTAACAAAAAACAAGCTATTATTATCGTTCATTCGTGTGCCAATGTGCATTCAAAACCGCGAATAGGCTTGGGCACTTATCTAGGGGCACCGGCTGTACATAATATTCTCGTAAATAAATTGTGAAGGAACAGTTAAAATATTAATTTCTTTGAACCTGTCCCGAAGAGTGTCATATCGGCGCAGATTATATATTGCGTGGACTGCCCTCTTTTGCAAAATAAAAATATTTTCAGTATCAGCTGCTCGTCCCCAAAGCACTAAACACAATAATTATTTCCATTGTCTCTTTTTTACTTTTTTATCAATGCTAACTTTTCTTTTTTGTTTTAGTAAACCGTGGGGTGGAGACCTGGTTACCTGAGACACAGGTTGCCCTAGTTCAGGCATGAGTCCCCACATAGAATTATATAGTCCCTAGCTATATTTAACTCTAATGTGCAATAACGCTATAATGTGGAGAAAAATAAATAAATGATTAAAATGATTTGGTAACGTCTATTCATTTTCAAAAGCTGATGTTTGCATTCACAACTGAAGGTTCATAGCCATGTTTGATGGAAGTCGGTTAAGCCGTTCTGGGGATATTTAACTTGTAAGATGGTTTAGTTAAATAATAAAACCAATGTCTCTCGGGGATTTTGTTAATTTTCAATTTATAGTCATTTTCGGAAAAATGCGCAAAACTTCTCACCAAAAATAACTTCTATAATCAATATGTATTACCAGTGATGACTTCAGGCACAGAAACGAGGTCTCTTACTAATGATCCTCATGAGAAAACTCAGGGTCACACAACGAGCTAAGGGGCAGTATTTCAATTTTAGATTTATATTTAATCCGTAGAAGAACGAAAGTTACCTGATGGCTGGTGCAGGGCACGTGGGAGAAAAACTGATTGCCGTTGGAGCATTAAAGTGGACACCACGGCAAGCACAACGTGAGTCATGTATAAACTTATCCATCCAATAAGGTCTAACGGTTTCCTCTGGAAATCTGTGGAGAAGACCCATGTTAAGCAATGGACGACGATGGAAATCATGAGTTGCGTCTCCATTTTTTCAGTTAAACAGACATCAGTATTATTAAAAGTAAAAGAATCCTTTCAAAATTGTAAACTTCGTGCAGCAGAAACACGACACGGGCTGGGTCATTACTCCCTTCAGCTGACACGCCTCCGCTCCGTAGCGGCATTTCATACTTAATGCTATAAAAATTTTTATACTACTGATATTTATTGATCCTCTCGCATCAATAACTATTATATGTTAAAGACCTATGTTACTTAATGTTCGAGATAAGGTTTAGAAAACGGAGCCCATGGGTTCGATTCCAAGCTTATACTTTCTCATTTTTAATGTTAGTGCTAAAACGGGTCACAGTATTGTAATACTGTGAACGGGTACTACTTTTGATACCTACTATATTTTACAATCTATTATCAATGTCTTTTGGCAATTTGGTTCGTAGTTCTTTCTGGTTTGCTCTGGTTATCCCTGAAATATTGCTGGTTTCCTTGTTCTCTGCAGCCTTGGGAATACAGTCCTGATTTTCTAGTATCTTACAATTTTACCTAGCTTTCCACCCGCGGCTTCGTCTGCGTGGCATAACTTTGCCGCAGAAATTTGTTTATCCCGCGGGAACTACTCACTTTATCGGGATAAAAAACATCCTGTCTCAATCCAGGGTAGGTTCTACCTATGTACCAAATTTCATCCAAATCTCTTCATCTGTTTCGCCGTGATTGAGCAACAAACAAATAAACAAAAAAGCAAACATCCAAACTTGTGCATTTATAATATTAGAGTAATAAAGAGTATTTGTATTGTATTGCATTGCATTGTATTGTATTGTATTAATTAGATTTTTATTTTTATAGTAGATAACGATTATAATAATTATAATAAGAATGAGAAAACTTTATTTGATCTATTTAGCGACACACATATATTATTATAAATAATAGGGTTATATCTACCACATAATATAATATAAAACATGGAACAGCTATCTAAAAATAAGCAGTTTCTATAGTTTTCGGTGTCGAAAAGTGATTATTAATAATGTAATTGTTTTCCTCTTTCACAGAGGTAATTTGAAACGATGTGGAGAATATTGAAGTAGCTACTATGCTATTATGCTACACATATTTGGATACATAAGTTTAAATGTATTGTCTTGCAATCGTTCACTAAGCTCCAATTCTGTTATTTGTCCTTCATTGTAATCCGTGGATAACTGTAATTGGCTTTCTACTCTGCAATATCATCTATGTTATAAACTGTTGTTATCCCTAAGAAATATATAAAAAAAAGTAATAGCTGGATGACGAAAGGAGAGGCCCACGTATGATGTGCTTCAGCGAAGGCCTATTATTCAGCAAGGGGACATGACTTTTTTTTAGGCACAAAGGTGGATTTAGTTCTTGACCTCAATTATACCTGATGTTAAGTGAAGATGAGGTCGAAGGTGGAAGCGTGCTGACCCGGAAACCCCGACATATTTGGGGGACTGGCTATCTTATCTCTGACAACCGGAACACAACAATGCTATTAACATTGTTTATGGCGGCAGGTTTAGATAAGATGGTCGTAGCTAGCCAGGCGGACATTTAAAATGCCCTAGCATCAACCAAATGACATGACAACAAAACTGTAACGTCACTCACTGAATACTTTTAATACTTCATCATCTATGTCAAGAATGCTTAGAGCATGAACAATTAGCTTAACTCACGACAATAAAGAGGCATCACGTAATAGAAGACGTGTTAAATTCATAGGAATTCAATCTGCCGCAAAGTTATAATTCAAGGCGGAATTTATGTGTTCTACGCGTGCAAGAAGTTATGAACTTGTGAAACAATTCACACCTCCCGCCTACATTTACATAATCACCTGTAAAGATATCTCCACCTGCAGGTGACTAACTGTATTGACTTTATAAGTATTGAGTTTTTAAGTAGTTCAAAAATACGAAAAGCCTGATCGATAAAAAATCGAGTTGTCGGGAATCGATTCCCTAGGTCGGAATGCGGAAGTTTCTTAGGCATTTGATTTCTTATGTTAGGTAATATTTAAATGCACCGCAGATTATGTAATATAGGAGACTATAGGTTAATAACTTTTGTAATATTTTAAGAGTACCTACATGAGCTACTTCTGTAATTTATGTAAGCAATATTTTGTCTCTGAAATAAATAAATAAAATTTATATTTATTATGTGCGTGACTTATGTCCGTCTAAATGCGTGCATGTGGCAATTGCTCTAACTATTATTATAAATGCGAAAGTTTGAATGTTTCTTTGTTCATTTGTTTGTTGCTTAATCACGGTGAAACGGATATAGATAGAACATACCCTGAATTAAAAGGGAGTAGTTCCCGCGTGATAAACAAATTTCCGCGATAAAGTTATTATACGCAGGCGAAGCCGCAGGTGGAAAGCTAGTAATAAATATTTTGGACACTCAACTCACTTTTGCAGCACAGTTAAAAATACTCAATGAATAAAATTGACCCTGTTATTTCTTAACCTTCTCGTATTAACGCGCAAACAAAGCTACCGAGAATCGTTCAACGCCTTAAATAGCAATACAAGGGAGCTTTTCAAATGGTAATTTGATTGTACCCAGTTTGCAGCTTCAAAAGAGTGAAATATTCTTTTCAGGGGTTCCGGACGCCGCGGAGAAATTATTAATGGGTGCAAAACTTTACCGAAAGTTTAACGCCTCTGTTTAAGCGATGAGAAGGTAGCAGAGTGCTGTAAATGCTACCGATAAATTTATAAAGCGTTATAACCGTAATAGCATATTTTTACGGTGATGTTTCATTGACTACAAGAAAGTAGATGGTAATATAATGTGCTTGGATTATTAAATGTGTTTAATGAATTTTAGGTGAGTGGAAACTTGAATTAAAATTCTGGAAAGAAAGAGGTTATTATTACCCGTTTCCACACTCTTCCTTCCTGCAACTCCTGTAAGCCAGGATCAACAGTGGTACTCTGTACGGCGCCTACTGAAGTAGACGGTACCCTATGGTACGTGACTCTATTGCTACCTTCGACTAATTAAGTACACGTTAACTGTCGCGACACAGACACAATTGAAAATCAACCTCCAACCTAAATTTTGGGCGCTCCATAGAACGAAATGCTAAAACAGCAGCTAAGAAGCTTGGCATTCTCCTCAAGGTCAGGCGATATTTTACGCCGAAACAGCTTTTGGTACTTCCCCAGGCTCAGGTTCGCTCGTGCATGGAATACTGCTGTCAACTTTGGGATGGTTCAGCCAAGTACCACCTGGCTGCACTCGATTCTGTGGAACGACGTGCCAAAAGACTCATTGGTGACCATTCGATCACTGCTAAATTGCTGAGCCTCGAACACCGTCGCCAGGTCGCCTGTCTCTCGGTCTTTTACAGGATGCACTTCGGTAAATGTGCGTTGGAATTACACAATCTTATTCCACCATCGCCATTCCATCTTCGGACTACTAAGCGCGGGGAGGGATTCCACCCGTATATAGTTAACATACCGAACATTCGCACTAAGCGGTTCGATTCTTCATTCATAATGCGAACAGCCAAGACATGGAACTCCCTTCCGGCGTCAGTCTTTCCTGAATCCTACAAGCTTGGGATCTTCAAGAGCAGGGTGAATGGGCATCTACTGAGATCGCGTGCTTCATCTTCGGCCACATCGTCACTTCCCATCAGGTGAGATTATGGTCAAATGTGTATCCAGTTAAACATAAAAAAAACCGACTGTTTACCTACTAGGTTTGTGATCTATTTTTTGCCAACAGAAAGACCATACGATTTTCCATGTTTACTGATCTTGTAGCTTACAAATGAAAATAATAATACGTTTATATGGAGACTAAAGCTTACGCTGAACTCATAACTGATCTGTCTTATCCCAAGCCATAAAAATCCCTTGTTGTGTTTATACTCATATGTCGGGATTTCAGTAAATTGCTGTCTATCTAAACTATCTAATATAGTAGTAGAATTTCTATTGGTATCTGCCACTGCTGGCATCTACAGAACTAATACCTTATATGGAGTTTAAAAGAGCAACCATTGAGTTTCTTGCTCGTTCTTCTCTGGGGAATCAGCTTTGTGAATGAACAATAATGTCAAAAACTCTAATAATATGATAAAAAATGTGACGTTTTCAAGTGATAATTTTATCCTACGAAATAAATATTTTTTTGATTTGATTTTGATTTAATTTGAATACGGCCTCTAAGTTTCTAGCCACAGGTATAGTGCCTTAAGAAACGTCTTAATTAAGGTACATCTCGCCCATGTTCCCTCACTTGTGCCGTTCATAACATTTCGTGTAATATATGTAAGTAGGTATACAAGTAAACTTCATCAGACGGAGTGATGACGTGAGAACAGAGGTGCGTGATCCTCTCGAAATTCCCGGGTTTACGTAATGTACCCAGTTTTACGATCAACAATAAATTTCTTGTCATTGACTTAGGAAACGCATTATGCGAAATGTTTTTATGTGAAAAATTTACTGTGTACCTTATGACATGTGGCATATTTCATTCAATAAGTGGCGAAATTTTTGATGGCTTACTTGGTTTATGTGCAAAGTGAATAATAAAATCTACTAAAATTTTAATAGAAAGGGAACATTGTTTATTATTAGTATCTACCTATATACATCATTACAACGTCTGCCGACGTAGGAGTGAGAGTAGGATAGTTGTCTATTTTGTCGAAGCGAGTGAGCAGGACAAATATTATCACACGCGACATAAACGTTTATCGCATCTGTCAAGCTACGGGTGTTGTATGTCATAATAACTCGTAGATCGTGCATTTTGCGCATAAGTATTCTATGTTTAAAGAACTGAACACAACGCAATAATGATAATAATATTCTCTTTTACTGACCCACTATCTCCCTTGACTAGGGTTGTTAGATTGTCATATCGAAATGTAGGGACAAATTCTTAAAATAACTGGACAACCTAATCTTTGTCTGGACAAATAAACAGATCGCTTTAATGAATTTCCATCAAATAACAAAATTGATTCCTATATACAGTTCTCGAGGCGTAAGCTCAGCTTTGCATTTGTGTGAGTGACGTCAAGCTGCTAGCGGTACAAGAGGTGAAGTGCGGCATGTGCACGGCAGGGAAGCGACGCGCAGCGGACACGCCGCGCCTCAGGCCGCGTTTAAACAATGCGCGGGACGCGCTGCGCCACAAGCCGTATCTCTATCTGTGTGCACTCACACAAATGCAAAGCTGATCTTACGCCTCGAGAACTGTACACACACAAACAGAAATATTTTTAAATAAAATGTAATTTTATCATCATCATCATTAGCCCGTAAACAGTCCACTGCAGGAATATAGGCCTTCCCTCGTATATGAAGGAAGGATGCTTAATTCAGCAGAGTTCCAAATTCAAGCAACGAATTTTACTTAACCTTAGTCGGCCATAGCCAAAGGCTACACGCGTATCGTCGCTCGATCTTCCAAGAAGTATTTCACTTTAAATGAATTCAATTGATTCTGTCTGTAGGTACACCAACATTCGAAAAGGATTCACCTAGTCTGTATACGGTGTAATCGAGTTTAGAACTCGAACGAACTGTGAGCAAACACTAACTTGCCCTGTGACTCCAAAAGGGAACTAAATTACATGCAAATGTAGTCAACACAGTACGTTCTGTAGCTGCTGTTAGTAGTGGTAGAGGTGACTATTTAGTTATGTAAAATCATATAAATAAAAAAATATAGCTTCTTATGAATTATTGATATTATTTGGTAATATAATAATCCTATTCAGGTAGGACACACCTGGATACTAACAAACGGTACAGCCAATGTTTTGTCGATGCCCGAGTGTTGCACTTGACCTATACTGTAAGTATGTGTGCATGTAATGTTGTATGCAAGTTTATTGCCCAATAAAAGTAAAAGTTAAACAACTGAAAGCCAACCAAGAAAAAGGCCAAGCCATTGACTTACTCGTATATGTTAAAGAATAGAATATTTTCGCGCTTTTCACAGTAGATAAAACAACGCCATCTCTTAGAATCCTCGAGAACTAATAGGACTGCTGAGAATAAATGGCCAGAACAACTGCGCAAAATCATATTTTTTTTAGTCTGTGCTCACAACCAATCGGTCACATAAATGTGTAAGAAAATATTACAATATTAATTAAAACTATGAGTTTTATGAGTAATACATTATGTGTTGTGCGTTATACTTAAAAGATACTCGCATGTTCTTTGGTCACTTTTCTGTGGTAAGTTAAGCATTTGACTCGTTCGCGAACGAGGTCGGTGTATTACTGAGTTCCCACTGGTTCCAAACTCCCGTTTTAACACCAATGAAGTGGTGGAAGACTTGTGTGGCGATGCTTTAATTTAAATGTAATGAAATTATGAAAAATACACGCTGAAACAACCCTTCCCAAAAATCTAATAGGCTCATAATAGCGATTATAGAAAATCTTATCCTCTTATCATCTCATAATGATGTCTGCTAGTGAACATCTATAAGGCGTTGACGTGAATTTCTGTATCAGAAAATGAAGCAAAAAATAAAACATTTCGCATACTCTATCGCTATAAATGGCACCTAAAAACCCAGCAGTCGCATACTTCATACAACTACCGGAAGAGGAAGCACGATACGTGGAGAGTCGAAGCCTAGTCGAATTTTGCCGCTGCGAGCGAAACCCCCTTCCGGCGTCACCTACGAAATATAAAGTCTGCACTATTCCAATTTTTCAACACTGCATTTTCAATGTGGCAAATGGAGTACACCAGAATTCCGAGGATTTATTTTCAAAATAATTTACAGTAATTTTATCAAGAGGTGGCTGTATTTGATAACTCTATGCCTAACAATTATATAAATAACGTATGCCATTTTAAGCGTTTGTGCTACCAAATATACGCATAGTAAGTGAATTTTTGTACTATTGACATGAAAACTTCTATTACATCAGTTACATTACATAAATTATAAATACATACGACATTTGAAATACTTTATATCTTTAGCCAAACGATACATCTTACTTGTTTATGTCTTAGGTAATATAAACGAGTGCATCTAAAGAGAATTTATTCCGTCCAGTGGTTGACTCATTGGATAAATTAAGATACCTTTTAAATACAGAATAAATAAAAAAAATCGCTCTGACCTGCACTCGAAAGCCTAAAAGCGAATTATCCAATAACGTGTAAGGAAAAAAATCTATTGTTTGGAAACTAGTTTCGTAGAAAGTAGATTATTTCTTCTACAGCAATTGGTTTTTTTTTTATTTCTTTTTTATTAAAAGTAATTTAAATCTCCACAGACACATGGTCCGTGCTCTTGTTTACAAAAATATAATTTATAAATTAACTTGTTTCTTTTTACATTTAATACTCTAAAGACTACGACTATGCTTAAATCTAAAACAGTGAGTTCTTGTTCTTTATGTATATATATATATATCTGCCCTTTGTCATATTCTTATTATTATTATTTTTAATTATTCCTATTCCCGATATAATTATGGTATGTAAAATTTTAAATATTTGCTTATTTCTATGATGATTACAACTGATTACAATTCACAGCAATTGGTTACGAACCTCCGGTTTCTTACGCGGCCGAAGGGTATAAATAATACATAAATAGCTTTAATTGCGGTTATTTTGGAGAATTTTAAATTATTGATAATAACGGTCACTTTGTTTATAATCGTGAATTCTGGAAAGTAACCCCCATCAAAGCTATTTAGTTATTATTTATAATTAACTATTAGGCTTCTCGAGTGCAAGTCAGAGCGTTTCTTTTTATTTAATCTGTATTTAAAGAGATATCTTAATTTATCTAATGAGTCAACCACTAGACGGAATAAACTTTCTTAATGGCGTTATTAATAAATAATAAATTAACCTATAAACGTGGTTATCTGTGACGTGGTGTCAAATAAATACCTACTTCGAAATTTAAATGTCGAGTAACAAAATTTTCCTCTTCAATATGAAGTCTTTGTATACTTAATTTCCAAACTGTTCTTAAATTACTTCGTTGGACTTATTGAATAATAAAAAATTAAATTTTCATAAGACTCAATCGAATTACTCTTTCATTGATGTCACCGCCTCAAGTTAGTGTTCTTAATTAAATATTTAGCCGGACTCAAATTAAGACGCGCATCCTTATTCCGTAACGTCTTAAAAACTTTCTATTTTTGATTTTTTTTTATCTGGTTATTTTGTATTTAATACTGATTTCAGTAAAAGCCAGAATTTGTATGAGATAGAATAGATGAAGATCTGAAGTTTTACCCTAAAAGTGGTCTTGAAGATCCCAATTTTTATGAATAACGACCCAAAACGTTCCGTGCGTACGTTCGGTATGTCGACGATAATACAAGTGGACATTTTTCTCGCGTCTATTGATCTGAATATGGAAAGGCAATAAGGTCGTACAATTATGACCTAGTGGGGACACTACCCTCGAAGGATCTTCAAAAGTGGAGGTACAATATGCACACTCCCCTAAATACATCCAATAAATAGTGATGGATAGGATATTTTACGATGCTGTTCAAGAATTTGCGATTTACAAAATGAAGAAACCATCACAGTTTATCAGAATAATACAATAAATATTTTTTTTTTTATTCTTAGCCTATACAATAATCCACTGCATATACTTTCGGCTGTACTCATTTGTAGCTTCGACATACCCTGAGGATATATCTATCTAACTATATTCCCTAATCGCGGTCTCCACTCCATGAACCGCCCTGCTATGGTTAGCGGTATTATCACATGTGACCAGTTTATAGTACTATATGAATTCTGTGCAATTACCACAGTCAGCATGCGAACCCCCTAATCTACAAATAATAGACTCGTTTCTAAAACGTCAAGCTTTAGACTAAGCAATCCAAGCTAGCTGGAAATATTTTTTTTCCGTATTCATGATGTACGGTAGACTTATCCAATCTGGCAGTTGCATTTATGATAACAGCCACTATTTTTGGATAAATTCTACGAAGAATTTTATCACAAATAACGCTTTGTACTTTGGTCTGTCTGGGAAATATTTTTAACGTTCATTCGCACATACCTACTGTATTTTTCAATTATTCACAGGAATTAGTAGGTATGTAATTTGTACATATTATACTACAATATCGTCATAAAACTATGCATAAAATAAAACTGACAACTACCAACGGCATTAATTGAATACTGACACGAAATTGCTATAATGGAATGATAACCTTTAAGGGCATTTGAAATAGGATACATTTTTCTTTGATCTGATTTCTGATACGGATACTCTACTAACCGAATGTACTTTTCATGGACTTAATTATCATAGGGTTCGTGATCGTGACAAATGGATGAATTTGACACGGACGTTTACATGCGGATATTTTCAAATAAAAAAAAAACGGCACAGTAATCAGCCAATGACCTTACAGAACTTACTGTATTGTAAATATGTGCCATAACTTTTCTTATAAAAAAAATTTGTAGGCCAGAATATCTCCCCTGAGCCGGGAACCCGGCAAATGTTTGCCGACTACGAAACTCGGCACTAATTTGTCAACCCTCATTAAGTTATCTTCCCCGCGTTTCGCGAGATTTTAGTTCCGTTGTGTCTCTATTCGGGCAGTGTTTTAGTGCAGTGGCAGAGAGGTTTTTCGTGTAGCACGTTATAGTTTGGCTCCCGCTTTATATTCAGGTAATGGACGGTGTTATAAATGTGTATAATATGTTTTGTTTTTGTGGTAGCTTTCAGATGATGTGCTGGATTTATGTGTTTTCGCTACATTGTATTGAGTGATTTAGCAGGGTTGGAACAACTTCAATTGTTACTGGATTATTTGGTGATATATATTTCTATACATACATAGTATAGGCACGATTCTGTCGGTAAATCAATTTACAATTGGACATAAAGTCAAAATCAAAAAACTTTATTTTGAAGGTACACAGGGTGCACTTAAAATAGATTTTACATTTATTAGGCTACTGCTAGTTCAAAAGGCATTTTCCTTTGAGAAGGCCAAGTAAGAAACTGGAGGGGTTTACCAAACTGCAGCTTGACATTCTTGTTCTCAGTTATGGCTTTGTTTGTCATTTCTTAAGGTATCCCTTAAACAATCAATCTAATCTGTCCGACAACATTTTTAAACAAACTCGAAGTTGTAATTGCAGTCATTGTCTGACATCCAACTGTCTCCATGTGTAGTTAAACATTTCAGAGAGTATTTGAACTAAAGATTCTACTGACAGATATGTGAATTTCTTATAAACTTGCGTCCCTTCCTCATGCTCCCACACTTGGCAAACACTAAAATTCTTCCTTCCCCAGTATGTACAAACTGTGATACCTATATGGTCAAACTACCAGCATCATGCTTTGACAAAATTACATGTATACATAACGCCTTGCAAAAGTACAGTCAGCACTAAATTCCGCTACAAAGTGGATGAGTCTAGTAAAATTTCCGTCAACACAAACATTCGTAACACCTAGAAAGACAGAGTTAATGAGGTCTGGGACAGAAACTTGGCATACACAAGTTAATCTCTCTTCTCACTTAAATGCTTCTCTACTTTGTAAAAAGTAGCTGAGTTTAACGAGTCCCATAGCGACAGTTAAATTTTCAATTAGATTATTACGTTAAGTTCTTAGTAATGTTTGCATAAATTAACATTAAGAAAACAGGGGAGGATTGTATGCTTTTATGAGTCCAGATTCTTTAATCCAGTCTTCGTTTGAAAAGACAATCGCAACCAAAAATTTTGCGGAATGTATATTTCTCACTACTGCCGTGTGGTCCCATTCCCTTTGGATGTCGTAAAAGGCGACTAAACGATTGTGAGTATACCAGCGATAGGCAGCAGCGGCATTAGTGTATAGTTCCCAAAACATCTGCGATTGCCACATGCCCAGCTTGGCGATTACAGTAAAGTCTCCAATGTAAAGAGATGCAAATCATTCCATTTGAATGGCTTATGTCCAGTAGTGGAATTCAATAGCCTATTGATGTGATATTTTTAGTAAATATTAAGTAAAAGAAACATAAGGAAGTTTCACAAGTTGTGGCAGATAGTTACCTAATTGTTAATTATCATCGGGATTTCTTACACAACATTAATGTAATGATAAGTGTTCGTTACAAGCGTAGGATCCTTTATTGTGCAGAAATACCGAACAGTTCTGCAAATACGGATGTCGCCATATTATTATTCTATTACCTTACACGCAATTTTTTTTTCTTATAAATTTTCTTTTTCTTCTAGACTTATAATTGATATAGTTATCTCTGTAGGTATGTGTAGGGAGGTAAATAAAGGACTAAGTATAAGCTAGATCATAGAAATCTCTGTAGGTATGTGTAGGGAGGTAAATAAAGGACTAAGTATAAGCTTGATCATAGAAATCACTATGTCATGCATGAGAGTCCGATGATGACACAGGTATTCGGATAAACCTACGTAGGTTTTTGTGACACCTACCTTTGTAATATTTTAGATAAATCATCATCGTCCCGTAAACATCCCACTGCAGGGATATAGACCTTCCCTCGTATAATGAGGGAGTATGGGCCATAGTCCACCACCGTGGCCCAATGCAGGTTGGGGAATTCACATACCTTTAAATTTTATTTCTCATGCAGGCATGCAAGTTTCCTCACGATGTTTTCCTTCACTGTTTAAGAGCAGTATTTAAATTAAATTTAAAAACTCATTGATGCTTAGCCTGCCGAACCTCTCGAACCTGGACTTCCTAAATTGGGAGACCGCGTCTTAACCGCTGAGCCACCGACGCTCCTTTAAATAAATACAAATCTGTATGTAATTAGAGATGTGCCACTCGAAATATACATTTCTATTTTACGTCTAGTCACGATAATATCTTGCTTGGTTTTCCAACATTTACAGCTTACTTCCATTGTCTGCTTCCATTTTCGTCTGACTTCAATTTCATCTAGCCTTTCTCCTCTACTCGGGTGATTGTTCCAATACGTTCTAAATTCTTGCTCATCGTAAACGCTCTCTAAACTACACGGGGCTCCCGACAATACCATCCCAATCCTTTTACGATTGTGGGTAATGTGATTAAAGTAAATCAGCCAATTTCAATAAGTGCCTCTGTGAACAAATCTACATATTTTATTCGGCTGGACCATAAATCTTGACAAGACGGAGGCCAGCAGACGTATCTGGATTGATATCGTAAATATTCGCCCCCGAACTCCTATTGGCAAATTACAATAAATTGAACAAAATGTCCTGAAAGGATGTTCTTGGTATTGGATTTTTATGTTACCATCTGAATCTGTGATGCACTGGAATACGACAGATTCCCAGCTATTTCCTTGATGGACGGGTTTCTTTTGTTAGGGAAATAGAGTTTTATGCTTTGGGCGTTTGAGTTGAAATTGTAGACGTATTAGAATAATAACAATAGAGTGCTATTTGAGTGCAAAGGCAAGTTCCATCGAAGCGGGATCCGAGTATTGCTAGCGATTTTCGCGTCGTCATACTTACAATAAATGTTACAATGTTTTATAAATGTTGCTTGGAGTATTGTAGAGTTCATTGTACAGAAAACTGGGAATACCAGATGCTTAGCGTATTTAACATGAAAGTGAGCGAAGCAAGCAAATGAATCCTTAAAATCTTTAAATGCAATAGCGTTTTAACATCGTGCTTCATTATCAAAACGTATTACCTTACACTTAAGTGTACGTACACTTAATATACTCGATTGGTATCGTCTCATTAACCGACTACCTATAAATAGGTAGAATTTAAATTTCATGGGCCTTTCCGAGGTCAATGACCTATGTGTGTATCCAGTCTTTGGCCGGAGGTATCTTAGCTATGCGTGGACCGATTTGAGAGCGGTTTTTTTAAATGAAAGATTGAATGAGGGGACAGGTTCTTAGCAATGTTTGGTAAAAATCGGTATAGCTGATTTGATGATATTTAGCTTATAAGCGATAGGGCCGCCTAATTTGTAGTTTGTATAAGAAATTTAAATGTACCTTCCTTATTTAAACAATAAAGCGTATTTGATTGATTGAGCAGTTTTCGGTGTATTACAATCAGATCATAGTCTATCGAGTGTTTTCTAAAATTACTTATTTTTTGTTACATTTAAGATTAAACCCGGAGATGCGTTCTTAGCCATGTTTTATGGAAAGCGGTTAAGCTAAATGTCGAAGAAATTTAGCAGTTAAGATTTTAGTGTTTGAGGTATAGTGAGTAAATAGCTATAGTCTGGAAACATACAGTTTGTGGAAGAAGAAATATGGACACCACTATTACACACACACAGTTTATTGAATTTATAAAAGTTTACAAACACAGCACAAGCACAGGAAGAAAGTCAATATATATCGATAGGTTTTAGAAGAATGCACATAGAAGACGGACATAGGGTTTATACAAAAGCGAATATAATATCTAGGGCCTATT
The DNA here is from genome assembly GCA_949316235.1 of Oegoconia quadripuncta. Taxonomy (NCBI): domain Eukaryota; kingdom Metazoa; phylum Arthropoda; class Insecta; order Lepidoptera; family Autostichidae; genus Oegoconia; species Oegoconia quadripuncta. The sequence continues at coordinate 19,216,492 of OX438746.1, forward strand.
GCGATCATAGCTGTCAGTGGAATGCTTGCCGGTCGAAAGTTCGCTCGCGGTCCACGTGTCGGCGAGTGAAGCTGTTGAGAGCTCGGGTCTACACCGCGCGGTTCCAATGCCCTGTTCGTCACCATCACGTCATCCGGTATTTGACGTCCGACATTAAGAAGGTAAGTGTATTGTATTTATAATATTTTATGTATATATGAATATAATGTATGTGTATGTATATATAATGTATAATGTGTATGTATGTTATCCTAGGTTAGATGTGGGGACCGCCACAAGATTATCTTTTGGTCTAGTGTACGAGAACGATTTAATCATTTGTTCCATCAAAATTATCGGGGGGTTTTCTAAATTTCCAATTTATAGTTATTAAAGTATTTGTTCGCTGTATCCCGTAAACATAGTCGCGATAAAGCTCTATCCCAATTAATCCCAACAAATATTATAAAAGCAAAAGGTTATGTGTGTGTATGTATATATGTATGTTTGTTACCTCTTCACGCATATAGGTACGGCTGGACGGATTTGGATGAAATTTTATGGGTAGACAGATTAGGACCTGGATTAAAATATAGGCTAATTTTTTGCTGAATAAAATCGTCCACACGGACGACGACACTGACGGAAAGCTAGTAAGCAAATATAAATTAAAACAGGAACACCTGTATGCTGTATTACAGGCATTTTTTTTTAAGGAGGGGAGGGATTCCACCTGTATATAGTTAATATACCGAACATTCGCACTAAGAAGTTCGATTCTTCATTCATCATCCGAACAGCCAAGGCATGGAACTCCCTTCCGGCGTCAGTCTTTCCTGAATCCTATACAACCTTGGGATCTTCAAGAGCAGAGTGAATAGGCATTTACTGAGATCGCGTGCTTCATCTCCGACCACATCGTCACTTTCCATCAGGTGAGATTGTGGTCAAAAGCGAATCCAGTCAATCATAAAAAGCTAGCTTGTAAGATTATAATTGTTTACTAACACTATGGACACAGTCCGAAATAAATTATTATTGCATTGTATAAAAAAAAAAAAAAAAAAAAAATTATTCCACCCCTTTATTACTCATGTAATCTAACTTATAAATATTTGCTCTAAGCTGGTTATCTACATGAAGATACACAGAAGTTCCCACTATAAACAGAAGGTACACAGAAGGTCACAGACTTTCCTGCATAAAGAGAACTATGCGGGCAAGGCATCCATATAAATTGGAATCCAAAACTATACTGAAATGCGGATACAAAATGAATGCAAATTAAACAGGCAACTAAACAATTTATTTGAAACAGACAAGAAAAACCACAATGAGAACGGTTAATTTAAAATCTACTCGTTTTGTATTTGTAACAAAGTACAATTAAATTGTGTTTATAATCAGAATATTCACACATTATACTTTAACGGTTGAATGGTCTATCAACCAACGGGTTCGAATCTTGGCGGGTAAATGACAATTTATAATAATAATAAATATCTTTGCTCATACACACAGCGCCATCTAGTTCCACACTAAGCAACTAGGCTTATATTATTTATAATATTTATGTATGTTTATCCGTTATCTAGTATCCATAGCACAAGCTTTGCTTAGTTTGGGACTAGATGATTGGTATAAGTGTCGGAAATATTAATTAATTAATTAATTATGGATACCAGATGGTTGATTCACAAATACTTCTTTTTGTAAATAAATACATAGGTGTACCTATAAAGAAAACCATCCATAACTCGGGAACAATGTCTGTATATCATCATACAAACATATGCCCCTAGCGGGATTCAAACGAACCCTCGACCTTTTGGTATAGCAGTCGAGTTTTTAACCACTACACCGAACAGGTCGTCATTTATACTCGAATCATGTATATATCGGAGGTACTGTACTCCAAGTCATATAATGGGCATCGCAAAATATCGGAAACAAGCGTACAACGTTACAAAAACAATTGTCAAAAAGTAATGTAGTCGTAAAAAACACCGCTAAATTCAACTTTATCGCAAACAAATAAATGTCAATGTCATTTCGAAGAAAAGCAAATTAGTTGAAAGCCATGCTAATGAGTAAGTTGCACTTTTGATTCACTACCGTTGTGGAATCATACAGAGCTGATACAACCCTTCCATCATGTTTTATTTAAGGGGAAAAAAAATATTTTTTAGTATTGTGTTTTTTTAAATAATATGGTATTATTTAAAAAAACACAACAGTAAAAAATATGTTTTTTTACTAGATATACTAATCTCAAACTACTTATAATAACCATGCCATTGGATCATTATTTTTGTACAGTATTGGTTGATTCAAGTCAATATTGTTGTTATTCAAAGAAACGTCATGTAACCAAACAAAGGAGATAGTTTTTTTTGTTTGAAGGTTTGGCTAGATATTGTACATCATGTTAGAATATTCTGCAACTCTAATGACACTAATTGAAAGGAATAAATTATCATTTATAGCATCCAGTAAAAAGCAGAAGATTTTTTTGTAAATGTTATATTGTAACACCGATATACTTTACCTTGAGTGACATTGACATGTTAAAAAAATTAAATAGGGATGCAAATTAATTTCCAAAAAAATCGATCGATTGATTCGAATCGCAAAACGATTTCGTATATAAAAAATCACAACCCTTCCTCCGTAGTCTGGTAAAAAAGGAAGTCGAACGAAATCAATTTATACGATCAGTGTCCTATAATGAACCCAATGAACATTATTATAATAAAAAAATCAATTTGTAAAATAAAAATGCAACGTCACTCGCTGACTTACCGCCAAAAAGCCTTTTTTTGTTTTGTTCAATGATTGATGAGTGTTTTTTTTTTACTTTGGATTCTTGTTTTTTTGAGATCTATCGTCAGTTGCCTATGTAGTGTTGCCAATTTCTAAAACATTTAAAACTCTTCTGCTTTTTAAATACAGAACCTCATTAGATATCAGTATTATTCTGTAATTCCTACTATTTTGCTCTATATATTCGCAAGTTGTACATATCCCAGCCAAGATTAATCCATCACCTTTCCGTTCAAACGCGCATCTCCATCGTCATAAAAAATGTCTATTGGTGAATGCAAAGTCTTATAACGGTAGTCATTGAAGTCATTTAGGACAGTTTAAGTTAATATTACTTTAGTACAAAATCCCACTTTATTCAAGATAAAAAAAAATTATATAAATTTCTTATGCTGACTTTCATTTGACACACTAGCGTATAAAATAGAATGGAAAGTAAAATATCTGAAAATTTTATATTTTCTGTGCAGCAGTCGAGCTCGGTTCGTTTATAACTGTGTGTTATACTGTTCTTTAGAAAAATAATTGAACTGTTAAAAATTGGCATAACAACTGACTCCAGTAAGTTCCACTATCTTTTTTTATGCACGACGGGTTTCGTACTTGACCTCAAGCACACCTGATGTTAAGTGAAGATGAGGTCGAAGGTGGAATCGTACTGACCCGGATCTATCTCTGGAGTGCATAATCAGAATGATCTCAGTTAAGAAACCCTTTCAAGCCAAAACACAATCATCAAAATCGGTTAAAAATTGATGAAAATATATTTTAAAAAATACGTACAGGCAAATAGAGACTCTATTTTTGAAGTCGGTTACAAATATGTAAATATCTCGAATAACGCTAAGACTTCGTACTAAAATAAATTTGGTTTAAAATGTCCCAACTGATTTCAATTGCATCTTTTGGCTTATCAACCCTTTAACACCTGTATAAATATTTGTATGTTTATCCTTTAAATTAGTTATTGCCTCTCACTCTGTCTGTCACTCTTAAGAGGGTTCATTCCGTCAACGGTGCCCTCATTGGATAAATGAAGATTTCTTCTTAAATAAAAAATAAATAAAAAAAAACATCATTATTATTATTATAATACTTTATTGCATACACAAAAAACAATTACAGTGATGCTTAGCTACATGGCAAAAACAATCATTCTGACATCAGAATTAAAAAATACATCTTAATTTATCAATGAGAATCCACTGGACGGAATAAGACCTCTTAAAATCACGAAGACCGCCGATTACTATTAACAACTTACTCTACACAGGCTTTTCCTATGATATCTAGTATATATATGGCATTGTTGCGTTCCGGTCGTCAGAGATAAGATAGCCAGTCCCCCAAATGTGTTGGGGTTCCGGGTCAGTACGCTTCCCCCTTCGACCTCATCTTCACTTAACATCAGAAGTGATTGAGGTCAAGTACGAACCCATGGTGCATAAAAAAAAATCTACTACCATGTCGAATATATAAAATACCACATACGCAAACGTAAATAAATAAAAATTCTTCGTTAAATTGTGTTGTGCGTGTCTGATATATATTCATTTATTATCCATTTCCACTGTGGTTTAAGCGATGATTGTTTTACCTATTGCAGCAATTTACGAAACATAAAATACATTTTATTGTAGTATTGTTAATTATTGTTATATTAATTGGTAAATTTAAAGTAAATTTGGTATACTGAAGAGCGATTTGCTTGTCGCACCGAGGCATGGTACGAACTGTGTAATAAAGCTAGGAATGTTTAAGTCTTAAATAAAATTATAATGCCTTTATTACACCCATATACTACTGATACAGTCAGCGTCATACAGAGCTGCCTTACATAACTAATGATGGCATGATGCATATCAAAAATAGATCATTTTGCCTTCACTATTTGGATGGTATAGGTTAAATAGCCAACATGCTACATGATTACACTTAGAGAATACTGTACCTACTGTTAGAGTCCAGAAATGAGATAACTCGTAAATAATATTTGTGGTATTTAGTTTATCGACAATTGACACGCGCGCTCTTGACACTAGCTCAAACTGAAGTGATCACATTCCCCGCATCTTCCCCTCGCGTAGCACTGGGATGACTACGGCGTAACGCTGACGTCACGGCGTATCTGATGACGTCATAGAGCAGTGCTACACCAGGGGTCTCCCTATATCTCCTGTATCTCTTCTCATACTACATACATTTAGTAAGGCTTTGTGAAAGAAATAGTGCTTTGGAGAGCAAATAAGTTCGGTTATTTTCAAATGAAAAGGCAATTCGACTTGTAGCTCAAAAAATATCGATATTCAAGTCCGACACAAATTTACCAATCTGCATTGGGCACGTGTGGTAAATTATCCATCATACATTCTCCTAGTTGATGAGAAAAGGCCGTTGATGTTATTGTTGTTGTGATGATACAAGAATACAATAGACTAGAATGAAGTGGAGTATAATATAATGGGTTGGAGTGGAATGGAAAGGGATGGATTCGAATGGGATGAAGTGGAATGGAATTGAATGAAGTGGAGTGGAATTGGATGAAATAGACTGAGATGGGATGTAGTGGAATGGGATGGAATTAAATGTAACAGAAAGGGATCGACTAAAATGGAATGAGATAGGATGGAAAGGAATATAATGTTTCGAATGGAATGGAATCAAATTAAATATATTTCAAACATTCTGATATATAATCTACATTAAGAATAATAAATAATATATAAATAAGGGTTACACTGGTCCCTAGAACACCTCGTACATATACACGGAAAAAGTAGCATCTATATGCATAATTTATACTAAGTTAGGAGTTATCTACATGGCGCAAAATTTTAGCTTTAAACACGTCTCAGAGGAGACGACGAGTACTTTATTTGCGCCGTTCGGTGTTGAAACACTAGCGCCGTGGGAGTCAGGCAACTGTACTTTATAGGGCAAGTATCTTCTTAGCCAGGTCATGTCCTTGAGATAACCTATCGGATATAGGTAGCTGCTACAGCTCTGAGAATGTTATTTCATAACTAAATAACGAAATACTCATCTGTCATCTTAAATAAACGGTATGGACGTATGAATGAGTGTAGGCTCTTTTTAGCCGACTGCCCAAGAAAGGAGGGTAATGTTTTTCGAGTGTATGTATTATTATTATTTCTATTTTCAATTTCTTTTTCTCAGCATGAGCTGGTATTATCATACCATTTACGGGCATTAACCAATAAATGGTATATTCCTATTTATTTTGAAATCGTAAGTCAGTTATTATTATTAAATACTTTATTGCACACAAAAATAAAATACAAAGAACATTTAACATAGTTGATGAAGTGTACAAAGGCGGTTTTATCGCTGATATGTCTGATATGTATGTTAGTATGTCCGTATCTCTGACGCTAGATTCGTCTTGATTGATTTGTCATAGGATACATTGAATTGTTAAAAATTCAACACGGCGTCCGCAAAATGCAAAATATGCATTCGGGTTTTTTGTTCACTTAAATAGTTATTTCACATAGTTCTATAAAAATTTCTATTGACGTGAAAGACGCGTCAAAACCATAATGTGTGGGAACAAACAAATTAAATACAGCACAGATGAAATTTTATATACAGTTCACTGTCATTTCACAAATAATAATAGCAGCTAAAATAATTACTGATTCAGTGGTCCTATCGCGAAATGAGTAGGCGTTATTAGGTTTTTATTATTAAATCGATTAGGTATATGGTCTTAATTAAACAATGTCGCACAAAACCGTTTGCACAGTTTGTCTGTGGGAGCTCGAGTCTCACAAAAAGCTATACAGGGCGTCCCAAAGTTATGGGACATGAAGGGGAAGTACCTTAAATATCGTAGATAGTGAATTTTGCTCAAAGAAGACTTTATGTTATTTTTAAAAGTTAGTAATTCTGCATTCATAGATTTTCTAAAAATTATTTGCTTCGGCTGGGAATCGAACCGACTCAAATGTGAAAAAAAAAACACCCTACTTTTATGATGCCAATCGAAAGAATAGCTAAAAAATAATAACTCTGCCTAAGTAACATAGTATTTTAAAAGAAAGGAACAACGTGAAATTAATCATTTTAATCAAATAAAAAACATACATGAAACTGCCGTAGTCAATTAAGTAGGTATTTTTTTGTAAATTAATTAATTAAATGCTCAAAATGTGATCCCTCTTGTCTTACGCAAATCGCCAATCTTTTAATGAGCCCGCTGCCTGTTGATTTTCTAATCATTTTATGGTGAACACTCGATGTGATATGGCACAATTCTGTTTGCAACTCGCCTACGTTCTCGTATCGCTTTTTGTATAGCATATCTTTCACGTATCCCCAAAAGAAGAAATCTAATGGTGTGAGGTCCGGGGATCTGGCCGGCCATCTAATCGGTCCATTTGTACCAATCCATGTAGGAAAACATTCATTTAGAAAATCTGCTGCTCTCCGACTATTATGAGCCGGAGCTCCATCTTGTTGGAAAATTAAGTTTTCTTGCTCCGCCGCGGAATGGTTTCTTATCTTATCCCTTAAAATTTGAAGTATTCCTAAATACTTTTCTGTGTTCAAGGTTCCTTGGTAAAAATGGATTAAGAAAACCCGGTTTTTTAAAAGTCCGCACCAACAGTTGAGTGAAAAACGCACTTGGTTATTAGTTTCAGTCACTCGTAGGGGATTTTCTTTAGACCAAATACGATTATTGTTGCGGTTATACATACCGTTATTGCTAAAGTTAGATTCGTCTGTCCAAATAATATTATCCAAAAAATTTGGATCTTCGAGCAATCGTGCCTGGATATCAAGACAGAAATTTTTTCTCCTTTCTGTATCGCCCGGAAGTAATTTTTGAACCAATCGTCCTTCAACATAACTCTTAAAACCGTGTTTTTTTAATACACGGTGTATTTTACTTTTTGAAACTCCAATTTCATGTTCTCCTTCTCTCACCGATGCTTTCGGAAAAGCCGAAAAGTAAATTAAAATACCAAGTTCTTCGTCGTTGATCGTATGGTTTTCTTGCTGTGGTTCTCTTGAGCGTTTATCGAAACGTCCCAGAGTTTTCAAATTGTTCACAAGCCTTTTCAAAACTTTACGAGACGGTATTTGTCTATCAGGATATTTTACGCCATACCACCGCAAACTTCTAGAGATATCTTTATCGTTCAAAAAATATGCTTCCATTAGATCAAAACTTACTTGATATGCCATGTTCGCAATAAATTAACACAATAACACTTGTGTAAGTGAATTGAGACTAAACAGATCAATATCCGAAAAACAAACGCTCGCACATACTGTTCCATTTTCAAATTTAAGAACAACATTTAAAAATATCACTTCTTTTTAAAATATCTTAAAAAGTATGCATTCAAACAAACGCTGTCATAAACTGTTCCATTTTCAAATTATAAATTATTTATTTTTGTTTTTAATTTGCCTTCTGTCTAGCTTACAGAGGACGTATTGAAATACAAGTTTTATCATTTCATCTACACGTGCACTTATAATAAGGAAAACTATGTTAGTACCTATTTTATGAAGTGGGTACTTATTTACGAATAATCAATGCTATCTTTGGAATGATAATATCGCTACTTTTCGAACGTCGTCGGCAATAAATAACTTTCTTGAAATTTGACTCAATCATTTTATGTTGTTCCTTTCTTTTAAAATACTATGTTACTTAGGCAGAGTTATTATTTTTTAGCTATTCTTTCGATTGGCATCATAAAAGTAGGGTGTTTTTTTTTTCACATTTAAGTCGGTTCGATTCCCAGCCGAAGCAAGTAATTTTTAGAAAATCTATGAATGCAGAATTACTAACTTTTAAAAATAACATAAAGTCTTCTTTGAGCAAAATTCACTATCTACAATATTTAAGGTACTTCCCCTTCATGTCCCATAACTTTGGGACGCCCTGTATATATATCCTTGGACATATACAGACAGCGACATCTAGTTCCACACTAAGCAACTAGGCTTGTGTTGTGGATACCAGATGGTTGATACACCACACAAATACATTTACCTACATACAGTTTGGATGTCGTCGTATGCATCGAATGCATACGACGACTTCATCATATCATAACATAGGAGTTACAGGTTATTTAACAAGCATTTTTTTAGTAGTTTGGCGAATCTGCCTTTTTTAGCAAGGTTTAACGATTATATACGAAATAATAACCCTATATTTAACTGTGCCTAACAAAACATGCTTGTAAATATATATGAAACGAAGCACATAATGTTTATGTTCCATTTACCATGCATACTCGTAATACTGTGAAGTTCACAAAAGTTTAAATAATGTGTTACAGTTACATTGTAAGAATATTAAAATCGAGGGAGTATATTTTCTGACCATAAACTATTTATTTCAAATCAAATACGCTTTATTGTTTAAATAAGGAAGGTACATTTAAATATCTTATAGAAACTACGAATTAGGCAGCCTTATCGCTTACAGCAATCTCTTCCATGCAAACCTATCATCACGGAATTCAATACGAGTAATTAAGTTAGCACAAATAATTTCCTAATTGTTAAGTACATCTGAAAGTTCTGCATATTGAAATCAAAAAGTGTTATCTTATAGGTATGCAATTATATTTACGTAGAAGTGTGTGAAATATGTAACTCTGTAAAAAAATCAAAATAAACATTTTATTTATTTATTTTATTTTTCTTTTTATAACGAATTAGTGATTTTGGAATAGCATTTTGAATATTTTCGAAGAATCGTATATGAAGAGAAATGTCAAAATCAGCTAAAGCAAAGGACAGTTCAAGGCGAATCCAGCAAGCGAAAAGTTAAATAATTTATTTTAGCGTACAATATCGTTATAAAAGCTTCTTTTAATGATTTGTCATGGGAAAGTTTCCATGTTTTTTTTACAATTTTATATTGTCTTAATTTACCATGGTGTTAGATCAATATGGATGTCGATGGTTCGAAATGAAGAGGAAGACCACGGAAAAGATGGATGAATTGTGTGAAAGGTGGTATGAACGAAAAGGACGTGAATGATGAGGTAACGGCTGATAGAGGAGATTGGAAGAAAAAGACGTACTGCGCCGACCCCAAATAAATTAGGACCAGGGCAAGAAGATAATGATTGTCTTAGTTCATCCTAAAACATATCTCATATATTTAAGATCCTACTCATGTATTAAACTATGGGTGTGAAATATTGCCATTTTTTTTTATGATTGACTGGATTCGCATTTGACCACAATCTCACCTGATGAAAAGTGACGATGTGGTCGAAGATGAAGCACGCGATCCCAGTAAATGCCTATTCACTCTGCTCTTTAAGATCCCAAGGTTGTAGGATTCAGGAAAGACTGACGCCGGAAGGGAGTTCCATGCCTTGGCTGTTCGGATGATGAATGAAGAATCGAACTTCTTAGTGCGAATGTTCTTAACTATATACGGGTGGAATCCCTCCCCACGCCTAGTGGTCCGAAGATGGAAGGGTGAATAGGTATATATGGATATTGTTTTGCAATAATAAATATTTAAATTTTTATCGTCTCCATTACTTTGTGCATATACTACTGTTCATCCAATCTCGTGTAGACCCTCACAAAAACGCGAAGGAACGCGAAGCATCATCAACAACCTTACATATCCCCACTGTTGGGGCTGAGCCTCCTGAGAAGGGACTATCCATCACGCGGGCCCAGTGCGAATTGGCATAGACAAGTATATTTATTTGACACTACATTATAACAGAAACAATATTAATAATAACAAAAAAATTACACCCATATACAGAAATAGTGAGATTCTGAAATGCAGTGACTGCAGTGTGATGTCAAAAATGTCTCCATCATATCCTCCTCCAGCATATTATGCGGTACCAATTACTTCAGCGCTGGTTTTCCGATATGATTTTGTGCCCGAATTGATGGATATTTGTCAGACTAGTAACCACCTGATACCCAGTATTTTTACCGTCCCCGTAAGCCACCGACTTGGTTGAACGAGAGCATTCAATTAAAAACAACCGTATTAAAATGCCACTTAGCCGACTTCACAAAGTTAGTATTTTTTCATTTTTTTTTATATGAGAGGGCGGCAAACGAGCATGCGGGTCACCTGATGGAAAGCAATTACCGCCGCCCATGGACACCCGCAACACCAAAAGGGTCATAGATGCGTTGCCGGCCTTTGAGGAAGGTGTAGGCTCGTTTCTTGAAGGTTCCAATGTCGTACTCGTTCGGGAAGTAAATCGTTCAAAGGGCAATGTATACGCTTTTATAATAAGGTTCCAGTAGACATTCAAAATTTGTCTTTAAATAAATTTAAAGCAATCATAAAACAGAAATTAATAGCAAAAGGCTATTATAAAATCACTGACTATCTGAATGATAAGCAAGCATGGACATAACTATCTTATTATTCATATAATTATGAAATCACAAATTGTAACTCATAATCTGTTTAAAAGAGCAACCCTAGAGTTTCTTGCTCGTTCTTCTCTGGGGAGTTAGCTTTGTGAATGAGCCGTAAATTTAAATGTAATATTAATAGTGCCGTTTACAAGTGATAATTTTATCCTATGAAATAAAATATTTTTATTTGATTTGATTTGATGGTCATATCCACGGACTCACCAAGCCAGCCATGCCTTCGCTAACAGCGAATACCCTATGAAATCCACGAATTAAACATCAAATATTTTAATAAACCCATACCGAAAAGAAGACAATATTTGTATTCAACGTCTCGCTACAGTTAACGAGCCCGTCTGCCATAAATTTTGTAAATCCTCTTGGATCTCACAAAGCAAGGACGCGTTCTCAAACAGCCGTCTCGTCACTCGACCGTGATTGTGACTACAATTTGATGAATTGCTTCACTTTTCACTCCCTTCGCGTAACCATCTCTTTCAAACAAAAATCAACCTTATCACCGCTAAAAGAAGTGTCATTCGCGTAAAAATATTTCGTTTACTTTACGTCCGTTTGAGCAACTTTGAGAAGTCCTTTGTAACCCGGCTGTTTTAGGAATGTCGCTGCTACAATACTGTCTACACTAATTAAATGTTGTACAATCCTTTGCCGGATTACATGGATTGCTGTTCCGTAGTGATGTTTCACGAGGTGCAAACGAACTTTTGTAATTAGTTTTATGTAGTGGTTTACGCGTCGAAATGTGTTATAATGTCTTTTATTACTTTAATACATTTAGGTGCTTCCTGTTAACCTTCCAACTAATAATTACACCCAACTTGTGTGCTATAACCTTTCGCAGTTTATTCGTGGTTTTAATAGTTCTTCTGTTTATATTTCGAAGTAACTTTTTCGGTCTGAACTCTGATTGGTCGCCGTATGCCATATTTATTAGTTATAGTACTATGTTATCAAGTGCAGTGACTATCCTCCCAAAAACAACTATATATTTGCATGTTCTTGAGGCGATGGGCTCACCCTTGGTCACTTGTGCATTTCGGTATACCGTGGATGTTGTTTCAAGCATTAAAGTTTTATTGTTTGGAACACGCAAACGTTAATGTTTGGGATATCTCTGATCACTATATATATTCTTTTGGTTTTTATGAACTTTGAGCGGATTGTAGAACTATCCTTTCGGTTAAAAATTATATCACCTTACTCATTGCTCGTATGATAATCTATCCATTGGAACGGGTAAATTTAATATCAAATACTTAGTTCTTCGGCTTAAGTCCTGTATTTTACGGTTAGTTGAGTCAGAACTCAATCATGTAAAAGCTATCATCATCGGCCCGTAAACATCCCACTGCAGGGATATGGCCTTCCTCGTATAATGAGGGAGTATGGGCCGTTGTCCACCATGCCGGCCCAATGCGGGTTGGGGAATTTACATGCTTTTGAATTTTCATTTCTCAGGCACCATGCTCGCGGGTTGAGGACTTTAGATGCTTTTGAATTTTTATTTCTCAGGCATACAAATTTCCTCAGCATGTTTTCCTTCACCGTTTTAAGAGCAGTCGGATAAATGCACATAAGTAATTAAATAAAATTTAAAAACTCATTGGTACATAGCCAGGCTGGGAATCGAAACCGGACCTCCCAAATTGGGAGACCGCGTCTTAACCGCTGAGCCAGCGCTCTTGCTTGTAAAAGCTATATGACCTTTCAAACACAATACCCATATTGGCCAACTTGTGGATCAAAACCTATTTCCCATCCCTGAGAATCTTCAAATTTGGTGTGAAGGTAACTTTTGAAAATCGGCCAACTGTGGGTGGGATTCGAGCCTTAAGTATTCCTTATTTACCTAATATTGACACACATTTTACTATTGACACATTTTACTATTGACACATTTTTATATTAATACTGGCTTTCCGCCTGCGGCTTCGCCTGCGTGGAATAACTTTATCGCGGAAATTTGTTTATCCCGCGGGAACTACTTATCACTTTATCGGGATAAAAAATATTCTATGCCTTAATCCAGGGTACGTTCTACCTAATATACCAAATTTTATCCAAATCCGCTCATCCGTTTTTTTTTTTATTAAAAACTGGTTTCGCGTTTGACTACAATCTCACCTGATGGAAAGTGACGATGTTTAGTTTAGCCGTGATTAAGCAACAAGCAAACAAACATCCAAACTTTCGCATTTATAATATTAGTTAGATAATTATAGTCATATAGTTAAATGTATAGGTGTAAGAATAAGAATAGTTTAGCGACACACATATTATTATTACATGAAATGTGAAAATTTACATAGTGAAATTGGAAGCGAGTGAGATAAAAGTAGTACACAAAACAGTTACTGTTGTACTTTTATTTTGTAAAACAGTGTAGTTAATTGCTTGGAAGCTGTATTAAGCGGAAAACTAAATTGGACTCAAAAATATCTTCGATTTGCATTGTGTTCTAATCCGATGAACTGTGTGAACAACCCACCATGAATCTAACATTTATAATGAAAATCACATACCAACTCTCCTGCGAGAAATTATTTTAAACTAATTTTCATAATTTTAAACAAGAATATCACTTCTAACTCTGACGACTTCAACTCCCAGAACGAATCCTAGGTTTTCGTATAATTAAAATCTTGTGCATGTGATGGCACGTTCTGAAATATGTATTAATTTCCTTTGTAACCGTAAAAAAGGGTTGAACATAACGTGAGTTGTTTGGTAACCATAATGTAGTCTCCCCACCGCGCCCACGGGAGATCATTAAAAACTTCGTTTAGGCAAGGCAAGGCAACATTTCGGTGAGTGTGCGATGGAATTGCACGATCTTATTCCCGTCCCCTTTCCATCTTCGGACAACCAGGCGCGGGGGGGGTTTCCATCCATATGTTGTCAACATACCGAACATCCGCACTAAGCGCTTTGCTTCATCATTTATAATGCGGACTGCTAAGGTGTGGAACACACTGCCCGCGTCGGTTTTTCCCGACACTTACAACCTTGGGATCTTCAAGTCTAGAGTGAATAGGCATTTACTGGGTGCGCGTGATACATCTTCGGCTACATCGTCACTTTCCATCAGGTGAGATTGTAGTCAAACGCGAAACCAGTTTTTAATAAAAAAAAAAAGGACTGTGTTCCCGAACGCTGCAGTTGTTAATAATTACACATACTTAGCGCTGTAATATGCCCGTCATTCTATTCATCAGTTCCCCTTACTGTGTGGTTTGAACGTCATCATTAAACCTTGTGTTTAATGGATTCCGACATTGTATCCGTACCAATCTCTGACCATCTCAATGTTTTGGGCATGCAGTTAACCTCCAACCTAAATTTTGGGCGCTCCATAGAATCGAATGCTAAAACAGCGGCTAAGAAGCTTGGCATTCTCCTTAAGGTCAGGCGATATTTCACACCAAAACAACTTTTGGTGCTTTACCAGGCTCAGGTCCGCTCGTGCATGGACTACTGCTGTCACCTCTGGGATGGTTCAGCCAAGTACCAACTAGCTGCACTCGATTCTGTGGAACGACTCATAGGTGATAATTCGATGACTTATTCTTATTTGGGGGACTGGCTATCCCATCTCTGACAACCGGAATACAACAATACTATTAACATTGCTGTTGAGCGGCAGACTTAGATAAGATAGAGTTACCTAGCCAGGCGGACATTTGAATTACCCTACCATCAACCAAACCGAGTACTAAACATATACACCGCTGGTGATCGAACCCGCAACTTCTGATTCGTAAACCCTATGTTATTTACATTGAGCCACATAGGCAGTTCGTCTAAGGTACTATGTTCATCTGCCTGTACTTTTTTCATGTATTGTCATCCATATTTTCGACAATGAAATTGATGCTTATATGTTTGATATCAATTTTTTTTTATACACTTTATTGCGCAAAATAATTTACAATAATTTGGGATGATAACAATAGAACACAATTTGGCGGTCTTATCACTAAAACAACAAACTATGGGACAATTTTGTAGGTAGAAAACAGGTAGGGTGCACGATACTACCAACTAAAGGTATAATTATAGATACGTATGCATAAATATAGTAATAATATCATATTAATGGACTTACTTAAAAATATAAATATATATATAAATAAATAAATAAATATAAAAATTGGCAAAACAACCCACTTCTTTACTATAACTAAATACTGACTTTTTTCTTTTCGTCAACTCCCGCCTCGTGAACATTAGTTGACTATCTGTAGGTGCTTCTAGCTATTGTGTTTTATACTATATGTTAAGTATTTATATAGTATAAAACACAATAGCTAAAAAAAATATTTGTGTAGTTTATCAACCATCTGGTATCCATGACACAAGCCTAGATGCTTACTGTGGACCTAGATGGCGCTGTGTGTTTGTGCAAAGACATTTATTATTTATTTATTATTAACGGGACCTCCGAAGCATTAAAAAGCTTTTAAACAAAAGAAAACAACCGACTTCACTGAATCAACCGCTACAAAGTAAAAAATCATTTTATTAAAACGCTCCAATTATTATTTGATCTAGTATATGAAAAAATACCTTTCGAAGTCGTCATCTGCATCTAGTTTCCCCGTGCTAAAACTACATAATCGTCTAAATATGTAAATGCTTCTCTGGTGTTTACCATGTTTCCAAAAAAAATACTACTGAACCGATTGCGCTGAAATTGCAATGGATTTTGAGTTAGCTAACATTTTATAATTTCAAATTGTTTCTCCATGTCGCGGTTTGTACCTTACTAATTCGGATGCCTAAACGAGCGTTAGAGCAATTGCTTTGAACAGTGAAATACTTGCAATAAATCACCTAAAGTATGTATAACATCAGCTCAGAACATGAATACAATACATAACTCAACACAAAAGACACGCCGGAACAATAAGGAACTTGCCAAGAATTGCCTTCGTACCGAGCGTTGAAATTGTAACCAGAAATGGAATGCAAATATTGAAACCGGGAGCTATGCAGTAAAAGCTTTTTATGCAGTAGCACGCCTGAACTAATATACCTACAATCGCTGGGTGCATTCGAACGCCCTCTGTTCAAAGTTCATTTTTACAATGCGAACACACGATCGCTCCACCGACGACGGTCTCCATCACTTTATGCGAGCCTGGTACTTGTAGTTTTAATATCTAATTAATGCGATAAGTGTCTTGTCTGTCTTTTGATTTTATGCTGTGGTTTCGGTACTCAAATAGAATGAATATAACCAGTGGTGTCGTAAAAGCCGACTAAGGAACTTTCCACCAAAAAACATCTATAGTTTTACACGTTTCAAAGGCGATGGGATGGGCTCACCCCCTGCCACGTATGTATTTCTGTATATTTTATAAGGTGAACCGTGGATGTTGTTTTATTAATTACACTATTGTTTGGGATATCTCTGATCACCCCATTCGGGATAAAGGTCGTGATGCTATGTACCTTGATCGGTATCGCTTTCCAATGAAACACCACTAAATTGTCGAGCGATGAGTCAACCAATCATAGGTATATCGAACTTATACGATGACGATGTAGATGAGGTAGCCACCTAGCAAGCAATAGTCTGAGTCTACCACCAAGCAGCAATATTTCAGATGAGAGAGACAGTCTCTGAAATAGTTTACCAATTGAGATTTACCTCGTTTTTAACTTTGACCTTCACCTTAACTTATATAGGTATAATTGACGTCAAGGACGCATTAAAAAAAGGACAAACCGTGAGTAAAGAAGTGAAAACTATGACACATGTTTATAGTAATACTTTTATAAATAAACTTCTAATACTCCGTAATTATCACAAATCAATGTAGTACAAAGACGAGTATTTACTGGGATCGCGTGCTTCATCTTCGAACACATCGTCACTTTCCATCAGGTGAGATTGTCGTCAAACGCGAATCCAGTCAATTATAAAAAAAAAGACTAACTTAAACTCCATCAAAGAGTTCCAGTGGTAATCTTCTAGCTCCATCTTCAGATCCTCGTCATCATGTGTAATGGAAAGTGATCATGGTAACAAAACAAACTAGCCCAAATTCGAATATCTTGCCATTTGCCATCAAGTTTCAGTCCAGTTCAATCATCAGATCAGCTCGATGGTGCCATAACATTGTATTTTATTTTTATTTATTTATTTATCATTTATTACACACAAGAAAAAAACATACATATACAACATAATAGAGACGACACGTATTGTGACCGAACTTTCATAAATATGCCAAATTTAAGCTCAATTATAGATACAAGCAAGTGGTTGAAATATGGTTTGCAAATTTTTAAACGGACTTATAAAATCTTGTACGATGTTAAAATATTTGTTAAAAAAATTGAAAAAATTATAAACTCCTAATGAAAAACACCAGTGCCAACGAACGAGCTGACCAAACCATTTTCTGCTTTCTAAATTCTAAATGAATCTTATTTGTTTACAGTCTCCTTTGATCATTTAGTGGTCAAACGTACAGTTTCCCAAAATATCTCAGGTGTGATTGAGGTCAAGTACTAACCCGTCGTGGATAAAAAAAAAAAATATCTTTGGCAAAATGATTGCAACTCCAAATGGCTTCTTCCCAAATTATAACCCTTAAATCCTACGATCAGTGCCCCAATTTAGACGGGTTAAAATGCTCGCTCACCTCTAGGTCTGAATGGATAAAATTCTCGGGTGACGAGAAAATTTATATGTCTTGGGGTCTGTATTCAACAAACTACCATCTTCCAGACAATATAATTTAAATGTAATAGAAGCAACCGACCGGCGATACCCCTCTTATGATTATTGATTATGATTACTCCTCACCACTAATATGAGCTCACGGGCATGCCCATAGGGAGCCAGAACCTCAAATATTTTATAAGTGCACTTACAATAAAATTACAAATTGACCTCTCAAACCCAGTATTCTATTCTCCAATTAATAAATCAACCTCTTTGACATGTTAATACTCGCTGATTAGGCGATCTGGCAATCATCATCATCGGCCTTACAGGCACGCTAGGGCACAGCCTCCTCTCACTCAGAAAGGGCATGGGCCAAAGGTGCCCGTCAAAGCTCAGAAGTTCTCGTATTAAAATGCCACTAGCAGTCTCATCCAAGGAGTGACTGCACCAGACATTACTTAACTTCGATAATCGAAATCAAATAGCGGAAGTGAGTGGGACATGTTTCACCAGCAATTCATTTCTGGCTTATAATGTCATAAGAGCGTCATGCCTCAATAAATGGTTATCTTGGTTGTCTTTAAGACAACCACGGGAAAGAAAGTTGGCTTGCCACTTTTATTCGAACCATCACACGCCAAACTACAACCAACAAATCTCTGAAGATACAATCAAACTCTCTTTTTCAACAATTTTATGAAAAACTTGACTTCAAGAAACTTCGTATCTCGATCTTCTGTAACAATAGTTCTCAACAAGTTTCAATGTTTGATAAGAGCCACTTTGTTTCTTGTTCTTTCCATTGTTCTATTCCCCCATTATTGCTCGAGTACCTATAAAACTGATATTTTAGTGCTGTAGAAACTACTTTTTATTATTTAAAGAGCCGTTTGCGATTTCAAACTTGCTCACAATGACTAGCAATTATTGAAGTAGACTCTTATTCAATTGTTAGCAAGAAATGCATATATATTTCCGAGATTGTATTTTCTTTAATAATACGAGTACGTCTCATTTGAAAACTTATGAGCAAACTTCGTACAAGTGGGATGGGACTGACAATAGTCATTATCCATTTGTCACGGTCCTTTATTTGTTTTGACTGCTTCAGTTATTCTCAACCTATATTTTGTTCGTAATACAAATAAAAACTACTAAGTATAAGTAAATAAAAGTAACAAAGAGGAACACAACCCACAAATAAGCCTCCATAATATCTAATTTCAAGTTCAACATCATTGCGTTCTCCTTTACCTTTGGCCGAATTTGACAGTCTATCTCTCGATCATCATTACACTCACAAGGCATCCATAGCTGCACAAAATATTTCCAGAGTGGCCGATTGGAAGCGGCCTACATCCAGCGACTTGCTATGACTTTTATTGGGTCTTCCGAACATCTCGTAGGTGGACGTCTGACGCTGCGCTTGCCGGTACGTGGTCCTCACTTTGGTCCTACATGTTATATGCCCTGACCACTGCCAGTTTACCGTACTAATCCGCTATCGTTGACTTTCGTTCATTTATGGATTTCTTTATAGGAATAAGGAATTAATATTTTAAAATTGGAATCGCATTGTTTTGTTTACTCGTGTTTACACATTGCTAACTGATAAAATCTTATGCTCTGCCGACTGAGCGACTCGGGCAAATGAAGTACACGTAGCGCAGTTGCAATCGCTATTCGTTTTCGCCTAGCATAGTCAGTCAGCCCTTGGATATGTGACCACTAGCAGCATTTAATACAAGTTTCCGTTTTCTAGGGCAAGTTAAATAGTCGGTGCCGGTTGATTTAAATTGAAGACCATCGTTAAGATAAGCAGGGGCGGCTTAAAAGTACTCACTATCAGGTAGCCACTATAATCTGATACAAATGCACCCGTCAGCACTGTGTACCCAATAGTCTTCACTTAACATCAGGCGTGATTGAGGTCAAGTGCTAACCCGTTGTGCGTAAAAAAAAAATGGTGACGTATAAGGCTGATAATGTTGATTAAGACAAAAGTATATACTGATCTTAAGACTTATCAATTGTTAAAGTTTAAATCCAATGCATTTACGATGTAGTACCGTTCATTTGATGCTGCTTTTATTCCACACGAAAAAGTTTCCTATCCCCGAGCACTCGGAATGGCCCCAATCACTCGCGATCTACATACGTTTAGAATCTGTTATACGATCCTATGCATTACCTCAAGGTGCTATTAACTGCCGTAGTTGGATTTATGGATAAATGGTAATGGTAAATGATCGGTTTTATGTTGGAAAATAAATTTTATAGGCGTTTCGTTTGCGAGATCTAAGACTACATAAATAGTTTCATATGATTGCACTAGTGCTGTAACCGCCGCTAAAATTCCCAATGTGACACAAGCTCAGAAAACTAAATTCCAAATATGTCTCAATCATGATATGACAAGCACCACGTCCTAACATTTTATTCTTTAAATTTCACTTGAAAGTTAAGATGCTTTTTTACTATATCTCTTATAAGATGTTATATTATGGTTAGCGAGAGGAAACAAATAAAATAAATAAATAAAGAAAACAAAAAAAAATCATAGCGAAATTGGGTACAATCCCAATAAAAGCAATCAATCGTCGAACTTCCATCGCCAAATCTTACATCTAATCAATAGGCTCAGGCCTATCTAGGCTAAAAATTAATGTATTTTATCTCTTTGGTTTCAATCTTAGTAATTCTGTTATCCTAATAGGAGCTTCAACATAAAAAGTATTCAATGCAACGTGCCATTCTACATTTTTCGATATGGCACGTGACTACACAGGAAACTCTTGCTCCTATTATCATCATATCAGCCGAAAAAAGTCCACTGCTGGACAAAGGCCTCCCCCAAAGATCTTGACAACGATCAGTCCTGCGCTGCCCGCATCCAGCGGCTTCCCGCGATCTTTACCAAACCGTCGCTCCACCTCGTGGGGGGTCTGCCCACGCTACGTCTTCCGGTGCGTGGTCGCCACTCGAGAACCTTTCCGCCCCAACCGTCGTCGGTACTACGAGCAATGTGCCCCGCCCACTGCTATTTGGCAATTCTTCGGGCTATATCGGTCACCTTGGTTCTCCTGCAGATCTTCTCATTCCTGATTCGATCCCGCAGGGAGACTCCGAGTATAGTTCTGCTCCAGCTACCACGTTTCAGTTCCATGTGTCATCACTGGCAACACACACTGAACAAAGACTTTGTGTTAAAACATTGCGGTAATTGGGACGAGCAGATGTTACGTAGCTTCCCAAACGCTGCCCAGCCGAGCTGGATTGCTCCTAGGCTCAAGTCAATTGATTAGACGTAAGAATCTCATTTCTCTACCCATCTATGTCACTGTTTTAAATCACCGAAGCAAAAAGATGTGTTTATGCTGTACCTATCATTGTAGTGCTTACTTTTTTTTTCGAAAGCTGATTTATGCCACTTGCGTGGAAGTTCTTAGTCCTGCTTATTGCAAATCCATTCAGTCATATCGAAGATATTCAACTTTTAATACATTTGCTTTGTATACTTGACTGATATTATTATATCTCAGGGTTTTTCAATTTCAGTTAATATAAACTACTGTCTAGGTACGTATGTAATGCTATTGATGCCTAATTGACCGATCGCAGTTTAATTAACTAACGTGTTAATTATTCTATTACTGAACCTGGAGTACATTGAACCCACCTTGCTACTTGGCCTGTGGGACCCACTTACTTCAATTATTATAATAAGCATTCTGTTGAGTTGAGTTTACCTTGTAAATTCGGCTCACAATGATAAAAGATATGTGTACGATATGAACGAACATTTTCACTGGCCCTATTAATTAACTGATGTATCAATATGAGACTTTGGCTTTATGTGATTGTACCGTAACAGGATTATGAAAAAAAACATACCGGATATCGTAAGTGAAATTATGTCAGAATAGGTTCAGCAAAAGTAACTCTATGTGATAAGTTGTTGTTCGAAGAGAAATCGTAAGTTGAATTTATGTCATAATAGGATTATGCGAAAAAGAAATCGAATGTGATAAATAGAAATTGTGTCAGAATAGGATTGTGCGAAACAGGGAATCAGAATCAATTTATTGTAGAACTGTGGTACATGGGTGATATTACAATATTGTTGCATTGGTTCGACAGTCCTTACCTCTAAGAGGCGTACAATATTAATTTTCATGCATATATAATTTAAATTAAGATCTAAAATTAATTATAATATTATAGGGTTCAGATGTGGTAAGTTGAAATTGTGTCAGAATAGGATTGTGCGAAATAGGGTCCAGATGTATTAATTTTAAATTGTGTTAGAATATGATTGTGCGAAATTAGGGAACATAAGGTGACAAGTTGAAATTGTGTCAGAATAAGATTATGCGAAAAAGCTGCCATATCGTACACGGTGGTAAAAGATATGTTGAGAAGAGTAAAGTGAATAGATTCACTCCGTTTAAATGATGATAAATGGACAGTGTCGATGTGCGATTGTCTCAAAGTCACATGGTGGGACCTTGAGCTTCTAGATCATATTTAGCTTCAAAATAATAATTGAACAGAAATACTGATAATCCTAAGATATTCCAAATATGATATAGTGCATGAAGGAAAATTAGGTATCTTAATAATTTTAAATGACAATTTTTGTAAAAGGCTACAGCATTTTACATTTTAGACGATCAGAATACCTACAATCAAGGAGTTAGAAGGTAGGTAGGTAGTTTAGTAGTCGACAGATAGGCGCAATATTAAGAATAAAAAATAGGCATAACTGCCTATGTTTTATTTAAATTTAATGAGAGACTACAAAGTAATATATTTTTCTCTTAATATTATATCTCAAGTTCAAATAAATAAGAAAGTAAAAAAAAACGTAATTATGCAACTGTTCTTATCTTTCCTATTTTCCATATCTAAAGCACTTACTTTCGACCTAGGACATCCTGTATATAAAACACGCGTATAAATAAATTGTTATGTCCTCAAGATAATCTTAAACCATTTTTCATACAAATAAAAAACGATAAGCAAAGCAACACAAGTAAAACGTCGCCCGAAAAAAAGAGGGAAAGTCGTTGTAATAAATTCATGCACGTACATGCTTATTCGATTTGCCTGTAAATTTGAAATGAAGAGAACTCCTGAAAAGATATGAGCTACAAATCCGGACCCCTGTCTGTGGAATCGGCACATGTCTAAAAAAATTTATACATACCGTCTAAAAGAAAATGTCTCCGGCGTCGAACGCTTTTATTGAAATTGGCCGCATTACCATAATATTATTAGTAGGATTGGCAGCCATCGGCGAAGTGTAAAATCTTAGTATACCTACTGTTCTCAAAGTATTCTACATAATATATCTCGTACTCGTACCATTACGTGCGAATTCAATTACCTCGTTTTTCACGAACTTTATTACCCAATGGCTTTGTGATGGAGTCCGTATTGTACAGCTATTTTCATACGTAAACATAACATAAACAATAATGGAAGCGAATGGACTATAATAACAGCGAAACAAAACAGGATGATCTTAGTATCTATGGGTAACATAATGTTCGCCGCGATGCGGATAGCCGGATATAATATATACGTAAATTGTGTGGTGTAACTATCTATTATTATGATTTTTTTTTTATGTTAGTACAATATTTATAAACAATAATTATACAATTTATTATATAAAAAAATCACAAATAAAAAACTAGCCCCAAGTCTCTGGTTGGTGGAATGGTACCCAGAAGGCTGGTCGCGTTGCCTCGCTGTATAGCTAGGTTGATTCTTTGACCAAAGTATTGCCCAGCCCTCCGATCGTGGGATGCATCAACCAGACGCTCATATAACTCCCTAAAAAGAGTGTGGCACCCGGTCCCCACGACCCAAGCGTTTCTACGCCAAACGGCGCAAATAGACGATCTCCACTGAGACCGGCATATTGCGCCGTTTAACGCTTTCTGCCGAGGCGGCAGCGGAACCAGCTTGTACTTGGAAGATTGGAAGGAGCAAGGGTATCGACGCAGGTTGCATCCCATACCAAAGACGGTCCCAATTTCCAAGGCAGTGGTGTAACTTCAGTCTTAAAGTTCATTATTTTTTGCACACGGATAGATATCAGATATCAGTTATCAGTTATAGAATAAAAATGATTTCTAACACATACCTAGTTTACTTTAAGTATAGCATAGGTATTTAGGTACAAAACCTAAAATTTGGTGTAGTGGTTAGCAACTCTGACCACTATACCAAAAGGTTGTTCGAATCCCGCTAGGGGCATGTTTGTGTGATGAATACGGACATGTTTTTGTACCCGAGTTATGGATGTTTTCATTTATAATAAGTATTTATTTACAAAAATGTAGTATATCAACCATCTGGTATCCACAGCACAAGCCTATAGTTGCTAACTGTGGAACGAGATGGCGCTGTATGTATGTCAAGGATATTTATTATTAGCAATGTGATTTTCATTGTGTCTGAGAAATACTGAGGTAAAAGAATTTTCAAAAACAAAATTATCAATAATTTCTACTTCTATTCTATACATAATTTCTAAATGTATTTGAGTCGTATCATGTGCCTTCAGAGAAAACTTACAAAAATGTAAGGAAATTATTGGTCGTTTTTTTTTTGGAAATAGTCTCATGAGTTCTTAGTGTGTTCTGAAACGCAATGAATTTTACAGTGGTAATTATAATTCAATATTGTTCACCAGTGGACGTCCTGTGGCTGATATGATGATGATGAGTTATATAACTAAGTACCTACACTATCATACACAGCCCGTAAGCATATCACTGCAGGAATATAGGTATTCCCTCGTATATGAGAGAGTATGGGCCATCAGTTATTTCTCAGGCATGCAGGTTTCCTCACGATGTTTTCCTTCACCTTTTAAGAGCAGTAATTACCGATTTGTTAGAAATTTAATTCTATCACTGATTACCACTCTATGCATATGCAAAAAATTTAGAACTTTAAGATAATGGTTTGATTACACGTTGCGACAGTTTTGAATTTTGTCATTTTGAATGGAACTGTAATATTTGGCTCATCTGTAGTTCTGAATATTATAGGACAGTAACAGTGCTAGATTTACTATGGCGCTGTGTGAAATGGTGCGGTAAGAACTGACCAGGGGGTCTACTCTCTAACGAAAATAGCTTCGGATGGCCGTAACTTCATACTTTTTCTTTTACTAAGAATAACTTCAGACGTTCTTTGCGTCCCGTACTAACTTGTGATGTCCAAGTATATTACATCTCAAAAGTAAAATAATGACGATTGGTTTATAATTGACAAAGCAAACTGCAAACGAAAAAGTTCGAAGTTACGGCCGTCCGAAGCTATTTTCGTTAGAGAGTAGACCCCATGAGCTTCTTGCGCCTCGATATGCCAAAGTAGGTGTGCATTTTAGTTGTATCGTCTAAAACGCAAAAAGTCTAAAAGAAAATGCTTACCTTTCAAATAAAAAATTAATAAATCAATCAAAGAATTAAATGAAATATTGATTCACTTGAATATGGTAATAACAATGCATGGACAGTATAAATAAAATTATTTAATAAGTCTGCTAATTCTGCCATTTATGGCTTTAATATATATATACATAGTAAACATCGCGCCTTATGAAAACAGTTAATCATTTAAATAACTTAAATACATTAAAAGAATTACGAATATTATTACAAGCAATTTGTCTGTAAACGCTTTATTGTACAAAAATGCAATCCATTAATTTTATATAGATACAGAGTACGAGTACAACGGCGGACTTATCCCGTTAGAGGAATTTCTTCCAGCCAACCATAAGGTTAGTTAGAAAACAGTAGATTGAGCGTATATAAATTACAGCTAATTTAAACTAAAACAAATAAACACACTAATGACTATAAATATTGTATTGTATTGCTGTATTGCTTTTTTGTACAATAAAGCGTTTACAAACAAACAATATATATGAATAACATATAATTATACATAATAATATAAAATATATACCTACATACTAATAATAATACATATAAATAAATATGTATATAAATAACCAAATAATTAAAGAGAGAAGTTAATAAGGAGACATCATACTTCAAGAGTAGCTGCTCAAACCGTGTTAGAACCCGAGAGCTTTTTGACAATCATTCAATATTAATAACGATATAATCATGTGTCATAAAAAGATTCGATAAATAAAATGTCAGAAATATAATAATATGTCATAAAGACTCATTCAAGTACTTATTGCTTACATATCACTATTTTGTTCTATGCCCACCAACACAAGTTACTGCAAACTGGCCGCATAAACGAAATTCTCTTGGTACAGAAACTTTATATAAAATCCACAATTTATGCCCAGCGTGTGGTCAACTGTATAATGTATAGTATACCTCCTTTATAGAAAACAAACCCTATACTACCCGGAACGTGACGTCACACGCTCCAGAGTCACCCATTACTCATAACGGACGAAAAAGAAAAAAAAAGAATAAACAACTTACACACGGACAAATGGCAACACTTTACGTTGCTCTCATTTTAAGGTCTGCTCATTTACTACGTTATGGTATATCGGTATTATAATACCATCACTCTTTTATTGGTACCGCATTACTGATTACCTACGTGATAGAAGAGAACTATTTATGAAGATCAACACAAAATAGTGACAAAGTCGATGTTAATTCAAAAAGTCCGGTCTGTACGGTTGGTGCATATGTGTGTACCTGTCTAGTGCCTCAAGTAAGTATTAACTTAGGAACGGCAAATACGTAGAGTGAATATCTTTTCGCGGCATACGTAAGGTGCACCTTAAATTTGCATGTTTGTTTGTTACTCAATCACGGTGAAAGAGATGAACGGCTTTGGATAACATTTGGTATGTAGGTAGAATATAGCCTGGATTAAGACAAACTTTTTATTCCGATAAAGTGAGTACTTCTTGCCGGATAAACAAATTAACGGTTCCGCGATGAAGCTGTTCCACGCAGGCGAAACCGCGGGCGGCAAGCTAGTGTATACTTATAGGTAGATTGTGAGTACTACTTATGAGTTTTTAGTAAATAAGCATAACTGAAATATTAATACATATTTTATAAATCCAAAAGATCCCACGAGCTCATTATCTTTTATTCTCAGTGTTTATTATATTAAATTCCAAATTAGTGCCATCGTTTTATGTATTTATATAGAAAACAGACATCCATAAATAATCCTTATTATATCATAAATTCGGAATCCTCTCTGTCCGATGTCCGACGCCTAAATTGCCGAACGGGTCATATTCAAATTTAACAGACATATAGCCAGGAACCCGGAAAAGGACATAGGCCACTATTGAACCGACTTCCAAGAAACCGAGTCCGCGACAAAGCAATTGCGGGTAAAGCAGTGGGAAGCTAGTATGACATAATCCCACTAAAGTAAAATTCTTCGTTACGTAGTTTATAAAAGACCCTTCGAAGAACCGCAGAAAAATGGAATCCTAGATAATGTTTCCATTCGTCTCAACTAATGCGATATTATATCTTTTCGGAAGTAGTCAGTGCGCGCTACCTTACTTAGCGCCGGCGTGAAACGGGTATAGATTAATGTATGGAACGGAGACGAACGGCCTGGGTTTACTGGATTACGCCGGAGATTCCTTTGGGAAAATTCCTTCCGAAGTCTGAACAATTCAGATTTTTCAAATGATTCCAGCTTTTTGATTCCCTGAGACTGTTGAGGTGAGTTTTTTTATATAATAGTATGTCACGCAGGTTGGCGATCGCTGTTTATCAATATACCGCCTCTGTGGCTTTACGGCTATAAACAATATTGGGTTTACGGTTCCATCCCCAGCGGGGTACATGTTTAAGTACTCGGTTTGGTTGGTGGTAGGGCATTTTAAAATGTCCGCCTGGCTAGCTACCACCATATTATTAAAATCTGCCGCCAAGCAGCAATTTTAATAGCATTGTTGTGATCCGGTTGTCAGAGATAAGATAGCCAGTCCCCCAAATGTGTTGCGGTTTCCAGGTTAGTACGCTTTCACCTTCGACCTCATCTTCACTTAACTCGGTGTGATTGAGGTCAAGTACGAACTCGTCGTGCATCAAAAAAAAAATACAAGACTACATCAACAGCCTTTAAAAGTGCACTACTAACCATAAGCCCCTTCCATGGAGCGATATGCATCGATTTCCGTGGGAAGAGTTGCCCTAATACCCGTACTAGAAGAAATTATACAACTATTCCACTTTCACTCCTACGTACAGCAACATACGATGTCATGGACTTTAGAGTAACTTATTAGTAATCTGTGGTCATGGTCCGATGGGCTGGTTGGCACAGCATTTTTGTGAGCTTCGCACCAATGACGTTACTGAAATTCATGATCATTTAGTCTCCTTTTGCAACCCCCACGTGAAGAGACGATCGATTGTTGTTATAGTGACCCTGCCCTTCGAACGGTTCGAATCTGTATGATGAAAACCAAACATATAGATGTTCGTATATAAATATTTTTGATATTGAATATATTTATTTACAGAACTGAAGCATCTACATGGAACTTATTAACTACCTAATAAGATAAAATAAAATTCTAATCTATATCTTTATTTATGTTTTTATTGCACCAAAAAAATTACATATAACAGAGTACAACCTGAACATTGGAGTAGGAAACGCAGTAAATTTAGGGTTTAGCAGCAAATTGTGTGCAAATCAAAAAATGCATAAGATCGCTATTTTTTACGACAACCGACTTAATCTTCAAGATGGACTACATAAACGCCAGATTGATAAATTTTGTAATTTATTCGAAATCCATTTCAGGATTTGCTCGCGTTTCCATTTCTTAAAAAATATTAGGATTTCCAAATAAAAAGTGAAGTAATATTTCCTGCAAGTTCTATAGCAAGCGCTAGCAAAGCTGAAATACTGGGAACGTGACATTTCCCGTTCAGAGCGTACTAATACAGTACTCAAGTTCTCGTATATTGCACTCAGAATGTAGTTCTTGTGTGGAAAAAGTGAGGTCCTATTTTAAATTATCGCGTACAATAATTCACTTACAATAGGTTCTGGTCGTAAAAGTGATTTAGGAATTCATCGTGAGCGTAATAGCTTGTATATTATATATAATATAGAACCAAGCCATCTCTTCGCGTGGGTGTCGTAATAGGCGACTATGGGACTTTTCACAAAAATACGTCTCTAGACACGTAGTCTACGGTCGCACGTTTAACGGCGATGCGTACACCACTGTCACCTGTGCATTTATGTATACGAAAGGTGAATCGTTGGTATAAGTATTAAAATAGGGTGGCTATTTGGGATAAATGTCGTAGCGTGATGAATGTTGTTGGACGGCGTATTTTTACTTTAAGACATATTTTATGCCGCTGTCAAAATTTTGGTTAGGTCATCATCTTATTGCCTTGGTTCCAATTTATTTGGGATGTGGGTTATTACTTATATGTAATGGATAATAGTATTATTAATAACTTATATAACTTCGATAAAGAGGCCAATCGACAAATTCAACTCAGATCGGCAGCGTTCGGGAAACTGCGCGCGTCTTGTCATCTCAAATACCTTAGTATTTAATCAATATGTGTTATATACCAGTAACGACTTAGGGCACTACAACGAATCTCTCACCTTAAGTCACTCGGCCTACAACAAGAGGCCGATGCTCGGCGTTTCAGTACGAGATTGAATCAGGAATAAAGAAATTGGTAGATGAACGAAAGTGATTAACATAGCCCAGCGGATTAGTAAGTTGAAACAGTTCATGAGCGAACACCACAAGGTGTACCAACGCCTAATAAAGGTTGCGAGAAGTCGCATCAACCAGTCGTCTTAAAAATGTATTCGGGATGCCTATGTTCAGCATTGGACATCCTGTGGCTGATATGATGATGATGATAATAGCTTAAGTCACTGAACACAAATTGGGTACATTTATCTGATTGGATTTTTGGCGACGTGTTGTAGTGCAGATAAATCGTGTCGCCCAATGAACAGGACGCTTGAATGTATAATTTAGAAAAAGCTATTATAAAATTTCTGATTATAATCATCCATAAACATGTATTGGACATAGGCCGCTTGGCTACATTCAGTCTAACTATACAACACATTATAAATTTTTCCTTATTTAGTCGCATCACAAATTGTAACCGAAAACCTATTTAAAAAGAGTAACCTTTGACTTTCTTGCTCGTTCTTCTCTGGGGTGTCAGCTGTGTGAATGACAAATAATTTTAATGAAATCGGTTGTTTTTTTTTTGTTTAATAGTGTTTCAATTTAACTTTTTAATATTTCAGCGTGCTTGGCAATCTGCCTGATCATTTTTGTGCGATGGCGATTCTTCTAGCTCCTGCAGTAACCTTGGGTAACGGTAGTAACGTCCTGCAGTAACGGTGGTAGTTGGGATATAGCAGCTCGACCTGATAATCTTCGATTTGTCATATTTATTGGTGATCACACCGACCGTCCCCACACTTTTTTTTATATAAACCCATGCTATACATCTAGTGTCCTTGTGAAAAAACTACACAATCGTCTAAACATGTAATAAGTACCATTCTGCTGTTTAACAAGATTACAAAAAAAAATACTGAAGCGATTGTGCTCAATTACAATGGGATCAATTTTATTTGATGATATCCCCTTTTATTAACAAAAAGAATCACGCGAATCAACCGCCAAATCTATCGGTGTACAAACACGAAAAAACATACACACGACCGAAATGGAAACATTCTGCTTTTTGAAGTCGGTTAAAAAAGGAGGAGGTTTTATGTTCGTGTGTATGCATTTATTTCACGTATGTTCACCTAAATATTCGACAATTATTAATCAATTTTGATGTTTTTTATTGGTTATAGTTTACAGCCATAGCGATCCCATAATTTCTGATGATATACTCCGGAGATAAAGATTGTTAATTGATCCCTTACTGATGTCGGTTGATTTGTAAATTTTTGCGGTTCAGTTATTTTTTAGAATTATACTTCGTTGCTGCATCCTATGAGATTTAATAAACCATGTAGTCCGTTTTCTGTCGTACTGCATCACCACACGATTTTTAGATCTATATTTAACAAATCTAAAATAAAAACAAGGCATTTGACTCCTGTAGTAGGTAGTTGCGTTGTGGTCCGGCAGGGGGCTCATGTCTTCATTCGTTTTCCGTGTGTTGTATCATCCACGTTCGCTCCGTTAAAATAAATAATTTCGCGGTGTAAAGTGAAGTTTTTAGGTGTGTGTGCTGACTTTTACATTGGAAAATGGGAAAAAGGAAAAGTAAGAAGAGTGAGGACGAAATCCGAAGTAAAATTAGACGTTTGGAAAAGGAGCTAGTATCCCGACAAAAATTTCCGCCGGAAAATAATGAAACCGAGGGTCAGTAAAAATATATATATATATTTTGTTTGTTTACTTTCTCAGTATGCAATAATTCTCGGTAATCCTTTTATTATTTCCTCAGTGGTGACACGCGATGTCATCCGGAAATAATCTTACTATTTTCTTAATGTGATGATACGCGATATCATTGAGAAAATAGATTAATGAATCTAATTAATTTGGATTTAAGTAGTACGTACATAATCATACGTACGTTACGTACCCTTTATTATTTCCTCAGTGGTGACACGCGATGTCATCCGGAAATAATCTTACTATTTTCTTACTGTGATACGCGATATCATTCAGAAAATAGATTAATGAATCTAATTAATTTGGACTTAAGTAGTACGTACATAATCATACGTACGTTACGTACCCTTTAATATTTCTTCAGTGATGGCACGCGATGTCATCCGGAAATAAATAAATATACCTATCTAGGTATATAGGTACTTTCCTTACGTGCTGGCATGTGACAACGCCCGAAAGTCTCATTTAGACTTATCTATTCAGGTCCTGAATATGAATCCTACTTGGAATACCCTGTGGAGACGGAGTTCGCCGATGGCGGCGTTAGTGAAGAGGACATACATGCAATGCTGCCGTTTGACTTGGACACCTCTGATATATAAACGCGACGTGAGTGTAGCGAGACAGCAGCGCCTGAAGAGCCCGAGGGTCCAGAAGACGATCGCCTTAAGTCAGTGGTGGTTGCAACTGTTCCTTCTCCTCCTCAAAACGAGCAAGAGACCGTTCCTACAGAAATATTGGTTATGCTTGGTGAAGCAAAAAAGTCTGAGGAACGTTTCGGTAAGAAAATTCCCGCGGAAGTCTCTGAACGTTGGGGGAAAATACTCATTGAATGGCTGGATAAAGAACAAAAGGATAATTTAGTAACCAAAACACTAATCCCAGAAAACTTTCAGCTTGCTAAAGCGCCGAAATTGAATGCTGAGGTAGCATCAGTTCTTAACGAGCCATCAAAAAATCGGGATAAGCGATTAGAAAAGATGCAAAACCAGCTAGGTTCTGGAATCGCTAGACTGGTGAACTGGACGTCAGAATTAATAAGCAAAGACCTTTCTAAAATGGAAATAATTAAAAGTCTGTCGGAAATAACTCAAATTTTACTCGACCTTCATTATGAGGAGACAATGAATCGTAGAAGATTTCTTATTCCGATGTTAGATAAAAGTTTCAAATTCAAGGGGTAAAGCGTGAGAAATTTCTCTTTGGAGACAATTTGGGCGAGAACATAAAGACCACCAAATAATAATAATAATAATAAATGTCTTTGCACAAACACACTGCGCCATCTACGTCCACAGTAAGCATCTAGGCTTCCAACCATATCCATAACCAAATCCATAGAAAAATCCAGTCTTCAGATTAAAAAATCAGTCCCTTCGCAAACAAGTGCAGCTCGTAGACCTGCAGCTCAGCCGGGAACTCCCGAGCGCCTCCTCGTCAAGCGAGTGGACCTGGAGCAGCGCGCGCCCACCCGGCGCCTGCGCGCTACTACCCGGCCCCTCCACCGCACGCCAACACGAGGAGGCCACCCCCGCCGCCTGCTCGTCGACCGCCGCCACCGCCGCCGAATCGGTCGCAGGATCGTCGCGGTCGCTGGTCGAATTCAGCATTATTTAGATTATTGGTTGCAGATATCTAAAGATCCTCAAATTTTGGATATAGTGACAGGATATAAACTAACCTTTAAGGAGACTCCTTTCCAGCTTGTCGAACCATCTAACCCACCTTACTCAAAAGTGGATATGTCGGATTCTATTGAGAAACTCCAGTTCTTGGGAGCGATCGAACCATGTGATGATTGTGAAGATCAATTTATTTCTCCTATTTTTCTTATACTTAAAAATAAAAATACTTACAGATTTATCCCAAATTTGAAGGCCTTAAATAAATTCATTTTACAACAACATTTTAAAATGGAAGACATTCGTACAGCGTCCAAATTACTATCTAATGAGTCATACATGGCAACGATTGATCTCAAAGAGGCTTACTTTTTAGTACCCATTCATGAATCCGACAGAAAATACCTACGCTTTCGTTATGAAAATCAACTCTTTGAATTTACATGCTTGCCATTTGGTCTCTGTTCGGCGCCTGGCGTTTTTACAAAACTAATGAAACCTGTACTTAGCTTTTTACGGGCAGAAGGTCACACAATATCTGGTGTATGGCAGACACTTATGATGCTTGTTCCCATACAGTAGGTATGGTTTGTAATACTTTAATACAATTGGGTTTTGCGATCAATTATGAAAAGTCTGTCATTCTCATTACGCCTAGCAAAATTTGCAAATTTCTTGGATTTCAACTAAACTCACAAAATATGACTTTGGAATTACCGCATGATAAATGTAGAAAAATTCATGAAATGGTTAGTAATATGTCTAACAAAACGTCGGTGACAATCAGAGAGTTCGCTCGGTTTGTAGGCACTCTTATAGCTGCTTGCCCAGCGGTAGTATATGGCTGGCTTTATACAAAGCGCTTTGAGAGGGAAAAATACCTAGCCTTATTAAAGCACCAAAGTTATGACGCTAATATGAAAGTTAGCCCTTCGCTTACAGATGATTTTTCATGGTGGGAAAAAACTATACGTGATGTAGATAATCCAATTCGCACTGGTCATTTTCAAATGGAGATCTTTACAGACGCCTCACTCTCAGGGTGGGGAGCTTTTTGTAATGGGGAAACAGTTAGCGGTTATTGGTCAATGGAAGAAAGTGCTCAACATATTAATTATTTAGAATTGTTAGCGGTTTTTATGGGCCTAAAATGTTTTTGTAAGAACCTTAATAATGCAGACATTCTGATGAGAGTGGATAATACAACCGCCACCTCTTATATCAATCGGATGGGTGGGATTCAATTTCCACATCTGAATAATATAACACGTCAGATATGGCAGTGGTGCGAACAGCGCAAGCTGTTCATATTTGCGTCATATACTCGGTCACGTGACAACACTGAGGCTGACAAAGCCTCAAGAATCTCGAATATCGATACAGAGTGGGAACTGCACGAATCATGTTTCCAAACCTCGTAAATACATTTGGTAGACCAGATATAGATCTGTTTGCGTCTCGAATAAAAAATGTCAAATATTTGTCTCATGGAAGCGAGATCCAGAAGCGTTTGATATCGACGCTTTTACTCTGAGATGGGACAGATTTTATTTTTACGCATTCCCTCCTTTCTCGATAATTCTTAAATGTTTAAGAAAGATAATTAATGACAGAGCTGCGGGTATATTAGTCGTCCCTTACTGGCCAAGCCAGCCTTGGTTTCCATTATTTATGTCCTTAACTGTTTCTAAAGTTTTGTATTTTAAGCCGGATGAAAATATGTTACTTTCTCCTTCCAGAACGTCTCATCCTTTATGGCCCAGCCTTAACCTGGCGTGCGCAACGTTATCCGGGAAGCGTTCGCCAGACAATCGTTAGATAATCGCACTATCGATATTATGACTCAATCGTTGTCAGAAAATACATTACGACAATATAATACAACATACAAGTTATGGTATAATTTTTGTAAGGAAAATAATTTTGATTACTTTAAAGTGTCTGTGCCAACACTACTTAATTTTTTTTTTCCGATCAATTTCAAAATGAAGCTAAATATGGAACATTGAATTCAATCAGATCAGCTTTGTCACTAATTCTAGGCAAAGAAATTTGCAATAATGATTGTGTGAGCAGATTTTTAAAAGGAGTTTTTAGAATGAGGCTTAACCTACCTAAATATCACAACTCTTGGGATCCAAATGTAGTGCTGTCTTATTTGTCAAATCAATTTCCAAATGAATCGTTAAATGTGGAGTTAATGACTAAAAAGCTCGTAACTCTGCTCGCATTGTCCACGGGACAACGTGTGCAGACGTTATCTCTTATCAAGGTGAATAATATTATGATCAACGAAACATGTTTAAATATAAATATAGATGATATCATTAAGACCTCGGCACCCAATAGAGTAAATCCAAGACTGAATATCCCTTTTTTTCCAGATAAACCTTGTATTTGCCCAGCGAAAGCTCTCTCTGCTTACTTAGATAAGACGAGAGCATTGCGTAATAATCCAGATACAGATCGCCTAATATTAACTATTAAGAAATCTATTCGAAACGCTAGTGCCCAGTCAATAAGTCGCTGGATCAAACAAGTCCTCAGAGATAGCGGCATTGATGTAAGCGTGTTCTCATCGCACAGCACGCGGCACGCGGCGACGTCGGCAGCTCAGCGCGCCGGCGTCTCCGTGGGCGTGAATGCGTGATTAAACGCGCAGCCGACTGGACCGGCTCTTCGTTGTGCTTCGCTAAGTTCTATAACTTACCCTTGCCAGATGCCAATCAGGACAGAACTTTCGCTGATGGGGTTCTTACTGATAATTAATAATAAGATTATATTGATTAATTTCTTTTTGTGAAAATTAAAATAAATCTTTTTAGATTACTTGATTAATCTGGTATTTTTTCTGCAAGTATAGGCGCTAAACATCTACATGGTTTATTAAATCTCATAGGATGCAGCAACGAAGTATAATTTATGGTTAATTGAACTTACCTAAGTGAACTTCAACCAAAATTATACGAGTTGCTGCATCCGTAGAGATTTAAGTTCCCAACCCGCCCGTAGGTACGCTTGCTTCACCCCCAAAGAAAATTGCAGAAAAATAATTTTACATCTACTCTGAAACGAATGAAGACAGAGCCCCCTGCCGGAACACAACGCAACTACCTACTACAGGAGTCAAATGCCTTGTTTTTATTTTAGATTTGTTAAATATAGATCTAAAAATCGTGTGGTGATGCAGTACGACAGAAAACGGACTACATGGTTTATTAAATCTCTACGGATGCAGCAACTCGTATAATTTTGGTTGAAGTTCACTTAGGTAAGTTCAATTAACCATAAAATATAAAGGTGTTCGAAAAAAAAATAAGTCAGGATAGTGTTCCGAGTGCATCATTATTGTCATGCCTACCAATTAAAAAAAATCGAAACACAAAGCTTCCGTTAAAACTCGCATGCAATTTTTTAGAACATACTCCTTAGTTGTCACAATTCCATAAAACGCTTTTGTGTAATTTCGACTGACAAAATTTTGCCGTCAAAGGAATTCGCCTAGCGCTTAAAACTGCGTTTCTATACAGAAACATGCCTGGTATTTCTGTGTTATACACGTTTAATAGAGGGTACTCGTATTAGGGATGGAAAACGCGCAGTTTTATGTTTTTGACATTCTAAAAGACGATTCAAGGGGTTAACGAGGTATGTTGGCGTAGTAGTTGAAACAAAATGACCTCTGGATGTCATCGCACTTTGTCGTCGTTAGGTAGTTAGGAGTGGACTGTTATATCTGTGACGGACATTAGATACAAATACTATTATGACCCAACTACACACTCCTTGGCTCGGTGTGTACAAATACTAGAGTCTGGCATGTCGGACGGTTGTGAGAATGTACCTAACCCGAGCTATTCTAGTCTTCTAACAGCTGTGAATGTAGGAATATGTAGGTACTGTGATGAACTTAGATATTTTGACTCGGAAAGAATTTTTTTTTTTGGGGAAGTACGTTACCCATACCGCCTCTTCTGGGGGTCATCGGCGAGACGGTTATGTGGGACTCCCTTCTTATAACGGGAGGTATACTCACAAAAACCCACGGCGATCTTTCTCGGCTGTAGGGAGGATCTGGGTTCGCATAAACGACACCCTGGTCTCCCACCGATCCGCCCACCTGAACCAGATAATTAATCTCAGACGCCATTTTTAATAATCTTATGAAACAGGAAGACGTATTTTCTTGGCGTTTGTATTTTTTTCTAAGTATATACTCCGGTTACTCCTAGTGATATTGTTTTATTAGATCGAACTTATTTATATTGTTACACCACCAGAGTAATTCACTTCACTACATGAGAAATTGACATGGTTGTATCATAGTGTTCATTTGACTTTAACAAGGCTAAATATTTTTCACGTTCTAGTAATTTAGTATACAGGTCGTCCCACGGCTATGCCCTTGGAGGGAAAGTACCTTGAATTTTGTAGATGGAACATTTTACTGAAAGAAGACATTATTTTAATTTAAAAAACAATTTAAACTGCATTCATAGATTTTTAAATAAGTACATGGTTGAACCGGGAATCGAACCCTTTATTTATAAAAAAAAATTACTATGTAGCTTTATCATACCAATCGAAAGGCTTCATCATAAGGATTATTTTTTGCTAAATAACATAGTGACAGAAATAAAAGGAAGACCATGCATTTTAACATTAGATGTGCAAATTTGTTCAGAAAAATGAAAAGCTGACATTGCCGTAAGGACATACAACTGACATTATCATTACTAATACTAATTACCCACTCGAGAAGTATGCATCATTTCCCTACTATAAATAACTTAAGTTCATGATAAAATGATAAAGAGATGCGTAATTAGTAAGTAGGTACCTGGTTGTATGCCGTATCCTGAATCTGCCGAAAGACGCGTAAATGATTTTCGCCATCGCAATGCGGCTGGCTGATTATAAAAAAATAATTCAAAAATCTGTTCCATTTTCAAACTTTTATTATTTTGTTTCTGTGATTGTCATTTTAAATTTTTTTGCGTTGTATTGTGAATTTGTTGAAATAACCATGGCGTAACAAATTAATTTTGATTTAATAGAAGCATACTTTTTGAACCACAAAAACATAACATTAGCCTTACAATGGTACCGCGAAAGATATCCTAATAGAAATACACCATCTCGATTTATTATGAAACGGTTGGTGGATAATCTGATAACTTTGGGCCGTTTCGATCATCGCTACCACAACCGCGGCGCCAAATAGCAAACACTGACGATGAACTCGACATTTTGATATACTTTGAGGCAAATCCTAAAAGTTCAGTGAGGGAAGGTGAAGAAGAAATCGGAATTTCGAAAAGCAAAATACACCGTGCACTGAAAAAATACAAATTCAAAAGTTACGTTGAAGGACGATTAGTACAAAAATTACTGCCGGGTGATACTGAAAGACGACTTATCTTCTGCCGTGAAATCGAGAGGCTCATCCTAGAGGATCAG
This sequence comes from Oegoconia quadripuncta, assembly GCA_949316235.1. Classification (NCBI taxonomy): domain Eukaryota; kingdom Metazoa; phylum Arthropoda; class Insecta; order Lepidoptera; family Autostichidae; genus Oegoconia; species Oegoconia quadripuncta. Next base: position 19,254,902 of record OX438746.1, read on the forward strand.
TATTTTCTAAATAATATTATCTGGTCAGACGAGGCAAACTTCAGCAATAATGGTATGTACAACCGACACAATAATCGCATTTGGTCCAGGGAGAATCCCTTACGTATCCGTGAGACTAATAATCAAGTGCGTTTTTCGTTCAACTGTTGGTGTGGGATTGTAAAAAACCGGGTCCTCTTAGTACATTTTTACGAAGGGCATCTCGATACAGACAGGTATTTAGAAATACTTGAGATTTTAAGAAATGAGATAAATAATCTTTCGGTAGCAGAACGACAAAACCTTACTTTTCAGCAAAATGGAGCTCCGGCTCATAACAGTAACAGAACAAAGGACTATCTCAATGAACATTTTCTTTCCTGGATCGGGACAAATGGACGAATAAGATGGCCGCCGAGATCCCCAGATCTAACCTCGTTATGGGGTTATGTAAAAAATTTAGTTTACAAGAACCAGTGTCAAAGTGTCCACGAGCTACAAACAGAACTTCGACGTATTATTCTAAATATCCACCACAACATGATCAAAAAATCGACAGGGAGCGAAATAATCAAAAGAGTGCGACTTTGTATTGAACAGGATGGGACTCATTTTGAGCATTTGATAAATTGATTAATTTTGTATTAAAAATGTTAAAATTCATGGTCTTCCTTTTATTTCTGACACTATGTTATTTAGCAAAAAATAATCCTTATGATGAAGCCTTTCGATCGGTATGATAAAGCTACATGGTAATTTTTTTTTATAAATAAAGGGTTCGATTCCCGGTTCAACCATGTACTTATTTAAAAATCTATGAATGCAGTTTAAATTGTTTTTTAATTTAAAATAATGTCTTCTCTCAGTAAAATGTTCCATCTACAAAATTCAAGGTACTTTCCCTCCATGTGGCATAGCCGTGGGACGCCCTGTATACCTATCGGATGACTGGACAAACTGAATTAAGTTTTCCTAGTAGTTGAGAAAATTTTCTAATTTTACAAGTACTTTTTTGTTCAAATAATTTAATCATTTCCCATATTGACATTTGTTTTTTATGTGCATGGGACGGATAATGAAAGATTCATTGAATTTAAAATGAAACCTAAATATCTGCAAGTTTCGTGCCGATGGCGTCGAATCCGCGGATTTGTCTTCAGGTATTTTTTCCATCTTTTTTTCTAATTTTCTTCCTAATATATACATCATGCCTTTTATTCCTTCTTTTACCCAGATTTTTGCGGTAAAAACACTTTGGGGGATCCAACTTTAATCGCAAGGTTTATGTATCGGTTTCAAAAGAAAAAACGTTGAGAAAAAGAAATATACGATCGTTCGTATCTATGCGTTCTCCCATGTTACCATTATTGGAGGTTATGTATATAACTACGAAATAGGGTTACTTTTACTAATTAATGAATATTACATATTTCTGCTTTGCCTTAATTGTGTATAATAATTAATTGTATTCATCATACCTTTATATTCCATACAGATTATAATGTTTATGATATGACGAGGTTATAAGACACCTTGACCTTGTGTGTCAATTTCACCTGTTCTTGTAAACACTACAACTTAAGAATATATTTTAACATGTTTGAGCACATTGATAAGCTACTTAAATTGTTTATCACAGTATATATTAACATTTTTTACGAGAGTGATGTGACGGCACTATGCACAAAAAAGGTAATGACAACAAAACGTTTGCTACACGAGAGAAATAAAAAAGTTTTTTTTAGAGCTTTGAACCTTCGTGACTTGGCGCTAGATCAATCGACGCTACTACTCGTCATTCCGTCTCTGACAAGGAGAGAATGTAGATATATGTGTCACCTCATAATATAACTTGTGATATCCCTGCTGCTAAACTTAACTTATAAATAATTAAATATATTCCTCCGCTAGTCCTGCAAATACTTATTGCTCGAACTACCTATTGGCCGGACGCCAGACACCACGACATATTATCATGCTGTAACGGAACTATATCCATTATGAGGTCATTCTAGGCATTAGTTGTTCGTTTTAGTTTAGTGTTTTCCTGGGCCAAATTATACTATCTATTATACAACAGCCCGCTGTTTTACATGGGTTCCTCTCTTTACTCAAAGCGCCAAAATGGATGACCTAACTGGCGCTCGCATATTTTAATGAATCACTATCAATTGACGCTCATCGCACCGGAATCTCGGTGTTGTGCGAATACTCAGACCTGTTAAATTGGTTATAGCCCAGGGAAAATACGGTTTGACCTCGGAAAAACGAATAAACGCGATTTTATTGAAACACTTAATAAAGAGCTGTAAATGTAGTAACAATTACTAAAAATTAAGCATTTGTAAGAAATGCAAGTTCTATAAGAAAGTAAGTAACTAAATAAGCTAAAGTTGAAAAATGTGTTTCTTTAAAAAAAAATGCTCATTATGATGGATATTTTTTTTAAATTCAAAACATTTAGGGAAATTATCGTTACAAAATATTACTTCTCATTTTTATTTCTTATTTATTATTTCTTAAGCAGCTCGACGACATTTTCAGCTAAAACACAGGCATGCCTAATTATAACATGCTTAGTTTTTTATCCATCAATAAGTTAGTATTTATTGTTATTGAGATACAAATAACAAATAGGGTTTTCTAAAAAAATCTAGATTAAGCGTTCATTTTTTTAGGCTTTATTATTCAAAATTACGTCTCTAATATACTATAAGATAACAATTATATAAGTCGGATCTGAATATAAACATATATTTCAACGTATAAGATAAAACATAGGAACGTACATAATTAAAAGAAATAAATAAAACTCAACTAAAATTGAATTATGCTTATAGCTAAGCTAATTTTGTACCGTATTTTCCCTGGGCTATTAGCCAAACTAATAAACTAAACCTTGCCACCAACTAAACCCTTGTATTCACTGGCGGACAAAGTCAACACGTGATCTTCCGATGACAATGTCGCCGGACTTCTTTCTGGTTCACACACCCAGTTGTAATCGAGATGTCGATCGAGGAGGCAATCTCCGTTCACTGTTCCATTACTTCACGAAAGTCGCGGAGTACAGAGCGACACACGTCCTCACTCTACATTTCAAGGCGTAAGCCGGTTTCGCTGTCTATGCCACAAATGCTGTCGGCAACTGTCAAGAGGCCCGCTGCTTGTGCGTGTCGACATGTTCCACGATATGTAATCGCCTGCGATGTCGGGCGGTTCCCTGCGATGCCTGGCAAGTATTTATTTATTTAACACTTTATTGCATATAAGCATACACATTAAACAAAACAACCAGGACATTAAAAATACACAAAAGGCGAGCTTATCTCTGCAAGAGATTTCTTCCAGCATACCTCAGTAAGGAGAGAATTGAGGAGACAGAGAGTACAGTTTCAATAACAGAAGTATAAACAAACATACAACTGATAAATAAAAGAAAATAACAAAAATGTCGACAACAAACACATAATACTAATATAAAATTTTGCCGACGGATTGATGTAGTGGATAGTGACCCTGTCAGCGAAACCAACGGTTGCGGGTTCGATTCTCGCGAGGGGAAAATGTTTGTGTGTTGAATGCGAACATTTATTCTCGAGAGTTTTGGATATTTATATAAATATTTTTGTAAATTTATTCGTTATCTAGTATGCATAGTACAAGCTTCGCTTAGTTTGGGACTAGATGATTGGTGTAAGTGTCCGAAATATTTATTTATTTATATATTTTTATTTTATTACTCGCCATAATGTCGCGGGACAAAATGTCCTATAGTGAAAACGGGGCTTAAACCAAGTAGCTCAATACAGACACCACTGAAACATTAAATTCTAACCGTTTAGACACGATAAGTCTGTGCTCGACACTTTTCCCGAAATAAGGTGTTTTGTAATTTAAATTTAATAATAATTTATAATAATAATTTAAACATTGGAGTGTATTTCAACCGCCTCCGTGGCTCAATGTAAACAACATTGGGTTTACGATTCGGAGGTCGCGGGTTCGATCCCCAGCGGGGTACATGTTTAAGTACTCGGTTTGGTTGGTGGTAGGGCATTTTAAATGTCCGCCTGGCTAGCTACCACCATCTTATCTAAATCTGCCGCCAAGCAGCAATGTTAATAGCATTGTCGTGTTCCGGTTGTCAGAGATAAGATAGCCAGTCCCCCAATGTGTTGGGGTTTCCGGGTCAGTACGCTTCCATCTTCGACCTCATCTTCACTTAACATCAGGTGTGATTGAGGTCAAGTACCAACCCGTTATGCATAAAAAAAAAAAACATATATACCAGTGAAAGGCGGGCGTTTTTAGCGACAGGGACGGTGCCAGCCTCTCGTGGTATAGGGTAACTCGGGAAATTGCAATATAATATCAAGCCAATACATGCGAATAGGATATCAGAATGACAGTAGGCCCGATAACCTTAAATCTTTAAGTAAGGTGGTAATTACAGACCACTTACCATCACATAAATCTTAATATTAAATTATGATCATAGAATCATGGCTTATTGGTGAAGAGGAAAGATACCCATCCAACTTGGCCCTCGCATGCAGTCTGTGAGATTCATCCGGGGTAGTCTACCATCCCTCCTGCTCAAATTCCATGACCAACTTCTTAATAGTGACGACACACCGGATTCTTCCAACCGTCGGTGATAAAAGGTAATCAGAGTCACTCACGATCGTTGATGTGTTAGGCCTCCACCTCTAGGACGAACTCATTGTGTATGAAACAATACAATCAGTGAGAAAAATATAAGGACTTCCCGTATATTAAACATTAGTTAGCTAGCGACATAATGTAATAGTTTTCCAACCATCCTGATGTGTTTGATGAGGTGCAATTTTGTAATGGACATGTAATGTATGAAAATCCATTTCCCTAATTTACAGTCAGTGCCAAGTGTAAGTTGAGGTAATGAACGTTCCGTATTTAGGAATCCGTCATTTTATAGAAAAACATATCCTCGATTTTTATATCTCATAATTCTAACTAACCCTATGGTTGACTGGAAGAAATCCCTCTTTGGGATAAGTCCGCCATTGTACTCAATTTATGTATCAATGCAAAATTAATGTATTGCCTTTTTGTACAATAAAGCGTTTACAAACAAACAAACAAAAAATTCTGTTCGCAGAAATTTTCATTCAATAAGTTATCATTTGGCGTACTTCGTTATAAATTTTTTACGTTCTGCTACTCGAAAATCAATACATTAAATTATTTTTCATTCTGTTATCTGGTCATCCTAATTCATCTATAAGCCTATAATTTTAGTTTCTCTTAACTTTCCCTTTTAATAAGACTGTTTTTATAGAATCTTATTTCACTAACGTCGTGGGAATAAATACTCTACTGGGCTTAAAATATTACTTCCTCTCCAATTTGTAATCATTTTTATGTTAAAGAAAATTATGCATATTTTAAAAACTAGGACAGTCTACATAACTAGAACTTACAAGACAATATCGCATTGTCGCTGTATCCAGTACCAGTAGCCTTACTGAAAAATTTGACTTCCTTTCAAATATCCGGGTCTCCCTTTGTTCCATTCTCATTAACGGACAGCCCCGGGGACAAACTTATCTTTGCATCTGTTCAAGCATTTATAAAACAGGCCAAAGGTATAAAAGCTCAATTTTCGACTGCATCTAATGTTGTAAATTATGAAAGGCAGTGGACTTGTTTTTTCACTTTATCGTGGTTTCTTACATTATTACGAGGATTTTAGAATTGCCAAGTTAATTTCGTTGATGATAGTATAAATATAGCCAGACAAGTATAAATGTTTAGTGGCTTTAATCTAAAGATTTCTTCATATTTTGTGAAAATGAAGGTAGAAGTCTAAATGTTTATCGCGAAAATCCTAGTACATAACCAGGATTGTTGTTGTAATGCCACAATTTAGAGGTTTACAAGCCGCACTTGAAATGAGAAATGTTAAAGCAAGTTTTAATAAAGTTTAAACTAAGGAACTAGCTTAGAAAGCACTCTCTATTATAAAGCATGGTAAGTTTTAATGCCTGTCGCATTAAAATGTCATCATTACACGGGGTAGGGACGTCCACAACTTCGACTAACTACCAACTCGACGAGTTGGGAACATCAAGTTACCCGCAACTAGTTTTATACTAAGTTTCTTTAAAAATTCAGTTTGCCAGATACTCTATTATTAACATTTTAGGGGCTCTAGGCATTGTTGTTTACCAAATTATCCGCATAGTTTAAGGTAATTATAGACACTGAGGTCGGCACCAGTACGGGTGAAATTTTGAGGTAATAGCACATGATTAGGTTGAGCGTCAGTGGCTCAACGGTTAAGACGCAGTTTTGGAGGTTTTGGGAGGTCCGGGTTCGATTCCCAGGCAGGCCATGAACCAATGAGTTTTAAATTTAATTTAATTACTTATGTGCATTTATCCGACTGCTCTTAAACGGTAATGGAATACATCGTGAGGAAACCTGCTGCCTGAGAAAAAAAAAATCGAAGGCATGTCAAGTCCCAACCCGCATTGGGTCTAGCGTGGTGGACTATGGTCCATACTTCCTCATATAAAGGGGAAGACCTATATATCCCTGCAGTGGAATGTTTACAGGCTGGTGATGACATGATTAGGTCTTATCTTATTTTAGCAATAATTTCGATAGTTGCTTTAAAAACCTCCGTTGTTACCAGTACTCCGAAATCTACTGATATGTGATTCTTTTGGCCCGTTTTTTAGGATTCCTTTCTATTTATACATTAGGCTATGTAACAGGGCTGTAATCACATCGTTGCAGTGTGCCTGTTGCAAGAAAGACACGATTTTTAATATACCAGCGCTCTAGCAGAGCGGATTACGCTTGGAGAGTTTATAGATTCAAGCGGCCGCGAACAGCACTGCGGGCCGGAGCTAGACTACTTGCTCTTTTATTTCTTTTTGGTGGAGGAAAATCAGCTCAAGCTTTGGCATCATCCACTAAAACCTCATGTCATCCACTGCGCTAGTTGGCTAGCGATATCGCCAAGCCCTCCGTACTCTGCCGTGATTAGCTGCAGGTAGATGAGGATACATAATTTTGCTAGTACTAGTGACAAAATGTCAGAGCCCTGATTCTAGAGTATTGTCGTGATGCATCAGGGCGTGACCTCCACCCCTCCATTTTCGAGCGGGATCGAGCCGCTAGCTATCCGGCGCAGACCTTCCTTTACAATCTAGAGTCTAGATTCTAGACAATTCTAGTTGCCTTGCGCTGTTGTATTCTTTTCGATGAATCAAAAACTATGTCGGAAATTAACAAGAAACTATTTAGTACTAGCTTGCCGCCCACGGCTTCGCCTGCGTGGAATAAGTTTATTGCGAATATGCTTAATTTGTTTATCATCCGGGAACTACTTACTTTATTGCGATAAAACATATCCAATGTTTTAATCCAGGCTTTTTTATACCTATATACCTAATAACATATTATGTTTTATCTAAATCCGTTCATCAGCAACAAACAAACAAAGCAAGAAATTAACTTTCGCATTTATAATATTAGTTACTTTGACAATGGTGTCGATTCGGATGTACACCAACTAAACTAAACTAACCTAAAACCAGTTTTATAGTAGTACTGTCTCTTTCTCCCTGGAATAGTACGATGCGACGGCACCACTCCAAAACTGGTTAAAGTTTAGTTTAGTTGGTGTACATCCGAATCGACACCATTATCATTTTGCACACAGTTCATTAAAGTTCAAGATTAAGTTGTCTTATACGATGGCAGTCGACATATAAATAAATAAAATAATTGCACATACACACTAAGCAACTAGGCTTGTTTTATGGGTACCAGTTGGTTGATATACTACACAAATATTAAAAACATCCATAACTCTAGCATAGTTATAAAATAACTGCGCATACTGTCGCTAATTATCACTTGGTTTCGAATCACTGACATATCAATAAGTATAGGGTATTAACTTCACGTTGAAAAGTACATACAGCAATTAGGATCGCAACAAACAATGAGAATAAAGGAATCCGGCTCAAGGAAACGGATTAGCACCAAATCCCTGTTAATCCGTTATTATTCATGAAGATTACAAAGAGATATTTCACTTTGACGGAGAAAAAGACCGGCCAAAGGTCCGGCGGTGGCCGGAATAACGACATTTTGAAATTCTTTGCTCAGATTTAGAAGATTGTAAGCCTCTTCAGGGGCATTTGTTAATGGCTTTAATAATGCTTTGTTTGCGGTGTAGGTTAATCATATACTTAGACATTGATTTTGCTTTGAGAGTGAGGTAATTTAGATCCGATCGAAAGTAAAGCGAAGGGGACTAAAGTGGAGTAAGGTAAACGAAGGGAAGTGAAGGGAAGTGAAGGGAAGTGAAGGGAAGTGAAGGGAAGTGAAGGGAAGTGAAGGGAAGTGAAGGGAAGTGAAGGGAAGTGAAGGGAAGTGAAGGGAAGTGAAGGGAAGTGAAGGGAAGTGAAGGGAAGTGAAGGGAAGTGAAGGGAAGTGAAGGGAAGTGAAGGGAAGTGAAGGGAAGTGAAGGGAAGTGATGGGAAGTGATGGGAAGCGAAGCGATAGGAAGAGAAGTGAAGGGAAGTGAAGGGATGGGAAGGGAAGTGAAGGGAAGTGAAGGGAAGTGAAGGGAAGTGAAGGGAAGTGAAGGGAAGTGAAGGGAAGTGAAGGGAAGTGAAGGGAAGTGAAGGGACGTGAAGTGAAGGGAAGTGAATGGAAGTGAAGGGATGGGAAGGGAAGCGAAGCGATAGGAAGGGAAGTGAAGGGAAGATTACGAATGGGAGGGGAAGGGAAGTGATGGGAAGTGAAGCGATAGGAAGGGAGGTAAGGTGAAGGGAAGGGCAGCGAAGAGATGGAACATCAATTCAAGTGAAGGGAATAAAGTTACTTTGCTTTACTCTTCTAGCTTCACCTACATCCTTACTTTTCACTAGACAGATTGTGACTAAAGCATTTGTGACTTGATCGCATTCACTAATCGTTTTTGATTAGCGAAGTTAAGTATTATCTGCCGGGGTCACTCAGATGGGTGACCACTAGTGGCATTTTAATAGAAGTGCTTCCGTGCTCCGGAAGGCTCATTATTGCATAAAAATTTATATGAAAATAGTGTCTCACCAAATCAGCATTATTTTTTATACTTACTAATGTTTCTTTCACGTGAATTCACATGCTCGTACGCTGGTCAAAGCGAAATCATTTATAATTTTCAAACTCGCCCAATAGCCGTCTGAAATACTGCACATTCGTTCTATTGTGTCCACACGTTTGAATCCCAATGAAGACAATTCGGATATAAACAGTACTAATATTATAAATGTGAAATAAAATAATTCGTCTGTCTTTTTCATGTCTTCACGGTTATGCTAATGAATCGATTTGATATAGAGAGATTAATAAAAATCTTTAGAGGAATATCGAATAAATTTTTTTTTTTTTTTTCATTGGTTTGTGTTATTAAACAATGTTACATTATATAACATTACAATTATGTCGATAGCATTACTAAATGTAACATCAACTACGTTGACCAAAGATTACTATCACTTGTTTACTGCTACTAATCAAGAACAATGTTTTACCTTAATTTAAGATAATATAGAAAATTTAAAAAACATTAAAGTTAAAGTAGAAAGGGTGTTTGAGTTTTAAACAATACAAGTATACAATGTACAAGCCATAAATATCCACAATTATTACCTGATAGTAAAGTTAAGATGAATATGAACTGAAGTTTTGGTTTTAATATCAGGTTCAAGTTTGCACACCACGGCACTTGCGGGTATACAGCATAAACAATTTAAATAATCAATATAGAAACACTAGGTCTCTTTATATTCCCTCGCACCGACTATCACTCATCAATCACTATTTCAAGTCTGAAAATTGCTATTTACTTATTACTTACTGTTTCCTCTGGTTTAGATTCCAAGTTGCTCTGCTCTAAGGAGCTGAAAATCAGTGTTTTGCTCAATGAGCAATCTAATACACTGAGCTATGGACCTATTTGTACTGCTGCAGCACACACATGCGTTAGTGTTATAATATTATGGTATTGTTGTTGATATATTACCTTATCTGTGTATCAATATGTATAAGCTAAATGTATGTGTATGACTGTGGAAACAAATAAAGGCTTTATCTATCTATCTATATAGTCAATAGTCAAGAAATATCTTTTATTATTTACACAATACAAATACAACTTAAAAAATAACCCCTGGCACACAATTGTTCTAGCTCTGTCATAGCATAATAATGATAAACCAACTAAATTAGCGCATGATGCATGTTTTAACGTACTCAGGCAGACGATGGTTCTGCGCTCCCGTATGTTTTTTCTCCCTTAGCTGCTTACGCGTTAGTCATGCCATGACATTAAGAATATTTTCGTACTTTTATACTTAATACAAATTTGGAACAGCCTCTTACCAAAAAACCATCCGATCTTATAGCCGAATACACCTTACAAAAGTATTTAATGGCAAACATTTCTTTTTGTTCGTGTCATGTCTCGTCGCGGGGAAAATTGTCTGTCGGGCACCAAACGATGCTGAATTTGAGACATTTCTAGTTTATTGGTTTCATAAAAGCGTGTTAATTTATTGATGGCCTACAACTGCCAACCATTTCTATAAAAACAACCTGTCATTTCTCGCAGCTGATTGGGTGTCAATAAATAGCAAAGAGTTGAAGCGTTAACGTTTCATGATATGGAATCGTTCGGCAAATGTCTATGGGGATATTTGTGTTACTTAACATATTTTGAAACTGAATAATATACAAAGTAAATCACTAATATGACTATAATGTACTTGAAGAGATGAAAACAGATTAACAAATCTCTTTACCGAAGAAATAACCGTCGTCGCGTGAAAAATAACTGCAACCATCACCTACCCAATTAAAAATACGTATCATATTGTACGTATCAATGTCGAGTCTCATTTGCTTCCAGCTCCATGGTTTCTCTACACGAATGCTAGTTATTGAAATTTCAAACACTGAAAGAGTGCTTTGATAACCAGGTACGGGGCGGCGTCGGCGCCCGCACAAATTGCAATTTGTATTACGTTCATTTTGCCGCTGCCTGATACTGGAACTGTATTATCGAACTCTACGCGGATTCTGCTCGCCTGGTACTTGAGTTGTCAGCAAATACGTGCTTACTGGGCTGGACGAGTTTATTACCTGAGTGAACTGCATGATATAGCGAAAGCAATAGGTTTATCGACGGTACATTTCTGACTAAGGTTCTAACATAACAAACAAACAAACAAAATATTCTTTATTGTACAACAATAAGAAACATAACAACGATATTACATTACGATTGTGGGATTCTGGATATGTATGTAAATATCCCACGAATTCTTAACTGGTTTCATCTAAATATATATAACTCGAAGGTGACTGACGTAGTGATCTATCAACGCCCAGCCCAAACCACTGGCCGGATCGGGCTGAAATTTGGCATGCAGGTAGATGTTATGACGTAGGCATCCGCTAAGAAAGGATTTTGATAAATTCTACCCCCAAGGGGATAAAATAGGGGATGAAAGTATGTTGTTTGTATTTTGATAAAATCTTCCACGCGGACGAAGTCGCAGGAGGAAAGCTAGTATTATATAAATACCTATTTACTTTTTGTACCAACATTTTACTTTTAGTATTTTAGATGCGGAAGGATATTTTTTTACTTTTCTTTTAGGTCATTACGGAGCCTCAGAATGACATAAGTAGCCTTTCTTTTAAATAAAAAAAATGTGCGAGAGGAAGCCGGCGATAATATACATGCCGTTAAAAAATACTCTAATAGAAGGCATGCACAAGCTAGTTATTTATACTTGTGGTAATAAAATTGCCAGTAGCACAGAATTAATATCTAGTAGCATGTCTTTTTTCATACAATATTCAGAAAGATATGTGTATTATGCTCTAACTAATAACGTGAATATATGCATGCCTGTAGCTAGCAGACGCGTTCAGATAAGCACTATGTTCACTCGGCATGCTCCGCAAAAGACAAGAAATCAAGTAAAGTGTCTTGCTTCTGGCATACTTTTTTGACGACAAACACACCTGATTTATTTGACGGCGCGTGTCACCAGCGCCATCTTTACGGACGAGAGTGGCAACCCCACTCTGGCGGAACGTCGGTGTGAGTGTGCTGTCAACGGACGCCTGGCACTTTAGTGGTTGACACGGCACGAATAACACGCGACGGATCGCCGACGTCCTACTTAAATCAATTTAAATCGTGGCAATCGCTTGTTGATTTTAATTACTTTCTCGATTATTACAATTAAATCTAAGTTGATTATACACCACCGTCTTTATTTCTGTGAAATACCTGCCCTAATACCCACGTGTCATGGAAGAGTTAGGTATGGATACCGACGTGCCTTTATCAGAAGTGGGATGCAATGGGCATTCAGATAAAGAGAAGCAGCCATCCGAGGAGACCAGTGCAAGCAGATTTTTGAGCAACATGGAAACATTATTATCTCGTTTGTTGGCTTCGAAGGAAGCAGCTCCTGCGAGTTCGTCAGGTACTGTGCAGCTAATAAAATTCGACCCTGACGATGCCGATGCTGACGTCGAGGGTTGGTGTCGCGTTTCCGAATTAATTGTGAAAAGTAAGTGCCTGAAAGGAGTTGAATTATTAGTGGCCTTGACAAGTGCTTTAAAGGGACGAGCTGCCACCTGCTTGACTAAACTGAAACTAGATGGACTAACATGGGACGTTGTGAAGCAGATACTACTGGCCAAGTTTAATAAACCAAAACTTATGCAAGACTATTTCGACGAGATCATGCGCTTTCAGATCGGAATAAAAGAAACTGCTAGTGAGTCGGCGATGCGATTATGGGAATTGATCGAGCGCATACCAAAGGTTGAGATGGAGGAAGACGCGGTAACGGGATTTGTCATTTCTGTCCTATGTCAAAAGGACGGCTTGATTCGCCGTGAATTAAACTCGCATGTAATAACCACGAGGGCTCAATTATTCCGCACCCTCGGTGGAATTTCTTTAAAACGTCGACAGGAAATAAGTGAGGGACAAGATTGTGAACCGAAGAGGATTCGTTTATCAGACACCAAGTTCCATGGAAAGTGTCATACATGCGGAGTTCCTGGACACAAACAAGCGGATTGTAGGAGACGTCGTGAGACCGCTGGCGGGATCAGGCAAACCGAAACACCGACGTTGGGCTCATCGAAGGAGAGAATGTCTACGGTGACCTGCTATTCGTGTGGCCAACCAGGTCATGTATCTACAGCATGCCCTGACAAGAAGCATGGTGGAGTGACAGCGAAGGAGGTCAACACTTGCGAACACGGACCATCGAGAGGTATTCTAACGTCATCATCCGGTAAGATAGTCTCTTTCCTCTTTGATAGCGGTTCATCTTGCTCGTTGATTAAAGAAAGTGTAACTTCACAATTCCCTGGTACTGAGCGTGAGAATATAGTGTACTTAACTGGCATTGGAGGTGATAAATTAGAATGCAATAGGCAAATTCATAGTACTGTTCAAATAGGAAATTGTTCAGCCACCCTTTTATTTCATGTAGTCCCTGATTGTAAGATCATTGACCCGGTCATAGTAGGGAGGGATATTTTAGATTGTGGCCTACACGTAGAAATTTATAATGATAATCTTGTAGTCACTGAAACCAAGGAATCTAATGTGTGTAATCGGAATTCAGGCATAGATTTTGCACAAATTGACACCGATCTAGACGGCAAAGACAAAGAACGACTTTTTGGAATTTTAGCAAACTATTCTGACTACTTTATTGATGATATCCCTACGCGTCGTGTTACTACAGGGCATATGAAAATTGATTTGATTGATCCGCATAAAACTGTGCAAAAGACCCCATATAGATTAGCCCCCCCTGAAAAACTGATTGTTAGGGAGAAGATTAAGGATATGCTCGATGCGGGTATAATTCGAGAGAGTTCTTCTCCTTTTGCAAGCCCGATTTTACTTGTTAAAAAAAAGGACAATACAGATCGTTTATGTGTAGACTACAGGGAGCTCAACTCGAACACCCGCCCCGAGCATTATCCACTGCCGCTCATTGACGAGCAAATAGATCAGCTCACAGGAGCTCATTTCTTTTCTTCTTTAGATATGGCGGCAGGCTTCCACCAAATCTTAATTCATCCAGAGTCAATAGAAAAGACTGCATTTGTGACGCCCGAAGGGCAGTACGAGTACGTCGCAATGCCATTCGGACTGCGAAATGCACCGTCAGTCTACCAAAGGTGCATCTCTAATGCCCTTAAGCATCTGAAAGATAAACCCAGTGTTTACATGGATGACGTACTTTGCTATTCATCGACTGTAGAGAAGGGTTTAGAGCAGCTTGATTTAGTCTTAGAAGCTTTGACGCAAGCCGGGTTTTCACTCAACTTGCGAAAGTGTAAATTTTTGAAACAGAGAGTCCATTATCTGGGTTATGAAATCCAGGCTGGTGAAGTGAGGCCAAATTCTTTAAAAATTCAGGCATTGGCTGATGCACCACCACCCCAGACCGCTACGCAGGTCCGCCAGTTTCTGGGCCTTGCATCTTATTTTAGAAAATTTATTCCCAACTTTACGCGGATTGTTGGTCCCCTTTACCCTCTAACAAAACTGAAAGGTGGTATCAAGTGGACTGAGAAGCATGAAGATATTCGCCAGTCGGTTATAAATATTCTTACCTCTGAGCCAGTCCTTACGATCTTTAATCCAGAATTACCAGTTGAGCTCCACAGTGATGCTAGCGCCGAAGGCTATGGGGCGATTTTAATTCAAAGAAAGAACTCTATGCCACACGTAGTGGCTTATTTCAGTCGGCGCACGGCGGAAGTTGAGTCTCGCTATCACTCATATGAGCTTGAGACTTTAGCGGTCGTACGCGCGGTTGAACATTTCCGCCACTATCTTTATGGCCGTAAATTTACAGTCTTCACAGACTGTAACTCCCTAAGGGCATCCAAATCAAAAGCGGATCTCACACCCCGAGTCCACCGTTGGTGGGCTATATTACAAGCGTACGATTTTGATATCGTGTATCGTGAAGGACGTGGAATGGAACACGCCGATTATCTTTCGCGAAACCACCTACCTGAAGACGCGATATCTAGAGATCCCTTAACCGAGACTAGGCTTTCGAGACAAAATGTCGCTCGCTCTAGGGAGGTACAATTTGTGGAGTTGCATGAGGGTTGGCTCTCTGTTGAACAACGACGAGACACTGAGATTCAGGATTTGGTTAGGAAACGCTTAAGTGGTGATCTTCCAGATTCCGTAGCTCAGTCATACGACGTACGTAATGGGGTTTTGTATCGAAAAATTAATAGGAATAAGGTTACAGCATGGCTCCCCATCGTACCTCGTTCACTAATCTGGACGCTAATAAATCACGTACATACGGAGATTCAGCATTTAGGTAGTGACAAAACTCTCGACAAGATTTATGAGCAATATTGGTTCCCCGAGATGTCAAAGTGTGTTAGGCGTTTTGTCGACTCCTGCATAGTATGCAAAGCTTCAAAAGGTCCATCTGGAGCTCAAGCAGTGCGGCTTCATTCTATACCTAAGGTGTCGACTCCGTGGCATACGTTGCACATTGATTTTACTGGGAAACTAAGTGGTAAAAGTGACCAAAAGGAATATTGCTCTGTTATAATCGATGCCTTTACGAAGTATCTCCTTTTGGAATATACTACCTCGGTTGACGCGATCAGCGCTGTTGCTGCTCTCAAGAAGGCGGTCTGCCTATTTGGTGCACCAAAACGCATTATAGCGGACCAAGGTCGTTGCTATGTTAGCAATGAATTTAAGTGTTTTTGCGCAGACCACAATATCAATTTACATTTCATTGCCACTGGTTCAAGTAGAGCTAATGGTCAAGTGGAACGGGTTATGCGGACGCTTAAATGTCTCCTAACCATAGTTGAAAACGATCCGCATAAAACATGGCGTGATGAATTAGGTAATGTGCAACTTGCGCTGAATAGCACAAGATCTACCGTAACCAAATATACCCCAACTGAGCTCATGTTCGGGGTTCAGGCGAAGTCTCTCGGGCTGACCAAACTATCATCTTATTCGGAACCTTCCGATCGTTTAGATTTAGAGTCAATTCGTACTGATGCTTCCAAAAACATAGAAAGAGCTGCCAAGTTAGATACCGAACGTTTTAATCGCGGACGAGCTACTGTGAGACCATTTTCTAAAGGAGATTTTGTTCTTATAAAAAGCTCAGAACGTAACCAAACTAAGTTAAGCCGAAAGTTTCGCGGACCGTTCCAAATTGTTGATGTACTTGAAAATGACCGTTACGAACTGAAAAGTTTAGATGGATGTAATCGCACGTTCAAGTATGCTCATGAAAATTTGCGCTTTGTACCTAAAGGTCACGAAGGTCTGACTGAATTGGCCACGAGTATTTTGAACTATAATGAAGAGGAGACCGTGACGGCACCGGATGATGCCCAGTTAGAGAATAATCTCAACGACAATTCCGACACCTTATCAGTTCGCAGTTGTGATACATTAACCGCTAGCTCTGATACTCTGACCGTGTCTTCGGGTGCAGTCACGGGCGACTCCGAAACTATTTCGGTAGACTCGGAAGATGAGAGCCATGTCATACACTACGACGTTCAAGCAGAAGTTCATAACCAATAGAGGGCTTGCAGAAAAGGTAATCCTACTATTAATGTCTCATTTTATATGTCCATAGAAAGTATGTGAGTGTTGGTCGAAAGGACGGTGTTGTCCGGTCCATGTCGGTTTGACTTGGTCGAATGGACGCATTTGTCCGGTCCAACTAGATTAGACGCTAAACGGGAGAAAGGTGTTGTCCGGTCCATGCCATAGGGGCTGGTCGAAGGGACGCAACTTTCTGGCCCGTTAGTTCTACTT
This sequence comes from Oegoconia quadripuncta, assembly GCA_949316235.1. NCBI lineage: Eukaryota > Metazoa > Arthropoda > Insecta > Lepidoptera > Autostichidae > Oegoconia > Oegoconia quadripuncta. The sequence continues at coordinate 19,271,811 of OX438746.1, forward strand.
CGTTATGGTCGAAGGGACGGCGTTGTCCGGTCCATTTCTTCACGCAAGAATGGTCGAAGGGACGCGCTTGTCCGGTCCATGTGGCAGTGTTGTCCGGTCCAAGTCTTTTGATTGGTCGAGAGGACGCATTGCTGGTCTAGAATTGTGAGCGAAACCGAATTCTGTATTATTAGATATTGTGGCAAGCTAGTTGCTAGTTATTTTCGGCGTCAGGGTGGGCGAGCGAGATACCCCACTAACTTTGGCTTATTGTTACAGCGAGGAAGAGTTCGCCCGAGGTCGGGCGTTTGTCAGTCCGGCCGTGACGGCGCGTGTCACCAGCGCCATCTTTACGGACGAGAGTGGCAACCCCACTCTGGCGGAACGTCGGTGTGAGTGTGCTGTCAACGGACGCCTGGCACTTTAGTGGTTGACACGGCACGAATAACACGCGACGGATCGCCGACGTCCTACTTAAATCAATTTAAATCGTGGCAATCGCTTGTTGATTTTAATTACTTTCTCGATTATTACAATTAAATCTAAGTTGATTATACACCACCGTCTTTATTTCTGTGAAATACCTGCCCTAATACCCACGTGTCATGGAAGAGTTAGGTATGGATACCGACGTGCCTTTATATTTAACACTTTATTGCATACACAAAAAACAATTACAGTGATACTTAAGAGTAAGATATACAAAAGGCGAGCTTATCCCTAAAAGAGATATCTTCCAGCAAACCCAACATAGGAAATAACAATAGTGAAGGGGAAACATAGAGTGCACACAAGTAAAATTAAAATAAGAAAATAAATATTAAGTACATAATAATAAGTACATAAATAAGCCTACGAATATGTAAATGAATATATACACGAACATATAAATGATATATAAATGAATATAATAATACATATATTAATAAATAAATAATGATGTTAAGTTAGCATGCTTTTTTATACAAAAAATATACATACATATGCTATCGTGGATGCCAGATTTTACAGCATATTGAAGTGGGTTTCGGCACGTAAAAAGAATAGAACCTACTCGTCTTTTCCCGTGGGTGTCCTAAAAAACCACTTAGGTATTTTTCACCAAAAAACCTATAGATTTATATATTTCAATGGCGATCATATATTCCTCCACCTCTGTCATGTGTGCATTTCTGTATATTTAGAAAGTTGAACCATGGTTTTTGTCTCAAGAATTAGCCTGTTAATGTTTTTAACACCCACATGCATAGGACGTTAACACACTCACTCATTTGGGATAAAAGTCGTGACGTTATGTATTGCTGATGTTGTATGTATGTTGATTGGATACTGCTACAGGCATTCCTGCTACAGCGTGCATTTTACAGGCAAGTGTGTTTTCGGCCAAGAGTACTAGATACAATAAGAACATGATTATTTGTGGGATTGCAAGCTGTTCAGTGTACGAGTGTGTATGTAAAATTAGCTTTAGAAGTAATGCAATGTGTCCAGCACTTTAATAAAAAGTGAAAACGGCTAGACCTTTCTCGTTGCCGCTGATCCTGCTATGTATATCCCAATCAATTATGTATACAACTGCTACCGAAATAAATGATACAACCGAAGTGTTCGTGTATTTATACGCATGACACGTAGCAGGAACCGAAGGGACCTTTCCAAAAATTATGATCTCCCGTTATGGGGCGTGCCGGTGAATTTCATCCAGTCATTCGCGCGTGCTTCGGCCAACAGTGTTCGTTGGAATTTTAAATGTTACACGTAACGTGTGGTGTGCTTAATATATTCCTCATCTACATAATGTAATCTTTTGCACGAAGCATCGACAACATTTTACACGGTGTTTTTTTATTCGTCGGTGAGGAAAGAAAATATTTTTTGTCGGTGTTTAGATTTATAAATGCTTTCTGTTCCGAATAATAGGTCTAAGACATGTTGGTCATGTTCATGAAGAATGTATTGTATATTTTTTAGTGATATATTTTGAGTACACAGCTTAATCTTAAGTTTAAGTTATCTAAAAAGTTTTATACTAAGTTTCCAACAGTAGCGTGCCTGTTTTTGTGATTCTGCCTACCCTGTGACAAAACGTAGTGCACGTCACTGGTTTCCAATGTTCAAATGTGTGTGAATTGATTTGATATAGACTGATGACCACATACTGGAAGACGTAGCGTGGGCTGGCCTCTCACGAGGTGGATCGACGATTTCGTAGGACCGATCGTTGTGGAGATCTTTGGGAGAGGCTTTTGTCCAGCATTATTTAATTCTGTTGTGTTAATTACGTAGTGTTTATTATTTGTGTTCTTCTGTTTTAGTTGTATAAGTGAGTGTCATGTTTTATCTATTTTACATTTTTTTACCCCAGATAAAAAAACTACAGGTGTTATGTATTTGACGGCATTGTATGTGCCCAGTCTTTGTCCGGATGTATCTCAGAATGCGTGGTCCGATTTGAATGCAGTTTTTTTATGGTTAACTTGACTTCACCTGATAGAGGCCGAAGATGAAGCACGTGATCTCAGAAGATGCATTATCCTGCTCTTGAAGATCCCAAAGTTGTAGGATTCAGGAAAGACTGACGCCGAAAGGGAGTTCAAGAGTCGAATCGCTCACATTGAAAATCAAACAGGACAGGTTAAGACGTTTCGAAGAGCTTGAGCTTTTAACAAACAAACAAAATATTCTTTATTGCACAACAATAAGAAAGATAACACAAAGATAAATAAAAAAGGGGATAGTACAATTAACATGATTGGTTGGTGTATTTGGATGAGATTTTAAACCTTCGACGATTTTGAAATTTTTGATTTCATAGTTATTTAGGCCACCGCTTCTTTAAATCAAATAATGAGAAATATAGAATAGAATTATATAATATATACATTATAGAATTCTAAACAAATGCACACAGCGTTCTTCGCCGTTTGTGTCCAGCCCTGAGTCAACGAACGTACAGGTTCACTCACTATGGCGAAATTATCACGAAGTAACCTAAATGTGACCTATCCGTATTAATTAGTTGTGGTCAATTTTGAATTATCATTTAATTCCATCTCTTTATTTGTTACTGCTTTTAAATAAATTTATTAAAAGTATTATGTTTATAGCCATTGATAAAATAACGGTATCGCTAAAGCTCTCCAGATTCTGAAAGACATTTAGAAAGGCAATCCGTTAAAACTGCATTCGGCGGAAGCCTTTTATACCGACACGATGCAACTGGATTCCCCGGATTAGGCTAGATTACTATATCGAATGGCTCTCCTGTATAGCACTCACTATATTGAAAATCTGCGTACTAAATTCAGAATCCGTCATTAACTCAATAATATTGGTATACTACGTGTAACAAAAAAGGTATATCAGTTGGAAAATATACTTATAGAATTCTAAACAAATGCACACAGCGTTGTTCGCCGTTTTTGTCGAGCCCAGGGTCAACGAACGTACAGGTTCACTCACTATGGCGAAATTATCACGTAGTAACCTAAATGTCCGATAAGTGGGACCGTAAGTGCTGAATTAGCCCTAAGCGCGGTAAGTGTAAAAGGAAATGACCTATCCGTGTTAATAAGTTGTGGTCGATTTTGAATTATGAACAAATACAGTTTGTAATGATTAGAACCGGTAATTACTACGGCAGAAGATCAAATTAAATGGATTTTTTTAAGGAACCAAATTCGAAATGGTGAGAATAAAGCAGGGGTGTTATAAGTTCGAAGCTTACATCTTTCTGTGTGTCTATGGCTATCTTTAATTGTATAATCGACTATGTCTGCTTTACTTTTTTATTGTATGTTTGATTTATTTACGCAAATTAGTTATAGAGGAGCGGCGTCTCCTGGCATAAGTATTGGTTACTTAAGAGGAGTGTTTCAGCCATACATCGTAATAAAAAATCAAGCTACTGAATAAATCATTTTTCATTTACATCTAGCGTCAAAACGCCTGAGCTGATTTGAAGACGGTTTTGTATTTTCGAGAGCTGGCATTGCATGACGTTTCGTATAACAACATCATCATCTCATTGCCATGGTCTCAATTTGACTCGGTACGTCATTTTCTATGATTCGTACACATGTTTCATAAAAACCGCTACGAATATTTTTAGCTTCTTTTGTTTAGGATATTTGCGTATCGAGAGACGTTTTGGGGGTTTTCTGAATTTCCAATTTATAGTAATAGATAGAAGAGTCAACCAAATAAATCACAATGTTAGAGATGACTCCTTAATAAAGTTGTTCAGTCTGATGGTGTTAATCGCCTGGCACTGATAACTTAGGAATTCTCCGATTCACAGTGTATATTTATGTCTGTAAGAATTTCTTCTTCGAAGACATTTCCGATCAACAACTGATCATTCATACAATATGAAAAGCTATTGCCAGTTCCTCGACTGTTTGCTGTTGATTATTTCAATTCCAATCAATCAATCAAATACGCTTTATTATTTATATCTTATACATAGAAACTACATATTAGGCGGCCTTGTCGCTTTATCCAATTTCTTTATACAATGTGCTATTAAAACATAAGATGAAGGCACTTTTCTAAACGTCTGTGAGTTATTACTGTGCTTTGATGCGTGTGTATTAAACGCGCGTGAAAATCGACTGCCTTCACTTCTATTATGACGTACTCCATCTTTTTTCTTGGTCTAAACTCTGGCTATGCAACCGCTCTTTGCCAACGTTTTAAATTATAATTATATTTCATCATTAGCCAGTCTCCACGCATTCCCCGATTCACGCAATGTCAGACATCTACGGTTACTCCAGGTTACCGTTCCACTTCGTGGAGGGGTAAACTGCGTTTTCCTGTAGCCTTGCAGTAGTCTATCCGTGCAGTATGTACTCCATAGCTCATCTGCTACAACGGCCATTAGTTTTTCTATATATTATGACTTGATTCTTTGGACTGTATCGACAATCTTACAAAGAAATGACTCTTTACTTACTTACTCTAGCAGAGATAAGCTCGCGCTTTTTCCACATAGGTATTATATTTTGACCCATGTTTGTATGTATCTTTGTCGGATTAATTTCACCCGTTAAAGAATGTTTTGGTAAGGTCTAGATGCTTGAAGCTAAAAAGATTCTAATTTTGGAGACAAGTAGAATTGTATAACAAGATTTAAAGCTCAGACTCAATTGATCGTCTAGATCTACGAACGATTTCCGATTCCCTTTCACGAATAAAATAATATAACCAATTCATCATTCCGAAGTAGTGATAACTGTCAGATAGGATAACCGATCCTGACGTTATCAGTATTAGAGCGACTGAGCAACGCCGCCTAAAGCATAACAGGAAAATCGCTTATCGAGATCCCTCCTCCTGTTTTGGTATTATGCCTCAGTGAGCCGCTAAAATTCCACTATATAAGAGAGATACAATATTTTTCATTTTATTTATTGTGCCATGCTGAGAGGAAATAGCAGAGAGATACAAGAATGCAGGACGGGCGACTTCAATATGTGTTAATCTAATATAATATGGCTACCTGTAGAATGAAAGAATGTTGCGTGAGCAAATGATGACGACAGTGGAATTTGTAGATACGACGGTTCTATTTTTGAGAATTATCGGTAGGGACCGCATACTTATGTTAATCATGATACAATTTTTTTTGGGCAATAACTTTTGAGAAGGAGCAGATTGGTATAATTTCGATGATAAAGTTGAATTTGTAGATACGACGCTCTTTTTGGGAAATATCGGTTGACAGCACATATCGGCCACCACATATTTATTAATCAGTATCCAAATTTTGTAATTTAATCCTTATATGCATCGTAACATGCTGATATCGCCGTTTAACCAACTTAAAATGAGGGAGATTCTTATATAGAGTGTATTTATTTACGAATGAATCGCGATAACCCGCCAAGTGTGAACAGATTTCTATGACTCTTTTAATGTGGTTCCATATAAGTGTAGTCCTGGTTGTACACTCAGAAGATAGAGACCTTTTTTCGATTTTTGTTCTGTTCAATTATGTATCTCTATTCACTATAAACATTATACATCTGCAATACTTATTAATCTTTGTTCTGCATATCGCCTTGTTATTTTAATCTGTAACCTCATTCTCGTCAAATTGATGGGAAACGTTCCACCATTACTTCGAATTACGAGCTCGTGTGCATACGCAAATCTAATTTCGGGGAAATTCGTATGACTGCAAAATTCGACATTCGTGCCACCATATAGGGGAGCCCGAAGCAACATTTTATAGGCCTCGGATGGATTACGAATGGATCTAAACCGTTAATCGGAGTCTTTAGAATTAACTCTCCGCCATTTTGGATTGCCCAGCATTGTGTTCACGGATGGCTGTCGCAATTTATTTTCCTATTTTAAAGATTGCTGATGGAGAAATATCAATTTGGCATCTTCAACTGACTTCATGGATCGAAGGTTGATGTCTAATTCCCATTTTAGGCTACTTCAATGGGTGATTGAAGGATAAAAATATGTAATAGTTATTATGAGATGACAGACGGTGGAGCAAGGCAGTCACACAGTTGCCACCAAAATAAGAATTAAACATGAACAGTTGGAACTTGTGGACACAACTGTATTCCTTGGTATGACTTTAGATTCTCGGTTACAGTGGGGACCCCATATTAAAAAACTAATGAAAAGACTCAGTTCTGCCGCATATGCTGTTAAGAAAATTCGAAATATCTGTGATATTGAAACAGCGCGCTTAGTCTACTTCAGCTACTTTCACAGCTTGATGTCATATGGTATCTTGCTGTGGGGAAACGCTGCTGATACAGATAGCATATTTCTCTTACAGAAACGAGCTATTCGTGCAATTTATAAATTAAGGTCAAGAGATACATTAAGACAAATATTTAAAGAAATTAATATTTTAACATTTTCGTCACAATATATATATGAAAATCTTGTATATGTTAAGAGAAATATATATTCATTCGAGAAACATTGTGACCGACATAATGTCAATACAAGGAGCAAAAATCAATTAGCTGTATACCTTTTAGTAGACTTAGTAAAGTTAATAAGTCATTCAGAGGTCAATGTGTGCGCTTCTACAACAAGGTTCCCATGGATATACGGAATCTTCCGCTTAATAAATTTAAACTTATTATAAAACAAAAATTATGTAAAAAGGGATATTACAAAAGTAATCCATGGGATTAAACGGCTCCTCTACTCGATATATAAAATTGTTGTAACCTTTCTTGATTGTACATGATTTATTGAAAAGAGACAAACCCTCTGAGTTTCTCGCTAGCTCTTCTCAGTAGTGGTCGCGTTCCGAGCTAGTGGTAGTTTAAAAAACAAATGACGTTCATAAGTGCATATTGTATTGCCTACATGAATAAATGATTTTCATTTCATTTCATTTCATTTCATTTCAGAGTGTCGATGAAACCAACCCGTTTCTTCGCGTGGGTGTCATAAAAAGCGACTATGGGATTTTCCATCAAAAATGATTAGATTTGCACGTTTTAACAGGGATGGGCTCACCCCTTGTCGTTTGTGCATTTCTGAATATTTCGGAAAGTGTGTTTCAAGAGTAAAACTCTTAATGCTTGTAACACAAAAATATAGGGGTCGTGGCATTATATGTAAGTATGTTTAAATACGTTTAAACATGTACGCCACATGTAGTCAGGTGAAAAATACTAGGTTACCTATTGAACTTGCTTACTAAGAAAGTCGATTATTGGGTTTCATACAGGCAGTTCGCCTGTATGAAACCTGTATGATTTCCTTTCTAAATCCTATTATTTGGGTGCTATCCGTGAACCAAATTTCAACTTTCTATGGTAAATCCTACTTAAATGAATTCTATAACTCACGCCTTTATAACATTAAAAAAACCTTCAAGAGCCCTTGGAACATGCAATTTCTTTTTTCATGACTACGTAAATCTCAAATATGTATACGATACCCTTAAACTCCCATTTCCCCATAAACGCGAACTCTCACCCGTAAATCGCAAATCCCACGGCGTCGGCTTAACCGGCACATTTCAGGAGTTGTTAACACCTGAACCTATTATATGCAATTACCTTTCGGTTGATTACGTTCTTAAATAGCTCGGGCAGTACTTACGATAACACCAACCATTCCAAATGGACCCCCCACGTTTCCTATTATTTCGCCTCTGATTTCAATTTCAGATTTGCTGCAGAGAGCAGGGCGGATCAAGTTACAATTGTCGAGTTATTACGGGTGTTTGTTTAATACCACCTCATTGCAAGACCGGGTGAGATTAACACTTTGTCCGCAACTAGTCGGACAGTGTTCCTAGGTTAAAATTTTCCCCCAATTCCGCGGAAAATTTTAAATTACACGACACATTTTTGCAACGCTTTAATTATGTTGAATTTAATATCAAATTCACTTGTAAATTTATCGGTTAATGAAATTCTAGGGCCGGTGACTCCTAACACCGGCATTGATCACCAGGTCTCTAGTGAGCCACCCCCTCCTCCCCACTCCCCATAAAAAGCTGCAGCTGGCAGCAGCAGCAGAAGATAACCACAGTTGTAAAGAGATGGGTTCGCATTGCGTCAAATTCCAGTGTTAAGTGCACCAGCCAGTGAGCTCCCCATATTATGACATTTTACACTTCCAACTAGGAGCATAGGTTCTCCTTAAGAAAGGTCAAGACCAGCCCAGGAATCGAGAGCCAATCAATCTGGACCAGTTAAAAAATCGGGATCAGTACTGTCACCACACGCCAACAGGTCACCATATCCAACTTTGCATTGAAGTCGAATTCATCATATTAAAAAACCGACGTTGTTTAATTATTACTATTCAACAGACTGTGGAGATCTTTAGGGAGGCCTTTGTCCAGCAGTAAAACATCTTGATGACGATGATTCAACAGACATAATTCTTTTTAAATAAAAATTATTAGTAAGGGACACAAAATTGTTTCAGTGGCAACACAGACGGAATTAGATTCTAGTGTTAGTTGGCTGGGGCTAATAATTGGACGTTCGGCGCTTGGTGTAATCGGGAGATTGGTTTAAGTTAACTTAGTTAAATGGAGTAGCTTCAATACTGGTGTAATAGTTAAAGAATTTATTGCTCCAATCGCTGTTGTAATCATATTTCATGCTATTTATATTATACATTATTTTATATTATATATTATGTTTGTTTCCTTGTCTTTCAAATTAAAATGGGAAAGGGATCGATGTGATTATTTATACATAGGACCGGAGACTGACATAATCAGCCCAGCGGAACACTAGCAAGCTGGAGTAGCAGTGGGCAGACCCCTAGCACATAAAACTGAAGGCCGTTAACGGACATTTCCAACATTCTGTTGTAGTTAGTTTGCTTGACTATTTAGACTACGTTTTATCTCGGGCATTAATAAGTTCAGAAATTAATAATAAAGAAAATAAGAAAATCAAAATCAAAATCAAAAAATGCTTTATTTTGTAGGTACACAGGGTACACTTAAAATAGTCAGATTTTACATTTTTAAAGCTACTGCTTGTTCAAAAGGCAATTTTCCCCTGAGAAGAACAAGCAAGAAACTCGAGAGGTCGCTCTTTTAAAAAAAGGTTTTTATATTACAAAATTATTATTTTATATTATAATATTTCATTATTAATTGTGAAATAGCCTGGTTATGCGAACGGGCTGGTTATGTCCATGATTGTTTATCATCTAAATAATCTGATATTTTATAATATGCTTTCTTAATAAGTTTCTGTTTTATAGTATCTTTAAATTTATTGAAAGGAAGATTTTGTATATCAACAGGAACTTTATTGAAAAAGCGTATACATAACCCTTTGAATGAATTACTGACTTTGTGGAGGCGACTTATGTGACCTGCAAGTTTATCTTTATTTCTTGTATTGACATCATGTTTATCACTATTTTTCCTAAATGATGCTATATTTTTTTTGACATATATTAGATTTTCAAAAATGTACCGTGACGAAAAGGTTAGAATATTATACTCTTTAAATCTGTCTCTAAGTGACACTGCAGGTCTCAATTGATAAATTGCGCGAACGGCTCGTTTTTGTAAAACAAAGATTGTATTGATATCCGCGGCATTTCCCCACAGCAAGATACCGTAAGACATCAGGCTATGGAAATAACTAAAATATACTAATCTAGCAGTATTTACGTCCGATATTTGTCTAATTTTTTTGACTGCATACGCTGCAGAGCTGAGCTTCTTCGCCAATTTATGGATATGAGGACCCCATTGTAATTTGGCGTCCAAAGTAATGCCCAAAAATACAGTGGACTCAACAAGGTCTAGAGTGACATTTTTTATCATTATATTTGTGGGCACCTCCCTGACATTAGGCAGTACAAATTTTACACATTTAGTTTTTTTCTCATTCAGTAACAAATTATTTGCCGTAAACCATTCTACTATTTGAGAAATAGCGTTGTTCACGTCGTCATAATTTAATTTTAGTCTATTTACTTTAAACATTACAGAGGTATCGTCAGCAAACAATACTATTTCATGTTTATCGTTTACAAGGTTTGGCAAGTCATTTATGTAAACCAAAAACAAAAATGGTCCGAGAATGGAGCCTTGTGGGACGCCCATACAGACTATCGACCCTGACGATGTATTGCCACTGATATCAACCCTCTGAACTCGGTTACTCAAATAAGAATTCAGAAGGTCGAGAGCTCGGCCGGTTACACCATAATGACGTAATTTCCTGATTAAAGTGTCGTGATGAACGCAATCAAAGGCCTTGGACAAGTCGCAAAATACTCCTATTGCATCCCGCGCATCTTCCCAAGCCTCAAAAATATATTGTAAGAGCTCGACACCTGCATCGGTTGTCGAGCGGCCCCTTGTAAAACCGAATTGTTTATATGACATTAGATTGTTACTGTAAAAATAACTCGATATCTGATTTAATATAATTTTTTCAAAGATTTTGCTGAGAGTCGGCAGTATTGAAATAGGTCTAAAATTAGAGGGGTCTGATGTACTACCGGATTTAAATAAAGGTATGACTTTACTGTGCTTCATCAGATCAGGAAATATGCCATCATCAGTACATTTATTAAAGATATAAGCTAAGTGTGGTGAAATACAATCAATTACGGCACTAATAATTTTTACTGATAAACCGTGAAGGTCGGCAGTTTTTTTCTTGTCTAAAGAACGAAATGCTTTTAAGATGTCTATAGGACTTACATGATTAAATTTAAAATGGGAGTCACAAATCTCCACATTTTGTTTAAGTAGCGATTCAGCGAGTGTGGGACATGAATTCAGAGAATTTGTAGTTAATATTGGGATATCAGTAAAGAATTTTTCAAAAGCTTCTGCAACTTCTAATTGTGAAGTTAGAATTCGATCATTAATTTTTAATCGCGTATCAGTGTTAAGAGTTTTAAATTTGCCAGTTTCGCTATTTATAACTTTCCAAGTTGTCTTTACTATGTCCGCGCTATTCTTTATTTTATTATTTATAAAATTTGATTTTGCTGTGGCACAAGCTCGCTTGAATATTTTCGAGTATTGCCTAACATATTCAATAAAACTTTCGCTCTTATTATATGTCCTTTCATCATAAAGCTCATATAACTTTTGCCTACTTTTATGAATTCCCACCGTCGCCCAATCACTAAAAACGAGGGAATTGTTGATTTTAACAGATTTTGCTAAGAAAACTTTATTACTTTCAGTTTTTAAAATGTCAAAAACTGATTTATATAATACATTAGGATCGTCACAGTACGGTAAATAATCTAATTTCGCAGTCACTTTACTCTGATATTGATCGAGTAGTGACTCAGTTACTGGCACGTACGATATATCTCTTTTCAGCGTTTTATTAATTGCTATGTTAAAAACCGCTAACTGACCACAGTGATCTGAACTTAATTTATTTAAAATAGATTTATCACTGGGTTGTAAATTCGAGAAAATGTTATCAATGCAAGTAGCTGATGTAGAAGCTATTCTAGTGGGCACTGAAAAAAGATTAGCAAGATTATAGCAACTGAAGAAAGATTTAAGTCTTCTGGTTTGAATGCTATCTTCTAATATGTTTATATTAAAATCTCCGCAAATTACAATGTATTTATTTGAATTACTAATTTTACACAGGATTTCATCCATGATTTTCTCAAATAATTCATAAGATGAAGAAGGGGGTTTATATACACATAATACAGTAAGCCGCGCAATTTCCACACAGGCTATTTCAATAGTTCGCTCAACAGAAAGGTTTACAATATCGAGGCGCTCTTTAAATTTAATATTATTACGAATTAGAATGAGACTACCGCCTCGTATTGCCTTCGTCCTGCTGAACGAGCTTGCAATCTGGTACTCCTTGAAGCCGAACATGAGCTCACATTGCTTATACCAGTGCTCCGTTAAACATAATACATCAATGTTAGTGCAGCTCATGAACAGCTCCACCTCTAGTTCTTTGCCACTCATACCCTGAATATTTTGGTGTACCAGATTAATACATTTTTGAATTTTTAAACCATTTTTTTTATATCTATTTTGGGGCGTGGCAACCCTTTTATAATTTTTTTTTTCAAACATATATTTTATAATGCCAGAGGTAGTCTCTGTTGTCTTATGATTTAATTTAAATTATTTGGAATGATTTCCAAGGATTTATTAATAATTAATGGCTGCCCAATAGAGGCGCCTGTTGGGTCAGTCACTAAAGTGACTGAATTTAAAATAAAATAGGATAGCATATTTGCTAATTGTCTCCTAAAATATTTGGGAAGATAATAATTATCTCCTGTCACATAAAAATATTTGGAACTAATAAATTTATTAGTGTCAAAAAAATGAAATTTATTTTCATGACGACATGTCAGAGTATGCAATGTTAAATTTAAATTATGTCTAAAGTCATTTTCATTTTTTTTTAAACTCTGGCTAAATGGAAATGCAAACAATAAAACCTTATGAACATTTTTTTAATGTCCACCACGATTATCACATATTGTTCTGGTACAAAGACGAGTAACTTGGTGGAGTTTACTCCATCAAGGAGTTCCAGGGCTCCATCAACCCTCGTTATCATGTGTAATGGAAAGTGGTCAAGGCAACAAAATAAATTAGCCCAAATTCGATAATCTTGCTAATTGCCATCAGGAAGTTCCAGTCCCTACATCCCGGCTCTACCATCAGATCAATGGTACCATAATATTACATTGTCACCGAACTTATATTAATATTCCAAATTTCAGCTCGCAATCAGATACCAGCAAGGGTTAAAAGATGGTTTGCCACCAGGGAGTTTCAGTTTCTACATCCCGGCTCCATCATCTCCTCCTCCATAATATTGCATTGTCACCGAACTACATATTTATATAATTATGCGAAATTTCAGCTTAATCATATACCAGCAAGTGGTTGACAAATGGTTTGCAAATTTTGAAACGGACATCTTACATACTTGCATACGAACATTGCAAACTATATCTTCTTCTTAGCAAACTATATAAAAGTTGTAAAAATATATACAACTAAAAAGGTCGCATGTCAAGCGTCACCGCCAGTTAAAGCTGAGGTACCGTACGGTAGTGCGGCCATACAGCGCGGGAACGGTCCATAAATTGAAGTGTTACGTCTGTTATGCGGTCTACTGTACCTACCTTCGATGTGCAATCAAGTTGTCTAAAGTAAAATCTTAGTAGGTTTTTAAGTAATACGGGAGTAGAAAAATGAATAGCATCAACAAAAAGGATTATTGTTCCCGGTCGAATGCGAATCGGAGCTCGGGCATAGAGTACGAGTATCATGTGTTAATAGTAATCTGCATCAAATTATATTTTGCATAAGAAACGGTTTATTCATTTCGATGATATTGAACTTTGGACTATCGAATGCCATATCGTAATGTTCTATTTAGTTTTTGACCAAAGAGATTGTTTAGTGTTTGACTAAAGTATCGAATTAAGTAGCGAGAAATGCCCGTCCCCCTTCCTTTACATAAAATTTACAAAGTGAAAGTTTAAAGAACGAGAAATTTACCATGGGCCTCTTTCCCGTTACTAGGAGGCCGGCTAGGTAGGTAAACCTCTACGCATTGTTGTGTTAACATGTGAAAGATAAAAGAACTAGTGAAATAGGGTTTACGAGGCATTGCTTCTTAGTAAGATCAAGTAAATTATAATATTTTTTTAAACATAATTCGTCGCTTAAGTTCTAAAGCCGCGTACCTAAAAAAGTGGTTTAAAGTTAGGTATGTCATTCGATAGAGATTCGTAAGACGCATCGTTTGACCAATGAATGACATTGTGTATCATAAAGAAAAACACAGCGTATATCAGTATAGTACAGTAAGTCAGTCTAGTTCCATACCGAGAGGTGATGTGATATTGACGACCTGTTTGGTGTAGTGGTTAGAAAGTCTGCTGCTATATCAAAAGGTCGCGGGTTCGAATCCCGCTCGGGGCATATGTTTGTATGATGATTACAGACATGTGTTCCCGAGTTATGGTTGTTTTTCTTTATATATATATATGTAATTATTTACAAAAAAAAAACTATTTATGTGGTTTATCAACCACCTGGTTTCCATAATACATGCCTAGGTGGCGCTGTGTGTATGTGCAAAGATTATTTATTTGTTCTCCTATTTTATTTAATTTACATTGTTCCTTCTTAGTGAGATCAAGTAAATTATAACATTTTTTTAAACATCCGTGCAATTTGAGAGAACGAAAACAACAGAACAAAGAATATTTTTTTGTGGATTAGACTTGACATTGTACTTTTTATAGCTGATCAACTACGAGACTTGGCCAAATGTTTACAAAAAATATTCTTGTAAAGATATAGCCAAATTTTAATAACGCTTCTTCGTCGATTTGCATTCAAGAAACGAACATAAGTATCAAAAGTTTAATTACAGGTTGTGCTTTTTCTCGACCAGTGTATAATACAAGCAACCTTTATATTCTGGGGTTAAGTGAGGTGTGTCATCGGAATAAACGAGCCACATTAGGGCCACAACACAACACGCGTCGCCCACGACCTCTCTCACCCACTTATTTCTTTTATTAAACATGTGGATTCTTTTCGAAGGCGCTTGAGTGAATGTGTTGTAACATGTAACTGAATTGACGAAAAAGCAGTAAATAATAATAATAAATAATAAATATCCTTAGACATACACACAGCGCCATCTAGTTCCACAGTAAGCAACTATAGGCTTGTGTTGTGGATACCAGATGGTTAATATACTACCTACATAAATACATATTTTTTTTTGTAAATAAATACTTATTATAAATGAAAACATCCATAACTAGGGTACACATGTCCGTATTTATCACACAAACATATGCCCCTAGCGGGATTCGAACCCGCAACCTTTTGGTATAGTGGTCAGAGTTGCTAACCACTCTCAACCAAACTACACAAATCAGCTTCGTTCAAAGTCATTATGTGCGTCCATTTCATTTACCCGACTGCATCTAGAAGGAGGGTAATATTTTCAGTTGTATGTATGTAGATTTCTATGTTACTTCCTGCAGCTAAGACGGCTTGACGGATTTTGGTGCGAGATGTCGTTCGTTATATTCGTCTTAATCCCCTAAGTGTCATAGCACATACTTTATGATTTTTAGGGTATTTTGTTCGCGTTATTACGCTCCCGATTCAAACTAAAATTAATTCATGACATTTTGCATGTTGAAACTAACGAACTATTGTTTCGTAACATTGGATAACTGAACAAATTATTTCATCCAAAATTGAAGTCGGCCATTATAGTAAAATAATTTATGAAAAATGCAGGAATAAGGAAACAGTTACTGTGTAGTTTCAAGTCTAAAGCCAAAACATTCCTTTTTATATTGTGTTATTTCTATACTTAGATTACTTACAGATTCTCTACTAACTGAGACCTGTTCTAATCCAAAATTCAACTATAACCGATTGTAAAAAATTTGCACAAAATGACTGACAAAATGAGTGTCTGTGACCCGACTATTCAGATTTTTGAATATTATTTGACCAATCCATCGTTATATAACGATGTTGCCGCTCTCATTCTCTACAATTTCAACTATTTTCGTAGGACGTTAAATAAAAAAATTACAAAAATGATACAATAGAACAGGAAGTACCTACTCCGGAAGTAGCGTCGAGGCCTTTCCGGTGGTATAGGATAGCAAAACAATCGAGCGAAATAATTATAGCGCTCCTCTATAAGCTTCAAGCTTTTAATGGTTTGGGTCCACAAGAACTGTATTTTTATAAATATTTTTCTAGATAGATAGATAAGCCTTTATTTGCATCCATGTACACACACATAACAAATTTTACTTAATGAAAAATACAACTAAAACAATAAAACACAAGTACAGAAACAACAAATATTATGTGTGTGCCGCAGTATACAAAAAGGCTACAGCTCAGTGTATGGATTTGCCCGAGGCGGGCAAAACACTGGTATTCTGCTGAAACCTGAGGGTTGGTCTGGGACAAATGGAATTTTTAAATGTGTTTGGTGTTATCAAATTAAAACTAACTTGGTAAATGAATTTTGTGTAAGATTATTCCCGTAACATGTTCGATTCAATTAATAAAAAATACCTAATGAAGTTATTGAACCAATTATTATTATAGAATAAATTGATAATCAATGAAAAATTAAGAAATCATATTCTAAACACGTTATAATTATAATAAACTATTTCAATTTGTGAAGCCCATAAGCTATGGATCCAATCCACAGCCCCCTACTTCTTCATATATTATCTTCTCGTGATAGGAAGACAGTGGAAAGGTAGCGGTAATTCTTTTTTTTATTTATTTAAAGGAAAGCAAACAGCTATAAAATATTACAGGAGTATTTGTTACAGTATGCATCATACATTAGCAAACAAAGCTTCCACCGATAAAGATAATACATTTGCATTAAGTTAACACATTCAATGTATTTGAAGAAATGCTATGTTATATTAAATCCTGCATGAGTAATTTCACTTACACTTAACCGGTAAATAATTTCACCACTTACCTCCTGCAGAAACATAAAATTACACTGTACCTAAATACGTACATATCATGCTCACGTCTGTTCCCCGTTGGGGTAGGCAGATACTCTTGATTTCCACTTGAAACCATCCTGATATACTACTCTTGCTTCTTCCACTGTCATCAAATGCCTCATACACCCTCGTCGGTTAGTAGTTGGCCACACCTGACCTTTGGTGACTACTTGATTGAGGTACGTCCCTCTTGGTTTACCGACTCTTCCATTCACGCTTTCGTTATATATTGCTTTCGTTATTCTCCTTTCACGCATTCGATACTTATACTCAAACCACTTTAACATTCGCCTAATTAAAATTCAGCGTTAATTCTGAAGCTTCCATCGGGGCACGATTTGGAGTGGGCCGTGTGGAAGTCACTCAATTGATTGCGTACCGGGGTCGGTAGATGCCGAGTGAACGTGTTAAGTGGGACTATACGAGCGACAAACGGTGCTTGTGCGGTAACAGACCAACTATGGGGCTTCTTCTATATGCTGCCCTACGTGTACCGACATTTGTTCGCTACAGTACATGGCGTGGTCACGCGGCTACATCGTCAAGAATTTGGTGTTTTTACCATCGACTCGATAAGAAGGGTTAATTATGAAAATTTTAGACATGGCAACTTATTATTTGAAATAAAAGAATAATAAATATATAGACAAAATCATTTGGAATTGTCATTTGGAGGCTCCACTGAAAACCAGCGTTGTAATGAACGGCTACAACCCATGTTGAGTTGGAGACTTTTTGACTCCACCTTGCGACACCGACAATTAGATGGCAAACGCAATGTTTACTTTTTGTATATGACTCGACTATGTAAAACCCTGATCACAGATTACTAATAAGTTACTAAAGTAACCCTGATGGTTTGTGTCATGAGATGGGTTCAAATAATACAAACATTCATGAATAAAAATTAAGCCGATCTTTTTACTTTGTCCAATTTTGAGTAATTATTTTGGCAATTATTTTTTTTTTTTTCCCCTGGACAGCTTTGGCAAGAGACCAAAATGCACGTGTCCCCGAAGGAAGACGGGCCAGCCTTTCACCAATTCTGCCGATGTGCTCTGACTTAGCTTTAGCCACAACTCTTTTGAGGGATCTGGAGGCAAAGTTATACTCTTTTTTAAGTTCTTTCGCTTTAGGATCTTTAGCTGCCATTGCAATGGCCCAGGCTTGGAATTTCTCCTGCTTTCGACGTGACGCCATTTTGCAGGGTAAAGCAAACCAGATCTGGGACTTTCCACCAAAATTTACTTAATTATGTAATTAAGTAAATTGATGTTTTGCTGTGCGTTTTCAAGTTGGGAACACTGTATGGGCCCATAGTAGAACACTACACCTCCAATAGAACTACGTGTTGCTTGCAAGGCTAGCTGTATCGATTGTGACAGAGAATACCTCAAGGGGTTTTTGTTACATACTGTATAAAGATTCCATTAAGGAACACGCCGGTAAAAGCCGTCACATTTTACCATTACAGCGGCTAGTGAAGTAATAAAGCGCAAGACCTGTATCCCCGTGAGAATAGACAGCCTTGCGCTGAAAATAAGGTTCAGAATTCTCACAATTTTATAAGTAACATTTTATATTTAAAATCCCCGCCACAAATCAAAAATTATCATCACAAAGTATTATATATCGGTAATATTTATGATATTGTCCTTTGGGATTTATTTGCATCTATGTACACACACATAACTAATTTAACATATGAAAAATACAACTAAAACAATAAAACACAAGTACAGAAACAACAAGTATTATGTGTGTGCCGCAGTATACAAAAAGGCTACAGCTCAGTGTATGGATTTGCCCGAGGCGGGCAAAACACTGGTATTCTGCTGAAACCTGAGGATTGGTCTGGGACAAATGGAATTTTGAAATGTGTTTGGTGTTATTAAATTAAAACTAACGTTATTGATAAATGAATATTGTATAAGATTATTCCCGTAACATATTGAATACAATTAATAAAATATACCTAATTAAGTTATTGAAGCAATTATTATTATAGAATAAATTGATAATGCAATTTTCGATTTCATATTCTATACACGTTATAATTATAATAAACTATTTCAATTTCTGATGCCCAAGCTATGGATCCAATCCACAGCCCCCTACTGCATCCTATATTATCTTCTAAATAAGGATCAGAATTCTCTCAATTTTATAAGTAACATTTTATATTTAAAATCCCCGCCACAAATAAAAAATTATCATCACAACGTATATCGGTAATATTTATGATATTGTACTTTTTGGGATATTATATTGACGTGATAGGTGTAGTGGGTGGGACCGTGCCTTAGAAATCAACGGTTGCGTGTTCGGATGTCGCTAGGTGTAAATGTTTGTCTGAATACCAACATAATTTATTCTTTTAAGAAATTTAATTGAAATGTCCTGCGTGTGACTTATACTATGATTATGTTTGTAGCTTAGATTTTTATAGTTATCAGATTGATCGTGTCCCTATATAAACAAAAAGAGCATAAAATTATGCTATAATTAATACATGAATAGCTTTAATTACGGTTATTTTCGAGAAGTGAATTCTGGAGAAAGAAAAGTTTTACGCTTTTCGAGTGCAGATCAGAGCGATTTTTTTTCATTTACAAACAAACAAACAAAGAAAATATTCTTTATTGTACAACAATAAGGAGCAGAAAAAGAAATAAGAAAAAGGGGATTTACTTTGTATATAAAAAGATATCTTAATTTCTTTCTTAATTTATCTAATGAGGGCTCCACAATACAGGATGTATTCCATAACTTGCCAAAACCACACGGCACAAAGATTATTTAGCACGTACAAAAATACAAACTGCCATATTTTAAAAGTAAGATTACTGTGAAATCGTTTAAGAAACCATAAAACAACTGAGCACGACCTCCATTGACCTAACAACCCCGTAACAACCCTAATCCTGGCCCACATAAAAGATTCACACGGCCACTGCAGAGCGCAACAACTGGGGCCCGCGGGCCTACCGTTGCATTACCACACTCGATTTTTCCTTCAAACACCGCTGTAAGCCACCGCTCATACATTTTAAATAAGAATTACCCCACCAAGTAAAGGAGACACCGAGAGGAAGTTACCAACGGCGTCTAACCATTACTCCGAGAAATGCCAATTTAAACTTGTAACGAGGTTTGCCGCGAGTGGCTGCGGAACGAAATTAAAAACTCCACGGGCTCGAATGGCTTCGGCGACTGTGGGCGCCTGTAACAGGCCTAACTTTCAGGCTCATTTTGTTACGGCAATTTTCAGCCTTTTCCGCGGTGATCGCGGTACAAGAACTGGTGGCAACTAGGTTAACCCCACGGCTACGAGGTTATCGGCAAACAAGTGACGTTAAACACTTCGTTTTGTACGATCAATAATGTTGTAGATTGAAGACGCTCAATGCAGATATCCTATAGTTTGTACATAAAACTCAGGTTAGATAGTTAAGGAACTAATTTGCAGAAATACACTTGCAAATACACTTTTACCTGTTTTGCTTAATTTTGTTTAAGCACTCGTGGCGCAGTTGCATTAGCTATTTTCAATTAGCGAAGTTAAGCAATGTCCGGTCCTTGGATAGGTGACTATTGGCATGGCACTATTGGCATTAATATGAGTGTATCCGTGCTTCGGAGGGCCCGTTAAATAGTCGGTCCCAGTTGTTTTCAATTGAAGGCAGTTGTTAAGCCGGTGGCGTACAGAGGCGGCTTAAACATGTAACGGTGTCGTTCTTTTGAGCTGATACTCATTGGTGAGTTTGCGTAATTGGAGTTCAAATTCGAAATTTCAAACTAACTGACTGACTGATGAACTGACGGATCTTTTTTTGGCACATTGATTTCCAGTTTCAACTCAGTATCACTGTTATTTTTAATCATTTTTTTCTACATATCAATAGTTAATTTTTTAGTTTCAAGACCCTTTTGATCCTCTGAGTCATACAATAAATAAGTTGGTGTGGTAATTCGTGATCTATTTTGATCCTGGCCTGAGCTGTCCCACCCCTTCTGTACAATACACCTTGTGACTCGACCCAGCTGGGGATAGGTGGGCTGGGAATGTCACAAACACACTGACTGTCAAGTGGCCACTCGTCTAACACAAATTTACCAATCCGCAAAGGGCCCGCGTGGTGGATTTGACCCATACCTCTCAGATAGACGAGGCTGTGTGTGCCACAACAGTAAGGACGTTTAAAGCTGTTGCTGATACTATAATTAATAACATTGTTTTTACAAGCCTTTATTTAGTTTGCAATGTTCGTATGTATGTAAGATGTCCGTTCGAAATTTGCAACCCATTTATCAACTATTTGCTGGTATGTGACTAAGCTTTTAACCGCCTCCGTGGCTCAATGTAAACAACATTGGGTTTACGATTCGGAGGTCGTGGGTTCGATCCCCAGCGGGGTACATGTTTAAGTACTCGGTTTGGTTGGTGGTAGGGCATATTAAATGTCCGCCTGGCTAGCTACCACCATCTTATCTAAATCTGCGCCAAGCAGCAATGTTAATAGCATTGTTATGTTCCGGTTGTCAGAGATAACATAGCCAGTCCCCCAAATGTGTTGGGGTTTCCGGGTCAGTACGCTTCCACCTTCGACCTCATCTTCACTTAACATCAGGTGTGATTGAGGTCAAGTACCAATCCGTTGTCCATAAAAAAAAAGCTGAAATTTGGCATAATTATGTAAATATGTAGTTCGGTGACAATGCAATATTACGGAGGAGGTGATGGTGGGGCCGGGATGTAGAAACTGGAACTCCCTGGTGGCAAATGGCAATGATAGTCGAATGTGGGCTAGTTTGCTTGGTTGCCTTGAGTACTTCCATTACACCTGATGAGGAGGGTCTGAAGATGGAGCCAGAAGATTGCCACTGAAACTCCTTGATGGACTTTGTTACTCTTCTTTGCACTAGAATAATAAGTGATAAGCATTAAAAGCTTGTTTTTATAAGTATTTTTAATGTGGAACTTATCATTTGTGTATTCCCTAGACTCGTATAATGAAAACATCTTTCAGCAAACCATAACGTTAATCTGCTTTTCGAAATATTCCAGTTCATTCGGATCAAATCAGTACAGGTTGTGTCTGAGTGTATGTGCACGGTATACCGCACTTTACATTTCTCATGTGTATATCCTCTCATACGCAACAGTGAATAAAACGGAAAAATGAACTAAAAGCCGTAGCGAAATACGCTACAAATAGGTCAGTAGGCTGACCTACAGCTGATGGTCAGTTTACTCCAAACGTTAGCTAAAAATCGATGAGGTTGTTGGCTGAGTGATACCCACCGAAGGCGTAGGATTGACTTTGCTAAGGTAAATATGATTAGCTAAATATAGCAGCTCGCCAACTTAGGAGTTATATTAAATTAGATGGTGACAAAAAGACGAAATATAATCAAAACAAAAGTTTGATGAAAGAAACCTGGAGTGCAATTTAATAATGGACATTATAATTTTAATTTTCCCGAGTTTTACCCTATAGTTGTGTCAGGCATAGAGGTAATAATTGATTCTACGCAGTGTTGTTTATTATTCTTATGGCTGCACAGTAACATGTCAAACTTTACAATTAACTTAAAAAGCAGGGCATTTAAATGGAATTAAAACGTAAGTTTGGGTTACAAATTTGCAGATTTTTTGCAATCGGTAAAATGGTATCGCCAAACCCTACCTTTTCAGGTGCACATACATTATAGTGCTTAAAAATAAAGTTGTCAATAAATCATAAACACATTTTTGTCAATAAAAACGGAATATTCGGTCAACTTCTGATGTCAAAATACAAGCAAATTAAAATATTATAACATTCAATTCATTCAAATTTAATTAATAAGATATTTATATCAATCAAACAAATAACTATCAAACAGAGTGCCTACTATTTATAGTCAAGAAATTCAGCCACGCTATAAAAACAATAATTTTAAGTAATATAATATTAGCGTATACCAAGATGCTCCGTAAATGAAATATTAGATGTATGATATCGTTACAACCTTTATTAGCACTCAATACAAT
Source organism: Oegoconia quadripuncta (assembly GCA_949316235.1). Lineage (NCBI taxonomy): Eukaryota > Metazoa > Arthropoda > Insecta > Lepidoptera > Autostichidae > Oegoconia > Oegoconia quadripuncta. The sequence continues at coordinate 19,294,861 of OX438746.1, forward strand.
TTTTGAATATTTTCGAAAACAGCACACAATCAATATATCCTGCTTCACGCGCAGCTGTCACTCGAATGGCCTTCCCTTACAGTATCGATGTTGCGGTCTCACGTTGTATCGACTTTTAATTGTAGATTATTATGCAATTTTAGTAATATTTAAAGAAACTGAGTTTAAAATAATCCTGGAAATATAAAAATACGATTAAACACTGCTAACGCTAACAGACGGCCGTCCTGTTAACGGAATGTCTCTATTCCGGTTCGGCCATTCGAGCTTGTATGACCCTATACGGAACAATAGAGTTGTAAAAAGAAAATCGTATTTAACATTTGAAAGTAAAAAAATACATCCGATATTGATTGATAACCTGGATACAATTAAAACCAACTTAAACAAAAATCAAAAGAAATTGTTTTCAATTAAGATTATAAAAAAGGGGAAAATAAGGAAGAGGCCTTATTACTGTTGGCCTAGTTCGTTTTCTACTAAGTAAAATTCTTATCGAGTTGGTGATGTCGGAGATAGAAATTTTAGCAGCGGAATTTTGTCATCCCTTGGGTCATCCTTCGAACTACTGAAAGTGGCTACTGTCTGTCGATTTCTGGGATACCTGAAAATATAATATGATATTTTAGCTTAGTTGTGAACGTCTCAGACCATTTAAGTGTCGATGTTATATTCATGGTAGGAGAGTACAGCACTTGTTGCAGGATCTCAATGAGGAGCGATGTAAATCATGCGATGAGTGCAGTGTTCTGCAGGCTGTTGTTGATTATATCTACTTATAATATTCAATTGCATCGGCCATACTGAATTACACGATGTATCGCTTCCCTAAACATTATTTTTTTTTTAGCTCTACTAAACTACAATAACATACTTAGCCCTAATTAAATGGTGATCACCGCAAGAGACGGCATATTTCACTACGTTACGAGTGGTGACTGATCACTGCAATATAACAGCATATTTCATGTAATCTATTGGTAGTGATCACCGCAATAAAACGGCATCTTTCACTCAGTCCTTTCGTAGTGATCACCACATTAAATGGCATGTTTCACTTATTAGTTTATAGGTATGGAACAGTATAATATAAACTTTAACTTGTCTGTGAGCACTGCAATGATACAGCATGTTTCACATTACATGAATAATAGTATATATTAATATACCTTTTTATTCCCTTAGTATGCGTTCAAACAGTAAATCTCCAACAGTAGATGATAGACGGCCTGTGATAGCCTGAAACATTTGGTGATGGAGCAGGTGTTGGAATGGTTTAAATGATTTATTATAATATGAGGGATCAAAGGGGGACCGTTAAAGGATGTTAGTAGGGATTGCTCGAAGCTCTAATTTTTACTAAAATTCTCGGAATTGTCGTCGTTTGTACTGTCACTACAATCGCTCATAATCAAGTTGTCTTCATGGTCACTTTTGTCTGATATAGTAAAAGTAATCCACTTCTTCAGAGCGTCGGCAGGGTAAATACTTTTATATCTTCGTTTAGAGTGGCCTTCTATGCTGGAAATTTCGTATCGATCATTTTTAAGCACAGCACTTACTTTGAAGGGACCTCTAAACTTTGGGGTTAACTTTTTGCTCTTACCGTTAGCTGGAATGTGATAATTTGGGATCATGACTAAGTCTCCTAATTCGAAGAATTTAGTAGGTGCTTTCTTATTATCATAGTGGGTTTTCATAGACTTTTGATTTTTCTCAATATTCTCTACAGCTGAATTACGGATTTCGTCTACTGCCGTTACTAACTCTTGAGCATCCGTTTCCATTTGCTCTGAATTATTTATGTTTAGTCGATCGGATGTTTCCTGAATAGCATTTAAAACGGGACCTTCACTTGGGTTTACGGTTCTTCGCCCGAAAACAATATCCGATGGAGTAGTACCCGTGCTTTTATTAAGGGTATTGTTTAAACTCCACTGAACTTTGTGTATATGATTGTCCCACTCACGCTCATCCATACCGTGATTGGATGCCGCCAACGATTCCAATATGGTACGGTTGTACCTCTCAATTTGACCATTGGCGCGTGGTGTAGCTACCGCATTTAAAATGTGCCTCGCTCCGATAGAATTGATATACTTCTTGAAGGTTGTAGAGGTAAAACTAGTTCCTCTATCCGATATTATAATCTTTGGGCTCCCTATTGTACTAAATATGTCCGCTAATATCTTTATGGTTGTTTTACTTTTCAGATTTTTGACAGCTCGGATGAATATAAACTTACTAAAACCGTCAATGATGCCTAATATGTATGAATTTCCGCTCTTACTACGGATAAATGGTCCAAGATGATCCATGTGTAACGTGTGAAATGGAACGTCTCCTTTCGGAATTGGATGTAGGAAACCGCTGGCCTTACTAGTCGACGACTTGTTAAATGCGCAACTAAGACATGCTGATACATACTTTCGTACAAACCTATTCATCTTAGGAAACCAATAATTTTGTTTCATTTTATCCAACGTCTTATCAATGGAAAAATGGCCAGCCTCATCATGACAGATTTGACACACACGCCATTTCGCACCATTGGGTACTGCCCACTTTAAATCATCGCCCACCTTCCTATATACTTTGTTATCTTTTATTACATAATTGTTTATTATATCGTTTAAGTCTTTACTAGCACACTCTAGAATCGACTTCACAAATTTCAATGTTGGGTCCGTCATTTGTACAGTTTGTAACCATTCGGTTGAAGTTATATTCATAATCTCGAACTCTCGCATATCTCTTAAACCATCGTCATGGGTAGTTTGGATCGGGTTCCTACTCAAAGCGTCCACGTGACGCATGCTGTCTCCAGGTCTATAATCTATACTAAAATTGTATTCTTGTAATAAAAGCCACCACCTGGCAATCCGAGGCACTAAATCTCTCTTAGTTAAAGTAGTCCTAAGCGCATTGCAGTCAGTGTACACTTTGAACGGGATACCTATCAAATATGTACGGAACCTTTTTAATGATAAAACAACGGCGAGTGTTTCTAATTCGTAGGAATGTAGGTGTTCCTCTTCTTTAGAGGTCTGCTTGCTAAAGTATGCGACGGGTTGGAAAGGTGATTTATCATCGGGTCTCTGTAATAACATACCGCCTACCCCTAGCTTGCTCGCATCGCAATGTACCTCCGTTACATAACTTGGATCGTACAATGCTAAAATAGGCCTTTCAATTAGTTTGGTTTTTATGGTTTGAAAAGCTGAATCTTGTTCTCGTTCCCACCTCCACGGAACGTCAGACTTCGTGAGAATGGTCAGTGGCTTCGCTATACTAGCAAAACCGGAGATAAACCTACGGAAAAAACTGGCTAGCCCTACAAATTGTCTAACCTGGTGTACGTTTAAAGGGGTAGGGAATGAGGCTACAGCGTCTATTTTCTTGCTTCCGGGTCGCAACCCTTCGCTAGACACCTCGTATCCCAAATAGTCTAGCTTCCTTTCGAAGAAATAACACTTGGTTATATTGAGTGTTAATCCGGCTTTTTGTAGTGAGATTAGAATTATACGTAGCTTCGCTAGACCTTCGTCAATAGAAGAAGCTGGTGACAAAAGATCGTCCATATAGGGAATAGCAAGGTCATACCTGTCTTTACCGAGTGCCTTATTGACCATATGCTGAAATACGGCCGGGGCATTTACAAGGCCAAACGGCATACGCGTATATTCGTAATGCCCATCGGGCGTTACGAAGGCAGTGAGATGTTTAGCTGCGTCTGCCATTGGTATCTGGTAGTACCCAGATTTAAGGTCAAGACTGGTAAAATAGACCTTCCCACTAAGACGGTCCAGCTGATCATCTATGACCGGCATTGGGTAAGAATCCTTAATAGTTTTCTTATTCAAGGCCCGGTAGTCGACACATAAACGGTATTCGCCGTTTTTCTTCTTAACTAAGACTATCGGACTTGCATAAGATGAATTGGACTCTTGAATTATTTTATTGTCAAGAAGCTCGTTAATCAAATCACGTACTATCACTCTCTCACTATAGGGCAATCGGTAGGGTTTGTAGGACACTGGGGCATTATCCTGTAAATGTATATGCATTTCTGCAATATTGGTTGTTCCCAACTCATGTAAATCTAAGGCAAAGCAATTTCGGAATTCATTAACCAAATCTAATAATTGTTGTTTTTGGTCATGCGTCGCGTCATTTCCTATGTTTAACATGTCTTCAGTGATAACCCTATCGTAGTCGTTAGTGTTGGTGGAATAGTCTGCAAGAGTCATTCTCTTTACCTCAAATCCCGCTGGAACCTCTGTAGGCATAATATTACTATTGGTAGGTAATAGTCGGCCACGAGCTAAGAGTCTATTCTTCTTTAGAACAATATCGTTTCCGGCGAAACTTAAAACGGGTAGGTGCCCCATACCATCTTTTACGAAGTAGACACCTGGTAACGTTATAATTTCTTCTCTCTGCTTAAAAGATGCATTGCCTGGTATATATATCCATCCCGTATATTCCGAATCGCAACATACTTTGACTACCAACATACTTTCAATGGTGACATCTTCCATAATATAAATAGATGTTTTGTTCACTTCAGATTTATCTGAATATAATGTAAGACTCGAATTTGTTTTGTAAACTATCACGTCAGGCATTTCGGTGACGTTCTGACCTACAAGTAAATCGGTACTAAGAAATTCATCAGGTACTACAAATGCTTCCACGTTAGCATTCACAAAATCAATAGACATATCAAACATCACTTTTCCAATAGGCTGCATAGTCCCAAAAGCGAAACCTTTTATAAGTGGTAAATCATTAATATCTATCTGCAAATTTAATTCAGAAACTAAACTTCTTTTTACTATAGTGCATTGGCTTCCGAAGTCCACAAATGCGATCCTTTTGCTACCATTGACCTTCACTATCTTATTATATATGTCGTCAGTACCGTTTTGAGACGTAATAAGCTGTACCTTAGTCGAATTATTGTTTGTGTTTATGTTATCTTTATTAGAAGTAGTTCCAGTATTCTCTATAATTTGGTCTCGCCTACAATATTCAGCTATGTGACCCATGCGGCTACACTTGGTACATTTTTGTGGTTCTTTGCGACACCTGGGAGCGGTGTGACCAGGTTCGGAGCAATTATAGCAAGTACGGGTTAAGTTCCCTTTATTGATCTTCGATGTTTCGATATTCTTAGGAAACGCTACTGTAGACTTCGTTGATGGAATAGGCTTTTTAACATCCTTAAAATTTTTCATGGTAATGTTACGCAAATATCTAAGCAGTTTGTTCGGACTCTTGAAGCTAGCTCCTTGTGCGTTTAATTTTATATTGTGATCAAAAATTCCGTGAATAATACAGTCTACGGCATCTTTTCCCTTTATATTGCACCGACTAACTAACTTCACCTTATCGTAAAAGTACTCTTCGAGAGTTTCTTCTCTACGGCTCCTTCGCGCTAGCATTTCCGCTAATCTGTCAGCGTAGTTACGATTGTCCGGAAAGTTTTGTAACAACTTCCTTTGCCACTCTTTCCATGTTAAATTGACTGAAGATAGGCCTTCATACCATCTCCGCGCTAATCCTGATAATTTAGGCAGAGCATGAAAAATTGTTTGTTTGTCGCTCCATTTGTAGATAGCGGCAGTTTCGTTGACTTTCTTGAGCCACGCCTTCGTCGATTGCGTCTTTTGACTAGGATCGAAATTTGATATGACATCATGAGCGCCAACATATGTATTGTGTCCGTAGTTGCTGATTGCATCGATAAATTGTTCCACCACTGAATGTTCCCTATTTTTATGTAAGCGTAGACGCCTTCTGCGAGTATGACGGCTATTTGTTTTTGGACGCCTCGATTTCGAACGAGAAGTATGTGTACTTTCGTTAGACACTGAGCTGCTCGACGAATCCGTGCTGCCTGAACTATGACTACGGCTAGTCTTGTCTCTAGACTTCGAGGATCTAGAGGTGCTGCTTCGTACTTTACGAGCACGTCGTTTACGTCCAGAGCGAGATCGGCGCCGGCTCCTACGATGTTCACGCGATGAAAGGTAACGTCCATATTTACGCATCCTTTTATGCTCTCGAGATTTAGATCTAGATTTCGGTCGCCCACGGGGAGTACGCGAACGACTTTCACATCCCGTGTCCGACGGTGAGGCGGTCCTGATTCTCTTTCTCTTTCTAGTTTCATCCGTAACGATTGGAGTATGGCTGCTACTCTCAGACATTATATTACAGGTAAAACCTTCGAGTATTTCATAAAATAAATATCGTAGTTAGTATTATGAAATGATGATGATTGTAATTAGTTTGCGAGGTGGGTAACGTTAAGGAAAGGAATAGAGATTCATCATTAGTTAAGTCATTACTTAGTCCTTCTTATCCGAACTTACTACTATGAGCTTTGTTATTATAAAAATAAATAGACATACTGTAGGTATTGTTGTATATAAAACATTATCATTTCATATTCCCTATGGAACAGATTTGATACTTCGTACAGTAAATACCAAATGTTACTACTGAGTCTTGAGGCTCGAGGGATGGCGGTGGTTAGACATAGGTATGTCTAATCCTCTGCCCAGCCCGTCAAAAGATACACAGGTCAACAGTTATCCATCCTTTCTATCATTCAATTATTTGTCAATGCAATATTAAAATTTTATTTATTATATTTTTAGATTTTAGCTACAAAACCGATCAGGAGAATTTAATTCTTTACAATACGAGTAGGTACATACTTGCTTAGAGTATCGTCGTAATTATATGATATAAATATTTCTGACACTTATACCAATCATCCAGTCCAAAACTAAGCAAAACTGGTACTATGGGTAGTAAACATACATAAAGGTTTATATAATCATCAATGACCCGGCAATAAGCGCTCGTATTCATCGCAAAAACCCTTCACGGGACTCGAAACCGCAGCCGTTGGTCTCGTAGATAGGGTCACTATCCACCACACCAGTCGGTCGTTATTCATATCAGCCGATAGTATGATGTACTTACTTACTCGGGTACTTAGCCCGCTAGGTAAATCTCATAATTCATTAAATAGGAAATAGATTAGATTTATATAGCTTACTTTGACTATTTTACATAGTACATACAATTTCGTAAGCTTGAGAAGTCAAAACAAAGTTAACGTTAAACATAAAACGATAACCATTTGTAAAATAATTAAATCATACAAATAAATAATGAGAGCACAGTGAAGTTATACAATCAATAGAAGTTTAGTAGTGAAGTTATACAATCACTAGAGTGTAATCCACCTCTTTTCCGTTTCCATCTAAACACAGAATGACTGGATTCCGGAGTCTATATCTCACTCGTTTAAAATATTTGTTTAAATGTATGTAATGAATATATTATTTAACTTCACACCTTTTTTTTTTTTTTTTTTTTACTTTTGTAGGTAGGTCGAGATTTTACATTTGTTGTTTACATTAATTCGATGGAATTTTTCCTTTGTTTATTCAGTATAGTAAGAAAGAATTCCTATACAGTACAATAATGCCTAGTAATGTAAGCATTGTAATGGTTTGTTTTCTGTGTAAGTATATAAAATAGGTCAAACGTACTACATACCGACTGAGCAGTTCTTCAATCCAGCACTTCTGAAATTATTAGCGTATACCAAGATGCTCCGTAAATGAAATATTAGATGTATGATATCGTTACAACCTTTATTAGCACTCAATACAATTTTTGAATATTTTCGAAAACAGCACACAATCAATATATCCTGCTTCACGCGCAGCTGTCACTCGAATGGCCTTCCCTTACAGTATCGATGTTGCGGTCTCACGTTGTATCGACTTTTAATTGTAGATTATTATGCAATTTTAGTAATATTTAAAGAAACTGAGTTTAAAATAATCCTGGAAATATAAAAATACGATTAAACACTGCTAACGCTAACAGAAATTATTAGCGTATACCAAGATGCTCCGTAAATGAAATATTAGATGTATGATATCGTTACAACCTTTATTAGCACTCAATACAATTTTTGAATATTTTCGAAAACAGCACACAATCAATATATCCTGCTTCACGCGCAGCTGTCACTCGAATGGCCTTCCCTTACAGTATCGATGTTGCGGTCTCACGTTGTATCGACTTTTAATTGTAGATTATTATGCAATTTTAGTAATATTTAAAGAAACTGAGTTTAAAATAATCCTGGAAATATAAAAATACGATTAAACACTGCTAACGCTAACAGACGGCCGTCCTGTTAACGGAATGTCTCTATTCCGGTTCGGCCATTCGAGCTTGTATGACCCTATACGGAACAATAGAGTTGTAAAAAGAAAATCGTATTTAACATTTGAAAGTAAAAAAATACATCCGATATTGATTGATAACCTGGATACAATTAAAACCAACTTAAACAAAAATCAAAAGAAATTGTTTTCAATTAAGATTATAAAAAAGGGGAAAATAAGGAAGAGGCCTTATTACTGTTGGCCTAGTTCGTTTTCTACTAAGTAAAATTCTTATCGAGTTGGTGATGTCGGAGATAGAAATTTTAGCAGCGGAATTTTGTCATCCCTTGGGTCATCCTTCGAACTACTGAAAGTGGCTACTGTCTGTCGATTTCTGGGATACCTGAAAATATAATATGATATTTTAGCTTAGTTGTGAACGTCTCAGACCATTTAAGTGTCGATGTTATATTCATGGTAGGAGAGTACAGCACTTGTTGCAGGATCTCAATGAGGAGCGATGTAAATCATGCGATGAGTGCAGTGTTCTGCAGGCTGTTGTTGATTATATCTACTTATAATATTCAATTGCATCGGCCATACTGAATTACACGATGTATCGCTTCCCTAAACATTATTTTTTTTTAGCTCTACTAAACTACAATAACATACTTAGCCCTAATTAAATGGTGATCACCGCAAGAGACGGCATATTTCACTACGTTACGAGTGGTGACTGATCACTGCAATATAACAGCATATTTCATGTAATCTATTGGTAGTGATCACCGCAATAAAACGGCATCTTTCACTCAGTCCTTTCGTAGTGATCACCACATTAAATGGCATGTTTCACTTATTAGTTTATAGGTATGGAACAGTATAATATAAACTTTAACTTGTCTGTGAGCACTGCAATGATACAGCATGTTTCACATTACATGAATAATAGTATATATTAATATACCTTTTTATTCCCTTAGTATGCGTTCAAACAGTAAATCTCCAACAGTAGATGATAGACGGCCTGTGATAGCCTGAAACATTTGGTGATGGAGCAGGTGTTGGAATGGTTTAAATGATTTATTATAATATGAGGGATCAAAGGGGGACCGTTAAAGGATGTTAGTAGGGATTGCTCGAAGCTCTAATTTTTACTAAAATTCTCGGAATTGTCGTCGTTTGTACTGTCACTACAATCGCTCATAATCAAGTTGTCTTCATGGTCACTTTTGTCTGATATAGTAAAAGTAATCCACTTCTTCAGAGCGTCGGCAGGGTAAATACTTTTATATCTTCGTTTAGAGTGGCCTTCTATGCTGGAAATTTCGTATCGATCATTTTTAAGCACAGCACTTACTTTGAAGGGACCTCTAAACTTTGGGGTTAACTTTTTGCTCTTACCGTTAGCTGGAATGTGATAATTTGGGATCATGACTAAGTCTCCTAATTCGAAGAATTTAGTAGGTGCTTTCTTATTATCATAGTGGGTTTTCATAGACTTTTGATTTTTCTCAATATTCTCTACAGCTGAATTACGGATTTCGTCTACTGCCGTTACTAACTCTTGAGCATCCGTTTCCATTTGCTCTGAATTATTTATGTTTAGTCGATCGGATGTTTCCTGAATAGCATTTAAAACGGGACCTTCACTTGGGTTTACGGTTCTTCGCCCGAAAACAATATCCGATGGAGTAGTACCCGTGCTTTTATTAAGGGTATTGTTTAAACTCCACTGAACTTTGTGTATATGATTGTCCCACTCACGCTCATCCATACCGTGATTGGATGCCGCCAACGATTCCAATATGGTACGGTTGTACCTCTCAATTTGACCATTGGCGCGTGGTGTAGCTACCGCATTTAAAATGTGCCTCGCTCCGATAGAATTGATATACTTCTTGAAGGTTGTAGAGGTAAAACTAGTTCCTCTATCCGATATTATAATCTTTGGGCTCCCTATTGTACTAAATATGTCCGCTAATATCTTTATGGTTGTTTTACTTTTCAGATTTTTGACAGCTCGGATGAATATAAACTTACTAAAACCGTCAATGATGCCTAATATGTATGAATTTCCGCTCTTACTACGGATAAATGGTCCAAGATGATCCATGTGTAACGTGTGAAATGGAACGTCTCCTTTCGGAATTGGATGTAGGAAACCGCTGGCCTTACTAGTCGACGACTTGTTAAATGCGCAACTAAGACATGCTGATACATACTTTCGTACAAACCTATTCATCTTAGGAAACCAATAATTTTGTTTCATTTTATCCAACGTCTTATCAATGGAAAAATGGCCAGCCTCATCATGACAGATTTGACACACACGCCATTTCGCACCATTGGGTACTGCCCACTTTAAATCATCGCCCACCTTCCTATATACTTTGTTATCTTTTATTACATAATTGTTTATTATATCGTTTAAGTCTTTACTAGCACACTCTAGAATCGACTTCACAAATTTCAATGTTGGGTCCGTCATTTGTACAGTTTGTAACCATTCGGTTGAAGTTATATTCATAATCTCGAACTCTCGCATATCTCTTAAACCATCGTCATGGGTAGTTTGGATCGGGTTCCTACTCAAAGCGTCCACGTGACGCATGCTGTCTCCAGGTCTATAATCTATACTAAAATTGTATTCTTGTAATAAAAGCCACCACCTGGCAATCCGAGGCACTAAATCTCTCTTAGTTAAAGTAGTCCTAAGCGCATTGCAGTCAGTGTACACTTTGAACGGGATACCTATCAAATATGTACGGAACCTTTTTAATGATAAAACAACGGCGAGTGTTTCTAATTCGTAGGAATGTAGGTGTTCCTCTTCTTTAGAGGTCTGCTTGCTAAAGTATGCGACGGGTTGGAAAGGTGATTTATCATCGGGTCTCTGTAATAACATACCGCCTACCCCTAGCTTGCTCGCATCGCAATGTACCTCCGTTACATAACTTGGATCGTACAATGCTAAAATAGGCCTTTCAATTAGTTTGGTTTTTATGGTTTGAAAAGCTGAATCTTGTTCTCGTTCCCACCTCCACGGAACGTCAGACTTCGTGAGAATGGTCAGTGGCTTCGCTATACTAGCAAAACCGGAGATAAACCTACGGAAAAAACTGGCTAGCCCTACAAATTGTCTAACCTGGTGTACGTTTAAAGGGGTAGGGAATGAGGCTACAGCGTCTATTTTCTTGCTTCCGGGTCGCAACCCTTCGCTAGACACCTCGTATCCCAAATAGTCTAGCTTCCTTTCGAAGAAATAACACTTGGTTATATTGAGTGTTAATCCGGCTTTTTGTAGTGAGATTAGAATTATACGTAGCTTCGCTAGACCTTCGTCAATAGAAGAAGCTGGTGACAAAAGATCGTCCATATAGGGAATAGCAAGGTCATACCTGTCTTTACCGAGTGCCTTATTGACCATATGCTGAAATACGGCCGGGGCATTTACAAGGCCAAACGGCATACGCGTATATTCGTAATGCCCATCGGGCGTTACGAAGGCAGTGAGATGTTTAGCTGCGTCTGCCATTGGTATCTGGTAGTACCCAGATTTAAGGTCAAGACTGGTAAAATAGACCTTCCCACTAAGACGGTCCAGCTGATCATCTATGACCGGCATTGGGTAAGAATCCTTAATAGTTTTCTTATTCAAGGCCCGGTAGTCGACACATAAACGGTATTCGCCGTTTTTCTTCTTAACTAAGACTATCGGACTTGCATAAGATGAATTGGACTCTTGAATTATTTTATTGTCAAGAAGCTCGTTAATCAAATCACGTACTATCACTCTCTCACTATAGGGCAATCGGTAGGGTTTGTAGGACACTGGGGCATTATCCTGTAAATGTATATGCATTTCTGCAATATTGGTTGTTCCCAACTCATGTAAATCTAAGGCAAAGCAATTTCGGAATTCATTAACCAAATCTAATAATTGTTGTTTTTGGTCATGCGTCGCGTCATTTCCTATGTTTAACATGTCTTCAGTGATAACCCTATCGTAGTCGTTAGTGTTGGTGGAATAGTCTGCAAGAGTCATTCTCTTTACCTCAAATCCCGCTGGAACCTCTGTAGGCATAATATTACTATTGGTAGGTAATAGTCGGCCACGAGCTAAGAGTCTATTCTTCTTTAGAACAATATCGTTTCCGGCGAAACTTAAAACGGGTAGGTGCCCCATACCATCTTTTACGAAGTAGACACCTGGTAACGTTATAATTTCTTCTCTCTGCTTAAAAGATGCATTGCCTGGTATATATATCCATCCCGTATATTCCGAATCGCAACATACTTTGACTACCAACATACTTTCAATGGTGACATCTTCCATAATATAAATAGATGTTTTGTTCACTTCAGATTTATCTGAATATAATGTAAGACTCGAATTTGTTTTGTAAACTATCACGTCAGGCATTTCGGTGACGTTCTGACCTACAAGTAAATCGGTACTAAGAAATTCATCAGGTACTACAAATGCTTCCACGTTAGCATTCACAAAATCAATAGACATATCAAACATCACTTTTCCAATAGGCTGCATAGTCCCAAAAGCGAAACCTTTTATAAGTGGTAAATCATTAATATCTATCTGCAAATTTAATTCAGAAACTAAACTTCTTTTTACTATAGTGCATTGGCTTCCGAAGTCCACAAATGCGATCCTTTTGCTACCATTGACCTTCACTATCTTATTATATATGTCGTCAGTACCGTTTTGAGACGTAATAAGCTGTACCTTAGTCGAATTATTGTTTGTGTTTATGTTATCTTTATTAGAAGTAGTTCCAGTATTCTCTATAATTTGGTCTCGCCTACAATATTCAGCTATGTGACCCATGCGGCTACACTTGGTACATTTTTGTGGTTCTTTGCGACACCTGGGAGCGGTGTGACCAGGTTCGGAGCAATTATAGCAAGTACGGGTTAAGTTCCCTTTATTGATCTTCGATGTTTCGATATTCTTAGGAAACGCTACTGTAGACTTCGTTGATGGAATAGGCTTTTTAACATCCTTAAAATTTTTCATGGTAATGTTACGCAAATATCTAAGCAGTTTGTTCGGACTCTTGAAGCTAGCTCCTTGTGCGTTTAATTTTATATTGTGATCAAAAATTCCGTGAATAATACAGTCTACGGCATCTTTTCCCTTTATATTGCACCGACTAACTAACTTCACCTTATCGTAAAAGTACTCTTCGAGAGTTTCTTCTCTACGGCTCCTTCGCGCTAGCATTTCCGCTAATCTGTCAGCGTAGTTACGATTGTCCGGAAAGTTTTGTAACAACTTCCTTTGCCACTCTTTCCATGTTAAATTGACTGAAGATAGGCCTTCATACCATCTCCGCGCTAATCCTGATAATTTAGGCAGAGCATGAAAAATTGTTTGTTTGTCGCTCCATTTGTAGATAGCGGCAGTTTCGTTGACTTTCTTGAGCCACGCCTTCGTCGATTGCGTCTTTTGACTAGGATCGAAATTTGATATGACATCATGAGCGCCAACATATGTATTGTGTCCGTAGTTGCTGATTGCATCGATAAATTGTTCCACCACTGAATGTTCCCTATTTTTATGTAAGCGTAGACGCCTTCTGCGAGTATGACGGCTATTTGTTTTTGGACGCCTCGATTTCGAACGAGAAGTATGTGTACTTTCGTTAGACACTGAGCTGCTCGACGAATCCGTGCTGCCTGAACTATGACTACGGCTAGTCTTGTCTCTAGACTTCGAGGATCTAGAGGTGCTGCTTCGTACTTTACGAGCACGTCGTTTACGTCCAGAGCGAGATCGGCGCCGGCTCCTACGATGTTCACGCGATGAAAGGTAACGTCCATATTTACGCATCCTTTTATGCTCTCGAGATTTAGATCTAGATTTCGGTCGCCCACGGGGAGTACGCGAACGACTTTCACATCCCGTGTCCGACGGTGAGGCGGTCCTGATTCTCTTTCTCTTTCTAGTTTCATCCGTAACGATTGGAGTATGGCTGCTACTCTCAGACATTATATTACAGGTAAAACCTTCGAGTATTTCATAAAATAAATATCGTAGTTAGTATTATGAAATGATGATGATTGTAATTAGTTTGCGAGGTGGGTAACGTTAAGGAAAGGAATAGAGATTCATCATTAGTTAAGTCATTACTTAGTCCTTCTTATCCGAACTTACTACTATGAGCTTTGTTATTATAAAAATAAATAGACATACTGTAGGTATTGTTGTATATAAAACATTATCATTTCATATTCCCTATGGAACAGATTTGATACTTCGTACAGTAAATACCAAATGTTACTACTGAGTCTTGAGGCTCGAGGGATGGCGGTGGTTAGACATAGGTATGTCTAATCCTCTGCCCAGCCCGTCAAAAGATACACAGGTCAACAGTTATCCATCCTTTCTATCATTCAATTATTTGTCAATGCAATATTAAAATTTTATTTATTATATTTTTAGATTTTAGCTACAAAACCGATCAGGAGAATTTAATTCTTTACAATACGAGTAGGTACATACTTGCTTAGAGTATCGTCGTAATTATATGATATAAATATTTCTGACACTTATACCAATCATCCAGTCCAAAACTAAGCAAAACTGGTACTATGGGTAGTAAACATACATAAAGGTTTATATAATCATCAATGACCCGGCAATAAGCGCTCGTATTCATCGCAAAAACCCTTCACGGGACTCGAAACCGCAGCCGTTGGTCTCGTAGATAGGGTCACTATCCACCACACCAGTCGGTCGTTATTCATATCAGCCGATAGTATGATGTACTTACTTACTCGGGTACTTAGCCCGCTAGGTAAATCTCATAATTCATTAAATAGGAAATAGATTAGATTTATATAGCTTACTTTGACTATTTTACATAGTACATACAATTTCGTAAGCTTGAGAAGTCAAAACAAAGTTAACGTTAAACATAAAACGATAACCATTTGTAAAATAATTAAATCATACAAATAAATAATGAGAGCACAGTGAAGTTATACAATCAATAGAAGTTTAGTAGTGAAGTTATACAATCACTAGAGTGTAATCCACCTCTTTTCCGTTTCCATCTAAACACAGAATGACTGGATTCCGGAGTCTATATCTCACTCGTTTAAAATATTTGTTTAAATGTATGTAATGAATATATTATTTAACTTCACACCTTTTTTTTTTTTTTTTTTTTACTTTTGTAGGTAGGTCGAGATTTTACATTTGTTGTTTACATTAATTCGATGGAATTTTTCCTTTGTTTATTCAGTATAGTAAGAAAGAATTCCTATACAGTACAATAATGCCTAGTAATGTAAGCATTGTAATGGTTTGTTTTCTGTGTAAGTATATAAAATAGGTCAAACGTACTACATACCGACTGAGCAGTTCTTCAATCCAGCACTTCTGAAATTATTAGCGTATACCAAGATGCTCCGTAAATGAAATATTAGATGTATGATATCGTTACAACCTTTATTAGCACTCAATACAATTTTTGAATATTTTCGAAAACAGCACACAATCAATATATCCTGCTTCACGCGCAGCTGTCACTCGAATGGCCTTCCCTTACAGTATCGATGTTGCGGTCTCACGTTGTATCGACTTTTAATTGTAGATTATTATGCAATTTTAGTAATATTTAAAGAAACTGAGTTTAAAATAATCCTGGAAATATAAAAATACGATTAAACACTGCTAACGCTAACAGAAATTATTAGCGTATACCAAGATGCTCCGTAAATGAAATATTAGATGTATGATATCGTTACAACCTTTATTAGCACTCAATACAATTTTTGAATATTTTCGAAAACAGCACACAATCAATATATCCTGCTTCACGCGCAGCTGTCACTCGAATGGCCTTCCCTTACAGTATCGATGTTGCGGTCTCACGTTGTATCGACTTTTAATTGTAGATTATTATGCAATTTTAGTAATATTTAAAGAAACTGAGTTTAAAATAATCCTGGAAATATAAAAATACGATTAAACACTGCTAACGCTAACAGACGGCCGTCCTGTTAACGGAATGTCTCTATTCCGGTTCGGCCATTCGAGCTTGTATGACCCTATACGGAACAATAGAGTTGTAAAAAGAAAATCGTATTTAACATTTGAAAGTAAAAAAATACATCCGATATTGATTGATAACCTGGATACAATTAAAACCAACTTAAACAAAAATCAAAAGAAATTGTTTTCAATTAAGATTATAAAAAAGGGGAAAATAAGGAAGAGGCCTTATTACTGTTGGCCTAGTTCGTTTTCTACTAAGTAAAATTCTTATCGAGTTGGTGATGTCGGAGATAGAAATTTTAGCAGCGGAATTTTGTCATCCCTTGGGTCATCCTTCGAACTACTGAAAGTGGCTACTGTCTGTCGATTTCTGGGATACCTGAAAATATAATATGATATTTTAGCTTAGTTGTGAACGTCTCAGACCATTTAAGTGTCGATGTTATATTCATGGTAGGAGAGTACAGCACTTGTTGCAGGATCTCAATGAGGAGCGATGTAAATCATGCGATGAGTGCAGTGTTCTGCAGGCTGTTGTTGATTATATCTACTTATAATATTCAATTGCATCGGCCATACTGAATTACACGATGTATCGCTTCCCTAAACATTATTTTTTTTTAGCTCTACTAAACTACAATAACATACTTAGCCCTAATTAAATGGTGATCACCGCAAGAGACGGCATATTTCACTACGTTACGAGTGGTGACTGATCACTGCAATATAACAGCATATTTCATGTAATCTATTGGTAGTGATCACCGCAATAAAACGGCATCTTTCACTCAGTCCTTTCGTAGTGATCACCACATTAAATGGCATGTTTCACTTATTAGTTTATAGGTATGGAACAGTATAATATAAACTTTAACTTGTCTGTGAGCACTGCAATGATACAGCATGTTTCACATTACATGAATAATAGTATATATTAATATACCTTTTTATTCCCTTAGTATGCGTTCAAACAGTAAATCTCCAACAGTAGATGATAGACGGCCTGTGATAGCCTGAAACATTTGGTGATGGAGCAGGTGTTGGAATGGTTTAAATGATTTATTATAATATGAGGGATCAAAGGGGGACCGTTAAAGGATGTTAGTAGGGATTGCTCGAAGCTCTAATTTTTACTAAAATTCTCGGAATTGTCGTCGTTTGTACTGTCACTACAATCGCTCATAATCAAGTTGTCTTCATGGTCACTTTTGTCTGATATAGTAAAAGTAATCCACTTCTTCAGAGCGTCGGCAGGGTAAATACTTTTATATCTTCGTTTAGAGTGGCCTTCTATGCTGGAAATTTCGTATCGATCATTTTTAAGCACAGCACTTACTTTGAAGGGACCTCTAAACTTTGGGGTTAACTTTTTGCTCTTACCGTTAGCTGGAATGTGATAATTTGGGATCATGACTAAGTCTCCTAATTCGAAGAATTTAGTAGGTGCTTTCTTATTATCATAGTGGGTTTTCATAGACTTTTGATTTTTCTCAATATTCTCTACAGCTGAATTACGGATTTCGTCTACTGCCGTTACTAACTCTTGAGCATCCGTTTCCATTTGCTCTGAATTATTTATGTTTAGTCGATCGGATGTTTCCTGAATAGCATTTAAAACGGGACCTTCACTTGGGTTTACGGTTCTTCGCCCGAAAACAATATCCGATGGAGTAGTACCCGTGCTTTTATTAAGGGTATTGTTTAAACTCCACTGAACTTTGTGTATATGATTGTCCCACTCACGCTCATCCATACCGTGATTGGATGCCGCCAACGATTCCAATATGGTACGGTTGTACCTCTCAATTTGACCATTGGCGCGTGGTGTAGCTACCGCATTTAAAATGTGCCTCGCTCCGATAGAATTGATATACTTCTTGAAGGTTGTAGAGGTAAAACTAGTTCCTCTATCCGATATTATAATCTTTGGGCTCCCTATTGTACTAAATATGTCCGCTAATATCTTTATGGTTGTTTTACTTTTCAGATTTTTGACAGCTCGGATGAATATAAACTTACTAAAACCGTCAATGATGCCTAATATGTATGAATTTCCGCTCTTACTACGGATAAATGGTCCAAGATGATCCATGTGTAACGTGTGAAATGGAACGTCTCCTTTCGGAATTGGATGTAGGAAACCGCTGGCCTTACTAGTCGACGACTTGTTAAATGCGCAACTAAGACATGCTGATACATACTTTCGTACAAACCTATTCATCTTAGGAAACCAATAATTTTGTTTCATTTTATCCAACGTCTTATCAATGGAAAAATGGCCAGCCTCATCATGACAGATTTGACACACACGCCATTTCGCACCATTGGGTACTGCCCACTTTAAATCATCGCCCACCTTCCTATATACTTTGTTATCTTTTATTACATAATTGTTTATTATATCGTTTAAGTCTTTACTAGCACACTCTAGAATCGACTTCACAAATTTCAATGTTGGGTCCGTCATTTGTACAGTTTGTAACCATTCGGTTGAAGTTATATTCATAATCTCGAACTCTCGCATATCTCTTAAACCATCGTCATGGGTAGTTTGGATCGGGTTCCTACTCAAAGCGTCCACGTGACGCATGCTGTCTCCAGGTCTATAATCTATACTAAAATTGTATTCTTGTAATAAAAGCCACCACCTGGCAATCCGAGGCACTAAATCTCTCTTAGTTAAAGTAGTCCTAAGCGCATTGCAGTCAGTGTACACTTTGAACGGGATACCTATCAAATATGTACGGAACCTTTTTAATGATAAAACAACGGCGAGTGTTTCTAATTCGTAGGAATGTAGGTGTTCCTCTTCTTTAGAGGTCTGCTTGCTAAAGTATGCGACGGGTTGGAAAGGTGATTTATCATCGGGTCTCTGTAATAACATACCGCCTACCCCTAGCTTGCTCGCATCGCAATGTACCTCCGTTACATAACTTGGATCGTACAATGCTAAAATAGGCCTTTCAATTAGTTTGGTTTTTATGGTTTGAAAAGCTGAATCTTGTTCTCGTTCCCACCTCCACGGAACGTCAGACTTCGTGAGAATGGTCAGTGGCTTCGCTATACTAGCAAAACCGGAGATAAACCTACGGAAAAAACTGGCTAGCCCTACAAATTGTCTAACCTGGTGTACGTTTAAAGGGGTAGGGAATGAGGCTACAGCGTCTATTTTCTTGCTTCCGGGTCGCAACCCTTCGCTAGACACCTCGTATCCCAAATAGTCTAGCTTCCTTTCGAAGAAATAACACTTGGTTATATTGAGTGTTAATCCGGCTTTTTGTAGTGAGATTAGAATTATACGTAGCTTCGCTAGACCTTCGTCAATAGAAGAAGCTGGTGACAAAAGATCGTCCATATAGGGAATAGCAAGGTCATACCTGTCTTTACCGAGTGCCTTATTGACCATATGCTGAAATACGGCCGGGGCATTTACAAGGCCAAACGGCATACGCGTATATTCGTAATGCCCATCGGGCGTTACGAAGGCAGTGAGATGTTTAGCTGCGTCTGCCATTGGTATCTGGTAGTACCCAGATTTAAGGTCAAGACTGGTAAAATAGACCTTCCCACTAAGACGGTCCAGCTGATCATCTATGACCGGCATTGGGTAAGAATCCTTAATAGTTTTCTTATTCAAGGCCCGGTAGTCGACACATAAACGGTATTCGCCGTTTTTCTTCTTAACTAAGACTATCGGACTTGCATAAGATGAATTGGACTCTTGAATTATTTTATTGTCAAGAAGCTCGTTAATCAAATCACGTACTATCACTCTCTCACTATAGGGCAATCGGTAGGGTTTGTAGGACACTGGGGCATTATCCTGTAAATGTATATGCATTTCTGCAATATTGGTTGTTCCCAACTCATGTAAATCTAAGGCAAAGCAATTTCGGAATTCATTAACCAAATCTAATAATTGTTGTTTTTGGTCATGCGTCGCGTCATTTCCTATGTTTAACATGTCTTCAGTGATAACCCTATCGTAGTCGTTAGTGTTGGTGGAATAGTCTGCAAGAGTCATTCTCTTTACCTCAAATCCCGCTGGAACCTCTGTAGGCATAATATTACTATTGGTAGGTAATAGTCGGCCACGAGCTAAGAGTCTATTCTTCTTTAGAACAATATCGTTTCCGGCGAAACTTAAAACGGGTAGGTGCCCCATACCATCTTTTACGAAGTAGACACCTGGTAACGTTATAATTTCTTCTCTCTGCTTAAAAGATGCATTGCCTGGTATATATATCCATCCCGTATATTCCGAATCGCAACATACTTTGACTACCAACATACTTTCAATGGTGACATCTTCCATAATATAAATAGATGTTTTGTTCACTTCAGATTTATCTGAATATAATGTAAGACTCGAATTTGTTTTGTAAACTATCACGTCAGGCATTTCGGTGACGTTCTGACCTACAAGTAAATCGGTACTAAGAAATTCATCAGGTACTACAAATGCTTCCACGTTAGCATTCACAAAATCAATAGACATATCAAACATCACTTTTCCAATAGGCTGCATAGTCCCAAAAGCGAAACCTTTTATAAGTGGTAAATCATTAATATCTATCTGCAAATTTAATTCAGAAACTAAACTTCTTTTTACTATAGTGCATTGGCTTCCGAAGTCCACAAATGCGATCCTTTTGCTACCATTGACCTTCACTATCTTATTATATATGTCGTCAGTACCGTTTTGAGACGTAATAAGCTGTACCTTAGTCGAATTATTGTTTGTGTTTATGTTATCTTTATTAGAAGTAGTTCCAGTATTCTCTATAATTTGGTCTCGCCTACAATATTCAGCTATGTGACCCATGCGGCTACACTTGGTACATTTTTGTGGTTCTTTGCGACACCTGGGAGCGGTGTGACCAGGTTCGGAGCAATTATAGCAAGTACGGGTTAAGTTCCCTTTATTGATCTTCGATGTTTCGATATTCTTAGGAAACGCTACTGTAGACTTCGTTGATGGAATAGGCTTTTTAACATCCTTAAAATTTTTCATGGTAATGTTACGCAAATATCTAAGCAGTTTGTTCGGACTCTTGAAGCTAGCTCCTTGTGCGTTTAATTTTATATTGTGATCAAAAATTCCGTGAATAATACAGTCTACGGCATCTTTTCCCTTTATATTGCACCGACTAACTAACTTCACCTTATCGTAAAAGTACTCTTCGAGAGTTTCTTCTCTACGGCTCCTTCGCGCTAGCATTTCCGCTAATCTGTCAGCGTAGTTACGATTGTCCGGAAAGTTTTGTAACAACTTCCTTTGCCACTCTTTCCATGTTAAATTGACTGAAGATAGGCCTTCATACCATCTCCGCGCTAATCCTGATAATTTAGGCAGAGCATGAAAAATTGTTTGTTTGTCGCTCCATTTGTAGATAGCGGCAGTTTCGTTGACTTTCTTGAGCCACGCCTTCGTCGATTGCGTCTTTTGACTAGGATCGAAATTTGATATGACATCATGAGCGCCAACATATGTATTGTGTCCGTAGTTGCTGATTGCATCGATAAATTGTTCCACCACTGAATGTTCCCTATTTTTATGTAAGCGTAGACGCCTTCTGCGAGTATGACGGCTATTTGTTTTTGGACGCCTCGATTTCGAACGAGAAGTATGTGTACTTTCGTTAGACACTGAGCTGCTCGACGAATCCGTGCTGCCTGAACTATGACTACGGCTAGTCTTGTCTCTAGACTTCGAGGATCTAGAGGTGCTGCTTCGTACTTTACGAGCACGTCGTTTACGTCCAGAGCGAGATCGGCGCCGGCTCCTACGATGTTCACGCGATGAAAGGTAACGTCCATATTTACGCATCCTTTTATGCTCTCGAGATTTAGATCTAGATTTCGGTCGCCCACGGGGAGTACGCGAACGACTTTCACATCCCGTGTCCGACGGTGAGGCGGTCCTGATTCTCTTTCTCTTTCTAGTTTCATCCGTAACGATTGGAGTATGGCTGCTACTCTCAGACATTATATTACAGGTAAAACCTTCGAGTATTTCATAAAATAAATATCGTAGTTAGTATTATGAAATGATGATGATTGTAATTAGTTTGCGAGGTGGGTAACGTTAAGGAAAGGAATAGAGATTCATCATTAGTTAAGTCATTACTTAGTCCTTCTTATCCGAACTTACTACTATGAGCTTTGTTATTATAAAAATAAATAGACATACTGTAGGTATTGTTGTATATAAAACATTATCATTTCATATTCCCTATGGAACAGATTTGATACTTCGTACAGTAAATACCAAATGTTACTACTGAGTCTTGAGGCTCGAGGGATGGCGGTGGTTAGACATAGGTATGTCTAATCCTCTGCCCAGCCCGTCAAAAGATACACAGGTCAACAGTTATCCATCCTTTCTATCATTCAATTATTTGTCAATGCAATATTAAAATTTTATTTATTATATTTTTAGATTTTAGCTACAAAACCGATCAGGAGAATTTAATTCTTTACAATACGAGTAGGTACATACTTGCTTAGAGTATCGTCGTAATTATATGATATAAATATTTCTGACACTTATACCAATCATCCAGTCCAAAACTAAGCAAAACTGGTACTATGGGTAGTAAACATACATAAAGGTTTATATAATCATCAATGACCCGGCAATAAGCGCTCGTATTCATCGCAAAAACCCTTCACGGGACTCGAAACCGCAGCCGTTGGTCTCGTAGATAGGGTCACTATCCACCACACCAGTCGGTCGTTATTCATATCAGCCGATAGTATGATGTACTTACTTACTCGGGTACTTAGCCCGCTAGGTAAATCTCATAATCCATTAAATAGGAAATAGATTAGATTTATATAGCTTACTTTGACTATTTTACATAGTACATACAATTTCGTAAGCTTGAGAAGTCAAAACAAAGTTAACGTTAAACATAAAACGATAACCATTTGTAAAATAATTAAATCATACAAATAAATAATGAGAGCACAGTGAAGTTATACAATCAATAGAAGTTTAGTAGTGAAGTTATACAATCACTAGAGTGTAATCCACCTCTTTTCCGTTTCCATCTAAACACAGAATGACTGGATTCCGGAGTCTATATCTCACTCGTTTAAAATATTTGTTTAAATGTATGTAATGAATATATTATTTAACTTCACACCTTTTTTTTTTTTTTTTTTTTTTTTTACTTTTGTAGGTAGGTCGAGATTTTACATTTGTTGTTTACATTAATTCGATGGAATTTTTCCTTTGTTTATTCAGTATAGTAAGAAAGAATTCCTATACAGTACAATAATGCCTAGTAATGTAAGCATTGTAATGGTTTGTTTTCTGTGTAAGTATATAAAATAGGTCAAACGTACTACATACCGACTGAGCAGTTCTTCAATCCCACTTCTGAAATTATTAGCGTATACCAAGATGCTCCGTAAATGAAATATTAGATGTATGATATCGTTACAACCTTTATTAGCACTCAATACAATTTTTGAATATTTTCGAAAACAGCACACAATCAATATATCCTGCTTCACGCGCAGCTGTCACTCGAATGGCCTTCCCTTACAGTATCGATGTTGCGGTCTCACGTTGTATCGACTTTTAATTGTAGATTATTATGCAATTTTAGTAATATTTAAAGAAACTGAGTTTAAAATAATCCTGGAAATATAAAAATACGATTAAACACTGCTAACGCTAACAATAAGGACTAGCTTTCCACCCGCGGCTACGCCTGCGAGGAATTACTTTATTGCGGAAATTTGATTATGCCGCGGGAACTACTCACTTTATCGGGATAAAAAATATCCTATGTCTTAATCCAGGGTATATTCTACCTATATACAAAATTTCACTAAAATCTGTTTATCTGTTTCGCCGTGATTGAGGAACAATTGTTAGTTTTAATAAATAAATAAATGATTTTAATGACGCTTTAAATAAATGATTGATTGATTGATTGAGTTAGATATGCTGTAAAGTTTGTTGAAAAACAAAAATAACAGAAAATAAAAATTATCAACGACATTAATCTGTGGGGTTATCCCATTATATAAAGTAAGAAAAATAAAATTTAATATTATTTATTTTACTTTAAACTTTAGGAAGACAATCGACAAAATTTTTGCACTCTATTAATCAAGTGCTGTGTGGTTTTGGCACTCAAATAGAAAAGAACCAATCCGTCTCTTCCCGTGGGTGTCGTGAAAGGCGACTGAGGGACTTTCCACCAAAAAACAGTTTTGCACGTCTCAATTCATTTCTGTATCTTTCATAATGTGAACCACGGATGCTGTTTCGATCATTATACTTTTAATGTTTGTAACACTCAAAACTATTGTTTGGGATATCTCTGACCACCCCATTTGGGATAAAGGTCGTGACGTTATGTATGTATATTTGTATATTAATCAAAATCAATAACTATACGTCAGGAGTCCGCATGCTCATTACTCTGTGTTTGGTTTGGTCAATCCATGACGAAATGACAATGTCTTTCCACCTACATGAGAGCTCCATAAATATTTTTATTATTAGATAAGGTATAAAAACATAGCGCTAAATGCAAATGCAATACTCGACGTTAAGTTAAAACCTTACTTGGTTGCAAAGCACGTAAGTCCTGAATAAGACCTGAAACTAGAGTGGTGCCAGTTTAAAAACAAACTTGGCGGCACTACACGATGTTACGAAACAATCCAGATGCTAAGACAGAGCCGTACGTGACCGGAATGGCAGTAGCCGCTCGCAGTTTAGAGCAGTGTTGCAAGCTAAAAAATATACCATTATTTTCAGGGATCTAAAAATTGATTTATTGAAAAACAGGAACAAATATAAACTAGAACAAATATAAAAAATTGGGACTGCGTGGCAAGCTACCCAAAACGCTGGCAGCGTTTCCTCGCTGGATGCAGATACTTAAGCGTTGAGCGAGAAAACAGCCAGCTCTCGGGTCACCAGTGACATCGACTAAGCGCTTTTAGGGTATTATGTCATCATATCGAAAGTTTAGTGATATCCATTAAATAGTATGAACACACACAACGTATACATGGTTGCTTTTACTGTCAAACTTTTACATTGTTTTTTGCTTTATAGTATTTAGTAAATAACTACTTTTATGCATATGTATAGTGTGCGACAAGAATTGTCACGTGTATTCAATTCAAATTTATTCATGTAATTAGAAGGATATTGTGTTTGCTTAAGATATATAGGGTTGTAAGTATTACATTATTAAAATATCCTTACTATTAAAATTATATCAACATTATTTATATATTTAAAAATATTTAATTGTAATAGCAACAAAAAGTTTTAAAGATACAATAAATAGCTTCGATAAAAGTTTACACGGCGGCACGTGCCCCTTGAGTTCGACTTAGCCCGCGTTAGACAAGGCAATACTGCCATGACTATTTCACAAAAATTGTTTAATTAAATATTAATGTATGATTATCTGTCACCTAATATTTATAATAAATGCTTTTCCTAGTTTAGGATAGATAATAAGTGTAAGTAATCTATACAAAGTAGTTTTATATAAAACAATTTTCTGATTCTACTTCTATAATATAACCGCGCCGATGTGATTGTTTGATTTTGGGAAATCAAATTCCTACTGCCTGACAACACCGATACAGAGACTCTCACCCTCGATAGTTGTAGATAAAAGCAGTTATTGAAAATTAAAGTCAAGGGAATAGAATATTATGGTAGGGCGAGTGGAAAGTTATGAAACCATGTTACTATTGATTAAATCGTTATATTCTTCCTATTTCACAGTTTTCTTGAAAATATACTCTTCCCGAAGATATTACTTATGGTGACAGGGGCTGTCACTGGTAATGGTCCCTATAACAAACACCCTACATGTCATCGACAGTTCTCTGTACAGAGCATACTTACTTAGCGGCAGAAGAGATGACTTTTTTTTGAAGTGGGGAAACTCATTACGCCTACCGCTCGCCTGGGGGACGGCGAGTCGATTATGTGGGACTCCCCTCCCTAAAAACCCCGCGGCGACATTCCTCGGCAGCAGAGAGGACCTAACAAGGGGAGGGCCGTTCCCGGGAGGGCGGCTAACGCGCCCTCCACGGGGAGCGCTGTCGCGCCTCACATAGCAATCAGCGAGCGGTCGCACCGGGGGTGTCATCCTCTCCCGGATCGCGTCCGACGACTACATCGCCCCGAGATGTAGCCGCCCGCAACCCTCAGGCGACTTGCAGGGGGGCTAGCAACCGTTGCCGCCCCCTCGACGTCGCCTCCTGCGAGCAGGATCGGTCCTCTCCCGATCTCGCTCTGCGGCCTCCTTCTGAAGCAAGACTGTTTCGCAGAAGGAGGCCGGGCAGAAGAAATGACTGCCCACGTCCTTTTGGAATGTACCGGTGTGACCACTTACCGGCTGCTCAGGTGTACACCAAAACCGCTCTCCGAAGCCACCATAGTAACATCAAGGGTTTGCTGGATTTTCCCATGAAGCTTGGTTGCAGGATGAAAGACGAACCACCTATATATATTTATATGTATAACACATAACATAAATTGAAAATTTTGAAAGCCCAAACTAACTAAAGCTTGTACTATGGATAAACATACATAAATATTTATATAACATCCATGACTTGGGAATAAAAGAGTTTATGATTGAAGGAACATCTACGGTTCACCTTATAAAATAGATAGAAATGCACACGTGATGGGTAAGGCCATCGCTGTTGAACTTTCAAATCTATAGCTGTTTTTTGGTGGAAACCTCAATCACACCTGATGTTAAGTGAAGATGAGGTCGAAGGTGGAAGCGTACTAACCCGAAAACCCCAACACATTTGGATACTGGCTATCTTATCTCTGACAACCGGAACATAACGATGCTATTAACATTGCTGCTTGGTGGCAGATTTAGATAAGATGGTGGTAGCTAGCCAGGCGAACATTTAAAATGCCCTACCACCAAACAAACCGAGTACTTAAACATGTACCCCACAGGGGATCGAACCCGCGACCTCCGAATCGTAAACCCAATGTTGTTTACATTGAGCTACGGAGACGGTCACTTAGTTGCCTTTTACGACACCCACGGGAAGAGACGGGTTGGTTCTATTCTATTTGAGTGCCAGAACCACCCAGCACCAAAACATTTCAACGGCGGCGGGCCTACCAATTGTACATTTCTGTATATTCCGAAATGTGAACCGTGGATATTATATCCCCACACAGTAGTCCATATTTTTTTCAAATGAATAGACCGATTCTAATGAAACTTTATACGTATATAAGTAGGATAAATAGATCTAAAAACTTAGTATATGTCTACGCTAGTGCTTCGACAGACAACTTTACTACACACACACATGTATATATACTGTGCAGGTACACGGTTGGGCACACACACATTCACACATCCAATTACACTTCCTCACGCATGACGTATGAGTCTTACGTACGTATTGGCCGGTAGGTACACCCCACTCACTATACACTGTCCGCCATTGCATACATTTCAACATACCCCTATTTGTACTGGAATTTAGCTAGATCACTATATTGATTTATTTAGCTTAAATTAAAAGCTAATTAAATCAATATAGTGATCTAGCTAAATTCCAGAATTAGCTTAATAGAATAATGGAATTAGCTTAAATTAGAAGCTAATTAAATCAATATAGTGATCTAGCTAAATTCCAGAGCGTCTTTATTTAATCTTTTTTGCCTTTTCAAAGTATCCAATTTGAAAGAATATATTCCATTTTTGCTGTTACTATGGAAACCTTAAAATCGCTCTTAGTTTCTCTACTAACTTTTTAGATATACGAGTATGTACGTGCTTTATGCGTATAAAGTTTCAGTATTCAGTATGTTTATTGCAGTATCACAAATATAGTAGTACATGCTTACGAGTAAAACTAGGTCTTAAATAAATATTTGTGACACCCCGTTGGGGCATGGCAATATTATCTTACATTAGAATACCGATTCAAAGTTCGTATGAAATAAATCCTCTTAAGGAAATACCATATTGTGACTACTTTTCATACAAACTGTAATCGAGCACATGTAAAAAATTATGCGATAATTTCTGCATATTAATTTTTCGTATGAAAACAGAGGAGTGACGAAATAGTCCCACCATCAGCTTATAAATTGAAACCGTTTTTCATTCATACAAACTAGACCCACCCTACTAACTTTTAATATGAAAACTGGTCATCGTTTACTGTTAACATTTTAATCATTAATCACCTTTTTTTAAATAAATTTTTGGAATAAAAGTCGTGATGATATTTATAAACATTATAAATGCGAAAGTTTGGATGTTTGTTTGTGGCTCAATGAACAGATGAACGTATTTGGATGAAATTTGGTATATGGGTAGAATATACTCTGGATTAAGATATATACCTATACTGATTAAGTGAGTAGTTCCGACGGAATAAACAAATTTCTGCGATAAAGTTATTCCACGCAGGCGAAGCCGCGGGCGGAAACCTAGTATATTATATAAATATGCTATTATATATATATATATATATATGCTAATTATTCTCGGTATAAGCTAAATGTAATTAAATTCCTTTTGTACGCGGTACGTTAGCGCTGGACCTCATTTACAACTGATGTTAATGAAATATGAGGCCGAAGGTGGAATTGAGGAACAGCCTATTTAAAATAGATGGCCGTTTGTTCTAATATGATCCGTTGGCGCCTGGTGGGTTCGATTCCCGCTATTAAAAATTCCGCTAAAACATACATTTGTAATATCACGATCTTTATCCCAAATGGGGTCGTTAGATATATCCCAAATCCTAGCATTTGGGTGTACCAAACATTAAAAGTTTAATGCTTGAAACAACATCCACGATTCACATCCAGAAATGTGTACGTGGCAGGGGGTGAGCCCCAGTATTATAACATTTAGTGGCGGTGATACACTTACAACGAGATCTTCTCTATCTCTAGTCTCTAATTGGTATACAACCTAGTCACTACCGCGTCTGTTACGCGTTTAGTTGTTCTCACAGGCCAATAACACTCTCTCACACACAGACAAAATCTCACAGACACTGGTCTGTGATTGTTCTAAACTATACAACGTATTTTGATAATTATTAAGATGCAATATCAATTAATGTTAATACATAAAATTATTGTAAATTTCAATAGCTAAAATGACATGTTCATTATTATATTTCATTTTGACTAAGGTTTACGGGAGTGAATGCCCAGCATGTGCATATGCCAAGAAAGATTGAAAGTAGAATTAATGCAGTGGAAATGAGATCATTGAGAAGTATGTACCTATGTGTGGTGACTTTGAAGATAGAATTAGGAATAGTGTCTAAGACTCATACTTCTCAATGATATCATTTCCACTGCATTAATTCTTTTTGCCATACCCAGGCATTCACTCCCGTAAAACATTGTTAGATCCAGCACCCCGCCATAGACAGACAGACGAGCTTTTCTCCTTCTGGCTCCTCACAAAGGCATGCAGTGTATTGCGAGTATTGTAACGAGACGCCATTCGACTCTTTTGTTCTCTTTTTGCAGTATTCTCCTTGTTTGTTTCTTTTTCTGTTAACTCATAATATTTTAAATTCAAAATTTTAACTCTGCCTGTTCTTTCTCTTTATCTCTCTTTCTGTGTAGGTTTTGTTTATTAAGTTCTTAATTTACCGTTACAAAGACTGGACGTATACCTTTCTATTACCTAATATTGTTTGAACTACAAAACTAAATAAATTCTGTTTATTCCTTTTTACCAGTATAAAAGTTATTTTGTGTACGTGTGTAATTGTTTGTGAACGTGATACATTTTTAATATAGTTGTCACTGAGAACGACTCAAAGATCCGGCTCATCCTCATCTCTCTTCATACTGTGGCCTACTCCTGGACATCTACAGCATCAGCCTGGGAGTAGTGCTTCAGCAGTACTCCATTCACCTGATTATACATTATATCGTTACCAAATCGTCTATTTAGAGTATAATCATATACAGTGTGGAAATTAAACTCAGGCCCTGGAGGGAAACTACTTTAAATCCTTAAGCTAGCTCATTTTATTTAAAGGAGACATTCCTTTATTTTTAAAAAGAAACAAATCTGCATTAAAAGATTTTTTAAAACTCGCTTGCTTCGCCCGGGACTCGAACCGACTAAAATTTAAAAAAATAAACACTCTTTATTTTATTGTACTAATCGGTAGTATTAATATTCAGGATAAAGTTTCTCTAACAAACATTTGGTCTTAAAAATAAAAATAATCGTTAAATCTAACATCAACTTTATTTTACTATCCATTTTGTAACACTTAAATTATTTAACTGATAAATTGTTCGAAATGAGCCCCGTCGTTCCGGCTACACAACATTAGTCGCCGTTGAAATTCATTTCTTGTAGCCTTCAGCAAAGTGTTGTGGTGTATGCCCCTAATAACATTTTCTACCGCAATCCTTAGCTCTTGAACGGTTTCATAGCAAGTTTCATAAACAACATTTTTTACATGACCCCATAAAAAGAAGTCCATGGGCGTCAGGTCTGGACTTCTTGCAGGCCATCTAATCGTACCGTTTGTACCTATCCAGGCACTGAAATTTTCATTAAGGTATGCCCTGGCAATTCTGCTGTTGTGGGCAGGTGCACCATCTTGTTGAAAAATGATATTATTTCGTTCCTCTTCTGGCAGAAGGTTTAATTGATTTTGTAAAAGCTCTAATATTTCAATGTATTTTGCTGCATTCAGATGTCCTTCGTAAATGTGCACCAAAACAACCTTGTTACTTTTGATTCCACACCAAACATTAAACGAAAATCTGACCTGGTTGTTCGTTTCACGGACACGGAATGGATTTTGACGAGACCAATAATGATTGTTATGTCTGTTATACATTCCATTATTACTAAAATTTGTTTCGTCAGACCATACAATACAGTCCAAGAAATTTGGGTTGCGGGCTATTTCTGTTCGAATATTTTCACAAAACTGTAATCTCCTGTCACTATCTCCGGGATGTAGTTTCTGCACCAATCGCCCATCACGATAACATTTGTATTTGTATTTTTTCAGAACTTTAAGTATACTAGTATGGTTGATGCCTATCTCTTGAACAGCTTCCCTGCTTGAAGCTTTCGGGTAACACTCGAAGTATGTCAAAATGTTTAACTCAACATCGCTATAGTCCAAATTTTGTTGCTGTGGGCGTCCAGTCTTCTTTTTAAAACTTCCAACGGTCAGTAAATTATTCACAATTCGAGACAAAACCTTTCTAGATGGTAGTTCTCTGTCTGGATACTTCTCGCGATACCACTGTAGAGCTAAATCGTAGCTCTTGTTGCAAACAAAGTAAGCTTCTAATAAATCGAATTGTTCTTGATACGCCATTATGAGATAATTTAATTACGTAAGGGAAGCAACACTACTTAAATAAAATCTGTTGATAAAAATCGTTCGAATTTTAAAATTATTGTCCCGCCTTGCAAACAAAGTCAAACGTTCCATTTTTAAACTTCTCCACTGAACGCCTCGGATCATGTAAGAAGGAAATGTGCATAGAGGTATTACCACCATTGAACAATTTTCTTATCGATGATTTCAACAAGGTACTTAACGATAAATTAGCAAGCGTGTACTTCATACGAAGTCTTTGAGTGTTGGAGAAATAACAGAACTGTTACGTGTCTTTTACTTGTTAAAAGTGAACAGTAACCAAATATTTTTTAGAGAAACTTTATCCTGAATATTAATACTACCGAGTAGTATAATAAAATAAGGAGTGTTTATTTTTTAAATTTTAGTTGGTTCGAGTCCCGGGCGAAGCAAGCGAGTTTTAAAAAATCTTTTAATGCAGATTTGTTTCTTTTTAAAAATAAAGGAATGTCTCCTTTAAGTAAAATGAGCTAGCTTAAGGATTTAAAGTAGTTTCCCTCCAGGGCCTGAGTTTAATTTCCACACTGTATAATCAATGGAATTATATTCCATTAGTTTGGTTGCGGTTTGCGGACCCGACTGAAAAGTCACTTAAATGTTTAACTGAGTGTTGTATTCGGTTGACAGGGACAGAACAATACAAGTCAAAAGCACGGGCCCCTACGTCCGGGAGCGTGCCGTGAACCAAAGATGGCCGGCGTACGTGCCACGAATTCGCTCGCCCCACGCCGCCACTTGGCCAACCTATAAAAGTCGCCTTATATTTTTTTCTACTTAGTAAAAATCATTTTGATTTTTATTTGTACTGAACCTGTGCTTTTTATGATTGTCCTGATGTACCTATACAATTTTAGTTTTTCTTGTGTTGCCAAAACGGTTGCCTGCAGCGAGTAAAGAGTGTTAATGTCACTTCACAACACGGCCATTAGGTAGATGTAATAACATAAACAAAACGATTATATCCATTAGACTATAAAATAACATATGTTAAAAACTTGAAAACCCCAAGGAACCAGACATCGTATATATGTTAAGAGGATTCGGGCGGGCCTTATTGGACAAATTAACTTTTACTTTTATTACTCACTGTAATAATTTGCCTCTTAACTTCATTACCTATATACCGGATGAGTTTTTTTACCGTAAAGAAAAAAATAGGGCATAATTAGGTAATTGAAGTTGAAGTTAATGTCATAGGTAGTTTACTTATTTTTTTAAAACCATCATCGACCCACGCGCTAGGGCGGAGATTGATATGCGACTGGCGGGATTTGTGGGATTCCTATCATGTAAAATTTATTTGGAGCTTATCAAATTTTCACCAAGTTTTTATTTATTTAATTTAATGATGTAATTATGTGCAACAAGCTACAAACGCGACGGTCAAATAATACAACGCTTGATTCGATGATGGTTTCGTTGGTGGAAGGTTATTATGTCCGTCTAGCCAGGGGCCAGCTAGCCAGCTACCACCATCTTAGGCGGCAGACTTAGCTGCCGCCTAATATCATTGTTGTGGTTCGGTTGGCAGCTCCCAAATATGATGAAGGGGTTTCCGGGTCAGGGCGCTTCTACCTTCGGTCTCATCTTCACTCAACATCTCGTGTCATTGAGGGCAAGTGCTTACTTAATAAGTAAACACTTACTAAACAAACAAACAAACAGTTTTTATTTCGGACAAACAAATCCATAGGTGTTAGTTACAAGTACAAGTAAAACTATATTTTTTTTAATCATAAATTTTGAGTTAAAAATGGATGACAGTTGTCAACCTAAGTTCCGCTAGGGCGTGCCGCCACTGCATGGTTAAAGTTTCATTTTTGGAACACGATTTTATATTACACTTTAACTTAAATAATGTCTTGGTTTAAATTAGACGTACAATGAGACGTTTAAATGAAAACCCAAGTTTTGAAATGACAGCGGAATGAATGAATAAGTTATGAATTGAAAAACGTTTTTAATATTTAAACATTTTCTCCGCGAATTCTCTTTTCCGCGGTAAACAGAGGCTCTCACGAGCACTTTAGTTCGATAAATAGTAAAGTGAACCCGTGAATGGCAACCATACAGTTGCATAATGTATTATGTTCCAAATCCGAATTCGTTTAAGGCTTGTAATTCCATGATTGATATTTCACTATGAAAAATGGAAAACCAAGTGATGGTATGGTTCAAAAATGAAAATTAAAGTAACAATATTATAAAGCTAAAATATATGAATTGCGTTATTTGGTTTGATAAATATAAAATTACCGACATACCTCTAAAATTGTAATTCAAAATTCGTAATTCAAATTTATGTTATTAAGCTATTTATTAAGAATTTTTATTTTTTTAATTTTATGTATTAAGAAATATGGTACTATAAAGCAATCGTGGCGCAGTCGCATTCACATATTCTGCTTCTAACAACAAAAGAAATTAGAAGATTCAATATTAATTTTTCTCTAATTATTAGTAGTTACTCGTGGAATTCCTTTATACTATAAGTAGTTAATCCGTTTAAACATCCAAACTTTTCGCTTTATAATATCAGTTCTATCTTCTTCTTTTCGTGTCGAGGCAATTTCAAATTTTATTGGACCAAAACTTAGCCACTCTAACAGCACTCTCTGTGGCGTTAAGGAGATCGTCAAAGGTGCAGCTGTCAGGACACGTGGGGCAAGACAGTTCTATGGGATAGTTGAATTAATTGGATATTATTGGGTTTTTACCTATGAAATTGGAGTTTTTTTTCTTCGTTAATCATATGTACCAATTCCTGCGATTTTCAAAGCTATATCCAAATTTGTTTTTTATTTGGAAAATGGAAAATTATTTCAAGGTTTCACATGAAATATTTTTTAATTTCTGGGCTAAATCACAATAAAAAAAAATAAACAGAGCTCTTTTCATGTGCTTCCCATAATCATTTCTTAGATTCGCTGAAACTTTTATAATGCGATTACTTTTAAAAATTAAATTAACTTAATGTTATCCGATAATATACACAAAGTTTAGCTAAATTTGGATTTGGCGTTCCCAAAAAAAATCAAAAATGTTTGTATGGAGAAATCAGTCTTAATGAAATTCTTCATACAAAACGCCAATTTCATAGGTAAGGCCCAATAATATCCAATTAATTCAACTACCCCATAGAACGATATTATAAATCGAAAACTTTGGATGTTTGAACGGATTAACTACATATATAAATACTTGGATGAATTTAAAAATATATTGGCCTTTACGTTCTACTTATTTTGTGCAATTTTATCATTCTTTACTTTTCACGTACATTTGATCGCGTGAAATACCCCAGCGCCACAGAATTAATACAGTACTAACGCATACGCATCTAACCGCTTCCGTTGGCGCAGGGTAGTGCATAGGAGAGTAAGCGATTTCGAGGAGCAGCGTAAAGCGGACCTCGACGCTAAACGCAACGAGCTGAAAACCCGTGTACGAGGTGTACTCGCACGGGAGTTCACAGCAAAGATCGGTTTTGTTTGCCATCTTCGAGCGCACCAGCACCAAACCGATTACTGAGAGTGAGGTCATTGACCACCCACGCACCTTCAGTTTTGGGTGCACACACTTCGCCTTAAACCCTTAAGCTCTTTTAACCCTCAACAAATATATTAATATTCGACTTTTCCCACATACCAGCCGAAATGTGAGAAGTGTGTGTCATGATTGTGTAAAAGTTTAATTATATACCGTCACTGCTCACAATAACTATATACCGGATTCAGGATAAGCAGAGGAATGCCCATAGCCCCGTGAAACGTACAAATCTATAAATGTTTCTTGGTGGAAAGTCTCTTAGTCACCTTTTACGATACCCACGGGAAGAGCCGGATTGGTTCTATTCTATTTGAGTGCCGAAACCAAATACTTAAATAATATAGGTAAATAAAAGGTTATAAGAAAAATTATATCGCCACTGTGACAGAATTCAAATCTTAGAAGTTTGACGGTACTATTATTTTACAGAATTTAAAGTTTAAAGCGTCGGTGGCTCAGCGTTTAAGACGCGGTCTCCCAACTTGGGAGGCCCGGGTTCGATTCCCATGCAGGCCATGTACCAATGAGTTTAAAATTTAATTTAATTACTTATGTGCATTTATCCAACTGATCTTAAACGGTGAAGGAAAACATCATGAGGTTGCCTGAGATAAAAAAATTCTAAGGCATGTAAATTCTTGAATCGTCACTCGATTGCCTGTCCACTTATAAAATTATTCATTATTTTTCAAGTTCTTGGTAATGGCAGACGCATTATTTAAACCTCGGTATCAGCTTTCCGTTTATATTATATTGATGTGACAGTCTACTGTGTTTGTGTTATTAAACTTACAAAAGGCAGTTTGATCCGACATAAAGGTATTATATACTATAAACTTGGCTGAGTCTTACATCCTTCTAGCTGTTGCCCGCGACTTCGTTCGCATGGAATATTTAATCAAACTCGGTTAAGCAAAAAATTTCATTGAAATCCTTCCCGCCGCTTAGACGTGAAGAGGTAACAAACACACATACATACACACATAAACTTTCATATTTATGATATTAGTTGGGCTTTAAATAATTATATGTCTATATATATATATATATATATACATTTGTATTTTTATTTCGTGATCTAATCCTGGACAAGGATCTTAGCTTCTCGGGTCCAGGATTTTATACCGACAAATTAATAAAAAAAAATTAAAAAAATTGTTTGGAAGGCCCCACGTTGGGCGCCAATGTGACTTTCATATTGGCGCCCAACGTCAAGGAGGATATGAACTCAGTCAGTTTTATATCCTCCTAGTTGTTGCCCACGACTTCATTCACGTGGACTATTTCATCAAACTCGTTCGATCAAAACATCAAAAACCTAAGAATTCCATTGAAATCCGTCCTGCGGTTTAGGCTTGAAGAGGTAATGAACACACATACATACACACACAAACTTTCGTATTTAAAATATTAGTTGGCTTTAAATTATTATATTCCTTGTTATACCAATATAAATATATTTCTATATATTTAAGTTCATATTTTTATTTCATAGTCTATTTATGGACAAGGCTCTCTCTCGGAAGGTCTCGGGTCCAGTATTTTATACCGACAAATTAATAAAAATCGTTTGTAAAGTCCCACGTTGGGCGCCAATGTAACGGACATATTGACGCTCAATATGGAGCCTAACAAACACAGTATCTATTAATTTTTAGCTATATATCGGTGACCCTGTTGTTCGAGATTTCTTATTAGAATCATTACTGTGCAGTTTAATATTGTTGATCTGAAGGTCTTTTACGTTACTTTATCAATACCGGTATAGATAACGTTGACTAAGGCAAAAACGTTGAAACGAAATAGATAGCCAACCAAACAGACATCAGAACGTAATAGCGAGAATTGTAGCTCCGTAACATCTCAGGCCACCATTAAATAACTCCAATCCAATAACTCTAATAACAATAGTTAAATTAACAAGTATATTATTAAAACATCATTATAACTTTTTGCTAACGACGACCGTCATATTAAACGGATGATGTATGGCTGTCGCCATATAAATCCTAGCATTATCGAAATGTTTTCACGTACGTACGTTTATAGCCGTCGGACATGCAAGGTTCGAAGTTCTAAAGGCCATTATTGAATCGCTAGAATATTTACGACCGTTTCTCTAAATTAAAATAGTCATTCGTTTGAAAAGAACTTATCACAAGCGGTGTTCTTCTGTTTACTGATTCTTCGGTGTTCTTCTGATTACTTCGGTAGGGTGGTCGGTGAATTCACACCGCAAGCCTATTCGAGAAAAATCAGAAGATAGCGTTTTTTCTGAACGAGAAGACAGGATGTGTCCATTCTTGTGGGTGCTGTGAAAAACAACTGAATGCTGATAAACATAACAGCATAAACGGATTTGTACACTTTATTCATCTAGTCTGTTCACCTAAATGAATAACGTTTCTGTTCACCTAAAAAATTTTTTAAACCCATCTCATGAGACAAACAATCAGGTATTACACAGTCTGTACTAACTAGCGAAGGGTACAATGGGATTAACATAATAAGCTAGAAAACCAGCAATGAGCACAGTGTCACGGATATCGTTGAAGTACTTCAAGAAGGCTGCCATCAAATCCGATGTAAAATGTATGTAAAATGACACAAGTTACCCTCATTTAAGCAGTGGTACAGGTTTTCAGTTGAAATACAATGTGAGGGTCGGTATTTACCTGCTGCAGAAACATGAACATTGACGGTTCGATAAGTTCACAAGTTCCAAATTTCTCAGCATTCTAAGGAAAGAGCTCTGCTAGGGAATTTCTCTGAGTAATAAGATCAGAAATCTGATGATGCGTAAGAGACCGAGAATTACGCTTAGCAATACGCACTCGTTAAATTAAGAACCTTTGCTCCAAAAGTCTTAAGTGGCTTGCCACTGCCACTTCGATTTACTAACCGACGTTGTCGCCAACTTCAGTTCTAAGCACATTTTCTAAGCAGAATTTCCTCGTAGCAGAATTTCCTGTCAAGTAGAGAGTCTTTGAACATTGCTCTTTCCATGTCAACTAGAGGGATTTGTGAGCGAATTTCGCCAACGGTATATGGTTCCACATTTTCGTTGCATGTCTCATCTCAAACACACTTGTTGAAAGCTCTCGTCTTTAGACACTGATATATTTTGGACAAGACAAAACGCAGCTTTCCGAAGACTGCACAACCAGTTGCATTCTACATTTGACCTCTTTATTGAAGTTGAACTTCACAAGCTACATAGTTTATCCTAGGTATATGTCTACCGGTCAACAACCCATCATCTAGCAAAACAGTTGTGACATGGATATGTGCATGACTTGGGATAACTTTGGTCGTATCTATGTGCACTCTTAGATTCACCCGCTAGGAGGTTCTACTAAGGTCGCTTATCATCACGAAAAACTTGTATCAATGAGTTCGAATTCCGCTAGGGGCATAATGTTTGTATGATGAATACAGACATGTGTACCAGAGTTGTAGATGTTTTCATTTATAATATGTGTATGCACTGCTCATCAGAAAAATCGACCCACCAAATAAATTTCTATTACAACTTCCTGCATGCGAGTCAATAGCAAAAATTATAATGAGCTAGAACAGTACTATACCGATATTAAAGAAATTTTCAATTTTCTACAGCTAATGTCACCAATTAAAATTATGTACGAGAAAACTCCTTTGCATGAATAATTATTACATAAAACTCGATTAAATGGTGAAATTTCACAGTTCAGTCAAGTTTCTAAACCCAGAAATTTAGAAAGTTGTATAGAAATTTATTTGGTTGATTTGGTATATTTGGGTTAATTATATTAGAAGAGAGAAATATACCAGTGAACTATGTTAAAAGCTAAATATCACACCAACACACACACACTCAAATAACGCCGTCAAATACATAACACCCGTCGGTTCTCGTCATCGGTTAAAAAGACAACAAAGTAGCTATTTTAACACTAGCATCCCGGTGTTAAGCTTCATTTATATTTTTAGCTGGTTCTGTCACGTCTTTATACAACAAAGAATTATTAATTATCTTGGTAATTTCAAACATTATTTCATAACATTTCACCTCAGGCACTGAACAAACAAAAGCTTTGACGGACAGGGCGACAGAGGGATACGAGAATGGAAACCGATCTAGTTCCATTGTCTCAATTTTGTTAGGTACGAACACTCTAAATACATGTAAGTTTAGTACCAGAGTTTAATTTATAAAATTATATTTGGTGATGGTTTATTCATTAGCTAATTTTTGTGTGGTTGTTCAGACCCTCAAACTGCACAACTTTCTCTATGGACCAACTCTGAAAACGAGAAAAAAATTTGCTGTTTCATACATTTCAGTTCGGTGCCTAACTTTTGTATGAAACAGCTGATTTTTTTTTCTGTATTTCAGAGTTGATTCCATAGTGAAAATTGTTCAGTTTGATGTTCTAAACAACCATACAATAGTTGATATAATGAATAAATAAAATAATTTAGTCTAACAGAAGAACAACAAAATTTTACCTTATTTAATATTCAAATCTGTCAGGCAATATCGATAAGCCTTCCAAAGTATTATTAAGTAATTTAATAAACTGAACTCTGAATTCCCGTCTTATAATTTGACTGTACCTATTATAGCGAACCACACGTTTTGCTTCGTTATGGTATTTTAGTCTCGTATTATAGCATATAGTCGTGATATCTACAAAGCCAGTTGAAGAGAGATAGATAAATTCATATTTTTGCCGCGAGGCAGAAATAGCAACACTCAGGCTTCAGAGTCATTGTGTAATGGGGACCTTAATGACTAACGCAGTGTCCTTAGAAGACAGAAAATGCACTCTTCATCTTAGTTGTTTATATATACCTAGAATTACATAATGTTACAACCTTTAAAAATCCCAAAAGTTAGCGTGTGAGTGTTCCGAACATTAGAGTTTAATGCTTGAAACAACGTACACGGTTCACCTTTCGAAATATATAGAAATGCACACGTAACAGCGGTGAACCCATCGCCGTAAAAACTTGCAAGTCTGTTAATATTATAACGGCTAAAGTAATTTGGAAACGGCTTATTATTTTCGAATCTTGGAGTTTGTATGTTAGATAGTTGTTTGTTTCAAAGATTTTTTTATGCACAAAGAGTTAGCGCTTGACCTTAATTACAGTGATGTCAAGTGAAGATGAGGCCGAAGTTGGAAGCGTAGTGACCCGGAAACTTCTATTTGGGGGACTGGCTATCTTATCTCTGACAACGGTAACACAACAATGTTATTAACATTGTTGTTTGGTGGCAGACTTAGATAAGATGGTAGCTAGCCGGACAGAAACTTAAAATGTCCTACCACCAACTAAACCGGGTACTAAACATGTACCTCGCTGGGGATCGAACCCTACGTTGTTTACATTGAGCCACGGAGGCGCTTTATATAGATATTATAAGATATATTATACATGTCGGAGATAGCGATATATTAGCGACAAAATGCATTATAGGGACCGTAGCAAAACTATCACAGTACGCGTTTGCTACGAGAAATGATCCAAGTGGCGCTGATATCGCCGGAAGCGGCGCGGTGACGTTTACAGTAATGTTAGATCTGCACTACAATAAGGTGCATGCATAATGCTACCGGCCGTCGAAGGAGGCCCTACTCTTTGCACATCATCGAGGGTGGGTGACTTTGATTACTTATTATCTACGTCGAGTGGAAGGATTCGGTTAGTCGTTACTTGATAAGAAGCCGATTATGGAATTTGAGTAGGAGGGATTATAGACTAGACTGGTTGAATCCCACAGATTGCACGCGAGGGCCAAGTTGGATGGCATGAGGGGCGTGCAATTGTTTACCTTTCATGGTAATCAATCAACCTGAGAGGTTTCATGATCATAATTGAGTCATTATTGGCGTGCGAGTAAGTGGTCTGTAATTGTCTCCTCGCAGAGTTTAAGTTGATCGGGCCTGTCTTCTATCAGTAGCAGACCTTCCGATATCATTTTCACCTATAGTAGCTTTGCAATTGCTCGAACAACCGTATACCACGAGATGTCTGGCGACGTCATAGTCGCTAGCAACGCCCGCGTTCCCGACATTTTTGAAATTTTTAATTTATTAGGGGCACTGTTTCATCAATAATTTCTACAATTTACAAACTAAATGAATGAATAAGCTTAATTACAGCTCTGGAGTCACACGGTATGTCAAAAACAAAATGAATCCAAAGAACTACCAAGAAAGACTCGACAACCTTAATGCCAAAAAATGTCCCGTTTAAAGTTTATTTCATTTCTCTGCTCGTAAAATCGTCAGTTCGCGAAGAGCGAACGCTTAATTAAATCTACATAATTCCTCAGACTAACAACATAGACTGCGAAAGTTGCATACTGCATTACAATTGTTACAGAAAGCCTTGTGAAAAAGTATAGCAATGTAAAAAATATTATATAAAAAAGAAAAGGGCAAAAGATTTTCTGTAAAGAAAAAAAGTTGTAAAGGAGGTCGCAAAAGACACTGTAGAGACTTAAGCCGTAAGTTTTCTTAACTTTGTTGATTGTAATAAGGAAAGACTCCTAAAATAGTAGTACTACTCTGTGTAAAAAGTATCGGGAATATGTCAATAAAAAGACCCGCGTAAAAGAGGTCGTTCTAATTTTTTTACTGCATGTTGGTAGCACTGTACTGATTTAGCGCGCAAAATTTGAGCGGGATCTGTCATTTAATTTGTTTTAAACTACACTTTTTGTTGGTCATAGTTTTGAGTCCTCGGCGATTTTTACAATGGAAAATATTGTTGAACAAAGAGTGTGCCTTAAATTTTGTGTTTCAAATGATATTTCATGTGGTGAATCACTAAAAATGTTGCGAAATACCTACGGCGAATCGTGTATATCGAAAACAAGGGCTTATGAATGGTATAAGGCTTTTAAAGAAGGCCGAGAAGTAGTAGTAGACTTGCCTCGTTCTGGTAGACCTTCAACCGCTACGACCAAAGAAAACATCGACAAAATCAAGAAGCTAGTGCTCGAAAATCGACGTATGAGTCTGAGAGAGTTGGCTAGTGAGGTGAACATATCTTTTAAGTCCGTCCACAACATTCTCATTGACATTTTAGGCATGAAACGCGTCGCCGCTCGACTAGTTCCAAAAGAGCTCAATTTTGTTCAAAAAGCGCAGCGAAAGCATGTCGCTGAAGACATGGTTTCCCGAGCTTCTACGGATCCGACCTTTATGAAACGTATAATAACTGGCGACGAGACATGGGTTTATGAGTACGACATGCAAACAAGCCAACAGTCTTCAGAATGGCGTCTCGAAAACGAGCCGAAACCCAAAAAACCGCGGCAAAGTCGCTCCAAAATCAAGGTGATGCTGACAGTTTTTTTTGACTACCGTGGTGTGGTTCACTCCGAATTCCTTCCAGAGGGAGAAACAGTGAATAAAGAATATTATTTAGGCGTCATGAAGCGTTTGCGTGAGAGTATCCGCCGAAAACGTCCAGATTTGTGGCAACACAACTCATGGATGCTGCACCATGATAATGCACCATCACACACAGCCATTATAGTGAAAGAGTTTTTAGCGAAAAATTCAACAAAAGTTCTCGACCAAGCACCGTATTCACCTGATATGGCTCCGTCTGACTTTTTTTTATTTCCCAAGTTAAAATTACCACTTCGAGGAAAACGTTTTGAGTCGATAGAAGCCATAAAAGAAAATTCGCTGAATGAGCTAAAGGCCATACCGCAAATAGCCTATGAAAAATGTATGGAAGACTGGGTGAAGCGGTGGAGATGTTGTATTGCAAGCGATGGGGCCTACTTTGAAGGCGATAAAATAAATTTAGATGAATAATTTGTATTTTTTGTTTTATTGACAAATTCCCGATACTTAGTACACTGAATGTATTGCTTGGTATTTCTTTAAGCGGAGTGCATTTTTATTTTTATATATCAAATGTAATATAATGTTTATATATAATGTGTATATATAATGTTTGTCAAAATTAATCATTTAAATAAAGTTCAGTTATAGAATTGTAAAAAAAAATTATATATCTATTCTTTATTGCACCAAAATATTACAATAACAGAGTACAAACAATAGGTCACGTACAATTTTATTTACACATGTGTATATGCTTACGCCTGTTTCCCATTGGGTAAGCAGACACTATTGAATTCCACTTGCAACGATCCTGACAAACTACTTTTGATTCTTCCACTCTCATCAAATGCTTCATACACACTCGTCGGTTAGTGGTTGACCGCATCTGACCGTATCTGACCGTTTATGAGTAAGTCAGTCACTTGATTGATATTGATACCTATACCGACCCTTCCATTCACGATATCGTTATATTTTGCTTTCGTTAATCTCCTTTCACTCATTGTGAAAACCAAACCACCTTATTATACCTCTTTCTATCTTACTCACTACGTCATCTTGCACGCCACATCTTTCTCTACACAATTCTTTAACCTACCATTCAAAATCTCTCCACATATACTACGTAGTGATCGCATTTCTACTGCGTTGATTCTGCTTTCATGCTTCTTCTGCCATACAGCAGCGTGGGTGCCAGAACGCCATTATTCTTTAATCTATCATTCAAAATTACTCCACATATACTAAGCAGTGATCGCATTTCTACTGCGTTGATTCTGCTTTCATGCTTCTGCCATACATCAGCATTGGCGCCAGCACGCCATTGTGTTAATTTTATTTCTATTGTCTAAATACATAATAATAATAAATAATTTACAAGAAAAAAATAAGTTACTATAAAAAACAAAAATTGCCTGCTTAATATCCTAATTAACGTTGGTAGGTTTGTTTTATGAGAGATTCAGTCTCGTCCGGGTAACAAACAAAACAAGAAACAGATCTAAGTGAATAAGTAACAAAATTTTTGAATTTAAATTAATCAATTAGTCATCACTCATATTATATTTATTATATACATATTTCTGACTATTTGGATGACAAGCAAACATGGACACAGGCCACTCGGCGATATTCCGTCTAATAATACAAAATATTGTATATAACTGCCTTATTTTGTCGAGTTACACATTGTAACCAAAACCTACTTAAAAATAGTAACAAGTTAAAGCTTTGTGAATGAGCAGTAATTTCAGTCATTTTATTTATTTTAATACTAGCGTTTCGCCCGCGGCTTCACCTGCGTGTAATAACTTTATCGCGGATATGTAACTACTCACTTTATCGGGATGAAAATGTAATAATCTACCTATGTACCAAATTTCACGTTATGTAGAGCAACATAC
Source organism: Oegoconia quadripuncta (assembly GCA_949316235.1). NCBI lineage: Eukaryota > Metazoa > Arthropoda > Insecta > Lepidoptera > Autostichidae > Oegoconia > Oegoconia quadripuncta. Next base: position 19,339,316 of record OX438746.1, read on the forward strand.
AAATAAACATCCAAACTTTCGCATTGACTATTGGCTATTATTATTATTATATTGACAAACTATTCTAATAAATATTCTTTGACTGAAGATACCACAATCTTATCTGAAGAAAGATTGCAGTAGAAACACGCGATGTCAGTAAATTCGAACGCTAATGTGTGGTCCTATAAGCTTATTCTTCCTCCACGTAAGAGACTCCAGCGACAAACGGGGCCCGGGATGCAATCAACATCTCATTAGTGGACTCCCTTAATTCCTGTCCTCCGGAGGTCCCTGATTTCTTCGATAAACCGTTTATTACAATTCCCGTTGCCAGCCTCTGTTCTTGTCTCGCGAATATCAGAGTTACCCCATTGGCGATTATGTTGAAAAATTGAGCGAATTCAGATTGGGCTCGATTGGAGGTAAATTGCGCATAGGGGAAAGACAAATCAATGGGGGAGAAGTTTAATGCCTTGGCTCGTTATTTATGATTTGGGTTGTGGATATAAAAGTCACAGGTTCTATGGCTTAAGAAAATTACTACGTAAATAAGCCGACTTGATATTATCTACAGAAAAAATGATAAATATGCTACCACTTGTGTCAATTTAAAACCACGACGAAAAACGATGGAGTATTGTATGTGGTAATTTAAGTACTTTAATAATGCTAAGTCCGATTTGAGTGAGGTTACTATCTATATATTGAAGTAGGAGGATGGCTTCTAGCCATGTTTTATGAAAATCGGTTTATCCGTTTCGAAGATATTTAAGTTTTAACACAGTTACTTTGTCTACCTTCGGAAGTTTTCTAAACGTTTATTTATTTATTTATTTAACACTTTATTGTATATAAGCATACACGTCAAACAAAACAAAAAACAGGAGAATATTAAAATGTACAAAAGGCGAGCTTATCTCTATAAGAGATCTCTTCCATCAAACCTCAGTAAGGAGACAAATTGATGAGGTAACGTAAAAGTAGACAGCGAGTACACTTACAAAAACAGTAGTTATAAACAAACATACAACTAATAAATAGATAAAATAATAACCATGTCGATGACATACATACTTAAATTATGGTGTTGTTATAATATAAATAAATATAATAATATAATCTAATATTAACGTTCAATTTATTATAACTAGCTGTTACCAGCGACTTCGTTAGAATGGAACATTTCATCAAAATTGTTTCAGAATTTTTTTTACCTATAATGTTATTTCAGATTAAGATCTGAAATTTGGTCAGTAGTCTACTGACCAAATTTATATATACACAAACACAAACTTTCACATTTATGATATTAGTTTCCGTGTTTTTTTTTCAATTGAAACCAACAACCAGTGCCCTTACGGTCTAGTAAAAATGATTATGATATTACCAACGCTCCCAAAATGAAGCAGCCAAAATGCCCCAATTGTAGCATCTTGCCACTATATCCACGGGGGCTATACTTGGGAGCGCAATTGTATTTTGATAGCTATCTGCTTTAGTCACATATTTTCCTTATCTTTGTTCTCACTCATTAGTATCTCGTGAACAAAGTTTGTAGTTTTACCGCTAACTGGTATTCTTACGTAGTTGTCCCCCAGATTACGATAAGGCTCATTCGCATTAACGATATTTCATTTCCATATCGCAATTTTGTTCATAATTTCTTTTGTTTGTAAAGTTTTTAAAGTACCTACGCTTTACCTTTTTTTTTGACGCGGGGAAGCGTATGCGTACTGCTCGCCTGGGTGACGGCGAGACGGTTATGTGGGTCTCCCCTCCATGTCTGGAGGGATACCCACTAAAAACCCGCGACGACCTTCTTCGGCAGTAGGGAGGACCCAGGTCCCAGGAACGCTTAAGCATAAGTAGACTGGGACGCGAAAAAAGAGACTGGTGTCGATTCGGATGTACATCCAACTAAACTAAACTAAAACGAGTTTTAAAGTAGTACTGTCTCTATCTCCCTGGAATAGTACGATGCGACGGCACCACTCCAAAACTGGATTTAGTTTAGTTTAGTTTAGTTGGTGTACATCCGAATCGATACCATTGGCTAATTTAAGATAAGACAAAATAAGACAAGACAGAAGAAATATACGACACATAACGACCTACTTGATTAGAAATCCTAACTGCTATACGAAAAGTCTAAAGGTCTCGGATTTGAATCCCGCTAAGGGTAGGTATATGTGCGTATGATGAAAACGGACATGTGTACCCGAGTTATAGATGTTTTACCCGTGGCCACATTCTGGTCCTCAAGAATTTGATGTTTTTGCCATCGATTTGCTAAGAAGAAGATAGATGTTTAACATTTTTATAACATTTATTTGCAAAAAATATGTGTTCCCGAGTTATGGATGTTTTTCATTTAAATATGTATTTATTTACAAAAAAAAATGTATTTGTGTAGTTCATCAACCATCTGATATCGATTATACAAGACTAGCTGCTTGGTGTGGAACTAGATGGTGCTGTTTATGTCCAAGGAAACATATTTATTTATAGGTAGGATACAAAAGACACAACACGCAAAGCACACAAAGGATACAAAACACAAGTCCGCAAGATAGCTACTTTATATTAGTGGGATGGGTTGGGATGAGATGACTTACGACGGCGACGTGAATTTTCTTCCTAACATTAACCCCATTTTCTAGTGATCAATATATCGTGGCAGAGTTTTAAATCAACACTTCGTGTAAGACACACAGGCTCGCAGAACTGGCGCGGAGTAATTTAATGAGCTGACCCGCTAATTGGTGAACAGCTGGTCCCTCGACGCAGTACATGGATGAGGTAGAGGTTTCTAGAACACTGCATAAAATGCGAATATGAAGTGTTCATGGTACACACGCCCGCATTACTGTAACAATTCCAGTATAAGCAGGCAATAAATTTTACCGCTCAAACAGAACGTTTTCAGTTTTGATTTAGATTTGGTTTAATTGATGCAAAACATGGTATCGAACTATTTTTGATCACTTAGTGAAAAGCCGAGCATTGCCCTCTCCACAGCTCGGTGCGTGACTTTCAGCTTTCTTATGAGGCCCATAGATACGACATTTCAGTGTCATAATCCATCACTGATAACACATTGATTAAAGACTTTCGTCTTCAAGCACTGAGGTATTTTGGACGAGAAGACGTTGCGCAGATTCCCGAACGTTGCCCATCCGAGTTGGATTCGGCGGATCAGGAATGAGGAAATCCGTAGGCGGACGAAGGTCGCTGATAGCCCAGCGGATTAGCAGGTTGAAATGGCAGTGGGCAGGGCACATAGCTCGAAGAGAATAGTCCCGGTGGGACATTAAAGTTCTAGAATGGAGACCACGCATTGGCAAGCGCAGCGTAGGACCTCTACTCACAAGGCGGGCAGATGACCTGATAGAGATCGCGGGAAATTCAAATGATTAGCGCGATACGATATGTGCTTAACGTAACGTTTATGGTTATGGTTTAATTTTGGTGTGTGTTTAAACATAGAGCGATTGGCCCCCCGGTGTCGCTGTGTTTACATTATCTGTGGTGCGCGCAGCCAGCTTACACTACTGGTACTGTTACCGTCGTTGGGCTGTCAACTTGTACATTTACCTACAATTGACTATAGTTCTTGTAACATAGTCCTATAATCTACTGTTTTGGAACCGATGTATACCATCTTAGTAGATTAGTTATATAAATGAGTGGGAAAATTATTCTATTTGCCTACTAGGAGAACCCAAACACTAGAACCAATATTATGACTAAGCTGTTTTGAAATAAACATTACTTTATTTTAGGTATTTATTTATAATCGCTTTTAGTGCTAAGGCCGCCTAATTGTACTCTTATCAGTATTGTGTTTTGTAAAATGTATGTTCTCCTTTTGTACAATAAAGTGTATTTGTATTGTATTGTATTGTATTGTATAATTTTAAAACGTCCGCCTGGCTAGCTACCACCATCTCATCTAAATCTGCCGCTAAGCAGCAATGTTAATAGCATTCTTGTGTTCCGGTTGTCAGAAATAAGATAGCCAGTCCTCCAAATGTGTTGGAGTTTCCGAGTCAGTACGCTTCCACCTTCGACCTCATCTTCACATTCACATTGTGTGATTGAGGACAAGTGCTTACCGTAGACTATAATTTACATAATATTCGTATATCTACAGGTTGACTTTTACTTAGTTCGTGATGCCAAAAGATATGCATGTACTCATGTTATTAACATCTTTCCCAAAGAATTTTTTTAAATAATTGTTTTGAGAGCAGTTTGAGAGTTTTAAGAGTATGAAATATTATAATATAAAATAATAATTAACAATTTTGTAATATAAAAACCTATTTTTTAAAAAGAGCAACCTCTCGAGTTTCTTGTTTGCTCTTCTCAGGGGAAAATTGCCTTTTGAACAAGCAGTAGCTTTAAAAATGTAAAATCTGTCGATTTGATTTGTATAGTTTGGTTTGGTTTGGTTTAATTTAGTTGGTTTACATCCGAAACGACACCAATGTCTATTGTCTATCTATGTATTTATTCGTATGGAAAGACTAGTAGACAGACCAGTAGGCTTAGTATGTTACTTGCAGAAGCAATTCTCCTTCAATTTACTAAGGGCAATATATTGCACAATAATCGCCGTAAAACATCAAAATCGATTTACCCATTAACAACAGCAACTTTATAGCCAAGCGTTTGTGTGAAACGACAGTTCCGTCTTTGCTGATCAACCGAAGAACTAAAAAGTGCTTAGCCTTTGATAATTGGCAGACGACGGCAGAGGTACAACTAAAGGTAATACAATTTTTTTAGCAATATGTCACCGATCGCACTACAGCTGCACTGTTGCTGCCTGTAAAAAACTTGCTAATTTTACATAATATCATTAAACTACTTTTTATGTTTTCTCGAGTCATAGATTTCTATATAAATATTTATACCTACCGTCTAGATAAATATTGGTTAGAAAAAATTTTCACTTTTGACAATACCCTAACTCATGTTGCGCTACTGTTCCTTATTTATACTGTGCCTACAGTCAATGTTTAAATTAACTGCGTTCACCCCGCCGCCGCGCCGCGGCCGCTCTGATGTTTTCCTTTCCGTTTTAACTGCTTACTAATTTCCTTTTTAATTTTCCTTCGAAAGACAATCGAGTTGTTTATTTAGTTATTTTTTTAATTGCGCTCGGCCAATTTGAAAGTTTAAACTTGACTGGGCAAAAGAATTTTTCACTCTAAATTCCAGAGTTAATTATCTCAGTGTTTCTGCGACTATTCACGAACAGAAATGAGCTTGACATCAAAAATAATTAAGTTACAACGTAAATTTCGAAAAGTTGAATTCTTTTTACAGAAAAAACTTCTATTATAAGTGGGTACATAAAAGGGGTATAATTAAAAATAAATTGCTATGTATCTAATTACTTACTTTGATTTTAGCAACATCCAGGCATAAATTAAACGGATTGGTATTTTACTGGAAACCGTAACTAACTGTGAGTATATTTGAAGAAAACTCTCAACGCTCTAGCTCAACAGTAAGTGAGGTTTTAAGAAGGACCTTCCTATAATTTAGGATAAATGTAGAATAATACACACATAAGCAGTTACGTCTAATCTTTTTTCGAATTTTACCTGACACATTTCCGTTTGTCCAGACATAACTTAAGTTGGCTGTACGCAAAACGCACACTACTGTAAGAGCGGCGACATTAGAACACATTGATCTCCCTTGTTTTTATGAGCAGAGATCACACTGATCCTTTTCTACGTAAGGAAATCTTCATGGATACCGGTTCACCTCGGGGGGAAGAAGTTAATTCTGGACTCTGTTAACAGTGTTCCTCTCGTCGCCTTGTGATGAAGTTCAAGAATGAATACCACTGCAACAGGTTCATAAGAATCGTGCATTTCAGGACACGCCTCTTAGCGACGCTAGTTTTCCGACCACCTTTTGATGACTAGCTGTAACATGTTCGCGCGTCGTCAATTAAGATATGTTCTGGTCGGATAACGGACGTGCTCAGTCACCCGGAGGCCCGTAGGGGCCAAGAAATCGAGCATTGGTAACTCCCGTTTTACTACATATCTGGTTTATGGCTCCGCCACTGACCGCACCCTCGTCAGCTGAGGGTAAAAACCTCCCATGGCTCCATCAATCATCTTTGTGTTTCGGGCGGAATCTTGAGATATGTGCAGAGTCGGTACATATACATTTCTTGGTTGTCTACAAATGTTTATTCTGTCTGTAACCCTGTACGTAGTTCAGAAAATTTCAGGGTAGGGAGAGCAGCCACAATAATATCACTCCTCCTCCGCACCTCCACCTGGACCTTAACACTAGTACGGGCCCGCGTGAACCGTAGGAGATACCCATACCATCACTCCTCTCAACTTTCAGTCCACTATGTCGCGTCCGAAGTGGGCTCCGGATCCCACTTGGAGCTAGTCCGCCGACAAGACGGGCCCCGTGATACCACTGTTAATGAGCCTTTCGTTGCGACAAGGCAATATTCCATTGGGATCCCGTCTCCCGACCACACGGATTCTCTAATTTCCTCACTAGCCATCTTAACTCTCTTCGATAAAGTTTAATTGTGACACAGAGTTCACTACTTCATTTAATTCTTTTTCTTCTATTTATTATTCGACCTGCGAAGGGCCACAGACATCTCATTTACATAATTACATTTTTGTTTTTGTTTCTTCTTAAAGTATCTAAAATAACACTGCGATCTTAAATTTCTTTGGAGTATTTGTGAAAATAAAATACATTTCTCAGGAGAAATGCTGACTTACTGTAGATAATATTTACAACATCGTATACTGTTATATTCTTTTCACAGAGAATAGAAAGCTTACATTTTAAATTATTGGTGCACATATATTCTATTCTACTTCAAATTACTATCCAATTAACCGGGCATGTGCAAGTCGAGTCTCGGGCAATGAGTATTCCGTTCCGATTATCTATATAGTTATTTAAAAAAATCGCATTATTTATCTTTGACAGTTGCATTACTTACCACTTCTTACCACGTACGACCACCCTGTGGAACGGACTTCCGGCAGCGGTATTCCCGAACGAGTACGACATTGGAACCTTCAAGAAACGAGCTTACACCTTCCTCAAAGGCCGGCAACGCATCTGTGACCCTTTTGGTGTTGCGGGTGTCCATGGGCGGCGGTGATTACTTTCCATCAGGTGACCCGCATGCTCGTTTGCCGCTCTCTCATATAAAGAAAAAAAAACAACTTTGCTCTGAATGCTCTGAATAAGATACTGTGACCGACCCTTTCGGTTACACGTTGTATAAGGTAATGCGACACTGATAATTTTCCCTCCATTTAGGTACGTACATCAATACAACGTTTCTTGCTATCACCATCATCCGCCCGTAAACATCCCGCTGCAGGGACATATGGCTTCCCTCGTTTATGCGGGAGTATAGGCCGTTGTCCACCACGCTGCTGGCCCAATGCGGCCCAAACTTCACATACCTTAGAGTTTTTATTTCTCAGGCATGCTGCGATGTTTTCCTTCGCTGTTTAGGAGCAGTCGGATTAATGCACATAAGTAATTAAATATAATTTAAAAACTCATTGGTGCATGGATTGCCTGGGAATCGAACCCGGACCTCCCAAATTGGGTGGCCGCGTCTTAACCGCTGAGCCACCGACGCATTTTTTTATAGATCTTGCTATGTTTTTAATAATTTAGGATAATATAAGTATACAATTACTCAGAAAATAAAAATTATTGTATTAACATAGTTATAAAAAGTGTATCGCCTCGAGCACTTACGTACGTGATGCTAAAATGCACAAAGTGGAATTCAGTTATTTTGATAATGTAAAAAAAATGAGCTAAAACAGCGCCAAATAGTGCACAAAGGAAAAAATTGTGCCACCGTAGTATAAAGAGTTATTCAATATTTTAAGGGAGCATTCTGGCGTTACGCGTAGCTGGAATCCTCATTCTATACGCAGAGACTGCTTTACCCATGGTTATAAATATTCTCGAGTGGAGACCACGCACCGTCAATCGCAGCGTAGGATGTCCACTCACGCTGTTTCGCAGACAGGGCCACTATCCACTACACCAATCGATTGACAAAATATTTAATTAGTTGATTAATTTGTATTTCCTAGTACAATAACATAGGGAAAAGAAGAAAAAGCGACAAGAAACTCCGGAACAGCAACATCTGTTAAACAATTTCCATGTTTTGTTTTTTATTACAATTCATATTACATTCATTAAGAAAAATATAATTATAACTAAAAGACATAATAACATAGCATACTTACGAGTATAGATACATTACTAATGCCTAGAAACTACTCAATTAGGCACTATTCCAAATTCATAGATTCGTCATTCTTCAGGATTTTTTCCATCCATCCACATGCACATATGCTCACTCACACACACGCATACACACACACTAACACAAAAATACACCAAAATTAATTCGTTCATTCTCATGCCTCCGTAGCTGAATATATGTATTTTTTTAGTAATCTGTGGTTAATGGTGCTGGTGTTACAATTAACCATGTTAGTTTGTAAATTAGTCAGTAACAGTTATTGTAGTTGTTAGTCCTAAATAAATAAATTAAAAAAAAGTACCTTTCGAGTATCAATTCGCTAGATGCAGGCCGATTCGATGAATAGTTCTTCAAAAACAATGAAGTTATTTAGACTTTGAAAAAGGGCAGCGCAATCGATGGATTTTTTGTCGGTCGGACTTTTTTGTTCTCCATTTCATCCTCGCGTACAAAATTGTCCATCCTGAATTTTATATTCGGCCTACAAAAGTCCGTTGTAAAAAAAACCGAGGTACTATGTCACATAAATTGATATGACTAATTTGTAAATAGTTTAGTCTGCACCCAACTGAATCGCATGACCTAAATCGAATAGAAGTTTTCTACTCTCCTTCGTCGTCACTAATTCGAGCCCATTCATCTACTGCTAACAATGGTAAATGGTTGGATTCACGCAAATGGCTTTAGGAGTGTTTTCTAAAGAAAATACTGTGTATTACAAATCGCCAGCCGTAAAGTAAAGGTTCTGCGAAGGGTGAGGGTAACCTTTGCCGTATCAAAACAAATAATGCGGAAAATTTACCAATGTGCGTCGATAAGTCTTGCTTATTTACCAATTCAACGGAAATTTTGGGTGTGAAGAGTTTTTATTTTGTTAAATTTGCTAAACAGCAGCGCTGCTTTACTATATCTGTGGTATTATACGGTTTTCTTTGCAATATACTTTGATAAAGCATTTGAAAGTCAACTCCGAAAGTCAATTCGGCGCGGTTTTACGAAAACTGGCAATACAGTTGGTATCTGATAATGTATGATGGCTCTATACCAAACATTTGAGAATAGTAACCGAGTCATTGAAGAAACCTCGAAGGTATGAAGCTCAAATGAAGGCTGACAGAACGGTAACCGGTATTTTCAAATTGCAATGTAATTTATTCAATTATCGTTCCTTGTTCTTATTCTGCCCACAATGTCGCAAGTGATGCTCTTATCATGCACAGGCTATTGCCTGTAGGTACAATAGTATTGTCCTACTATTGTAGGAGCCTGCAGGAACAGGCAAACACCACCACCCCAGACGAGCATGACACGATACGCAACAGTACCTACACGTTTCGCCTCTACACGAGGCATCATCAGGGAGTATACTGTCCAGTTGAATGCAATAGATTAAACCGGAGTTAGTATTGTATTACATTCCCCCTCCCTATGTGAAATTGCAAATTGAAAAGACATTATCTTCACAGTTCATTTACTGTCAATGACATTTTTAAATTTAGTCGTATGTAAATGGTTTGGACTTCATAAATGATTCGGATCGACAGAAATACTTTACAAAAAGATTCCATCCCATCATTTTTGCTCCTAGCAGCAACAATCCATAGGTTAACCTGTTTTCTGATCTCAAAACTCGCCCTGATGTCGGGTAGTCTACCCATTCGTTCTCTGACCATTAAACTTCCTGATTCCTACGACTCTGCACCAGAAATGAGTTAAACACTCCTCCAATCTAAATACAACTGCAATACAATTTCTAAATGTACAGTACACTAAACTATGCACGTGCGACACGGAAATTAACGCTATTTCCACTCCGAATGTGGCCGTACTCCATACGGGATATTTTCCAGCCGCGTGTGATTACTGATGCGGTGCTCTGAAATATCCGTTTCTATGTGACACAGATTGCCAATCCTAGAGTACCAATACGGTAGGTACCCAGTAATTTAGCAAACATCCAGCTTCATATAAATGCTAGAGTTTGCTCTAACGTCGCATAAATTATATTCATTAACAGTCCACGCAACACGTAATTGATTACAAACGATTAGTCTATGTGCCGTGTAGTTTCCTGTTGAGTAGAACAGAACTAACCTGTCTTTTTCTTTGAGAGATATAACAGCCGATCAAGGGATTGTGAGCAGCATAGACCAGAAATAGGCAGCAGTGTTATTGATCACCTTCCTACAATCTACGGTCACCAAACGGAGAACAAACTGGGAGAGGCTTATGTCAGCAGTAGCCTTTAATAGGCTGTGATTAGTCTACTTAGCAAATTGTGATGTGGCGGCATTCTCACTACAGCTACGAAATGTAATGTTCTAGGTCAGCATTCTGTAGGATATTTCGCCAAATATTCGGGGTAATTGAGCGATCTGCTGCTGTATCTTATTCCAAAAATCGATATTCCAACTTTGGATAATTATAATAAATAATAATTATAAATATTTCGGTCACTTACACTGACCATCTAGTCCCAAACTAGGCAAGCTTGTACTATGGACACTAGATTACCGATAAACATATTCCTGACTCGGGATTAAATGTTCGTATTCATCACACAACCATTTACCCCGAACGAACAACCATTTATTCGAACTTGCAATCTTTGGTTTCGCTGACAATCACTATCCACTACGGCAATAGCTAAAAGATAGCGTACATTAGAGCAATAAGAGTTTCCAGCTGTACAGATACACATATACATACATACACACTGGATTTGGAACTAAAGTGTATATAAAACTCAGTTTTTGTGAAATATTCCTAAACTGAAGCAAAGACAGACCAATCACCATCTTCGATTTTATATTTATTTGGCAAAATAAGTTCATCGCAAGGGATATAACTTGCGTGGACACGCTAGCATCGACCCATATATGTGCGACTGCGGAGCGAGCGGGCGCGGCCGCTGTGGGAGCGGAGTTAAAAAAATCGCGGAAGTACCAGGACCAGGAGGAAGGACCGGTTCGACATGTTCGTACCGGTTGGGTTCGAGACGATGGAACTTGGGGCCCTGAGGCAAAACATCTGGTCCGAGACCATTCGGCGCGTCTCATCGACGCTTCTGGTGATTGCAGAGCGCGCTGCTAGGAAGCTTCCTTACCGTAGAGAATAAGTTTCTCTATTCAGCGCGGGAACGCTGTTTGCCTGTTCAGCACTATGTCGCTTCAAGGAAATTCACTAGACACAATTTTTTACCTATAATAATAATATGTATGGTGCCTATCTATATATTTGCCTCACACACGCGTATACACACAAACACACCCCCCTCACACAAACCATGCATGCACCCTCACACATCCTCTGCTACACACATTTACTCGCTTACTGTTGATACAAGATATTATGGAAACATATTTATGTTAGTTAGTTTGCCTTTCTTTTTGTTAATAGGCAGAAGCATGCAAATCTTAAATAAATGATCTCACACCTAAAAAAATTCTAACGTGCTAGTTACATCTAAGGCTAGTTCTGCATGCATGTCTATCTCCCTAAGTCTAATTTAACAGATGTTACTTAGAAAATGTAATGACCAGTGAAATTGTATCCCTATTATGGAAATTTTGGCATCCACGATACAGGTCTAGCCTAGTGTGGACGCTACAGCAAATGTATAATTATGTATGGTCCTTTTTGGTAAATAAACATCTTATCTTATCTTATGTTCATATTATGTTATGAGTTGTATTTAAGATTATTAAAACAAGTTTGGGAATACGTTTAATTCTGGTTGAAGTTACTCCAATAACTTATAAATTGTTACAATCTAGATAACAATTTTGGATATAAATTCAACACCACAATTATAATTTAATCCCTTCCAAATCCCTGACAAGGTCGTCCCAAGTTTTTCTCATTCAAGTGCCCTTACCTAACCCCACTTTGTCTAATTATCTTTCACGTAACACTATTTAGAAAGGCACGATATGTCTGAACATTAAGCAGGTGACCTACGACCGCGGACGAACATTTGGAAGTACGCCAGAGTTACACCTAAGGCTACACTCACATTGGAGACGTAAGCAGGCATTGCAGAAAGTAGGTATTCACATATTAATAAGCAAGAGACAATAAGGAATTGTGGGAGTTCTCTCCTTTGTTTTCCATCAACGTCTACTGTTTCCGGTCAGTAGAAATGACTACATAACGTAGTAATGTTTTTTGCGTTTCTTTTTTTTTATTAAAAAATACAATTAATAATTTTAGGGTAGCAATAAAACGAGTGACTGTAAATTACATTTTGAAGTTTCAAAATTAATTAATTTAAGTTATAGTATTACTAAGTGAGTGACTGACTGCGAATGACGAGAAATCAACAGAAAAGCAACTTACAAACATTAATTTGAGTTACTTAAAAAACAAAATGAGAAGCTTCATAATATTGGAGCGACCTAATATTTGTTTGAGTGTCAACGTTACGTACTGTATTTTTTTCAATATTTGGCAAATGTAATTCTTACATGTCAACCTAACACGAAGGGTAGGCTCGCTTCCGCCATACCCTTCGAACCTAACCTATCCATGTCGGGGTGCCAAGAACTCCCGTGCTCGCTTCGCTCGCACTCGTCCGGCTCGCTTGCGCCATACCCTTCTAACCTAACCTAACCATGTCGGGGTGCAGTTATGCTTTAGTTGCCCTCTTTGTATATCCAATCGCTCACTTAGTAATGTAGTCACTCACTTAGTAATACATACCGCTCAAGTTATTAAAACAGTATGTCATCATCAGTCATAAAGTTTTTTTTTATTCGCTTGTTTTATAATTCCTCATAATTTTACGGGGTTGGTAGAATCACGCCGCCGCCCATATTAGAACGAAAGCTGACATTTGACAACCGATTGGTGTAGTGGATAGTGGCCTTGTCAGCGAAACCAACGGTTGCGGGTTCGTATCCCGCGAGGGATAACTATTTGTGTGATGAATACGAACATTTATTCCCAAGTCATGGATGTTTAGATAAATATTTATGTATGTTTATCCGTTATCTATAGTACCCATAGTACAAGCTTTGCTTAGTGTAGGACTAGATGATTGGTGTAACTGTCCGAAATGGCGACCTGTTTGGTGTAGTGGTTTGATACTCTGACTGCTATACCAAAAGGTCGCAGGTTCAAATCCCGCTAGGGACATATGTTTGTATATAAATACAGACATGTTTTCACGAGTTATGCACGTTTTTCATTTGTATCTGTATTTATTTACAACAAAAAAAAATAGCCTAGTTGATTAGTGTGGAACTAGATGGTACTGTATGTAGGTATGTGCAAAGGTTATATTTATAATTTTAGTAAGATGGCCAGTATAGCCCATACTATTAACTCTCTGCGCCCTCTTCCGCGTCCGCGCCCGCCCCGTCCGTGAACAAGCATAAAGCGGCCACACAGTTGAACATCAGGGCAAGGGTTTTAAAGTTAAATATGAACTGCGCGGTCCGAACATTATTTATTCAGGGCGAAACTGTTGCGTCGGGTTGCTTTTAGTTGAAAACATAATATAATTAAACGTGTATTCTTTAAAAACCTTGAACTCGGTTATAGGTCAAAGTTGTACAATAAAGTGACTTTCAACTATAAAATCCATAATTGGTTGTAATGTCGATAGTTTTGTCGATTCATTATTATGGTTCAATTAATATTTAAAACATTTTATAGTTCTAATTTATAAAACTATAAATCATAAATAAAGTTCCACCATCCACCTCCTGGCTCTATCATCAGACCCTCGACACCAAGTCCAATATATTGGGCTCATCAAAACGAATCATAAGAGCCCAAACTCAAGGGGTTTACTAGTAGCCACGGATAGTTCAACTATCCATCTCCTGACTCCATCATCAGATCCTCGACACCAATTGCAATATATTGCACTTGTTGAAACGTATATGAGCCTAAACTGGTGGGGTTTACTAGTAACAACTGAAGAGTTCCACCAACCACCTCCTGGCTACATCATCAGATCAGCTCCAAGCTATTAAATTATAGTATTGTCATCCGAACTACATATACATTCCAAGTTTTGTTTCGATATGGCAATTTTAAATATGTCAAAATTGACAGCCAAAATTTGTTAGTTACAAGTGAAGCTAATAAAAGGCTTGCTAAAAATTTTTTATTATTAAAAGGTTTACAAATGCTTGTTACATCGCTTAGAAGTAGTAAAACCTTATGTATATTCGTGAGTAGGAGTATCACGATAATCATCCCAAATTGGGAGGTCAAAAACATCCCAAACACAAGAACTTCGGAGTCCAAAACATCACGGGCCTACAAAACATTAAGTTAAAACTTTTTGTAAAGTACAGAGGTGACCCGCCGTCCTCGTCTTGTAAATCCTATCCTTCCATGGTAAATCCTATAAGCTAGGATCGACAGCACTGCTGAAGATACCTACTAAAGGTAAACAGTGCCCTAAGTAACTCTATGGTTACCTTGACCCCGAGGCTAAAAATGGGGTGTGTAACTACTGACCTACAATTACCAGCGGTACCTACAGTAAAATTTTGTGGTCCGAAATCAAATATTTTTAAATGTATTGCGAGAATTTGCCATAATCGCCACACTCTGATGTGGATTTCAGATTTTCAGGGATCTCCCTATCTCACGCTGCGACCCAATACCGGTCCATATAATGTTATTATGCTCAGGAGTAACAACACCTATGCGACTTGTTGCTTATATGGTTGATTAAAAGCATTTCAAGATATAACTTCACAACAAGATCAAACTGCAAACAATTTATCGTGATCTTTGTTATTTTATAAAACTGCAAAAGGTTAATGGACGTAGTTGTAAGATATGAAGCCTTATGCTCTACTGGTGCGCCAGCAGCAGCAGCTTTTCTTTCACAGAGGATATGGAGTATATAGACGGATTGATGGATTTGTCTCGTAATAGACACCTGACAATCTCGCCTCAACTCTCCTCTCTGTTTACTCCTGTAAACTAGGATCAACAGAGGTACTCGACACAGCGCCAACTGAATGTAGACTGTGTCCTACGAGACTCTATATTGCACCCTTAAACCCCAGACTGACAGACAGGAAAAGAAGTTACCACTTTCCCTTTCGGCAAATGGGAGTACAGCCAATGAAATGCAAACGGCACTAATGCTTACTCTATGGGGAAGGAGGTCGAGTGAAGTTCGATCCCCTGCTTTCGTATATGCCACGGATGCGCCTAGACGCAATAAGCGGGACAATAGTTGAGGCTACCACGGGTATAAGTGTCAGTAATAAGTAAGAGTGACAAAAACGCTTAAAAACTTGGAAATTGTGTCAGTTCGAGAGCAGGTCGTTTTACTCAATTTTGTTCAGCAAGCAAAGAAGGTCGAGTGAAGTTTGGCCCCTTGCTTTCGTATACACCATGGTGGGACAGTGGCTTTCATCTGAGGTAGCCTTACCGTGTGTAAAAGTATCAGTAATAAGAATGACCGCTTGAAAGCTTGGAAATTGTGTCGGTTTGGGACCAGGTCGTCCGGACGCACAATTTTGACCATCAAGCATGAGTTCACGTTCCACCCTCCAATTTACACACTCCCACATAATGTGATGTATTGGTTGTTCGCCAACGCTATAACAGTGACCATCACTGTTTTTAAGCTTCCCGTGTAATCCACCTGCTTATCTTCAATTGGTAATAAACGGAATTAACTACCACTAGTGGTCATATATTCAAGATAAATTCAAGGAGTCACCGCGGCAAATGCTGCTTACCGTCGCTTATCGAAAACAAACAGTGAATTATAATTGCACAATCCTTTCTAAATATTTAATTTTCCTCTAATACATTCAAGAATAGAGGAAAAAAACAATGGCTCCGTTATCAAACCGAAAACTAATTCCAAGTTTCGTCATTGTTTTCCATCGCGAAGCTGAGTGGAGGTATAAAAAGCATCGTGTCGCCAAACGATATCGAGTTTCTTAAAGCAATTAAGATAAAACCCTCGACAAAGGCCTCAAGGAAGCTCTCAGCTCCCTTTTGTTGGCATCATGCTGGTAATTAAAGTAGGTTTTCGATCAAAACTGCCCGCATGTTAGGCAGAAGGTCTGACTTAAGTAAGTCGTAAAGTTTGAAGCCTAGGATTACAAGACAGATTGGATCACTTTCAATGGAACGGTGAATGAAAGGAAGGTCAGCATAAATTACGTTATCTTTCGTTCTGGTGATAGCTTTGATTTAGTTGACACAGTAACACAATGTAGAGGTACATGCAGCCGAACGTTGACCGTAACACTTCTGGTATGAGCAAGTCGCTTGCATTGCTTGTTCGGTTCTCTCCTTTTTGCTATGCTTTGACTATTTTCAGACTTCGCGGTGGTTGTATCTTCTGGGTCTTCCTTTTCTCATCGATTCTAATCTCCGTATGTACAACTACAAATTTTATTAATGCTTTGAGGTCAACGCTGTCACCATTGACCGTGACCAATTGATTTTCAATTGTGACTGGGCCGCGGTATAGTTAACCAACTAAAAGAAAATATACAAGCCGAATTGAGAACCTCATTGTTTTTGAAGGCTGTTAAAAATATCATTTTATTAGTAACATAATATGACTTTTTGCTAATTTCATCAAATATAACACAAAACAATTAAATATTCCTGTTATACCTCCAATATATTTTTAGATTGTTTTAAAGTTACCATCAGTGCTCTGATTATGTCCTGTATACGTCAGTTGTAATTATAATACGTCCCGTAAATAATGGACAGTCAGCATATTTCGCTGCACAGTCCTTTAGCTATTACTAGAGTCCCGAATTGGTCAACTCTGCGTAAGGGCTCTTCTGTAGTTCTTTAAACCTACTTACGTACACAAGTGTTATTTTAGAACACGGAGTAAGACAGGCCTGAAGAATTGTATATTTTTTCGATGCGACTAGAAATACTCACCCTTCTAACAGTGGCGTGCATAGCATATTGTCACAGGGTAGGGAGAATGATAAAATTTGCTATTAAATGAGAAAAATTACAACTACAAAATAATAACTCACTCTTATTTAGAATATTTCTATTCACGTCAGTATGAATCAGTTATCTTGACAATGCATTTCGAGGAAAGCTTACAATTTACTAGAGTAGACACTGCCTTTCTGTCTGTATAGAGAGCACGCCACTGACTCCTAGATCAGTGGTGGGCAAAGTAGCCTTACTTTGCCCACCACTGATCTAGGAGTCGGCGGGCCGGATTAAATCCTTTCGCGGGCCACCTCCGGCCCGCGAAAGGATTTAATCCGGCCCGCCGACAACTGTCCTACGAAATGTATAACATCTGGCCCGCGATAATTATAATCGCATAAAAGTTACGTGGTAAGTAACTAACATTTGTGAAATTGTGTAATACTGTAATGTAATGTTTTTATAATACGATTAAAATGTTTGAAAACACGCATTTTAACTATAGGTAATTATGGCCCTCCTCTGAAATTTCTTAAATTTTCTGGGGCCCCATGAAGAAAGTTTGCTCAGCACTGATAGTAACAAATTGTCACCCAGTACCCAAAACACAACACGTGACTAGTGTTATCTCTGTCCCAATTGCTCTTTTTGTGAAAGCTTTATATTTAACTTCCTATGTCTATGTCCATTCAAAATTTGCAAGTCGAATTAGAACAGTTTCCTATTTACAGGAGCTGAAATTTTGCATACTCTTTCAGTTCTAATTACAATATATTTATATGATAGATATGAAGATGCTGCCGCTAGGGTCGTCTCCTCATGAGGGGAACTCCTTAATTGTTAATAGTACGAATACAAAACTTTTCAGACACTACTTTTGATAGTTACACATGATTTTCGCGATAACCTGATCCTACAACCAGGAGAGGGATCTCCGCAATGAGCGATAGCACAGTTGCGAATTTTTTCAGACACGTATAGTCCTGATAGTCAAACATAATTTCCACTATGAATTAGAGATGAACTGATGCTGCAGCCAGGATCGTCTTCTTGTAACGAGACGCCATGCGACTCGTTGGTTCTCTTTTTGCAGTATTCTCCTTGTTTGTTTCTTTTTCGGTTAAGTCATAATATTTTAAATTCAAAATTTGAACTCTGCCTGTTCTTTCTCTCTCTGTGTATCTTTTGTTTAATAAGTTCATAATTTACCGTTACAAAGTCAGTCTTTGTAAGTAGTATGTCTTTGTAAGTATAGAGTATACGTTTCTATTATTATTGTTTGAATACATACATAACTAAATAAATTCTGTTTATTCCTTTCAACCAGTATAAAAGTTATTTTGTGTACGTGTGTACGTGATACCTTTTTAATATAAGTTGTCACTGACAAGTATTTTCAAAGATCCGGCTCATCCTCATCTCTCTATATACTGTGGCCTACTCCTGGGCATTTACAGCATCAGCCTGGGAGTAGTCCTTCATCCTTAACATAAAAACCTAACTGAACCTTAAAAATTAAAATAAAGCCTTAAAAAGTATTTTTTAAACTAACGCTTAAAGTTCCATTTCATTTCCTGGATAGTAGTGCAAAGCTACATAACATGTATGTAATTACCTATTAAAACTGAATAAATAAAAAATATATAATAAAATATTCCCTATAAAATATATAAGCAACTATCACAAACTTTTTACTTCCCTACTTTGGACTTGATATTCTGTCTTTGTTTACTTCCATTAGCATGAATTTTTAATGATTCCAAGGTTCTTATGGCAACTTCTTGAAAGGTTAGCTTTAACTCTTTGAATAAAGTGGTGAATAACACTCGCCCAGTATTCAGTTTGATGCCCGAACTGAAGGCGAGGACCCGGCCAGAATGGCAATTATGGTCAAAACACGATCAGTGTTTTTTTTTCAAAAGTAGAAACAAAATACATTTGCAAAGAAAGAAGACTCCAGCATTTTAAACCGCATTTAAAATTCGAATACAACCTTATAGATATATAGTTCCAAATTCAAATAATAATTTTATTATTTTCTTTTTTTCTATTTCCTAATCATTCTATTTTCTAAAGATTTAAATTACCTTTCTCTGGATGCTTCTGATTGCGGCTTGGCAATATTTCACAGTATATTTGAGACCAAGAGTATTTAAATAATAATGTACAGAAAGTAGAAATATAAATATTTCGAGCGCTATCCTGGATTTTTTTTTTCCATTAAATTTATTTGTTATGACACTTGGCAAGCACTCGTGTTGCAGTCGCATTAGCTATTCGTTTTAGATTAGCGAAGTTAAACAATGTCTGGCGAGGTCAGTCTTTGGATGGGTGACCACTAGTGGCATTTTAATACGAGTGTTTCCGTGCTTCCGTGATTTCTTGTTTTCAATTGAAAGCAGTCGTTAAGCCAAGTCGATGGCCTACACGGGCGGGTTGAAAACATTTCCAGGTGGACAAATATAACCTCTTTGTTCAGGCAGTCCGGTAATACGTTTAGATTATTCTTTGAGTGGAAAAAACATTACACACAGACAAATAAAGCATTTTCTGTGTGAATACTAATCTATTTACACCTTAACACTCCGCTAAGCGACGCATTATTCTATACAAAATGTCAGTTAACGGGACAAAAAGACCCAGCAACAGTTAATGGTGACTCATATAGCGGTACTCAAACTAAAAGCCGTAGTGAGTATTTTGACAATGCTTTCATAGCTCATGGGTTGGTAACGACCCTCACATGATTTAAGGCATTAAGGGTTAACAAAGAGGGAATTTAGGGCTCATTCATTATGTGTAAGATTTAGTTATATGTCCGTTAGATCCTCCCACATTGACAGATTATAACTCGAAGGTTCAATATAATTTAGTTACGGAACTAATTCAAATATATTTCGTTAATGACATAGTCCTACATTGGCAGATAATAACTGTGACGTTGATTATATTTAACAAGTATATTTCGAGTTACGTGGTAAGCAAACATTCGTCGACGGGACTACGCAAAAAAAAGTAAATATTTTTCAAAAATCTACTTGCAATAGGACCTGTTTGGTGTAGTGGTTAGCAACTCTGACCACTGTACTAAAAGGTTGCGGGTTCGAATCCCGCTAGGGGCATATGTTTGTGTGATGAATACGGACATGTGTCTGTATTTATTTAGAAAAAAAATGTATTTATGTATATGTATATCAACCAGCTGCATCCACAACACAAGCCTATAGTTGCTTACTGTGTAACTAGATGGCGCTGTGTGTATGTCTAAAGATATTTATTTATTTATAATAGGAACGTGTTAAATATGACACTAAAATAGAATTATAGGGACAATATGGCATACGTTAAAAACAACACTTTTCCGCACAGTTGGTACTTGGTACTTATATCAACATTATGCAAACTGCAAAAATGACTCTTGCATTTGATACGTTCAGCACGTAAAAAGAATAAAACCAACAGCAGATTTTATATTTCGCGGGCGCCATGTTGGATTTTTTTATTGTATCCTATGACACTCTAGGGATCAAAACGAATCAAACGACACCTTGAACTTTGAAATCAGTCAACCCGTTTAGGGTAGCCTATATTACTTCTATGTTACTTCCTGTAGACGAAGTAACATAGAAATCTACATACATACATACTTACATACACACTTACATACATACATACCGTCGAAAAACATTACCTTCCGTCCGTGGACAGTCTGGTACAAGAAAGGTTATTTGCGTTACTTAACGGTTAATGGGTCTCGCGAACATCAGACAATTTCTTTTTGTTGTTTTTTGGTTTATATATAATTTCATAAAAATATACCACAACTAAACCCTAAGTAAAATATAAGCTATGTATCACTAATGGATCTCATCAAAATAAAACCATTTTCAAATCTGATAGAATATATATAGATAAGCTTCATAGCCATTACTTGGTTCGTTAGGGGACTTAACGTCGAGCAAAAACTGTAGATTCGTTGTCGAACTACGACCTTTTTATTATGCGAGTATATAACCGGAATTCAACATGTTGACAGAATAGACTAGGCGTTGCTCGCTACTCCGCCCGAGTGGATATTTTTGTCGGGGAAGAATTAGCTTATGTACTTTTCTGACCATTCAGCTGTCAATATGCAAAAAAGAGTAATTTTGTAGATTGTGATGCACCTCTACCCTTCTTATAGTAACTATATTAAGCATTTAATACATAAGCAATTGCACGGGTAATTGGAAGATTATCGACACCGATTTGCGAGTTTTCCTTTGTCTTGGTCCCCATATTACAATGATTTATTTATTTATTTTCGGGAAACTGACAGTCGTTATATTATAATATAAAGTAGAACAAAATACACACACAGAAACACAGCAAAATATATGTTTGGTAAATAGTACATTTTATGATATTTAATTTATAAATAAATAATGTAAGAAGCGTTACAGGATTAGCAGATGATATTTTTATCTATACAAGCAAATATATGAATATTATATATACGTAAACATTAGTAATAATAATACAATGATCAAGTGCCATTGTGTATCTTGAAGAGAAGCCTGCACTTAAGATTACAATCAATGTTAATTTGTGACAAACAATACTATAACGTATATCGTTGCTGGCGACTGGGACGATGCCAGACTCTCGTGGTATAGGGTGACTCGGGTAATTGCGGTATTATGCCAAGCTACTAAAGGCGATTAGGATATCAGAATGACACTAGGAATTTAACAAAACGAGGTAATGGTCTGTCACTGATGGAACAAGGGCTCAAGAGGCAATTACAAATGAGACCACTTACTCACATACAAATCATAAGATTCAATTACAAATATGAAACCTAAAATGGTTACCGGTGAAGGGTAAATATTTGCATTACCCTCATGCCATCTAACTTGGCCATCGCATGCAATCTGTAAGATTCATCCGATCTAGTCTACAATCACTACCAATCCCAACCTATCCCATGACCAACTTCTTATTAAGTAACGACTCACCGAATCCTTCTATGCGTCGGTGATAATGGATAATCAAAGTTAGGTATAAACAAATTCGTAATCTAATAAACCTGACATTTAACCAATTAATTTATTGCGTTTTTGTACAAAAAAGCATTTACAAACAAATAAACTTTCTAGACATTACCTGGTACGCCAAAGCTATTGCAGCCTAATATTTGTTGGCAAGGCAATTGGTCACTTTATTAGAAAGAATAATTTATTCACCATATGTAGGCACATATTAAACATTAAAAACAAACTTAACATGTAAAACATGAAAAATAACATATTACAAAATATATAGATAGATAAATCGTTTATTTGTATCTCCAGACACACACATACCATAAGTTCCAAAGCAATTGGATAAACATATTTTATAACAATTCATAAAAGTAACATCAGGATACACTAGGGTATGTGTGTGCTACAGCCGTACAAATGGGTCATAGCTCTGTGTGTATAATTGCTCAGAGAGCAAAACACTGATTTGAAGTGAAGAAGTGGGACTCAGTATTTTGCTCTGCTCCAAGAGCTGGGAGAGAAAAGCCATGTGTAAATTGAGTATGTATTATAATGTGCATGATATGTAACAGGAAAGTATTGTGTAATTGTAATGTAGCTATGAGTCGAAGGAGTGTGTGAGAGTGACAAAAAAAATTATAAATTAATATTTACATACACGTCTCATACACAACTGTACTAATGATAATACGAGTATAATATAGGTATGAATATCAATTATTATTTAACCCTTATGTTCGGTTTGCTTCTAGTGCCAAAGGCTATTATAAAATTTCTGACCATCTGGATGATAAGAATGCGTGGACATGAACCGCTCGGCAATATCCAGTATAATTTATTCTTATTTTTCTTTGTCGAATCATAAATTTAACAATTATTTCAAATTGTATTTGTATTGACTTATTTAAAAAGAGCAACCTCCGAGTTTCTTGCTCGTTCTTCTCTGGGAATAGACTGCCTAGTGAATGAGCGATAACTGTATGTCATGACGATTTCAAATGTTATTCTTATAATTTACGAAATAAAACATTTTTGATTTGATTTGATTTGAAGTATTGCAAGTCTGTGTTAAATAAACATTCATAAATTAAATTGCTACCGTAACCTTCGCATTGACCAGAGGCGTGTATAAAAATAGGCTTTTATTTTCTATTTTACAAAAAAAATATATAAAAGGATCGTCCGCCACCATTATATTCGTATTCATTCATATTTATTCGGAATCAATCAATCTTTGCTGGTATTTTCCGATCGGCTCGGGGCCCGCTGTAGAGAATAAATCTTTTGTAAAGTTTTCTCAACAGGATGGGATAGGTACGAGTATTATTCATGAGCGTGCCAACCAGTTGATTGATCGCGCTGTTTACTTTTATACATAAGTCAGAAGCGTAAGCGTAAGCACGTTGTCAAATGTACAACATGTCTTTTTAGAACATAACTAAATAGACATAGTTAAGTAACAATTAAAACTATCTCAAGCTAGGAGAACGATGGTGTAAACATAGCGGGAATAAGCAATGCTATTTTCGGAAAATTGAGTGTTTCTCCCCGTGGGTGTCGTAAAAGGCGACTAAAGCATCATGAGGGTGACAGGGCTCGATGAGGGGTTCACCGTCATAGGCGTGAAGCTCCCGATAAATTGGCATTGGCGAATTCTCCCATGAAAAGTAATGCAAGTCGCGCCATAGAAGAGGCTTACTTCCAGTAGTGAATTTCGTTTGACATTCGAATTCCTGAGAACAATAGGTAAGTTAATTTCTATATGAGTAATCTTTATATTCAAAAAGGAAAGTTAAAGACTTTGGTTACATTACAATTCTAGACAGGTTAATGGTCAAACAAAATAATAGAATTAAAACATATTGGACAAATTGCAGGTTTAACTGCTATTCCATTTTTACTCAACTGCGCCAGAACGTAGGGTAATGTTTTTTTTAATTTTCTTCGGGACATATCACCAGATATAAATAGAACTTTTACTATTAAAACGTCGAAAGTCGTAATGTAGGTAAGATCCCAAAATGTACGAGAACATATCCAATTTTTAAACTATTTATATCACTATTTTAATTAAATTAGGTATGTACATGAAACAACATTTTTATAAAACACAATTTTTTTTTTTTTGGCAGGAACGTTTGCTGATAGTGGCGGGACTTTTTCAGCTTCACCGGGCGGGTGGGCGAGCGCGGGAGCGCTCTGCCCGTCTCTTGCAACAGCACGAGATTGAAAGTTTGCAACCGACGCCTAAGGGTGCCCACGGGGGCTCGAACCTCGGCTTAGGGCGTTGCAGTGGGGAATTTAACCTAACAGACTACCATCGCTTCGCAATGTGTATGTATGTGGAAAAAGAGACTTGTAATGTAATGATGATGTGATGTACATTAGTGGACTAATAGCCAAAACGACTAGTGTCGACCGTGTAGCGCCTATAGTGAGGCGGTGTAACGCGTAACTGCCCTCGCCGGCGAGTGCAGTATATCGGAGATGTTGTGTTAGCTGTGTCGGTCGGTCGGGACGGGAGGGCGGCCAGCGACGCCGTAATGGCATCATCCGGGTCCGCGAGAACGTGGCGGGGGCGTCTTTTGCGAAAGGTCGCATTTGGGAGTAGTTTGTAAGTGGCGGCACTTACAATAAGGGGGTTCGAGTGACTCGCGGCCGAGTCAAAGTGTCTGATGGACGCCTCCTTCAGGTAATGAGCTATGGTGGGAAGCTCCAGATCCTTGTGTAACTCTTCATTACGCAAAAACCACGGACAGCCCGTGGCCTTGCGCAAGAAGCGGTTCTGAATAGCCTGAAGTCGGTGGATACTCGAACGCGCAGCGTGGGCAAAATTCACGCTGGCGTATGTCATGATGGGGCGGATGCAAGTTTTGTAAAGTGTCACCTTATTTCTAAGGGACATTTTACTACGCTTGTTTATCATGGGGGACAGCCGGCCTAGCACCATCGCGGCGCGATTGCGCACGCGGCTGATGTGCTGGGCGAAGGTCATGGTCCTATCAAGGTTTACACCTAGGTATTTGACCGATTTGCCCCATGGAATGGGCCGGTCGAACATCTTGATGGGGAGAAGGTTGGGCCGAAAATCTAAGTGAATTCTATCCCGAGTAAAGTAGATGGCCGTACTTTTCTCGGGATTCACCTCGATCCTCCACTTGTGAAACCAGTCACCCAGTGCGGTGGCTACGGATTGGAGACGTTTGGAAACTAGAGGGCGATTGACGCCGGAGGTATATAATGCCGTGTCATCCGCAAATAGAGCTAACTCTACGTATGGATGACGCGGGATGTCGTTCGTATATAATGAATAGAGGAGTGGTGAGAGAACGGAGCCCTGCGGGACGCCGGCTCGGATAGGGCGGGGGCGGGAGTGCGTTCCCTCGACGCGGTAACGAAAGGACCTGTTCGACAGATAGTCTCGTAAGATGAGTACGAGACGATCCGGAACACCGACCTGATATAACTTGTATATCAGCCCGTTGTGCCAGACCTTGTCAAACACTTTCGCCACGTCGAAGAAAAGCGCTCCCGTCCCCTTGATGTGACGCCTCTTGTTGAGGCTTTTGAGGATGTACTCCGTTATGCGGTGTACCTGTTGGACACACGAGTGTTTGGCTTGAAAGCCAAACTGCTCGTCTATGAGTATCCTCTCAGACTGTACAAAGTCCTTGAGGCGTTTGAGTAGGATTCGCTCGTAGAGCTTGGCAAGTGTCTTTAAGAGACTGATAGGGCGGTAGCTAGAGGGGACGTTACGAGGTTCCAGGCTTCTCGATGCCAATCACGTCTGCATCTTTCCAGGACTGCGGGAAGATGCAGTTTTCCATTGCAGCGTTGAAGACGGCTGTCAATAGAGTTAGGATGAGGCGCGGGAAGAGCTTGAGCACCCTGTTAGGGATGCCGTCGGCTCCGGGGGCTTTCCTAGGGTGTAACCCTTTGATGAGGGGCTCTACTTCGTCCAGCGTGACCGGAGAGAGGGTGTCGGTGGGGGATAAAACACAATTAAAAATACCTATATCTTATAGAAAAAAAAAAAAAAATACTCCGTACAACTCGCTTCCGTGAGGCATAGTACCTAGTACGCTAGCGCTATTGCCCCGCAGAATGCATAAGCTCAGCTGCTGATCAAAGTAGGCACCAGCTCTCACATATCCAGAGGCGTGGACCAGTCTAACGGATAAATCCTTTACAAATTGTTTCGTGTCAGAAGACCAAGGGCCTCGTGGTTTATAGAGATTGACGCATATTTACGGCGCTTGTTACTTTGAGCTCGTTCAGCCGCGGTTCCAGCTCTTCGCACAGTTCCTTGTATATGGGACGGTGCCAAAATATCCGCACAAGTTGCGTCCCATAACAAGGTGCGCTCCAAGCACCAGGGTACTAAGGTAGCTCCATCAGGTGTAAGTATTAAAATTATTAAACAACCAAATAATATCAACTTCCTATAACTCAGACCAAATACGAGGGTTGAGAATGTTCCCACTGCTTGCATTTTGTTGCCTAATGTTCTACATTGGGATAGAATTAGAAATTTGGTTCCTGAGATTTTCGCTGTTATCGAGAGAAAAATAAAAAGAAAAGCGGATTTATCGGTTACGACAATTTCACCGGTGGCATGATAACAATATAAATGCTATTGTGTTCTCATGTATAGCGCGTGATGTGTACATAGCAGAACTATTATTTTAGACAGGGCATGGCTTAATACCCTTAGTAATCCCAACTAATATTAAAAATGCGTTTGTGTGTATCTCTGTATGTATGTTTGTTACCTTTTCACGCCTATACGGCTGGACGGATTTGGATGAAATTTGGTGGGTAGCTAGATTAGGATCTGGATTAACATATACAGGCAAATTTTTTTGCTGAATCGATTTTGATGAAATCTTCCATGAGGACGAAGTAGTAATAATATTAATAATTCACCAAATTTATATTTCATATAAATTTATTTGGACACCCTGACAAAAACCCTTATCTAAATCCCTAAAAAAATGTATTGGGGTTTCCGGTTCAGTTCACCTTCGACCTCATCTTCACTTAACATCAGGTGTGATCGAGGTCAAGTATCAACCCGTTGTGCACAAAAAAAACCCTGACAGACTTTTTCGAACAAAAATGGAATTATGAAAAAGTAATCAATAATTATTTCAGTTTATTATTTATTTGAATCACATAATTTGGGAATAATAATTATGCAGTTTAATTTTGAAAGTCACAAATAAAGAACTAGCCCCAAGTGCCTGGTAAATGATATCGTACCCTGGCAGCATTTCATTACAAAAAAGTTTTATTTCGCATTTTATAAGAATAACATAAGAAATTGTATGATATGCAATTGCCGCTCATTCACAAGACAGACTCCCCAGAGAAGAAAGAGCAAGAAACTTATTTAAAAGGAGCACTTTTTAAATAAGTCTTTTTATAATTTACGATTCGTCAAAGAAAAAAAGAAAACAATATAATGGAAATCGCCGAGCGGTTCATGTCCATTCTTATTATCTAGATAGTCGGAAATTATATAATAGCTTTTAGCACATAGTTTCCGTTTAAAGATAGATTTAAATTTATGTAAAGGCCAGTATTGAATGTCTATAGGAACCTTATTATAAAAGCATATAAATTGTCCTTTGAATGTAGTGACTTCGTGTAAGCGACTACTATGAACAGTTTATAAAGTTTGTTTTTATATCTTGTATTCACATTATGTGTTTCACTATTTGTCCTAAACAATTGCAGATACTTTCTTACGTACATTGCCTCGCTGTTCTCTGATGTAAGACTGATTCTTTGGCCAAAGTATTGGCCAGCCCTCCGATCGTGCGATGCATCAACTAGACGCTCAGGTAACTCTCTGAAAGCGTCCCCATGGCCGAAACTTCCATACCAAACGGCGGAAATAGGTGATCTCCACTGAGAGTGGCATATTTGTAACAATGTCGGAGAAATCACAGAACATATAGAAATTAAAAAAAGTGTGGAGGAATTTATAGTACTTAAGTATTTATTAATATGTATATTAGTATATAGGCTTTTATATTATGTATTTATTGTGTGTAATACCTATATATTTTTTGGCCTTATAAAATAGTCCTATAATCAAACCATTATTGCTATAAATCTTAATGTCTTGTCTTTTGTCAATTGTGTTTCTATAACAGTGATGTTTTGTTAATGTATTGTTCTATATTTTAAGTATCGCTCTTTGTCTGCTATAATAAACTTTAAATTCGTTTTTTCTTCCGAGGGTTTGCTGGAAGAAATCTTTTTTTTTTTTTTTTTTTTTTTTATGCACGACGGGTTCGTACTTGACCTCAATCACACCTGATGTTAAGTGAAGATGAGGTCGAAGGTGGAAGCGTACTGACCCGGAAACCCCAATACATTTGGGGGGCTGGCTATCTTATCTCTGACAACCGGAACACAACAATGTCCTTAACATTGCTGCTTGGCGGCAGATTTAGATAAGATGGTGGTAGCTAGCCAGGCGGACATTTAAAATGCCCTACCACCAACCAAACCGAGTACTTAAACATGTACCCCGCTGGGGATCGAACCCGCGACCTCCGAATCGTAAACCCAATGTTGTTTGCATTGAGCCACGGAGGCGGTCAACTCTTACAGAGATGAGCTCGCCTTTTGTGTATTGTAATTTCAGTCCTATACTACTCTGTGTAAAAAGTATCGGGAATATGTCAATAAAAAGACCCGCGTAAAAGAGGTCGTTCTAATTTTTTTACTGCATGTTGGTAGCACTGTACTGATTTAGCGTGCAAAATTTGAGCGGGATCTGTCATTTAATTTGTTTTAAACTACACTTTTTGTTGGTCATAGTTTTGAGTCCTCGGCGATTTTTACAATGGAAAATATTGTTGAACAAAGAGTGTGCCTTAAATTTTGTGTTTCAAATGATATTTCATGTGGTGAATCACTAAAAATGTTGCGAAATACCTACGGCGAATCGTGTATATCGAAAACAAGGGCTTATGAATGGTATAAGGCTTTTAAAGAAGGCCGAGAAGTAGTAGTAGACTTGCCTCGTTCTGGTAGACCTTCAACCGCTACGACCAAAGAAAACATCGACAGAATCAAGAAGCTAGTGCTCGAAAATCGACGTATGAGTCTGAGAGAGTTGGCTAGTGAGGTGAACATATCTTTTAAGTCCGTCCACAACATTCTCATTGACATTTTAGGCATGAAACGCGTCGCCGCTCGACTAGTTCCAAAAGAGCTCAATTTTGTTCAAAAAGCGCAGCGAAAGCATGTCGCTGAAGACATGGTTTCCCGAGCTTCTACCGAGATAAAATAAATTTAGATGAATAATTTGTATTTTTTGTTTTATTGACAAATTCCCGATACTTAGTACACTGAATGTATATATGCAATAAAATATTAAATAAGAGATAGCTTAGAAATTTCCATATCAGCAAGAGATTCAATATAAGTTTTACTATTTTTTTATTTCACAGACAGAATAAGTAATCCATCCTCTTTATAACTTAGTGCTAACAGAGATTATACGAAAAGGTCGTGATATATGTGAACTTTGACCTACTCGTGCAGTAAGTCCATTAGTTACATTATTAATATGTACAGTCGTCGGGACCGAGTTAAGCACAATACTCCGTCCACTTAAGACGGTTTGTACCGTCCAGTAGCGCCCTCATTAACATTTCTTTTTAAATATATAATAAATAAAATTACTCTGACCAGCACTCGAGAAGCCTAAAAGCTAGTTATAAATAATACATAAATAGCTTTAATTACGGTTAATTTCGAGAATTTCATTGTGAATTCTAGAAAATAACCGCTATCGAATCTATTTAGATTATTAATTACCATTAGCCTTTAGGCTTGTCGAATGTAGATTAGAGCGATTTCTTTGATTTACTGTGTCATCATCATCATATTAGCCGAAAGTCGTCCATTGGACAAAGGCTTCCCCCTTATTTACTCTGTATTTAAAACAAAATCTTAATTTAACCAGTGAGGGCGCCCACTGGACGAAATAAACAAACAAACAAAATATTCTTTATTGTACAACAATAAGAAGCTTAAAAAAAATAAGAAAAAGGGGATAGTACAATTTGGCGGCCTTATCACTAAAAGCGATCTCTTCGAGGCAACCTTTGGGTTAGGAAGCATTATGCACATGACATGTAAGGTAGCGTGCACGGTAAACTAATTTTAATAAAATAAATAAATCACCCATATAAATACATACGTTAATTGAATACATACATACATAATATATATAAAAAATAATACATATAATATATACCCATATTTGAATTTATACTAAATAAATAGAATAGTACGTAACTAAGCACACAGTAATTAATGTCAGTATGAAACGAAAAGAGGATAGATAGAGGAGCTAGATGGCTAGATACAACTCCTTCATTTGTGCCTTGAATAAACCCCCTTAACTATGACTTAAGCATGGTAGATGTAGAACCAACCTTTTATAAAAGGGTTCTTTGCAAAGCGGCTTAACTTAGTCTGAAATTAAAAACAAAATCACCATTGACAAGCTTAATTTACAGACACCACCACCTGTTCACCAGCAAATGGAGTCCATTTAGTCTGACTCCGACTTCCGAGATGTATCCGTACCAGAAGTACAAAAGATGAATATTCCGAAAGCATTTACTACATTTCGAATAGCTTAGCGGTAGCTGCTTACATACATCTTGATACTTCGCGTTGTGGGTACTTAGTTAATTATGTTAAGCTCAATTTTGACAATTATTATTTTAAACGTGTATCATTATGATCCATACAAATATTAGGTCCTTACCTATGAAATTGGCTTTTGTATGAAGAATTTCATTAAGACTGTTTTCTCCATACAAATATTTTTGATTTCTTTTTTGGGAATGGCAAATCCAAATTTACCTAAACTTTGTGTGTACCTATTATCGGATAACATTAAGTTAAGTTTAGACAGCGTTAATTTTTAAAAGTAACCGCTTTATAAAAGTTTCAGCGAATCTAAGAAATGATTATGAGAAGCAGATGAAAAGAGCTCTGTTCAAATTTTTTTTATTATGTGATTTAGCCCAGAAATTAAAAAATATTTCATGTGAAACCTTAAAATAATATTCCATTTTCCACATAAAATACAAATTTGGATATAGCTTTGAAAATCGCAGGAATTGGTACATATGATTAACGAAGAAAAAAAACTCCAATTTCATAGGTAAAGACCCAATTTTATACACCACCGTACAACATGATCTTTATAGAATACACACTTATTAGTTATTATTGAAAATTCTTGCATTGGTACCCTACTCTCGCTTTCTCTCGCAGGGCATTAGCTGAAAATCAGTGTCTTACCGCTATAGGTGAGGATCCACACTGAGCGATAACCCATTTGTGGTACCGATATACATACAACTCTATTATAAGTTGTAACAGTTGTAGTTAATTTTTGTTTTTATTACTGTGAAATAAGGGTACATTTCGTAAGAATAATACTAAGTAAAATATTGTTGTGGTGAATATTTTTGATGTGTTTCTGTAATATGCAAATAAACGCTTTATCTATCTATCTTACCAATCTCTGACCATCTCAATCTTTTGGGTATGAAGTTAAGCGCCAGCCTAAATTTTGGGCACTTCATGGAATCGTATGCTAAAGTAGCGGCTAAGAAGCTAGACATTCTCCTTAAGGTCAGGCGATATTTCACACCAAAACAACTGTTGGTGGTTTACCAGGCTCAGTTCCACTCGTGCATGGAATACTGCTATCACCACTGGGACTGTTCAGCCAAGTACCAACTAGCTGCACTCGATTCTGTGGAACGACGTGCCATGAGACTCATAGGTGATAATTCGATGACTGCTAAATTGCAGAGCCTTTAACACCGTCGCAAAGTCTCTCAGTTTTTTATAGGATGCGTTACATAATCTTATTCCACCGTCGCCCTTCCATCTTCGGACCACTAGGCGTGGGGAGGAATTCCACCCGTATACATACATAGGTTTCAAATTTATACTCTTTTTGCGTTGGATATTAAAAATCTTAATCGTTTGAGCTAGGACTGGATATACACTTTCGAATCCTACTGTATACCTATTACGGGGTAGCTTATAATGCTTTATGTAATGTAAGGCATAAATTTCGGGGCGCACCTGTTTTAATAAATTAAAATATGACTACCTGTTAGAATGATACAAGCTTATTTTGTGTTGTGTTCAGTGAATAATTGAGATGCCAGCAGGTATATAGATCTCATCAAATTAATTAATTTTTTATTCCCTTTAAATTTTATATACGATGTTGGAAGAACTTTCTTTCATGGTAAAACAAATTAAATTTCAAGTATTGTCGTAAACGTAAACTCTTGTAGTTTAAGTAAATGACTTTAATGAGGCCTATACAGGGTGAATTTGAATTCGTGTAATTCCCGGTAACTGGTGACGCCATTCTTGATTACGAACAACTTTCCAAGGAACCATAGTCAAATTTGATCAAAAAATTTCGATATCCCATACAAGGGTGAAACATTCTGAAACCACGTTTCGAGTTCAAGTCCAACAATTTTCGGCTGAATTCAGCTATGGTTTCTAGTGAAAAGTTGTTGATAATCAGGACAAATGTAAAATTTACTCTTTTAAGTGTACTCTGTGTACCTACAAAATGAAGCATTTTTGACTTTGACTTAATAATTTTTCAAATGTTATATCACAGCTTTTATTAAGTTTAAACTGTGACTAATTTTATGATAACATTAATTGGCTCAGTTAGTTTAGACTGGTAAGGACCAAAAACGACAGGTGTTGGTGTCGATTCGGATGTACACCAAGTAAACTAATCGTATCGTACTGTTCCAGGGAGTAAGACACAAACTGGTTTTAGTTTAGTTTAGTTGGTGTACATCCGAATTGACACCATTATGTGTTTGATGGCAATGTGTGTATGTGTGTGCGTGTACGTGTGCGAGTGCGTGTGTGTTTGTGTGTGTGTGTGTGTGCCCGCGCGCAGTCTTTATGCGGATGTATCTCAGTAATGAGACCGTAACTGAAATAAAAGGGGACAGGTCTAGCTTCATTTCACGAAAATGGTTAGGCCTTTTCGAAAATATTTTACTTTTACATATTTTTTTTTGGTTTATTTCCATTATATCATAGTGATGCGAGGATTTAAAAAAAACTTTTATTTATTTACGATTAAACCCGGGGATAGGTTCTTAGCCGTATTTGATGGCTATGGAGTCTGTGGAGTAGTTGACGATGTCCAACACTTGGTGATGTAGTGTGCTAGAAACCGAAATGAAAGAGATACACTGATGAGACAATTAAATCTGAGTCAATACGATGTAGGGTAGGCTCAATCAATTTTGGGGTAAACCTGGATCAATAGCGGCCAGATTATTATATAATATATTTGTATCTTCTCACCAGTGAATCTTGGTCCGGGTACGATGGGACTGTCATGTCTAAAATGACTCAAGTCCTTAAATTAAATAAAGCTAATAAAAACAAGCCTTTAACATAGTTGGTTTCATACATTTAGATGAATCATTTGATTGATCAATATAACTGATCTATGTTGATCATGCAGGTATAATACCACCGTTAAGTAGTCATCATCATCATATTAGCCACAGTACGTCCACTGTTGAACATACGCCTCCCCATAGAGATCCAGAGTGACCAGTTGGAAACGGCCTTCAATGCAATTCTCGCGATCTACATCGGGTCGTCCGTTTACCTTTTGAGTGGATGTCCTACGCTGCGCTTGCCGGTGCGTGGTCTCCACTTGAAAACTTTAATGCCCCACCGGCCAGTTGTTCATTGTAAATTAGGACGATAGGTCATCTTATTCAACACAGATGCTTGGTCGCTCTAAGAGGGTAGTAAGCTTGCCATCAAAATCAGAGGCTGCGGATTGGAATCCTTTTACAATACTGGCTATCTTATCTCTGACAATCGGAACACAACAATGCTATTAACATTACTGCTTGGCGACAGATTTAGATAAGATGGTGGTAGCTAGCCAGGCGGACATTTAAAACACCCTACCACCAACCAAACCGAGTATTTAAACATGTACCTCGCTGGTGATCGAACCCGCGACCTCCGAATCGTAAACCCAAACATTGAGCCACGAAGGCGGTTAAACTAACCTAACATTGTTAAATGGATGTTGGATATCAGACATAGGACTTTCCCATAGAATTTCAGGGCGACAGGTTGGAAGCAGAGGCGATGGTATCGTACCTAGGAGGCTTGTAGTGTTACCTCTCAGTGTACTTACCTAAGTGTTAAGAGAGGTAAGCCCTTTTTTCGCCGGTGACATCAAACAAGCGGCATATTTTCTTCACTAATTTCTTCGTCTCAGGCCCTATGGACCCAAAGTTTAAATTTACTAAATGCAATATTAATTAGATGTATGTAAATATGAAGGAAACTGTTTGGACACCCAAATATGGTACCCTAATCAATCAATCTTAGACCCGTGTATATCGTTTTGGGTAGGATGACAACCGACCGACAACATTATTGGGAATTGTTTCCATGGAATATAGAGGAATATTTTTCTTGGACATTTTACATTTCCCTTGTGATTTTTTAACCAATACTTTTATGAGCTGTTAAGAGAAACAACAGTCATCATTATCACCTTTTTTTTATGCACGACGGGTTCGTACTTGGTTCGTATCTGGTGCTGCATTAAGGTAAACGTTTAGTGAAGTGTCATCAGAATCAACATTATTAACCGACATTGCGACCCAATTACAATCATAATCATTTAATTATAATCATTTAATCCACAACCATTTTGAAATTTTACAACACTTAAACAACTAAGCCGTACTTTAACCAATGGAATTCATTAATTACCTACACTAGGAGAACTTGAGAGAATTGCGACACGTTGTACTTTTGCTAATAGACATATCAATGTATTCCCCGTCCGTATCACGTGTGTAGCCACATGTCGAGCATACTACGTTATTATCAGTACTTTCTTGATGTTTGACACTGTAAGACTTCTCATATACGAATTACACTCCATTATGACCGCAAAAGTGGTCGAAGCTCTTTGTAACAGCAGTCTAGGTCTTCTAATATTTGTCTCACGGAACGCCAAAATCTGTGTCACATATAGCACTATGTTAGTGTCATTGTGCCAGCACAATGAAGTCTCCAGAGACTTTTATCACTTTTTGCACCAAACCAACTTATAAACACCTTCTTGTATTTTAATTCAGTCACTCCTTTGAGACGAGTACAATACGTGATATCAGCCTCTTCGTTATCAGGTGTGATTGAGTGACATCGCAGTCTGTCTAGAAATATACAAACCCATTGTCCACTGTTATCAATATAGGATATTAAATCTAAAAATTCTACATTCGGCAACTATCCACTGACGTGGTATGGCGTCAGCAAATTGTCGGCGGCCATATTGATTCGTCGCGAGCAACTACCGCGATAAATTCGCCCTGACGTGACGCGAAAAACTTAATTTTCCCGGGGTCGCAGCCTTGTCGATGTTTACTAGGGTTGTGCTCTACATTTAGGAAATTCTTTGAAATTCTACTTGTGTAGTATATTATGTTTCATGTTTTCGAAATTCCTTCATGCGGGTATGTATTAAATACAGACAAGTTTTCTATTAGACTTCACGAATTTTCTAGTACCTACCTATTTTTCAATAACTATGCAATAATTTAAATAAAAGATAAAACACACGTAATAATATAGATTGAGAATGGCAAAAAAGTGTGTTTGATTAAGATCGAACCATCCAATCTCTTAGAGAGTGGCACTGTTTAAATATAAATAATGACAGTACAAATATCACTCTAAAAGTGTGTAAGGTAAACTAAGTGTACTATAATGAACATAATCATCGTCACTACTCTTACTGGGGTATGTATTATGGGCTGGAGTTGCCTTTTCGACATGTTTTAGATATATTTGCTGGTATATCTATACTATACTTGACTTATAATAACAAATATGTTTTTCATTCATCTATTTAATTTTCTAAATTTTCTTGTCCTGGTCAGCAATTTTTAAATTGACAACCCTAAAGTTCCTTAGCATTCCCGGGGATTATTGCCGGCCGACGTCAGTGTGCGCACGTCTTTATATTTTATCTAAATCTACTCAACAAATGTTTGCAATTGTCTTAAATGAGGTTAGGCACTTCCTGCAATAAGCTTTGGAACATAAATCTCTATTTATAAATGTTATTAGAGCTAATCATACTGACGCAGAGTAACGTAGGCAAGCATCATTATTTCGCAATGGTTTGGATCTATCAAATTTATTGAGGGATACTGTTGTGGTTTCGGCACATAAAAAGAATAGAAACAACCCGTCCCTTCCCGTGGGTGTCGCAAAAGGCGACTATCCGACTTTCCAACAAACAACAGCTATATATTTGCACGTTTTAACGGCGATAGGCTCACCCCCTGTGACGTATGCATTTCTGTATATTTCTAGAGGTGAACCGTGGATGTTGCTTCAAGCATTAACGTTTAATGTTTGGAACAGCCAAACGCTAATGGTTGGGATATCTTTAACCACCCCATTTGCGATAAAAGGTGTTATTAGGTATGTACAGTACAATTCCCAATAAGTTGCACGTGGCCGTTCATCATGCTCAGCAATTATGGCTCAGACTTAGTGTAAGAATAAGAATAAGAATCGTTTATTTGACCCATTTAGCGACACACATATTATTATTACATGAAATGTGAAAATATACACAGTGAAATTGGAACCGAGTGAGATAAAAGTAGTACACAAAACAGTTTCATGTAATAGGATAGGTACTCCTATCTCATAATGCAGTTTACAAAATACAATAAAAATACCTAAGCAATGTTTCACTTATAGACTAAAGTCCTTAAAAATTAATTTTCGGTGTCGCAAAGTGGTATCAAAGAAGGTCTCCTTCTCAGCATAAGTTGCACTCTAGAAGTTAGACTACAACGCTGGTTTTCAGTGGAGCCTAAGGTTTAAGGCATATCAGCTCAGTGATATAGATTTATGTACACAGTTCTCAAAAACATTGTTCAGTAGTTATATCCCAGACCTAGTGGAGGCTCAGCTTAGTGTGTTTGTATAAGTAAGCTGATGGAATGATCATCTCAATCTCAGATTAGACATGCGTGGATACGACATATATATATATATATATAAAATTAATTATATTAGATTAGATAATTATATTAGATTAAATGGATCAGAAAGTTACCGCAACCGGAGTTGCACTCTCTGGCTTATCAAGTAAAAGGGTTGTTACATCAAACCTAGAGACAGATCGCTACTTTAAATACTGTGCTTTTCCATTAACAGCAGATTCCTATACTTACACGTACAAATGTGTATTTATTTATTCTTTGACCTATTATTGCTCAATTTAATTGGCATTGATACTCTAAAAGTGTTTCGGTGTTTATATATTTCCTAAATTATTTTTCCGAACGTCGATCGTGTGATATATTTATAGAAAAATCATTAAATACTGAATAAGTCACCAATCATAAGTGGTTTCAATTGTAGAGATATTTGGTCCATCTCGTACATCAAAACGTTTCCAATTCATTGTTCCTATCCTACTGATTGAAATAGAATATTGGATTTTGGTAAAATTCAGCTCTCTATTTTAAAACTGAAAAAGTTCCCTCACAATATCGCATAAATCTTGGACTATCCATTTTTCACGTTTCCAATAATACGAGTAATACCATTTCACCAAAATCAATCCCGGTTTTAAATTTTCGTTCGAAATTGGGGATAATTCATCTACCTGTTCAAACAAACGAAAAATCAGCTCTATTCATAATGACAGGCTCTTTGCATAAAATACCAACGCCAACATTATTCCTTTTTCAAACTGTTCATTGACTTAGTAGAATATAGGAGTAGGAGACTTTAGTAACTTATTAGTAATCTGTGGTAGGAGTCAGTATTTGTCATAGAAGGTAATTTTGTAACCACGCATTTTTTATTTTTAGACATACCATACAAATTTGCGAGTTTACTACATAAAAAATTTTGAAGGCTCGAAGAACTCGCATAAAGAATTTGGTTAGTTTATGCGAGATTTCTACTCCAAAAATCAATAGTGGAAAATTCGGGAACTGCTAATAATTATTAAACACAAAACACATTGAATAAATTTATATCTTAATCTTTATATCTTTATTGTACACAAAATTGTTACAGAAATTTGCATTGTATATAAAATGTACACAGGCGAGCTTAACTTCGGAGTTTTCTACCAGCAAACCTTAGAGATACATAGTGTTTATTAGATTAGATAGAAAATTGTGTGCACAACATTTGAAAAATATTTTAGATAATATAAATTTTATGAAATACATTTTATTAAAATAAATAAATTTTATAAATATAAAATCACTTAAACAAAAAGAAACATTATTTGTATAGAGAATTTGTATAAAGAATTTGCTTAGCTGCAACAAGAAATTTTAGAATGTACCTTCATCATCATCATAACCCATAAACATCTCCATGCAGGGATATAGGCCTTCCCTCGTATATGAGGGAGTATGTATGGGCCATAGTCGCCACGCTGGCCCAATGCGGGTTGGGGACTTCACATGCCCTTGAATTTTAATTTCTCAGACATGCAGGTTTCGTCATGATGTTTTCCTTCGCCGTTTAAGAGCAGTCAGATAAATGCACTTAATTAAATTAAATATAAAAACTCATTGGTACACGGCCTATCTGGGAATCGAACCCCAACCTCCCAAATTGGGTGACACTGTGTTAACCGCTGAGCTACCGACGCTCTCTTATGCATGCAACTGCGATGCCCTAAAATTAATCAATATTAAATTACAGTTCCATAAACTAAAAACAGCGCCAAGTGCGTGACGGCCACGCATAAATTTAGGGTTCCGTAACAAATACAAACCGCATTCCTTCGACTTTCAACTTTTGCATCATGGCTTATTTCACCAACCGTAAAATTGAGTTTGTTGAATGAAAATTTTGCATATTTATAAAAATATATCTTGTTATATATTGGCATTGTAGTGTATTGTAGTGATCCCTTCTTCAAATTGTTTGAAGACAGGGTTGGAAAATTAGACTCGCATTGTCAACGACTATGAAAAGTCATATTTCACCAAATGTTTCAAAAAACTTAGGACCTTCACGTTACGTTTAGCGGGCCCGAATCCCGCATATAGGGGCATACATTTGTATGATGAATACGGACAGTGTACCTGAGTTATGAATGTTTTCATTAATATTTTAAAGCGGTATATTTAAAAAGAAAACATTTGTGTTGAATATCAACCATCTGATCCTGTCCATCATACAAGCCTAGTTGCTTAGTGTGGACCCAGAAAGACCTATCGAAACGCTGATATGAATTATCCTTTTTCACCCATTAAGCTATAATAATTAAGTAAAGTCCTCCAAAAGAATAAAATAGTTTATAGCTATTTATATGAAGGTTATTATTCTACATTTTCTGCGTAGTTTCATAATGGTCTAACTTAAATTGTAGAAGTTATGATGATTACTATAGACTGATGACAAAATTTGTACGGGCTCTGTTTCAGCAAATTTTATTATTTATTTATATTTCCTTATTATACAGATACATATTCAGATATGGTTATAGGTTAACCCCACAAAACCAAATTGATCGGTTTGCTTATGAAATACTTCTATACATCATACATCAATCTCGACAATAATACACAGTCCAAATAGCAATACAAAGTAGGCAGTAGCGGCACTTTCATATAAGCCCGGCTTGCCTTACGAAAATACTTGATCAGGACTATAACCTATTTAAACGGTATAAGAAATCTTTGATTTAAACATTGGCACTTGTCAATGTGAAGCGTCTTGCCTGGTCACCGATCACTTTTTTTTATGCATAACGGGTTGATACTTGACATCAATCACATCTGATGTTAAGTGAAGATGAGGTCGAAGGTGGAAGCGTACTGACCCGAAAACCTCAACACACTTGCGGAACTGGGTATCTTATCTCTGACAACCGGAACACAACAATACTATTAACATTGCTGCTTAACCTGCTGCAACCTCCCAATCGTAAACCCAATGTTGTTTACATTGAGCCACGGAGGCGGATAATGCATATTTGTATGTATTCAATTAACGTATGTATTTATATGGGGGATTTATCTACGCACGCTACCTACATATCATGTGCGTAATGCTTCCTAACCCAAAGGTTTATTTTATTTTATTTGGGATAACAACAGCTAATATTACCTTTAACTTACAACAAAGAGTTACGTCTCATACAGCCAAAACAGTTATAACTAACTAAAACTAAATATTTTATTTTATTTATCGTTGTATTATCCTTCTTATTGTTGTACAATAAAGAATATTTTGTTTGTTTGTTTGTTTGTTTGTAGATGGTGCCCTACATGACTCTATTGCTACCTTGAAACCAAGACCAAAGAAAGAATTTAAAGGTGAGAAAGTAGGAAAGAACGTGCCACTTCCCCCCAGCAAATGGGAGTGTAGCTAATGTGATGCAAAAAGCCAAAAAAGCTAACCCTATGGTTAGAGAGAACCAAGTGAAGCTCGAGTTCCTAATATCATACCACATCAAACGAGCCCAAAATGATCTCCCAGCTCCGTCATGTGATGATGAGAGTTCGATAACGACATAATATTGTAATATTGTCATCTCAGAGTTTCAAACATTTGCAAAGATTCAATTCGGTAAGCCGTTGGATGGATCCTGTTTTCTAAAGCTTAATAAGAAATATATTGAATACAGTATTCAACATATTTATTACACAGTAACGGAAAAAAATGCCTTCTAGGAAATCGCTGATTCCATTTATATAAACCGCCAAAAATAGCGCTCATGTACGGTACGCTCCATCGCAAGTCAAACGTAACACGGCCAGTAAAACCTGAGCTTAAAACACACACACACACACACACACACACACACACACACACACACACACACACACACACACACACACACACACACACACACACACACATACATGCACTGAGCTATAAGCGACCGCGTTGAACTTTCATAACAGTTAATTAAACTTTCACAATTTCTCACTCAAGTGTTCCTTTTTATTATTATTGTTAAGTTTCTTACTAAATTTACACTGTTTGATTTATTTAGTAAAATAATATAACATAGCTATGGAAGAGTGAGGTCTTCTGATACAGGTATATCTATACTTACAAGGAGACCTTTACAACTCATTTATTAAAACTGATATTTTACTGAAAATAAATAATTTTAATTTAATTTAATAATAGTTTGGTAAATAAATGAAGTCTAAAATAAAAGTGATTGTCAAACATAAAATAATAACATTATACATACCTACGTACATGTCATAATTACAGATAATTCTAATGTTAAAATACTGTGGAAACACAAAATGAACAAAATCAATATTTTAGATAGGTATAATGTCATTACACAATTATTATTATCCAATATTATGTCTATGTCAAACATAAAAACTATAGCATTATACACATGTGTATGTCAAAATTAATCAATAAAGTACTGTACGCTTGGGATAGGGTGGTGTGATGCTGGCCGTGGTAGACGGCGATGCATTTAAATAAGGAATAGAATTTCATTCGGGAGAGAGCTCGCACCGCGGCTCCAGAGCGGTCTCCTATCGACCAATTTTATAATAAACTGTGTAATCCGTTATAAAAGAGTAAATAAACAGATTTTTTTATGCCCAACGGGTTGGTACTTGACCTCAATCACACCTGATGTTAAGTGAAGATGAGGTCGAAGGTGGAAGCGTACTGGCCCGGAAACCCCAACACATTTGGATGACTGGCTATCTTATCTCTGACAACCGGAACACAACAATGCTATTAACATAGCTGCTTGGCGGCAGATAGATTTAGATAAGATGGTGGTAGCTAGCCAGACGGACATTTAAAATGTCCTACCACCAACCAAATCGAGTACTAAACATGTACCCCGCTGGGGATCGAACCCGCGACCTCCAAATCGTAAACCCAATGTTGTTTACATTGAGCCACGGAGGCGGTTAGAATTAATATGTGCAGCTCAGCCTTGTCATTGACACACATGTTACAGTATTATAAGTATGTAACCACTGTTACGTCAATGTCCAAATATACTTGAAAAATCAAAATGAAACAAAATACTAAATACTCAATCTGGACTATTATTTTAAAAAGTATGAGAAATCTTTGATTCGAAACATTCGAACGTCGTGCTTGGTTATACATATATCTAATTTCACTAGCTGTGTAAAAATCACGAAAACATTGTCGGACTTGCTCTATTTTGAAAGCCTAGTCACGCCACTTTATCATACAACATCATATCAGCTCCAGGGGTCTATTACTCAACATATACCTCCTTCACAGACTTCCAGAGCGGCCGGTTGGAAGCGGCATGCGTCCAGTGATTCGTGACTTCCATGTTGTGGGCGTCTTACGCTGCGTTTGCCGATGCGTGGTCTCCACTCCGGAACTTTAATGAACCATCGTGCATCAGTTCCTTGAGGTATGTGCCCTACCCACTGCCCACTGGCACATCAGCTTATTAATCTGCTGGACTATGTCAATGGACGGACGATCGGGGATCTATTATATAAGGTCTAACAAAATTAACCCGACAAACGTTGCTGAGTGTATGTATGTATAGGATGTACTTATTATAAAAAAAATAAAAAATAAAACATTAAAGTTTACAGATTTTATTCAAAAAATAAAATTTAGAAATGTAAATTTTGTTAGTTGGACCTTTAACGGCCGCGCGCTCTAAGTACTTTGCCACAACACACAAACACGTGCCGCGGTATCTTTGAAGACGCCGAAAGGCGACCACAAGCCGCTCGCCGCCGGCGCTTGCCCCGGCGCCGCCGCGATTTGCTGTGATTGGTTGCACCCTGTGCCCCGCCACCCTCTTTGGTGTCTTCCATATGAACGTTGCCTGTTTTTTCTCATTGATAAAATAAGGTACAATCGAAATGAAGTAAGTCTATTAATTTGTATTTTCATTTGCACTTACATTTATTTTTTTTACTCGGAAATAAAATTTTGAAGCCTAGTTTTTGTATTGAATATATTATTTTATTGTCATGTACGTGCAATTGCCAAAGTTTGTCGGGTTAATTTTGTTAGACCTTATATAACGTAATCGATAACGTCGACCAATAAGAAACCGTCAGCTGCCAAGCGAGCTAACCAACCAATCACACGTCAGAAGTCGATGCCGATGTGTATGAAATTACATTATAGAACCCCAGAAGAAGGTCGCAGGAAGTCGTTGGGTGCTGATCGTTTCTAAATGATTGACCTATGAGAAGGTGGGTGGGGCTGAAGCAGTGGACGTGATGTCGAAAACTTCACTCTTTTAAGAATTTCTTCATTCCTGTTTTGATTTCATAGTGAAACCCGAACATCGCCCTCTTAATAACTGGTAGACATATTTACCATCCTATATTGAATTTATATTAATATCCCTTATTCATAATACCCGTAATAAGTCCCTCAAAATGGAATTCTTGGAAAAATGTAAGAATGAAATTCTTAACGTTCCTCAGAGCGAGCGGTGGAAAAACCAATTTAAAGTTACCGACCTGTTTACTGAAACTCCCTTTTTTCACAGATATCACTTCGACGAATATAATTAAGCGCAGCCAAGTTTCGTAGTCCGAATCACTGAGGAGTACAGGTACCTATAGCAGAAATTTAATATGGTCGCGTTATAATATCGTAATAATTTACACGTAACCTATTTTCAATATTGAAAACGGCTTTGCCTCGTGCCGGTGTAATTTCAATATTCAAATTGTGCTTCATTTTTGCTACGGAAGGCATATTTTAATGTTGTAAATGGATGCTCTTGATATGTTTTTTAAATTCTGTACTGAAAGCCGACTGCATAAATTTTTACACTTGAACTATAGATGCCGTTGCAACAACAGACTCGAGTATTAAGTATCAGTAGTCAAATTACAAGGCGACTCGTTATAATAGGACTTCATTGCATGGCTCAAAAACCGATGTTTGCTAAACGAGTTTCCAAATATAATTATTATAGCTCGAGTTTTTAGCACTCGAGGCCCTAAGTATTGAGCATTACCTAAACAAAAACTGTTACATACAACTGACACATGTGTTGACATAAAATCAATATTTATCTTAATTAAATTTTTATTTATTTTAACCACCTCCGTGGCTTAATGTAAACAACATAGGGTTTACGATTCGGAGGTCGCGGGTTCGATTCCCAGCGGGGTACACGTTTAGTACTCGGTTTGGTTGGTGGTAGGGCATTTTCAATGACTGCCTGGCTAGCTACCACCATCTTATCTAAATTAGCCGCCAAGCTGCAATGTTAATAGCATTGTTGTGTTCCGGTTGTCAGGAGATAAGATAGCCAGTCCCCCTAATAAGATGGGATTTTCGGGTCAGTCCGCTTCCACCTTCGTCCTCATCTTCACTTAACATCAGGTGAGATTGAGGCCACCTCATGAACCGTTGTGCATAAAAAAAATTTAGATAACCTCCAAGATAACAAGCGAT
This sequence comes from Oegoconia quadripuncta, assembly GCA_949316235.1. Classification (NCBI taxonomy): domain Eukaryota; kingdom Metazoa; phylum Arthropoda; class Insecta; order Lepidoptera; family Autostichidae; genus Oegoconia; species Oegoconia quadripuncta. The sequence continues at coordinate 19,384,094 of OX438746.1, forward strand.
TAAAATAAAACGTTTTAACCGATTTTGATAAAAACATGTCTACGAACCACCCCTAGAAAACCTGCTATCACATAAAATAACCGCATTCAAATCGGTTCACCCGTTTAAGTGCTACGGTGCTACTAACAGAAACACACAATTTTGTGAACTAACTTATTACACCCCTCTTTTTGTGCCGCGGGTTAATGAAATAGACTGATAATCAGTTAATCATAATTTAGAATTTAGAAATTATGATATAATTTCTAAATTCTAAAACTGACCTGAACTCATGTTCGGCTTAAAACTCCATTTCTATTTACAGCTCCAGTCGTTATTCAGAGAACTCGCGCTTGACCAGACTCGAGAGTCCGAATCTTTTGAGTACACAAAGCTTTGAATTACGAGTGGAGTCTACAAAATTAAGACTCGACTATCTTGCAACCCTAATGGGCACCCGGAAAAAATACAGAAGTGACGCCTATAAATTACTGAAAAATTTATTTACGCAATCGCTTTGCAAATTTCCTTGGTCGAATTGAAACGTAGTTCGACGTCGAAATTTAATGTTGGTTCATATTACTGTACCTTTGGATTATAGTTCGATCACTTACCCTTTTACCCTAGCACCTAAAGTAATTAGAGCATGTAGACAGGTCCAATACTCTTGATTAACTGGTTAAAACCAGTTTGGTATGTTTTTACAGTTCTAAAAGCAGATCGTGAGGTTTCCGGCACATAAAAAACGCCTCCGTGGCTCAATGTAAACAACTTGGGGTTTACGATTCGGAGGTCGCGGGTTCGATCCCCAGCGGGGTATATGTTTAAGTACTCGATTTGATTGGTGGTAGGACATTTTAAATGTCCGCCTGGCTAGCTACCACAGTCCCCCAAATGTGTTGGGGTTTCCGGGTCAGTACGCTTCCATCTTCGACCTCATCTTCACTTAACATCATGTGTGATTGACTGGCTATCTTATCTCTGACAAGCGGAATACAACAATGCTATTAACATTTTCGGCTGAATTCGACTATGGTTCCCAGTGGAAAATAATCAAGAGTGGAGTAACCAGTTACCGGGAATTACAAGAACTAAATTTCACCCTGTTTAACCCTTCCTTCCTGCCATAAGTCGGGTCAAGTAACAATCTGAAAAAAAAACATAAAAGAAATAGAACATCCCGTTTCTTCCCATGGGTGTAGGCGACTAAGGGACTTTATAGCAAAAACATTGATAAGCTTATACGTTTTCTGTATATTTCTCTGTGTTATAAATATTTATTCAGTACACCTATATATTTACGTTTGTATTTTGTTGCTATTTTATAGATGTTATGTTTAAGTAGGTATATTTTTCTATTGATATATGTATGTATGTGTATGTAAATATATGAAATTTATTCACGTAGTTTGTATCTGCATCCCTATTTAATTCCGCACAACCTATCTATTTCAAATGTACTGTCCTTATACCCAAAGGTTGCCTAGAAGAGATCGCTTTTAGTGATAAGGTCGCCAAATTGTACATTCTATTCTTACGACTTTTCTGAAACTGTATTTTCTTGTCTGTTGTGCAATAAAGTGTATTTGTATTGTATTGTATTGTATTTCTAAAGGTGTACCATGGATGTTGTTTCAAGCATCAAACTTTACTGTTTGGAATACTCAAATATATCTCTGACTACTCCAATTGAGATAAGGATAGTAAGATTATGTATGTATCCTATGCAAAAGCAGGTTCTCTGGGAGGTTCTGAAGGATCAGGTCCATACGAGAACAAGAATCATTTGGGTAGTTCAATCTCCAGCCTTCACCAGATGTGTAAAGCTGGTGACTCACTCGACTTCTTTTTTTCCCTTATGGTTGGACCCAGCGCTATATTCCATTTCATTGATTAAACTACCATTTGCCAAGGTGGAAAGTGGGAAACCTCATTTACTACTTTAAGACCCTAATTAATATGGGGTTCAAGATAGCAATGGAGTCACGTGGGACACCGTCTACAATACAATGCAATACAAATACACTTTATTGCACAAGACAAAAGAAAATCAGTTGTTTATAGATGGTAAAGGTAAATAAATAAATAGCCTTGGACATATACACAGCGCCATCTAGTTCCACATTAAGCAACTATAGGCTTGTGTTGTGGATACCAGATGGTTGATATACTACATAAATATATTTTTTTTTGTAAATAAATACTTGTAATAAATAAAAACATCCATGACTCAGGTACACGTGTCCGTATTCATCACACAAACCTATGCCCTTAGCGGGATTCGAACCCGCAACCTTTTGGTATAGTGGTCAGAGTAGGTCAGAGTCAGAGCAGAGAGAGGGGCATAGCGGGATTCGAACCCGCGACATTTTGGTATAGTGGTCAAAGTTTCTAACCACTACACCAGGTCGTACGTACAAATTTGGTGACCTTAGCACCTTCAGTAAGTGCCATGTAGTATAAATAATAAATAATATATAAATATCTTTGCACACACACACAGCGCCATCTAGGTCCACAGTAAGCATCTAGAGGTTTGTGTTATGGACACCAGATGGTTGATAACTACACAAATATTTCTTTTTTGTAAATAAATACATATATAAATGAAAAACATACATAACTCGGGAACACATGTCTGTATTCATCATACAAACATATGCCCCTAGCGGGATTCGAACCCGCGACGTTTTGGTATAGTGGTCAGAGTTTCTAACCACTACACCAAACAGTCGTTAAATTCGTCATATATTAACAAGTATACCACTGTAAACCCAGTTTATAGACGTTACAGTGGTAGGGTCAAGCCACAATGGTCACTAAGTTGGTAAACGATATTTTGTAAACTCAATAACGCTGCTACCTTGTGCAACCACAGTGGACTTACGAATGTTATACAATGTGTCCCGGAGAGAAGTGACCAGCGGGCGTAGTTTGAAAATTTATACAAAATTATCGATAAATCATTTAAATTTAGAGACCTAACTGCTTTTGTTTTTTAAAAATTGTTAATCCTTTTTTTTTAATAGACATGTCTGACCTTCTGCACTATTTTAGTCATAATTTCTTTGTTTTTACGTCTTTCCCAATTCTTTTTTTTTTAATTCAGTGCTGTTATTATTATTCATCAAATTAAGTTATGAAAATTATCCCAAAACAAATAAATAATTTATTAAAAAAGAAATAAACTTAAAATTCGACCAACAAAACTGTATTTCTTTAAGTTTAAAAATAAAAAAACGAAAAATGTCCCTATAACATCATGTTTTTTTTAAATTATTATGATACTACATGATATTCTCTAAAATATCCTCGAACAATGTTTTTAGTTATTTCAAATAAATGTGAACGTACGAGACATTGTAATTGACCTTTTATGCTCCAGTAACTAGATAGAGATAAGTTTAAAAAAATGAAAGTAATGTTTTAAGCAGTTTATTTGCACATTTAAGTGTTTTGTTATTACAATGAATCATTTTGATTTTAACATGATAGTTTAATAATAAATAAAAGATACTTAATTTGTTAAAATGGTTGTTTATTAAGAAAAATCAGGTAATTAATTAATTATGTTTTCAAAATGACCGCCGTCAGCGGTTATGCAGGCCAGGGCCCTAAATGACATCCTTAGTGTAGTTCGCCTTATTTCTGCATGATTCTGCGCTATTTCTGCGGCAGCAGCATCGATTCTCTGTTTCAGCTGGTCTCTTGAAATTATTGGCACAGCATAAACTTTTTGCTTCATGTAGCCCCAGAAATAATAATCAAGAGGCGTCAAGTCTGGTGACCTCGGGGGCCATGCTACTGGACCGCCTCTGCCAATCCATCTTGGATAATTTTCATTGGCCTGGCCTGCATAACCGCTGACGGCGGTCATTTTGAAAACATAATTAATTAATTACCTGATTTTTCTTAATAAACAACCATTTTAACAAATTAAGTATCTTTTATTTATTATTAAACTATCATGTTAAAATCAAAATGATTCATTGTAATAACAAAACACTTAAATGTGCAAATAAACTGCTTAAAACATTACTTTCATTTTTTTAAACTTATCTCTATCTAGTTACTGGAGCATAAAAGGTCAATTACAATGTCTCGTACGTTCACATTTATTTGAAATAACATAAAACATTGTTCGAGGATATTTTAGAGAATATCATGTAGTATCATAATAATTAAAAAAAAACATGATGTTATAGGGACATTTTTCGTTTTTTTATTTTTAAACTTAAAGAAATACAGTTTTGTTGGTCGAATTTTAAGTTTATTTCTTTTTTAATAAATTATTTATTTGTTTTGGGATAATTTTCATAACTTAATTTGATGAATAATAATAACAGCACTGAATTAAAAAAAAAAGAATTGGGAAAGACGTAAAAACAAAGAAATTATGACTAAAATAGTGCAGAAGGTCAGACATGTCTATTAAAAAAAAAGGATTAACAATTTTTAAAAAACAAAAGCAGTTAGGTCTCTAAATTTAAATGATTTATCGATAATTTTGTATAAATTTTCAAACTACGCCCGCTGGTCACTTCTCTCCGGGACACATTGTATATTCAAGGCGCAGTCGCCTTTTACTATTCATTTTAAATTGGTGACTGCTATTGGCATTTCATTTCAGTTGGGTTACCATGCTAGGTAACCAAAAAGAGATTGGTTTTCGTTCAAATACAACTAAATGCTAAATTACTAAATTCGATATAATTTGTACATTTTCACTACTAAATAACACCTGGAAAGTTATTCGGGTACCACAGACCGCTGGTATATAATATAATACTATACCTGCCTTAATTTCATTAAATACGAATAATAAGACTAGAACTTGTCTCTTTTATTTATCCAACATTTACTCACTCCGCATTAAAATTTACAAAGGTCAGCAGACCGTAAGAACTTAAGATACCTAATTACAAAAGTTTCAACGATAGTCGTTTACGAAGTATTGAAAAATGAGCGCAGATATTCGATCTTTGCTTAAGAACAAAGTAATTTCAACTCCGATAGCGTTTGCCGACGGTGGAGATTAAAAATAAAAGATGTGAGTGCAGCTTTAAACTATAGTTAAGATAAGCCAAGTTAAAGTGTTGCAACCACAGGCGAGTTTATGGTAAGTTAAATGAAAGTTTCACGATCCTTTATAAAAATAAACTTGGTAAATAGTTTGTTAACACTGTAATGCTAACACGCTTCCTATATTTAATGTCATCTAGGTATTCGGGGGCATTCTTGAGATTGGGATCGCGTCTCGGTCTCGATATTATAGGTTTTTTTTTAATACTGTTTTAATTTGCAACATATTCTCAAGCGTCAGCTTGTGGCCATATCAGTCTCGAGAGCGGTTTGTGGGATACGGGCCTTAGTCACCTCTGTTTTGATTTCTTGTATGTTGTTGTGTTTTTTTTTCGGTGTGTGGAAATAAATGGTTTAAATATATAAACCCCAACCCTCCTCAGGGTGAGAGATATTCTGAGCCTGGTGAATACATCCTCTTCCCACTAGCTTGTATCATAGTTCTTAAAAAGTCAATAATTAGGCAGTAGGAAGGCAGGGTGGCTCACAATGGATTCCCAATGGGTCGAAGTGACATTCGGCACATGTACATATTATTATGCTCGAACCTATGGCGAACTTAAAGCGATACCGAATTAAAAATAAATCACTCTGACTGATATAATATGTCGTCGCATCCGATAAATTAGCGACATATTTACGGTATGCACTTGGTATGTTATGAAAATAAGTAAACCCGTATCCAGTTAATCATAAAAAAAAAACGCCGGGCGGTACTATATAGCCGGAAATACGTAAACACGTGTACCGACCATACCTCAGTGACCATCAGTTCTCTGCACTATGTATCAACCACTGCCACTTCAACTTCCTAATTCGCTGGGCTGGAGGCTTCTACTTATCCTTCATTACTGATTCGACCTCGTACTTAACTTCGACCATAGCCCCTTTCGTAGCTTAATATAACCTTGAACTTTCTTCTGTGGCCCACAGTCAGAGGCCACGGTTTTGTGGATTACACTTATCTAATTAAATACGCAGTGAAATCATAACTTGCGATCAGTCCAATAGAAACAAGCACTGGGGTAGGTATGACCCCAAGCATGCACTCGCGTGTTTAGGAAACCTATACAAATAGGACTTATTTTGTTCTAGTTTTCATGACTTTATATTTACCTAACTTCTTTCATTTCACGTTAGTCGGGTTATGCTCTGTACCTAAGTAATTTAACTTGCAGGTAAAGTAGAAAAATTCTGTTGAAGTCTGGCACTGAATTAGTTACGTACATAGGTAGGTTGATATCTAGTACAACACTCCTGATGAGATGGGTGTTGGTTATTTTTTTTTTATATGCCGGAAACCACACAACTCAGTATATATCAATTTGATATTATTTTAAAAATGTGAATCGTGGATGGTGTTTCTACATGGTATATTTGTTCGCAGGTTTTAAACAATAAACTCTTCATCTAATGAGATCGCGTGCTTCATCCTCGGCCACACATCGTCATTTTCCATCAGGTGAGATGAGTGGTCTAACGCGTATCAGTTATTCATAAGAAAAATCTCTGATCATCTCTATGTAGGTATGTTTGAATGTTTATTTGTTTGTTTGTTTGCTTGTTTGTTTGTTGCTCAATCACGGCGAAACAGCTGAATATATTTGGATGAAATTTCGTATATAGGTAGAACATACCCTGGATTAAGACATAGGATACTATTTATCCCGATAAAGTGAGTAGTTCCGGCGGAATAAAAAAATTAAATATATACCCCATATACATACTCCACGCAGGCGAAGCCGCAGGCGGAAACCTAGTGAATAATATTTCTTTCCTTTCTGGTAACAAACTCAGGTATATTTATACAAATATTTAGCTCTCGCATTAAAATCGTAGTAAAAAAACTAGTGGTCACTAATCCAAGGAGTAAACGAGCCAGGCATTGCTTAACTTCGCTAATCAAAGATGAATAGCAAATGTGGTTTCCTTTGGTTTGACTTGGGTTATTAATCGTTTTTAAAGTTAACTCTTTCCTTTAATTTTACAGCTATTTTATACGTGGAAAAACAATATATGTAGATATATAAAGCAATTTTAATAATACGTTAACATGTAACTAGCTATATACTACAATATTGGTTATGTTGTATTGTTGTATGTAATCTCAATTATCCACATGTACAGACGCGCTTCAAGTACTCTCTTACGCAATACACCTACATACTTAATTAAGTTAGTGGGAGCTGTTTGACAGATTCCGATCTCAAGATTTAACTTTAAATATAACAACTATAAATTGATACTTTGGAAACAGCACTCCAACAGGACCGTTTATTGCTTGCGGACAGAGACTGGATATAAATTAACACAAAACGCCAACAAACACATAACACCCGTAGTTTTTCGTCGGGGGTTACAAACAGTGCACAACACTACAACTCCACTCCAAAAACCAGGTTTTATGTTTCGTGATTTCCTTCTCGTTTGTTTCTTTCCTTAAGTGTTTCTTCCTCAATCACCATTTCTCGCTCTAATACACTATGTCCATAGCTGGGGGGCTTGGCGACCTGTAATTCTGGTTCTTCCTTTTCAGGCACCAGTCTTCCCACAAATGTGTGCTATGTATTACCTAGTCCTAAAATCACTTTGTAAAGCGTCATTTTGTGGTGAGAAAATAAACAATTTTTTTTTGTCGTAGGGCTACGCACACATTTTTATTATTTAGTTTTTTGCTCAACTAGGTAATAGTTCAATTCTATTCATATGATACATGCATAACGTCGCAACCTTTATCTCCAATAGGATGGTTAGATATATCCCAAACATTAGCTTTTGGGCGTTCTACATATTAAAATTTTAATGCTTGAAACAACATCCATGGTTCACTTGCCGAAATATACAGAAGCAGACATGATATGGAGTGAGCCCATCGATGGTAACACGTGGTAAAACGTGCAAGTCTCTGTAGATGTTTTTTCGCCTTAGTTATGCCTTTTACGATACCCACGGGAAGAGATGGGTTGGATCTATTTATTTGACTTATCGCAACCAAACAGCACTATTTATATAATATGATAACGTTATGTGTTGATATTATTGCATAATCATAATAAATTAAGTGTGGTCGGGGTATAGAAGTTCTCCAGCAAGGTTAAATATAAAGATACTAGCTTTCCGCCCGCGGCTTCGCCTGCTTTATCACGGAAATTTGTTTACCCCGCCGGAACTACTCACTTTATCGGGATAAAAAATATCCTATGTCTCAATCCATATCTATCCATATATTCTACCTATATAAAGTAATTGAGAATAATTTTGCATAAGTTTGGCAATTAATTATATTAGTGTGATGCCTAAACTAGGTAAGTATTTTACTTGTATCTTAGGCATCGAGTTTGAACTAATACATACAATACTATCAATCAATATTAAGTGAAGATGAGGCCGAAGGTGGTGGTAGAGCGTGGACCCCTACAGGTATAAGACTTAGGTAATGGGGGTTCTCAAAATTTTATTGTAAATTGTTTCGAATAAATAAATTTGTCATCAAAATTGAACTAATAAGACCAAAAAGTCTCAGAGCAGATACATTCAACTGAACTTGTAATTTATAACTACTGAGAACAGAAGTTTTTATCTCATTATATAACCAGCAATGGCAAATAGCTATGAACTAAGCGAAAAAACCTATATAGAAAATTGGCAAGCCATAAAAGCAATCTAAATGCAATGTGTTTCACTGCAAACGGCATTACACATCGATTCTATCAATAGGCAAACGCGTTTCTTACGTGTCTCCAGGAATAAGTTCCAATAGCCGAGTCCGTGGCACGTAATAATGTCGTTTTCGCGAGAACCGACAAAAAAGAAAGGGGGAAGTGACGTCGCGGCTCGAAATGCAAGGTTTGTCCCGGTTTTGTTGTGAAGCAGCTATAAATTTTGCCAGCTTCATAGTTCCACAATTATCTATCTTCGTTCCGTATCGTTCACTTTGTGTATCAGTACCTCTGAAAGCTAAAATTAATAGGTATAAATTGCAATGGTCTATGGCCTTATAGTCCAAACTAGGTAAAATTATTTTAGTGAATTTATACCCTGGTGTCTCCCCTGCCGTACAGTAAGGCTGATCAAAACAATCGAAACAAAAGATATAATGAAGAATGATAAATTAAAACCCTATGAAGAGAGACGGAAGATTCTGAATCTTACAACCCTTGAAGAGCGCCGCTTGGGAGGTGACCTCATCGAGACCTTCAAAATTCTCACCTATAAATACAACCTGCCTCACTTGCACGACATATTCTGAATGAAAGACCTACGACCGTTACGAGGACACGCTCTGCGAATAAGCCGCATTCACGCTGACATCAATATTGCCCATCACTTTTTGAGCAACCGTGTTGTTCAGACCTGGCATAAGCTGACGGAAGATCTTGTCCCGCCCAATCAGCGAATTCTGAAAATGAATGAAAAGAATAGATTGAATAAATTTTTAAAAACTAATGATGACTTAACCTCTGTGTCCTCTCTTTCCTTTTTATTATTCCGCGGGTCAAGTATCTCGGCGCGCCTGTCAAATTTTCGAAAATACCTGCGGTGTTAAAAACGTTTATAGATACTCTTCTACTGGGTGTATTTGTAATCTGTGAAAAGCTATAGCTACGGGAATATATTATCTATGGATATAATGAATGAACACTACTACAGCTATAATACAAAAAATCAGAAAAATGTTACGAGTTGTAATATGTAGGTATACCTATATCCACGATATAATTGGTATTTTTACGGAAAGTACAGATTTATTTCATGTTTTTCTTAAAAAAACGGGTAATTCAATAAATTGTTATGAGAATTGGAAGCTCTATGGCCAGGTTCCTAAGCCTGTTCTAATAAAAAACAGTAGTTGGAATTCTATGCCTATACTCCCACCCGAAGAGAAAAAAAATATTTTCGCAAATACAGACTAAATATCATAGCTAACATGACATGGCGCACATTATTGGATGCGGAATTTAATAGAGAACAAGTTCAAACACAGTCCAAAGGAATTTGAACTCTATAATCATTACAATTGAGAGTTGAAAGTCGGGTGTACCGCCGACACCGATCGGTGTTCGGGAGTGTTGAAGGTATACAAGTATTTTGGACACCGATCGGTGTTGCGTCCGCGTAAAGGTTAAATAACTGAATAACAACATAATGAACAATGTGAACTCTTCCAACACTGTGACATAGACATACCAGCAGTAATGCTGCTCGTCTATAATAATATAATAATAATAACAGAGTAAACAAGGTCTAATAGAAAGAGATCTCTAAATCACCTATGACATCCTCCAAAAGACCTTCCACATTCTAAATCTTTTAAACGAAACACATCCGGAAGCTGATGGCGATCAGTGAAGACGTTTTCGTATGAAATATCGCTACCGCTGCGGATCGCTATCGCTGCCAATCGCTCCCGCCCCGGCCAGTGTGTGGCAGGCTTGAATATTGTCCCGATACTCGATATTGTCACCCAGAGTATTCACGTAATTTAAAAGTTTACTTCGCTGTACATGTTTAATTAACAGCAACAATTTCCATATCACATTATTGCAACACGTGCACTTTCACGCAATTAAATCGGTGCAATTAATATGAAACTATTTAATTAGCCTACCCAAGTTGCACTATACAGGCTGATGATTTTACAATTATTATTTTATTGCGTTAATGCTTGATCTCAAACACTGATGTTAAGTGAAGACACTGGCTGCAGCATCAAGTCACCGCAAAAATCAAGTTTAACTATAAAAACTGACCGTGTATGCAAAATTTTTAGTATTTTTTAATTTATTTTTGGAACACTGGACCATTTATTAAAAATGTAACCGGTTATTGTGTTACAACAATAAAAAAGCTATCATTTTTATTAAAAAAAATCATATCACTCTCGCTGAAAATTACGAAATCGTCAACATAGAAGTTTAAAATTGGAGATATTTCGGTTTTTTTTACGAAATTATCAAGCCATTTTTCAATATTCTTTTCGGTTATTGTGTTTCTTTGTTTCTTTTTCTTTCTGTAATAATTTTTGTGTAGTAGAATTCAACAACCTTTCTTCACATTGGACGCTCAAAGATTTCGTAAACTGGCCTCGCCTTAACCGTTGAGGAGTTTTCCGCGTGTGAAGAGAATCCTGGCTGAAGCATCAGTTCATGTCTGCCATATAAATGTATTGTCATCAGAACTGAAAGATTGTGCAAAACTTCAGTTCCTTAGGTAAACAGAAAATGATTTGACTTGCAAATTTTGAACGGACATAGTTACATACATTACGAGTACAATACAAACGAAGTAAGTTAAATAAAAGCTTGTAAAAATAAGTTCTGCATTAAAAATACTTCTGTAAAAAAGCTTTTAATCATGATTATCACATATTCTGGCTCCATCTTCTGACCACCATCATCATGCGTAATTTAAAGTGCTCATGGCGACAAAACAAACTAGCCCAAATTCGCCACTCGACGACCTGTTTGGTGTAGTGGTTAGCAACTCTGACCACTAGGTATACCAAATGGTTGCGGTTTCGAATCCCGCTAGGGGCATATGTTTGTGTGATGAATACGGACATGTGTACCCGAGTTATGGATGTTTTCATTTATAATAAGTATTTATTTACAACAAAAAAATGTATTTATGTAGTATATCAACCATCTGATATCCACAACACAAGCCTATAGTTGCTTACTGTGGAACTATATGGTGCTGTGTGTAGGTCTAAGGACATTTATTTATTTATTTGCTATATCAGGGAATCCAGTCCTTACATCCCGGTACACCAGCTCGATGGTACCATAATCATTGTCAATGAACTTATTGTGCCAAATTGCAGCTCAAGCAGAAGTGGTTGAAAAATGGTTTGCAAATTTTAAAACGGACAACTTACTTAAACAAAACAATGCAAGTTAAATAAAAGCTTGTAAAAATGAAACAACGCGTAATGGAATCCGCCACTTCGTATTGGCAACTTCCAATAAGCGCAAACTATACCGGAAAGCACCACACAAATTCTCAAGTGCTCTACTATTACGTTACCGTATGTTTAAATCCTGTAGTGTAATTTATGAGGACCAAACAAAACTTTAAGTCAAGGACTTATTCATACAGCCCTGTATAACAATTTCTGTTTCCAACCTCGAGCTGATTTTGAAGCTACTGCAACAGGCAATTAGCGACCGACAGAAAATATTTTTTTTCCCTCGATGGAGTTTCCTTTGCCTTCGGATAAAAATTGTTTGTTGGAAGAATTTACAATTTTTACTTTGTTTTGGATGGATTCGATGTTAGTTGGAAAGGGGATGAGTGGCTTAATTATTTGGTACCGACCAGTATCAGCTGCATTTTTCTTACACTACTCAATAAAATTTGTACTTTAATTATATTAGGTCCTTACCTATGAAATTGGCGTTTTGTATGAAGAATTTCATTAAGACTGTTTTCTCCATACAAACATTTTTGATTTTTTTTTTTGGGAACGGCAAATCCACATTTAGCTGTACTTTGTGTGTGTTATCGGATAACAGTATAGGCAGCATCAACTTTTAAAAGTAACCGCTTTATAAAAGTTTCAGCGAATCTAAGAATGATTATGGGTAGCACATGAAAAGAGGTCTGTTCAAATTATTTTTATTATGTGATTTAGCCCAGAAATTAAAAAATATTTCATGTGAAACCTTGAAATAATAATCCATTCGCAGGAATTGGTACATATGATTAACGAAGAAAAAAAACTCCAATTTCATATGTAAAGACCCAATATGTTTGTAATAATCATTATAATTGTAATAAGCATTAGAGTAAACCTGTAAAGATAGTTGTAAGTTTGGAAATAAATAAATAAATAATATATTCGTTATTATTTATTTACATAAATAAATGTATTTATGTAATATATCAACCATCTGGTATCCATAATACTAGCCTAGTTGCTTAGTGTGGAACTAGATGGCGCTGTGTGTATGTGCAAACTTATATTTATTTATTAATAACCCTGTTTTTTGGGACTGTCGAGTAAAAAGGCCTTTGACTGTCTGTGGGAGAGCCCATATTCACTAAAATGAAGAATATTCAAGTCTCTGCCCACCCCAACGGGAAACAGGCGTGAGCATGTAATATGTATGTAGGTATGTTATTTAACGTGTTTTAATTGTCATTATCTGTCAGTTACATGGGTAATTTCAGAAACAGACGTGACTTTATGTATGTATCAGTTACATATAGACGATATAATGGAAACTTAATTTATCTTATCTCAAATTCGGCCATATCTCCCATTATTATCACAAATCAAGATTCAAATCAGATAACATGCCCAGTGGACCGTCGCCCCGGTCTAACACCGACTACGCCGGTCCGATGGCCATGCAATTTCACACGCCAATGCGTTCTGATATTGCTAACTGGTCAATCCCGGGGAAACATGAGTAGGTACGATAAAAATGGAGTGACGTCCACGTCGGCCGTTTATGTAGCATCATAATCTACTTACAAATACAAAAATCTTTATTTCAGTCTAAAATAATAATGGCTAAGAACAGTGGATGGAGTCAACCTAGTAAGCATAATAAGTATGCTTGTGGCAGGTGACCCCGCTCATCCTTATCGCTAGCTTACATGGACTGCTTAAAGTAACATATATATAGGTGCAGCTTGCACAGCACACATGTCACCATATACATACTACATTGTACAGTTATATGTATATGTACACATGTAAACAAAAGGTATAATTTAATAAGATGATAATGAGCGCTTTTGAGTTAGTGTGGATGTTGTGTTTTGGTTTGAGTATGTGTGTGTGTGATTATGTGAGTATCTGTGTATCTGTTCATGTATCTTAGCCCTACGACATTATCTTGGGATCGGAAGCTGCTTGGGCAGCTTCCACTAACATATGTGTGTGTGAGTGGAAATTCAATGATAATTCTAAGGCTCGTCGTTCGTTTATGCAACGCAAAACCGATATAATATTGTTGAAGAAAAGACGGTCCCGCCAGGAATAAGAAAACCTAATTTGATCCATTTAGCGACACACATACATTACAGTCCCCATCTCGCATTGGTGGACTCATTGGTGCACGCCCATACTCCTTTGATAGTCCTACTTTTGATGAATGACATCTCCGTATTAAATCCTCTCTTTAAGTATTTCCTTATTTATATACATATTTATTTATATGTATTATTAGTATGTAGGTATATATTTTATTAAGGTATAGTTATGTATTATTATATATTATTCTTATTACTTTATATACTTATATACTATATATACTTATTATTAGTGTGTAGGTATTTGCTGTAGTTTGAATTTGCTGTAATTTGAATACGCTCAATCTACTGTTTTCTAACTAACCCTATGGTTGACTGGAAGAAATCTATGGGACAAGTCCGCCCTTGTACTCAATTTCTGTATCAATGCAAAATTAATGAATTGCCTTTTTGTACAATAAAGCGTTTACAAACAAACAAACAAACTCCCTCGATTATATGAGGGACGGCCAATATGCCTACAGTGGGATGTTTACGGGCGGATGATGATGATAATACATTACCGTTAATTGATCGGGTTGTATGTACTACATAACACAACATAAAAATATGGAACATCAGTATAAAAGTAAAGAATTCATAGTATTTAAAGGCAGTTTCATAATTTTTAAGAGCGACATCTTCCAACAGACCCGACAAGGGACAATTGTAATAGTAAAGTGGAACATAGACTGCACACAATATAAAAATATAAGGATAAAAGAAAATAAATATAACATAATAATAATTACGTAAATTTAATTAAGATAAAACATTAAGATAAGCCTAAGCTAACAACCCTTAAATACTTCATAAACATTAAAAATAGGTAATCTTGTTAACTACAATGTGTACTGAAACGCTTTCCAGTTGGCAAAATAGGTATAGTACAAAGATATAATTTCAATTACGACTATTTCTATTAGATTCTTCTTACCAAGGACACATAAATACAAGTTCGCGTCAATTCTATATTATTTTTCTTTCGCATAGAAGTTTCTGCTTCATCGATTTAGTTTCTTCAAAGGAATCTTTCTACACAGAGCCCGGTCAGACTATATATACTTTTCCTCATAACTTGTCCGTTGAAATCTAAAATTTTTCTGACAGAAAACATGGCTGGTTTTCAGATGATTGGACATTGGGTTTCAGAATTTCTGAACCAAGTTTCGTTTGAAAACTGATATTGATTTATTAACTACATAATTGGAAAATATTCCTAGTTACTATTAGTTCAATTAGTGACGCTTGTACGATCAAATGGGAGGTGGTGGATGTTTATGTGTCATGTTTAAAAGGGGGCACTACAACAGAGCGTCGGTGGCTCAGCGGTTAAGACTCGTTCTGCCAATTTAGGAGGTCCGGGTTCGATTCCCAGGCAGGCCATGTACAGTTAGCCAAGTAGATATCTAACCCACTGATATTTAAAAACGTAATTCACACTTCGCTCGGAAGCGCCACCTATTGCAATTCCCAGCAAGTAAATAACTTACTGCTCCTATCCTAAACTTGTTCCGAGAATCTTGTTATTAGCTCAGCTACGAATCTTATATTTCTATTTTTGATGTAGTAAATCAGATTTGATTAATAGTAACAAGGAAAAAATTAAAACAACCAACAGTGCTGGGGTTCGAACCGTGGACCTAAGATTTGCAATGCAGGCGCTCACATAAATGCGCCAACTGACTAGCTGAACATCCTGTTGAAATTAGTTATCATATGATTTTCTATTGCTTTGACGCAGCTAGACTTCATGGTTGCTGATGATGAAGTCTAGCTGCGTCAAAGCACGTATTAACAAATAAGGGTAGTTTACAAAAAATACTACAGAGAATAAAAATCTAGCCAGTAGTGCCAAGATTATAGTTCACTTCACGTCATACTTATACTTTCGAGTTATTGAATTTCATAAATATCTACTTACCAGTTATACATAATATATATTATTATGTCTCATTTAACAGATTTTGTGAAAGCTAAAATAATAGTGCGTTGGGAGGACAACTACAGCATAAGAAGTATATCTAGAGAATTTGCATGCAGCTGGAATCCACAAGTATAAACGGGCCAAAAAAAATTTAACTAACCGAAGCTCATCGACAAGCTAGAATGAGATTCACCTCAAACTATCTTAATTTTGATTGGGAGAACGAGATCGTTATTTTTACTGATGAAAAAAAGCTTTAAATCTGATGATGATGGCAGAAAAATATTGTGGAGAAAACCTGGCGAACGTTATAAGCCTCAAAATGTTTTGCCATTGAGAACCAGTGGTAAGATATTATATTGTTTAAATTAAAAAGTAATATTTTATAGGATTTTTTAATCTTTAAATTAAATATTTATAAAAAGAAATTTTTATTTTTACAATGAAAATGTAATGTTTTTTTAAACTCTAATAAATAAAAAGAAAAGAAATATTAATAGAGTAAACCACTAGAAATAAAGTTAGCAGCTCAATTAAAATTATATTTCAATATTTAATATTTATAACAGTGATATACCTCTAATGTATGCAATGTGGCTTATTTGTGAACTAATATGATTGTTGTTTTCTAGATTATTGGGGATGGATGTCATCGATGGGCCCAGGAGAGCTAGTCGAATTCGGCGGTCGCATGAACAGTGAAAAATATTTGGAAATTTTACGAGACGTGATGATTCCAACAGTGCGCAATGTTTATCCAGAGGGGCAAATATATTTAATTCAAGATAATTGTTCTGTGCACCGTTCAAATTTAGTTAGAGGGTGGCTGGCCACCCAGAACGATATAATAGTTATTGTGTGGCCATCGAAAAGTCCAGATTTGAACTTAATTGAAAACTTGTGGGGTCAAATGGTTCTCAACTGGGACACGAGTGAAGTTCGAACTAAAAAAATCTAGACGAAGAGGTTATGAGATCTTGGGACCTTATGCGTTTAAATAATATGTGTTCGACCATGGTAAGCGGAATGAAAAACAGACTGGAACAAGTGCTTTATGAGGGTATATGAGGGTTACCCTCTTCGATATTAAAGATCATTCACTGCCGTAGGTTTTATTTTTAACCGACTTCCAAAAAAAGGTATTGTATTAACTAAAGGTATTGTAATAATTGTATTAACACCCTTAGCAGTTTCAATAAATTGTTATTTACTTGGCACTATTTGGCCCCACACGTTACAGTTTACAGTTATGTAAATATCATCCTATGATTAAAAAAGTTGAGAGATGTAAATTGTTACTTAATAAAGGTAGCATGTTGGTTCTCTCTTTAAAAGATTAATCATAGAGTGAATTTATAGAACTCATATATAGTTGTTAAAAAATAAAATTAAATATTTAAATATTAAAATGGCTTTTTATTTATTATTAGCTCTGTTTAATAATAACATTTGCTAATTATTACTTATTCTAATGCATACAGTTATAATAACAACCAAAACAACACCAAAATTTTAATTTAAAAAAGTCTTGGAGGGTTCGGGATTCCATTTGATCTTAGCCTATTTGTTAATTGCGCCACGCAACCTTTGCTCTTTCTAATGAAAACAATCGTATGGTGCCGCTCTGCTTGCTATCCGTTGGTTCGCTGTTCGTTTGTTGAATAATCAACAGATAGCATTAGTGGCATGGTCAAAGGTTTAACACTGGATTGTTTAGCGATAAGTTTTATCTCTGTTGATAGATGGCGTTTTTAGTGGGTCAGCTATCCAAATGGCTAACTGTACCAATGAGTTTTTAAAATTAATTTAATTACTTATGTGCATTTATCGGACTGCTCTTAAACGGTGAAGGAAAACATCGTGAGGAAACCTGCATGCCTGATAAATAAAAATTCAAAGGCATGTCAAGTACCCAACCCGCATTGGGCCAGCGTGGTGAACTATATATACTCCCTCATATACGAGGGAGGGCCTATATCCCTGCAGTGGGATGTTTACGGGCTGATGATGATGTTGGGGCACATCCTTCTAAACTTCGACTAATTCCCACCACCAAGAGATCTGATTTAACAAATATACATACAAAATTACTGTGCGACAGAAGAATTAGCCGTCTAGTACATAAGTAAGCTGTATCAATGGAGCGGCATAGTCTCTTTCGAATAAGCTCCTTAAAATAAGATTTAAAAAAAAAAACAAATATACATACATCATCAGTAACATGGCTTCCGCTCACTAATCCACCAGGCGGGCCCAGTGCGGATTGGTGACTAAGATGAGTGACCACGCGACCGTCAGTGTTTTTAAACCGCCCCTGTTAGACTAACGGCTTAACGACTGCCTTCAATTGAAAACAACTGGGGAGACTACGCTCTCCGAAGCGCGTAAACACTCATATTCTGTTACCTATAGCCTCTTCTCGTTATGATTCTAGGTTATTGTAAGACTCGTTATTAATGTGTGGATAACGTTGCTGATTGTATAATTAAATTACTCGAACTCATTGAGTGCCTTAGTAAAACACATCGTACAGCTGTTTGTTGTCCCAAATAAAATAAAAAATGAAATCTCGACAGAATATCAAGGAATCGTTGAGAGTATACATCAACAGCCTTACATGCTCATAACTGGCGCACAACCTCCCTTCACTAAGAGAGGGTATGGACCATAATGCAACACACCGGTCCAATACTTGTGATTTTGATTTGTGTCAGAATATTGACCACCTGCTGTGCAGCGGAGGGCACGTTAAATTTTTTTGAAGACAGTCGTTAAGCCGAGTCTGTAGGACTGACTGACTGTCAGTTGGCCACTAGTCTGACACAAATACACCAACACGCACTTGGCCCATACCCTCTCCCAGTAAGAGGAAGCTGTGCCCCAACAGTTGGGATTGTAAGGCTGTTGATGATGATGATTGGCCACCTCACTGTCAGTGTATTCAAGCCACGCCTTTAAGTCACTGACTTATCTTAGCGATCATTTTCAAATGAACAAAACCGAAGTCAACAGTGTAACATCATACATACCTATCGTCATGAACTTTATCCAAAATCACAAATAATAAGCGTTTGGTGTACATTTCTATACATTTCGAAAAGTGAACCGTAGATATTGTTTCAAGCATAACAAATTTTTACTAATCTAAAACTAATAGTGAAAGCGACTATGCCATGAGTGCATGTATCGTGCTGAACATACACGTGTGTCAAGAATCTATACTATTTTATTATATGAGTGTCAGCGATGGAGGCCGTGGACACCGCAGACCACGCGAAGAGCGTGGAGGTCGATGTAGGTGGCCTGTAACTGGCCACCAGTGTTCATATTACCTTTTTAAGAACGAGCAAATTCTAAATTGAACAAATCATTTTTGACACTTGCGTTTCGGTTTTTGCTATATTTTCTCTCTGTATGTTCACCATGTACAGCCGGGGGCCGTGCATTATAGTCTCATAAAGAGCGGCAATGCAGGGATGTCGAAGCTTGGCCATCACTCTGTGTATAATTTCTTTATTTTTAATAATATTATAACATAGTCTATACGAAAACGAGTAGGTATTTCTTCCACCAGCGCACCGCTTTTAGCTGTCGCCGATAATGAGGTTGTAGTAATTATTACGTGAGCAAAGAAACATAACATCGGAGATTTTAGAGAAGCTTTTAGATGCTCCCAAATGAAACGAATTTGTTCGCTAGGCACTTTCAGAGTCGGCATTGTCCGGATTGTCTCGAACAGGTAGGAACTCTGTGCAAACCCAAGTCATCTAAATACAGAAGGTAAGCTAAATCATTTAGCCAGCGTGAATTCCGTTACGTCGTCTGGGACGTTGCCGTGAAAATAGGGGCAGGTGCATCCTCAGAATTACGTGGTTTAAACTTAATAGCTGTATCTGGAGTACCCATCACAGGGCCAGAGTTAGTTGTATCTCAAAGGTAAGCACGCCAAATGCTAACGCTCGATACACCTGTAAATCCATAAAGGATGAGATTTAGCTTAGCTTTGCTATCACGCTCTTGCTTTATACGATCAAGGGAAATAAAAATAAATAAATAAAAATAAATAAATATTTCGGACACTTACACCAATCATCTAGTCCCAAACTAAGCAAAGCTTGTACTATGAATACTAGATAACGGATAAACATACATAAATATTTATATAAACATCCATGACTCAGGAATAAATGTTCATAATATGATGAATAAATAAATTCATCACACAAACATTTACCCGTCGCGGGATTCGAACCCGCAACCGTTGGTTTCGCTGACAGGGTCACTATCCACTACACCAATCGGTCGTCAAATGCAAAGCTCCTATCTCGTATCTACGTAAATAGACTACGGAGCATGCAGTTAGTAAATCATGAACATTTTTTAATCACTAACTACTTAGGTATACTTATGTAGTAGTGGTCTTTCCATAGCTTTAGTTTGCTTCCTATTAGAGAAGAGCTTCCACTCACTTAGAGAGCATATGGATCCAGTGCTTATAGGGAGACTTGTGTCAAACTGGAGACCATCAGACAGTGTTTTGAAGCCACCCCTGTAAACCACCGATGTGGCGTCTGAAAACAACTGAAATTATCTATTTAAGATGCCTATTCTCCACAGATTTCCAGAGTGACTAGTTGGAAGCGGCCTGCATCCAGCGACTTCCCGCGACCCTCTTCAGATCGTCCGACCATGTTATAGTTCCACAAGTCAAGCAATGACTGGTAACACATATTGATAAACACTTTAGTATTTAAGCATTGAGGTAATTTGACGGAGAAGCAACGTAACCAGTTTTGATTTCGAATGAAGGATAAAATGTCATCATCATCATATCAGCCAAAGGACGGCCACGCATGTAGGCCTCCCCCACAGATTTCCAAAGCGAACGTTGAAGCGGCCTGCATCCAGCGACATCCCGCTATCAACATCAGGTCGTGGACCTGGAGAAGGTGGACACAGATGTGAGTGGACGTCGCACGCTGCAGGTACCGGTCTGTGATCTTAACTTGAAAACTTAATTCACCACCATCACCATCATCAGCCCGAAAACATCCCAATCCAGGGATATAGGCCTTCCCTCGTATATGAGGGAGTATGGGCTATAGTCCACCACCCTGGCCCAATGCGGGTTGGCGACTTCACATGCCTTTGAATTTTTATTTCTCAACCATGCACATCGTTATGAGACCCACAGTGAGAAACCACGTTTCAGTCATCACTGGCAACACACGGTTTTTATGGAGGGTTAGGGTAATGACAATTAATTCCCCCTAACTGACCTTACTTGGTTCTTTACAATACAGATCTTCCGAATTCAACCCTGGCTGTGTATGTCACTGACATAAGACCTTTGCCTTGCGTCGACATTCGTAGAGTGGAATTTGGAATTACGCCACAATGGAAATGGGTAACCACGGCTTTAATCTGACTCCGGTACGTCTTGTACAAACATGTGTTTTGTACTTTATTTCGGTCTTAGATTAATTAAAACACAAAGCTTGAGTTAATGTGTGTAAACTTTAGTGTAATGACAAGATCTAAAGGAGTAGAGACATGATGAGGTCCAAAGTATCGATATTCATGAGTAGTATCGAATATAAAGCATCGATACTCGAAAAGTATTGATTGCAAAGTATACATTTGTTTTGCGACAACCGTTTGCGTATTTTCGACATGCTTTCAAAATTAGAGCCACATATTCATCATCAATATCATCATATCTGCCACAAGAAGTCCACTGCTGAACAAATATCCCCCATAGATTTCCAGAGAGATATTAAAGTTAATTCCATTGTCATTTTCTTTACATACAGGTTGGTTCTATTTTTTTATGCACAACGGGTTGGTATTTGACCTCAATCACACCTGAGGTTAAGTGAAGATGAGGTCGAAGGTGTAAGCGTACTGACCCGGATCCGGAATTCTATTTGAGTGCCGAAACCACACATGTAAATCTTACCTGCGAAAATATTGATTGACTGACTTAAAAATTTATTTTTGCATTGAAATTGTCTGTGGGGCCTAAGCTAATTTCATACATAATATTTGGAATACCCATTGATATGTAGCCGGTGTCTCCAACTTCACAAATTGCATAAACGTACACGGATCAACGCCGGAATAACAATAGCACGAAGTTAGTCAGACGATAGCGGCGGCATGAATGATACCTTTATTTTGGGAACAATATTATTCATGAATATGTTTTGGTACATTCAGTAGGTTATCTGTCTATAAATACGAACTTTATCATCATATTCTGTGGGATTGCCCGCGCTGATCTAATTAACTGAGGGTCATGCTTGATGATATCATTGTACGACCATCCGGTCTACACCGGTTTAGTGGCGAACCGACAAAATTTTCAAGTCTGTAGGAAATTTTGCCACGATTTTTTTTTATCCACAACTGGTTAGCACTTGCCCTCAATCACACCTGATGTTAAGTGAAGATGAGGCCGAAGGTGGTACCGTACTGACCCGGAAACCCCATCTTATTTGGGGGACTGGCTATCTTATCTCTGACAACCGGAACACAACAATGCTATTAACATTGCTGTTTGGCGGTAGATTTAGATAAGATGGTGGTAACTAGCCAGGCGGACATTTAAAATGCCCTACCACCAACCAAACCTAGTACTTAAAACATGTACCCCGCTGGGGATCGAACCCGCGACCTCAGAATTGTAAACCTAATGATGTTTACATTGAGCCACGGAGGCGGTTGAGTGCAAGTCAAGCAACAAACGTGGCAGTACAAACCATGCTGTGGTCTCTTAGAACAAATACTCCCGTCCCAATAGAGACTAGCGCCACCTAGCCGCCATATGTCATAACTTGTTTATACCATGATTACCATGTAAAATATTTAAAGTCTATATTTTCTCAAAAACAAATAAACTATACTATGTACCTCAGTATATTTAAAGTGATTTTTTTCTTGCCTAGTTATTAAATTTTCATATTTGAGATAGCATTAGGTTTTGTGAAAGTAAAACACGTAAAGTAATGATGATTTGGCAACACTGAGAAAAATGTCGGCTGTCGTTGGATGTGTACGCGCATTTTTTTCACTTTCCATTTTCTCTGAAAATTTAAAGTATTTCCTGTGTGATTTGGTGATTGTGATGTGCATTTGCTCCTAATGGTGTGAGTTTAGGGTCACGGTGTAGCCTTCGGGGCGGGTTTTGGTTGCTCCACCTTTAGTCGAGATTGTATGTGAGATAGGACTCTGTGAGACAGGACTCCCAAGTGTATTTTTGTCTTTTTCCTTATGTTTTTGTTTGGTATTAATTTTATTCCCACGGTTATATATGATGATAGTTATTGTTTGCTTTTCTTAAATAAAATTTGTGTGTTAAATCGTGTTTTATTGTATACCGATACCTAACTAGATTATATGTGTAGTTACTTCGGAGGTTTATTTTCGATGACAGCATTGAAATTTTGATGAAACAATTGAAATTTCAATGTTTCATTGAAAATAAATCTCTGAAGTAACTATCAAGTTGCCAGGTTTAGGTAGGTACGGCTAGGTTTCATGACCTTGACGAGGTTAGTTACACATCATTGCGGATAGATGGCGCTGTGAACCCGAGTCGCTTGCAAACGCCAACATACCCGTCTATCTCCGTATATACATTGTAGTCTTTGGTACAAACGAGCGAGCGATCCAAAAGTTGAAGTGTCAAACGACTGTACAAATCCACAAGAGTATAATTACGTACTTGTACTCTATTATGTCATAAAAATATATTATTTATTACTGGTATGTAAACGCAAATAGTTCACGAGGCAACGCTACCACGGTTTGTGCGTTAACATCGCGTTAACACGGCGATGTCAGTAGGCTGTAAAATTAAATTACTAAAGCTAAATAATCCTCTTCCATGCAAACATTAAACAAATGTAATGATTACTATATCACTCAGTTCCTCTTTGTCTGACGCTCCAAAGTCTATTCCTCTTGGGAAGGCCAAACGCTCGCGTAACATACGCGGTAGGGTTGCCATAAGTTTTAATAATATTATGTCTTTGAACTACATTGATAGACATTTTCGTTGTATATAAATCGAATAATAGTTGTAACAAAATTTCAAGAAACCATTGAGCTACAAATAAAGGGTTCTGATGTTTGTAATTTATAAACGAGTATATATCTATAAAACCGATTTTGATAAATACTCGTAGAGCTGTCGATCGATTTGTTTTATTTATATATACTATATACTTAGCCCTTGTAATTCCAAAAAAATATTCCCATTATCCAGAACAGAACATATAAAAATTAATAAAAAGACTGATTCAAAAACATGTATCATTCAATGATTTATTTTGGTAATATTAACTCTAAATTATTGTGCTTAAATTAAACTGCCAAAAATTGGCAAAGCAACCGACATCAGCAAGGTTACACTCTCTATCTTCGGAGTGCATCATCAGAGCCTAACCAAATTTATATGGAACCTCCCTGATGATAAACAAAAAAAAATACAATCTTCAAAATCGGATAACAATTGAAGAAACAAAAAATTATAAAATATTAATTTGGGTATTTATATATGTCGTAGATACCGATAAATTAGCGATGGAATTCATTATTCAAGCGGTATTTGACATATCATAATACGCGGTTTGCTATGGGAAATAAACCTGGTGGCGCTGGTATCGTCGGAAATGGCACGGCGACGACGTTAACAGTAATATTCAAACATCGAAAATGATAGGGACTTTGCGATCAGCTGTCAAAGGGATCGAAAAACCACTTAACACATCAACGACCGTGAGTGACTTTGATTATCTACTATCACCGATGCTTGGCAGAATCATCAATCTAGTTGATCATGGAATTTGAGCGAGGAGGAATTGTAGACTACTCCAGCTGAATTCTGCAGACTGCAGGCGAGGGCCAAGTTGTATGGCCTGAGGGGCGTGCAAATGTTTAAGCATCTCAGATTTCTTGACCATAATCGAATGCGAATACGTTGTCTATTCGCCTATAGTAGCTTGCAATAATATCGCCATTGCCCGAGTTACCCTTTACCAGTCGATCGCAATGCCCATTCCATCTCCGGCATTTATATTATTATTTATATTACTTACAATAATTTTCAAATCTTGTGTACACTATTTTCTGCCCAATCTAATAAACACTATGTATCTCTAAGGTTTGCTGGTAGAAAACTCTATCTCGCCTTTGTACATTTTACATACAATGCATATTTCTGTAACAATTTTGTGTACAATAAAGATATTAAGAGAAAAAAAAATACAAACAGACGAACATAGAAAGGCGAGAAACATGGTATCTTTGGTTCAGATTTCAAGTATACCAAATCAAAAAGCATGGTCACCTCAATACAGCCGGTATTTTACGAATATTGTCTTCAGTACAATGAAAAGACAAAGGAAAATGGGGTCGGATCCGTTGTAATACGTGCTTTGTTGTCTATTGTATTTAGAACGGGTACTAATCGAAAGTTTATTCCCACAGGATTGATAATGTAACGTTCCGGTTTTCACACTGTGCTTTATTTATGTTTGGAACCGATTTTACCTTTGGGTATCCAAAGAATCGCATACCGACAATCTAGCAGATTTGTACGCGGAAAAGGCGGTGGGGAGGGCACATAGCGCATTATATACTGATAGCCGTTGGGCAGCGGCGTACAGAACGTTTTTTTATAGAGTAAGCAGAATGATAAAATTTACTATTAAATGAGAAAAAATAAAACTACAAAATAATAACAATCTTTTCAACTGTTTAGAATATTTTATGTTCATATCAATATGAATCGGCTGTCTAGATAATGCATATAGAAGAAAGCGTAAGCTTAAGAAAATTGTAAAATTGCCTTTCTTCCTTATGGAGGACACGCGTTGGGGCCTAAAAGTTCTAGAGTGGCGACCACGCATTGTGCACACGACTTTCTCCGAGGTGGACGCTTAACACCAATCGCTTTGGAAATCTATGGAAGAGGCCTATGTTAAGCAGTGGAAGTCCTGCTATGTGGCATTTCGATGATAATGACCTCAAACACAAAAATATGGCAAACAAGATCACTTGTGGTGCAGTCGCATTCGTTTTCGATTAGCGAAGTTAAGCGATATCTGGCGCGATCACTCCTTGGATGGGTGACCGCACTAGTAGACTTTCAATACGAGTGTTTTCGTGCTAAAATACGTACGTAAAATAGTCGGTCTCAGTTGTTTTCACTAGTCGGTGGCCTTGACAGCGGCTTAAGAACACTGACTGTCAAATGGCCACTAGTCTGACTCAAAGCACAGATTACTAATAAGTTACTAAAGTCTCAAAGCCAGTAAGCCGCATGGACCCGCATGCTGGGTTATGGGTCATCCTCTCCTGGTGAGAATAGTGAACAGTGTGAGCGTGTAAGGTTGATTAAGTCAATTATGTGTAAATTCGTTCCAACTCATACACTATACAATCAATTATAAAATAAATAAATCTCCTTGTACATACATACAACGCCACCTAGTTCCGCATTAAGCAACTATAAGCTTGTTTTTGTGGTTGATGGTTGATATACTACATAAATAATATATTTTAATATTAAAAAACAAAAAAATCCGACTGCTTCATCGTATGCGACAAAAATGGTGGCTGACGGCGGCTATATTTATTTCTCTTATAGTATATACCGGATAAGTTTTTTACCGTTAGGAAAAAAATAGGGCATATTAGGTAAGTGAAATAGAAGTTATTGGCATAGGTAGTTTAATTTTTATTTTCAAAACTGTCATGGACCCACGCGCCTCGCGCAGATTGATATGCGACTGGCGGGATTCCTAGGGTTCCTATCATGCGGCTTTTAATTGGAACTCATATTTTCTCCAATTTTTTTTTTAATTTATTTAGTTTTATGATGTAATTATGTACAATAGACTACATACGCGACCGTCTAATGCCGTATAATATTTTATGGTTTTGAAGAAAAAAAAAATTAAAGTACGTATGCCAATACCTTCTATTTCACTTACCTAATTATACCCATTTTTTTCCCTTACATTAAAAAAAACTTATCAGTATATCCTAAAACACAAACAAAATATGAATGAATCCAACGACACCTCGTTTATTAAAATCCGTGAAGTCGTTTAGGCTACAACATTACCCTCCTTCTGGCACAGTCTGGTAAAAAAGCTTTTCATACTTTTAACACTTTGTGTTGGGGCAAAGATGGCAATTGCAGAACTTTGTCTCTATTTATGACACACGAAAGTTTGTACGTGTATTTAAAACGGCAGTATTCTAGTCGAACTTTTCCATCATAAAATCCTAAACAAAGTAAGTAAATGCTTGGAAACCAGTGAAAAAATCCGTGACATTATGTCGGACTGAAAGCGCTGAGATAAACGCGTAACAACCGTCTGCTGTAGAAAGTCCAATCTGCCGTATTAGAGTTTAAATCCCTTTTTGATAAGTCGATGCATTCATTTAGAGGGATTACGTCCGTACGGGATTTAAATGTTGATTGGAAAAGTGACGTCGCGAAAAAGTTCGAAGCAGTGTTCAAATGTAACAATGTGTATATTGTCGCTACGTGATTTGGACAAAGAAAGAAAAATCATCTACACCCTATTCACAAAGACATCTAAATAACTTCGTTGTTTTCGAAGCACTTCTTCTTCTTCTTAGCGAGTCGATGGCAAAAATATCAAATTCACCAGACCAGAATGAAGCCACGCGTACAGCATTGGCAGTGGCATCGTAGAGGTCTTTTAGCGTACAAGTGTCGGGACACGCAGGGCGGCATAGAAGATGCCCCATAGTTTGTGATTGCTTGTTTTTTGGCCTTGAAAAGGGCCTTTTATCTAGCACTATCTATGGGACTTGCATATTTCGATGGTACTATTTATTCACAAACATTTTGGCATATAAATTATAACGTAAATTATCCGAATAACGATTCCAGCAACTCCTGACGCCAGAATGCTCAGTTAAAATCTTACTAATATTATAAATGCGACAGTTTGGATGTATATTTGTTTGTTTGTGTGTTGCTCAATCACGGCGAAACGGATAAACGGATTTGGATGAAATTTGGTATACGCTGGATTAAGACATATAGGATATTTCTTTCCCTATAAAGTGAGATCCCACGGGATGAACAAATTTCCGCAATAAAGTTCTAAAAACTTCACTTAACTTGATTGGGATGAGATGCGTAATTTCTTTGCATCTTATCCTTGGCGGCAGGCATGTTTTTCTCCAACCAAAATTTTGGGCGCTCATAGAATGGAATGCTAAAACAGCAGCTAAAAAGCTTGGCATTCTCCTCAAGGTCAGGCGATATTTTACGCCGAATCAGCTTTTGGTATTTTACCAGGCTCATGATCGCTCGTGCATTGAATATTGCTGTCACCTTTGGGATGGTTCAGCCAAGTACCAGCTGGCTAAACTCGATTCTATGGAACGACGTGCGTGATCATTCGATCACTACTAAGTTGCAGAGTCTTACCCTTAAAAAAAAAAGTTACTCCACGCAGGCCAAACCGCGGGCGGAAAGCTAGTATTGAATAACTCTTAAACTACGGTGGCACATTTTTTTTCCTTTGGGCACTATTTGGCAATATTTCAGCATAGTTTTATGATATTGTCAAAATAGCTAAATGTCACCTAAACGCAGAAGACGCAGCCGCGCCACACACATTGTTGACTTAATATGGGATAGAGATAACGTGTCAATGCAAGTGCCACACCAAGCACTTTAGATACAGGGAATCAACTACATGTCATTCTGATCTACATGATAAATATACTCATAATTAAATTTTACGATATTAAAGGAGCCAGTGTCACTCGCTGGGCCTCCATAGCTATGCAAAATAATAAGTCGATTCACTGCTCAACAAACAAACAAATATACTTTCGCATTTACTATTAGTTCGGATTATTTTCAATGAAAACAATTATATATTTACCTCCACATATTTGTTTACCAACGGGAATTGGATTCCGACTATATTAATATTCTATGATCCATTTTAAATAATGAATAAGTCAGATGGTTCTCTGTGTAGAGTTAATTATGTTAGCGAATTATTACCTCGGGGAGAGTCCAGGCAATGCAAGCCACATGTATCACAGTCCGGCAACATGTTAACTTTGCGTACTTAGTTGAAACTTAGC
The DNA here is from genome assembly GCA_949316235.1 of Oegoconia quadripuncta. NCBI lineage: Eukaryota > Metazoa > Arthropoda > Insecta > Lepidoptera > Autostichidae > Oegoconia > Oegoconia quadripuncta. The sequence continues at coordinate 19,413,255 of OX438746.1, forward strand.
CGCTATGATTGAGCATTCTCCCAAGTTTGTTGGGCAAAGTTTGCCCGGAGAATATTATCACTGTACACATAGTTGCAAATAAAACGCCTTTAAGTTTAACCACTGGGTGTTTCGCTGTTAGATTACAAAATATAAAGGAAAAATTATTTCCGCTTCACTAGTCGCTACGTGAGGAAGAGAAAGCCTAAGAAGAAATTCTTTAGAAGCTAATGGATTGGTTTCTATAGATTTCTTCTAAGCCTAAGAAATCTATAGAAACCAATCCATTGGCTCCTATAGAATTTCTTCTTAGGCTACACAGTATTTATATGGATAAAATACTGTGTCACTGAAAATCAGTTAGCGATAGGTACTTCGGAAAAGCTATTGTCATCGAGTATGAAACATACTACTTCGTATATCATAATGAAAAATACTAAAGCCATCAATGAAGTATTGAATTAGTAATTTATATTGTTAGTGCATGTGATGTTTACCTGTAAGTTATTATTTATTATTTATGTCTTGGTGTAAACAATTGTTGATAAAACTTGAAAAAAAAGAAAAAAATAGGTGATTGCTCTCAGATCGAACAAAAATTACAACAACAAATATGATCGTTAGTTACTGGAAATCGTAACGTGTCAAATGTAGATTTACAATCAAAAACGCTACATTTTGTATTTTGTGGACGTTATATTCAATTTTTTACATAGAATGTATCCTATGATAAGGTTAAGCTATTTAGGCTCAAGAGGTAACATTGAAATCTAAATAAATCTACATTTCAGTTACTTACATATACATATGGATATGTATGCACCCGAAAACATTACCCTCCTTCCTTCTTTTACATAAACATCTAAGACTTGGGAGAGAATGTTCATATTCATCAAAAACACACGCCTACGTCCACACAGACACTCAGACACACACAGATACTTTCCCTCACAATTCCTACAGTAAGCTTTTATTTTTTTGTATGCAAAAGAGTATCACACCTAGCCTTAATTAATGTCCCACGCTGGAAGAGCGAGGGCTCTTAACAAATTTAATTACTTAAAAGAAGTATAGTAACCCAGTTGCTATTTTATTTTTCAAAATTTTCAAATATATTTCCTTCCTGGAGCTGTCGGGTAAAAGTACCTACCGACTGTTAACGTATAAAGAGTGGAAAACGTGTTCTCCTTGTGTATCGGGGCTCTTAACTATACAGAGCGTACAATACAACGCAATAGTATATAAACTGAAGGTATCATAACATTTTTTTCTGAAAGCAAACGTAATTTTACCCTATCACTGCAACGCCAAAACAAAGGTAATGATAGTCAACGCATCTGTATGTATATTACCACCTACAAACGTCTCATCAGATTTGGTCAAATGGGGTGTCGTTAGATTGTATAAGTCCGGGAGTGTCAGGATAAATGAGGTCATAATAATCCAATACGATTAATTCTTTATAAATATTTTCTTTATATTCAGCAGCGGACGACTTTCGGCTGATATAAGGATGATGATAAAATATTTTCTGTTACCAGTGACTTATGATACTGAAACGTCGTCTCTCACTATAAGCCTCATAAGAAAGCTCAGAGTCACGCAATGAGCTATGAAGAGGGCGATACTCGACGTTTCACTACGCGATCGAATCAGGAATTTTAACTGCCTCCGTGGCTCAATGTAAACAACATTGGGTTTACGATTCGGAGGTCGCGGCTTCGATCCCCAGCGGGGTACATGTTTAAGTACTCGGTTTGGTTGGTGGTAGGGCATTTTTTAATGTCCGCCTGGCTAGCTACCACCATCTTATCTAAATCTGCCGCCAAGCAGCAATGTTAAATGTGTTAGCCAGTCCCCCAAATGTGTTGGGGTTTCCGGGTCAGTACGCTTCCACTTTCGACTTCATTCACTTAATATCAGGTGTGATTGAGGTCAAAAATCCGTAGGCGACATAGCCCAGCGGATTAGCAAGTTGAAGTAGCAGTAGGCATAGCTCGAAGAGTGTGTGGAGACCACGCACCGGCAAACGCAGAGTAGGACGTCCACTCACATGGTGAACAGATGACCTGATAAATACAATGTGCTTCCATTGCCCTGTATGTACATAAATATATAATACTTATGTGTGTTTGTTAAGTCGAATCTGCATTTCTTCCAAAGACGTGGTGACGTTATACCACGTCAAACGCGCACTAAATACATAAACATGCTTGTTCGGTATTGTAGAAAGCACCAATATAGAAGATATCATGTGTTTTTCTGTTCAAAATTATTTTCTATTTGAATTAATTATTTTCAAACAGAGAATTGCCTCGCGGCACTTGCCACGCCACCTTGCGGCGTAATTCAACTGTTTAAAATTATTATTAGTCATGTGGTTAATTATTTACGGCCAAAATAAGAAAGTTTGTAGTTTCTTGAAAACATTTATTTTGACCATTCATATTTCCCGCCTTGTGTTTCAAGTGGGATCCACTAGCAGTGCTGATTTCTTGTTTTAATCTGTGGTGAGTCCCACATTTTTTATATCAAGTTAACCTTCTTTCTCGCTAGAGGTATGAGTATTTTGTGGTTTAAAATGAGTTCGAAATAAAATATGGCGCCGACTGTGCGTCTGTGGTCCGTGCTCCAATTCTAAATATCAAAAATCAATTCAAATCCGCCATACGGCATACCAAAATCTTCACACAAACATTCCAATAGTGCCAATAGGGAAGGATTCTCCTGAACCGCTCGTGGATGCACCCCCGAGGGCCCCCAAGAAGACTAGGAACCGGCTACCGGTGAGTGTCGCATTCCGCATTTCTCTGTCACATAAAATGTCGAAGATATCAAACAATGCTATATTAACCTCTTTGTCGCACCGAGATATAACGTAGAAATATTTTTAATATGTGTATATTACTCTATAATCGCTTACCTGACGAAATAAAGTATCGCGACCCTAAATGTTTCAAATCCGTGCTAACGAAATGGCTATTAGAAAAATGTTTTTATTATATAAGTGACTTTATTGATTGTAGGGAATGAAATGGGTATTATTCATTGGTGTAATGATTATGTTGACATAGCGAAATAATTTTGTTAGGTAATTGTATCTTATATATAATTTTTCTAATTTCTAATATTTCATAATTATTCATTTGTATAATAATTATATTGAACATTGACATAGCGAAATAATTTTATTAATTGTAATAAAATGTCTAATAATTTGAAGGAGGTGGCGGGCGCGGCCGCTGCGGGTGCTGAGTATAAAAAATCACGTAAATACCAGGATCTACAGGAAAATTACGTGTTCGTACCGGTCGGGGTCGAGACGATGGGACCCTGGGGCCCTGAGACAAAACGTCTGGTCCAAGACCTGTCGGCGCGTCTCATCGAGGCTTCTGGTGACCGCAAAGCGGGCGGCTTCCTAGCTCAGAGAATAAGTCTCGCTATTCAGCGCGGGAACGCCGCTTGCCTGTTGGGCACAATGCCGCCTCGAGGAGATGCGCTAGACGCAATTTTTTACCTGTAAATGTTTAAAAAAAAAATAATTTGAATAGTAGGTAATATTGTAAAATTTGCACATCTGCATGCAGGTTGAATACATGTAAGTACTTAAAGTAACAGTAAAATCCATCATAACTGTATTCTGGCAAATCGCTGGATAAAAGCCGCTTCCAACCGGTCATTCTGGAATTCTATGAGGGAGGCCTATGTTCAGCAGTGGACATCCTGTGGCTGATTGATGATGGAATATTTTAGACACTCTAAAATTTAAGTATGGAGTAAGTTAAACGCCTTCATACCCCATCTAGTAAGGATCTAATAAAGTAGTTGGTGTTTTTTTTCTTGTGTGCAATAAATGATAAAATAAATAAATAAATAAGGGTACTCTAGGTCTTAGGTGATAGTAGGCATAAAGATCCTTGGTTTCTCTATTCGGGATAACAAAGAGTATGGATCGTCGAGTTGGGGAACAAAGTTGGTGAATACTTACGAGCTGCGGGAGTTCGATGCGGAAACTATGTTAATCAGGGTTATTGCCGGTAAACTGACGATTTGAGCTTCAATATGGAGGTATTTGGATATTTAACATTGAAACTTATCTGCTCATTGAAAGTTAAATGTAATTGAATTGTGCTAGATTATTTAACACTCCCGATATACGGCGGATAGTGAAAGAGCACAGGAGTATATCGTACTATTCTATTTAATTAGTATAAATTTAAATATATATATTATTTTTTATGTATGTATGTTTGTATGTATTCAATTAACGTATGTATTTATATGGATGATTTATTTATTTTATTAAAATTAGTTTACCGCGCACGCTACCTACATATAATGTGCTTAACGCTTCCTAACCCAAAGGCCGCCAAATTGTACTATCCCCTTTTTCTTATTTATCGTTGTTATGCTTCTTATTGTTGTAAAATAAAGAATATTATGTTTATTGTTTGTTTGTATATCACAAATAGAAAGAAAGAAAGAAAGATGAGTATTTATTTGGATTTGTGTTATAAAAGTATTATCTACAAAATATACAATATACTAAATAAACACTAAAATAAAAATCATATTTTTTTTGCATCACACCAGTATAATAAATGAATCGTGAATATTGTTCCAAGCGGTCAGTTGTTAATATTTGGGATATTTCTGAGAACCCCATTTGGGATAATGGTCGTGACGCTAAAATGCAGCAAATTATAATTTTGGATGGATGGTAACTATAGTCCGGGATCAATGCCGGGATCGAACACTGCTGCTTAAAATACAAAAACAAACTTGTTTAAGGTGCAGGGCTTCAGTAATTATAATTATTTAGCTCAGCGGTTGAGACGCGGTCTCCCAATTTGGAAGGTTCATATTCAATTCCCAGACAGGCCATGTACCAATGAGTTTTTAAATTTAATCTAATTACTTTTATGCATTTATCCGACTGCTCTTGAACGGTGAAGGAAAAATCGTGAGGAAACCTGCATTCTTGAGAAATAAAATTCAAAGGTATGTGAAGTCCCCAACCCGCATGACCAGCGTGGTGGATTTATGGCCCTTAAACTCATTAAACGAGGGAAGGCCTATATCCCTGCAGTGCAATGTTTACGGGCTGATGAAGAAGTATATTTAACATGCACCTCCAAATTCGCTTAGTCACTACTTATAACTTAACCTAAGTTTGAGTCGATAAACTTTATTATTATTATTATTTATAATTTATTGCACACGAGTACGCAATGCATGTGCAAAAGGCACTAGCTTATCTCTAAAAAGAGATTTCTTCCAGGGTATTGAAAATGTGAAGGATATCTTTTTTTTTTAATATAAAATATCCATTTGTGTTCGAAAAAACAAAAAAAACCTAGTTCACTTTTTTTTAGAGATATCCCAAACTATAACAAGTACCCCTTAAAATGATTAAACCTCATCTGTAACTCACTTATTTGTTTGTAACATATATTTGTTTGTAAACGCTTTATTGGACAAAAAGGCGATACATTAATTTTACATAGGTACAGAGTATGAGTACAACGGCGGACTTATCCCATAGAGGGGTTTCTTCCCCTCAACCATAGGGTTAGTATGTTCCTATAGTAAATACAGACAGTCCAGATTGGGCAAAATTAAAGGAAATCAATATATGAATCTTAGCATCGCCATATATTTATAAAAACTTAATGTTTGTAAGAAATAATCTAGAATCTTTTAAGAAAAATACAGACATGCGTACAAAGTATACGCTTTTGTAATAGTTCCAGTTGACATTCAGAGTTGACCTTTAAATGAATTCAAAACCATCATGAAACTAACATTATTTACAAAAGGCTATTATAAAATTTCTGACAATCCGGATGATAAACAAGCATAGACCACTCGGCGCTATAGTCCAATTATACAATATAATATTTCCACATTGTAACCCAATACCTACTTAAACAAAACAGCAACTCTTGAGTTTTTTGTTCATTCTTCTCTGGGGAGTGAGATTTGTGAATGAGCAGTAATGTCAATACTTTTAATAACGTTATTTTTAATAATTTTCAAGTTACAAAATCTCAAGAATAACGCCCAAATTTTTTTGTGAGGTCACATGACTTAGCTATGTACGCAGACGCGAGAAATGTAAAGTTACTGGCCAGTACTTTTTTCACTTCAGTTTTGTTTCTGTTCACTCTCTCGGCTAATGAATAATGTACAATGAAGAACTGTAGTTAATTGATTTATTTTGTATCACAAATTAATTATGTTAAAATGGCAAAATTGGAGCTATGTTTATTACCATTATTTGCTAGTAACAACATCAGAAATACGTAGTTTAAGTCTTTCGCATATCTCGTTCCCAAGGTTTATAGAGTTCAGAGCACGAATCGGAATGGTTCTAAATTCCAAAGCCCAACCGATCCCTTCTTACTATGAAATTTATTTGATCACCGAAGCAAAGAGCTGAAAATTTAAAACGAGATAAAATTCAATACGAACTACGCCCTCTAGCTACATAACAGCGCTGCAGAAAAACAGCATCATTTTTGCTAACAGGAAAAGTTTCATTATGAAATGCCATTAAAAAAAAACAAAAGAGTTCTCCTGCCTCGTTTTCTTAACTTTAACTCAAGAAACGGAGTATTCCCCGTGGAATTCAACGCTTGAATTCAGCGAATTAGTACGAAGATGGAATGCATTCGGAATGAGCTCAGTAAAGTAAGTTCTGTTGGAACTTTTTGGAAACTATGTTAATCAGCGGACAAACGGCTTGATTGCTTGAAATAGGTTTTCCTTTCGTATAAGTTTCACTTCGTTGTTTCATCTAAAATTCATGTATCTACTTGCTGCCACATAGCTACTTGGCTAAAAGTAAATCTGTACTTTTCAATGGCTGTAACTCCTAAACAGCTGAACTTATTGTTTGGAAATTTAGTAGAGTGATAACTTGGGACATAGAGAAGGAGATAGGCTACTTTTAACGGGCTTCTAAAATGGAGAAGGTCGAGTTTGCGATAAGGTTATTCCACGCGGACGGAACGCTTTGCAAATATAAATCTGAAAATTTTATTTAACCCTAGAGAGATTATGTTAATAGTATATTCTTCATTGCACCAGAACATTACATATAACAGAGTACAAACAAAAGTTCGTATACGACTTATCCTTTATAAGAGATCTGATGATGAGATGACGCAGTCAGTGTTTTTAAGGCGCCCCTGTAGTCTACAGATTTGGCTTAATTCAAAATAACCGGGACCGGTTAATGTGCCAATAGTAAAATGCCACTAGTGGTCACCCATCCAAAGACGATCCGAAGACGAAATCGAAAACAAATAGCGAATACGACTGCAACACGAGTGCGTCCATACATACATACTCACCGCCAAAATAGTTAGCTTCTTGACAGGATCGAGTTTTAATCCTATGGTACACATACTCGCATCTCGCCAACCTTTTAGCTTAACACTGATGTGCAGGTGAAAGATTAAACTCTGACACAAAGTTTTCACAGCTACGCTGCACAAACTCGGTGCCAACTAAACAGTTAGCTCGGGTAATATTGTAGTTCAGCTAAAATTTAAAATAACATGGTCAGGAAAGGAATTTGCATTTTCTGTTTTAGACAATGTTGTCCTATTAAATTACCTCATTTACAATGCCTACCTTATTTGATAATGCCTTGATGCCTAAGATACAGGAATACTCTTGCCTAGTTTAAGCATCATACTAATTGTGCTGTGTGGTTTCAGCTCTCAAATAGAATAGAACCAACCCGCCTATTCCAGTGGGTGTCGTAAAAGGCGACTAAGCTTAAAACTTGTCGTAAAACCGCCTCCGTGGCTCAATGTAAACAACATTGCGTTTACGATTCGGAGGTCGCGGGTTCGATCCCCAGCGGGGTACATGTTTAAGTACTCGGTTTGGTTGGTGGTAGGGCATTTTAAATGTCCGCCTGGCTAGCTACCACCATCTTATCTAAATCTGCCACCAAACAGCAATGTTAATAGCATTTTTGTGTTCCGGTTGTCAGAGATAAGATAGCCAGTCCCCTAAATGTGTTGGGGTTTCCGGGTCAGTACGCTTCCACCTTCGACCTCATCTTCACTTAACATCAGGTGTGATTGAGGTCAAGTACGAACCCGTCCTTCATAAAAAAAGGGATTTTCCACCAAAACACATGTACAGATTTGTACATTTTTTTTTGTCACCCCCTGTCAAGTGTGCATTTCTGTATATTTCATAAGGTGAACCGTTGATGTTCTTTCAATAATTAAACTTTTAATGTTTGGACCATCCAAACACTATTGTTTGGGATATCTCTGATCACCCCATTTAGGATAGAGGTCGTGACGTTAGGTATGTATGTATTACTTAATTAACATAACTTTAGGTTATTTTAAGTACTTCTGTCTAACCGCCTCCGCAGCTCAATGTAAACAACATAGAGTTTAAGAATCGGAGGTCGCGGGTTCGATCCCCAGCGGGGTACATGTTTAGTACTCTGTTTCATTGGTGGTAGGGCATTTTAAATGTCCGCCTGGCTAGCTATCACCATCTTATCCAAATCTTCCACCAAACAGCAATGTTAAGATAGCCATTTCCCAAATATTTGGGTTTCCGGGTCAGTACGCTTCCACCTTCGGCCTCATCTTCACTTAACATTAGATGTAATAGAGGTCAAGCGCTAACCCGTTGTGCATAAAAAATAATTAACAACGCACTATTACTTCTTGATTTTTAATAATTCAAATCAGTGAGCGAATAAGAAATCACAATATATTCAACATACCTATTTGTCTACATCATGTTAGCCCACGGCGGAGATAATATGATATCGAAACAAGTGACCCCAATCCAGTGACGTGGAAGCACTCTATTTGCTTTTAGGATACCGTATCGAAACATTGAAGAATTCAGTAAACCCGAATAAGTTGTCTACGACTTCGCTGCCAATCTTCAGGGTTGAATTACGAACGCAATTAAAAACTAACGAGGCAGCCTCGCGAGTGACACACCGGTTTTGATAGCTCGCTACTTCAAATTTTGATGGAATATCCCCCCAACTAGGTAGGGAGGTGAACATAAAGTTCCTTCAACGATTTTGATCACTAATATACATCGTTTACTTATATACATACCGGATTATTTTTTTTACCGTAAGGAAAAAAATTGGGCATATTACGTAATTGAAATAGAAGGTATTGGCATTTAGTTTAATATTTTTCAAAATCGTCCCATTTATAGCCTATTCCTCATCATTAAATTAAATTATTAAAGAAAATTTTGTGAAAATTTGAGTTTCAAATACATTTGGCACGATAGAAACCCTACGAATCCCGCCAGTAGTATATCAATTTATGGCCGGCGCGTGCGATTTCAATTTTTTTTTTTGGATGATGAATGGTGAAATGAAGAAGATGATGTCGAAGGTGGAAACTTAAGCTATTAAACTGCCCATGCCAATAACTTTTTTCTTCCCGTTAAAAAAACTCATCCGGCATATAATATCCTGACCTTTAACCCTAATAGTGCGGTCAAAGATATCTCAAAATGGCGTTTGGGTTTTCCAAATATTAAAAGTTTAATGCTTGAAACAACGTACACGGTTGACCGTTTGAAATGTACAGCAATTAAGACACTTAATTCATCATCGTTATCATCATCTCAGCAACAGGATGTTCACTACTGAACATAGGCCTCTCCCATAGAATTCCAGTGTTAATTAGTAGCTATAAATTGAAAGTTTAGAAAACCTCTGACAGACTATAATATGGTCTAAATATACTAACTTACTGCGTTAAATTTAAATCCTATCAAAAACATAAATATGAAAATGGGAGCCAAGTTCAACATTGAGCACGTACGTGATTGTCGACTTTGTCAACAAAAAAATTGAGATCTGCCAAGTTCTGGAGATAATCGTGAAATTTTAGTTCCAAAAATTGGGAGTCTAGTCTAGCCCCTTAGATTGGGGCTATAAATAAAGCAATTGTCATGTGTCAAGGTTAAATATATTTTGAATTATTAAGGTGTCAAAAGTAGCTCTAAATGGTTCGTGTAATTCAAATCAATGAACGTATAAAAAATCACAATATTCAATACACGGCTGCTGCCTCGCCAGTTCCCTTTTCTTGAACTTGGCTTGACATAAATGTGTGGGATCCTTCTCTGGCGAGACATTCTTTACAGCGAACCACATTCAGAGTGTATACACAAGGCCACAAAGGCGGCTAATTCAAAGTCCACCAAAGCAAATTCAGAAAATTTCCTAACTACGAGATGATCGATCCGACAAGGTACTAATTGCAACACACAAGTTTTCTAATTTCGATGTGTTTGCTTCGGAAAGAGTTGAGAATATTAATATTTCTTCGGCAAGTACTTAAACAAACCTAAATTCCGCCGACCGGCTCGCCCGCCCGCTTCAAAACTCACTCTTGTTTCACAAAATTCACGGACCAAGTTTCCTCTACGGATTTATTCATGACTTCGCCAAATATTTGATTGATTACTGTGTCTTAAGCAATCGGGCCCTCGATAAACTTGCAGACCACTTCATTTGGCGAAAAAGCGGCCTGTTTAAACTTGGGGAAGTGATGCGGCGATTTTTAGTTCCTGAGACCGAGTCTGAAGTAGACGATTCTATTTGGGGTGGAAGCTACACAGTGAAATTGAAATTGCAGGAGTGAGCGAGACGTGAGATCGGTGTACGTAAATAGAATAGACATTTAGTTACATAATATGAAAGAAATAAAACTGATGTGGAAGCCCGCGATCGAATGAATTCTTGTTCACGATCGAATGACTAATATTAGGTCCTTACCTATGAAATTGGCGTTTTGTATGAAGAATTTCATTAAGACTGTTTTCTCCATACAAACATTTTTGATTTTTTTTTGGGAATGGCAAATCCAAAATTTGTGTGTATTATCGGATAACATTAAGTTAAGTATAGGCAGCGTTAATTTTTAAAAGTAACCGCTTTATAGAGGTTGCAGCGAATCTAAGAAATGATTATGGAAAGCACATGAAAAGAGCTCTGTAAGAGGATAGGATAGGACACATTTTAGGGTAAAAATTCCAAAATGGCGGCGGAAGATACAAAATATGCTGGCGGGTTTTTTGGTTTTTAAATAAATAAATATTTCGGACACTTACACCAGTCATCTAGGCCCAAACTAAGCAAAGGTTGTACTATGGATACTAAATAATGGATAAACATACTTAAATAGTTATTATGCCAGATGAGCTTTTTTACCGTAAGGAAAAAAACTGTAAGTGAAATAGAGGGTCTTGGCATAGGTAATTTTTTTTATTGTCTCAAAATCATTATCCAATAAAGCGTTGTGTCATACATAATGACATCATTAAATAAAACAAATAATAAAAACTTTTACCTAATGTATCCTATTTTTTTCCTTATGTTAAAAAACTCATCCGGTATAATACGATTCAGTAAGTTATTGTACATACATAGCTAAATGTCATCAAAATCTATAATTAGCCTAGTCTTGTATGATCGTGACATTTTGTTTGCTGGTGTTCTTTGAAGGAGATTATTAGAAGTGTGGGATCTATCTAATTTCTGTACCTATTCTGCTGCCCGTTTCTTATATTTCATAACGTTTATAATGATAACAATAACCACTTTAAAAAGAAAGAAAAGAATAAAATACAATAAAAAAACAATGAAAAGAACAAAAAAAAAAACAATTCATGTTATGTGTTATATAAACACTTATAAATTAGAAATAGTTACAAAGCGAACCCGTCGAATCAGGTGCCAGCAGCATCACAAACTTGACATAGATCACGTCTCACTTAACACACTCCTAAAAAGACCTTTTTGTCACCTTAATTTAAGTCGTAAAAACTGGGACGAAGTTTTCAAGTACCTAGTTTTATACTCAAGGCATTATGGAAGGAAGTCACTAAGTCATAAAAATATCAGGTACCTACATTATATACCTACCAGGCCTATAGTAAAACTTTCTCCTTTGGTAATACTTTTACGACCGAATTTTACTTACCTGTAAAATTGCTTGCTTTTTACACTGACATTATCTTTATGCTCTATAGATTCTAACGTATCCTCTGGAGAAGTGGTACCATTGAAATTCTACTGTCGAGAAAGATTTTTTCACACAATTTACGTCATCTTGCTCCGAACGAAATGGCGATATCATGTTATTTCTATATTAAACATATTTGACTTTCACGAGCTTCAGACGTCAATGATGTATCCAAATTATAAGTCAGAGTATCTTTGAATGCTATTGGAATAACAACCTCACGGCCTCGCCGTTATGAATTGGTAGAAATCACTATGTCATGCATATGTGTCCGATAAATGAATGAAATATTTATTTGCAACATCGTTGAAGGAAACTGGAGGGGAAGAGAAAGAGAGGAAGGCCTAGAAGAACATACATGGTACAAGTAAAGGAAAAAGTAAATGCCGTAGCTTATCAGGAAGTCAAAGAAAAGGCGCATTGTAGACAAAATATGGCTCTTAAATTGAAGAGGGATAGAGAACATTTTAGATAAATCATCAAAGCAAGAAAGTAAATTAGAAAATGGCCAAATATAAGTAAATGATTACAAATCAAACCCGACTGCATAAAATATGTGCATAAAACGTGAGCGTCGGTGGCTCCGTGGAGGAGACACAGTCTCCCAATTTGGGAGGTCCAGGTTCTATTCCCAAGTAGGCCATGTACCAATGAGTTTTTAAATTTAATTTTAATAAAGAAAACATAGTGAGAAAACCTGAATGCCTGAGAAATAAAAATTCGAAAGCATGTGAAGTCCCCAACCCGCACTCGGCCAGCGTGGTGAATTATGGTCCATACATACAAAGGAAGGCCTGCAGTGGAATGTTTACGGGCTGATGATGATGATCTCTCAATACAAAATGTAAGTGGCGTACATATGATGAAATATATATATTGTAATGGCCGCTGAGACTAGCACAGGAACCTCGCGCGGGGAAAGGCGGATGTCTTTCAAATACATCGTCCTTGGTGTATACATCGGAATGATGTAATTTTAATCAAGATAAGTGGACTAGTATAAGTGTTAATATTCCTACTAGGCGAGAATCAGATGAAATTCAATAGTATCGACATATTGTCAGTCCCTTATGGAACATCTTGTAATAAATATATTTCATCAACTTTAGTACGGTCTTCACAGATACGCTCTAAAGGTATTACCTTTTTCGGAACATTAGCACCCATTCGTCTTATCTTATATTTAGAATAAAAATTATCATAGCTTACCTGACTGCACTTCGTGAGTATAATCATACATGCCGCAAGGCGTATGCGTCATCTGGGTAAGGATTATCTCGAACTTGTGAGTACATGTCTTTCCACTAACCTGTAGCGTAAGACTTATGAAGTCTATAAGTTAGCAGTAGGTGAGAGCAAAAGCTGAGGAAGTGCCTTTGGGCATGTGCCCAGCCCCACGGTAAATATTAGGTCCTTACCTATGAAATTGGCGTTTTGTATGAAGAATTTCATTAAGACTGTTTTCTCCATACAAACATTTTTGATTTTTTTTGGGATCGGTAAATCCAAATTTACCTAAACTTTGTGTGTATTATCAGATAACATTAAGTTAAGTATAGGCAGCGTTAATTTTTAAAAGTAACCGCTTTATAAAAGTTTCAGCGAATCTAAGAAATGATTATTTGAAACACATGAAAAGAGCTCTGTTCAAATTTTTTTTATTATGTGATTTAGGCCAGAAATTAAAAAATATTTCATGTAAAACCTTGAAATAATATTCCATTTTCCAAATAAAAAACAAATTTGGATATAGCTTTGAAAATCGCGGGAATTGGTACATATGATTAACGAAGAAAAAAACTCCAATTTCATAGGTTGACATGTCGAACCATCCACTATCTCACATAATAGATAATTAATAGGCAGCTGAAGATAATGCGTGTTATCTCAGTAAATGTCTTTTCACTTTTTTTGATTAACTGGACACGCGATACCTTAGACTTGAAGATGCCAAGATAGTCAGATTAGACGAGCATCAACTCCGATGAGAAACTACGACTTAATTACCCATTACAAATAAATTTTATGTTAATTATTATTATACACCATTTACAGAATGTCGTGGGTGATATATTAAAAGCCCGATATAGAAAACAACGGGACGAACACGTCTGCTCACGGTGACTCATATTTCCTAACTTGGACATGTTAACTCATAAAAAAACGGCCAAGAGTGGAGTTCTAAGGCATGTACTAGTAGCAAGAAGTATTTTTTCAATGTAATTTTTTTCGACCGAAAATAAACCTTGTTTATTTTTTTAGCCTACAAAAGTAGGCGGCAATAACGAATTTATAGGGTCCCGTTTTGGCCATTTGGTTACGGATTTCTAAAAAACACGTATCTACTATTTAAGATGAAACATAAAAACATGCTTTAAAAGCATAGACAAGATTCGACACAATATTGTATGTTCTTTAATGTGCTTGAAAACATCGTGCTTGACAATAAATTGGTAAATACTGTGTTTAGTAGCGGTGACCATAGCCATTTAAAGGGTTATTACCTTTAAAATATCATTTCATTTTCTGAGCTGTCACCATGTTTGACTTCCATTTTGTTCTAAACTGAACTGGCTATGTCTTACTTACGCAACCATTGAATGCCATTCCTTTAGACAATTTGTTCTGTCCAATATCACCAAAATGGTACACTTCATTAACAGAACTCATTTTAGCTTATGACATGAGAAAGTGATATCATGTAACTTATGTGAATAAAAGTTTTTAGATATTTTTTTTTGCATTTACCCAATAAAGACCGACTTATTTTATAGCAATGATTCGGAAGGTCGTATATGTACTTCACATCTTTACAATCAAAATGCCCCAATACATCAACAAGAATTAATCAAGATACATACTTCCTGTTGTCATGTTGATATAATTTCAGCCGTAATCACAGGTCTCTGTGGTATATACAGAAATATCTAAAATATTTTTATGCACTTAAAATAAAGAGACACGAAGTATGACACAAAATGACAAGTTTTAATCACTAAGCAATTAAATTTTATTAGGTGGACAAGATTAAATTACATTTTAAAAAAATTTACACACTTCGTTCTCAAGTCTCATCCCACTTATTCTTTAAATGAACTTGTCATCTTTTTTACATTCATGTTTTCATTTTAACATGTATTCTAAGAACGAACAAAACACATTATTACAGAACATAGAAGAATTACATTGGAAAATCAAATTTTTATTGTAGTAGTTTATTATAATTAAAAACTATTCCTATAAATAAAATTTCGACAGGATAAAATTAGAACTTTAGGTAAATACATTGGAGCACTAGAATTGAAAACAAAACATTGTTTACATAAATTGATTGGGCTCTATCATTACACTTTCTCGTTTGTCTACCATCCTTCATTCATCCATAAACCCATTATAATCCGCATTCTCGCGAGACGCGTACAAAACATCTGTAATGGCTATAAGATATCTTTTTATTTGGGAGTCTTAGTGACTAGCTCGATTTTCCCCAAGGGCTTTTTCTTGTCCTTACTTTGGAGTAATTTCTTCTCATAGCCATAGAGCGAATAAAACGGTAGAGGCAACACGGTCGACGATACCGGTAACAGATCTGAAAAAAAAAAATATATCAATAAATAAAGATGGTTGATAAGCTACACAAATACATTTTTTTTGTAAATAAATACATACATAAATGAAAACCATCCATAACTCGGGAACACATGTCTGTATTCATCATACAAACATATGCGAACGAACGCGCAACCTTTTGGTATAGCAGTCGGAATTTTTAACCACTAAACCAAACAGGTATATATTGCAAATAAATACTGACTATGTACGATTGCGTAGTAGCAAGAGTGAACAGTCCCTGAAGTATACGATTTCAATTTTAACTACGCATTCAGACAAAATATAGATTAGGATTGACCCTGTCTTCCTAATAGTGACTTGCGGGATGATAGAATTCACACCGCCTCCGTGGCTCAATGTAAACATCATTGGGTTTACGATTCGGAGGTCGCGGGTTCGATTCTCAGCGGGGTACATGTTTTAAGTACTCGGTTTGGTTCGTGGTAGGGCATTTTAAATGTCCGCCTGGCTAGCTACCACCATCTTATCTAAATCTGCTGCGAAGCGGCAATGTTAATAGCATTGGTTGTGTTCCGGTTGTCAGAGATAAGATCCCCTAAATGTGTTGGGGTTTCCGGGTCAGTACGCTTCCACCTTCGACCTCATCTTCACTTAACATCAGGTGTGATTGAGGACAAGTACCAACCCGTTGTGCATAAAAAAAAACACAGCCGAATTCAGCTACTTTGACAATGTCATAAAACTGTGTTGAAATTGTGCCAAATAGTTACCAGAGAAAAAAAAAACCTCTTTAATATAAGAGTTATTCAATATTTTAAGTGAGCATTCTGGCATCACATGTTGCTGGCATCCTCATTCTCATATGCAGAATCTGCTTTACTTTTTAACCGCCTCCGTGGCTCAATGTAAACACGATTGGGTTTACGTTTCGGAGGTCGTGGGTTCGATCCCCAGCGGGGTACATATTTAATACTCGGTTTGGTTGGTGGTAGGGCATATTAAATGTCCGCCTGGCTAGCTACCACTATCTTATCTAAATCTGCCGCCAAACAGCAATGTTAATAGCATTGTTGTGTTCCAGCCAGTCCTCCAAATAAGATCGGGTTTCCGGGTCAGTACGCTACCACCTTCGGCCTCATCTTCACTTAACATCAGGTATGATTGAGGTCAAGTGCTAACCCATTGTGGATAATAAAAAACTTATGAGTATAATTTATATCCCAAAAAACTATGGATAAATAATGCCGCCGAAATATACAAGTCCCCTAAACAGTTCTCCAAAAACAACGAAGATAAAAGATGTCTTTATAACCACTCAACCGTCCGGCCCGCGCGGCAAATTCTGGTAGTGGTCGATGAAAGTAAAAATATTATTATCATATCTAATTGAATCGTCAAAAATTGGCAAAGCAACCGACTTCACTGAGGTTCGGTTGTTTATCTTCGGCGTGCATTATCAGACTCTCATCAAATTTATATGGGACCGCTTATATTGGGTCTTTACCTATGAAATTGTAGTTTTTTTTCTTCGTTAATCATATTATGTACCAATTCCTGCGATTTTCAAAGTTATTTCCAAATTTGTTTTTTATTTAGAAAATGGAATATTATTTCAAGGTTTCACATGAAATATTTTTTTATTTCTGGGCTAAATCACATAATAAAAAAATTTGAACAGACCTCCTTTCATTTGCTTGCCATATAATCATTTTTTAGATTCGCTGAAACTTTTATAAAGCGGTGACTTTTAAAAATTAACGTTGCCTATACTTAACTTAATGTTATCCGATACTACACACAAAGTTTAGCTAAATTTGGATTTGCCGTTCCCAAAAAAAAATCAAAAATGTTTGTATGGAGAAAACAGTCTTAATTAAATTCTTCATACAAAACGCCAATTTTATAGGTAAGGACCTTGCAATCATAATAATAATCATCAAACGACGATACCGCTTAACAAACATACAAAAGAAAATACAATCGAAATGAGATCCTCCTACTTATTTGAAGTCGGTTAAAGATTAACGAGAAAGCTCACACACCTATATAACCAACTATATAACCAACTTTTATAGTTAATTACCATTCGGTGATCGTTCTCAGATTTTGATAGCGTTAGGCCAGTGACGCGGCTGCCCAATTTAAATGACTAGAATACATTACTCATTACGATTTCAGAGTTGGTTCGATAATCAAAAATAAACATATTTATAAGTTGAAAAAAAAACATACATAAAATTTTAAAATTGACCCAAAGACTTCATTGTCCTCCTGTATAAGGCATTACATATTTTGCACGTGTTATACAAGAGCCGGTCCTATTAATCGACTTGACCATGGCACGTTCGCCGCAAGGCCGCGTATTCCAACCTGAGTGCACTTCAACCTCTCACCTGGCTTAAATATTATGGTAGTGCTCGAAAATTAATTAAGCTCGAGTGGTCTATACTGAGTAGACGCATAAAGTAGATAAACCGATCGAATATACAGCCTGCAGCTAGCAGCGTTAACTGTAGACATAATGGCTGAGAGATAAATAAACATAGATAAATTTCAATGGATTTATAAATTAACACTCAATAAGTAATAATACCGAACGAGGTTAATGTTTTCCGATGTTTGTATATGTTTGTAAGTATGCATTTATCCCTAGCGGGACTCGAACCAGCACTACAATACAATACAAATACTTTTTATTGCGCAAAATAATCACTAAAAGCGATCTCTTCCAGACAGCCCACTGCAATGGGAATTTGTAGGTAGAAAAACAGGTAGGGTGCACGGTACTACCAACTAAAGAAATAATTATAGATACGAGTAAGTATGCATAAATATTATAATAATATCATATTAATAGACTTACTTAATAATATATATATATAAATACTTAACATATAGTATAAAACACAATAGCTAGAAGCACGCACAGATAGTCAACTAACGTTCACGAGGCGGGAGTTAACGAAAGAAAAAAGTCAGAGACCTAAGTAGTGGTTTTTGACTTGAAATTTAAAAATATTTAAAGATTGAGCTCACCTAATAGATTGCGATCCTTGATTGCGAAAGCAGGGTCACTACCTACTAGCCTATCGGCCGTCGAAATGAAGACATTTTTTTACATTTTATTAGCTCAACGACTTCTCCGAATTTCAGCCACATAGAGTTACATGTTTTAGCTAATTATCATAATGCTACTTTTGCTTTAGATAATCTTGGTCCCTTTTAAATTTAACTTTTATTGTTCGTTGTACGTTAGTAAACTAGATGTAAATGAAAAGCTTTGTCTGAGGAGTGGGGATGAGTGACACGGTTACTTTAGATCCAGACTTGTAGATATTAGTTCTTGAGTTGTCCAATTTATTCATAAACTGTCTGATGAAGATTAAACTTATTTGCTGAAATTCAATCATAAATTTTGTCAGTATCCATATTTATCAACTAATCTAAGATAAGCAGTTCATTCTTTGACGACCGATTGGTGTAGTCGACAGTGACCCTGTCAGCGGAACTAACGGTTGCGGGTTCGAATCCCGCGAGGAGTTAATGTTTGTGTGATGAATATGAATATTTATTCCCGAGTCATGGAGGTTTATATAAATATTTATGTATGCTTTTCCGTTATCTAGTATCCATAGTACACGCTTTGTTTAGTTCGGGACTAGATGATTGGTGTAAGTGTCCGAAACATTTATTTATTTTTATTAATTTTGGCAAATGCAAAGGAATCTCTTATGATATGACCGCGAATCGTCCAAATAAGTTGTAGTTACAAGGCTTCTCCTTCGACCTCATCGTCACTAAACATCAAGTGTAATTACACTTTTCATCCTCCTCAATTTGAGGATGATGAAAAAATGGTGATAGCTATTAATGGTTGTTAATTAGACAATTTGATACAGTATTCAGGAAAAATGAAAATTTTTTGAAGTGTACTGGGAACAGGGAATTGGAAATTGTTAGCTCAAGGATTTTGTGCGGAAAGGGACAATAAGCCACCTGATTGTTTTGTTTCGAAATTAATCTGAAATACCTTAAAAATTAAAAAACGGTTCGAATTATGATATTAACATAATCTTATTTAGGTAAATCCTTTTGACAATCTTTTTATTTGATAATGTTATTTGTTATGTCCAACACAATGTATATTATATTGTTTAGGATGAACGATAAAAAATTATGAACTTTTTTTCAGTCCATTCGCTGTATACTTAAGAAAATACTGGTTGTATTGAAATAACACTCGAGTACATGTTAGGTAGAACTATAGTATACGACCGCGGCTCCACCTGCGTGTAATTCTTTCCCCATCGGAAAAGTAACCCATAGTCCTTTCTCCGACTGTTCAACGATACTTGTGCAAAAATTAATTAATTGTAATATTACGTAACGACGCGAAGGAAAGACTGACAAACACTTTCGCATTAATGATTATGTGATGTGGCCACCCGACAGTGTTTTCAAACTTTCCTGTAAATCACCGACTTAAGTCGCTGCCTTGAAAACGACCGAGATTGTTTAACGTGCCTTCCGAAGCACGAAATCACTCATATGAAAATACCACTAGTGGTCACCCATCCAAAGAATGGCTGCGCCAGACATTGCTTAACGTCGTAAATCGAAGACGAACGAAACGATTGGCGAATGCGACTGCACTACGAGTCTATTATCAGTCTTAACCCTTATTGGATGGCATCCATTGCTACCACCAGTAGATTCTACTCGGTGCCGCTACTAGCTGCAACGTGTACTACTTGATCGATTTCTCGGTATAGGTTATAACCTATACTCATTTTATAATGGCTTGGTGTTAGAGAAAAAATAGTAAAGATATTAAAACAATCCGTTCGTGAGCTGAGGCTCAACCGAATTACCGACGAAACTGAAGAAATATTTCAAGTACTAGGGTAATTTATTTATTAAATAACAACTATAAATTGAGACTTTGGAAACAGCACTCCAACTGGACCGCTTATTGCTTGCGGACAGAGACGGGACATACATAAACACATAATGCCAAAAAACACATAACACCCGTCGTTTTTCGTCGGGGGTTAAAAACAGTGCACAACACTACAACTCCACTCCAAAAACCAGGTCTTATGTTTCGTGATTTCCTTCTCGTTTGTTTCTTTCCTTAAGTGTTTCTTCCTCAATCACCATATCTCTGCTCTAATACACTATGTCCATAGCTGGGGGGCCTGGTGACCTGTAATTCTGGTTCTTTCTTTTCAGGCACAAGTCTTCCCACAAATGTGGTCTATGTATTACCTAGCCCTAAAATCACTTTGTAAAGCGTCATTTGTGGTGAGAAAATAAACAATTTTTAATTTTAATTAATCAATTAATAACAAATCCACCCAAATATCATATATAGTCTGTCTGTTCATTAAGTATGATCACTACAGCTCTGGACCGATTGTATTGAAATTTGTCCGAAAGGTTTTACCGCCTCCGTGGCTCAATTTAAACAACATGGGGCTTACGAATCGGAGGTCGAGGGTCGATCCCCAACAGAGTACTTGTTTAGTACTCGGTTTGGTTGGTGGTAGGGCATTTTAAATAGCTAGCTACCACCATCTTATCTAAGGCTGCCTCCAAGTAGCAATATTAACTGCATTATTGTGTTCCGGCTGTTATAGATAAGATAACCAGTCCCCAAAAGAACATTGGGGTTCAGGGTGAGCACGCTTCCACCTTCCGCTCATCTTCACTTAACATCAAGTGTGATTGAAGTTAAGAGCAAACTCGTTGTGCATAAAAAAAGGTAGTCTAGGACCTGGAGAAGGAATATAGGCTGAGAAGCAAATAGGCTAAATATGTTTGTCAATATTTCACATTGTATTAAAACTGGGAAGAAAAACGGCGGAGATCTGTGCAGTGGCGTGCCTAGAGTTTCAAAATAAGGCATGCCCAACAATGTTTTTGTGGTATTTACACAGTTAAAGAAGCGCTTGCGAGCGAGATGAGTAATCGTGTATCAACTCTGTCTCAGTAGCGACAGTTCACAAGTAATCAAAGATTTTCTATATACTATTTAAATATACATCGATAAAGTTTGAAGTTTGAAGTATGTAAGGTAATATATGAGGGTACCGCCACTGGAACAATGAGTAGTTCCAAGCTATCAAAGCGAAGTATATTATAAATCTAATGCTGTTGACCGTACTTGCAAATGACGGAAACAGTTTTTATGAGTCATGGTAGGTAATAGTGACGTTTACGAGTTATAAAAACTAACTGACACGCATGTACCTACTCGTATAGCTAGTTACAATGCAAATTACACTTGCCGCTAAAGACTTTTTCATTTTGCAGTAGGTAAATCTAGGTGTACTCAATAGCGAAAGACGATAGCTCGAATGACAACAGCGCGAAGACGATATTGCAAAAGTACCATTGCTCGAAAGTTTAATTGCGCGATGGTTCATTTGCGCGAAAACTTAATTTCGCGACACACAAAAGCGCGAACGTTCATTTGGTTGGGGAGGCGGACTAAACTCGTTACTTACTTCAGAAACTAAATATTCGCATCACCTCCTACACCCCAAAAAAAGAAGAAAAAAATAAACACTAAAAGACTGCCTAGCAACTTACAAAAAGAACTGAAATCCCACCAAAAACATTTCATGTAAAATGTTGCCAAGACGTTTCACTACCGTCGTGGAGGTGATGCGAATATTTAGTTTCTGAAGTAAGTAACGAAACAGCCAAGCCATACATATTTACTGATATGTAGAATTTGTTTGGGGTCAGTAGAGTTAGGCCGTGTAGATTCAGAAGCTTGGCTCTACATGAGATCTGCTATCTTTTTCACTGGACAAACCTTATGTGGTCGTCTTGGCAACATTTTACATGAAATGTTTTTGGTGGGATTTTATATAAATATTCATGACTCGGGAATAAATATTCGTATTCATCACTCAAACTTTTACCCCTCACGGGATTCGAACATGCAACCGTTTGTTTCGCTGACAGGGTCACTATCCACTACACCAACCGGTAGTTAGTCCGGACGGTATAGGTTGAACATAAACTGGATTAAAACATAGGATATTATTTATCCCGATAAAGTGAGTAGTTCGGCATAAACAAATTAAATATATCCAGGATAAAGTTATTTCATGCAGGCAAAGCCGCGGGCGGAACTCTAGTAATGAATAATAAGAAAATTACCAATTGTAGTTTTCTGTTATAGGTTTTTACAGTCTGGTGCTAGATATTTCGCGTGTGTTTATCATCAATGACTCCAATGTATTTGAATATTACAAATAAAATAATATAGATACATTAACATAAACATCTTTGAATTATTAAATTA
Organism: Oegoconia quadripuncta; assembly: GCA_949316235.1. Lineage (NCBI taxonomy): Eukaryota > Metazoa > Arthropoda > Insecta > Lepidoptera > Autostichidae > Oegoconia > Oegoconia quadripuncta. Next base: position 19,436,175 of record OX438746.1, read on the forward strand.
ACCTAATTGGGTAGCGCCGGTAAAAGCTAGACGGTAGTCGACATTTCCAATTCCTCCAACCTGCATGCATATTTAAGGTCGACGCTCCAACGCGAAAGTGCAACTAATTAATGAGCTACTATTTTATAGCCCATCTTATGTTAGTGATTAAAATAGGGCGCAATAATCGTTGCTAGTTCAGTTCAACCTGTGTATGATGTAACTCAGGTCCGAAGGTCAGAAGACAACACTTCGAATTTTGTGTGAAAATATGCCTGGGTAGGATAACATAATTTTCCCCGCTATGCTGTAAAATAGGTAATACCATTGATTGCATTTATGATTAGTCAATTGTAGTTTACATACCTACTATCTCATGACTCATTATAATGATGTCTTAAGCTATAAACTTACAGACTAGGTAATTGTGCAAAAGCTATGGAAAGTGATCATCGCATCGCAGTGAACCTCTTTGAACAATTAGTACGATTTTCGTACAAGTTTTGTGTTTCGGTGGTTTTCAATTAATGACAGTCGTTAAGTAAAAACGCTGGCTAAAAGACAATGACTGTAAAGTGCCCTTGGTCTGATATTTCATTGATATTCATGACAATTTCGGCAACCCTTCAAGTCTAGAGTGAATAGGCATTTACTGGGTGCGCGTGATACATCTTCGGCTACATCGTCACTTTCCATCAGGTGAGATTGTAGTCAAACGCGAAACCAGTTTTTAATAATAAAAAAAAAACCCTGGATCAATGTTTTTGATAATGATATGACTCAAACACTCTCTTTATTTATTTATTTATTTATAGTTTAATGTACACTAATCATAAAAACAGTACAGCAATAAAGAGGATGTACAAAGGTGCAAGCTTATCTCTAAAAAGAGATTTCTTCCA